>CM042262.1:16865762-18323262 GCA_023566225.1 Romanogobio albipinnatus | reverse complement strand
CAAACTTAAAGAGATGCAGGCAAAAGTAGATCAACATGAGAAGAAAATCACCAATTTGGCAGATAGAGTGGAGAACCTGGAGAAGGTGAAACATGGTGAGAAGAAAACTACACCATTAATATTTATCTTTGATTGAGTAATTTAGCAATATAAACATGCAATTATCTGAACTTTAAAGTGCTTTTTGACCCACTTAAGTAGGTCTTATTTGCAATTTCCTAATTACTTTTATTGTCTTTAAAATATGTTAACATAAAATATACTTTAAAATGCCATTTCTACTGAAACGTGTCATGAATTTAAAATTATGCTTAAGTGCTTTAAATGTGTTTTAATGTTAGTCAGCACATCAAAATAAGTGCAACGTTCTTAAAAGCATGACAAAAAATTCAGACAAGTAATTCAAATGTACTTCAAAGTCACACTTTTAATTTGACATTACAAAGTGCACTTTTTAAAACCCTACCTAACCCTCTGGTGCTCTTCAGTCATTTCTGACCGTAAAATTTTCTGTTTTGAAATGTTAAAAATCACTGCTTCATCGGAATTATATGAAACTTTGTGTCTTTTCTAGCATTAGGTATGTTAACACACACACAAATTGGGGTCATGATTCGAGCATGCTAATTGGTCGTAAAAAAAAAAAAGTAGTGTTCATTGTCTTCGGTCATAAATGACCGACTATAGGAAATGCATGGGAAATCGTCAAAAACACAAAAATTCTCTGAATATTTGTGTGTACAATCTACAAATCGGCCACGATGCTGAAAAAAGTACACAGCAGTAAAGGGGTGACACTCTAAAACATCAACAGCGTGATATTGACACATCCACTCACGCACACTTATACACACACACACACCTATGAAAAACTGAGCCTATGAACAACATTTCGAATCTTTTTAAATCACAGCTTCATCGGAATTATATGAAACTTGGTGACTTTTCTAGCATTAGGTATGTTAACATAAAAAAATTGAGGGCATGATTCGAGCATGTTAAGTGGTCGTAAAAAAAAAATACTCCCACTTGTGCTCTTCGGTCAAAAATGACACCATAAGAAATGAATGGGAAATCTGCAAAAACACAAATTCACAGAAAAAAATCTATATTTCTAACAAACAAAAAAAACTAAAACTTTATAATAAATAGTCTTTGAGATTTTTTTAAATATATATTCAAATCCATCAAAAAAAAAAAAAAAACATTATATGTGTTCAAAACAGAACTAGGGAATGCTCAAGCCTCTCCATTGAGACCTCTAGTGATTACACCCATGGTTGCATGATTTCTTAAATAATTCCAAAAGAGGGGGCTAATCTGCCTTCAAAAAAATATTTTGAAGGCCTAGTCTCTATTTTAACCTGAAATACTGCAATAATATATATATTTTTTTTAATAAAAAAAAACAAAAAACAAAACATTTCAATGGCAAAAATAGACCATAATTATTGCATACATATTAAAAAATACCATAAAATCATCTCAAAATACAAAATTTAAAAGAAAAAAATATTATTGAAGAAAAATACATTGCATTGGTTTTACTGGGGTGGAGGAAGTTTAACTTTTAGGTCAGTGCCGCCGCTCTCATTACGCGCATCACGCGCTGCGCGTAGGGCGCCAAGTGCTCAGGGGGGCTCCCACCAGAGTACCACCCTGCCCCCACCAGACCCCGTTCACACTTTATGATGCCCGCAATTCGCGAACGTAGGCATCTTACAGTGATCGCGCATTGGGCATTAAAACGGTCAGCGGCGGTACTGTTTTAGGTGGAAGACAACCAATGCAACCCCTAAAAGAAGAGCACCAGAGGGTTAAGTGTGTTAAAAACATTCATGAAAGTGTGCTCTTTTTTTATATATTATCCGAAACCTACACTACAAGTGCACATGCGATACTATTAAGTGCACTTCTTTTTCAGAGGATGCTTTTAATACACAGAACAAATGAATAAACCAAATCAAGCGTTTAACGCATCTTGAATAATTTTGTTCACAACTGTATTTGCTATATTTCTGTTTGTCTCATTCATTCGTGCTTCTCCATCCACAGATCCAGTGTTTTCTGGCAACCCACTTAGATACAAGAATCATCTTTATGAATATTGTCGTGCAAAGAAATGGCTAGATGACAAATGGCCTGATTTTACAGAGTTTCAGGAAGCACAGGGTAACAAATTACATGAAATGCATAATAGTCCTAGTAACAAATAAAACATGTAAACGGTACAGGGAAAGTGGTAATGCACAAAATGAAAATCTTTCATTCAGGTTAGATTCAACAGTTATCTTACAGTTTTCATTCTCTGTTCAGGTTACAGGGGTGAAGTGAAGGTGAATGGGCATATTTTCACTGGCGAAACGGTGCATAACGACAAAAAGAGCGCCCATCAGGAGGTGGCATACATTGCCCTTGAGAAGCTGAAATTACAGGAAGAAAGCACAGATGAACCATCATGCTCAGTCACGCAACCTGAGACAGGTAAAACAGATATTGCATTTTAGTATTGAATAATGGTGCACAGTCATGCATTGAGATGAAACTATGACATAATGTAATTTTATCTTTTGATATTTCAGGAATCATTTTCTTTGGTAAAGTGACTGTGGATCTTGATCAAGATGTTGCGTCTGATAGATGCTCTTCAGAGGAAGAATCAACTGAAGCCGCTTATAAGGTTTTATGGGAAAGGTTTCGCATCAGTGCTCCAACAGAAGGTAAAATACAAATGTTACCTTAATACATTATCACACTCCCTTATTATTCACAAAATATACATTTAATTTGCTGCCAGTAAGTAAAGGGATGATCCGTAATCCTAATTAAAGGACAAAAAGGTGGACACTGGTGTATGAAAATTAATACACTTTATTTCTGGTTACATATCAGCACATATCTTTTTACTCCAAATATGACGCACCAAAAGGGGGATGAAATACATCTGGGCAAGGCATATAAGAAACCCTATAAAAGTTTAAAACTCATGCTTCACACTCAAGTAGTCACACAATGAATTAATCAATCACCGTATAAGTGGTACACTGCAAAACCACACACAAACTAATGTGAAAAAGGGAATTATTGCACACTGCCCGATAATGTAAAGCAAAAGGGGGGAAAACAAAAGATAACAAAACAACCACAAACAATAAAACAAACAAACAAAAACACAATAATAAAGTATACAATAAAGAAACAACAATACAATACAATGACAAAACCAAAGAAGTCTCTTTCCCCACGCCACTAGGCGCTTAGTCTAGACAACTAAAAACAAACACGTTCATTCATTGTAAAATGTGGAAGTAAAGAAAACAGTGGCTGACAAACTCTCCTACAAAGGAGTAAAAACAATCATGAGATACAATTACACAAACATTTACTGTTGGTAAGGATATTCATACCTGCATATGGAGATACCAATCAAGACTGCACAATTGTGTCCTTGAAAACACGACCTCACGTCACTTCACTGTTATACACAAGCAACAGATTAAAATACAAAATATATACATACACATCTCATGTCGTGCAGTTTCTATACCTGCATCCGTTCATTTGAGTCAAACTCCAGTACTGGTTTACGTAAACAATTAGCGTCTCCACCAAACAGTCTCAAACAGCGGTGCGTCTACAAATAATTAAATACAAACAGTCTTTAAAACACCACCCATAATCTTGTGGTCACAAAAAGAAGATGCTTTGACACAAAACATTCAAACTCACCACACTTTCATTCCCCCACGCTGTCGAAACGCGGCACTAACTCACTGCAATGGGTCCGCGCACTAAGTTACGTCACAATATATAGACGGCTAATCCGAAATCACATGTGCTGACGCCGCCTACCTGACCACATCTCACGTCCACCACACAAAGCTTAAGCTTAAAAGGATAGTTCACCCTGAAATGAGAATTCTGTCATCATTTACTTACCCTCAAATTGTTCCAAACCTGTATAAATGGAAAATATTTGGAAGAATGTTGTTAACCAAACAGATCCCGAGCCCCATTCACTGCCATAGTAGAAAAAAAAAATACTATGGTAGTGAATGGGGCTCGGAATCTGCTTGGTTACCAACTTTCTTCCAAATATCTTCCTTCATGTACAGCAGAACAAAGACATTTATACAGGTTTGTAACAATTTGAGAGTAAGTAAATGATGACTGAATTTCCATTTTTTTGGTGCACTATCCCTTTAAGCTATAATGTAAAGACAAACAATGCAAGTGTTTCACTGATTTTTGAGCCTTAAAATAATACTTTTTTGAATAACTTATTAAGTACTTTATAAGCATAAGATCTTTATTAAATACTGAATAGTGAATTTGGAAATAAATCCATTTAAAGTTTATGCAATATATGTGCAGTTTTATTCCTTTAATGGGCAAGATTGCCTCTAAAAATTGTTAATCTTCATTGTTATTTCCCAACTCCACCAGATTCACCAAATAAAATATTACTTATATTTTAAATTTTACATTTTGTATTTCTAGGGGCAAAAAGATTATTGGTATTTCCCTACATAACATATTTTCATCTAATAACACTTTACTTCTATTTTCAGTTTTACATTTCTGGTCAAAAAGTTTTTAACCCATTTTCACAATATTTTAACATGGCCAGTTGTATGGTAATACTATGTTTTTGAACTCATAGGGTGCTTCTCAATACAAATATAAAAAATTGATTCGTCCTCGTTTCCTCGCTCCTATGACCTTAAGCCTGTGACCCAGAAACCAATTGAACTCAATTCTCTAATTGCACTGCAAGGAGCGAGGAGCGAGGAAGCTTCCTGAGGAGTCATGAGAGAGGATACACGGGTGTATCCTTCCCTCGCATCCTAAGGTGTGGAGCTAAGATGCGAGGGAAAGAAACGAGGTTGCACTAATAAGAAATGAGAAGCACCCATATTCTCTGAAGTGCTTTGGCATTTTAGGGTTTAAATAGCAAAATTAAGCTGCTTTTTATTTGTGTTGCAACAGGTCGGACATACAGGTCAGTGATCATGGAATATTTCCACACACAGTGTTTCCAAAAACCGACAGAACTCTTTGTTCAAAATGATGATGACACATACATTTGCAAGCTCAAACTCATCGGCCCTTTTACTTTTTATGACAAAGGTAATGGCACTTCTACTGTTAGTCATTGGTTAAACATCTTTTATCTCACTAAAGGTTTGTGTTGATTTACAAGCTATTGTTTGCTGACCTTTTGTCTTCATTTCTTAGATGGCTCCACCAAGAAGAAACATGCGGAGCAACAGGCTGCTAAAGTTGCTCTGCAGCATCTGTCAGGGATCCTCAACGGTGCTCCAATATCAGACACTGAGAAGAACTTCAAAGGTGCTCTGAAGGAGCGTCTAGAGATGCTGGGTCTCAAAAGTCCCACTTATGGCACTTGTGAGAACAAAGCAGAGATCAGTGATGATCATATGGCTAGCAGCATCAGCTTGGACCTGGCTACTTCTGCAGTATCTATCAGTCAGGAGGCAGAGAAAAAGCCTTCAGAGTTGAAGTCTGAAAACATCTCCACATCAGCACAGCTCCCATCATGTCAAGAGCCAGTCTGTGTTCCTGCTCCTGTGCTGCCGGACCCTCCAGAAGCCAGTTCTCCAGCCGCAGAGAAGACAAAGCCCATGATTGATTGTCCAGGTAACCGAGCATATAAGAAGAAATAAGCTATTAGTGCTATAGAGTGGTGCAGGGATGATGTCAAAACCTGGAAGATTAATTCGCCAGAGGTTCCCTTGAGATTTTCCTATGGGTTTTTTATCAAATAAACATAACAGCTTCAAAATTTGTGTTGTCGATATTGGTGTGTAATCTTTGTTGTAGAGCAAAACGTTGCGCCAACTTATGTTCAAAATTCCTTGCACACTGAGTCTCGTCCAGAATTTCTGTGCGTTAAAAAATAAATATGACCTCATGTTGTGTCAATCACGTTTACACACTGCTTCCGAAACGTTCTTCCGCCCTAAAAAACTTCGGATCAGGTTCGATTTTCTGCGTTTTTCGCATCCGTAGCAATCATTTTGAAAGGGGTTTTTGACAATTTAGAAAGGAAAAACGCACACAAAAATTTCAGACTCAGTGTGCAAAGACCTTCACACAGACTATATTTTACTCATAAATGGAAAAACCTTGGGGGAACCACTGGGCGAATTAGTCTTCTGGGTTTTGTCGTCATTCCTGCACCACTCTATTGCTGAGGAGAGAGTAGAGAGTGGTAGTTTTTATTATTTTTGCCCAATGGATTTATTTTAATTCCAAAATGTGTGCAGGACATTTACATTTCAAGAAGTCTGTGGAAAACAGGAAATACAGCAGAAAATTACTCAGAAAGTCACCATGAAATCAAAATTGACTTCTTATTTTTTATATAATGTTGCAGTATTTATTATAAAAGATTTAACTGTGGACATCATTAAAGGAACACACCACTTTTTTTGAAAATAGGCTAATTTTCCAACTCCCCTAGAGTTAAGTTTTACCGTTTTCGAATCCATTCAGCCGACCTCTGGGTCTGGCGGTAGCACTTTTATCATAGCTTAGCATAGATCATTGAATCTGATTAGACCGTTAGCATCTCGCTCAAAAAAATTACCAAAGAGTTTTGATATTTTTCCTATTTAAAACTTGACTCTTCTGTAGTTACATTGACTATACTCTCATTCCTGCGTAATAATAAAGTAACTTTACTGCCGTACTAGGGATGCAGCAGGCAAAATGATATTACGCAGCGCCTGAAAATAAGCTAACTTCCGTAAACATAACCAACAGGACAACCTGCTTGCATAGGGAGCATGCTGGGGACTATTTTCAGGCGCTGCGTAATATCATTGCGCTCTGCACTCATGGTACGGCAGTAAAGTTCCTTGATTATTACACAGGAATGAGAGAATAGTTCCTAGCCATATCAGCCTAGAAAATCGCAACTTTTCATTTTCCGTCGGTCTTAGTACACAATGTAACTACAGAAGAGTCATGTTTTAAATAGGAAAAATATCAAAACCATCTTAATTTTTTGAGTGAGATGCTCACGGTCTAATCAGATTCAATTATCTATGCTAAGCTATGCTAAAAGTGCTACCGCTAGACCCGGAGATCGGCTGAATGGATTCAAAAACGGTAAAACTCAACTGTTTAACTCTAGGGGAGCTGGAAAGTCCTATTTTCAAAAATAGTGGCGTGTTCCTTTTAAAGATTACAAGGGTACGTGAATAAAAAAAATATATATAAATAAATTCCCCTCCCTTTTGCAGCATCTTCTCTTCTAACCCAATCTCATGAGAAAAAATAACTATTTTACGAGGTGGCAATTTTGTATGCTGTGAACTGTACAAAAATATTTTTTTTTGAAAAACGTAAGCATGAAGGTCATCCCCTGACCCCTACCCTAAACTTACCCGCCACTAAGGTGTAAGCAGATCATACAAAAATGTAGATCTCAAGAATTCATACGGATTGGCCACCAATTCGCCAAAACGTAAAATACGTTTCCTTGAGATTGTTGTATCTTCTCTTCTCTGATGACGTGTTGAATAGCATGAGGGCGGGACAACCTGTCACTCACATGAGATTGACCTACAGCATAATACAACCATCCAATTGAGAAGCTGCATCACTGGGTTATATGCCACAATTGAGAAGAAAAGATGATCACTACTTTAAAAATAAAATTAAATGGATACATGAAAAAAGCTGAGAATATATTAAACATGATGAATAAATGTGATTCAAAGAATCTTTTGACATTTCAGGAATCATTTTCTTTGGTAAAGTGACTGTGGATCTTCATCAAGAAGTTGCGTCTGATAGATGCTCTTCAGAGGAAGAAGCAACTGAAGCTGCTTATAAAGTTTTATGGGAAAGATTTCGCATCAGTGCTCCAGCAGAAGGTAAAGTAAAAAGTAGGTTTTATATCAAATTTATTATCAACATTGACAATGAAGTCATATGCCAGTATTTTCACATGTTAAGTGTTTCACTCTTACTTGAGGCTTAACTTAACATAAAATACTTTGCGAGTTTGCTAATGTTTTTTTTTATTATTATTGTAACTTATAAGTGTTGGTTTATCAGACAATGTAGTTTTGTGGTTTAATGCTTATTTAAAGGGAAGAACTCAATGTGTACAGGTGAAGGTATCAAATCAGACTCAATAGAAGTGGTTAAGGAAGTCCCTCAAGGATCTGTACTGGGACCATTATTATTTACTAGTGTATATATAAACTGTTTTAACGTTAAAGGGTTAGTTCACACAAAAATGAAAAATAGCCCATGATTTACTCACCCTCAAGTCATCCTAGGTGTATATGACATTCTTCTTTCAGACGAATACAATTGGAGTTATATATTTAATAAATCCTGGCTAATCCAAGCTTTATAATGGCAGTGAATTGTTGCCTCGTTTATGAAGTCCATAAAAGTGCATCTATCCATCATATAACTGCTCCACACGGCTCCAGGGGGTTAATAAAGGCCTTCTACTAAAATAACTAACTTCCGGCGGATTGCCGTATGCATCGATTTACGGCGAAAGAGTAACCCTTGACGCATGCGTATTGACGAACGAAGAAGCGCAGAGGATAGAGCAAAACAAAACAAAACACTGGTCATGAATTAGAGTCTAAAACGAGAATTTTTAAAGAGAAATGGCAGAGAAATTCGATATAAGAGAAAAGGGGCTTGACCTTGTTGCCCAGCACTATCCGCGAGAGGCGTCAAAGCTTGAGATGCTTCTATACATCGCGTCAGGGGTTACTCTTTTTCCGCAAGTCAAATTGCGTACTGCCTTCCGCCGGAAGTTAGTTATTTTAGTCTATAAAGTTTTAAATATGGATGTTTTTCTTGCACAAACACGCCACTTTGCTTCAGAAGGCTTTTATTAACCCCCCAAGCCATGTGGAGCAGTTATATGATGGAAAGATGCACTTTTATGGCCTTCATAAATGAGGCAACAATTCACTGCCATTTAAAAAGCTTGGATTAGCCAGGATTTATTTAAATATAAAACTCCGTAATAATTTTATCATGTTTATGTATATACACCTAGGGTGACTTGAGGGTGAGTAAAAATGGTGTAATTTTCATTTTTGGGTGAACCATCCCTTTAATATTGAAAATGCAAGGTTCCACTTTTATGCAGACGATACTGTCATCTATTGCTCTGCTCCTACAAAACAACAAGCTCTGGCCTATTTACAATCTGCTTTTGATATTATTCAAGCAAGGTTTTAAATGTTGAGAAAACAAAATTTATGTGGATATCAAAATCTAAAAACTCTTTAGATAGTTCCATTTCTCTTCGAACTTCACAAGGGAAACTGATCACATTAGTATCAGAGTAGAAATACCTGGGCATCATAATTGATAACATTATATTAGAAAGTTAAAGAAGAAGCAAGGGTTTTTAATTTTAGAAATAAGTCTTTTCATTTAATGCAAGGAAGAAACTTGTCTTCTGTGTCTCCGAGTTTCTTAACCGATTCGTGACTATGGGGATATAGTGTATCAGCATGCTCCTTCTTATCTTCTTGCGTCCCTGGATTCTGTGTATCATGGTGTCTTAAGTTTTATTACGGATTGTAAATCCTCTACACATCATTGTGGATTATATAATAGAGTCTTGGCTTGGTCTTCTCTTGCTGTTCGAAGGAAAATGCATTGGTACTTTCCCCACCACCATATCTCTGTTGTTTGATCCAACAAAAAGCAGTTGGTAACTATTTATTGCTTTCACAATCTTATTATAATTTCCATGTTCCTCCTGATAGAACTAATCTAATCATATGTGTATTTGTAAAACTGGGCCGCCATATCTTGGCCAGGACACTCCTGTAAAATAGATTTTTCATTTCAGTGAGGTTCTTGCCTGGTTAAATAAAGGCAAAATAAAAAAATGTGAGCCAAATATGTTAAAATGATTTTCAGAAGTGCATAACGGTTTTAGTTTGTGTTACAACAGGTCAGACGTACAGGTCAGTGATCATGGATCATTTCAACACCCATGATTTACAAATGCCAACAGAAGAGTTTGTTGATGATGACGCCAACACAACCATCTGCAAACTCAAATTCAATGGACCTTTCACTTTTTATGACAAAGGTGATTTCTTCTTTTATTAATTGTTTGAACACTATTTGGGTGGCCCCACTTTATATTTGGTGGCCTTAACTACTATGTACTTACATCAAAATATAAGTACAATGTATTTATTGTGTTCATATTGAGGTGGGATACGGGTAAAGTTAGGGACAGGTGTGATGGTATGGGTAAGTTTAAGGGAAGTGTCAACAGTGTCATTCTAAATGTAACTACAGAAATTAATTAGATGATTTTTTTGCATTACAATAATGGGACTTTTGCGGGAAATGTGCTTAATTGCCAAGAAAATAATGGCACAATGCAAAAATTATGCAACTTTATACATAGAAGTTATATATATATATATATATATATATATATATATATATATATATATATATATATTTAATAAAATATGTTTTGATTTACAAGCTATTGTTTGCTGACCTATTGTCTTAATTTCTTGCATTTCTTAGATGGCTCCACTAAGAAGAAACATGCGGAGCAACAGGCTGCTAAAGTTGCTCTGCAGCATCTGTCAGGGATCCTCAACGGTGCTCCAATATCAGACACTGAGAAGAACTTCAAAGGTGCTCTGAAGGAGCGTCTAGAGATGCTGGGTCTCAAAAGTCCCACTTATGGCACTTATGAGAACAAAGCAGAGATCAGTGATGATCATATGACTAGCAGCATCAGATTGGACCTGGCTACTTCTGCAGTATCTATCAGTCAGGAGGCAGAGAAAAAGCCTTCAGAGTTGAAGTCTGAAAACATCTCCACATCAGCACAGCTCCCATCATGTCAAGAGCCAGTCTGTGTTCCTGCTCCTGTGCTGCCGGACCCTCAAGAATCAATTTCTCCGCAGAGGAAAAAGCCCAAAATGTATTGTCCAGGTGAAGATGATATGTTATTGCAGGGGACACCAGTAGGGAGTGCTAATGGTACAATGTACAAATATGAATTGATTTGTGACTGCGCTCTGATCTGCTTGTACATCTTTGTATATTTTACAGAAATCGATGAGCTTTTTAATGTATATAATCTCAAGCCCCCACTTGTGAAGATGGAAAACATGAAGTGTAATACGAATTTCAAATGTAGTGTGGAAATCAACCTGGAAGAATTTACTTGTGCTAACAAACAAGGCTACGACTCCAAGAAAGAAGCCATTCGAAAAACCTACCTGTTGTTTGGCCATGCAGTGTCAATTTTGGATACTAGTACAGGTACTTTTGTGTATTTATGTGCCCATAATGTAATATATACATGTTCCTTAACTAACGCTTATTTCTTTCTTACCTCGAACCTAAGATGAAAAGATGTCAATTGCGAAGGTGAAGCAAGTTTTTTCTCAGAATTCTCTTCCTCTTCCACAAGAAGATGTTGAAGGCTCTGTAAAGCCATTTTGCTGCTCACTAAAGAACATAAGTTACAAAGTTATCTATACAGGACAAGGTTAGTATGAGCGTCTTATTTGATGTTAAACAGATTGAAAAAACAAGAGTTTGTACTCAACAGAATCAAGAAGAACTTAGAACTTTTCTGACAAATAAGTACGTCCAAGATAACGAAAATGAAAACAATATAAAAAAAAGTATATAGATTTGAGCGAGATTGACCAGGGCCAAATTGTGATGGCTAGACGACTGGGTCAGAGCATATCGAGTTTGAGGTGTTGACTTGGCCTCCAAATTCCTCAGATCTCAATCCAATCAGGCATCTGTGGGATGTGCTGAACAAACAAGTCCGATCCATGGAGGCCCCACCTCGCAACTTATAGGACTTGAAGGATCTGCTGCTAACATCTTGGTGCCAGATACCACAGCACACCTTCAGCTGGGGTTTAGTGGAGTCCATGCCTTGACCAAGCCTGTAGTGCTCCAGTCAGAAATTGAAGCTTTCACGCTTCGATCGCCCCCCGGTGGCCGGTCCCAGTATAGCTCCTAAACCCCGCCTCTCCATGTATTTGAATGGGCGCGAGACACTAAACAATTTAATTACACTTAAAATAATTGTTTCCTAAAGATGGTTTCTGTCATTTTAGGCAGTTTTTATTACAATAATTTCATTTCAAGTGTTCGTTTTTTAAATAAGTTTAGTTTTAGTGAGTTATTTGATGCTATAAAAACGGGGGGTGTGACGTCATGATTGACAGCTGAGATTGACGGCTTCTCTGAGTGAACTTGTCACTGAGGCACTAACTGACTTTTTTCTGGATTTTTGGGAGGAGATTGGAGCTTTAGCCTTAATTTCTACACTTCCATAACTGTTTATTTCACACCAACATAATGAATTGTTCTGCATCTGCGAGAGTGTGGGCGGGCTTTTGATAATTGCGCCTCTACTTCCTGTTCTCTACTGCGCAACTCCGGTCCCGAGATCGCTACTGCGCAGACTCGGTCCCAAGATGTCAGCGCCGTGAGCGGGCCTATGAAAGCTTCAACTTTGGTCAGCGGAAGTCAATGAAGTCGCGTCGTCCATATTTTTTTACGGTCTATGGCCTTGACGAGTCAGGGCTGTTTTGGCAGCAAAAGGGGGACCAACACAATATTGGTCATAATGTTATGCCTGATCAACACTGAGAACAGAAATGTAAAAGCATGTATTAATACCTGAATGAATGTCTTTTTATTCAAATATGATGTGGTCTTTTTTAAGGGTCATCAGAGGGTGAAGCCAAGTTAGATGCTCTCCAGAATGCCTTACGTTCGCTATCGCCTCTCTTTGATTATGCCTCACTAACTGGAGCTGATAGTGCTGAAGAGGTCCAGAATCAGCTGAGCTCCATGCTGAAGGGGGCCGGTCAGAAAGACCCCGCCATTTCCCTGAAGCCTGTGGAACAGGCCTATATCCAGCTGTCGTTCTGTGACTATACGGTGAAGTGCACATGCCAGAACTCTAAGAAAGCAGCTCGTAATCATCTCAGTGCACGTATACTGGGCCTGCTGGGGGTAAAGACAGGTCAGAGCAACTGAATATCAACCAGCTTCTCTGAACCGTACATACTGTAAGTACATTATTATAAAATGATAATTGAATGATTTTTATTCAGTTCTGAACCTCTTACAGGAGCAAACGATGTATCTTTGAGAAACCGTTTAAATGAGTGGTTCATACAGCAGCAACTGCCACAGCCAGTGTTTGAGGACACAGAAGAAGGGCTTGGAGCGAAGGCTACTTTCTCTGTCCAGTTAACCTGCTACAGTCCAGGTGGGCTATCACTGTCTCACACGACAATACATGTTCAATTAATATTTAATGTTATGAATAATTATCATTTTATGCATAAGTAATTAATTATAAATACAGTACCATTCAAAAGTTTGGGGTCCGTGAGATTTTGAAAGAAGTCTCTTCTGCTCACCAAGGCTGAATTTATTTGATAAAACCAGTAATATTGTGAAATATTACAATTATTACATCAGTGTCACATGATCCTTCAGAAATCTTTCTAATATGCTCATTTGACGGTCAAGAAACTTTTCTTATTATTATCAATGTTGAAAACAGTTGTGCTGCTTAATTTTTCTGTAAACCGTAATACATTTATTTTCAGAATAGAAAGTTCAAAAGAACAGCATTTATTTTAAAATATAAATGTTTTGTAACATTTAAAGATGTTTGCTGCTACTTTTGATCAATTTAAATGCATCCTTGCGCAATAAAAGTGGGTTACACTTTATTTGGGTAACACTTTACGTTACAGTGTCCTTGTTACACGTTACATGTACTTACCATATTAATAATAGTAAATTATGCATACTTACATGCAACTATATCTCAACCAAACCCTAATCCTATAGTAAGTACATGTAGTTAATTCATATTATTCAGTACTTAAATATATTATTACACTGTAGCAATGACACCTTAAAATAAAGTGCAACCCTTTATTTTAAGGTGTCCTGGTTACAGTGTAATAATATATTTAAGTACTGAGTAATAATAATGATTGATTAACTACATGTACTTACTATAATTAGTAGGGTTTGTGGTTAAGCTTTATTTTAAGGTGTCCATGTTACAGTGTAATTATACATTTAAGTACTGAGTAATAAGATGAATAAAGTTGAGTGGTGCCTGCATTGGCAAAACTAAAGTTTAAGTTGATTCAAAAACAGACGTGGTGGGAATTCAGACATAGTTAACATGATCATTGAGGGACTGATTAACTAATTCAGAAGATGGCAATACATGAAATGCCTAACCTTGGTCTAGTAGATGTAGCGCTAGTCTACTACCATAATTTTAAAATGAGCCTCAGCCTACCATTGAGTAGTTATTTTAGTGACTGTTGCTGTTTGACTTACAAAATGTTAGGCTATGGTAGATGGTCTATTTCCCTGTTATCTAACTATGATCGTTTTCTGTTGCTTGGATCGGATGGCACAGTGGCACAGACGTGAGCTTTTGACGGTGAAAAGGATAGCGCACTGTAGACTAGCCCTACTCAGCTAGGCATTCACTCAAACTAAACTCGTTGTGATGATGAAACCAATGTGGTAAAATGTCTTCCACAAACACGATGATGTTTCATTTTCGCATTTTGACAACACATTTTCGTCATAGTTTTAACTTTGATCAACAACAATGTTTTTAACTATGCAACCGTTTACAGCAGCCGGCTGGATCTCTTCAGTTGGTCAGTAGAGGCCGCTCACGTTTTGCCACTTGGACGTATCTTGGTGCCTATTGTTTACAAACATTCTGAAATACCGTATTCCGTTTGTAGTGATATTTGTAGACTACTTGCTAAGGTGCTTTGGTACAAAGATATGGCCGGCTCATATGCAGTTGCTAGAGTGCTCTAAATGGTTGCTAGGGCGTGTTTAGATAGTTGCCAGGGTGAGTCAAAAGAGGCCACCCACTTGTCTCTACGATGTTCTGAAGCATAGATATCCTTCTCACCTTTTTCAATGGAAATCTATATGGGGTGATAGCTAGGGTGCTGTAAATGGTTGCTAGGGCGTGCCTAGTTGCCAGGGTGATATTTAAAGTCAAAAGAGGCCACCCACTTGTCTCTGCAATGTTCTGATCCATAGATATCCCTCTGCACCGTTTTATTGGAAGTTTATGGAGTGATTGCTAGGGTGCTGTAAAAGGTTACTAGGGCATGGTTGGAAAGTTATGTCACTACTTATTGGCTGATTGCTGGGTCAAGTCATATGAGCCCCTCCACAAGTCTCTATGACATTCTATGCCAATATTAAGTCTGTGGGACTTTTTCGTCCAACAGGTGAACATTGTACGCCCGAACGCTTATAAAAGTCATAGCACACTTTGCTTTTTTTTACTTTTTAGGCCGGGTTAGGATTAGGGTTTGGTTTAGGGTTAGTTGCATGGTATTAGTTGCATAGTTATTATACAGTAAAATAAAGTGTTACCTAAAAAGAAAAACACATACGGACTCCAAACTTTAGAATGGTAGTGTATATTTATAAATAATATAAATATATAAATGATTGTTTAATGATAAATATTTTATTAATATTAGGGATGCACCGAATCCAGGGTTCGGATTCGGCTGAATATTGGGCTTTTTGACGGGGTTCGGTTTCTGCCGAACCTCAGAATTTTTTTCCACCGAACCCGAACCCTAGGCTTGCACTATGCGTGCTCCGCTGGTTGAACGTAATGACACCGCTGTTGAAAGTGAAAATGAAACTCATGAACAGAAAGCTACTTTAAGTCAAAAGAAGGCGATTCATGTTCAATTTGCAATGCCGATTTGTCTCGTGATGACAAGGACCCTAAACAACAGCTGCTGTTAAAAAAATTGCGTATGAAACATCCGAGAGAATACGAGTTGTGCATGAGGGAATCTACAGACAGCAGGCAAAATGTATTTTATTTTACCGTGCAAACAGCCGCATATAGACCATATAAAATAGAAATAAAAAAGAATAAAATATATAGACCTAAACTAAATATTTTTCACTTAAATAATTATCAAATTAAGATGACAAAATGAAAATGCACTGAATCCGTAAGCTTTGAAGAACCAGAATCGTTTTTTTTTTTGTCAAATAAAAATAGAAGGCCTCAAATCACACCTTGTATGTTTTTTGTTTGTTTTTTAAGCAACATGTCTAAGTGATGTGGGTTAGTCTGGAGCGCAGCCTGTTGACAGTTAAACCCGCGGCAGAAACAACCTCAATCCTTCTGTCTCCGCAGCGCGCAAGCCTCGGCTGATAGCGCGCGCCTCCTGCGCTCTCAGTTGTGTTGTTCTTTGAAACGACAGAGGACGACTCGGGGTAATTTTGCTATAAACCATCAGGAAACAGCGGCGAGAAGAACATACGCGACAATGTTTACTTTAGTAATCTTGACCAAAACCACACTATTAAAAGCCTTAAACAAGGCTTCAGATGGCACTGGTGTACCGGGAATACAGAGATAACGCCTCGCTAGAGCGGCCAGCCTCGGGAAGCGCCGTTCATTTGCTTTCCACTAGTCAGGAGCTTGTTCTACTGCTGTATTTTTTTTGTCGACATGGTCCCACACAGTAAGCTTTTCTATTTCTTCATTTTGCGAGATATATCTAGTTTGTGGTTGCACATGTCGACGCGCTCCGTGAGTGAACAAATAACATAGCATATTTTTCTTAACCATGCATCAAAAACAAACAAACAAAAAACATTTAAACATTTAAACCGTTTAACTGATAGTATTAATTGGTCAAAGTTCTTATTTTCGGTTAACGGTTAAATGGGCAATAGCATCCCAACACTGCTGTGGACGTTGTTTACTTCGTTAATGTGTTAACTGTGATAATGGACTGAGGATGGGAGAAGGATTCGGTATTCGGTTTCAGCCGAATCTTAAAGGTCCTGTTCTTCGTGATCCCACTGTTCAAACTTTAGTTAGTGTGTAATGTTGCTGTTAGAGCATAAATAATACCTGTAAAATTATAAAGCTCAAAGTTCAATGCCAAGCGAGATATTTTATTTAACAGAAGTTCCCTTTCAAAGCCTACAGCGAACGGCTGGCTTGGACTACATCCTGGTACTTCCTTCATAAATGACGTCAGTAGAACAGACTAACCTCCGCCCACAAGAATACGCGAAAAAAGGGGGCGTGGTCTTGTTGCTGTCCCACGTCGAGAAGAGGAAGTGTCGCGTGGAGAAAAGGAAGTGTTGCGTTTGAGTGTGTTTGTCGCCATGTCGTCGAGACGCTGTTATTTTCATCCCGGAGTCAAATCACCTTTGTTTGGCTTTCCCAGGGACGCTGTAGAGATCATTAAGCGCATATATCTCCCGTTAAGAGGCGTGACCTTTCCACGTGCGCTAAGCTGCTGTCGAATCACAACACAGGAACCGGGCCACGTGCGCTAAGCTGCTGTCCAATCACAACACGGGAACCGCTGGCACAATCAGAACTCGTTACGTATTTCTGAAGGAGGGACTTCATAGAATAAAGGAACTCATCAGCCGTTTTCAGGACAGTGAATACAGCGGTATACAGATAAGTAAATTGTGTTAAAAATACTGTGTTTTTTTACACGCGAAACATGAACACATGTTATATTGCACACTGTAAACACAATCAAAGCTTCAAAAAGACACGAAGAACGGGACCTTTAACCAGTGGATTCGGTATTTGGCCGAACCCCAAAAATCTGGATTCGGTGCATCCCTAATTAATATGAATAACCAGAGTAGAGTGTGTACTGCCACTTAATTAAGTTCAAAATATTTCTGTGTAATATTAAATATTAAGGCATTACAGTTGGTAACAAGTTAATTGTTTGACTTCTAGACTGGGAAGACAGCTGGGAAACGGCAAAGACGAAGCTGCTTCAGGTGCTCAAGCAAAGATTTTGGTTTCTGGATGACAAAAACAATTGAAATCTTTTTTAGCTGGGGGAAAACCCCTCAAATGCACTCGTTTTATAAATTGTAAGCAAATGTTGTTCAGTACAAATATACATTTTAAAAAAGGAACACCTATATAAAAACAAAACCATTTTAAAATAAGCAGAAAATTACAATCAACAAAATGTAAGTGCATTGAGTGCAAACACCAAAGTTTCCTTCATTTTCCAAAATCTAATGATTTTGCACTTCCTGAATGTCTTTGAAATGAAAGTGTGATTCACTTCAGGCGTTGTTGTCTCTGCTGAACAACTAATTGTAACCTAATGTACTACTGTAGAAATGACTTATTATCTACATTTTTAACAGTCACATGGATTTAGTCATGTCACACTTGACCGCACAGCCGTTACATGGACCATCAACATTTACTTGTCTTGCAACATTGCAGTATACAAGCAGCATATCTTCACAGGCTTATGCGATGGGAATTATCATCATAAGTTTTTGTACATTTATTAATAATAATTTTTGATTGATATTACCCTCTAACTGTGGTGTGTGTATTTTTAAACCTGTTTACAATGAACTACAAATACTGATACTTTGTGATAAAATACGTTGAGGATAGAAGATTAATTTATTACTGTTCTCTGGTACAATTGTTGGGAATTGGTACAACACTGGGTTCCTGGAAGTGTGTTCAGTAATACAGAGTTTCCTATGGGTTTGTGTATCTCCAATCCACGGTCTCTACAATAATAAAATGATTTCACAATGAGTGTTTCATGTCCACATTTTATTTTATGTGGTAAGGGTGAACATGATTTCACCAAGTGCAACATGTTCCTGGATCAACATCTGTGTTGATCCTGGAACTACATTCCAATCAACCAATGAGATTTATTTACAGTCAAGTTTAGGCTTACAATCAGAGTTAGGTGCTTCTATATCAGTGTTATAAACATATTATTTACGTTTGATTTTAGGGATAAGTTAGGACTACATTTTCGGACAAGAATGACAAAATATCTTGAACCTGGAACATGTCTAACTTGGCAAAATCACAATGACCGTATGGTAAGCAGCCACTCAGAAAGTCACTATCATATAATAAACCCCTTTATTTGGGGAAAATGAGAACTTATGATTCAATCTATTGAGTTTGGGGCAGAATATTAGGACGTTACAAAGAAGATTTCACAATAAAAAAAATAAAAAAAACAACGTTAAAATTAATTTGCTGTTGAATTATGGCCATTTTTTTTGTTGTATCAACCTGCCCAGACAGTTTGAAGTGTAATGAAAACTTTAAACTTGTTCAGTACCACAACCTATGAAAAAGAAATCAATATTCTGACCCAATAGCGAAGTGTTGTTCTATGAACTGGCCAGTAGATGTCAACGTATAGTTACAGTTTTGCTGATGATGAAGAGTGAAGGAATGTGTCTCAGGTTTTCTTCCAGCAAGCCCACGTGTTCTTAGGATTTTAGTTATTGATTTACATTTACATTTACTAATTTAGCAGACACTTTTATCTAAAGCAACTTAGGGATGCTGTTACAAAATGTAAGATACCACTAGAACAACTATTTACATTATCTCAAATGTTTCCAAGAATGTTTAAATCCAGAGAAAACAGCTATTTTAACCAGGACACAGAACTTTGGGACACAAATAAAAATATTTTTTGACCATTCATTGAAAGACATAAAAGTAATCCTTATGATTCAGGCTTATGATTTCGGAAGGTCAAACAAAGCTAAAAAAAAACCCACATAGGTTCTTGCGCGTTAAGCACGCTTGTTTGACCATATTTGATATGTTCTACGTAGGTAATTTGATCAATATTTATATGTGAATAACCCCTAAATTCAAATCTGTTTATCATATAAAGCAGCCGATTTTGTCTTGCTGGAAGACTTGGACTAAACCTGCTCACTCTGTGTAACAGAGTTTTCCAAACCTTATGATATAATTAGGAAAATTACAGAAAAATAGACATTTAAAGGGTTAGTTCACCCAAAAATGAAAATTCTGTCATTAATTACTCATCCACATGTCATTCCAAAATCGTAAGATCGTCGTTCATCTTCGGAACACAACTGAGATATTTTTGACAAAAAAGATATTTTTGATGATATCCGAGAGTTCTCTGACCCCTCCATAGACAGCAATATAATTAACACGTTCAAGTCCCAGAAAGGTAGTAAAGACTTTGTTAAAATCGTCCATGTGACTATACAGTGGTTCAACCTTAATGTTATGAAGCGACGAGAATACTTTTCGTGCGCAAAAAACAAACAAAAATAACTTATAATTTCTTCTCGTCTGTGTCAGTCTCCTACGCTGTTTACGTTGGCCAGCTCTTGCATCACACGCATACGTTGTGGTGCTCACGTGAAAAGCATCGGCCGATGGCAAGCCGCCGTTCTTTTGTAGCTCTGATGTAACTCGGAAGCGCTGGACTGTATTTACTACGTCAACTGCGTAGGAGAGTGACACGGATGATTCAACAAATTGTTGAATAAAGTTGTTATTTTTGTTTGTTTTTTGCGCACAAAAATCTCTACGCTTCATAAAATTAAGGCTGAACCACTGTAGTCACATGGACTATTTTAATGATGTCTTTACTACCTTTCTGGGCCTAGAAATTGGTTATGACGTTGCTGTCTATGGAGGGGTCAGAAAGCTCTTGGATTTCATGAAAAATATCTTCATTTGTGTTCCGAAGATGAACGAAGGTCTCACAAGTTTGGAACGACATGAGGCTGAGTAATTAATGACAGAATTGTCATTTTTGGGTGAACTAACCCTTTAAGGGAAATTCTAAAGGTTTATAACATTTCACCTGGGAAACCTAAAGGCAATCTTAAGGGAAAATTACAATTGAGGCGCTTTATGTAACCGGACACTGATATTTTTCAGATTTTTGCACCTGCCAAGACATGAAGCTGTGAAACAGACCTCCGGGCCATAGCACTCTCAGGGTGGGCCGGACATTTCGGGAGGTTGGCCAAGCTCATGATTGGAGCCAAACATGGTGGATAATGCCGTACATACACTCACCTAAAGGATTATTAGGAACACCTGTTCAATTTCTCATTAATGCAATTATCTAATCAACCAATCACATGGCAGTTGCTTCAATGCATTTAGGGGTGTGGTCCTGGTCAAGACAATCTCCTGAACTCCAAACTGAATGTCAGAATGGGAAAGAAAGGTGATTTAAGCAATTTTGAGCGTGGCATGGTTGTTGGTGCCAGACGGGCCGGTCTGAGTATTTTACAATCTGCTCAGTTACTGGGATTTTCACGCACAACCATTTCTAGGGTTTACAAAGAATGGTGTGAAAAGGGAAAAACATCCAGTATGCAGCAGTCCTGTGGGCGAAAATGCCTTGTTGATGCTAGAGGTCAGAGGATAATGGGCCGACTGATTCAAGCTGATAGAAGAGCAACTTTGATTGAAATAACCACTCGTTACAACCGAGGTATGCAGCAAAGCATTTGTGAAGCCACAACACGCACAACCTTGAGGCGGATGGGCTACAAAAGCAGAAGACCCCACCGGGTACCACTCATCTCCACTACAAATAGGAAAAAGAGGCTACAGTTTGCACGAGCTCACCAAAATTGGACTGGTTTTGGATTTTGCCTAGTTTTTGCCTGGATTTTGCCTGGTCTGATGAATCTCGATTTCTGTTGAGACATTCAGAGAGTCAGAATTTGGCGTAAACAGAATGAGAACATGGATCCATTATGCCTTGTTACCACTGTGCAGGCTGGTGGTGGTGGTGTAATGGTGTGGGGGATGTTTTCTTGGCACACTTTAGGCCCCTCAGTGCCAACTGGGCATTGTTTAAATGCCACAGCCTACCTGAGCATTGTTTCTGACCATGTTCATCCCTTTATGACCACCATGTACCCATCCTCTGATGGCTACTTCCAGCAGGATAATGCACCATGTCACAAAGCTCGAATCATTTCAAATTGGTTTCTTGAACATGACAATGAGTTCACTGTACTAAAATGGTCCCCACAGTCACCAGATCTCAACCCAATAGAGCATCTTTGGGATGTGGTGGAATGGGAGCTTCGTGCCCTGGATGTGCATCCCACAAATCTCCATCAACTGCAAGATGCTATCCTATCAATATGGGCCAACATTTCTAAAGAATGCTTTCAGCACCTTGTTGAATCAATGCCACGTAGAATTAAGGCAGTTCTGAAGGAGAAAGGGGGTCAAACACAGTATTAGTATGGTGCTCCTAATAATCCTTTAGGTGAGTGTACATATTCCTTGCACAGCTCACAAATGCATTGTACACTGATATACTTTGGTAAGCGTCCACCTCCGCCACACTGTGTTTGAACTTTGCTGACTGAGACCAACCCCCCCGCACCCCCCCCCCCCCCCCAGCCCCCCACACTACTGTTACATAAGAATATGCAACTTAACTTTAGTCCTTGAACTGTCTGTGCTGCCAAATACTGTTGGAGGTATGCAATTTTTAGGTTTTGCAAGCAGAGAAGGGGGACTTCCTATGGACTAAATTCCCCTCCCTGTGGTAACAAAATCAGATAAATACCAACAGGAATGCACCATCTGGCTTTCAGAATTGCAAAAACATGTACATTTCAAAGAAAAAAAAAATTATCGTATTTGAAAGGAAATTGTAAAGCTGTAGGAATGCGTTTAAATGTGTGAAAACGTGCATAAGAAAGAAAGGAAGAAACTGGCAGGTGGTCCCGCGTAAGTGCCAGAGATACTCGCCCCCACCCTGTTATGTAGTCTAAACGTTTGTGTCTGAAAAGTTAATCCACCTGACATTACAGAAACTGTCTACTTCAGGGGATTTACTCTCCATAACAACAATGATATTGCATTACGGTAAGAAGGACCACTCTGTTTTCACAACTGTTTAAATACAAGCACGAATATCAAGTGTGTTTCTTGGTGCTGTGCTCAGCATATTCTCACTACATGATTCTTTTTTAGGCTAGACGCTCTCTTTTTTATATGGATCAATGACATGACGCTCTTTTTTTTTTTTTTTGTCTGCATCTATTTTTTATAGATTAATACAAAGGCCTAAATAAATTAAACCAATGCAATTCATATACGATAAATACCCCTACAAGTGTATAATTTCCGAATTAAAACTAATTTAGATATTTCAATATTCTTGTTTTTAAAGTAATTTTAGTGATTAAATAAGGGAATCACCACTTATTAATATTTACATTTTAATTAAGAATCACTGCTTGTTATTAGTGCTGTCAAATTGATTTATCACGATTAATTGCATCTAACATATGTTGTTTACACATATATGGTATGTGTGTATATATATATATATATTAGGGGTGTAACGGTACACAAAACTGACGGTTCGGTACGCACCTCGGTTTTGAAGTCCCGGTTCGGTATGGATTCGGTACAGCAGTTTTACAAAATTGCTTTTTATTAATTTTTATTCAACAGTGGTTTAATGAAAAAAATTTGTGTCTGTCCTTAAATGAATTAAATTATAACTAAAAGTTTCTTAAAGATAATGCTGTAAACTATATAGGGAGCCCTTACTTACATATAGCTATTAAAGATTAACAACAGAGCCCAAACTATTAGCCTAAATTCAGTTGCTATTTATTTTTAGATATAATAATCAACACTCATAAGCTTCACATAAGGCAGTTTTTGCATTAACTTCTAAATCTAATTATTTTTATTCGTTGTTGAAATATAATCATTTAGTGGCTGTAATTTTCATGACAGGTTTATTTAAACATACATTAAATAAACAAGACATCACTAACAGGCTTAGTAGTATATAATGAATATATAACGGCTAATATAATGAATATAACGGCTAATATAGTGCATGTATTCAGGGAAAGAGTTGATTTCTCTAGTGAGCTAACAGCTGTGGACACTGAATGACTTCTGAGTAAACGTGATTCTGCATGACATTGTTTACAAGCAGTTTTATTGTCTTTCCGCGGTTGAAACACAGATGGAGCGATTACACGACATATGATACATTTCAGTAAGATGTAATGTATCCTCAACATACCTTAAGATGTATTAATTTATGTTTATTCTTTAGGAAGAGATGATCGCATTGACTCACGCGCCGCGCGCGGCCGCTTTAAGTTGAACTGATACGCGTCTATCAGTCACATCACATTAAAGAGCGTTAAAACGGCATTTATCGTTTGAATTTCGTGATAAAATGGACTGAATACTTAATATGTTCGTGTGGGAACTCGGATTGAAGTGTGTTCCGCGCTTACAACAAGCCGACTGTTAACTGTTAAAGATTACATTCATAACCGTACCGAAAGCCCTGTACGGTTCAATATGAATACGTGTACCGTTACACCCCTAATATATATATATATATATATATATATACAGTAAGTTACCTGGTTCCCTTCATTTTGAGTTCATTGAAATAAAAAATTTGAATTAATACAACGAAGCTGATTTGGCAAAAGATAAAAAGTGATAAATCGTGAAAATAATTTACAGTACACACACACACACAATAATTACAGTACACATACACACATATATATATCGTCTCTAAAGTTACATATGACATATACACATTTCTAACTTTAATTGCATTTGAAGAGAATGACTTGTAGTCATAAAACCAACTGTAAATGGTTCATCTAGGTGTCAGGTATGGTGCACACCTTTTAGATTTTTGATATTTAATAAAATAAACTGTCATGAAAATATGGATAGGCTATGTATTTCACTAGGCTACTGTATGGATTCATACACAAAATGCTAGATTTCAGTATGTCATAGCTGATAGATGCTTAAGAATAAATTATATTTACACCAAAAAAATCCACTAGCCACAGTGGCTGGTGAGCAAAACAGTCAAACCATGCACACACACACACACACACACACACACACACACACACACACACACACACACACACACACACACACACACACACACACACACACACACACACAATTTTATTTATTATTTTATATATAATTTTAATAATTTTTATATATATGTATATATAAATATATGTAAATATAATAATATATACACACATAAACAAAAACTTTTATGATAGAGGTGATTAATTGCGATTTATCGATTTGACAGCACTACTTATATTAATATTAAACTTATCTGCCAAAGATCTTTTTTTCATTACAAGACAAGATTAATTGAGGTTGTAAAAAAAACGTAATATTTATGAAGAACTAATTCATTGTTAAAAATAGCATTTTACCTTAAAAAATATAAAAAATAAAATAAAATAAAAAGATTAAGTTGAGTACACTCGCATGTACTCAAGGTTCAAGGGAAATATTTTTACTTGATGGTGACACTACATTTTTAGAGTCATTTAATTGAAAAACATTTCTCAAAACTACATGAAAGCAACATTTATACAAAGATTACATTTTAAACAGCTTGACACCTTTCAAAAATAAACTCCTCTTCTTTCATTGACACTGACCCATATTATGAGGCCTTCAAGTGCCAAATCAACAAAAGGAAAGGCATTTCATTGTAATCAGGCCACAAATCCCTCAGAATTGTTGTAGTCCCGGAGCGATGTGGACTGCTTTGGCATGTTAGTGATCACTAATTGCAGTTAATTTCATTTGGGAGCTTGATGAGGAGGAGCCAAATCAATTAACAAAGCAAGAGAGCGTCAATGCTGGTGCCATTCAACTGACACGCAAATCCAGATAAACTGTGATATCTCACATTTAGAACAACACAACAAAACGCCTCAGCTGGATATTCAGGACAAAGACAAGATAAGTACACTGGATGTGCTGAGCGGTGCTGGAAACGAGGGGCTTGCTGAGGAAGTCTTGTCTTTAAAAACAGGCTTGAGAGGTTAGTGCAAAGTATTTATCCAAATCAAACACTAGAATGTCTTCAAAAGCTTGAAGGTAGTTCACCCAAAAAAAAAGATTCTGTCATCATTTACTCGCCGTCAAGTTGTTCCAGACCTGTATGAATTTCTTTCTTCTGCTGAACACAAAAGAAGAGATTTTGAAGAATGCTGGTAATCAAACTCTTATAAAAAATAAATAAATAATACAAAGCGGATATTGATACAAGTTTTATACAGCTGAAACTTTCAAACCATTTGCACCAAATTCATGGGGATGTTTCTTCAACTGACATTGACTTTGGGGATGCCTGTAATTATTATGAACTATAAAACACTCAAATCAATCATTTCAAAAACTATAGTGAATTTAAGCATCACAACATTATAATTTACAGTAAAAATGGATATTCATTTTGAGATTTGGTACAGATTACATTCCGCAGTGGTATTAAAGTATTAAGGTATTTGCACACTTTTGAGTGTGCACCAATTTTGAGTCCAAAATTTTTGTATGCGTTTTTTCGTATTCGTCATCCTAAAAATGTGATTGTCAAAACACCTCTCAAACTGCTTGCTATGGATGCGAAAAACCCAGAAAACTTAACCTGATCCAAAATTGTTTTTATGACAGACGGAGGTAGTGTGTAAACGTGATATAGATTATATATTTATATAAAGTGTTTTGAATTTAGTATTTTTTCATGTCATTACATTGTTTAGAGCATAATAAGAAACAAATGGGAAAAAAATATTTTTGAAAAATGATATTTTATTCATATGTTATGATGTTTCCTCTGTAGTTGACACCAGGACTCAGTTGTTTAAAAAATAAAATGACATGAAATTGCATGTATAGGCAAAAACAATGGGATTTATTTTTAATTCACCAATCAATTTTTAGGTTTCAGGGGTTTTTTTTAAACAAACTTTGTTTAAAGATAATTCTGAATATAACTAAATGTATTGATATACCATTTTACTTTATGAAATATGTGGATAAAATGGCCATACTTGGATTTTCCCATTCAATACAATGTATCTATTCACTGCATCTAATTTGCATATTAATGTGTTCTTGGTGCAACATGTAATGAAAATAGAAGTGTAATAATGGGAGTAATAATTGGCAACATTTTCATAATAATATCTAATATTTCATAGGAATAGATATGCAATTTCTTTCCCTGTTCACTTGTTATGTCTCCAAAATGCCTGATAAACATGATTTAAATCCTGGTGTCCGCTACAGTGGACATTTATGAAATCAATGCCCTGTTTTGTAACAGAAAGTCATATTTTGATTAGAAACCCCATAACATTTTCCTGAGATGTTGATTTATAACAAACAATTTGAAAATTAATCAGATTTAAATTATAATGAAAAAATATGATCATATTTCCATAAGAGTGCTAAACATTAATGTCAGACGTTTTTAAAGACCAAGAAGGTGTTGTTGTCCTGGTGAAACCTCCAAACATTTGGTATCTCTGCAAAGCCCCGAATGTGCTCTTTACAGGACATCCAGACTGTGACATGTGACATGTATGTCAGAGAAATTCACTAAAATATAATGTCCATTGTCCACTGTGGACAAAAGTCTATTAGTGGGTCCCAGGAGGATATACTGTATACAAATTAATCACTGCGTCACAATTACATTTCCACAAAGGAATCGACCCGCCATATGTTACCAATGAAATCAAAGTTGCGGATTAAATAACTATTTAAAACTGTTACATGGAAACTGAGCAGAAATACAACATGTTCAAGGCAAGTGAAAAGATCTTTCTGGTGGTAAAGTGTGTGTGTAGAGCAAGTTCCTCCTAATTAGGACCGGATTCGGGAGGCTTTCAATAGCTGCTTCCCTCAGCAACACCAGTGTATTCATTATTGTGGAGACAACCTGCTTCATGGAAACCATCCGACTGTACAGCGACAGCAAATAAACAAACACCCACTGGTATGTAGTATGTCCGGATGAGTACATCAAGTGCTGTAAATATCTTTGGGACACTGCGGGTCATTCAGACATGACCCATGGGAATTTACAGCACAAAGACACAAACACATTACAGAAAGAGTTCAAAATGAACTTTTTGCAATACCTTGTGGAGAAAATGTAGCTTTTTTTCTCCATAAAACTGCATTTGGCATTATTTCTAGAATTAATACCATGGGATGTTCATTTTAAAATGTGACCTGTTGGTAACTATACTCTGCTTTACTCACCAATGCCAATTTTTCCAACATTCTTTTTGCTGCTTGTGGGTGTTAAAGTTGGTCCCGACCTACAAGCCTTTTTCCTTAAGGTATATGGGACCAACAGCAGTTATAAACACATATTTCCACATACAGACTTCAGCAGGCAAAAGACTCACTGACTCATTTCTTCTGTTCCTTGCTGAGGCAAAGCGAGGCAGCTGTACGTTCTTACACCACGTATCCCACATCTGCCATGCACCATATACAAATTGTATTTATCACATTACCACATATACACGTCTGCCCAAACAGGCTGTAAATATCAAAATCATAGGCCACACGGGCCTTTGTGAAATGTTTTGAGCATTATGACTTTTCATCATTGAATTTCACGCAAAAGTTTGCGTTTAGAGGAACGCCAAGGTTTGTTACGGTCAAGACTATTCGGTGTCAAACTTTACGAGAATAAAAATTCTCTTGGGAAATCTCTATGAAAATGACAATCTTTTCCCAATTATCAGATGCAGTGTGATGTTTCTGTGCTTATTGGCTTTACACAGGCCTGGTTTTACATTTATGTTTGCTCCGTCTCCATTTTTCCAGATTACTTTTTAAGTCATGGAACACAAGATTCTGAGGTATGCAACACGAGCCCTTTCTGATTACAGCTGACCACTGTATTTTTTCCAGCTGCATGCTGGTTACAATATGAAGTAAATGTTCTGGTTTGATCATAGAGTATAAAAGAGAAGAGTTTTTGCAAGCCATGTTCATATTGAAGAGGGTAACAATGGAAGCCTGTGTCTAACTCAAGAGTAAAAAAGTAAAATGGTCTGTTGTGAGAAGAAAGAAATACACGTTGTGCCACATATAAATCCACAAGAGATATAAAGTCACAATTACGAGAAATAAAGTAGTGATTTTTAGATGAAGTCACATTGAGTGAGATATTTTGAGACATAAAGCTACATTGCAAGATATAAAGTCACAGTTTGCAATTGCGAGTCAGTAGCGATTGAGAGATATTGCCATTATGAGAAGTCAAATTTTGAGATAAAAAGTAAAATTGTGTGATAAAGAGCCTTATTTAATGGTCCAAGCGCATGGTCTGAAGCGCATGGGGCAGGTGCACTTAAGGCGTGTCCGAATCCACTTTTGCTAGTTTAACGATGAAAAAAATGGTCGGCGCGCCAGGCGCATGGTCCATAAGGGTTGTACTTAATGAGTCATGGGTGTGTTTTGAGCATAACATGCAATAAAACAAATCAGAGTGTCCCTTAAAAGCCAGGTACGCTTGCGTCATGGCGGATTGCTATTTACATGGCGGAATTTGTATGCAAAAAGTGAGGAAACAGATTCTCCAGAGAGGAAACGGATCTGCTCGTGCGTGAGGTTAGCCAATTTAATTCGTCATTACTGAAAATAGGTAATTCTGATACACACAATGACTATCCATTATGACATTTTTATCTTTATGTTCGCAATATTAATCTTTTACATCGTAATCATTGGCATGTTTGTGTCCCTGTGTGTAATAAGCAAAGTGTATGCGCAATGTGTACCTGCCTATAGGCGCATTTTACTAACGCGTTCTTTAAATAACACAAAAAATGCTGCGCAGTCGTTTTCAGTTGCCTCAAAATAGCAACACGCCAACGATGCGCCTGAACACACCTCGTTTTCAGACCAGCACACGCATGGGCGAACAGATGGGCGTGAATGCATTTGCTATTTAAACAACGTGGGCACTGGACTTGAAAATGATAACTGCGTCAGGCTGAAACTAGCAAAATACACTTGTGCTGCTCCTGGCGTCGCATTGTGGCAAGTATGAAAGGGCCCAATAAGTCACAATTATGAGAAACACATTCAGAATTGTGATACACCGATCAAGCATTACATTATGAAGGGAGCACTGAAGTGAATAACACTGATTATCTCTTCAACACAGCACCTGTTAGTGGGTGGGATATATTAGGCAGCAAGTGAACATTTTGTCCTCAAAAGTTGATGTGTTAGAAGCAGGAAAAATGGGCAAGCGTAAGGATTAGAGCGAGTTTGACAAGGGCCAAATTGTGATGGCTAGACGACTGGGTCAGAGCATCTCCAAAACTGCAGCTCTTGTGGGGTGTTCCCGTTCTGCAGTGGTCAGTATCTATCAAAAGTGCTCCAAGGAAGGAACAGTGGTGAACGGCGACAGGATCAAGGCTCATTGATGCACAAAGTCAGACGAGCTACTGTAGCTTAAATTGCTCAAGAAGTTAATGCTGGTTCTGATAGAAAGGTGTCAGAATACACAGCGCATCACAGTTTGTTGCGTATGGGGGTGCATAGCCACAGACCAGTTAGGGTGCCCATGCTGACCCCTGTCCACCGGCGAAAGCGGCAACAGTAAGCATCAGTACTGGACCACGGAGCAATGGAAGAAGGTGGGCTGGTCTGATGAATCACCTTTTCTTTTACATCACGTGGATGGCCGGGTGCGTGTGTGTCTCTTACCTGGGGAACACATGGCACCAGGATGCACTATGGGAAGAACGCAAGCCATCAGAGGTAGTGTGATGCTTTGGGCAATGTTCTGCTGGGAAACCTTGGGTCCTGCCATCCATGTTGACACGTACCACCTACCTAAGCATTGTTGCAGACCATGTACATGTGCTTTCATGGAAATGGTATTCCTTGGTTGTTGTGGTCCTGCCACAAAGCAAAAATGGTTCAGGAATGGTTTGAGAAGCACAACAATGAGTTTGAGGTGTTGACTTGGCCTCCAAATTCCCCAAATCTCAATCCAATCGGGCATCTGTGGGATGTGCTGAACAAACAAGTCCGATCCATGGAGGTCCCACCTCGCAAGCACACCTTCAGGGGTCTAGAGGAGTCCATGTCTTGACGGGTCAGGGCTGTTTTGGCAGCAAACAGGGGACCGACACGATATCAGGAAGGTCGTCATAATGTTATGCCTGATCGGTGTATAAAGCTACATTGCGAGTCAAAGTCATAGTCTTGAGATATAAAATTGCAATTGAGAGATGTAGTCATTATGAGAAGTCAAATAGTCTGATTAAAAAGTCACAATTATGTGAAAGTCAGAATTGTGAGATATAAAGCTACAACTGCGAAGTAATAGTTTTGAGGTATAAAATTTAATTTTTTTCAGAACCCTTTGAACTTTATTTCCAGATTTAAATTAATTCAAAAAAACGTTAAGAAAGTTCTGTGTATAACATGATGTGCAGCTCTTTAGTCATCTGGATTCAATCAGTCCATTTTGTAAAGAGAGAAATAAAAAAGCAGTTGGTTCTCATGTCCCTCGAGCACTGTCTGTCTGAGGAAAAAGCCAGTGCCAGTATGTCTCAGACGGGTTTTTTGGGGGGTCTTTTTTGTGGTTGGGCCCTGTAGATGGTTGTGGTTTATGTAAAGACTTGGTGACTTCACCACGTTGTTGCTCTTGGTTAGGTCAACAAGTTTCGCTGCCATCGCACTGGAAGAGGAAATGCAGATCTTCCCCATGTCCCGTAAGCTACATCATCCCTTTTATTTTATCTGACAGACTCCCACAAAACCACGAGAAGGAGATGCTATCCATTAAAAATATCTGAGGAGAAAAGCCCTTCAGATGGTGAATTGATTATTGTTTTCTTTGTCCTAATTTTCTCTTTGAACAAAACCTTAATTCAAGAGAATTATTTGAAAAATAAATAGGCAGAGCGGGCACGTTCAGGGCTGATTTCATTTATGAGGCCTCTTGTGGGTACACAATCACACTTGCAACCGTGAGAGGAATTTGACAGAGATTAGCGAGGAATTTTAATGTAATACACATGTCATTTTAAAATCGAGAGAGGAGAAAAACCAAGATAAAAATGAAGCATTCCAAAAATCCAGTAAATTATCAAAATATTGCTACAAAAAAATGATGACAAGTAATTTAACACGTCTCATGCTATCCAACCCAAAGCAGCAGAATACAAATATTCAAGAGTGCAGAATGGTAAATGGACTGCATTTATATAGAGCTTTCAACAGACCCATGGCCATCCAAAGCACTTTACAGCTTGCCTCACATTCACCCATTCATACACCGACGGTGGCGCCATCCAGCTCGTCGGGAGCAGCTGGGGTTAGGTGTCTTGCTCATGGACACCTCGACACTTGGTCAGGGGGAACCGGGGATTGAACCACCAACCTTCCGGTTTATAGACAACCTACATGAACCACTGAGCCACTGCTGCCCCACCACTGTAGAAGCCCTGTAAATCTAGGTATTGTCAACTAAGTTGTTTTGTGGTTGGGTAAAACTGCTCCTCTGGGCAAAATCTTTACAGAAATTTTTGTGCATAAATGTTAACATACCACTAACAATAGTCATAAAACTATTAAAATCCCTTTTGAACTTGCATTGATTTGGACCTTCAAACCGTTGGTTGCAGTTGAAAACCATTATATGGAGAAAAATCCTGGAATGTTAAAAAACATTTCTATAAGAAAGAAAGACATGAACATCTTGGATGAGATGGGGGTGAGTAAATTATCAGGACATTTTTAATTTGAAGTGAACTAATCCTTTAAGTTCCTCTGCAGTCAATAATTTTATACCTTAAAAGCTCATCTTTGATAATCAAAATGACATTTTTTCCTGTGAAAATAATGTCTTTATGTCTTAAAATAGCTCAAGACTACCTGATCCACTTGGTCAACTGCAACAAATGCTACACGATGGCAAGTGAAAATATTGGTTTAATTCTGTTAATATGTTTGAACCAGAAACTGATTCAGAATTCGATGTATCAGAATATAAGACAAAAGCCAATTCTTATGATATGAATAAATACTATAATAATATACAGCATAAATGATACTAAAATACACACTGCATCTAGATCACGGTTACCTAATCAAGTCCTGTATGCATGAATTACTTGAGTTAATTGGGTGCAGTACAGAGAATCATTGTGCTGTGGAATCTAGAGCGCTGACCCTCGCTTGTCTGTCACTCAACCGTGTCTTTGATTATCCTTTGCCAAATTACCCGTAATCATTTTTTCAACAACGATGTGATTTTTCATATTTTGTGTCTCTTCAGGTTGTGGCATGCGTGTTGATTGATCTATGAGGGTATTTGGGGATGGCGGTGATTGGCTTTCTGGCAGTGGCAGTGTGCGGATCGCTGGTTGCTTGGGCTGATCAGCTGAAGCAGGCCCGAACGCCTTTGTTACACCATCGACCATTTGTGGTGGTGTGGAATGCACCTACTGAGTCCTGCCGTCTTCGATTCAAGGTTGAACATGTGTCAGTGATCTAGCAAATGTTCTGTGTGGTCCAAATGATGAGGATAACATCTTGTCCGTTTCTTTTTCAAGGTGGATTTAGACCTTAGTGTCTTCGACATTGTTGCTAACCATAATGAGACTTTGAGCGGCCCCAACGTGACCATTTTTTACCACAGTCGCCTGGGTTACTACCCCTACTACAGCAGCTCTGAGATTCCCATCAATGGAGGCCTTCCTCAGAACCAAAGCCTGAGCAAACACCTCAGTAAAGCTCGAGCTGACATCGACAAGCTCATACCCTTCAAGGACTTTCACGGGCTTGGTGTCATCGACTGGGAAGACTGGCGACCGCAGTGGGTGCGCAACTGGGGCTCGAAAGACATCTACCGAAACAAATCCAAGGAGCTTATAAGGAAGCTGCATCCTGGTTGGCCACAAAGTAAGGTGGAAAATGAAGCAAAGGAGCTATTTGAGAGGGCCGGACAAGTATTCATGAACTCAACGCTGCAGCTGGCTGAGATTCGACGACCGCATGGTCTTTGGGGGTTTTACCTGTTCCCTGACTGTTACAACTATGGTTACAAGCAGCATCCTTTACGTTACACAGGAGAGTGTCCTAATATAGAGCATGTACGCAACGACCACCTGATGTGGCTGTGGAAGGAGAGTACGGCCCTCTATCCTTCCATCTACCTCGACTATGAGCTCAAGTCTTCGTCCAACACAGTCAAATTTGTGCACTACCGTGTCAAGGAGGCCATGCGGATCGCCTCGATTGCAAGGAATGACTACACACTGCCTGTTTTCGTCTACTCCAGACCTTTCTATGCCTACACATTTGTTGTCCTATCAGAGGTCAGTAGAATATTGGAATATTAGGTAAAAAGTTAATAATCAAGTTCGAATCATGGCGGCCTAGCAGTTAGAAAATGTGCTGGAAAAACAAATTTGAGGCTGGCCTTGTGGCCACTCCAATCTAGGAGAAATTATAGGGTACCTCACGATACGATACATGGCTCACGATACGATAATATCGCAATACAACAATTCTGTGATAATCAATATATGAATATATTGTTAGACAATCCTATAATAATACCCGATATCTGTCTAAGAAAACAAAATGCCAGTGAAAAGGTTAAGTGCAGGTTTTCCAAACTTTGGACTTAAACATGTCTGGGGCATCTATTATTTTACTCACACTGCCGTCCTCCATCCTGTTAAAAACTATTTTTCTTAGGCTAGTTAACTTATGTTCACGTTTCCCTCATTCATGTGTATGCATGCAGTAGACGCTGGGAGCAGGGAAATCTACTGTGAACAAACAGAATAGCAAGATAATCGCTGCATACGAAATCAAATACTTCCCTACAGAGTATGCAAAAAACAGTACGCCAACAGAGTAGATATGTCTGAAAACATAGTATTCGAAAAACAGTAGACGAAAAGTCTCCGGATGACCTGCTACTTCCGGCGAGATTCTGAAGTGCGCATTCGATGGACACTTTACTATCCCATGAGGCCACATCCCATGATTTATAAATGGAGGTGAAGTTCATGTGATGAAGTTCATGTACTACAACCTGGCGGATGTAGTATGTCCGAATTACATTCATACTACACACATTCATACTATATAAAACATACTTTTAACGGTCGCATTCAAATGTAGTACCTACTCAGTACACGATTTCAGACGCACTGAATGGCGGTTTTCAAACAGGATTATCCAAACACTCCCTTTATTTACCATTGGTCGGTTAAACAGATAGACCCACCTCCAACACACGGCATTGGTCGAGCCAGTGTTGCTATGCTGGTCAGGATTCTCAAACAAACAGCAATGTTTTGAAAACACCACAAAACCACAGTGTTTATAGTTTTCAGGTAAATCAACTTATGAATGACTAAAGGCCAATTCAAACCAAGGCTGATAACTATAAAAATATCCATTAACTTTTAATAATCATTCTAAAGGCCCGTTCACACTAACGGCGAAAACTATAAAGATAACAATAAAATTATATATTATAGTTCTAAAAATCATTCTCATTATAAAATAATAGCCGAGTTCACACCACAGCTATAACGATAATGGCACAGAGAAACAATATCGTTGGAATCACTTTCAGAATGATTTTATCCAGCTAACGAATGATAAAAACATTGACAGCCAATCAGAATCCTTCCTGCTGTAACGAGTTTGAGCATTTAAAGCATTTAGAAAATGCATTTTGAATCTCTGTTTTTTTTTTGGAAAGATTAGTTTGAAATTAAGTTCATTAGAAAGCATTACACTGAATTGTGTTTGCGCACTGAATACTGAATACTTTGCGCACTTTCCAGCCGGCTAAAGCGACCTGTCAAACACACATTGTTTTAATCACTCATCAAATACTTGAGTGACAGACCCACTCCCTAAATCACCCTCCTCCCTGGCATCTTAAATGCCAGAGATATGCTTAAACACTCATCTGTCACCTCATTATGAGAGGAATGTTCCAAATCAAACTCTGCAGTAGGTCTGCAGGCGTGTTTTCAGTTTCATGGGACCACCCGCCTTTCTAGACAGTGAGGTACATCAAGGTAATGTACTTATTATGACTAGTTTAGGTTACAACCGATAGCTTCCATATGTTCATTGTGATAGTATAAGCTCCAGAGCATACGCTATACATGTAGGTCTACTGTATTGTTTTATTTCCCGCCAAATCACATGTGCGATTACACACCTCTCCTCGGGAAGCCACATGATTTAAGGTATCATTCATGTCTGAGTTACAAACCCTACGTATGAGCAATGCTAATAGGGATGTTTGTGTTATTCAACAGCAGTGTTAATTTTGACAGCATATTTTGATTTAGTTTTAGTCATAGTCTTTTGACTAAAATGCCATTTAGTTTTATATTTTAGTCACCTGAATTGTTTTTAGTTTTAGTCTAGTTTTAGTTGACTAAATATCATAAGATTTTAGTCAACTAAATCTACAGTAGATTTAGTCTCCTAAAATCTAATGAGTTTAGTTAAATTGTAATACATTAAGCCAGGGGTCTTCAACTAAAATTGCTTGAGGTCCAGTAAATGAACCCTCGTCACCGGCCGAGGTACGGACAATTATATACATAAAAACAATAATGTATGTTTATTGCCAGACTAAAGAAATTAGTGTAGATAGCATTTGTTCTTAATTGAAAAAAATATAATATGTTCTCATATGGACAAAACATGTCTGTTCATATTGTTAAAGCAAACATAGGTAGGCTAATCCTTCACAAAATTGATCTCATTTTGTTGTTGTTCTGTAATGTCCTTTAAGTTGCTTTGGTACAAAATATCTAAATTCAACCAGTAACCATGTCTGACAAAAATATGATGAACTAAAAATGCCTTCATCTCTAAATCTGCACTCAAAATACATTCATTTCAACATTACTAGCAACTAAAGTGCTCTTTCCTGCTGAACTGAGATAAATAATAACAGTCAATGAACGCAACCCAAGGATCAGAAAATCAGAAATCTCATAACACATTTTATGTTTATTCACATGTATAGTCTTAACTAAATGTATCTCTCTGTGCTTCAAATTGCACTGGTAAAATATCATTAGCAATATCATTCAGAAACACAAACAGGCAAAAATAAAGTGCCACCAGTGTTGGAAAAATGCAAAAGTGCAAGAAACATTTTATTTAATGTTTCCACTTTTGACAACCGCATCAGAATCAGAGCACATGAGACACACAGGCCTCGTACAGGATGCAGGAAGAATAAATGCGCAATCCCCTGTAGAAGCGCAACAGCGCCGTGTTCTCCAGCGGTAAGATCAACACGTTCAAATGTGCACATCTGTTACACAGGATATCAGTTCTGACTGGATCTCTTCCCTAATTGTCCCTCCCTAACATTTTCGTCTCGTTTTTATTTGTTGACGAAAATGACAGTTGATATTTGAGTGAAAATTGACAGTTGAGTGAAAAAAGGTCGTTGACGAAAATTATGACAAAAATTATTCGTCAACGAAATTGACACAGTAACACATTTCTTCCCCAGGCCTGCTACTAAAAAGGCTATAACATGATCTGTTGCTTTCCTGCTTTGAATTGCATTAACATAAAGAAATATTCATCTTGAACAGAGTGACATGGTCCACACCATAGGAGAGAGTGCAGCACTGGGGGCCGCTGGGGTGGTCCTGTGGGGGTCATCTGAATATTCAAGATCTCAGGTATGCATTATACACACTATCGCTCTAAAGTTTGACTGAACGGTATGCCAGGCACAGAGCACGTTAACAAAATGAATCCAACATTTAATCTTGACTGGATTGGCTGCATTTTTAGCTGAAACAGCTAATATTAGAATCCATAACCAACAGCATTTAGAACCGCATAGGGATCAGACTGAGCTGACGGCATTAACATATTTAATATGTTTGAAGCTTAAGAAGCGATCTATTCTCAATTTATCTCTGAACTCAAAGATTATTTCTGGCAAAACCTAAAATAAAGCAATACTATCATCATGACTGATGACATGGCTTCTCTATATCTTATTTATACAGTATCACACATGTGCTCTTGAAGGACACATGCTCATTTTGTGGGTGTGTCCCATATCCTGTTTACAAAAAGCATAATGAAGAGATTGCATTGAAGCTGTCACAGGGTGTTTTGGTGATGGTTCATGTTCATCGTTCTTGGTTATGTTTTTAGTTTATCACGTTATGTTTGAGTGTGTCATGTTCACTGTCTTGGTTCCTGGTTTTGTCATGTTCCAGTGGCATGTGACTGCCATGCCCTCATGTGATCTTGTGTCTTGTCCTGTCATTGGTTCATTGTTTAATCACTGTTCACAGGTGTCACTTGTCTTGTCATTAGTGTGTGTATTTAAGCCCTCATGTTTGCCATGTGTCTTTGTTTGATATTGATTGTTGTAACCTGCTGTTGGTGAGTTTTTGTTTAGCCATGCCATGACTTTGTTTTATGTTTTGCCAAGTTAAGCCAAGTCTTTGTTTTAAGTTCCGTTTATTATAAATAAAGAACTGCACATGGGTTCAGCAACTTGCCTCCAGTGGATAACCGCGTTACAGAAGCTAGTGGAAAGAATTAACAACCCGCTAATGTGTTTTTCTGACATAATGGTCATTTTGTTTATTTGTGTTGCACGTGAATGAACTTAGACATATTTAACTCACTCGGGGGAATTTTTTGACGAGTTGTATCATGTACAGTGATGGAAGTAGTATTTAACAGAAACACCTTGTCATATAAACACACTACCATTCAAAAGCTTTAGATCTGTAAAATAAGTCTCTTCTGCTTACCAAGTCTGCATATATTGGATCAAAAATACAGTAAAAACAGTATATTGTGAAATATTTGTTACAATTTAAAAGCACTATTAGAATATATTTGAAAATGAAATGTATTGTTATGCGAAGCTGAATTTTCAGCGATTTTCAGAAATCATTCTAATATGCTGCTTTGCTGCTAAAGAAACATTTAAGCTTTTGTAACAAAAATCATATTAAAATCTTACTTATATAAAAATAAAAACAAATTAAATATATTAATAACTATAAACTGTAATAGAATCTCAATGATACTTAAAATTAGTACTTCAAGTTTTTAATCTAATATTTTTATTATATTTCAGCTTTATTTTATAACCATGAAAATGATTTTTAATATTAATTAAAAAAAGCCCTAATATCTTTAATATGTGTTTGTCTTGGCCAGAGAAACTGCATGATAGTCAAGAAATACATTGACGGTCCACTGGGTCACTATGTGATCAACGTGACCTCAGCCGCTAAACTGTGCAGCAAAGCCCTGTGCAAGAAGAACGGCAAATGTGTCCGTAAGAGCCTGGACTCTGGGGCGTACCTGCACCTCAACCCTCGCTTCTTCAACATCCGCCTCAACCAAGGCATTCATGGGCCACGTTTCCAGGTCAGCGGCCACCTCAACAACCACGATATCCTGGACATGAAGCAAAAGTTCACCTGTCAGTGTTACCAGGGCTGGACGGGCATCTACTGTGAGATGCCCCAGACAGCACAGCCTCTACCGCCCCACCCGAGAGACAGTATCCTGAGAGAACTACTGCTGGTCCTGTCCCTTCATTTCTCCTGTCTGTCTGTCATCATGTTCTTGGGTCTGTGTCTCATTATTAAGTGTCTGATATTGTAAAGCACAGTGTAGATTGCACTTTTGATTGTATCTGTTTTAAAAAAAAGGAAATAAATGAAATCTAGGGTAGTCAAAAGTTTGTGTTTTCTCCAGAAGTCATTTTGTATGTAAAGTTGATGTCCCCACAATAACACACCAGCAATTAATTGAAGAACATCATGCAAGTTTACTGCAACAATGGCGCAGCAACTTAACATACTATTGAAAATCCAGTGTTCCATTGATCCTGATAAGCATTCAGTCACAGTTGTTAACACTGTGGCTTTTGTCTTCCATGAGGGTGTTTGGCTTTGTTTCCAGGTGGACCATTAAAGAAAGCGACATACACGTCTCCCGGAAATCCTGGAGAATTCAACCATCAGATGACGACTTTGAAACTCCCGAAGTGTTTCCCATTTTGTGCGCCTTATGCATTAGACGTTTAGCCAACAGTTCAGTAGGTGTGATGCCTGAGGCTGAGACTAGGCAAAAACTGATTCTTAAAATAAAGGATTGATCTGACCAGACCGGTCAAAATCGTCAGGCGCAACCAATATTGTCCAATTCCCATACAAAGGACTTTTGCAAATCAATTATTTTTAATGAATCAAAAGCACAGAATAACCAGAGTACTTTGATTGAACAAGTGACTCTTTTGAACTGGTTCTTTTTAGAGAATCAAAAACATGTGCTGCGTCCCAATTTGCATATTATCTGTCCAAAATTTGTCGAAATTAGAATAATCATGTCCCAAATCGTAGTATGTTGAAATGAGTGTTCCAAAGATTATCAACTTTTTCCGGATAGAATCTGAAGTGCAGATCCGTGCAAGCTAATATTGCCCACAACCCTTTCCAATTCCAAATTGCATTAGAACTACAAACATGGCTTTTTCTTCACAAAAACAGTAAAAACTTTTAGGGTATAGTACGAGTAGGTGAATTGGGATGCAGCAATGCAGTATAGCACAAAAAGTGTGGTTCGATTCATGAACAAATAACTCTTTTAAACCAGTTAATTTAAGTGAATCAAAAACATACAGCACAAGTTCGATTCACAAACAAATGATGAGCTATTCCTTTTTGATTTGAATCATTTGAATCAAAGACTCACAAAAGAATGATGAAATATGTTCAAATGAACTGGAATCTAACCAAAGCACATTGAAGTCTAGGGCTGGTTTCGAAGCTGTGGTAGTAATCAACACCGAATATTCAAAGCTTCGGAGGGAGGGGGCTGAACATATTCTTTTCTCTAATAAAGGCAGGCAGGGCTTATATGCTCTGAGAACGGACACTGCACTAGTGATAAAACACACAGGTTTGTTACCTCCCAGTAACAAGCTCCTGTATTCCGCAGTAGATTCATTTAGATTGATAACAGCACGTAATAGGCTTGATGTGATAGTTGGTGTTCATGCATAACACCGGTTACATCACTTGCCCACTGCGGCACCGCCCCCACCGTCAATTTGATATATCAGTAGTAAAAATCATTTAGTTCATGTTAGAGACCAGATTAACTACAATTAAAAACTGAACGTTCATTCATCACGAGAGCGAGGAGCTGAATGACAAGATGATTGCAGATTTTATTTCAACAACGCAAAATGTAAAAGCGCCTATTTAGGGGGGTTTGTCATTGTACTGTTTTGTTGTTGTGTTTTTCATCAGATATAGGCTAATGAACCCACCATTCAAGCAACCCACCCCCGAATTGGCGCCAATCCTAAACTGAAACTAAAATGCGCACGGCCGCACTGTCATTCATTCAGAGCCGCACAGTGCACAAACACTGTAATGTGACGGTGAGGGAAAAAATTTTCACCATCACATCCCTAACAGGTAAAAAGGCCAATACATTTTGATTCTATTATTCGATTTTCCACAATGTCAAACCAACTCAGAATGCATGCTCAGGCATGCGCTTCTTCCATATAAGCTCATGCAGTTGTGTGCTCAGACAGAGAATACGCAGTTGCAGGGAACGCTAAGAAGCAGCAAATATATTTAATATTAACTATAACACGGTTGGATTTTTAACATAATTGTAATTGTAAAAAATGTATAGTGTAAACAAGCACGAATTAGAACCGTTTTGAGGAGATGCCGGGTTTGTGAAAAAAAACCTGAATATACGAATCCCAAAATTGAAAATCGAATACCAACCCACCAAACAAATATTTGAATATTCTGATCCAGCCCTATTGAAATCAGAACCTCGTTGAATTGGGACATTTTCCATCAATGATTATTCAAACACTCCCATAAAGTATGACACAATGACCATAGTTTGATGGTTCATTTTCATAGTTTCATAGTTTGAATCTTTTAAACCAGTTCTTTTTGGTGAATCAAAAACAAAGCACAACCGGTGTAGATCAATTCATGAACAATTGACTCTTTTGAGCCAAATCTTTTAATGAATCATTTAATCATCAATAAATATGCTCAAATGAATAGGAATAGCAATAGCAAATCAAATTGCAATCAGAATCTGAACTGAATGAAACTGAATAGATACATAGGCCTACATTCAAAAATAAAACATTTTCACTGGAGTAAAAATAGTGTGAGTAGCCCCAATCTCCTCTACATGTGTATAGGTACAGAAGTGCACAAGTTTTACTCTATATTTTAAACATACATCCATCATAAGTAATGACTATGTCCTGCTCTCATCTTGTCATTTGAGTGTTCATAGTCTCATTTAAAATCTTCAGTGTTCATTATTATAAGCATGAAAACATCATAATTCATTCAAAAGGAAGCCAAATGCTCCTTTCCCACCCAAACCGAGGTGAATACTCTCAACTATTTCCCCAGAAATTAGACATAACAGCATGGTGCAATAAGACAAAGTTGGTTGACCAACATGTCTCAGTGTAGACTGAGGCTCTATAGATTGTGATTCAGCTTGGCAGCCAAAAACTGTCAATAAATTACCAAGCCTGGGAAAACAGCAACTCCTGCTTATTTTAAACTAAATGACTTTTTTTAAGCAACCATCATCTGTTAAGGGATTTGAGGTTCTGTTGTTGGGCATAAAGTTTTGACCATTTTTTGGCCAAGACATTACATAAAAACTGGGTTTTGCAAACAATATGTGGTACATTGTTGATTTGGTCTAGGGTAAAATGAGTCACAAAAAGGGGAAGAGAAGGTTTTGTGCTTTGCACACAAGCTAAACATTCAGTAAACATATATATTTTTTTCCATTTTGCCCAAGCTTGTCAGTTATTGATGGAACTTAAATCAGTATTTACCGAAAAGAAACATGCTCCCACTCCAAGACTAGAAAAGACTCTCTGCATCTTACATACAACATATGGTTGGATTTGAATATTTAGCATTCATGTTATTTGTTGAACCTGGATCGCTCTGCATGTAAGAAGCAGGAATGTGAGGAAAGGTTTTCGGCTACCAAGGTCGTGCATAACACAGACACACCTCACAGCTGTTGGTCCGAGCCCAGGATACACTCACAAACACAGACCTGGAACCTGATCTAGAGATGGAGGAATTCCTGGAGTTTTGGGTGGGACAGACAAATCCAACACAAGCACCCCCAGACCCCTTGCCGGGAAGTTAATAGGAAAAAAAGTCTTGTATGTATGGGGGAGTGGGGTCATTTGGTGCCTTTCCATAGTTATTTTGCTCTATTTGGACCACATCAAAGCACACAGTATGTGTGTTTAGGTGAGTGGTTGGGTATTTGTGTCCTTTGCAATAAAGAGCTGTACAGTATGAAGTACAGAAGTACATTTCTAACTACAAAAACAACAAAAATGAATGTGCTTAAACTAATGGACCAATGAATCATATGTTTGTACCTTAGAAACTCATAGAAGAGTAGAATCTTTCTTCTTTTGAACACAAAGAAGATATTTCGAAGAATGCTGGTAACCAGACAGTTGACGGTCCCCAGTGACTACCATAGAATTTTTTCCCCCTACTATGGAAGTCAATGGCTACCGACTGTCAACTGTCTGATTACCAACATTCAACATATAAAAGTATTAACTCATGTGGAATTCCAAGTCTTGACGATGAAGCCATATTATATCTTTATGTGAAGAACAGAGTTGATCCTAATGTTTTAATTGCTGAAATTATCCTGACGCTCTGTGAAACGCAAGCAGTCATATCTCTTTAGCATGACGCAGCTGGTCACGAGGAACACGAGAGCCAATGACAATTCACAATCAAAACTGACGTAATGACACAAATGGTTATGAGACATACAAGAGCCAATGCAATTTCACTATCAAAGCAGACATTATGTTTCTTCGGGCGGCAATTTTTGAATGTGTGCATGATTTTTGGCAGATGGAGACGCTGATCGCTTTGGGCCTTTTCTTCACACCAATCAATCGTTTGGCCTCGGAACACTTGGAATATTTGTACTTTTTGAATAAATTGTGTCTGCAGTCATATCTGCCTGTTATATCCTGTGTTTTATATCCTATGTGTAGGTTTAGGGATGGAGTTGGGTTACGTGTTCAAAATGTGGTCTAAATAGCCTAAAAAAATAAATAAAATAAATGTAAATAAAATTATGCTGGATGATTAAATTGAGAATAACACTTTAAAATATCATGATGGCAAAATTATAACCCATTATATAACTTCATCATGACGATAACATTCCCATTCCCATTCTGTGTATGACACCAAAGGTTTCTCATGGAAAGCAATGGAGTACCCTGTGCATCGAAAAATGACGTATTTAGTATAAAAAGTGACCCAGACGGGTCCTGACCAAGTGTAAATATGTGATAAGTTGGGAGTGAGAACGTGTTGATTTCAAATTTTAGCAATATCATATGTTTTTAAAGGTTGTACAATGAAACTGCAGTGTAACAACTTTTTAAACTACCGTATTCCTAAGTAATACAAACAAAAAACTACCATATTATTTTTGGACATTGAGCACTGTTATGGAAATTTTAATGCATACTTTAACATTCATTTTCAGTAACCAATGCCTTATTAAGCATTAAGTTCTGCTTGATTTTGATGCCTTATTAAAATAAACTTCAGAGAACATTAAGTTCTGCTTGGATTCGCCAAAACTAGATAACAAGAAAAGGCCTAGTACAGAGAAATTGTAAAAGAGGAAACTTCTGCCCGGTAACAGGCAGATACAGAGTGTATTTATATTAAAGGGGTGGTAAACCACGATTTCACTTTTCTAACTTTAGCTAGTGTGTAATGTTGCTGTTTGAGCATAAACAACATCTTCAAAGTTACAACGTTCAAAGTTTAAAGCAAAGGGAGATATTTGCTTTTAAAGAAATCGATTTCTAAGGACTACAGCAAACGGCCGGTAGGGACTACTACACATTCACCCAGGGTTTGCTGACATCACCAGGCCCAATATTTACATAAACCCCTCCTCCGAGAATATGAAATAAGGGGGGCCATTTTGTATCGCCGCGGGGAATAGTTGTTGTGGTTAGGCTGGAGTGCTGTTGACAATGCCGACGAAACGCTGTTATTTTCATCTGGAGTGCAGGTCCACTTTCTTCAGCCTTCCTAGGGATGGGGGTGCGTTGCAGTGCGTTTAACATACAACGTCATATTCATGTGTGTAAGAGACATGAGGGGAACACGATCGCATTTGCATCGGATATATGCTGCCCATCATAAATCAAAGCACGAGACAGACAGGGGTCGGAGGAGAAGATCGGAAAATGTGACATAATGGACAATATTCATCTGTATTTGCAATACATGAGCCTTCAGCTGCACGAGTTCAGCTGCACGAGACAGGCGGGCACGAGCGGCTACCGCGGCACATCTCGCAGAGGAAAGCTTCCACAATCTTTGCGAGTACGGGCTACAACCTGTAAGTGTGATTTATTTTTCGTCGATGTGTTTTCTTGTAATAGTTCGTGTTGTTAATTGTAGCCTACGCTGTAGCAAGGAAGTAAACATGACAGCGCTGTTTGGCTCTGCAAACCAGTTTGTTAAATGCTCATTCATACTTAACGTTATCCGACAAACCCCTAACGTTACAAACTGTTTAAAATCTCAACAGCGAACTTGGCATTAGTGTAAATTATTCTTTGATTAGAGCTTTTATGTATTGTTTATCTACAGGCATGCTAAACATGGTTCTGTGTTCTGATTTGGATACTATAGTAAAGCCAATGTTTAGTGTCCGTTCTTGCGACAGATATGGCTATAATCGTTCTAAAAATACAAAAGTAACAGTGCCATTCAGGAGCGATCACTATAGATCTGCCGTCTTTACTCTTGAGGACTGACCAGGTTCTGCTCGATCATCTTCACTAAAATTGTCTGGGTCTGATTCTGGCTCTTGGTATGGTTTCATGGACGCTATTGTACACAAAGCTCAGGCTAGTAGCCTGAGGCTACCTGTAGAGGTAAGGGGCGTGACGCTTTCGAGAAATGTTCACTAGGCGGTTAGCGAATCACAACACACTGGTCCAGCTAACCAATCTGAGCCCATTGCGTATTTTTGAGGGACTGGCTTCACAGAATCCGGAAACCATCAGACCGTTTTTACAAGGAGGGACAGAGCAGTGTAGAATAAAGGTCAAATATATGAAAAATACTGCATTTTTTTCAAAACGAAGCATGAACACATGTTACAGTGCACCCCACAAACACAATCAAGCCTTCGAAAGAGTGTGCTTTACCACCCCTTTAAAGGGTTAGTTCACCCAAAAATGAAAATTCTGTCATTAATTACTTACCCTCATGTCGTTGGACACCCGTAAGACCTCCATTCATCTTCGGAACACAAATGAAGATATTTTAGTCGAAATCTGATGGCTCAGAAAGGCCTCCATTGGCAGAATCCACTGTACACTGTATACTGTACACTCTCAAGACCCATAAAAGGTACTAAAGACGTCGTTACAAAGTCCATCTCACTACAGTGGTTCTACAATAATTGTATGAATCGACAAGAATAGTTTTTGTGCGAAAAAAAACAAAATTACGACTTATATAGTGATGACCGATTTCAAAACACGGCATCATGAAGCTTCAAAGCGTTATGAATCAGCGAGTCGAATCATGATTCAGATCGCGTGTCAAACCGCCAAACTGCTGAAATCACGTGACTTTGGCGATCCAAACCGCTGAATCGACTCACTGATTCATAAAGCTTCGAAGCTTCATGATGCTGTGTTTTGAAATTGGTCATCACTATATAAATCGTAATTTCTGTTTTTTTTGCACACAAAAACTATTCTCGTCGCTTCATAAAGTTATTGTAGAACCACTGTAGTGAGATGGACACTTTGTAACAACGTCTTTAGTGCTCCAATGGCATTACCATGTCTTTTTGTTACATGTTTTGTGGACATGTATAAAAAAGAACAAGAAAAATAAAAAAGGGGGTTGGATTACTACCACTCAACCCTAACAGGTTATGGGATGCTAATGTCCAGAAAACATGTTTTGGACATCACCATGTTTTAGATATACTATGATACTTATCTTGGTATTTTTGAAAATATCTTGAAGTAGGCTACAATTTAAATACCATGAAATATTTGTATGCACATAAACGACATCATTTCATTCCTTACAGTGTCTCCTGGGACAGAGTGAGTCTAAAGTACAGTTATTATCAGGAGCTCTTTTGCTCAGAACTGAAAAGAAAGGAAAAGGTCTCATTGGTGATGTCGTCTTTCCCTTCCATAATTTCTCCACAAACTACCAGTTTACATTACCCCACTCTCTCACCACTAATAACAGGTTATGGGTTGCTATAATGTGCCACACGTCCATTTATCTTACCCACTGACAGGTATTACATTAAATATGGGTTGCCACAGTATATGACTTAGTTTAGAGTAAAATGGGTCAATGTTAATTTAATGACTTTAATTTTTTTTTTTTCTGTAATATTTTGAAACAGCCACCCTGTTATCTATAATACAATATGTCAGTAGTAAAATTCTTTCAAGCAGGATACGTGTAATGCTTTTCTGCACAGTCCCTATATACGACGATAATAATAATAATAACAACAACAATTTAACGTATAGCGTTTATGCATACATGTAAGTTTTTGTTGATATTATTGTTATTATAAAGAAAACAGAGACTTATAAATGTAATAATTTAGAGCTTTTTTGGAATTATATATGTTTAAAGTTATTTTATTGGTATAAATACAAAAATGTAAATATCAAGACTGGGATTTTATATACAGATACAGATATATACAGATGCATAGAAAATATATAATTGCCAATAAAATTATAATTTCATATGGTTGCATTTAAAGGGATAGATATTTAAAAATATATAGCTTCCGCCAGACCGCCTTCCGTATTCAACTTATGAAGAAATCGAAAATTTTATTACTATTAAATAAAAAAATCTAAACAACGGTGGGGGCGGTGATTATTTTCAAAAATAATCGCATTTGTGAGCATTTTAGTCGCAGCCTAGAGCCCTGAAATCATAGGGTTAATTATTTTCATTTTTGGGTGAAATATCCCTTTAATTATATTACAGACGATTACACTATATGTATATATTATATTATACCTCATATTTTAAATCAAACTGTAACGAAAAGTCCAATCAACTGCTGTAAACAGAACAGTCGGCACAGGCGTGATTTGTACAATGTTGATGTTTTCAATGTGTCAATCCAAGACTCACTAATGCCACAGACTAGTAGAAAAGTGCAGCATCTGTTGAAATACTACTTTGCTACAAGTCAAAGGTTCATTTGTTATGACCTATGGTTAAAAATACGAGCTCACAGTTATTGTCTGGACATGTTCCTCAGAAGGGAGTGTGAATGGCTTTGACATTGTTCTTCTAGGGCTAACTATAGGAGGCCATTAAAATACTCCATTAATGGGCCACAGTGGAGCTGTAGAAATTAGAATGACCTGCTATGCCAAACTTTCCTCTCCTACAAGATCACATTCTCTTTAAAACACCTGGTACCTTGCCTCATTCACTTGCCACAACCCCATTACTACTTCTGCTGCTGCTAAGTCTCTGACCCAAAGCTGAAGTAATTTTTTCATGTCAAAAAATAGTATATCCCAGCTTAAAATGCAGAGTCAACAACAAGTAAGACCTTACTTGTCAAATATTGTTCTATTTGTTTATGCAGCCCAACATGGCAACACTGGCTCAACCAATGGTGTGAGTTTGGGGCGGGGCTATCAGTTGTTCAACCAATGGCATACGAGGAGTGTTTGGGAAACCTGTTTGAAAACAGTTTTTGTTTGGTCGCACTAGTGGTGGAGAAATTACACACTTCAGCTTTAGCAATTCTGAAAAAATGTAATCAAAATCACTCAAGCTGACACGCGGAAAGTTGTTTAAAAAGCCAAATGTTGCTGAGGCTGTATTTTTCAGATGACTCATAACCAAAATGAAAAGTCACTGCAATAAACATATTTTTGTATTCTGTTTTTAAAGATTCATTTTAAGTGAGCGCTACAGTAAATGGCGGCAAAGTTAATCTAATTGTAAATGAGCATGCACAATTTAATATCTAGTCTAGACGCATTGATTTGTAATTTTTTACCAATTATTTTCCTTATTAATGGCTTTACATGATAGAGTACGTCTGGTAAAAAAATAAAGACCCTTGACCCTGTTAATCTCTGTGGGAAAGTTACATAAAATTGTCTCATGTAAAGGCCCCATTTGCAGCACCTGCAAAGCATTTTGCAAAACACAAATATTTAATATCTACTGTATATAAAAAAGGAAGGTCAAATTTTTCCAGTAATCATCAAGTGCATTTGAAGGACAACTCCATAAATGATTCATAACTTGTACTAGAGACCTGGTTTACATTAATGCTGTTTTTGAAGTACAAGAAGCGAATATTTCCATACAATTATGCTATAATTCCTTGTGCCAAAATCTACTCGAGTGAGGAACATTGAGAGCATTGGAAGAATCTTTATTTTCATTGCAGAGGTTCAGATCACATGCCAGCCTGCTTGCCCTTAAAACGGGCAGTTCAAACAACACTTCATACTCAGCAAGTTCATACCATAAAGACATGCCCCATCTGAACAAGCAAACCAAACACTAGATTCATGATACAACAAACTTTAAAGTGCTGCTAAATCAACAGTAGGGTCGCATTTCCTAAGATGAGGTTTAATAAAACAGACCTCCCAGTTTGTATGATGAAATGCGGTTTTGTACCAAAGGACATGTGGTGTTCAATGTCCACAAAAATCACACTCCAATCATAATATAAATCCAATCATAACATAAACAACCTGGAGGTTATTGGCGCCAAATGAAAGCTTGTTCTGCTTTATTTTTTGGCCTTTTTGCCTTTATATAACTGGACAGTTTGGACAGAGTAACTTGAATGGGATTAAGACATGATGCAGTTCAGATTCGAACCCACAACCTCTTGAGCATGTGCGCAATCCACTATGTCGCATCTCCAACTAAAACCATAGCCTATATTTTTTCCACATAAGCCCATACACTCTTCCTCTGCTAGCATTAGCGTGACTCTTGAAGAGCGTGGGGTGTGTCACACAAACACACAGCCATTGCTAATTGTTGCTATAGTTGACCAGGAGACAGGAAGTCTGTAATTTACTAACTGTCTGAATAAACCTCTTCGAAAGGCTTGGGAAAAAAACTAAAACCTCATCTTCATTACACAGTCCATTTGTTAGCACGTTTCACAGCCTAATCTTGGATGCTATATAACCAAAATGACTGAAACACCACTTGTTGTCATTGGGTCACCCCTTCTGCAATGTAACAAGTCAATGTCACTGCCCTGATATTATGTTCTCTCACTGTAATCTTCTAAGGATTATACTCTGAAATTTAAATCATTCAGCTATTCCCAGAGGAACATTTTACTGCTTAAAGTTTGCACTTTCAGAGCTCAGGTCATGAACTCAGCAAGTATGCTTACATGCACTTTAAAGTTAGCATGAAATGAAAATTATGTTTTTTTCTTTAAATTTGTTTTAGTGTAAAACTCTCAACCTAAACTTCTGGTGAAACCACAATCGTCTTCAGACTTCTCTAATCCTTTCGTCCACTTAAAACCCGCCCCTTTCTTACAATCGACTCAAGCTCGCATTCAGATCACCCTCCAACCAACCAATCAACAACCTTTGGATAGAACCAATGCCCTATATACACTATTTAGTTTGTTTCACTCGGATGTACATCTAAATTAGGATAAGAAAATGAATGCTACTTCTGCTGATTTTGGTTGAACTATGACAGTAATACATCGTTTTAATATGTCATGCATGCACTTTGGTCTGAAATTGCATCAGTCCAGTTTGTGACTTGTTATGTTTACATATGTTACATATGGGCTATGTTTACATGATAAGGATGTACAAAAAAAGAAAGGATGACAACGTGGTCAAAAGTGCCAGGTCAGAAGTTGATGTCGCTTTGTCAAGAAACACTCTGCAAACATGTAACACGCATGCGCATGACCTCACTAATTTCACAGATTTGCGTTTTTGTTTTTTACATGGAAACGGAAAAGGTAGCCTATCGTTTTCAAAACCTTGCACTTTTGAAACCTATTTTCAAAAGCTTTCGTTTTCAGGCCCTCAAAACAGTGTTGTCGTATAAATGAACGGTCAAAATGCATAAAAAGTTTTCCGTTTTCAGTTGAAAACAGTGTCGTGTAAACATACCCCTAGATAACTCGATTGTAGCTTGGTTTTGTCCATCAAGAATACATGGTTTCAGTGTTGCACACAAACTAATTTAAAAGACACACAATGTGTATTTAATCCTTTCAATATTTGACACTCCATATAGCTCAACTACACAAACTCTCACTGTAGCTTGATTACACTGTACTTTAAACATACCACATATTGACTTTGTTTCTCCCAAATAGTTCTCCTAAAACTCCTTAGAACATAGACGTAATTGAAAAACAATGCAGTATAAGCTATAAAATAAATGTGGCTATCTTAGATAATCTGCTTTTCGAATCATTTGACAAGAAATGTTTGAGTTCAAACACAATCTCTTCGGAAACTCTCGAACAGATTTACTGAAATCTCAGCAAATTACTGAGAATTATTTTTCCAAGATCAAATGGAGACTTTGCTTCTATTATTGCTTTCTACCATTTCTCTCAGAAAAAAAAAATGGTACACAAACTTTCATTGGGGTAGTACCCTTTTAAAAGGTACTAATAACTGCCGTGTTGGAGAAACACTTGAGATATTAAGACCTAATTTCTTTCTTATTTGGATTGAGAAAGTGTGTGAGGGAGAGTCTTGAAGCGTATGTTCCTGAATGGTACAATGCCAGAAAAATGGCTCCCTGACCACTTGGCCTGGCATGTCGCCCGGAGATCTGGAATCTGATGACTGCGCTCAACTAGACCTCACTGGTTTCTCTACAGCTCTGCAGATCCAACTCATTCAGCATCAATATTAACGCTGCTATTTAGTTCTCATTCACAGTCTACAGAATCATAATGTCATCTTTTATTTATTAGCTAGACATCTAGATCCAAATCATGCCCATCAGGCTAATTCAATAGCCACATGTGGTGATGCAACGTTAACACATCTCGCGGGGTTAACTGCAAAAAGAGGCTAACAAACTAAAACCAGACCAGAGAAAGAACAAGGAAATGTGTAAATGCAGAAGGTTTCACCTTAGAGTTTCAGTTAGATCGGATAGTTGTGAAGAAAATTGCAGCATGGAGTTATAATGGAGCTTAAGGGTGCTGTTTTTTTTTTGCTTGATTTTTCGCTTGACTCAATGTACAGTATACACGACAAAATGGGTAATTGAACATTTGAAGCATTAAATACGTCGCACATCACCATGTTTACATCAGTGAGGCAAAATAGATAAACCTGCTGGACAAGGCCATGCTACATTTGCATTATATTCTGTGGGTCTATTAGTCCAATTTTACACATAAACAGACCAGCAGCAACTAAACCAGTCAAACTAAACCAGTCTTTCAGTTGTACACTAGGAATTAGGGGTATAATGGTACATAAAAATGGCGGTACGTACCTCGGTTTTGAAGGCTCGGTACGGTTTAAGTACCTGAACGAATTGTCTTTAAATAAATTCAATTATAATTCATTTTCTTAAGGATAGAAAAAATCTATCTCTGCTAATGCTGTAAATTATTGGGAGCCCTTTCTTGCACATTACTAATATTAAAGGTTACAATTAAATGTTTGCATTCATTTCTAAATCTAATTATAAAATTATGTTTCTACTCCAATTTGTTGTTAAAATATATTAATTTACACAGTGGCCGTCATAACTTGTTTTCATGACAGATTTATTTAAACATACATTAAACATACACATTAAATAATCAAGACAGGTCAAGTAAAATATAATGAATATATAATCTAATATAGTGCATATATTTATTGATAGAGTTCATTTCTCTGGCAAACTAACAAGCTGTGGACACTGAATTACTTGCCAAGGGTAAATGTAATGCTATGTGACATTGTTTACAAACTGTTTTATGGACGTCTTTCCACCATTGAAACACTGATTGAGCGATTACACAAGATATGATACCTTTCAGTAAGTTGTACTGTATCTTTCAACATATCTTCTGATGTTCATTCATGTTTAATCTGTAACTAGTATTAAAGGAACACGCCAATATTTTTGAAAATAGGCCCATTTTCAAACTCCCCTAGAGTTAAACAGTAGGGTTTTACCGTGTCCGAATCCATTCAGCCGATCTCCGGGTCTGGCAGTAGCACTTTTAGCATAGCTTAGCATAGATCATTGAATCTGATTAGACCGTTAGCATCTCACTCAAAAATGACCAAAGAGCTTCAGTATTTTTCCTATTTAAAACATGACTCTTCTGTAGTTACATCGTGTAATATCTAGGCCGATATGGCTAGGAGTTATACTCTCATTCCTGCATAATAATCAAGGAACTTTGCTGCCGTACTATGGGTGCAGCGGCGCAATGATATTACGCAGCGCCTGAAAATAGTCCCCAGCACGCTCCCTGTGGAAGCAGATTGTCACTTTGGTTATGTTGATGAAAGTTAGCCTATTTTCAGTTCCTTTAGAGTAAAGATTACCACGTTCACTCACACTTCGCGCTGATGCTTGAACTGGCACATACCGAACCGAAAGACACGTACCGAAAATTCTTGTATACCATCACACCCCTACTAGGAATAGATCTGCTCTTTTTTATCTGAATGCGCAACAGGTCAGGGACGTTTCAACCAATGATCCACAGTGCTGGCCCAACACAACCTTCTCATTCCCTCAACTGTGGGAATGTGGTTTTCTATTGAAGCACGCCAACCTTTTCAGCCGTTCACCACCTCATCTCCCGCCGCTGAATAAACTCCTCTTGAATAAATTCATTCCACTTTGACTGCACTATGAGGAGGCTGGACAGCGACAAGAAGTCTAAGCCAGAACACAGCATCCGGCACCCACTGGATCTATAGTAGCTTTTTTTGGTGTGTTGGTGGTCCTGGTTAGTCATGATGACATTTTATTTTCCTGAATAAGGAGGTTTTCCCACATGAAGACCAGGTCAAACCATTTTGTGCTGCTGTTTTCCATCCAATCTAATGATAAAATAAATCAACTTCTAGAGCTCTTTTGTTAACTGGGTTAATGCGTCTCTTAAAATGTCAGATAATCATTTAGCCTTTTTATAACAAGGTAAGTCTACTGCAGTTTTCAAAAAGTCATATGATGTGACTCAAAAATGTCACGATTGGTTCATGTGTTTATAGATTTTTCTTTTTCTATATCTACATCAATGAGCCAATTGTTTACTGATTGTTGTGGCTTTTGCTTGGTATATATTTTATGAACTCATATACAACAGAAGGAATATGCACAAGCGGAACAACAGCGAAAGTTCTTTAGTTTAAAAATTGTGTAAGACAACATGCCTCCACTACCCCTACACACTGACCTAGACCCTATCATTATACTGAACGCCTTACACAGATGATGACTTGGTGACTGTTGGCTGTCAACAAGCCGCTCCATTCAGTTAGCTTCCTCGTGCCTAGATAACAACATGAAATTGCTACAAGATAAAGCTAATTTCTATGATGTTTCCAGATACCAACTGAATAGAAGGGCAAGTACTATGGCATCCAGACCTGTTGTAATGGTTTCAGTGAGAATTGAGACTTTGTTTGAGAAAGATAATCAGCATCCCTTGTGTTTATCTCAGTTTCAAGCCAGGCATCTTAAGGAACCCCATAAAATGGAGAGACAGCTACACCACAGGACTCATGCACTGTCTTTAAATTAGAGTTGGAGTGTTTTTTAAGAAAAATGTGCTAACAAAGTTTGGGGACTATAACTTTCACATGGTAATTTAGCACGGTTTGCCATAGGAATGCGACTAATGCTTCCAGAGATCCCACCATGGACATTTGCAATTAGATTATTGCAGTCATTGCAAAAAATAAATAAAAAGATTATTCTAACCAAAACTAGGGTCACATGTATTTAGGCATGGAAAAATGTAAATGTGCAAACAGTTGGGTACCGTTCACATTTTAACCGGTACCTGATATTTGGTACTCAACGGTACCTGTTTCAATACTTTAGTGATGTTTACCTCAATAACTGTAAAGAAACTGCAAGTCATTTATAGAAGTGTTATTGACATTATGCCAGAGCTGGCTTGGTCGCTGTCTGCCATTGTCTGTGATGTTTACTGTGACTGAATTCATAAAAACAACCATTTTAATATATACACTGTATTCAGCGCCTGAAAATAGGCTAACTTCTGTCAACATAACCAACGTAACAACCTGCTTGCACAGAGAGCATGCTGGGGACTATTTTCAGGCGCTGCGTAATATCATTGCGCTCTGCACTCATGGTACGGCAGCAAAGTTCCTTGATCATTACGCAGGAATGAGAGTATAGTTCCTAGCCATATCAGCCTTGAAAATCATAACTTTTCATTTTCCGTCGGTCTTAGTACACAATGTAACTACAGAAGAGTCAAGTTTTAAATAGGAAAAATATCAAAAGTCTTCGGTCATTTTTGAGCGAGATGCTAACTGTCTAATCAGATTCAACTATGCTAAGCTATGCTAAAAGTGCTACCGCCAGACCCGGAGATCGACTGAATGGATTCAAAAACGGTAAAACTCAACTGTTTAACTCTAGGGGAGTGTTCCTTTAAAACTAAAGTACCGAGTTCGGTACCCAATCCTAGCAAACATAAATGCATAATTCTTGTTAAGACCAGAAAAATAATAATACATACTGTACAGGGCAGTTGTGGCCTAAAGGTTAAAGATTCGATTCTCAATACCGTTCTCCGGGCGCCACAGTAAAAATGGCTGCCCACTGCTCTGGGTGTGTGTGTGTGCATGGTTTCCAGTGGAAATACATCTAGCATTTAAAAAAGTTAAGGAAAAAAATCTGTTCACTAACAGAAATTATTTCCAGTATATATGCAAACATATTACATTTTAATAATTCAGTGCTTGCTAAACACTACTTCCTTTGTTAAAAATAATTTCTTTATAGTATTGTTTGTAAACTATAAGAAATTACATCAGTAACAGAGTTTGACGGTAACAGGATTGACAATTTTAAACTTTTTAGCCAAAAACGCCACTTCCTATCATAAATGCTAAGAGCACATGGAACCCACTGTGTGATCAGTGATGAATTCTGTTTTCCTTTTGATATTGTGGTAATAATGTTGACGCTTTACAAAATAACTCTTGGTGTAACATTTTCTCAGAGAGATCACACATACCTTTCAGTGTTTCAGATCTTATCAGTGAGGGTCAGTGACATCATTTGGGTGATAATTCCACCAATGTAAAGGCAAAGTACGGTACGGTAACATAATTGACAAAATCTTTATGGACACATTTTTTATAAGATAAGTTATTTGTAAACAATTTAATGTTGTAGAATTAGGAAAATGACTACTTACAACTTTTAAAAATAAAATGTATGAAATATTACCAAAATAAATGTAAAATAAATGATTTTGATAACACAATTATACATGATGGAAAACATACATGGACTAATTCGGACAAAAAGAAATCATGATTTTTGGCTCTATAAGACCACTTATATTGTTATGGCCTGTAACATCTTATGACCCATGGCAATGAGTAACAAATTGTTAAAATAACTAAGAACAAATATGCACACAAGCACTCTGTTTAGCAAGTATATCTGCCAAAGATGCACTAATACTAAAATTCAGGCTAATGTTTTTCTCATGAAAAAAACCCATTCAAATTCCAATATTATTTTGTCTAAATAAATTAGATTCAAGCCAGTCATTTTAAATGCTAAAATGTGAATTTAGGCATCACAATTACTTAAATTGAGCAGTAGATGACAGGGAATTGAGCATACACAAGTTTTCATCTAAATTAATGAAGTCATTTTTTATTTCTTCTCTCTTTTGCTTTTTTTAGGTCTCGTTTAGGGTTTCCTCACCTCTTGTTTTTTTTTTATTTTTTATTTACAGCCATATTTCTTGGTAAATGTCTGCTCTATAGCCACAAAAGACAGTGACTAAGAGACTTAAAAACAAGACAATCACAGGCCACTTGGGACAGTAAGTCGAGCATGAAAAACGCTCCCGGAGCTTCAACAAGGCCTGGTTGTGTCTGTAGTGTATTAAAACCTCTAGTGAACTCACAGCCAGGTGATTGGAGGATGCTAAAGCCGGCTAATGCCGAATGATGTGGATGAGCGTAAGACGCTGTCTTAAGGATCAAACGTGCACACACTCACACACATGTGCACACTCAGTCAATGGGATATAGACTGGAGTCCTCCCTCCCTCCTTCTCTACTCTAATCGCAGTGTTGTGGTTTTCTCGCTGTGGCTCTGTGGTTGTTTTCTCCTCCCTCTCAGGAAACTCTCTGTCTCTCTCTCTCTTCGCTGTGTATATAAGTACGCTGTGGGTAGGCTTTTCAGCAGACAGAGAAAAACTATGCTAGTGTACTGTAGATGTAGAGAGGTGTGTGTAGTGAATCGTCAGCCGTACGTGACTGAGGCAGCGGCGTGGGATCTACAGGTGAGTGACCTCTAATTACTGTGACTCAATATATTATATATACACACTTCACATGGACCTGTTGACATCAGCATGCTCTAAAAACAAAGCACATGACGAAAGTAGGCACATTCCATCTTCTTATAGCATTTCTAAAATTGTTGTCTGTTGTTCTGAGTCAACTATAATTCACAGTTTTCTTTTCTGAACATTCTTTGTATTCAGACTTCAGTAAATGCTTTTGAATGAATGTAGCCACATGCTTTGTGTTAACCTGTAAAGCGATATGAATTTTTAAAAAAAAGTGTCTTGGCAACATACCAAAGATGTCAAAGATGTCAAAGAGAAATGTTTGCCCTCTTTTCGATAGTCAACTTGAGGCAAAGATGTTTACACGTGGTTCAAAGAACTTTATAAAGGGACGGACAATAAATGGGTACCATCAGCTGATATTAGAGAATTTAAAAATGTATCTGTATTGGATATTTAATTGTTCATGGTCATTTTATTTATTTACATTACCTTGCCATCATCTAATGCTCACTTAAATGTAAACATAAAAAAACTACCAATTTCATGATATTTTTAAATGTAATCGTAAACAAATGTAAAAATTATTATTCTTTTTTACATACTTTTTCATTTAAACCATACACATTTTAATATAGCATAAAAACATTTCATATAAAATTTGTGAATGTGAAAATAATTTTAGAATTGTAAAATCGATGCTTCCTAAATTGTAAATATATCATTGTAAATATATATTCAACACTGCTGTGACTTTTTTTTTTTTTTTTTAAGTGGCAGGGCAAGACCTCTCCGCAAAGGAAATCAAATGAAAGAAAACCTAATTAGCTCATTCCAAATATATGCGTTCCTCAAAGGGTTTCATTTAAAGTTTACTGTCAGGAAATGTGCCGTGGCACCACTGAGGTCTTTGAACAGTGGCTCTGTAAATATTTTGGAGGGTTTACAGATGAGATTACATACTTCCGGATAAAGAGCTTCTCTGGGTGATGGCTAGCGATGCTGGAGAAACTGACAGCATTTAACGTCAAAGTTTTCCAGGAGCCCATGGTCATTGTGAAGACAGCGTGTGGCATATGGTGAAACTGAAAACATTGTGTCATTATACCATTTCACTGTCAGCATTACTTAAAAGTAGCTTTATTTTCAGAAGTAGCTTATTGTGTTAGCAGTGCCCAAAATAGGATTCTTTGATCTTCAAGAGATCACTCATTATCCTTACTACCTAAGAGAACACAATCCACCTCAAAGCAAAACACGTCCTCAGATTAACCTTACGAATAACTCTGTTTGGGTTCCACCATGATTAAGATTCCCTTTTTAAGGTTTTGTTTACCATTCAAACATCAAATGCAGCAATAAATTACCAAATTAAACCTCTTATCTGTGATCTTCGGATTCCAATGACTTTGAGGAAAGATCAAATGGAAAATATCTGCAATGACACAGAAGAACATCATCTCATTTCATTTGAGGCAAACAACCGATTAAATCACGTCGTCCTCAGACCCACAGATATTAAAACACACATCTTCTGAGGAGCCCTGAGGTTTCTTTATGGTGATTCGAGAAACCTCTCTGTCTCCTGTTGTAAATCTGGCTTGGCCATATTTATGTTTCCAATTTGGATCAAATTTACATTTGGATATGACTGAATGAAGTCGCATCGAAATCCTAGCATCAGGTCAACTCCATGCCTTTTGTGGTTTCTCTGAAGCTGTCGCCTGAAAGGTTTCTGTAAAAACCACTCTCACTAAGCCACATGTATCTTAATTATTGCCAGAGAGGGCTGAGGGTTTGAGGAAGCTCAAAGATAAATAAAATACAGGCACAATCACTTCAATTCTCCATAACCCAATGTTTTCAATGATGGCTAACCGTAAAGCTTCATGGAAAGTTTTATTCATTCCCCCCACTTGACTTTTCTCGCATTCTTAGGCATAATCAATTGTGAGATCCTTCATCCTCTCCATAAAAAAAAATAAAAAAAAAAAACCTGTCACACATGCCCGTTCTGGATTACAGTATTTTAAACCTTTAATAAGTTATCATTGTGTGAAGGTATTCCATGTACAAATACCATGAAGATCATCTGTGAAGCTCACTGCAAAGCAGAGGTCTTATTATGCAGGAAGTGGTTTAATTCTTCCCCCTCATGGCACGGGCCCGCCGCCAGTCCTAGGGGAAAAAGGAGCTAAAGCCCTCTCAGCCAGGCTCTTTCCACTCAATAACAGCCACCACGGGACTCCACAATTTGCCTTTATCCGCAACATTCCATGCCATACCTCATTTTTCAACCTCTGATTTAGCACATGACAAGGCATTAATAACCTTTCAATGCATGTGTTACTGCCATAGTTACTAGTGATTGGTATCATGCCTTACTCTGAGAAATCAGAGACTCCTGATTATCTGGTACTAAAGAACATCCTGTAATATCTTTAAACAAACTTGGAGGCTATTATTTAAACCATAATGTTTAAATTTTATAACATCCACACTGTTATAACTAAAGCCAGATGAGAGGTTTTTGATACTGTACTTTACATACAGTGGTCCTAAAATTTTTGGACACTTGTGGTACTCTTGGAAATAAATAAATTGTATGATATGCCAAAATATCAAATGATGTGGAATTTATTGTAAAGACAACAAGCACATTGTACAATGGTTTTTATGTTTTAAATAATAGAGCAATTGACATACTGTTAAAAATGATCACACAAGCATCTGGGCACGTTGTGCCTCTTAAACATTAGTGGAACATGTTCAAAATTAATATAATGAACTAAACCTGGATACTCCAAGTAGGATCTGAACCATTCTAAGACCAGCATCCAGCAAAGGAAATCAGTAGAACCCCCCTATTTCAGTTCAAGACTACCCCACAATCTTTTTGAAAAATGCAACTTAAATGGGGGTGGATGGCTGTGAGAAGAGGGGATGGGAGTGGGTGTGGCAGGGCATGGCAGGAGAGGAAGAGGTAACTGAATGCCCTGTTACATATATTTGATTAACCCTTTAACACATACGATCACACCGGTGTGATTAGAACATTCAGAACATCCTGTTAAATGATCAACTGCTAAATTCAAATGTGCTTTCGCGATTTGTCTGGAGCGGAGCCAGAGACGGATGCACTCAGCGCTTGTCATATAATCACAACTATTCAGTGTTTTCAACCACATAATATTTATTTGAGGGTTAGACATTTAAATACACATAGTTTGTAAAATACACACTGGTATGTGCCGGTATAAAAAATGTTTATGTTGCGATTAAATGCTGAAGCTTTTATCACGGTACACTGTATTATCACGATATTGAAATAAGTTGCAAAAAAAGTGTTGTCATAATATAACCGGTTTAATAACTTTCTTATAACAAAAGAACCAAACATTTAAATACAATAAAGCAATACACAAAACAGTATAAAGTAAACAAATATTTAAAACAGATTAAAGTGCAAAAGAATTATAAAGAACAATAGGTAACACTTTACAATAAAGTCTCACTAGTTAATGCATTAACATCAACAAAGAGCGAATAGCTACATTTTTACAATTATTATTCTTTGATAATGTTAGTTAAAAACAACTGTTAGTTAATGTTAGCTCAGGTCCATTAAATAATACAGTTACAACTTTTGATTTGAATGTTATTAAATGCTGAAATGTAAATTTAACTAAGATTAATAAATGCTTTAGAAGTATTTTTCATTGTCAGTTTGTTAATGAATGAACTAATGTTAAATAATGGAGCCTTATTGTAAAATGTGTGATTGAACAACAGTCAGAACATATTCAAATATCTAGGGCATGTAATTAAGTCCAGATTAAAATATAAAATGTTTAAGTTTGAAAATGAATAGCCTTAAGTCTTTAAGTATTAAGTATGAGGTTATGTGATGAGCACCATATTGTTTTGTTTACGAGGGTTACCGGGGAAACGGCTGCATTTCTGCTGTTCCGTCAGTGCCCTCTGCTGTCAGAGAGTGAATGTGCACTTCAGCACTCTTGCGGTATATCGTATTACCGTTTAACTGGTGTCTAATGTCTAGTGTCTATGGAAGACTATGTGTCGATCACAATTCTTTCAATTATACACATTGTGTAAGTAACTATAAATTTTACTCTATTCTTCTCCCATTTCAACGGCCACTTACTTCCCTGTATTTTGATAAATGGATAAATTGACAAGTTGTAAATCCGGCAGATCCGATCCTTTGAATTGCGGTAAGGACTAACATGGCGGCGCCCATCGCGCTTTATCAGCCAACATGATCATTATAAAGGTTTTTAAACGACAAACCATTCACTTCTCAAGAAAAATGCTTGCTACACACAAATAGTTTTGATGCTCTGCCAGCATCGTAGGGAAAGCCATGCACCATGGAAACAAACACTTGAGACCCATGAACGCCTCTCTAAACTATGCAATCTCAGTTTCACATGTCTGTCATTGGAAAGCACCACGTGGTGTCATGAATAAATAAGAGACAGGGTCTTTTCATAGGATAAGAACACTCAGTCTCATGAATAACTATGAGACACGTAATCAAAGTTTTACAGTGCACTGCGACATGGACAGAATGTAGATTTTAAACCCGGAAGACCGGGGGGGGGGGGGGGGGGGGGCTCAAAATTAACTAACATTGTTAGTTAATGCTTACATTGTCTTAAATTATGCTCAACACACATACCTGTTAAAATCTCAGAACATTTTCTTTAGGGTTTCATGACCCTTTAAGCAGCAGGAAATACTGTCACACTGGATACCTAAACTTCCAGGTGTTACATCATTTCTTATGGTGTTCCTCAAGGCTCAATTTTGGGTCCTCTATTATTTAACCAATACATGCTTAATTTAGCTGGTGTAATTAATCAGTACAATATTTCCTTTCACCAGTATGCAGATGACAACTCTATCTTTCACTTGCATCAGATGCCCACAATTCAATTTCCACCCTACTGGACTGCATAGTCAGCATAAAATTGTGGATGTTACAGAACATTCTGCAGATAAAGAAAGATTAGACAGAGGTTCTTGTTATCGGTGATGATGCACAGAGAACATCTATTGCTCCATATCTTGACTCTCTATCACTAAAAGCCAGTAATCAGGTCAAGAACTTAGGAATCATGTTCGACAGGGACCTCAGTTAAAAAAAAAACATATCAACAATGTTACTAAAACAGCATATTATCACCTTGGAAACATCTCCAAAGTATGTGATATTTACTCCCCTTCTGACAATGAGAAACTTGTTCATGCATTTGTTACATCTAGACTTGACTTCTACACTGGCGTTTTTGCTGGGTTACCAAAAAGATATTTTAAACACTTACAAAGAGTTCAAAATGCAGTTGCACAAACGCTAACTTATTCTAAAATAAAATAAAAAAAATCACATTACTCAGTTGCTAGTATGATTCAGAATAGAATTCAAGATCCTCTTATTAGTTTTTACATGTCTTTGTTACCTCCCTAATATGCCTTTCTAAGTTGTTGAACAAATATTCTCCAGCAAGATTGCTCCAAAAATCCAACAGTAACTTGTTAATTATAACAAAACTAAAATTTGGTGAGTCAGCTTTTATTCATTTCAGTCCCAAGCTATTGAGCTCTCTTCCTGACAACCTTCTAGCAATTGATGCATGCACTAGTAAAAAGTGTCTCAAAACTATTTGTTCACTAGGGCTTTGATTTATTTTATAGTTGTAAAGCACTTTGTAAACACTGTTTTTACAAGGTGCTATATAAATAAAGCTGTACTTACATACTATTTACTTCATATATCTATTAAAATTTACCTTTACACAGGCTGGTTAAAAATCATTGTATGGCTAAAGTTAGAAACATATTTATTTGGCAGATGCCACTAGGTTTGACATTTGTTTACATCTAATGCCATGAAATTCATACCCTTTACCTTTTTCTTTGTCTTGTAATGCTCTAGCATGCAGATAGGGCATCTGGCGAGGGAAGCTATGATTATGGCGCCACACTGGTGAGAGTATGTGGCTGGATTTGGCCATTACCCATGTGGTTAACTGCTGGTTTGACTGATGACTGCAACCCCCAAAGTAACATTTGACTCATAATCAAACCAAGCTGAAGCACAAAATGTTATGTTTACGCTTGACCTCTCCCTACTTTGCACATTTGTCTTGAATTCTTGACTGTCTATGTTCATTCAGTTTTCAGCAACTGAATTTTAGCCACATTTTATTTTACATTCAGTCATTGCTTTTTCCTTGCTGTGACAAGCAGTGTGGGGCCGAGAGCCGTGGGAATGAAGCAAGGCCGGTGGCGCAAGTGCTAATGAGCTGTGCGCCACACCGGTCCCGAGTCTTGGGCTGAATCCAAATGCGCCCCCTATACCCTCAAATAGGGCATTATTTGAGGGGACAGCTACTTGTAGCAGTGTCCGAAAACATAGTGGATGTTATTGGCTGCACTTATTCACATGGCACCACAGTAACGAGTGTACATCACACACAACAGCTGTCTGAATTCACTCTCTCATTTTCATTCACTCCTTCAAGTGAACTGTATTAGTGTACTAACCTAGGGAATAGTGAATGAGGGTTTAGGGGGCGATTCGGATTCAGCCTTGCACTGTCGTCACTCCTCCTCATTAGCACTCGCGCCACCGGCCTCGCTCCGTTCCCGTGGCTCTCTGCCTTGCCCTCGCCCTGCTTGCCACACTTACCAAGAATAAATATTCAAAGTTTGCACCATTGAGACTGCAAACGATTCATCAGTGCATGTTATTCTTAAGAAAATCAATTGTCTCTGTAATCTTAAGTCGCTCTACCTCTAAAATGTCCAATAAAATCATCCCAGATGCAATGTCTAATGTTAACCAAAAAGCTATTTAGGCATTGTTTTAGCTATCTCACATCCAGGTTTGGCTCAGTTCTGGTATGCAATACCCAGTTTCATGATGTAAACAATTTACAATAGGTACAATATCTGGTTGTAAATGCCATTTCATATTGACTTTAAGCTACTGTTTAACTTAAGAGCTATCAGTAGCTAATAGTAGGACATGACACAAGCAATGACAAGTTCATGGTTTCAATTCCTGCATGACCTGATAAAATATCTAGCTTGAGTGAAATGCAAGTGGCCTTGAATAGAAGCATCTTCTAAATGTACATTTATAAATAACACTGTAAAAGCGCCAACTCTGTTAGGTTACCTCAGATGGTCTTGTCACTTGTTTTTTTTTTTTTTGTCCCTCACAGGATGATTGACAGTTGCTTGGGCTGAGTCACGTAGCAGAATGCCCGGTGTGCCCTGCGGGGCCTTGCAACACCACACTGTGCCCGTAGCCTGTGCCATCATATGTTCCTGGCTGTTAATCCTGGTCCATTCTGCCCTTTGCCAGAAACCTGCAAAGCTGCCTCTGGTGGGCCGCAAGCCTTTCCTGGCAGCCTGGAATGCTCCGCTGGATATGTGTACTCTGAAGTACAATATCAACGTCAGCCTTGATATTTTCCACATTAGTGGCAGTCCACGAGCCGTCCACACGGGCCAGAATGTCACCATCTTTTATGCCAACCGGCTGGGTTACTACCCTTTCTACAATGAGCAAGGGGTTCCCATCAACGGAGGCCTACCTCAGAACAGCAGTCTTGAAGCACATCTTCAAAAAGCCCGAAAAGACATAGCGCACTTCATCCCTTCGGAAGACTTCCGTGGCCTGGCCGTGATCGACTGGGAGTTCTGGAGGCCACAGTGGGATCGTAACTGGTACAAGAAAGACATTTACCGACAGCGTTCACGCGAGCTGATTGCACAAGCCTACCTTAATGTGACCGACGAACGGGTGGAGGAGCTGGCACGCTTGCGATTCGAGAAGAGCGCCATGGAGTTCATGCAGGGCACGTTGCAGCTCGGTACACAAACTCGTCCGCATGGCCTCTGGGGTTTTTATCTCTACCCTGATTGTCACAATTACAATGTACATGTACACAACTACAGCGGCACATGCCCTCTACAGGAGGGCCTCCGTAATGACGAGCTGTTTTGGCTGTGGAACAGCAGCACTGCCCTTTTCCCAGCCCTCGCTATACGCAAGGGCCACACAGACAGCATTCGTAACCTGCACTTCTCGCAAAACAGGGTACTGGAGTCACTGCGACTGGCCTCCCTTACCTCATTGCCCTATGAACTGCCTACATACGTCTACACACGCCTGGGGTACAGAGACGAGGCCATGGCTTTTCTGACTCAGGTAAGAGCATATATTCAATGAGAAATGTAAAAATCAAGAAGTACGTTGGGAATCATACACAAGTCCTCAATACAGTTTTACCTTACAGTAAAAATTACCAAAGAAGAATCTCTGAGCAGAATTCAAATTATGTTGTATTCAAATTCAATTATTAAACAAATGGTTATAATAACATTGTTTCTATCCCATTTTTGCTTTTCTCTACACACAAACTGTTATGGAGTTTGAAATCAAGAGCGCCCTCTTGTGGTCCAACAGAATAAATAGAGAATAAAGGATATGCTGCATTTGACTATCACTCCTATCTCAATGACTAAATTTAAACTTGTTATAATAATTTCTGTTTAACTATTTCATGTTTTAAGAAACTGTGGCAGTGAACTTGCATTCTAATTATGTTATATACACATTTATGTTCATTTTACAGAAGGACTTGATACATACAATTGGAGAAAGCGCTGCTTTGGGAGCTGCAGGTTTTGTCATTTGGGGGGATCTTAACCTCACTTCCTCAAGGGTACGTTTTTTTAACACGGTTTCATATATATGGTATGTCAAATTTGGGGGTCCATGGAATTAAAAAGTTTAAAAATGTCTGCCCTGAATATGTACTGCCACACTTTTAATGAAAGGACCCAGATTTAATTAATCACTGTGAATTCGTTCCCATGTTGTATTCACCTTGATTTCTGGTTCAATAGAGAATGCATTAATAAACATGTATTGCCAGCTAACTTTACACCAAGTTCCCTGCAGTTTAATACCACAGTTTTAACTTCCTGAATATTCCTTTGTCCCCTCAGCACAATTGTTCCAAAGTAAAGGCATTTCTGAACTATAAACTGGGTCAGTACATTACTAATGTTACCCGGGCAGCAGAAGTCTGTAGCGACTTCCTGTGTCAGTCCAATGGGCGCTGTGTCCGTCGAGACCCACAGGCACCACACTACCTGCACCTGAGCCGCGGCAGCTATCAGATCCGATCCAATCGTAATGGCACCTTCACCGTGACCGGATGGCACTCTCAGCACGAGCGCCAGTTGCTGTCCGACAGGTTCCGCTGTCACTGTTACCAGGGGTACGAGGGAGACCGCTGCGACAGCATAGAGCCAGAGGAGACCGACGAGGACAACATGATAAAAGAGGACGTGGACGAGGAGAATCCGAACAAACCGGAGGACCACAAAGACATAAGGGATACTGCTGTGCCTTTACAAAAAGCCTTCATCCTCACTGCTCTACTACTTTTGTTGAACTTCAGTTGTATTTAGAGGTGTAGTGTGTAATTTGTGCAGCACTAGCATCATCAGGTGGAACAATAATCATTTTATATATGTTTCCCAAACACGCCCCCTGTCTGTGATTGGTCAATCAAACAGGTGGCTCACACCATTGGTTAAGCCCCTGTTACTGTGTTGGGCTGGATGGATTCAAAAACAAACAGAGAAAGATTTTTTAAAAACTAGAGCCAATGTTTACACTAGTGGTCAAACTATATGGATTTTTGAAGGGCAATGACAATCTTAGAGAGCAGAGTGGCTAATAAATATATCATCAGGGATAAAGATACTAAATAATACATACCGCAATGAAATTACATGATGAGACATCAAGCTGTGCTTTCAAGTCACTCTTACCGTATTTTGATGTCATACGCCATTTCGGTCTACTCAGCGCCGCATTAAGTCGAACACACGTATTGACAAGGTATGGGTTATAATTAAACCAATGAAGACCTGCAACCTCTTGATTGGGCCAATCACATCCCCCCCCCCAGCTGAGCGACAATCAGAAAGATGTTTAGGCGGCATTGAGAAACGTAGTATTTGTGCACACAAAGCAGATTTACATGTCTGAGATAACAATTATTAATTTAAGTTGTTAATTTTAGCCTTTAATAATAATACGTTCTGACAGGGCTCCTTGTATGTTTACGGCATTGTTTTTTTGTTTTTTGTTTTTAAATGAATCGATATTGAATCAAGTTAAATCATATCGTACGTTTATAAATTAAAATCATGAAATTTGTATCAAGTACTAATAAAAACAGGCTACCAGTTATTGTACCATGAAAACATTGTAACATGTTAATGAAAATTCATAACATGAAATTCTGTTTAGCTTTACTTTTTTTACTTGAGAAGAAAAACAAATGGAGGGCGATCGACATCGTCAGCTGGTTTTCCTGGTGTGAGTTTTGTTTTACGGGAAGAAAAACAACGGAGAAAAAAAGAGAAAAAATACTCCACCTTCATGGCATGTTTGTGGCTCTCATTGGCTATCGCGGGTATCACGTCAGAGGCAGCCCGATCAAGAGTTGGGTTAGGGTTAGATTTGGAATCGTGCAGGCTCTGAGGAGCTCCTATGTGTCTGCCAGGCACTGGCGTTCTCACCGCTGTCAAAATAAAAGTTCTTCAGACAGGCTTATGAAATATTTTAATATAAAAAAATAGACACTTCACCTTTAAGAAAAAGTGGTCAAAGCGCCGCTTGATGGCACATCATGACTTGAATGACATGAATGATAATTGTTACAATGGTGCTGTGTGATCATGTAGACGAGATGCAAGCCATGTTTGCACAAACTTCAGGCTGAATAGATTCTAATAACTGTTCTGGATGAATGCTCGATGATTATGTTAATTTGTCAATGTTTCTGACAGGAAAGGTTTTTACAAAGCACTGACACCAAGATGTTTCCCGTGACGTATAGCAAGTTTATCTCTAACAACAATGCTTGATGTCAGAGTACTTCAAAGTCAGGGAGCGCTGGCTATTCAAAACATACTTAAAATTAGGCAAGATCCACATATGATATACACGTGGCTTTATAATCTAAACTGGCCAAATAGTATATCTGTCAAAATAGCTACATACCAAATCGCTAAACGTAATATAGTTATAGACATTATTTGAAGTGACTTGTGCTAGTGGAGCAAAATAATCCTTAGCCTATTGGATATAGTCGTAAAATATTATGTGCATCAATTTATAATTATATTTTCAAAAAAAGTTAAACAGACAGAATACACAAATACATCAAATACAGTACAAATGCCAACATATGCCAAATGTCATTATATCATTCATCATATTTTTAAGCTTTTATCGATATTGCACAATAGAATAAATCATTGTACTCATCCGATTAATGATGAGAAAACTCAGTGGACACAACCAGAATTGAAGCTAGTTAAATTGAATTACAAAACAATCTCATTGTATTATTTTATTTTGTTGTCCCTCAAATTCCTGAAATGTGTGTTAAACCAAAGATTATGAAGACGCATGCATTTACACATGCACGTTTGCATTTGTTCAACTACAGAATGCTGTGGTGGGTGAAAACTCATTATGATTGTATGTTAAACTGAGCTCCTGTCTTTTTTGTTCTTGTCTGAATGCGGCCAGAATGATTGATACTGAAAAAGAAGAAAGGTATATACCTCAAAATCTTTCAGTACTTTGAATACTATCAATTAGCAGAATCTGCAAATGTTTAGAAACTAGATGTCTACACAATGTATTACATGTCCAATTTCAGGTTGAAGGATAATTGGACCATGTTTTATCACTATTTTCACCCAATATACATTTCTCTAATGTATATAGACAGTCGTTTGTATGGGACACTATTATCAGAGCCTTCTATATTTGTCAAAGTGTCTTTTTTACCTCAGTGCTAAACTTTGCCAGTGTCCAATATTTCTATTTCCATAGAGCTCTTTTTTCATCTCAAAGTCTTATATGCAATGTGTAATTAATTACTTGATTTTTATTTTATTTTACATTAAGCAATACAATTAACCAAATACTCGAAGACAAATGTTGCTTGATTCTTGATGCACTGCAAATAAAGGATTGTAACCTGGTCTTTTTTATTGTCACAATTTTCTTTGAATGCACAGGAATTGCAACCAATTTACCTGTACCTCAATTTACAAACAAAATCTGCTTACATTTTTATGCCTTTATTACTCACAGTGCAGGGTGGAAAATGAATTTTTTGGTTCATTGTCCGGTTGTATTACCAACTTCTGTTGAGCTTCAACCGGCAGACAGATGGCATTACATATCCCTGAAAAACCTTAGGAATTAATTTTGCCATTGATAATAGCAAGCTGTCCAGGCCGGGCCCTGAGGCAGCAAAACAGCCCCAATGGCTCCTCGGCCTTCACCATACTGTACATTACAGTTGGGATGAGGTTCTGATATGCTTCAAAACTCCAGGTGAATCCAAAATTGTATCACCAAGAGTCTCCAAGATTGATTTCTATTTTCTGTAGCCCAAGAACATATTGAACGTTTACACTAATCCTTTTCCAGTTACCTACATGCATAGTCTTGTGTTTTTTAAACATTGACCCCTGTTAATATTTAACAGAAACCTGAGCAAGCTACATTTTGCTACAAGAGAGACCCATTTCCCTCGGTAAGACACTCATTATTTCTAAATCTCAAACTAAACCACCATTTAAATACATGCATTTTAAAAAAAAGGCGTCTCAAAGCATTTTAAAAATGCACCTGGTTTGCCATGTTGTTCTAGCAAAGATAGTTTGGTCAAATTAATTTGGTAGCACTTTATTTTCCAGCCCTGTTTCATAGTTCATACTATGTACTTATTGTAGCAACTGGGTAATAACTAGGTACTAACTCTGAACCTAACCTTAACCCATGTTGTTACCTAAACATTACACGGTATTTACGTCGGAAAAGCATTGAAAGTGCTCAGCCACATACTGTAAAATAAAATGCAGCCATTAATTTATTTCTGCAACATTATTCACTAATTTTCAAAATATCATTAAAACTGACATTTTTGTTCTCAATCAATGTATGCAGATGGAAGTCCACAGGAAACAATGGTTACCATTTTACACCATTCTCTTCATGACATTCGGGCATCTTAACACATCATCGTCTCCTCTACCAACAGCAGCACCTCTCTTCCATAGGCCTTTTGTGCTGTTATGGAATGCTCCTATTTCCAAATGCCAACAATTGAAGATACCTCTAGATTTATCGTTGTTCCAGGTGGTCACCACACCGTCCAAGGTGCGCAATCAATCCCTGACCCTGTTCTACAAAAATCGACTTGGGCTTTATCCCTATGTAGACCTCCACTCCTTGAAGGAGTATAACGGTGGCATCCCGCAAAGGGGCAACCTGTCTGCTAGTTTGGAGAAAGCTAAGGAAGAGTTTACCCATTACATTCTGGGCTCAACCGCTGGTCTGGCTGTCATGGATTGGGAAGAGTGGCTTCCAATATTTGACCAGAATTTGGACGTCAAGGAGATGTATAAAGAACTGTCCATCAACTACACCCTCAAGCAGAACGCTTCTCTCAACTTGCAACAAGCAAGCAGCGAAGCCAAAAAACAATTCCAGAAAGAAGCCAGATGTTTCATGGAGGAGACTCTGAAGATGGGAATCTATCATCGACCTTGGTACCTATGGGGCTACTACTTATTCCCAGACTGCTATAACTATGACTTTGAGAAGGCAAATTATACAGGTACTTGTTCAGAGAACACAAAACAGTTGAACAACGAGCTGCTGTGGCTGTGGGAGGTTAGCACTGCCCTTTACCCCTCAGCATACCTGCCGGTCTCCGTGAGTGGAAGCAAGAGTGCTGCACTGTTTGTACGTCACCAGGTGCAAGAGGCAATGAGAGTGGCAGCCCTGCCAAAACACCGCCACACTGCACCGGTCTACATCTACCTACGGCCTCTCTTAAGAGACCAAAAGGAGCTTTACATGAATGAGGTACAGTATGGAGACAACTGGTTGTTATCGACCATTGTGTTGGCAACTATGGTACTATGGAATAGTCTAGGACAGGTATGGGCAACTTCAGTCCTGGCTGGGCAAAGGTCATGCAGAGTTTAGCTCCAACCCTAATAAAACACATCTGAACAAGCTAATCACTGTCTTCAGGATTAATAGAAAGCTACAGGCAGGTGAGTTTTTTTTATCAGGTTTGGAACTAAACTCTGCAGGACAGTGACCCTGCAGGTCCAAAGTTTCCCATCCCTGGTCTAGGACAAGGGTGTTTAAACCTGTTCTTGGAGGGCCAATGTCTTTCAGAATTTAGCTCCAAATTGCTCAAACACACTTGCAGCAAAACTCTGCAGGATAGTGACCCTCCAGGAGCAGGACTGGACACCCTTGTCTAGGCCACATAGATTTCTTGCTGTAATATGCTGTCTGTTTCTATCTAGATTGACTTGGTCAGCAGTATAGGTGAGAGTGCAGCTCTGGGGGCTTCTGGGGCTGTGCTGTGGGGGGCTAGTGCTGATTACAATGACAAGGTAATTTTCTAATTTAAATTAAATTTAAATGGAGAGTTCACTCAAAAATGGTTGTTCTATGTCGGGGGTGTCCAAACTCGGTCCTGGAGGGCCACTGTCCTGCAAAGTTTAGCTCTAACTTGCCTCAACAACCACCTGCCAGGAAGTTTCTAGTAGACTTTAATTAGCTGGTTCAGGTGTGTTTAATTGGGGTTGGAGCTGAATTCTGCAGGACCGTGAGCAATCCCTCCAAGAGCAGGATTGGACACCCCTGTTCTATATTGTTCCAAAGCCATATTATTTTCTTTCTTCTGTAAAACACAAAATATGATGTTCTGTGCAATATTCTTGCTGCTATTACGGAGGCCGGTGCTATTGAGCTAAAAAATGCTCTCACATCACAATCACGTTTGCATCTGTTTGAAAATGGCAAATCAAGATGCTACATGGCCAGGTTTGGTTTGACACCATTGACAATTTGAAGGGGTGTAACGATATATCAAAATTATGGTTTGGTACATACCTCGCTTTATGCAAAATATTTTATTTAGAATTATTGTGCTCCCATTCTATTGTGTCTGTTTGGAACACTTGCTCGTTCAGTGAAGTCTGTGACATTTAATGGAGACTTGGTTGCTTTAAACTCTATGCTTAATAGTGAGTTGTTTAATATAAAGCATGTCTTAAAGTTGGATTATGTATTTGTAATCGGATCTCGATCTGAATCATCCGCTAGAGTATATTGATATGGTATTGTACCATCCTATAGCTCAATTGGAAATATACTGATATACCTTACAAAGTTGATTTTAGTGTTGTCAAAAGTACAGACTTCGGTACCAAGTTGGTACTGAATAGGGATGTTAACCGATGACCGTTTGACCGATGGTTGACCGTATCAACGTTAACCGATCAAAGTTGTCGGTTGTCGGTTAAAAAAAAAAAAAGTGATCTCTAAATTAGGCTATTTATAGACAGTGGACTAAACGCTACTACAGTTAGCCATCTCATTCCAAAATCTTTTTGTGTGAAGTGAACAAATCCCTCACACTCAATTTATCATAACTCGCCTGTTTGTACTTAATAAACCAATAAAAACATTTGGCGCGAAGTCACAGCGTTTGGGTTTGCGCGCTCACAAGGTTTGCAAAAAGTAAACAGGCTAAATAAAACACTCGAGGTTAGACGGCAGTATGAAGCGTGCAAAGAAAAGTAGTGTGTGGGACCATTTCACCAAAAAGAACGACACAGATGTAAGTTGCAACTTATGTGATACAGTGCTTAAATACAGTAGTAGCACATCATCTAAATATATTACATCTACATTTCAGTGGTAACACATAAGGTGTTGATCATCATCTTTCTTTATTATTGTTAGCACTACCTCGAACTAAAGCGGCGTCTCTTCGGAGCTGTCATTATCTTAAATGAGTCGCGGCAATGTTTCAAATGAGCTTCTAACGCTAGACAATAGCCTTTATTTTCAACGCGATCACCTTGTGCCCAAACCATTTCGAAACTAAGGAGCCATTTGTCCTCCGATTACAAACAAGCTCCTCAGCGCCGCGTTTGCGGGACTCATGTTTCGCGCTGTAGGGGATTTTAAAAAATTGACGTGAGTGGAAGGCAGGCGGCGGCGCCTGGACAGTGTGTGTGTGTGTGTGTGTGTGAGAGCGGGAGGCAGAGCGGCAGAGAGATGCGACAGAGTTGCGAAATTGCAGGCGCGGCTCGCGAGTTGCGGCTGTTATTTCAAATAGCGCAGCATATTTTTTCTCGGTGGTCGGTCAAGAAAATGTTTAGTTTTCGCCATTCCTAGTACTGAAATGTAAAAAATGTGACGCTTTGAGCATTATTGAGCGGAACTGTTAACACCTCCGATTGCCCATTGTGCTCACACACTCATTAAATATGTCTGTGATTGGCTGCAGTGATCAGCGCTTCAAAAGTATGTTGTAAATATACTGTCCATCAATGATGCTCTTCACCGAGCACTTACACAGATACACACGGGAGCCTATCAGCGGACCGGTCCTTGAGCTTTCAAACGCTGCTGCTTTCAAAACACTTTCAAACTCTTCTGTGTGCTTTCAAACACTCCCGTGCGTTGGTCATTGTCACAGACATATCCAATGAGCGCGTAAACACAATGGCCAATCAGAGGTGTTTAAGATTCCGCTCAACAGTGCTCAAAGCGTCTCATTTTTTACATTTTAAACATTTCAGAACTGACTTGGTACCGAAATCGGTACTTTTGACAACACTAGTTGATATACTTCCCAGCCCTAATGATCGGTCACTAAATCCATAATGCTTGTGTGTCACTGATCTCTTACCTCATATAAGCTACTGTTTTGTCAATTTACAATTTTGCCAAAAAGAAAAAAGAAAATTCCATAATGCTTTATGGTTTTTTAACATGAAATGTGGCATGCCGTGAATAACCATATTTATTGTACACAAACACATATTAGATTTAAAAGCTCAGAATTTTTTTTCAGTAGATTATTTCAGTTATGGTCTGCACATAAATCTATCATATGGATTCAAAACACTTGGAAATTGGAATATTAGTTATATGGACCACTTTTTGATACTTTAAAGGTCCCGTTCTTCGTGATCCCACTGTTCAAACTTTAGTTAGTGTGTAATGTTGCTGTTAGAGCATAAATAATACCTGTAAAATTATAAAGCTCAAAGTTCAATGCCAAGCGAGATATTTTATTTAACAGAAGTTCCCTTTCAAAGCCTACAGCGAACGGCTGGCTTGGACTACATCCTGGTACTTCCTTCATTAATTACGTCAGTAGAACTAAGACTAACCTCCGCCCACAAGAATACACGGAAAAAGGGGGCGTGGTCTTGTTGCTGTCCCACGTGCAGAAGAGGAAGTGTCGCGTGGAGAAAAGGAAGTGTTGCGTTTCAGTGTGTTTGTCGCCATGTCGTCGAGACGCTGTTATTTTCATCCCGGAGTCAAATCACCTTTGTTTGGCTTTCCCAGGGACGCTGTAGAGATCATTAAGCGCATACATCACCCGTTAAGAGGCGTGACCTTTCCGTGCAAGTTACGTGCGCTAAGCTGCTGTCGAATCACAACACAGGAACCGTGCCACGTTCGCTAAGCTGCGGTCAAATCACAACACGGGAACCGCTGGCACAATCAGAACTCGTTACGTTTTCTGAAGGAGGGACTTCATAGAACAAGGAACTCATCAACCCGTTTTTAGGACAGTGAAAACAGCGGTATACAGATAAGTACATTGTGTGAAAAATACTGTTTTTTTTACACGCGAAACATGAACACGTTATATTGCACACTGTAAACACAATCAAAGCTTCAAAAAAACACAAAGAACGGGACCTTTAAATGGTACTATGTTGTCATTTCTAGAGCTTAATAGTACTTGAACCATGGTAGAAAGAAAATGTTATGTTTTTGGCATGAATACATTTAATTTTGTTCTTATTCCTTTCAGACCTCTTGTGAAGCCTTGTCTACATACCTATCTGACACTTTAAACCCCTATATCGCCAATGTGACCTCTGCAGCCCATTTATGCAGCAAAAGTCTCTGTCAAGGCAATGGACGTTGTGTCCGAAAAAACTACAACTCGGACGATTACCTCCACATTAGTTCAGAAAGCCACCAAATCAGTAGGAAAGATGGGAAATATGTGGTAACAGGTAGCCCTTCCCTAAGTGACTTTACTTACTGGGAAAATAAATTCACCTGTCAGTGCTATGCAGACAGGAAGTGCACAGCTACAATAGAATAAGCAGGCAAATTTAGTGTATTTGGAAAGAGTAATTCATTTACACACTACTTTATAATTTACACAACATCCAAAGGAGAAGAACAATATCTGTGTTACCTGACAGATAAGACATGAGCATACATGTCAGCAGCTGCACAGTCTGTGTAGCCTGATAAGTCTTCATTAAAAAGTGACTGAATATAACATGCAGTAAATACATTTCCTCTTGCAAATGCAAGGATATCAGTTGCAGCTATTAACATTTTTAATAAATGATTGAAAATGAAAATGACCACTATAATGTAAAGTGTGACCAAATTGTGCAGCGATTTAACATGATATCATTAAAGGATCGAAAAGAACAGTTGCAGACTTGTTTATGGCTCCCCTTTACGTCGACCTACTGACATAGATTCTGAACCCTGCCTTTGAGGCCATCTGTCAGTCTCACTCTGGCTATAAACCTCCCCAAAACACATGCGAATTCCCACAAGACTATGTATATCTTGCAACATTAAATGGATATTGCAATTCTGTCATCATTTACTCACCCTTGTGTCATTGCAAACCTGTATGACTTTCTTCAGTAAAATACAAAAAGATAATTTTATAGAAAATACTGGTAATTTCTTCAAAGCCTTTCGGCTACAGTATAATAAAAGTAAGTCTTCAGTCTTCTGATGTCATATTATATTGTGTGAAACTCATTAATCTAACTATTCTTGGCATGCTCATGAGAGAACAATGTCTGGATAAGAATACCAATTCATTTTCACAGGAATTTTGTGTTCTCTACAGATGTCTTTCTACAGTCTATTAAAATTGTTGTCACAAAATGTCTAACCCATCACGATTTGCAACAACTTTGAAAACATAGAAGCGTGTGTTGGTGTCATGTCATTACAATGCAACAGTGAAAGAAAAAAGAAAAATTTAAGAATCAGGGTCGTCAAGGTACTTTACATATAAAACAATTATAAGTTGAAGCACATCTGAAATGACAAACCTGCAAATCTTTCAAACTGCCCTTTGTTTCTGTACATCACTTGTGGGGAAAAGTCTGCCTGAGGTATGCCATGACAAGCTTCTTCTGAACGCTAACCTGTAGTCCTCACATCATGTTCCCACACATGTAAACCATGTAGTCCTCACAGCATGGAGTGAAATTGTCCTAAGGTAATCTACTACTTCATCCCTTTAGGAAGAATTTTATCCTAGAGTTGGACGATTTCTGTAGCAACCACTAGGCGTCGCTGTCTACATGAAATACACACTTGTTTTAAACTAGGCCTATATCGGAAGAACACACCATCTACGTACCCAACAGTGCAAATATTTGTTGATAAAACTATTAATTTTAAAGAGACTATTGGACTACGTTAGTACTTACATAATCACTGAATCCTAGGCCTACTAAAACTTAAAAATCTATCTGTTCCAGCACATTTATCTATGCATCCTTGTGGTCATGTCTTTTTTTCTCAGTTTAATTAAAAATATAACATACAGGCCTACAAGATACACACACACACACACACACACACACACACACACACACGCACGCACGCACGCACACACACACACACACACACAATGGCCTAGCCTATTTAATCAACTACAACATTATCAGCGTAGTCTATGAACTATAACAAATATAAACATTGGTAATAGATGAGAGCCCCATTCCATCTAAAATGTACTTACCTTGTTGATAACTTACTCCTACTCACTTTATCGAGGTCAATTTATAAATGATGTCGTTCAGTATCGTTTTGAAATCCTTCAATAACTTGGATTTCATCGATATTTTAAGTAATTTGAGTTTCTCTTCTCCCGCGTTTACCACCAGCAGTCTTGATACTGAAAGCTGATTGGCTTAAAACATCATCTTTGACAATGATTGGTTATTGATTTTCTTTATTGAATTTCTTTTTAGATGTCAATTTCATTTAAATGTACCTGAATTCACCCTCATATTTAATATTATATAAATATGAATAGCATATATAGTATCATATGTATTACTATTATTATCAATATTTGTTACTTATCCCTGACTGTAGATGGCAGTGTGGTTACGTCACAGCACTACAGCTAGTACATTCCTATTATTCACATTAATACTGATCTCTATTCTAGTGAATCTGAATTTTTTAATATTTTGAATTTGAGGTTCCCAAAAGTTACTCAATTGTAGGCTTATTTCACAGAACACATAGGTCTCTAAAGGCAGACCACCAGCAGCTATGTTTCCAATTCACTCCTCAAATCTCTGAGCTAGCAGAACAAAAAACAAAACAAAACAAAAACCCTGCAACTGTAAGAGTACAGTAAGACCAGACGTATGTTTTCAAATTCAACTGAAACTAAAACATCAACAAGATCAACAAAAGAGCCTGCAGTGACCGCCTGTGACAGGCGTAGTGTTCTGCCCCTGAAGGAGGGGCTGGTCCGCGCTTCTACAGGGTGACATGACGCAAATGTCCCAGGACAGACAAAAGACAGCTTTTACTATTGAGTAACAAAGACTGCAACAGTGACTCTATAAAATAAAGGAAAACATGCAGCAAAAAGGCACGGGTGAGAAAATGCAAGTCAGCTGTTGTGGAATGTGTGGGCAGTGGCACACATTAGCATGAAAATGATGTTACAAAATAGCACAATATCAGTAAAATTCCCTATGATACTTTATTATGGAAGCTTGTTTCTGCCACAGAATAAAATGAAATGGTAATTTCAACGTTTTATCTCACAATTCAGACCTTTATTTCCTCAGAATTGCTAGCCAAGGCTCACAATTCTGAGTTTATACCTCACAATTCTGAGGAAAAAACGTGCAATCCTTTTTTTTCTCTCACAGTTGCATGATAGTATCTCGTTTTTCTCAGAATTGCGAGATATAAACTAGGAATTGTCACAGTGTCTGGTTGTGTTTCCCTGGGTTGTCACTAGAGGTCCTCGTTCTCACGGTGTCTTTCACATTTTGACTTCATTTCCCAGCATTCTGTCTGTCACTCATCAGTTCATTGCACTCAGCTGTTTCCCATCACCTTGTTAGATCTGTGTGTGTATATATACCCTGTCTGTTTTAGTATGTGTCACGGAGTCCTTGTTTGTATCACCCCACTTCCTAGTTCTGTTTTTGCCTTTGTCTTGTTCCTGTTAATGTTGGATTGCTCTATTTGGATTTTGACCTATGCCTGGACTGACCACTGTTTTTGGATTACCCTTATTAAATTATACACTTACTGCATACTGGATCTTCTTCCTTTTCCTTGTGTGGGATCGTGACAGAAGGACTCCGTCACACCTAGATCCAGCGGTATGTATTCCAACTTCTCCTCCCCAGCCACCGAGCGGGAGAGGAGAGATATGTTTGAGGGAACCCGCCTAGTCATTTTTCGTGGGACCCGGGGAGGTCGCAGAGGAGTTGGTGGTCGAGAGGAAGTCCAACACCACTTTCCACCATGGCCCCCATTCGACCCTGGGCTCGTGAGGGACGGACCGGAACCTCCATCTCGCCGTTGCGGACGGAGGAGAGGGAAGAAGAACACGTCTGCCAATTCAGAGACTGTTCACGTCCAGTCTGCCCAGTCAGAGACTGCTCACGTCACATCTGCCGAGACAGAGACGGTTCACGTCCCGTCTGCCCAGCCAGAGACAGTTCATGTCTCGTCTGCCCAGTCAGAGACTGTTCACGTTCCGTCTGCCCAGCCAGAGACTGTTCAGGTCACATCTGCCCAGCCAGAGATGGTTCAAGCCACGTCTGCCCAGTCGGAGACAGATCGGGAGATGCCCATTCTCATGGCCGGGGGGGCACTGCTCGGCTATTTAGAGCGTTTAGCTCGGATCCTGGAGACACCCTTCAAACCTTCAGTGTTGTCTGTTCCCGAGCCGGAGCCAGTGTCTGTTCCTGAGCCGGAGCCAGTGTCTGTTCCTGAGCCGGGGCCAGTGTCTGTTCCTGAGCCGGGGCCAGTGTCTGTTCCTGAGCCGGGGCCAGTGTCTGTTCCTGAGCCGAGGCCAGTGTCTGTTCCTGAGCCGGGGCCAGTGTCTGTTCCTGAGCCGGGGCCAGTGTCTGTTCCTGAGCCGGGGCCAGTGTCTGTTCCTGAGCCGGGGCCAGTGTCTGTTCCTGAGCCGGGGCCAGTGTCTGTTCCTGAGCCGGGGCCAGTGTCTGTTCCTGAGCCGGGGCCAGTGTCTGTTCCTGAGCCGGGGCCAGTGTCTGTTCCTGAGCCGGGGCCAGTGTCTGTTCCTGAGCCGGGGCCAGTGTCTGTTCCTGAGCCAGGGCCAGTGTCTGTTCCTGAGCCGGAGCCAGTGCCTGTTTCTGTTCCAGTTCCTGAGCCGGAGCCAGTGCCTGTTCCTGAGCCAGTGTCTGTGTCTGTTCCAGTGTCTGTTCCTGAGCCAGTGTCTGTTCCTGAGCCAGTGTCTGTTCCTGAGCCAGTGTCTGTTCCTGAGCCTGAGCCAGTGTCTGTTGCTGAGCCGGAGCCAGATCGGGAGATGCCCATTCTCATGGCCGTGGGGGCACTGATCGGCTATTTAGAGCGTTTAGCTCGGATCCTGGAGACGCCCTTCAAACCTTTAGTGTTGTCTGTTCCTGAGCTGGAGCCAGTGTCGGTTCCTGAGCCAGAGCCAGAGCCAGTGTCTGTGTCTGTTCCAGTTCCTGAGCCGGAGCCAGTGTCTGTTCCTGAACCAGAGCCAGTGTCTGTTCCAGTTCCTGAGCCGGTGTCTGTTCCTGAGCCAGAGCCAGTGTCTGTGTCTGTTCCAGTTCCTGAGCCGGAGCCAGTGTCTGTTCCTGAGTCTGTGCCTGTGCTTGTGTCTGTTTCTGAGCCGGTGATGTCTGTTCCTGAGCCGGAGCCGGAGGCATCTGTTCCTGAGGCCTCAGTGACCGCGACACTGGCCATTATGGCCACAGCCATGTGGTGTGTGTGGGCCACGCACACACTTGGACCGGTGGTGTCTGTTCCTGGACCGGTGGTGCCAGTTCCAGGTCCCGAGCCGGTGGTGCCAGTTCCAGTTCCCGAGCCGGTGGTGCCAGTTCCAGTGCCCGAGCCAGTGGTGCCAGTTCCAGTGCCCGAGCCGGTGGTGCCAGTTCCAGTGCCCGAGCCGGCGGTGCCTGTTCCTGAGCCTGAGCCGGTGGTGTCTGTTCCAGTGCCTGAGCCGGTGGTGTCTGTTCCAGTGCCTGAGCCGGTGGTGTCTGTTCCAGTGCCTGAGCCGGTGGTGTCTGTTCCAGTGCCTGAGCCGGTGGTGTCTGTTCCAGTGCCTGAGCCGGTGGTGCCTGTTCCAGTGCCTGAGCCGGTGGTGCCTGTTCCAGTGCCTGAGCCGGTGGTGTCTGTTCCAGTGCTTGAGCCGGTGGTGTCTGTTCCAGTGCCAGAGCCGGTGGTGTCTGTTCCAGTGCCAGAGCCGGTGGTGTCTGTTCCAGTGCCAGAGCCGGTGGTGTCTGTTCCAGTGCCTGAGACGGTGTCGGTTCCAGTGCCATGGCTGCCTGATCTCCGCGGGCCGCCCTGGCCGCCTGAACTCCGCGGGCTGCCCTGGCCGCCTGAACTCCGCGGGCCGCCCTGGCCGCCTGAACTTTTTGTTTCCCCGTTCCCTTCCTGGTCTGTTTCCCCCTTCCCTTCCTGGTCTGTTTCCCCCTTCCCTTCCTGGTCTGTTTCCCCCTTCCCTTCCTGGTCTCTTTCCCCGTTCCCGCCCTGGTCTGTCCCTCCCGTCCCGCCCTGGTCTGTCCCTCCCGTTCCGCCCTGGCCGCCTGAAGGGTCGTTTCCGCCCTGGCCACCAGATGAACTGTCATCTCCATCCTGGCCGCCAGTTAAGCCATTACCCCCTGTCCTGGTTCCTCGCCATGGACCTGGCCCACCATCCCTCCCCCTGATCCTCCACCTTTCCACCTCCCTCCTGAATTCTTTGTGTTGTGTGTAGTTACGTCTTGGAGCGTCTGGTAGCCGCTCCGTAGGGAGGGGGTACTGTCACAGTGTCTGGTTGTGTTTCCCTGGGTTGTCACTAGAGGTCCTCGTTCTCACGGTGTCTTTCAAATTTTGACTTCATTTCCCAGCATTCTGTCTGTCACTCATCAGTTCATTGCACTCAGCTGTTTCCCATCACCTTGTTAGATCTGTGTGTGTATATATACCCTGTCTGTTTTAGTATGTGTCACGGAGTCCTTGTTTGTATCACCCCACTTCCTAGTTCTGTTTTTGCCTTTGTCTTGTTCCTGTTAATGTTGGATTGCTCTATTTGGATTTTGACCTATGCCTGGACTGACCACTGTTTTTGGATTACCCTTATTAAATTATACACTTACTGCATACTGGATCTTCTTCCTTTTCCTTGTGTGGGATCGTGACAGGAATTGCGAGGGAAAAAAAGTCAGTATTGTATTGTGAGGGGGGAAGTCAGAATTGTGAGATGCTAGTACGCTCATGGTAGTAAAAAAATAAAAGAATAATAATAAAATAATGATACATCCATTCCAACAATATCTCCCTTTGAAAAAACAAAGCTTCTAAATGGACAAAGAGCAATTTTATTGAATTCTGCAGTAGATTTCAAAGAAAGTTACACTGTTGGACTGTAGTAGATCTGTATGTGTCTTTTCTCTGATGCCTGCAAATATGTCGACGCCTCAGGTCAAAACGCGGGCTGTCATTGCTCTAACAAGGATGTGCTGTGTTTATGGCTCCCCTTTACGTCGACCTACTGACATAGATTCTGAACCCTGCCTTTGAGGCCATCTGTCAGTCTCACTCTGGCTATAAACCTCCCCAAAACACATGTGAATTCTCACAAGACTATGTATATCTTGCAACATTAAATGGATATTGCAATTCTGTCATCATTTACTCACCCTTGTCATTGCAAACCTGTTTGACTTTCTTCAGTAAAATACAAAAAGATAATTTTATAGAAAATACTGGTAATTTCTTCAAAGCCTTTCGGCTACAGTATAATAAAAGTAAGTCTTCTGATGTCATATTATATTGTGTGAAACTCATTAATCTAACTATTCTTGGCATGCTCATGAGAGAACAATGTTTTGAATTAATAAATCAATCTTTTGAATAAGATCTTTTCAGTGAATCGATTGATCTGGTTCACAAATATACATGTGTCCAAAACAAGTGTGCCACACGAATCCTGAAAAGTGAAGCCAACGCGTCTCGATCGCCCCCAGGTGACTGGACGCAGTATAAGTCATAAACTCCGCCCTCTCCATGAAATGTAATGGGATATAGACAAACTAAACAATCAAATTACACTTCAAATAAATTTTTTCCAAAGATGGTTTCTGTCATTTAGGCTGTTTTTATCATGCTGATGTTAGTTCAGGTGTGCGATCTTTAAATAAGTTTGGTTTTAGTTAGTTATTTGATGCTATAAAAATGGTGGGGGGTGACGTTATGATTGACAGTGAAGTAGTCACTGAGGCACCAAAAATATATTTTTTTTTCAGAAACTTCGTGAGGAGATTGGAGCTCTAACTTTAATCTCTATATTTCCATAATGCTTCGGTTACTTACGTAACCTCGGTTCCCTGATAAGAGGAAACGAGTATTGCGTTTAGCTAAACACTAGGGGAATTTCCTTTCCTCAAGATTTTGAAGCAAATTTATATCCAAAAAATACCATGTAAAACGCAGTGCAGCTGCACAGCTCTCAGCAGGAAGCAGCTGCGCGCTGATTGGCTGTGCCGCTGCAACTGCAGGAACCTATGGCGAGACCGCTGGGCGGGAAGGACCAATCAGGTCCCTCTAATATTCCCGCCACAATGGGCAGCAGAATTTGCATAGCCAAGGGTATAAAAGACCCTGTCTCGCCAGGTTCGTCAGGTTAATCGACTGAAGCGACTCCCTGAGCAAGCGAAGCACGGCAAGCAAACGCAAAACTCGTACCCTCTTCTCAGGGAACGAGGTTACGTAAGTAAACGAAGCGTTCCCTTTCGAGAGTACTCTCGTATTGCGTTTAGCTAAACGCTAGGGGACCCAATGCAAAACGCCATGCTCGCTTAACGGCTCTGAAAGCCTGGAGACACCATACCCAGGCCGACCTAAGTGGGCCCGTAAATATGATATTTATAGAAGTCCCCAATATGAGCCAGACATGAGTCGGGCTATTTAATGAGAATAACACACAAAGATCCGTGTAGTATGTATGTGTGTGTATATATATATATATATATATATATATAGACCAGACACAGTCGGGCCAATAAGAATATTGAATGACCAGACAATTCGAGTCATGTAAGGAATGTGCTTATGACTTATACAAATACTTAACCCAGACCGGACTGTCGGGTCGTAAGGGGTTAATATGTATTACACAGCGAGAAGCCCAGCCTGTAAGGCAGGGACATCCAAATTATAAAACCTGATAAAAGTGGACGGGGAGGCCCAGCCTGCCGCCGCACAGATATCATTCAGAGAAATGCCAGTAGACCAAGCCCATGACGAGGCCATGCCTCTAGTAGAATGGGCTTTGATGCCTATAGGGCAGCTGAGATCTTTGGACTCATAAGCCAACGAAATAGCATCCACTATCCATCATGACAAGGTCTCCTTTGTAACCGTGCACCCGCGGGTGCGGCCGCCAAAGCACACAAAGAGCTGTTCAGTTTGCCTGAAAGCAGCGGAACGCTCTATGTATATTCTCAGCGCTCTGACAGGACAGAGCAAATTAGCATCTTCCTCATCTAACCATGATGAGAGTGCTGAAAGTGAAATGACCTGTGCTCTGAACGGAGTTGAAAGCACCTTAGGTACATATCCATGTCTTGGTTTGAGGACGACTTTAGCGTCGTTTGGCCCAAATTCCAGACAAGAGGCACTCACTGAGAACGCGTGCAGATCACCCACTCGCTTAAATGATGTGATTGCTAGCAGAAAAGCGGTCTTGAGTGATAGGAGCTTTAAGCTCACCGAATGCAGAGGCTCGAATGTTGAGCCTTTCATAGCATCCAGGACCGTGGACAGGTCCCATATAGGGACTGAAGGGAGGCAAGGTGGGTGAAGCCTTCTAGCCCCTTTGAGGAAGCGCACGATAAGATTGTTCTTCCCCAGTGACAGTCCATTCATTAGAATGTGGTACGCTGCTATAGCAGCCACATAAACTTTGAACGTGGAGGGGGATGACCCACGTCCAGTAGCTCTTGTAAAAAAGTGAGCACTTCTGACACTTCACAATTATGTGGGGTCAAGCATCGTGCTTTACACCAGTCCGAAAAGACTGACCATTTGCCTGAATAGAGCCGCCTGGTTGCGGGGGCTCTAGCTTCAGAAATAGTGATTAATACACTTTCAGAGAGGTTCTCATGTACCCGTTGATGGGCCAGACATGAAGCGTCCATAGATCGGGATGGGGATGCCAGATCTGCCGTTTCGCCTGCATGAGGAGGTCTCTCCTCAGCGGAATTGGCCACGGGGCTGTATCTGACATCCGACTTAGCAGTGAGAACCATGGTTGATTTCTCCAGAGCGGGGCTATTAAAAGCACAGCGCCTTTGCTCTCCCTGATCCTCTCTATGACCTGAGGTAACATTGAGATTGGGGGAAAAGCATAAAGAAGAAGGCTGGGCCATTCGTGGGCCAACGCGTCCTTGTGCTTGGAGAAATATATTAGGCATTGAGCATTGTCTTGTGAGGCGATAAGAGCCACTTTTGCCTCACCAAACATGCCCCAAATTGTCTGAATCATTTGTGGGTGAAGAGACCACTCTGCTGGGGACACTTTGCCCCTGGACAGCATGTCCGGACCCAGATTTAGAATGCCTGGCACATGAGTCGCTCTCAGCGAGCTCAGGTTGTGCTCCGCCCATATTAGGACTCTTTTCGCCATTGTGTGTAGACCAATAGATTTTAGACCGCCCTGGCGATTTATATAGGCTACCACTGACCTGCTGTCCGTTCAGATCAGGACATGATGGTGCTTTATGTACGGAAGGAAAGCTCTTAGCGATAGCGTGACCGCTTTCATCTCTAGACAGTTTATGTGAAGGCTCTTTTCTGAGTCTGACCAGAGACCAGAGACTGGCCTGCCCTCATGAAGGGCTCCCCAACCTAGGTTGGATGCATCTGTCGAGATAACTTTCCACTTCGTAACAGTGCCCATAATCACGCCCGTCTGATACCAGACAGGATTTTTCCAAGGAGCCAGAGCCAACACACAGCTGTGGTCTACCTTGATTTGTAATCGGCCCGAGAGCTATGCATGAGCTGGAACGCGGCAATTCAGCCAGCGCTGTAGAGGGCGCATGTGTAACAGACCTAGTCTGAGGACTGGCGCCGCGTAGGCCATGAGACCCAACATCCTCTGAAAGTGTTTGAGAGAAGTGTACACACCGGACCTGAGGGAAACCGCTTGGTTCCGAACAGGAGGCGCGTCCTGTGACATCAGTCGCGCGATCATCTGTAGTGAGTCTAACACTGTTCCCTGAAACAAAATGTTCTGTGTGGGAGACAGTGAGCTCTTTGCCACATTGATTCTGAGGCCCAAGCATTTCAAATGGTTGAGAAGCCAAGATCTGTGGTTCAATAACTGTATCTCTGACTGAGCTATTATGAGCCAGTCGTCGAGATAGTTGAGAATTCTCATTCCCCGAAGCCTCAGCGGGGTTAGCGCCACTTCCATGCACTTTGTAAATGTGCGGGGAGCCAGAGATAGACCAAAGGGTAGAACCCTGTATTGGTAAACTTTCCCCTCGAAGGCGAATCTCAAGAATGGCCTGTGATGAGGGGCTATTTGTATGTGGAAATAGGCATCCTCTAGATCTACAGTGAAAAACCAATCTCCCGGGCGAATGTGCACGAGGATTTGTTTCATTTTCAACATTTTGAACGGGCGCTTCATAAGGGCCTTGTTCAGATGTCTGAGATCTAGAATGGGCCTGAGACCACCGTCCTTTTTTGGTACAAGGAAGTAACGACTCTAAAAGCCTGACTCGCTCTGTGAGGGGTGTACAGCTTCCACTGCCCCTTTCATTAACAGTTTTGATATTTCGTTTCGAAGCACGTGACTTGTGTCGCTTCTCACCGTTGTCTCTACCACGGCACGGTGGTCTGCGAGAAAACTGTAGCGAGTAACCTTGTTCTATTATGTTCAACACCCATTTTGAAATGCCGGGAATGGCCTGCCAGGCCTCGGCTTTCGAAGCCAGGGGCTGAATAAATTTGTGGGGTGAGTCGCTGAGTAACAGGGACTCGGTGCAGGGGGCTGGGGAACATGGGGGAGTGATTGAGTGTAGGGGTACATGCTTTAATGCTGGCACACTGCCTACAGAGAAAAAAACCTTTTTGTGATTCATATGGGTCGCCGTGAAAACAGCGTTTGTGTACAGGCGACCGCATTTGTTTGTGGGCTCGTTGGCTGTGTATGTAATGTGCCCAGCCACCTGGTTGAAGGGAGCTGGAGAATGTTTTGGAAGAGAGTGAGGTGGTAAACCGGCTGAAGCGGGTATTTTTTCACCTTCTCTTTGTGCCTCTGGCTAGGACAGCTTCGGCGGCTCGGGTTTCTACACATTGCTGGGTCGGGGACCTCGACGCTCCAGCGGTCTGCTGCGGCTCGTAGAGCGGGAATGCTGTCCGGGCTTAGAAGCCGTGCGAGGCTGGTGAGCTGGTGGTGCTGCCTTGGTGGGCTGGGCTGGTCCAGCCTTAGCATGACGGCTAGCGGAGGAGCTGGAACGGTTGGGCAAAAAATGCCGCATTGCCTGTCAGGCCTTTTGTGCCTCTGTGAAGCCCAACCACAGAGGGACCGAATAATCCTGAAGGCAACATAGGCACGTCCAGGAAAGCGGTCTTGTCCGAGTCTTTCATCTCGGTTAGGTTGAGCCACAAATGGTGTCCAACACCGTTAGGTTGGCCATGCATCTGCCGATCGCCTGAGCGTTAGCCTGGGTCACGCGCAGGGCCAGGTCAGTGGTGCTGCGCAGGTCCTTCAGGGCCTCGGTATCAGGGACAGACACATCCAGGGAAACTGGCGAGCCGAGCCCGAAGGATCTGCAGCATTCCGGTGGGTGCGTGTCGACGGCAGGCTTCAATCCAGAGCTCAGTGAGGTGAGTCGCTGAAGAAGAAATAATCTGATGAACCTGGCGAGACAGGGTCTTTTATACCCTTGGCTATGCAAATTCTGCTGCCCCTTGTGGCGGGAATATTAGAGGGACCTGATTGGTCCTTCCTACCCAGCGGTCTTGCCATAGGTTCCTGCAGTTGCAGCGCCACAGCCAATCAGCGCGCAGCTGCTTCCTGCTGAGAGCTGTGCAGCTGCACTGCATTTTACATGGTATTTTTTGGAAATAGTACTCTCAAAAGGGAACTGTTTATTTCACAAAAAGTAGTTGATGAGGTGGGAGTGTGGGCGGGACCTTCGCGCTCACTACTGCACAGAGACCCAAGATGTAAGTACCATAGATATACATAATAAAGGCTAGATGTCTCGTCCGCGCTGCTGGCCAATGGAGGTCGACATCTGCACCTGGTGGCCATCTTGTCACAGTCAGCTCGCTCACTCGTAACATTGTGTTTTAATGGTGCATGCACTTTTTAAATAACCATAACTTGCTAAATTTTCTACTGATTTTCAAACTGTTTGGTTTGTTAAACGTCAGAGATGTAGTTACGACACTGCATACTTATAAATAATTATACATAATTTGTTCAAGCATCCAGAATTATAGCTACGTTAATAACATTTGTAAGAAACCAAACCATTTGTAAATCCGTCAAGATATCAGTGAGATAAGAGTATTTGTGTTCATGCAGATCACTCACCTTACATCCGGTACCATAGAGCCCGCCAGAAAGCGTGCCTGTGACACGATGGCCGCCGGTGATGACATTAGAGACTCCACAGTAAGACATCTAGCCTTTATTATGTATATCTATGGTCAGCACCATATTTGAACACTGGCGGCATCACTTACAGAAAGGGAGATAGTGAAGGCTACACTCTAAAAAAAAAAGGTTCTATATGGCACCAAAAATGGTTCTCGTAACGCTCGTAATCATAGGGGAACCTTTTTTAGTGCTATATAGCACCAATTTTGGTGCTTCAGTGGTTCTTCAGCGGTTCTTCAGAGGTGCTATATAGCACCTTAGTCAAAGAACCGGTGAAGAACCTCTGAAGAACTGCTTAAACCACTGAAGCACCAAAATTGGTGCTATATAGCACTAAAAAAGGTTCCCCTATGATTACGAGCGTTACGAGAACCATTTTTGGTGCCATATAGAACCTTTTTTTTTTTAGAGTGTAGCCTTCACCAAAATCTTTTAATTCTCTGTACATATACTTTATATCCGCGGCAAGTTAATCAGGTTCTCGAGTTCAACTCTGTGATGCGGTTTCTTAAAGGGATAGTTCACCAATTCCACAAATTCTGTCATCAATTATTCACCCTCAAGTCGTTTCAAACCTAAGTCTTTTATTCATTTTCAAAACACAAATTAATATATTTTTCATTAAATCTGAGAGATTTCTCTCCCTCCAATGAAAGTCTTTTCACCCAAAACTCAGACAGTTCAAAACTTTGAGAGAATGTAAGATAACGTAAATTAAATTCATATGAATCACCAAGTCTTCTGAAGAGACAATAACTTTATATGATGAACAGATGTAATGTAGCGTTTTATTCACAAATAAACATTGATCTAAGTTGTAAGTCGCTTTGGATAAAAGCGTCTGCTAAATGCATAAATGTAAATGTAAATTGATCAGCGAATGTACATAGAGCACTCAAAAATGGTAAACAGAAGATCAACCGTACATGCTTGATGCACAATCACAAACCTCATTGGCTCTCTCATGTCAAGCAAGTATGCTTGAGCTTATGTTTACCTAATTTTGATTGCTGATTGTTTATATGCAATGGGAAATATTAATTTCGAGGGAAATATTAGTAACTTAAATGTTATGTCCCTCGCACAAATCTAACGAATGACTTAACGCCCCAGTTTTTGTGTCCTTTTTGAAGCTTGAAAGCTCCAGTAGGCTACCTGTTGAAAAATCAACCAGTAAAGACTAAATTGTATATTTATGGTAATTAATGGTAATTGTATAAATTGCTTTTGTATAAATTGCACTCATCTTGAATATTTGCATGTAAATTATTTCTACACTAATTGAAGAAATAATATTGTAGACATACATAAAAGGTGACTTACCCCCAAGCACCCTCAAGGGTGTCCTTTACCTACGTGGACCAAAACATGGTAGCAAATGAAGAGACGTGAAAATTAATTTCCAGAGAGAAAAAAAACCCATTTATCTCTTTCCAATTTGTGGATGGGATCAGTGTTATGAAGTATGGGGGTATTTATTAATGCAGTAATGTACTGGACTGTGATGGCCTGATATAATTTTTGTAAAATGTATTTGACTCTATGCTCTAATATACAACTGAATGATGACACATGGTCAGTGTTTTGCCCTTGAGTTATGTGATTCATAATGCCTGTTAAACAAATGTCTGAGGGCTTCAGTGGACTAAAACACCTCTGACTAATCACACACAAGGCAAAGTTGACCTACTTTTAGGATTTTCCAGTTTGACGTTCTTAGTTCCATTTGAAAAGTACACATTTGATTTTCTTTCTCAGATGTCTTTATATGTCATCGTTGTTTCTTCTCTTAAAGGGGTCATGAACTGAGAAATCAGATTTTCCTTGAGCTTTTGACATATAAGAAGTCATCATACTATACGAATATCCTGCAAGTTTCAGAACTGAAAACTTCCTTGTTAGTCCAAAAACAGCTTTTATTGTAACCAAGCCCAGCGAATGACTCTTTGTGGAATGCGCTTATCTAACCGATAGGTGAAAAACCGCCTCTGCAGAAGAAAATCAACGCCTATACTTCTGTTACGTTAAAACTAAAGAAAACAGAGGTGAGGACTCAAGTGCAGGAAGGAACAGAATTTATTATAAAATAAACATAAACACAACCAAAAAACCCACGGGGGGGGAAAACATAACATAACTCAAACATAACAACTGAAACAAACAACATACCAAAAACAGATCAAGGAAAGGGAGTGGATCACGAGGAAGGGAGACGTAAGCATCACAACGTAACGACAAGGACTGAGAACACAAGGGAACTATTTAAGGGGACAAATGGGGCAGGTAATTAGGAAACACAGGTGGGGCAAATTAAACCAATAACAAGATAACAAGGAGGGTGGGAACTAGACAAGGACGGAAAATAACAAACCACCACAGGACAGGCATGTGACAACTTCATCATTGCAACTTTGGCCCCGCCCACTGGCGTGTTAGTGAGATGATGAGGAGAGAAGAGCAATACAGGATGGACTACAAATAACATTAATGACCACTTTAAAGGTTCACACAAATTCAAAATATCGATTGACTGATCCGAAGTGATTTTTCAAATTGATTCATTGTTACTTTAAGGAGTACCGCACATGACATGAAGGAAAATATTGTGGCCATTAATTAAGAATTCGTTCTCTCATTTTAAGTAAATTGTGCGCACAATATAATGATTTGTTCCCTTGTTTTATTATATTGTGTGCTTGATTTAGTAAATTTAGTAAAACGATGTAACGATTTATCATATGCATAACATTTTGTAAAATGAGGGAATTCATTATTATATCGTGCGCACATTTTAGTAAAACGAGGGAACAAATTATTATATTGTGCACACATGACAATTTTTTCCCCATGCATGTCATGCGCGAGGCAGCATATTACTTAAAGTTTATTTTACCAGAACACAGTAGCCAAACCGTATTGAATATAAATATTGTTTAGGATGACAGTGATATAATTAGGCTACACTTTTGATTTATACACTGTACATTTATAACAAGTTCAGTTTACCTAAAAAAGTTTGGAAACCGATTGCCTTATTTTTGCAAAGCAAACTTAAAGGGAAAACTGAAGTTAATAGGGATGCAACAATACACTTAGTCCACAATTCAATACATACCTCGGTTTTTAACCACGGTTTTCGGTTCGGTTCTGATGGCTTGTCACATTAGTATTTTGCTATTCTATTCTTAGGCGACAGGAACAGCAAGAGGTTAAGGAGAACAAAGACTATTTTTTATTGCAATACTCTTTCTTTATTTTACTTAAAATAATTGAAAAACCTTACTTAAACTTAAAACTTTACTTTACACATTCCTAGTGTATTGTATAATATAAAATAAATATATATAAAGATTTACACTGGCAGCTAAGAGCTGTACAGCAGCATTAAAGTATGAAATTGAATGAATAAATGTCAAAATAAAACACTACATAGACTTCACTATAAAATATACACTGATTCTTATTAAAGCTACTGTATTAAAGTTTTTCAGTCAAGAGCAGTGAGTGATTTTTCTCTTTGTCTTTTGTTGTTGTATTAACATTAAAGGGATAGTTCATTCAAAAATGAAAATTCTGTCATTGAGAAATGAATACAGGTTTGGAACAACATTAGAGTGCGTAAATAATGACATAATTTTGAGGTGAACTGTCCCTTTAAGGACAGTGTGTTCACTATAGGCTGCGCTGCTGTCAATTTTATACAGACAGCAGATTTTACTTTTACTTTAGACATAACTGAATGTGTTTATGTTAACCTTGTGTGTATTTGACAGTATTAGCGCAGTAAGACTACTTAGTTCAGTCACGTGTTTGACAGGTGTTTAGTGCGCGCGCTCGGAAAAGCGCATGTTAAAACCGTGCATGCGAATCAGCCGGCAAGGCATTAAAACGCATGCAAACAATGAACTTTCATTATTGTTACTATAGTGTTCCGTGAGTATAACTCTACCACTAACGTGTGATGTGAATGTATGTATGTAGTGTTGTTCAGTATTGGGATGGAGGTATTATAGAATTATAGAATTTTTAGAAAAATAATTAATTCAATGCAAAACCGCAATTCACAACCGTGAATGCCGTACCGAACGGTTCAATATTATATTGAGAATTGTGGAATCCCTAGAAGTTAATTTAATATTCAGCTAAAAGTAAAGAAAGCTAACACCTCCCAAGTGAATTAAGTAATATACATATCAAGTTAGTTTAATGCCACTACTCAAGTATTCTTACGATTAAATCTTAAGTAAGATTAGAAAATATCTAGAGTATGTTAACTAATACTCTAGATATTTTCTAATCTTACTTAAGATTTAATCGTAAGAATACTTGAGTAGTTCCATTTAACTAACAGTGTTATATTATGTTCTGCAAACATCTTAAATACTATTATACTCAACATTTTTAATCTGTCATTTTCAGCTATGGTGACTTAACAAACTATGTGCAATCGGTTTCCACGTTTTCTTCCAAGTAATGTGAACATATTTTTAGTAGTTCAACTAGCATGAATGCACTTAACACTCAATTTAGTGAGCTTAATTGCATCAAGTTGTTCTTACCTAAAACATTTAAGTTGTGTCGACATAAATCTGTGATCTGAGGAAGTGTACTGCCAGAATGCATTGCTGCACGAATAAATGAATTGCTTCGTTTGATTATTTTTGGCTTTATTTTTACCATTTTATTTGCTGTCTTTTGTCAGTATAACCCTGATAACGACAGCAAAAAAACTTGTAATGGTCTTATTAAGTGTAAAAAAAAAAAAGAATTTATATATATATATATATATATATATATATATATATATATATATATATATATATATATATATATATATATATATATATATATATATATATATATATATAAATTATTTTTTTTTGGTCTTATTAAGTGTAAAAAAAAAATAATAATTTATATATATATATATATATATATATATATATATATATATATATATATATATATATATATATATATATATATATATATATATATATATAGTTACCATTGTGTTTTGCGTGCTGAATGTTGAAGTCTGTGTGTGACTCAAGCATGGTAAACTGTAAGATATTGTCACAAATATAGAGGGATTATATCAATACAATTAAAAGTGTGTCAGAAGTGTTAGCAATAAAATGTTAAAAGATCATTAATTGGCATTCAATTTATATATATAATTATATGTGTGTGTGTGTGTGTGTGTGTGTGTGTGTGTGTATATATAACTTTCCTTCCTTTGAAATCAGAAAACTGTGATTTCTTGTTGCATCGCTGCATCAATAGGAAGAGATTTGCAACAATATAAATTAAGTTCCAAGTGCCCAACCAAAGGGAACACTATTCACCATAATGGTGAGAAATTTTAGGAAATCAACATAAATTTATGAAGTCAGCTTATGTGACGCTCTCCCAAAATATTTAGTTGTATTGTCAATAACATTCAAGATGACTGGAAAATGAGTGAATGCAACTAAGAAGAACGATGACTGCAGAAGTGGAGGAAATTAGTGAAAAGTCTGTTAAGAATTGCCTTTTGACCGCCCACCGTATATATATATATATATTTTTTTTTTGCTTTGTCAAAATGGTACTCAAACCTGTCAAGTAATGTTTACTTGGGTTTTCTGAGAAACAGATGCATTAGCATGCAAATAGTTCAGATTATTAATTTTTTAAAAGTAAGTTCAACAAATTATTGGACATTAAGTAAAGTTAATTAAAAAGTCTAAGTAAGAACAACTATTGGATTTTATAGTGTAGCATAGGTCAGCCACATGGAGCATCTGAGGACTAATAGCCTGTCAGTTCCCATAGATCAACTCATTAAAGGGCTCTGATCATGGGCTGACCCAGAGGATCGCCTGCTCCAGTCAGTGACTATTGGATTGAACCCTGACCCTATGTGTCATTACACCAGAAAAATCACCCCAAAATGACAGTACCTATCAAACACCAGGCACAATGGTAACACTTTAGACACTACTAACTAGAAGTACCTTGACAACAACATGCCAACTAACTCTCATTAGAGTATTAGTAGACTGTCTGCTTAATATCTGCTAACTCTTTAATCGTGATGGTCCCACAACAGCCATTCTACTGACTATAAGTAACTTTGCAACCTCATGTCAGCTTATTCTGTAATTGAATAGTCTACTAATACTCTAATGAGAGTTAGATGGCATGTAGTTGTAAATCAATGAAAGTAGTTGCAAAGTTACTTATAGTTAGTCTAAAGTGGACTGTGGGAATAAAGTGTGAATGAATAAGTTCAAATTAAAGTTCATTTAGGACAACATTATGCCCAAGTCCTACTAAACATCTTGTCATCTATAAACGCACACACACACATAATTAAACTCCCATCGTGCATGAAGAGAAATTTGCTCAGGGATCGAGAACGAAATCTCATTAACACAGGCCCGGCACGATCAGCAATTACTCAATTCACTTGTCAGCTACGGGGGCCAGAAGTAATGCATCGCCATTCCTGTGCACAGATGGACATTATCCAACATCACCCTCTCTTCACTTTCTTCTCTTCTTTCCCTCTCTTTCAGCCTCCTGTGACTTTCTGCTGATGGAGTGAGAAGCAGCTGTCCTCTCGCCATCCACTTCCACACAATAAAAAGTGGAATCACAGTTTGAATGTATTAAACAGCATGAGGTGATAAAATGGCATTATATATAGCACAATTCTGTCGTTATTTATAAATGTGCTAGAACTAATTTATTGAACAAAATATCATTTTGGATATATGTACAGTGGGATCCACAAATCTGTTTACAAGTAGTTTTTTCATTAAAAAAAAAACAGCAAAACTTAGTGTATATTATTGTTTAATTTAAATTTGGAAATTCAGACTTTTGGACTCAACTACAACACTTGGGGGCCGTTTACACTACATCATTTGGTAACACTTTATTTTGATAATCCACTTTAGACATTCTACTAACTATAAGTAACTTTGCAACTACATGTCAACTAACTGTCATTAGAGTATTTGTAGACTGTCTGATTAATATTTACTAAAACTTTATTTTGTTGGTCCCCTAACAGACATTGTCAATAATTCATAATTTGTTCAAGCATCCAGAATTATAGCCACGTTTATAATGTTTGTAAGAAACCAAACCATTTGTAAATCCGTTAAGATTTCAGCGAGATAAGAGTATTTGTGTTCTTGCAGATCACGCGCCTTACATCAGGTACCACAGCGCCCGCCATAAAGCGTGCCTGTGACAAGATGGCCGCCGGTGATGACGTTAGAGACTCCACCGTAAGACATCTAGCCTTATGTATATCTATGACCATGACACCGCCCAACGTTGTTTTGATTTTCATAGTAATAAAATAATTTCGTTCAGTTAGAGAACAGACACTACAATTAAAAACTGAACGTATCTTTTCAATAAAGTGTGAGTGAGCCGAACGAAAGTCACGACACAAACGCAGCAGGAGTCAGATTTCATTCATCACGAGAGAGAAGAGCCGAGCAGAGCAGAGGTAACACAGCAGTCATTCACTGCGCGTGTCCAGTCTGGCATGTTTTCAGATCATGCCCGATCCGAGCGTCCGTGCGCCTTTACATTCTGTGAGTGAGATCCCTCCCCTATGGGCGGGTTGAAAACATGCAGAACTAGCTCCTTATACTGTCTGTAGTCTCTAGCCTCTGGCCCAAAAAATCTTTTTCCAGAAATAAAATGTATAATTCTCTCGTCTCACGAGGACATGAGGGGGGAAGTCCGATAATTTGAATATCCTACCGGGTTTCTACTGATACAAAGCTTAATGGTAATCGCTGAAGTAACATTTTAAATAAAAAATAATTTATATTTATCTATTATACAAAAGGTGAATTTGCTTTATTTGAAAAATAGACATATACTTTTGAGTTACACAAAATTCTCAGGGGAAATTCAAAAATGTATGGAGACCTTTCCTACCCTACATTCTGGGAAAGAATTGACAAGTGACAGCCACATCAAAGTGACAAGACTATTATATGCAGACAGTATTGCCTTTGATTTCTTTCCATGACAGCTCTCTATGGAAACCCCTTAGCACAAGCTGCCCTGTCTGTCGTGCAAAGCATGTGAGGTCTGCTATGGAAAAAGGTGACCTTCTGGCATTCTCAAGCTTTTCACCGAATGAATTGTGCAGAGACACTGATTGTATCACTTTGATGGATTTTGACAGCAGAGCAGCCATGGTGTTTTTAAAGGAGAGAGTTTTGCATTATAAAAGTCAGAGAGGAACAATAAAAAAAATACCTAAAGCAAGCAAAACTAACATGGATATTTGCAAAATTTGGATGGATTCACCTCAGAATGGTAGGTGGCCATTATTTTGTATATCAATGCAGGTCGAAGCAAAGACTTCGTACAGTTCATTGGCCCCTCGAATACTTAAAATGAATTATAACACCTCAGTATCTCTTGTGGGCCTTTTGTTTGTGACCACTGAGTCGCCGGCCAGTAATGCCCATTTGGCTTTCTCCCACATGCTATAAAACGTCCACACAGGGCATTGATTGTTTCCTTTTGACCCCGAATGCCACAGTGACGCAAACAGTTTCCTTTGTCCAAATGAAAACTACAAATTTCATTTTTTCTATTTAGCTAAAATGTCAGAATGTGTTTTTATATGCTCAGACAACGCATAAGAGTTTTAGCTCCTTGAGAATGAGGGTTTACGGAGACAGAGGAAATGGAAACTGAATCAAAACAGAGAATCACTTCAGGAAAAAGACATTCTGTATTTGCAAATGTAAAAGAAAACAGAGCTAAGCTGCCTTTATATTATACATGCGAATACTAAAGAACAGAGATGGTTGGGAAAAGGATGTTTTCTCTATTTCAGAGAGCGAAGGATGGGGGGGGAGACAATGCAGAGATTGTTTATACACTCAGTAAAGCATTATTATGCCAGTGGATGTTGATGCACATTTAACCCTCCTCCACTCTCAGGTTCTCTAACAAATACAAATGGGTCCAAACATCTACAGCTAGAGGAATGTGTTGGATTTTCCCCATTTTTAAACTGTATATGTCTTGTCCCTTTGAAAGCACTGACAGTATTTTTTTTTCTGGTTGATTAAATGCTTGTTTATGCACACGCACAGCATTAGCATAAACGCTACATGGCTAAACGCCTCAAGAACAATCTTTTTTATGACTCAGAAAGCTGATTAACATCTACTCAGGGTGCATGTTCAGTCCTGTGGGCCACTGTGCTTCAGCACATTTTCTATTCAATCTGACATTTGAAGTGAATTCCGGATTTTTCAGATAAGACCATAATACATTTTTGCTAAATTCAGGTATGAAAGCCTTGAGTTTTGTGGACCTGAGGTTGGACTGTAACTCTGCATTCAAACAGGGCGTCAGCGCTGACGCTTGACGGAGGGCGTGTCTGAAGTTTGGAAGTAATAGTGACAAGCCAATAATATTACTTTTTCGGTGTTACCTGAACACAATCCATAGTTTTCAGTCACGTGACTGTCGGGGAGCCTTGGAGGGCAAAACCGCCATAGAACTCCATAGAACGGCAGCACAATTCCATCTTAAAACAAAAATATGTGAACAAGATGAATGTTTTGGGCAGTTATGATCCATATACAGCACCTGCTGCAGTATTTCAATCACTGAAAACAGCGGGACGTTTTTAAAACGCTTAAAGGGGCTATATGCGGTTTTCTGAAATTTAAACTCGCGACTGACACCTGTGGCCAAAAAACAGAACTGCTCTTCATTTCTGCTCGCTCTCGCAGCTCGCGCTCGTACGTGCACACTTCACAAGTCATCTGCTGCAAGGAGGTCAACATTATGTTTACAGAGGTAAGAACAGTCAAATACATAAATTGTTTGAGATAAGTGTTCTCTTATCAAAACGTCAAACGTGTAGCTGACAAACTACACAAAAAATTAATACATTAAATAAATAAATAAACCCATTTCGCCATTGGCATACACGCTGATGAAGGGCCCACAGACCGAAACTTTCGTAGAATATTAAAAACACAAATCTGAGCACTGTCCTTGACGACTGAGCACTGTCCTTGACCACTTATTATACACAAGTAGCTTACTATCACCAAGTATGAAAGACACATATACATAATACTATTTAGCAATATTTATTGACTACATGTCTTATGTGACATAAAATGCATCACACTTTACATCTTCATTTACCTCTTATTTTTTGTTAAGATATAGAAACAACAAACAATATAATGTAGCTTTACATGGCTATATAATAATCCATCAGTTTTATATAGCGCTTTTCTAGACACCCAAAAAGACTTTACATTACTGATGCACTATTCATATTTATTTTTGTTTATATATATATATATATATATATATATATATATATATATATATATATATATATATATATATAAACAAAAATAAATATATATATATATATATATATATATATATATATATATATATATATATATATATATATATATATATATATATATATATATATATATATATATATATATATATGTGCGAAGTCAAATACGAAGCCGATCTAGTCCTTGCAATGCGCCGGTCTCTCTCAATCTTCAACCTTTTTTGGCCACTTGTCAGGGGTTTAACTTTTTTAGTCTTCTGTGGAGTTACTGTTGGTGTCCGAGTTGTCCTGGGTCTCTTCTGTGTATTCGTTAAATCCATTGCACTGCTTGCGAGTGTAGGCTACTCGCTGACTAGCGGTGGTGCCAGAGTGATCTGAAACGTTTAACATGAACGCGCCTGACGTCACATCCGCAGACAGCGCGGGAAAAGACGACCCGTCAGAAAATATGAAAAATAGGATACAGGCTTATAGGTGCACCCACTGTGAGCGGACAAGGTGTCAGTATGCTCATCAGGAGATGTTTGAGTCATAAATGGTAAAATAAAAAGGCTATAGTTACGTTTATTTTGGGGAAAAAGTTGCATATAGCCCCTTTAACGCAAAAAACACTATAGGGTGAGTTGCACCAATAAGGATTAAATTAAGCAAAGTTTATCGGATTTGTTGATACAGGTTTTATTTTAAATCGAGTCGTTGCACCACTTCATTTTAAGCACAGATTAATTACGCAGTAAAACCGTTATAGAGCTGATCAAGCCGCAGACGGAGGTGAACTGAAGACAGGCTTAGTGCAACCCACCCTTAAAGTGTTGTAATGTACTAGTGATATTAAAAGATCAAAATTTACACCATTTTGATGATGCATACTATATACAGGCGAGTAGATGAGGCAAGAATATGAACGCAACGTGTTTTCTTTATAATGGGTTTCGATGGTGAAAACACCTAACGAGAAACCTCGTGTTGCAGTAATATTCTGTGTTCATCTGCTTTCCTGTACTAAGTATGCAACATCAATAAGGTGTATATTGAATTTGGTATTTTAATATCACTTTCTTACCGCATTAATACTGACTACAAACCTGGTAAAAATGACTAGCGGGCAATGGAGGAAAGCCTTGTTTTGCCCTCCAGGTGGGCGTTCCTATAAGCGTGTGACGACACGTGAAAACTATTGGCTAGCGTCTGTTAAGGTATTTGCATAGGCGATCTGATTGGCTGACGCCTGCTTTGGCGCTTGAAAAGTTGAATTTTTTTTAACTTCTGCCGCAACGCAACGGAACACACAATTCAGTTCGGCAATGCATGACATCACCCATTCAAAGTAAATGAGAAGTGTTAATGCCGACACCGGTGTGAATGCAGCGTAAGCGTAAAAGTAAAAGTAAAGAATCTTTATTTTTAAGCACAGAGGCAGAATAAAATATGAAATTAGAATACTTTTCAAATGTACGATACATTACCTATTTTCACTTTATTTCACTAGAAATAGAGAAAAATAGAAGCATTTTCATAATATTAATTTGAGCATTTACTCTCCTTTTGAGTGTCATGGCAAAGCATGCTGGGAAATAGAAATCTCAGCCGTTTTAGTATAAATTTAAGTTTGTCTAATTAAAAGAAACGAGTTCATGAAAATCAAAACAATGAAACAATTCATATTACTTAAAATGTCTGTTTTGTGAACTCAAAAGAAAAATAAAGTTCTAAATATTCATAAAAGTTAATTTGATTAAAATAATTTGTTTGTCCTCCAAATCCGAGGCCATGGTCCTCAGTCGGAAAAGGGTGGCTTGCCCACTTCAGGTTGGTGGAGAGTTCCTGCCCCAAGTGGAGGAGTTCAAGTATCTAGGGGTCTTGTTCACGAGTGAGGGGAGGATGGAACGGGAGATTGACAGACGGATCGGTGCAGCTTCTGCAGTAATGCGGTCGATGTACCGGTCTGTCGTGGTGAAGAAAGAGCTAAGCCGTAAGGCGAAGCTCTCGATTTACCGGTCAATCTACGTTCCTACTCTCACCTATGGTCATGAGCTTTGGGTCATGACCGAAAGGACAAGATCCCGGATACAGGCGGCCGAAATGAGCTTTCTCCGCAGGGTGGCTGGGCGCTCCCTTAGAGATAGGGTGAGAAGCTCAGTCACTCGGGAGGAACTCGGAGTAGAGCCGCTGCTCCTCCACATCGAGAGGGGACAGCTGAGGTGGCTCGGGCATCTGTTCCGGATGCCTCCTGAACGCCTTCCCGGGAAGGTGTTTCGGGCATGTCCAACCGGGAGGAGGCCCCGGGGAAGACCAAGGACACGCTGGAGGGACTATGTCTCCCGGCTGGCCTTGGAACGCCTCGGTGTCCCCCCGGAAGAGCTAGAGGAAGTGTCTAGGGAGAGGGAAGTCTGGGCATCTCTGCTTAGACTGCTGCCCCCGCGACCCGGCCCCGGATAAGCGGAAGAAGATGGATGGATGGATGGAATAATTTGTTTGATTTGAGTTGGCTCTACTCATACCAATTAATTATAAAAAATGAACGTTTCAAAAGAAGGTTCTCGCTACGATGACATAGGACCATCGTTGGTTCCCCAAAGAACCTTTCAATGAACAGTTCTTAATAAAACATAAAAAAACCATGTTTGTCCTAATGCGCATGCATTTAAAAAAATCTAAAGGAGCTTTTTCCACTGTAAAGAAGAAGAAGGTTCCCATAGATGTTAAAGGATTTTCATGGAAGCATCAATGCCAGTAAAGAACCTTTATTTTTTAACAGAGCAGTGGCTTTTGTACCGCTCTGTATATATTCTTAATTCTATATGCAAATAGCAATTACAAAGTAATAGCCCATAAATCCCTATAAATATTAATAGTACCTTAATTAAAGCATTTGTTACTGGGAAAATTCCTTTGCCAAGTCGAGATAAAAGGAGTTTAATAATTAATGAGGCACTCATTATGTAATGAGCAGAGGTCGTTTCCCGTATATTGTCATGTGGCGCACAATCCCACAGGTTTGAGAACCCATTTTAATCTTCCAGTTTTGAGCAGGGAATAGAAAAATCTGTTCATTTTAATGTGCTCATTCTCAAAATGGCATTAAAATGGCTGAGCCTATTAAAGTAATGTAGAGTGTCAAACTGTCATAGGACACAAATTGCTGTGATTTCCCCGAGGACCAAATCAAAGGTTTAGGATAATGCGGATGACTGGGCAACAGGAGGGGATGTGGGCAGTTCCGTTGTGTGAACATCAGAACAGCTCAATTAGGCTTTTCAAAAGCGACCTTTAAAAAAACTTGAAGGTTCTCCTACAACAAACAGCAATTTGGTAGTGCCAACAATCCCATAATTCCCCTTCATAGGGACGCAGAGGAGGGGGACTGCAAATAGTACATACAGTGTGCGGGTGACAAAGACGAGAGCTGCTCACACACAGGGAAGAGTTCACAGGCAACTCATTAATCCATTCAAGCGTCCATCACAGGCGGTGACCTAGAAATAAGGGACAATTCCACAAAAGGAAAAACAAGACAATAAAGCCCTTCTTTTCCATGGATGGCATCCACTCAATCAGATGGATCCAATTAGAATAGTCGCTAAAAAGCGGGCAGTATGGGTACCATTGTGGCCCATACACCTATCAGCGTAAACATTGTCTGGGAACATAGTACTCGCAATAGGATAGACAAATCAAAATTAACAAATGCCATAAATCTTGATTATGGTATAAAAATTATGACTTTAGTAATAAGGTGCCCTAATAAGAAGTCATTAAAGTTAGAAAGAACAAACAAAAATGAGACAAACAAATATTAGTCCTATTAGCAGGACCCAACGTCTGAACAACGACGCAGTGGCATGAAGCACTCATCATTCATGAAATATTAATATGACACGTGCCGTTCAAATGAATGACTGTTTGTTGGTGCCTATGAATCATTTATTAGGCTAAAGTGTGGGTCTGAATGATGCAATCTACTTAAATATGCATGAGAATGTCATCTCTGAACACTCTGAGTGCCTTCAAGTAAAATACAAGCTAATGTTCTTTATGATAGAAACAGATTTTGATTAGGTCAAGCTTTGGAAGTGAAATACAGAGAAGAGACAATTACGATACTATGACTCTTGTATTGTTCCTTCTTCTGTACAATATAGAAGATATTTAAATTTTTTTTAGTTTCAAATGTTTTTGTCCATACAGTCATTAGGGTTCAAAAAAACATACTGGCCTGGATGTTTTTCAAAATATCCACGGTAGTCACTGTAGGTTAGGAACGACATGAAGGTGAATGATAAAATGATGACAGAATTTTCATGTTTTGAGTGAACTACACTACCGTTTGGGGTACGATTAAAATGTTTTTGAATGAGGTCTCAAGCTCGCCATAGTTACATTTATTTGATCAAAATACAGTAAAAAAAAACAAAGTTATATTGTGAAGCATTATAACCATCTATAACAACTTTTATTTGAAGATATTTTAAAATGTATTTTTAATTTATTGCTGTGACGGCAAACAGTATCACATAATCCTTCACTGTAAAAACAATTGTTTCAACTTAAAGCCTTGTGCACACAGGATGATTATCGCGCTCGCTTATTGCCAGCATTTTTCACACCCAAGCGATTTTCACTGCCGATCCACCGAGTGGAAGTGCAAATTCACTCCCTGACAATAGATGGCCTAATTGAAAAACAGAAATACCCCGGGATCCTAATTCCTCTCCATAACAACTCCATCTTATCGAGATTTTTGTAGTCGCTGTGGCGTTTGTCATAAAGTTCTTTGTGTTCAGAGTCACACACCAAGAGAACAGCAGCTCTACATTCATCTTGCCATACTTACTTCCTCTTCGTCATCTTCTTCTTAGGTATCAATGTGTGCTTGGCAAGACCATTTTGTGCTTGAAAGCCACCAAGTCATGTTTTACTGTAACTTCAGTAGCTCCAGACACATGAACACAAGCGCCAATCTCATTGGTCGGTCGGTTTATTTTTTTAAAAGACGCTTGTACACCTGGTGTTTTGCATTTCGGTGTGCACACTCAAATTGGCGCCCTCTATTTAGTCATGAGCGTTAAACATCGGTGCTAATTGTCCCGGTGTGCACGAGTGTTAAAAAAGTAAGTGTTTGTGCTACCTTAAAATTTAAGTTTAGTCAACTTGAAATATGAAGTTGTACTAAGTGATAACTTAGTAATTTGAGTTGACTAAACAAAATCTTAAGGCTGCACAAAAACTTTTATAAGATGAAACATTTTTTTTTTTTTTTTTTACAGTTTTCAGAAATCATTCTAATACGATCATGTGATGTTTAAGAAAGATTTGTTGAAAAAAGATGTGCTGCCTAATATGTTTGTGGAAACATTTTTAATTTCAGGATTCAAAAGAACAGCATTTATTTGAAATAGAAATAAAAAAAATTAATTATTTTCTGTCACTTTACTGTAAAGTCTTTAACGAATCCTTGCTGAACAAAAGTATTCATTTCTATCTTGAATTCTTTCTGACCCCAAGCGTTTTTGAACTGTAGCGTATCCTTTTAAAGGACCTCACCGACTTTTTGGGACTTCATATTCACTGTATCCCCCAGAGTTAGATAAGTCCATTCATACATTCTCATCTCCGTCCGTGCCATAACTCTGTCTGATGCACACACCCCTACACTCTAAAAAAAAAAAAGGTTCTATATGGCACCAAAAATGGTTCTTGGCTCGTAATCATAGGGGAACCTTTTTTAGTGCTATATAGCACCAATTTTGGTGCTTCAGTGGTTCTTGGACTAAGGTTGCTATATAGCACCTCTGAAGAACCACTGAAGCACCAAAATTGGTGCTATATAGCACTAAAAAAGGTTCCCCTATGATTACGAGCCAAGAACCATTTTTGGTGCCATATAGAACCTTTTTTTTTTAGAGTGTAGCCTAGCTTAGCACAAAGACTGGAGGTAAATGGCTCCAGCTAGCCTACTGCTCAATAAGTGACAAAATAACACCAACATTTTCCTATTTACATGTTGTGATGTGTATAGTTACATCGTGTACTAAGACCGACGGAAAATGAAAAGTTGCGATTTTCTAGACCAATATGTCTAGGAACTATTCTCTCATTCCTGTGTAATAATGAAGGAACTTTGAGCTATATCATGGGTGCAGCGCCTGAAAATAGGCTAACTTCCATCAACATAACCAACATGCTTGCACAGTGTGTGTGCTGGGGACTATTTTCAGGTGCTGCGTTAATATCATTGCACTCTGCACCCATTGTACGGCAGCAAAGTTCCTAGATCATTACGCAGGAATGAGAGTACAGCTCCTAGCCATATCGGTCTAGGAAATCGCATTTTCCGCCGGTCTTCGTACACGATGTAACTGTACACATCACAACATGTAAATAGGAATGTTGCTGTTATTTTGTCACTTATTGAGCAGTAGGCTAGCTGGAGCCATTTACCTCCAGTCTTTGTGCTAAGCTAGGCTAGCGGTGGGTGCGTCAGACAGAGTTATGGCACGCACGGAGATGAGAATGGAGACTTATCTAACTCTGGGGGATACGGTGAAAGATAAAGTCCCAAAAAATTGGCGTGTTCCTTTAAGATGACATATCAGTCTCTTGATGTGAATGCTGTTCCAAACGGTAGAAAACATGTGTAGGCCAAAGTGTAATACAGCATCTGAAATCCATCCCAGAAATCATTGTAACAAGCATTCAAGATGGCAGATTTGATCAAATGTTGATTATATCGACATGCTAACATCCAGCTATGCTGCAATGAACTATTGCATCTCTTTTGAGTGAACGCATTATATAGATCATCTCCATTAAGTCACTTATGAGATTCCGTTTCTGTTAAGATGCTGCCTTGGAAGGAAGCTTCCTGCGTAGGAAGTAGACAGCAAGGCAGCTCACTAGGTTTTGGAGTTGAGCTTAAATATAGTAAAAGAAATTAGATTGTTCCTCAAGTGGTGCAAAAGTACAGTTTTCCCTTTGATGCTAAACGGCCAATAAACAACCAGACCACAATAACGAAACTCCAGCTGTCTTGTTAAGCCAAACAGGCATCCTACATCTTTCCCTACACTCTCAATCCAGTCCGCACTTCTGTCCGTGAGGTCATGGAATCCGCTGTAGTATGAATGCCTAATGCTGAACTGGCCATGGCCTTCAACAATAGCCTCAGTGTACTAGAGTACTGTATGGCATTGATGACCAGGAGGCCTGTGAACCAACACCATCAAGAATGAACCCGCCATCGCAGAAGAATTGATTGGTAAAGGATATACTGATTGGTTAGATCACATAATCTGAATAAATAGAAAAATACCTTGAAAATAATAAACTATATCCAGTTTCAGTTCATAACACTCAAGTTTTATCTATAAGAAACTCCTTTTAAGACCTTTCAATTTATGTTTATTTTTATTATCATTAAAAAGTGACAGTTTCTTCAGTGCTTTTCAGTGGCTGAAGAGCATCACAAGTTCTTCTGCTAGCAAATACAGAGTGAATGTAATACTTACATAGCAAGGGAGCTAGGTTTAACATTAAATCGATTCACAAGAATCGCCAATTTCCACAACACCGAAACATACTACAAACAGCCATTTTCTATACATCACCTTCTGTAAGTCTCAGAGACATTTTTGAACAAAAATACACCAAATTAAAATGGAAAGAAAAGACACTGGGATAAGAAAATTGTGCAAATATAACAAATGCATGTGAGTTAATTCATAATCCTTCTAGACTTCCTATAAACTTCCAAGAAACTACTCATGTCTTCTTCTGTAAACATCAATAGGCAGTTGCATCTCTAAAACAACGTGTTCTGTAATAAACGTGTGGTTCGTTGTCCTTATTTTCACAAGTTAAAATATCCAGTTGTAGATAGGAGTAAAATCAGAAACTGCCCAAAACTGTGCAGCCTGTGAAAACAACATCTCTGGACTGGTTTGTTCCGTATGTGTACCCCTTAGGTAAGGTACAACCTTAGCAGTGTGTTCCCGCTATTGGGAAGGTAGATGGATCCCTGTGGACAACAGTGCTGTAGGGTGAAAGCTCCAGCTCGGTGGTGCCGTCCTGATCGTTGTCATCACTGTTGGGCTCGGAGGACTTTGGTGGGCCGCACTCCTCAAAGCAGCAGCAGCAGCAGTCCAGAAAGGCTTTGCTGAAGGGCCGACAAAGAGCCAGAAGCAGCACAGGTGTAACCGCGGACTTGCAGAACAGCATCATCTGACTCACCAGATGCAGGATATCCAGTGTGTGACGCGGCACACCTGTAGCCATGTACACCGATACGATGTTGCTGATGTTCTCCGGAATGACGCAAAATCCGTATAGGATAGCCAGGGCAACAACAATGCAGTTCATCTGGCTCTCCAATTGTATCTGATTGCGGTTGCCTCGGACGCTGGCGCGCTCGGCCTTGCGGATCTTGCGTGCGGTCACCACTGAGCTGATGATGGTGAAGAGGGTGGGAAGGCAGAAGTAGCAGCCGAAGTACCACCAGAGACGAGCGCTGTTGTAGGTGAGTCCGAGGACGTAAAGCGTGTCCGGGAGAGCCGTGGAGATTCGGACAACGCAATGTTCGCAAGGCGTCACCTCCGGAGGCTCACGCTCCTCTCTCACCAGCTGCCGGATTAGAAGCTCGGGCAGCGCGAGGAGCAGAGCACCGATCCAAATCACCGTCAGCTTGGCTGCAGTGGAGGTGCAGTTCTCGATCATCTCGTAGTACATCTGGACGTTGCTCGCCGCACGGAAACGGTCAATGCACAAAGCACAAAGAGTGAAGGTAGTTACTCCTAAAGACGCCACCTGCAAGATAAAAGGGATGTGTGGTCATTGCTAACTTTTAGAAAATCCTTCCACCGGCAAACCTGGAAACAGCGTTGAGATCTTCATGGTATAGTTCGCACAAAAATGAAAATTTCCCCTTGATTTACTCACCCTCAAGCCATCCTAGGTGTATATGACAGTCGTCTTTCAGACAAATACAATTGGAGTTAAATTAAAAAATATCCTGGCTAATCCAAGCATTATAATGGCAGCCCAAAAAAAAGGGCACCCATCCATTATTCAGGGATGCAAACGAGTGAGGGATTAAAAAAAGGTGAGAACATTGCGTGGATAGAGAAAACATTCTCCGAGGTCAGGTTTTGTAAAAATACTTTTCATGCTCATTTCTAGTCACTATTAAGTATTTTTGCATCTGCCTGAAAACCAATTCTAACAGGTAAGAGGTAAAAAGGTTTCGGACCCAATGAAAGATGCACGAGCCCAACGTCGTTTCATTTAGGCTTGGTGTTTAAAATAAATGTTGTTTGTAATAAATGGCACAATATACAGACTATTTTTATATAGGCGTATGTATATTTTTATTATATGGCTACTTATATGTTTCATTCTTTTTGTTTTCTAAATACCATTAATTTAAGGATTTGTCATACAGTGAGGGGAAGTAAAATACGCATAGCCTACGTGTTAATAGTGTTTATAATGTTGTTATTTACCTGTGTTTTACACTACTTCTGAATGTAGGCTAATAATAAAATGCAGTTTTTACAACAATGCAACGTTCGCATGTTTCTCTCTCAACATGACCCAGTGTCATGTGAATTACACTCGGTGCGACTTTTCTGGCAAATACGGTCAATTATAAAATGTGTTGTATTAATACAAAATGCATAGGACACATAATAGGCTATACGTTGTGTTCATTACCCCCACCCACATTAACATTGGGCTTAATCACTGTTATAGCTTTAGAAAAATATGAAATGTAGTTGCAATGAACGCATTAAGAATCCGTAGCTGTAGCAGCGCAGGACTTTTATTCTGCTGTGCGGAACTCAGCAAGAACTGATGATGGAACAGTTTGATCTTCGGCTGACCAATCAGCAGAAAGGGGCGTATAATTCCCACCCACGTGTAGTAATCTAATACCCCCTCCCCAAAAACACTTTCTCATCGGATCTACGCAAATCTCATAGGTGACCTATTTTGATCTCAAAAAGGTGAATTCTCATAAAGGCCTGAAGTGAAGCATTTGTGTAAGAAAAATATTGTAACGCCTCTCCCTGTTCAAAGTGCTTATGGAAGGTGGTCCGCCGGAAGCTGGATATTTTACATTATAATGGATATTTTTCTCACAAAACCCCAAAGATTCGCTTCAGAAAGCCATGTGGATTACTTTTAAAAAGGATGGATGCACTTTTTTGGGCTTCAAATCCACTGCCATTATAACGATTGGATTAGCCAGGACATTTTTAATATAACTCTAAGGATGGCCTAATTGACAGCACTTGTAGCATAATGTTGATTACCAAAAAAAAAAAAATTGAAAGCAAAAATCTTGGTTACAGTGAGGCGCTTACAATGGAAGTGAATGGGGCCAATTTGTAACCGTTCCAATATTATAGCCACAAGACATAAACAATATGAGTCAATGTAACACCTAAAACAACTGTAAAAAGGATGAGTACAACGTTCATATAATACAGAAGTTTTGACATAAGTTATTTTCAAAGCTTCACATTTCTGCTTTTAAAACCTCCAAAAGTTGGCACCATTTGCTTAAATTTTAAGTGCTTTATACCGTAACCTTGATTTCTGAATTTATGAAAAGGAGGAATGAGTTATTTGTGGCATAATGTTGACCATAAAACGAAATTGATTGAGCGAAACTTGTATTGAACTCCTGAGCAAGGGGAACAATAAGGAAATTCAATCCCACTAGATTGTGCATAAACGCCACAGCCTTTCCATTTAGGGCCATAGACTTCATTGTTAGTTTGAAACATTGTGATCAAGTTAGCGGGCTGTTCTGAATCAAGGGTGTAGGCATTGGTGCTCTGTAGTGTGTCAGGAGATTAAAGCCACAACTATGACACCAAGCAGGTCAATTCCTCACAAACACATGATACAATCTGAACGCTGCCCCAGGGCAATAACCACAATCTCTTTGTGTCTGCAGAGGAGACACTCCCCCTTACTCAAGAAGACAAAACACAACAAAGATGTCTGTCCTGACCTACACATATAACATCTGCATTGAATTTCTGTCTAGAGACACTTTCTCACAGCCTTCACGTTAATTTAACAGCATTTTCCATTTAGATTATTTGTCATGCATAATCTAAATTAAAATGCCAACGAATCAGCTCTAGAAATGTGTTGGCTTAGGAGTGTTGCAAGAACACATCAGTGTATATTTGTTTGAGCATGTACAATAAACAGTTAGGGCGCTTTGACGTAAGAAGTCTATCAAAAATTGGAATCATTAAGTTAAGTAGCGGACGCAAATGCAAAAAAAATTTACGTAAAGAATAGTGATAATCTTGTGTTGTGGAATTACATCGTGAAATGGTGTAGCTTTTTACACAAATGACCAAGTTTTAAGAGTTTTGATACTGATAGGGAATAAACATGGATAAAATGATGAGAGCAGTTACATGTGAATAGCATGTTGGCGATTCTATAATTGCAGGTACATTTGGTGTCAAATGGTTATATTTTTTATTATTTTAATTCGTTACTCATTGTTATGGATCACAAGATGTTACAGGCCATAACAATATAATAATATATCTGAAAATCATAATTTTTTCCCATCATGCATCGTGTAATCAAAATATTTTATTTTACTTTTCTGTTGGTAATATATTTCATTTATAAAGGCCCAGTCATTCTCCTAATTATAAAACATTAAATTGTTTAAAAATAACTTTTATCTTATAAAATGTGTCCATAAATCTTGCGTCAATTCTGTTACTGTACCGTACTTTGCCTTTAAATTGGTGGAATTATCTCTATGTAAGATACAGGAAATGATGTCACTGCCTTACTGATAAGACCCGAAGCACTGACATGTATATGTGCTCTCTCTGGGAAAATATTTTAGTCTAAAAAGTTATTTTGTTAATTATGATTTCATTAGTGCCATGTGCTCTTAGCATTTATGCTAACAAGAAGTGGAGATTTTGCTTAAAAAGTTTAAAATTGTCAATCCTGTTACCGTCGAACTCTGTTACCTAATTTGTCTGTAACAGAGTTGACGAACAATGCTATAAAGAAATCTGTTTTTTTTTCTTCTTGTTAAAAGTAAAAAAGGAAGTAACTTGTGTTGGGCAAGCACTGAATTATTAAAACTGAATATGTTTTCGAAAAGATAATGAAAAGTATTTCTGATTTTCTTACAGTTTTTTTCCCCTTAACTTTGTGAAATGCAAAATGTATCTCCAATTGGCTTTATGCACAGTTGCACTACTTCCTGAACTTCAGCCAGCTCCTTTGTTTCCTGTCTGCCATTATTGGACAAACTGATTAATCCAGGTGTGCCTGACCTCTGTAGTCACAAAAACAATAATCAGACACACCTGGATTAATCAGTTTGTCCAATAATGGCAGACAGGAAACAAAGGAGCTGGCTGAAGTTCAGGAAGTAGTGCAGCTGTGCATAAAGCCAATTATAGAATCACTCAAGTGCATTTACCACAAAGGATAAACCAGTGATTTTCAGGTGCGAAAATAGCTTACTGTGTGTCTCTTGAGATTCTGCTAGACTAAAGTTAAGCTCAATCATGAATCCAGGCCCGGCTCTACAGGTGGACCTGGCCCACTCAGTCATGAGTATGTTCCCCATCCTAGAGCTCACCTTATCTAGGACCTAGGATGCACTAAACCATAAAACAATATGTTAAACAGACGCAATGGAAAGATATATAGAATATGTAATGTGATCAGGTCAGGTGCAGCCCTCATTAATTTAACAGATTATCTTGTATTAAAGGCACAATATGTAATTTTTCGCCGCTAGAGGTCGCTTATTCAAAACAAAGGCCTTGATTTGGCAGAGCTTTTAATATGCCTCTGTCACCGCTTCCGCTCATGTGTATGTGGGGTAAAGCAGCTCTGTTTTATCATATTAGATACATCTGAGTCTTTTGAAAGTTATGTTATAACTCTGTGCATTTGCTCGGCGGCTACTAGACACTTGTTGCACACTGCAGTAAGCTAGATCGATATTAGGCATGGTAAAACATGGTACTCGCGGTAAATCAAGAAAACGAGATTTAAACAATAAGACCAACTGTGTTGAGCTATATAACAATTACTAGTTTTCTGTCGATTAATGTATCCAAACAGTTGCTCACCTGTCTAATAAAACACAATATATTAGTGTATTCGGTGTTTCCATGGTTTCAAAATAAAAAAAAATTGAGGGTAATGTGGGCAGATATGATGTCATTGACCGATGACCCATGGACACAGTCCGTGTCCTGGTTAAAATAGCTTATTTCTCTGGATTTAAACATTCTTGGAAACATTTGGGATAATGTAAGTACACAAGTCACCAAAATATATAACATTTATCTTGTGGTTTTTGGATATTTCAATTTCAATCACCCACTGAAAGTGACCAACCACAGTTCTCTTAATCCATGCATTGCAATATGGCGTTTACCTCAATGTATGGAATGATTTTACAGGAGAATTCCCCAAGGAGCCAATCCTTAGTGAGTTCATGGAATATAACAAGTGGCAAGCAGAAAAAGAGGATGACAAAATCCCACAGGGCGAGGTTGGCCAGCAAGGAGTTTGAAATGCTTCTCATGTAGTAATTGTGGCACACTATGCACATGATTGCTATATTCCCAACAATCCCCACAGTGAAAATGATGATGGAGATGCACATGACAGCATAAGCACCATACGATTCACCTGTCACGGGGTAAAACGGATTCTTCACCCCTGGGGTTTTTGCTCGTGTGTTAAAAGGAATGAACGGAGTGAAGACTTCCTCGTATTCCTCCACAGGTGAGGTGCCCCATTCAGGAATAGACGTGACACCAGTAGGGAAGTCTGACGGCTGGATCTGTGCCACAGGCTTCGGCAGAGACTCCACGCGCTCACGTTCATTCTCTGGAGATTCGACGATGGTTTGAGTCCTTTCGGGTTCATTTCCGACCGTTGCTCTTTTTCGTCGACGATAACGAAGTTTTACGCCAATCCCGCTGTTTACTCCCCTCAGAAATGATTTTTTACTGTTATATAGGTCCATTAAATAAGTTTTGTCGTACTTCTGTCTGGAAGATGCGCTCACCATTAAATGTATGGTAGTACTGCCCGATGAAATCACATCTGTAGTTTCCTTTCTTGCTTCATAAGGGATTTTATTTAACTTTACAGGTCGTTCATGGCTGTATCTGTTGATTTTATCTGTCGTTTTATTGCTAAGGTTATTGCTCGCGAGGATTACTGAGAGTTCACAACAAATGAGCAAACAAAATACAGTTAAAAATTGCATTTCCATTGCGCTTTCCAGTAAGTAGTATCCAAACCTGATAAATCCAGTATTTTAAGGCGTGGTTGTAGAATAAACATCAAGCTTCATCTCACTCAATGGGCTCTCGTTCAGTTGAACATCGCTAGTTTCCATTTTTTTTAAATAACAGGAGTAACGTTAGTATATTATAACAGCAGGATTGTGAGAAATACTAGGTCAAACAGGTGTTTAACCAAACAAAACAAAACTAGTTGAAGCCGTTGCACCTCCGAGATATTCCCAGGCGTTTCGTACAAGAGGAAAAACACACGTCAAGGAAAGAGCATCCAGCATCTCGATAAAGTGAAAGTCCGTTTATGATCTCCTGATGCTTCTCTGATATGAAGCTCTGTCAGGGACAGGGAGGCGCCGCGTTCACAGATGCAACAGTGAACGCGCCACCTAATGGACTGAAACAGAACGACATTTTGTTTCTAGCAACAACCACCTGCTGCCAATGCTCATCAGTTTCACTCCAGATGGCTTGTCAGTAATGCCACACACACAGGTCCAAGCAGACAGAACAAGTATGTATTCTAAACAGAAATATACTTTATTTTACAGATTAATTAATTGTGTTAGACCATAAAACATATTTACATTTCTTAAAGGGATAGTTCACCCAAAAAATGTTGTTCCAACATTTTGTTCCAAACCTGTATGAGTTTCTTTGTTTTGTTGAACAAATAATGTTGGTAACCAGACAGTTGACGGCACCCATTGACTTGCATAGTATTTTTTTTTCCTACTATGGAAGTCAGTGGGTGCCGTCAAAATATCCACTTTTGTATTCAACAGAACAAAGGAACTCATACAGGTTTGGAACAACTTGAGGGTGAATAAGTAATGAGATCGTTTTAATTTTTGGGTGAACCATCCCTTTAAACACAAAACATTTCTGGCAACTCCTTTTTTCTTATTCTTTGCAGGTGCCCATCTATAATTTATTACTTTGAATCAAACTGTCGGTCACTTAACTTCTCTATTCTTCTCTAATTTCTGTGTTAATGATCTGGTAGCAAACTTTATTTCGGTCGTTGTCCTTTACAGTGTAGACAGAGAGGCAAAGATCCAGCCATGGACGGTTTTCTGCAACAAAAAAAGAAGAAGAAAAAAAGACTCTCTCATACTCTAAATACTGACGAAGGAATGTACCAAAAATCTTAGGAAATGAAATCTTTACCCAAACTGCTGTCTGGTGGTTGAATTATGTTCATGATGGTCTGAATCTTGTCCTGCAAATCCTGACTGCCTGAAGCATCTACAGCAGAAACATGGAAGAACTTCTCCTACAAAGAATAAAACAGAGACAATCACTAAAGCCAATTTCAAAAGAGAAAATAGCGCCACCTGCTGATCAGGTAATGTATGGTATGTTTACCCTTTTGAGAGGCAAGATTTAAGACAGCAAGGGCCCTGTTTTAACGATCCAAGCGGAAAAATGGTTGGTGCGCCAGGCGCATGGTCTAAAAGGGCTGTCCCTAGTCTCTTAATGACTCATGGGTGTGTTTTAGGCGTAACATGCAATAAACCAATCAGAGTCTCATCTCCCATTCCCTTTAAAAGCCAGTTGCGCTTGCACCATGGCGGATTGCTATTTACATGGCGGAATATAGACACCCTCAACCTGAGTCAGTTTAAATATAGGGATGCACCGAATGTTCGTCAACCCAAATTATTTGGCCGAAAATAGCTGAATAAGTAAAAAAAGACAGAATAAATTTTACCAAACAATGAGGTTTTTGATGACGCGATCAAATATAGCAACCAGCGCGGGAGAGAGGCGTGCACGCTTCTAAATGCAGCACATTTCGAAAACTGCGCACACGCCTCATCCGCTTGGCACTCTGCAATGACATAATTTTTGCCACACACACCCTCGTGCGGACGCGTCGAGTATAAACAAGGCTTAAAGAAGGCTTTAAAAGTCCTAAAGACGCAGAAATGGCCGTTTGCAGACACTGTTGAGCTAAATTGTCTAGGCACCCTCAAATGCAAGCAAGAACACCCTCAGTTGATACTGTAATAATATATTGGCAACTACTCCAGTGCATATTTGTGTCTGTAGAACGTCAAATGTATCCATTTACAATGTGTTTCTGCAGCGGTGACAGTTGTTGATCTCTTGTACGCAATGGCCAATATGTTTTAAGTTAGTCAGACTCCACTCACTGCTCAAACCGCCAGAGTTTTTATTCAGTGCTTACAAAACCTCTCATGAACAAACAAACAAAATTGGATTATTATTTGATTATGATACCTGTAGGCATAATAAGCCAAAGATAAGATAAGATGGCCAAATTATATATATATATATATATATATATATATATATATATATATATATATATATATACACACACACACACATATATATATATATATATATGTGTATATATATATATATATATATATACACACATATATATATATATATATATATGTGTATATATATATATATATATATATATATATATATATATATATATATATATATATATGTGTGTGTGTATATTAGGGGTGTAACGGTACACAAAACTGACGGTTCGGTACGTACCTCGGTTTTGAAGTCACGGTTCGGTACGAGTTCGGTACAGCAGATTTACAAAATTGCTTTTTATTTATTTTTTATATTTAACAGTGGTTTACTGGGGAAAAAAGTGTCTGTCCTTGAATTAATAAAATTATATCTAAAAGTTTATTTAAGATATTTCTGTAAATTATATAGGGAGCCCTCACTTGCACATTAATATTAAAGATTAACAACAGAGCCCAAACTATTAGCCTAAATTCAGTTGCTATTTATTTTTAGGTATAATAATCAACACTCAAATAACACATTGTGTGCAAATATGTAAACTTCACATAAGGCAGTTTTTGAATTAACTCCTAAATCTAATTATAAAATAGTTTTTTTTTCTCCAAATCGTTGTTGAAATATAATACTTTATATACAGTGTTTGTCATTTTCATGACAGGTTTATTTAACATGCATGAAATAATCAAGACATCACTAACAGGTTAAGTAGAATATAATTAATATAACGGCTAATATAGAGCATATCTTTAGCGAAAGAGTTGATTTCTCTAGTGAATAAAGTGTCTGTGGACACTGAATGACTGCCTGAGGTAAATGTGATGCTAACGTTACATGACATTGTTTAGTTCACAAGCAGTTATATTGACGTCTTTCCTGATTTAGCGATTACACCACATATATACATGACAGTAAGTTGTAATGTATCCTCAGCATACCTTCAGATCGTCATTCATGTTTATTCTTTAGTAAGAGATGATCGATCGCCTTCATACAACCCCAAATCAGAAAAAGTTGGGACAGTATGGAAAACGCAAATAAAAAACAAAAGAAGTGATTTCAAAATTTACTTTGACTTGTATTTCATTGCAGACAATATGAGCACAAAATATTTCATGTTTTGTCTGGTCAACTTCATGTCATTTTTAAATATGCATCCTTTCCTGTCATTCAGACCTGCAACACATTTAAAAAAAAGTTGGGACAGTAAAGCTTTTACCACTTTGTAATGTTGCCATTCCTTTTCACAACACTTAAAATATGTTTAGGGACTGAAGACACCAAGTGATGAAGTGTTTCAGGTGTAATTTTGTCCCATTCTTCCTCCAAACAAGTCTTAAGGTGGGCAACAGTACGGGGTCTTCGTTGTCGCATTTTGCGCTTCAAAATGCGCCACACATTCTCTATTGGAGACAGGTCGGGACTGCAGGCAGGCCAGTCAAGTACCCGTACCCTCTTCCTCCGCAGCCAGGACTTTGTAATGTGTGCAGAATGTGGTTTTGCATTGTCTTGTTGAAATATGCATGGACGTCCCTGGAAAAGATGTCTTCTTGAAGGCGGCATATAATGCTCCAAAATCTCTATGTACTTTTCAGCATTAATGGTGCCTTCACAGAAGTTTGCCAAGGGCACTGACACAACCCCATACCATGACAAACCCTGGCTTTTGGACTTGTTGCTGGAAACAGTCTGGGTGATCCTTTTCTTCTTTGGTTCGGAGCACACGGCGTCCATTCCTCCCAAAAAATACCTGAAATACTGATTTATCTGACCACAGAACACGTTTCCACTGTGTGATGGTCCATCCCAGATGCCTCCGCGCCCAGAGAAGTCGACGGCGCTTCTGGACACTGTTAACATAGGGCTTCCTTTTGGCACAGTACAGTTTTAACTGGCATTTGTGGATGTAACTACGTATTGTGGTACTTGACAAAGGTTTGCCAAAGTAGTCCTAAGCCCATGTGGTGATATCGCTTATAGATGAATGACGATTCTTGATGCAGTGCCGCCTGAGGGATCGGAGATCACGGTTGTTCAGCTTAGGCTTGCGCCCTTGTCCTTTACGCACTGAAATTCCTCCAGATTCCTTGAATCTTTTAATTATGTTATGCACTGTTGAATGTTAAATATCCAAATCTCTTCCTATCTTTCTTTGAGGAACATTGTTTTTAAACATTTCAATAATTTTCTCACGTATTTGTTGGCAAACTGGCGATCCTCGGCCCATCTTTGCTCCTAAAGGATTAGACCTTTCTTGGATGCTGCTTTTGTACCAAATCATAATTACAATCACCTGTTGACATCACCTGTTTCAAATCACATCATTATTTAACCATTTTACCTCATTACTAGCCCTAAATTGCTCCTATCCCAACTTTTTTTTAAATGTGTTGCAGGTCTGAATGATAGGAAAGGATGCATATTTACAAATGACATGAAGTTGACCGGACAAAACATGAAATATTTTGTGTTCATATTGTCTGCAATGAAATACAAGTCAAAGTAAATTTAGAAATCACTTCTTTTGTTTTTTATTTGCGTTTTCCATACTGTCCCAACTTTTTCTGATTTGGAGTTGTAGATGATCGCGTTCACGCGCGTGCGCGTCGCGCGGCCGCTTGAACTGTGATCAGTGACCAGTCACGCCACATAGAGCGTCAAAACGGCATTTATCGTTTGAATATCGTGATAAAATGAACTGAAAAAACACTATATTGAATATTGATATTGAATATATTGAAAAACACTATATTGAATATTATATATATATATATATATATATATATATATATATATATATATATATATATATATATATATATATATATATATATACCAGTATATATTAGGGCTGGGACTCGATTAAAATTTTTTATCTAATTAATTAGAGGCTTTGTAATTAATTAGCGACGCTAATTATGCTCTTATCGACGCTTCCATCCTTTCGTTTTTTAAAACAAATTTTCCCATCCACAGGGCCAAGCAAAGCGGTCTCGTCAGCTTCTTCGTTCATGTTCACTCACTGTGGTTTGTTGTTGTCGGAAGTCAAGAACGCTAGTTGGTGCTCCAGTATAATCGGTCCGTCGAAACTCATTCATTGAAAAACGTTCCACGGTGCAAAAATAAGTGTTACATTTTTTTTTTTTTGCGTAATTAATCTTAATTAACGCGTTAAAGTCCCGTAATTAATTAATCTTAATTAACGCGTTAAAGTCCCGGCCCTAATATATATATATATATATATATATATATATATATATATATATATATATATATATATTTTTTTTTTTTATTTATTTATTTTTGTTATATTGTGCTTTTTTTGTATAATGTCTGCTGGAATGCCAAAAATGTTTTTTTGTAATTTATTTTAAAAGCAAGACAAAATAGTAAAAAAAATGTATGCAATGGTGAAAAAAAATCAAGCACGTCCATGGGCGAACAGATGGCTGTGAGTGCATTTGCTATTTAAACAACGTGGAGCTGGACGTGAAAATGATAACGGCGTCGGGCTGAAACTAGCAAAAAACACTTGCGTCACCCCTGGCGTTGCATTGCGCCGGGTGTATGATAGGGCCCTTAGTGATATGTTCACTTAAAATGTTTTGAAAGTAGGTTTTTTTTTTTTATGTTTTTTTTTAGATAAGGAAAAAAAGAAATGCGTTTTCCTACTTTTAAAGCTACACTGTGTGATTTTTCCCCCATCTAGCGGTGAAAGGGTATATGACCATCCAGTAAATATTAGTTTCTGTTCCTCCCAATTCCGATTTCGTTTTAACTCCTACGGTGGCCGATTTAGTCCAAGATTAACATGGCTTTCAGTTCAATCCAGCAACCCCCCTCTTCACATTCGACACGGTGCCATCGAGTGTTAAAACGCGAAAGGTGAAGCTTGAATTTACGGGTATGTCCCTCTTTGGCTAATGTACTTTCAAGATGGAGGGGAAACATGGCGACCCCCATTCGAACCCCTTACCCGTATGTATTTTCAATGGCATAATATAAACTTACGAGAATACTTTATTACTTGAAAGAAGTAAATATACATTAATGAGCACATATATTTTTGAAAGAACTAAGTGTTTTTAGCTAAGAATAAACTAAAAAAGTTACAAAGTGTAGCTTTAATGAAAAAAGGTCATTTTATACTGAAGACAAATATGTGCACTTTATTTAGATTAATTATTTAATGAAATGGCATTGATATACTCACAGCGTTCTCCCACAGCAGAGCCTCTAATGTGTCCGTCCCGTCGTCCAGTTCAAACTGAATTAACAATCCATACTGCATCAGCTGAACTTCCAGAGCTGTGTGACAGAAACACAGATGAACTGCCTAAATATATGTGGTTGAAGTGTCCAAATTCTTTATAGGACAACAGTGTCACAAGAGACATTCATCAGGCAGACATCTGCTGCTGACGACTAACAACCAACTGTTATTGACCAACCAACTCTTGCTTGTATATACACTTGTGTACTGTGTGTTAATTTTTTTGTTCTTCCTTGTCGTTCGTCATCTTCACTTTACTTTTCGCAAAGCATTAATTTGGTTCGCTTCAGCTATGATAAAGAGGCGGGGGCGGAGCAATGAAGAGGGGTTCGCTTGTTTGGGTTGAGTTCAAATATCAACAGTGCTTCTCAGAAATTGCTTAATGCACCTTTCAATTCAGTTCATTTCATATTTCATTATACAATCAAAAAAATGTAAGTATGTAATTTTTTCTTATTCTCCTGTCTTTTCATTTCCATTTTTTTCCTTTTGTGTTAATAATACTAAATAAATCATCAAAAAAACTAAATAAATCATCAAAATATCTTTATAATGAACTTTTCACATATATATCATGGCTTTATATTTTAACCACACCTATAAGACATAATACCTAATAAAACATAAGACAAATTTTTTTATTTTTATTTCATGTTATCCCCATAGAATGTACTTTGGAAATTAACTCTAACCAATCATTTACAACTGGGGATTCTTGCCTTCTCCTATTTGTGTTATTGCTTTTAGCTCTGTAATTCCCTAAACAAATATATCTCATCTTTATTAAAGGTCCCGTTCTTCGTGATCCCACTGTTCAAACTTTAGTTAGTGTGTAATGTTGCTGTTAGAGCATAAATAATACCTGTAAAATTATAAAGCTCAAATTTCAATGCCAAGCGAGATATTTTATTTAACAGAAGTTCCCTTTCAAAGCCTACAGCGAACGGCCGGTTTGGACTACATCCTGGTACTTCCTTCATTAATGACGTCAGTAGAACAGTAGAACAGACTAACCTCCGCCCACAAGAATACGCGGAAAAGGGGGCGTGGTCTTGTTGCTGTCCCACGTGGAGAAGAGGACGGTCGCATGGAGAAAAGGAAGTGGTGCGTTTGAGTGTGTTTGTCGCCATGTTGTCGAGACGCTGTTATTTTCATCCCGGAGTCAAATCACCTTTGTTTGGCTTTCCCAGGGACGCTGTAGAGATCATTAAGCGCATATATCTCCCGTTAAGAGGCGTGACCTTTCCGTGCAAGTTACGTGCGCTAAGCTGCTGTCGAATCACAACACAGGAACCGTGCCACGTTTGCTAAGCTGCTGTCAAATCACAACACGGGAACCGTGCCATGTGCGCTAAGCTGCTGTCAAATCACAACACAGGAACCGGGCCATGTGCGCTAAGCTGCTGTCAAATCACAACACGGGAACCGTGCCATGTGCGCTAAGCTGCTGTCAAATCACAACACAGGAACCGCTGGCACAATCAGAACTCGTTACGTATTTCTGAAGGAGGGACTTCGTAGAACAAGGAAGTCATCAGCCGTTTTTAGGACAATGAAAACAGTGGTATACAGATAAGTAAATTGTGTGAAAAATACTGTTTTTTTACACGCGAAACATGAACACATGTTATATTGCACACTGTAAACACAATCAAAGCTTCAAAAAAACACGAAGAACGGGACCTTTATAAGTAACACAGGTCCTATACCCAAGACTATAGTTTGCATCTTTACTATATTTGGTTTCTTAAAAATTCCTTTTATTATCCAATTACTTATGTCCAATTTTGTCCTATTATTTTACAAGTGTAAAAAATGTGATTGATTTTTGAGAAAGTACCTTTAGCAACAGCCTGTTCATCCCAGGTCTCCACTCCAGTAAACACAAGGTTTTCAAACGTGTTCAGAGAGCACTGCTTACACCTGAGGCACGCACACAAATATCCATTTAACTGAATACAGACGTGATCGTATCCTTCTCTGGGGTTTGTCAAACGTTTTTTTACATGATAAGAGATGTATACAGTGAATATCAGGGGAGTTTACAATGAAGCATGTAGACCTATCCTCTTACCCGTAATATCTTTTGTCTCCAGAGAACAGGAAGGGAGCTGTGAGATCCATCAGGGTCATCCTGCCGTTCCCTGATCTCACGGGAACCAGGTTTTTGTAATCGCATGACAACACACAAATCTCATCCAGCGTCGTACCTGTAGAGACAAAGCTATATTTTTAAATTAATGTCAAAAACATATATATTAAAAAAGCTTTTCTTTTGTAGTCGGACGCACCCTCAACGAATATCAGCTGCATGTGAGTGCTTTCCCCCACCATGTCTCTGGATATGTGCATTGAGATGGTTCTGCCGGGTTCTCTAGAGCTCGCTGACGAAGTGGCGGCCCACTGCTCATCGCAAGGTTGGTTCTCTCTCGCAGACTCCCGAAAGACTTTTGCAACAGCGCTGTCATCGGGAACGTCTTTCCTGTCGCATACAAACAAATGAACAACCATTCAAAAGTTTGATTTTTTATGTTTCTGAAAGTCTCCTATGCTCACCAAAGCTGCATTTATTTGATTAAAAATACTGTAAAAGAAATACTGTGAAATATTCTTACCAGTTTAAAATAACTTAAAAAAAAAAAAAAAAATGTAATTTGTTCCTCTGATGCAAAGCTGAATTTTCAGCATCATAACTCCAGTCTTCAGAGTCACATGATCCTTCAGAAATCATTCTAATATTCTAATATGATTCTCATTTCTTATTATCAATGTTGAAAACAGTTAATATTGAATATTTTTGTGAAAACAGTGATACATTTGTTACAGGATCCTTTGAGTTATTTGAAATATAAATATTTAATTATAAATGTCTTTACTTTCACTTCATGTCCTTGCTTTCTTTAAAAAAGGGTCTTATTTAAATCTTAACTTTTGCAGTTTTGTTCTGCTTAATAGCCACCAGATGGCAAACAAGACAGAACAAATCTAGACAAATAAAGGTTCAAGTCAGCTCCTCTAGAGCAAAACATACACAAAATATACTTTTCTTCAGGATCAAAATGAGACCCATTTTGAATTTAAAGATGCCCTTGAACCAGTATAAATCACACAAATTTAATTGTATTTAAATGTTTATTTTGTGATATTTAAATAAATGAGGAAATTCCGTACACTGTTGAACTATTCCCTTTAAAATAATAAAGCAATGTTAAAAGATCTTCGCCAGTCAATGTTATTCAGATTGAAGCATTGATTGAAACACTGCCGTTTTATTTTGCAAATAAAGGGAATAGTTTGACAGTGAGCAGATTTTCTTTATTTTCATATCTTTCGTTTTGATCCTGCACCTGCTAGATATAATTCAGATGTGCATAATTTTTTCCTTTTTTAATAAAAAGAATTATATTTGCAATGAGTATTATACAAATTAAACGCTACAATTATGCTTCAAAGTGCCCCTATTATGCCATTTTAAAGGCTCCTAATTTTGTTTTGTAGATCTCCTAAAATTGGTTTACATGCATCCAAGATCAAAAAAACACTTTCATTTTCATATACATTGCAGCATGACATCTTTTCTTACAGTGTCTGAAACGGTTCGATAAAGGATCACATCTCTCTGAACCCCTCCTCCGAGAGCCAACTCTGCTCTGATTGGTCAGATGACCCAGTCTGCGTTCAGCCCAGTCAAAACTAGTGGTGTAACGGATCACAAAACTCACGGTTCGGATCACACTATGGATCATGAGTCACGGATCGGATAATTTTTTGGATCAGAATAAAAGGGGGAGGAGACTATTTTTATTTGCTTTCCATTTATTACATGAAAACTTTTGGTGTTAACATAACCTATATGGTTTATAGGTTAACAAGGAACTTTTGGTGTTAACATAACCTATATGGTTTATAGGTTAACAAGGAACTTTTGGTGTTAACATAACCTATATGGTTTATAGGTTAACAAGGAACTTTTGGTGTTAACAAAAATAACCTTTATGGTTTTAACAAAAATAAAATAAATAAATAACCATCTGAATAAATCAAACTTTACTCAGTTGTTAAAGTGTAACATGTAAAAAACAACCTGAGACATGAAAATGGGCCTGAGCTTATAATGACAATTTCTTTTTGGTTTCTTTTCTTATTGGGATGTCAACATTCTCAGGGGAGAGAGTAGACCTCTCACACTTGTCAGCATTGCAATTCTCTTTGTAGGCCTATACACTATTTTATAGATATAATGTTTAAACGCACTACACTTAAGCAACGTTTTATTGAATTAATTACTTTATATTTATATAGCCTAGACTTTAGATGTATAGGCCTATATTACATTGCTCAAGTAACTTATGATAGACAAAAAACGTCTTTTCTTTCGTTTTTAAATCTTTTTACAAGAAATTCTGCAGGTCATAAAGAATGTACTCGGTTAATTAACGTAACCTCGGTTCCCTGAGAAAAGGGAAGGAGTATTGCGTCGAAGACGCTATATGGGTATTCTCCTATTCTCGAATATACTGAAGTAATTGTAAAATCACGCAGTGCTACTGCCCAGTCGAAACAGTGTCGATACATCTCACACGCTATTGGCTGGCCAGTGGGAACTGCATGAACCAATGGCAGAACAGGAGAGCATGTCTGCTCCCTGGTTCAGTCTGCCTGGCACATGCACTGCTTTCAGTGAATGTAATTTGCCTTTTACCCATAGGAGATGTCTGACCTGTTGGTTAAGCCATCTCAACCTGAGCCCGCCTTGGTGGTTTATGTAGGAGACCACAGTTGTGTTGTCCGTGTAGACTAGAACATGGTGACCTGAGAGACGGGGTAAAAAAGTATTGAGGGCTAGCACTACTGCCAGCATTTCTAGGCAGTTTATGTGCAACCGTGACTCCGTGCTCGACCATGAGCCGAAGGCCGGTTCGCCCTCGTACAGAGCGCCGCAACCCGAGTTGGAGGCGTCCGTGGTGACCTCCATCCGTCTGGAAACTGTTCCCAAGTGACCACAGGGCCAGGGCTTTGACACAGCCGCGGCCCACTTTAATCCAAAGCTGGCCTGAATGCCACGCTTGGGAAGGAACCCGTGATGTCAGCCAGTACTGCAGGGGTCGCATGTGCATCATACCCAGCGGAAGTACTGGAGAAGCTTTTGCCATTAGGCCTAGCATTCTGAATTTTTTTTTTTAGGGGTCTGTTGGTTCCCATTTTGAATGAACATGCAAGCTGCTGTGTAGTCAGAGTGTGTTCGTCCGAGTCTAAAATCGTTCCTAGGAAGGAGGTTCTCTGCCTGGGAAGCAATGAGCTCTTGGCTGTATTTATTCTGAGACCCAGGCATTCTAGATGGCTGAGTAGCACAGATTTGTGAGATTTTATTTCTTCCTCTGACTGGGCCAGTATGAGCCAGTCGTCGAGGTAGTTCAGAATGCGCATTCCCGATTGTCTTAAGGGGGAGAGAGCTGCATCCATGCACTTCGTGAAAGTGCAGGGGGCCAGGGACAGGCCAAATGGCAGGACTGTGTACTGATAAGCCTTCCCGTCGAACGCAAATCTCAAAAACGGTCTGTGACGTGGGATAATTTGGATATGAAAGTAAGCATCTTTCAGATCCACTGAGAAAAAACAGTCCATCGGGCAGATTAGCGCGATGATCTGTTTTAATGTCAGAATTTTGAAAGGCCGTTTGATAGAGCCTTGTTCAGGTGTCTGAGATCTAAGATGGGCCTGAGGCCGCCATCTTTTTTTTTTTTTTTTTTGGGGAACAAGGAAGTAGCGGCTGTAAAACCCTGACTCGCTCTGAGCTGGAGGCACCGCCTCTATCGCTTTTATTTTATTTTTATTGTCAATAGGCTCTCTCCTTCGGTTTTGAGGACGTGAGTCACGTTGCTCTCCACCGAAGTGTGCGTTATGCCCGCGAAACGGGGGTTTGCGAGCGAATTGGAGCGAGTATCCTTGTTGAAATGTTTTTATAACCCACTGTGACACACCGGGGATGGCTTTCCAAGCCTCTGCCCAATTGCACAGGGGTTTTATATAGGGAGTGCAGAATTATTAGGCAAGTTGTATTTTTGAGGATTAATTTTACAACATTAATAATTAAACAACAACCATGTTGTCAATGAACACAAAAAACTCATTAATATCAAAGCTGAATATTTTTGGAAGTAGTTTTTAGTTTTAGCTATTTTAGGGGGATATCTGTGTGTGCAGGTGACTATTATTGTGCATAATTATTAGGCAACTTTACAAAAAACAAATTTATACCCATTTCAACTATTTATTTTTACCAGTGAAACCAATATAACATCTCAACATTCACAAATATACATTTCTGACATTCAAAAACCAAACAAAAACAAATCAGTGACCAATATAGCCACCTTTCTTTGCAAGGACACTCAAAAGCCTGCCATCCATGGATTCTGTCAGTGTTTTGATCTGTTCACCATCAACATTGCGTGCAGCAGCAACCACAGCCTCCCAGACACTGTTCAGAGAGGTGTACTGTTTTCCCTCCTTGTAAATCGCACATTTGATGATGGACCACAGGTTCTCAATGGGGTTCAGATCAGGTGAACAAGGAGGCCATATCATTAGATTTTCTTCTTTTATACCCTTTCTTGCCAGCCACGCTGTGGAGTACTTGGACGCGTGTGATGGAGCATTGTCCTGCATGAAAATCATGTTTTTCTTGAAGGATGCAGACTTCTTCCTGTACCACTGCTTGAAGAAGGTGTCTTCCAGAAACTGGCAGTAGGACTGGGAGTTGAGCTTGACTCCATCCTCAACCCGAAAAGGCCCCACAAGCTCATCTTTGATGATACCAGCCCAAACCAGTACTCCACCTCCACCTTGCTGGCGTCTGAGTCGGACTGGAGCTCTCTGCCCTTTACCAATCCAGCCACGGGCCCATCCATCTGGCCCATCAAGACTCACTCTCATTTCATCAGTCCATAAAACCTTAGAAAAATCAGTCTTGAGATATTTCTTGGCCCAGTCTTGACGTTTCAGCTTGTGTGTCTTGTTCAGTGGTGGTCGACTTTCTGCCTTTCTTACCTTGGCCATGTCTCTGAGTATTGCACACCTTGTGCTTTTGGGCACTCCAGTGATGTTGCAGCTCTGAAATATGGCCAAACTGGTGGCAAGTGGCATCTTGGCAGCTGCACGCTTGACTTTTCTCAGTTCACGGGCAGTTATTTTGCGCCTTGGTTTTTCCACACGCTTCTTGCGACCCTGTTGACTATTTTGAATGAAACGCTTGATTGTTCGATGATCACGCTTCAGAAGCTTGGCTATTTTAAGACTGCTGCATCCCTCTGCAATATATCTCACTATTTTTTACTTTTCTGAGCCTGTCAAGTCCTTCTTTTGACCCATTTTGCCAAAGGAAAGGAAGTTGCCTAATAATTATGCACACCTGATATAGGGTGTTGATGTCATTAGACCACACCCCTTCTCATTACAGAGATGCACATCACCTAATATGCTTAATTGGTAGTAGGCTTTCCAGCCTATACAGCTTGGAGTAAGACAACATGCATAACGAGGATGATGTGGTCAAAATACTCATTTGCCTAATAATTCTGCACTCCCTGTAGTGTCAGAAGGCGGCGCGACTTCCGTGTGGTGCAGAAGAGAAAGAAGACTCTTTTTTTGAACTCGCCTTTATGGCGGGAGAATGCAAGGGAGCATGCATTAAAGCGGACTCATAGTTTACATTCATTGCATGAAAAATATTCAGAACTGTCTGAAAGCCTATGTGTTCAGCGCTGAGGTTTTCTAAGTGCGTTTGAACGCTCCATCACGTGAACTGCGCCTGGACAGGAAATGCAGTGCGCTGCTCAGACGTAAATTATTATTTGATGTACTGTACTGTTGTGAATGATGATAATGAGCATAGTATAGTATTCCTTTATTTGTTTATTAATCAGTTATTATTACCATTGCATTATTTCTTTTTCTTTCTCCCTGTTTAGACCACATACACTTGAACTTGTATATTGGCATCCTGATCTTGAAATAAAGCTGATAAAGGATTCTCTGGCCGGAATCTTTCTGTAGTGCTCCCATCCTAAAACAAACCACTATTCCATACTTTACAAGAACAGTATTTTTCTCCCTGACCGGAACAAAAACGGGCCATGGGGAGAGAACTTGGAGTCTTTTGGGAGGCGGACCGGCCTGGGCGGGACTCAACCCTCCTCTCTTCCTGATCAGGCTGTCAGGGCTGCTTACTGTGTTCAGTTTTGTCAGCATTCTGAAAGCCGTTTGATAAGGGCCCTGTTCAGATGTCCGCCGGTTGGTTTGTGTTTGTGACACTGTGCGAACAGCACTTATGTGTAGCGGTGCACACTTGTAGTGCACACGAGCGTGTTTGACAGGCTAGTTGACTGCAATATTTACATCTCCAGTCACCTGATCCGAGGGGATTGAGAGAATGTAAAGGAAGTCTGTGGTGGTAATCCGGCCACAGCAGGACTTTTGAGTGGTTCTATAGCGCTGAATTAACATTGCTTATATGCAGGGTTACACCCTATGTAGGGGACACACTGCCTGCAGTCATAACAGAGGATCACTGAGAAACCTGTGAGAGCGGGGCTCGAACCGGCAACCCTGTGGGCGAAAGTGCACCGTACCACAGAGAGCGCGATGTTGTAAGTCTATGAGCTCTAGAGAGCTATGATGTAAGTCACGCTCTCGACGGTGTTTTGGTGTGTAGGGCGTGCGTGCTTCATTACTACACTGTTGAACCTCTCCAGTCGCCTGAATAGGACTGAGAGAAGTGATAGAGAGTGAAAAAGGCGCAGGGATTGGCCGCCATTCATAATGCCATTATGCGCTAGACAGCGAGGCTGCAATGACGAGCTGCAGTGACAACAGTCTGTAACGTAAGCCGCTCTCTCAATATCTCCAGTCTGAGAGCGAGTATGCGGGAAACTCCGGCATTAGTTCGCTCGCCCACTCTGGCATTCTCTGTCCGCGGCGCAAGAAGAGGAAGAGCGAGACGTTGGTAATCGTGCGGATTCGTCTTCCTCATTGCCGCCGAATGAGACCAGGCCCTCGGCATCGAGCGGAGGGAGCAGGTCTGATTGAGAGACCGTCACAGGGGAAACGTCTCTCTGAGGCGAAGACGAGACACGCAGGCACTGGGTCGATGTGAACTCGATAGCTTCGGTATACGCAACCCTCTGGCTCCACCGTTTTTTCCCGGCGAGGCTCGGACGGAAAGGGGAACGGGAGAGCGTGAGGGGCGGGGTAGCGCTCTGAAAAGAGCATACCCTCGCAGTGAGAGCAGCCGGACCCGGCGAGAGCAGCGTCCGCGTTGGCCTTGCCCAGACAGATCACACACCTGTCGTGGTTATCCTCCTAGTGCAGGTAAGTACTGCACATGCCACACAAGCGATATGTTTTTCTCAGTATTGTACAGAAAGGATACACCGTAGTGTTTCACCAAAGAGCACAGGGGAAAGGCACTCGCGGGATCGCTGGCGATTTGAGCGCACTGAAATACAGCAGGCCGCTGACTAGCCCGCTATTCCGCTGCAGGCTCGTCAATTCACGGTGAAAGGTGGTGTAGTTCGAGTTTATGTAGTTAGGAGATTAATCTGACGTTTTTGACAGTTAGAGCGTATTTTATATGCCCCTTTCGCGGGTTTCTGCACTCAGCTTCACGGGCTTTGTGCCCATTGGTTCGCTCAGATTACGCTGTTCTGCCATTGGTTCATGCAGTTCCCACTGGCCAGCCAATAGCGCGTGAGATGTCTCGACACTGTTTTGACTGGGCAGTAGCGCTGCGTGATTTTACAATTACTTCAGTATAATAGGAGAATTCCCATATAGCGTCTTTGACGCAGTACGAACTGACCGTTCGAAAGGGAACTTTGTTTTTCCACCTCCAAGAAAGGACAGGTGCTCTCCATTATTTCTCCTTGTTTAGCCTACTTAAAGGCCGTTTTCCTTGCTTTACTCGAGGCAAAAAGCCATGTGTTGACTTTGAAACAGTACTTTACATTTAGCATCTGTGGTGGAATTACTAGATTTTCGCATCGATACATGTTTGTTTTAATGCCGATGCGCTTCAGCGCCAGCACATCAAAAAATAGACTGTGCGGAAACGACCGCAGCGCAGCTGTACGGCTATGCGCTCCTGGAACGGACCGAAGCCGCGTGCAGTGTGAAAGCTGTACCCGTTAACATGGGTACGGAAAAAATACGCACCGCATACGCACTGCAAACGGAGTATGTGTGAAACGGGCGTCAGCAGGTGCCATGCTCGATGTATGCGCCACTTTTATACAGCTTTCTCGTGCCACAATGCCTACATACTGTTACAGTTTTGTCCACCACCCTTCTTCCGTCATTATATTTTACGGGGAAGCCAAAATGCTCCCATACATGCGATTTGAATGATGTGGGAGGCTTTTCAAGTTCTTCTACTTCTCCGCTAGCCACTGCTGACTGCACGTGCGTGCCGAACCATGGGTCGTGATCCGTACAAATCACGGATTAACTGCGATCCGTTACACCCCTAGTCAAAATGGAAACGGTGGTGCGTTGAACACCCTGTTCTGATGACGCAAGAGTTGCAACTATGGCAGCTGAGAAGGCCATTCTTTGTATTCTTTTTGAAGATTTTTTGGAGTCTGATGAATTCGGTATAAATACGTGTTTAATACTGCAAAATACGCTCAATGTTAGTCACTGCCATCGCCGTCCAGAATAAAAGAGTGAAGGGATTTGTAGAAACTGTGGTTCCTAATTGTGATCCAACATTTGCCTCGCATTTCAGGATGAAAAGACAAACATTTCAGTTGAAGGATAATCCACTTCTTACCTCAGAGTCGGTGTTATGATCTATTTGACCTTATTATTTTTATTGTGAGTATTAGGTTTATCATTATAGCTGATCAATGTTGTCATGCTATATTGTAATATTTACCATTATATAATCAGAGTATAGAAAAGTGTATGAAAGTGTCACTCCACAATACAATAGCAAAATATATAAATATGTATAGTATTTTTTATGTTCCATTAATCAGTGTCTAGCTGTCTCTTTAATACCACGTGGTTTATATACATGTTGCTGCTGATTGGGCTGACATTTTTGACACACCCACCAAACAAGAGAAAACGCATCTCAAACCCTGTTGCACAACATTGCATACCGTTTCCAGTCTGTTGTGATTGGTCTACTCTGCTCTGATTGGTCAGATGGTCCTGTTTTTTGTGATTGGTCTACTCTGCTCTGATTGGTCAGATGGCCCAGTCTGTTGTGATTGGTCTACTCTGCTCTGATTAGTCAGATGGCCCAGTCTGTTGATTGGTCTACTCTGCTCTGATTGGTCAGTTGGCCCAGTCTTTTGTGATTGGTCTACTCTGCTCTGATTGGTCAGATGGCCCAGTCTGTTGTGATTGGCCTTTCTTGCAGTGTGCAACATTCAAAAAAGCATAATAGGGACACATTAAACAACTAACAATTAAATATACATTCAACCTTCTCAGAGTCAAGAGCAGGTTGCAGTAAGCATCAGACTCACATTGTTTTACACTTGGAGCAGAAGAGCTTCAGGCACTGGTATAACTGCTGGGGATGGTACTTCTTCACCTGGGCTCGGACGTGACATGACAGTGGTGGTGTGGAGTGCTTCACCTGGGCCAGTGTAAGCTGCTGCGTGTTGTGCTCACATGTTCGCACTGAACAATCACATGTTAAAATATTACGATTTATAATAGAAAGTTAGTTTTTCAGAGCTGCAGCTTAGTGGTTAGAGTCACCATGAAACGGAAGTTGCAATAGTCTTTTCTTCTTTATTGCATTCTTCTTTATTATTCTTTATGTATATCTGAATGAAACGGCTTGTCAAGGAAGAACACATGTAGGGTGGGACTTGAGTTTGTCCATTGGGAAAAGTATAATAGTATAAAAAAACATTACGTGCATGGATAAATTATTTATAATAAATACAGCAATATTCCATAAAAAAATAAGAATTGTCAATTTTGATTTCATGGTAACTTTAACACATGGATGTGACATATCGAGCTGTGATGAAGGTGATGTACAGTAGTTTTGAATCTGGCTATTAAAGGTGCAGTGTGTAAACTTTAGTGGCATCTAGCGGTGAGGTTGTGAATTGCAATCTCCCACCACTCACCCCTCCCTTTTGAAGCACAGAGAAGCTACGGTGGCCAACACAGGACAAAAATGTTGTCGTCGGAGAGAGCAGAGAGTGACTAGCACTCTGTAGAGAAGTTTGTCCGTTTAGGGCTACTGTAGAAACATGCTGGCGCAAAATGGTGACTTCACTATAAAGGGACCCGTGGTGTATGTAGATAGAAATGGCTAATTCTAAGGTAATAAAAACATAATGGTTTATTATGTGAGATCTTTACACCACTGAAAACATAGTTATGTATATTACAGGTGCTGGTCATATAATTAGAATATCATCAAAAAGTTGATTTATTTCACTAATTCCATTAAAAAAAAACTTGTATATTATATTCATTAATTACACACAGTCTGATATATTTCAAATGTTTATTTCTTTTAATTTTGATGATTATAACTGACAACTAAGGAAAATCCCAAATTCAGTATCTCAGAAAATTAGAATATTGTGAAAAGGTTCAATATTGAAGACACCTGGTGCCACACTCTAATCAGCGAATTACCTCAAAACACCTGCAAAGGCCTTTAAATGGTCTCTCAGTCTAGTTCTGTAGGCTACACAATCATGGGGAAGACTGCTGACTTGACAGTTGTCCAAAAGACGACCATTGACACCTTGCACAAGGAGGGCAAGACACAAAAGATCATTGCAAAAGAGGCTGGCTGTTCACAGAGCTCTGTGTCCAAGCACATTAATAGAGAGGCAAAGGGAAGGAAAAGATGTGGTAGAAAAAGGGCCCCACTTTATATTAGGTGGCCTTAACTACTATGTACTTACATCAAAAAATAAGTACAATGTACTTATCGTGTTCATATTGTATTGCAAAACACTTTTGCTGATATTGAGGTGGGATATGGGTAGGGTTAGGGACAGGTGTGGTGGTATGGGTAAGTTTAAGGGTAGGGTTAGGTGTAAGGGAAGTGTCAACTGTGTAATTACAAATGTAACTACAGAAATTAATTACAGATGTAATTACATGCAGGTTTATTTAAAAATGTAAGTACAATGTAAAGACATGTATGTACACAATAAGTGCATTGTATCAAATTATTCATTAAAATGTAAGTACATAGTAGTTAAGGCCACCTAATATAAAGTGGGTCCGAAAAAAGTGTACAAGCAATAGGGATAACCGCACCCTGGAGAGGATTGTGAAACAAAACCCATTCAAAAATGTGCGGGAGATTCACAAAGAGTGGACTGGAGCTGGAGTCAGTGCTTCAAAAACCACTACACACAGACGTATGCAAGACATGGGTTTCAGTTGTCAAATTCCTTGTGTCAAGCCACTCTTGAACAACAGACAGCGTCAGAAGCGTGTCGCCTGGGCTAAAAACAAAAAGGACTGGACTGCTGCTGAGTGGTCCAAAGTTCTGTTCTCTGATGAAAGTACATTTTGCATTTCCTTTGGAAATCAGGGTCCCAGAGTCTGGAGGAAGAGAGGAGAGGCACACAATCCACGTTGCTTGAAGTCCAGTGTAAAGTTTCCACAGTCAGTGATGGTTTGGGGTGCCATGTCATCTGCTGGTGTTGGTCCACTGTGTTTTCTGAGGTCCAAGGTCAACGCAGCCGTATACCAGGAAGTTTTAGAGCACTTCATGCTTCCTGCTGCTGACCAACTTTATGGAGATGCGGATTTCATTTTCCAACAGGACTTGGCACCTGCACACAGTGCTAAAGCAACCACTACCTGGTTTAAGGACCATGGTATCCCTGTTCTTAATTGGCCAGCAAACTCGCCTGACCTTAACCCCATTGAAAATCTATGGGGTATTGTGAAGAGGAAGATGCGATATGCCAGACCCAACAATGCAGAAGAGCTGAAGGCCACTATCAGAGCAACCTGGGCTCTCATAACACCTGAGCAGTGCCACAGACGCCGCATTGCTGCAGTAATTCAGGCAAAAGGAGCCCCAACTAAGTATTGAGTGCTGTACATGCTCATACTTTTCATGTTCTACTTTTCAGTTGGCCAAGATTTCTAAAAATCCTTTCTTTGTATTGGTCTTAAGTAATATTCTAATTTTCTGAGATACTGAATTTGAGATTTTCCTTAGTTGTCAGTTATAATCATCAAAATGAAAATAAATAAACATTTGAAATATATCAGTCTGAAATAAATAAACTTTTTGATGATATTCTAATTATATGACCAACACCTGTATATTGCATTTCTGTCAATAGATCCTCATAAATAGTACACACTGCACCTTTAACATTTCCCAGTGCCATTTATTAATCCAATATTGTGGATTTACTCTTCACTTCTACTGTAGAGCAGGAGGTGACTCTTTGTTTTTTTACCTGTATAACAAGGTCCTTCTCCACCTGAAATGAAAACAATAACATATTTAATCATTAAATTTATCATTTTATTATTATTACTACTGTGTTTTTATTGTTATTACTATTTATAAGTATTACTTAGGGGTGTGCCACTAGATCTCGCGAGATTAAAATGTGACAAGATTTCTCGTCAAGTGAAAAGCTGTCTCGTGATATCGCCATGACAGAGCATGAGGGTGAAATTAGCCTGGAATATACACCACTACTTTTACATTACATTGTCGTTTTGCTTTTTTTATAGAAATAAAAAAACATTTAATTCAGTTGAATAACAATTGGTATTGGTAAAAGGTGAGATGACTGACAAGAAAGACCATGTCGGAGGATTTGTTGCGTAACAGAGCATAAAGTTTTTTAGTTTTAAAGTAGATTTGTTTTTTTGTAGTTTTTTTTTTTACGAGTATGCGAGCGTATGCGCACAGACACATACACAGCCTTGCAATACTTCTTTTGACTCGTACGCGTGCACAGGTGTTCAACGCACATGTACAGTTTTGAGCAATCTTTCGGCTCGAGTTACAACCAATTGAAAATACTGCAAAAAAAATTAAATGCGCATGTGCAACCTGCACGTACAAAGTATCTGGCAGTTCGTGTACTCTTCTGATGACAAAATTCGCGTAACGCACACTGTACACTGACCCTCGCGTACGCGTAAAAAAGTATACTTTGGCCTTTAGCATCAGAAAAAAATTCTTATTATCTTGTAGAATGCACACTCAGCACTGGCGCTTACTATACACAAAGTACACGTGATCGAGAATTGAAAGGGAAAGTAAACGTGAGTTCCCTGATGCATGCAAATTAGGCAACATATAATAGACTGTCTCTCAATATCAAAGCTATTTTAGGCTGGGCTGTGTAGTTGTAACCACCTCTTAGCACTTGTCACTGTTTACTTTGAATATTGAGAGAGTATTTTGATTATGGTTGCACTTATTGTTTGCACTTAAGACTAAGACATTTTTTTCATTTATTTTTGTTATATATATACTGTGTTTATTTCATTTTTATTTACTGTTTTAGAAATGATTAGTTAAAACATTTCAAAATGCACCTGCAGACTATTTTTTCAGTCATGAAATTTGTCATTGAAGATTTAAAAAAAATACTGTGCAAAAATCTCGTCTCGTTCTCGTGAACCCAATCTCATGTCTCGTCTCATCTCGTGAGTTAAGTGTCTCGTCACACCCCTAGTATTACCGTTTAATACTGTGATAGAGAAAAAGCTTTTGAGAAGTCATTAAAACCTAGTAATATATAATATATCTATACCTGGTTCTTCATCATTTGGCAAGACTAGAAGAAAAAATAAGCATATACAGATGAAGGCCAGCTGAGCATGACACAAAACTGGATATACATTGGAAAGCAAAAGAGGCACCACCAACCTACAGCCTCAGGCGGTGTGTACCAAATGTCCATTAACGTGCCATCATTTACTTCACCATACTCATCCAGATCGACATGATTCTCTAGCACACTGAATGTTGATCGAGAGAGAGAGAGAGAGAGAGAGAGAGAGAGAGAAGAAAAGAGAAATGAAGGAAGAATGTCAGGTAGACAGCTAAGGGGCCACAGAAGTTATTTTATAACGAAAATAAATTTGACTTATAGTCTCTCTCATATAATTTGCCATCAAAATTCTCATGACTTCAGCAAATTCTTATATATCCAGACTGTGTACACCACCACCGTTCAAAAGTATGATTTCTGAAGTAACATTACGAGACAAAATCAAGAAATGTTTAAGATTTTGCACCATTTTACATCACTAATCAAATTTGTTATGATGATAATATATTTCTTGTAATAGAAAAAAAAAATTTCAGTGGTTTTCAGACTTGCCTCTTGAGGGACTGTAGATCAGGGCTCTCTGCAGGAAGGCTGCGTAAACCTCGTCCATATGTCGTCCCCCCATGAAGGTGAAAACTGAGATGTTCAGGTTGATCTGTCTGCTGATCTGGATCTCTCTGAAGAAGTGAACGGAGATTGTAGAACCGCAGGAACATGCCGGGCTGAGCACAAACAGAAAGATGTTTTCATTACAACATCATTCAGTTCTAAAGACTGATGAATCTAGAAATTCTACAAGTACGAGCTGTTCTTTTCAGGTCCTGCCACATTATCACTACAGGATTCTACAGGATCTCTACAAAGTCGAGACTTTGATTATACCACTCAAACTTTCATTTAGCTTATTTTCAGCTATTCAGACAAAGAAAATGGCTGAATATTTGCAACCCTTTCCAAACTGCTATATCATCTCAACTTTCCCCTCAGCTGTTTTGGAAAATTTCTTTGATGCAACATCCTGTACCTGTAGAAGTTTTTAAGTGGCCACTTCACTCTATATATAAAGCCTGTCTGTGTTCAGTCTCCTAAAACTAATTACCAACTAAAATGTAGCCGTTTCCTTCGTTTCAAGCCCACAGGGGCAATTACTTTCACAGGGGCTTGTCCTATTAAATAAATTAAATAATGACTTCAAAACTATGCTTTGTTTTCTCAGGTTAAAATTTTATTTGAATATGAAACCATTCAGAGAAAAATATGCAGCTAAAGAGAGAATCAGGATGGAGTAAATATTTGTTCACAGTACTAAATAACTAACTAACTAGATACACCACCTGTCCTTTTAAAAGTCTCTTATGCTCACCAAGACTGCATTTATTAGATTAAAATACAGTAAAAACAGTACTGTGAAATATCACAAGTGAAAATGTTTACTAACTTTCATAACTCCAGTCTTCAGTGTGGTGTCACATGATCATTCAGAAATCATACTAATATGATGATTTTCTTCTCAAGAAACAGTTATGATCATCATGTTGAAAACAGTTGTGCTTTCAGGATTCTTTGATGAATAGAAATTTCAAAATATTTTCAAAGCATTTGTTTAAGATTATAAATGTTTTACTGTCACTTTTGATCAATTTAAACGTTCTTGCTGAATAAAACTATTAATTTCTTTGGAATTTTTCTTTTGAAAAAGATTTCACCTCGTCTTGTATTATAAATACATAACTTACAATTAAAAAATTTAATAATAAATACTTTCTATACTTTGACCATTTTTTTTAATTAATAAACCTAACTGAATGTTCAATTATCAGTCCAGCAGGGGGAGCTACGGCACTAGAGTTGAGCAACAGAGTCCCAACATAACAGTAAGATGGAAAGAAGAAAAAGAGTCGGTCCCCTGAGATCACTATGAGCAACATGAAGACAGACAGAGACCCAGAATCACTTAATGAACTCTTGTGCAACAAGACCATCTTCATGTGGACTTTAAATAGATAAGAAGTGGATATGATATCAAAACACCTCTTAACAGACTGTGTCAGATTTCTGTTCTGCATGTATAATCAGGTTCTGGGAGTCCTCCTATAGCTGTACACTTTTGACATCATCTTTGGGGTTTCGGGCGAAAGCCATCTCTTTGTTTACCTGATTTTACCTCCTAGCCTCTGTTTGTACAGAGATTTGAAGTAAGCCTTAGTGCTGGCATTCACAAGAGCTGGTTGGATGCAATACAGCCCCTAGACAGTGCTTCTATACAGCCTAAAAGCCCTTATGAAGGAGCAAACCAAATAACTTGAACAAACTGAACGGTGGCATCAATTATTCGGCATCATTATTGGATTGAAACAGACTTATTCCATAAAGAAAACAAGGTGGGTAACCATATTCAGAGAAAACAGGCTTGTTTTCCATGAGTGCAAATTTGATTCAGCTCATTACCATCTAGCTGACAACCGAAAACTGGGGTGTGAGATTGGAGCTAAAAAGAGGACTTGGAGTGTGGCTTGATAAAGTTGGCCTTGAAGAAATGTGGTTGGATCCATTGAGAGAACCGAATGTTTTCCCATCATATCCAACAGCAAAAACAGGCACTAAACTCTCAGACCAGTGCTTTCTTCTGGACAAATAACCAGACAAGAATTGAACATCACAATGCTAGTCTGTGCCACCATAATTAACAAAACAACCTTGAGATATGAGTGATATACAGTAGTTTATATTTATCTGGTCATGAATTAAAATAAAATTGATACACTGTACTATTTTATTACACCCATTTTCACCACCAACATCACTTTCTGTACCCTTACAAAAGGTTTTTATTTTTTGCAGCTATGCCATAGAGAACATATTTTGGTTCCAAAAAGAACCTCTCAGAGAACAGTTATCCATGTATTTTCTTAGACTGAACAACTTTTAATAATTTAAATAACTTTTTCTGCTATAAAAAACATTTAGTGCAGTGGAAATGTTCCATGTAAAGGTTCTTCATGGAGCCAGAGATCCCAATAAAGAACCTTTATTTTTAAGAGTGAATAAAGGAATAGTTGAAAAATGTTAAATCAGTCCATATTTACTCACCATCATGATATTCCAAACTAGAGGCTGATTAATATATATCATTTTTACCAATAAATCACTGACAATAGTTGCTTTACCGAAATGTTGGTCACTGGCAAAAATCGATTAGGATTGTTACGTAGTTAGAATATTAGATTAACAGATTAATTCTTACAAATTCAGAATATGTTGAATTATTTGAAACATTCTTTAATTTTGTATGTACCTATTAGTTTATTTTATTTGGCATTTATTATCAGTATTTTGGTTATACTAATTTCAAAACATTTTCATGGATAAAATAATTTTCACTATTTTCCTTTAAAATAAATTAAAACTTTAAACTCATTGATTTTAAAATGTATTGAACATTTGGTGATGTCTAAAATCTATAGAAATTCCCACCCTAGTTACTATCAAAATCCCTATATGATTTTTTCCTTTTGAAAGACAAAAGGTGTTTTATATTATATTATATATATATATATATATATATATATATATATATATATATATATATATATATGAAAGTGAAGTGACGTGTGGCCAAGTATAGTGACCCATACTTGGAATTTGTGCTCTGCATTTAACCCATCCAAGTGCACACACACAGTAGTGAACACACACCCAGAGCAGTGGGCAGTCATATTGCTGCGGCGCCCGGGGAGCAGTTGGGGGTTCGGTGCCTTGCTCAAGGGTCTCACCTCAGTCGTGGTATTGAGGGTGGAGGAGGGTGCTGGTTATTCACTCCCCCCACCAACAATTCCTGCCAGACCTGAGACTAATAAACGACTAATACACTTTAACGACTAATAAACTTTCAATATAATAGTGAATGACAAAATGACAAATGAAGCACCATTGATGTATAATAAAAATCTGCAAAATGCATGTACTGTAGGTCATAAAATGTAGCTTGTAAAATGCAAACGTTACATACAGTGTATCTGGAAAGTAATCAAAGTGCTTAACTTTTTCCACATTTTATGTTACAGCCTTAATTCAAAATGGATTAAATTAATTATTTTCTTCAAAATTCTATAAGGTGAAAGAAGTTTGTTTGAAATATTTGCGGTAAAAATCACATTCACAAGTATTCAAAGCCTTTGCCATGACACTCAAAATTGAGCTTAGGTACATCCCGTTTCCACTGATCATCCTTGAGATGTTTCTACAACTTGATTGTTGGTTGAATATTATTTAGAAGGGCACACACCTGTCTATATATGGTCCCACAGTTGACTGTGCATGTCAGAGCACAGACCAAGCCATTAAGTCCAAGGAATTGTCTGTAGACCTCCAAGACAGGATTGTATTGAGGCACAGATCTGGGGAAGGGTACAGAAACATTTCCGCAGCATTGAAGGTCCCAATGAGCACAGTGGCCTTCATCATCTGTAAATGGTAGAAGTTTGGAACCACCAGGACTCTTCCTAGAACTGGCCGCCCGGTCAAACTGAGCGATCGGGAGAGAAGGGCCTTAGTCAGGGAGGTGACCAAGAACCCGATGGTCACTCTGACAGAGCTCCAGCGTTTCTCTGTGGAGAGAGGAGAACCTTCCAGAAGAACAACCATCTCTGCAGCACTCCACCAATCAGGTCTTTATAGTAGAGTTAGTGGCCAGACGGAAGCCACTCCTCAGTAAAAGGCACATGAGTTTGCTAAAAGGCACCTGAAGGACTCTCAGACCATGAGAAACAAAATGTGAATACTTGTGTACATGTGATTTTTACCATTTTTATTTTTAATACATTTGCAAAGATTTCAAACAAACTTCTTTCACGTTGTCATTATGGGGTATTGTTTGTAGAATTTTGAGGAAAATAATAATTTTTTGAATAAGGCTGTAACATTCAACAAAAATTTCCATCATTGATGTCAATGACGATTGGTCAACACGTCCGTTTCTCTCAGACAAAGCTATTGCGGAAGACTTGGAACATAGCGCATAAAGTTGCATGGACCACATTTATGATACATTTGTGTTGCTTGTAAGCCCCAATCCCAACTCACTTATATTATATGGAAAAGGAGCTCTGATGAGAATCTATAGCTTTGCAGAAAAAAGTCACAGGTTTGGAATGAGAATGCGTATATGATGACAATTAAAATTTTTGGATGAACTATTCCTACATGCCATCAGGCTTGTAACATTTTCCTTGAGAAGAACATAAAGCCATTGGTAGAGACAAATCTACATATACTTGGTATTCTCCTACCCAAGCTCATTGCATGGTTGGTTACGCACAGCAGGGGAGGGAGCCGGGCTGCTCGGCACAGGTGTGTACTTGCTGGCATGAAGCTCCTCGGTCGGTGCTGGCGAGGGCAGCAGAAAAACTGCAACGCTCCTCAACTCTCTTATCCTACATGGAAAATTCCATTAACCCAAGCTTTGTTGTGTGTGGCTGGACAGCACAAACCTTGTCCGGACCCTCATCTATATGGAAAAACGAATGAGGCCGGGGAAGCACGCTCAGTAAACAAGAAAAGATGCCTTTCATGAAAACAAAACCATTTCCATAACGTGCTGGTGAGAATGAAGAAATACCAGGCAAAGCGCACACTTGAGGAAGTATTTAGTGAAGACATCAAAAAAGAATTTAAAACCCATGAGGTTACAGCCATATATATATATATATATATATATATATATATATATATATATATATATATATATATATATATATATATATATATATATATATATATATATATATATATATATATATATATATATATATATATATATATATATATATATATATATAAATAAATAAATAAAAAAATAAAAAAATTGACATTAAAGGAAACACACTAAAAAAACATATGGCACTGACCAGATGGGTGAAAAGAGCTTCGTTTAGCAACATAATGAAGTGTTTCATGACCAGAAGAACATACACTTGGATCATCCATCAATATGGATGCAACGTAACACACAATAAATTACAAAACGGTGACAAAATTACAAAATGCGACAACCAAAAACTTACACTGTGGTTCAATATAATTTAAGCTCTATGGACATCATGTACCACATACAATAATTTTAAACATTTATAACAGATGTCAAAATGGTAAGAATACACTTACACTTATTTTTGTACATTTTCAAAAGTGGTCCAAGGAAGGAACAGTGGTGAACCGGCAACAGGGTCATGGGCGACCAAGGGGAGCGAAGGCTGGTCCGTGTGGTCCAATCAAACAGACGAGTTACTGTAGCTTAGATTGCTCAAGAAGTTAATGCTGGTTCTGATAGAAAGGTGTCAGAATAAAAAATGCATCACAGTTTGTTGCGTATGGGGCTGCATAGCCGCAGACCAGTCAGGTTGCCCATGCTGACCCCTGTCCACTGCCGAAAGCACCAACAGTGGGCACGTGAGCATCAGAACTGGACCACGGAGCAATGGAAGAAGGTGGCCTGGTCTGATGAATCACATTTTCTTTTACATCATGTGGATGGCAGGGTACATGTGCGTCACTTACCTGGGGAACAAATGGCACCAGGATGCACTATGGGAAAAAGGCAAGCCGGCAGTGATGCTTTGGGCAATGCTCTGCTGGGAAACCTTGGGTCCTGCCATCCATGACACGCACCACCTACCTAAGCATTGTTGCAGACCATGTACACTTTACCCTTTCATGGTAACAGTGTTCCCTGATGGCTGTGGCTCTTTCAGCAGGATAATGTGCCCTGCCACAAAGCAAAAATGGTTCAGGAATGTTTTAAGGTGTTGACTTGGCATCCGAATTCCCCAGATCTCAATCCAATCGAGCATCTGTGGGATGTGCTGAACAAACAAGTCTATGGAGGCCCCACCTTGCAACTTACAGGATTAAAAGATCTGCTGCTAACATCTTGATGCCAGATACCACAGTACACCTTCAGCTGGGGTCTAGTGGAGTCCATGCCTCGATGGGTCAGGGCTGTTTTGACAGCAAAAGGGAGACCAACAGAATATTAGGAAGGTCAATATTAGGTCATAATGTTACGCATGATCGGTGTGTGATCGATGTGCATACAGGTGCTGGTCATATAATTCGAATATCATCAAAAAGTTTATTTATTTCACTAATTCCATTCAAAAAGTGAAACTTGTATATTATATTCATTCATTACACACAGACTGATATATTTCAAATGTTTATTTCTTTTAATTTTGATGATTATAACTGACAACTAAGGAAAATCCCAAATTCAGTATCTCAGAAAATTAGAATATTACTTAAGACCAATACAAAGAAAGGATTTTTAGTATGAGCATGTACAGCACTCAATACTTAGTTGGGGCTCCTTTTGCCTGAATTACTGCAGCAATGCGGCGTGGCATGGAGTCGATTGGTCTGTGGCACTGCTCAGGTGTTATGAGAGCCCAGGTTGTTCTGATAGTGGCCTTCAGCTCTTCTGTATTGTTGGGTCTGGCATATCGCATCTTCCTCTTGAAAATACCCCATAGATTTTCTATGGGGTTAAGGTCAGGCGAGTTTGCTGGCCAATTAAGAACAGGGATACCATGGTCCTTAAACCAGGTAGTGGTTGCTTTAGCACTGTGTGCAGGTGCCAAGTCCTGTTGGAAAATGAAATCAGCATCTCCATTAAGTTGGTCAGCAGCAGGAAGCATGAAGTGCTCTAAAACTTCCTGGTATACAGCTGCGTTGACCTTGGACCTCAGAAAACACAGTGGGCCAACACCAGCAGATGACATGGCACCCCAAACCATCACTGACTGTGGAAACTTTACACTGGACTTCAAGCAACGTGGATTGTGTGCCTCTCCTCTCTTCCTCCAGACTCTGGGACCCTGATTTCCAAAGGAAATGCAAAATGTACTTTCATCAGAGAACATAACTTTGGACCACTCTTGTCTTTAGCCCACAAGGACACAAGGAATATGACAGCTGAAACCCATGTCCTGCATACGTCTTGCAATAAGGCTGGTCCGTGTGGTCCAATCAAACAGACGAGTTACTGTAGCTTAGATTGCTCAAGAAGTTAATGCTGGTTCTGATAGAAAGGTGTCAGAATAGAAAGTGCATCACAGTTTGTTGCGTATGGGGCTGCATAGCCGCAGACCAGTCAGGTTGCCCATGCTGACCCCTGTCTGCTAGAACTGCTAGATCTGCTTATTTCTCAACTCTCTTGGAAGAAAACAAACACAACCCAAGGTATTTATTCGATACAGTGGCTAAATTAACCAAAAATAAAGCTTCAACTTCTGTATCACATCAGACAGAGCATTGTAGTGTCACTGAGGAAAAATTACACTCATTCACTGCTATAGGAGAAGAAGAATTGGCTAAACTCGTTAAATCATCAAAATCAACAACATGTATGCTTGACCCTGTACCGACTAGGCTATTAAAAGAGATGCTACCAGAGGTCATAGATCCTCTTCTTAATATCATTAATTAATCTTTGTCATTAGGATATGTACCGAAAACTTTTAAGTTAGCTATATTAAACCACTTATTAAAAAAACGCAACTTGATCCTACAGAATTAGTCAATTATAGACCAATATCAAATCTACCCTTTCTGTCAAAAATACTTGAAAAGGCAGTGTCTTCACAATTATGTTCCTTTTTAGAAAGAAATGGTATCTGTGAGGATTTCCAGTCAGGATTTAGACCGTATCATAGTACTGAGACTGCTCTCATCAGAGTTACAAATGATTTACTCTTATCATCCGATCGTGGCTGTATCTCTCTATTAGTATTACTGGATCTTAGCGCTGCATTTGATACCATCGGCCACAACATTAATTTGAATAGACTCGAAAATGATGTAGGTATTAGTGGAATTGCTTTGTCATGGTTTAAATCATACCTATGCAACCGTTATCAGTTCGTAGCAGTAAATGAAGAGATGTCACAACGATCGCAAGTTCAGTATGGAGTACCACAAGGCTCAGTGCTAGGACCGCTACTCTTCACCCTGTACATGCTACCACTGGGAGATATTATTAGGAAGCATGGCTTTAGTTTTCATTGTTATGCTGACGATACTCAGCTCTATATTTCTTCACGCCCTGAAGAAACTTACCAATTCACAAGATTAACGGAATGCATAGCTGATATAAAACATTGGATGACCGGTAATTTCCTGCAACTCAATTCAGAAAAAAAAGAATTTTTAATTATTGGAGAAAAAAAGCTCCACAAGTAGTAACCTAGAATACTGTCTAACACTTGATGGCTGCTCTGTCAAGTCTTCGTCGTCAGTGAGGAACCTGGGTGTGCTCTTTGATACCAATCTTTCGTTTGAAAGCCACGTTTCTAGCATCTGTAAAACTGCATTCTACCATCTTAAAAATATATCTAAATTACGGCACATGCCCCTAGATTATTGTAATGCTCTACTGGGTGGTTGCCCTGCTCGCTTAATAAATAAACTCCAGCTGGTCCAAAATGCAGCAGCTCGAGTATTTATAGAACCAGGAAGTATGACAATATTAGCCCAGTTCTGTCAACATTGCACTGGCTGCCTATTAAACATCGCATACATTTTAAAATCTTGCTTATTACTTACAAAGCACTAAATGGTTTAGCTCCCCAATACTTGAGCGAGCTCTTAACATATTATACTCCATCAAGTCTACTGCGGTCTCAAAATTCTGGCCAGTTGATAATACCGAGAATATCCAAATCAACTGCAGGCGGTCGATCCTTTTCCTATTTAGCTCCTAAACTCTGGAACAGTCTTCCTAACATTGTTCGGGAAGCAGACACACTCTGTCAGTTTAAATCTAGACTAAAAACACATCTCTTTACTGTGGCATACACATAAAACACTTTTTCAATGAAATGATTGTTAGGCTGCATTAACTAGGTCAGCCGGAACCGGGAACACTTCCCATAACACCTGATGTACTCATTACATCATCAGAATAATGGCATCTACGCTAATGATAGTCTCTCTGTTTTATCCCGAGGTTTACTGCAGTCAGCCAGATCCGGGCCGTATCCAGATCAGATGGTGGACCTGTGCCCAGAGAAGACCAACACAGGACCCCGAAGTGTCTGCAGAGACCGTGTCAATTAGTCTCCTCCTGCAACCGCCTCATCGACACGGCATCTCAATAAACCCGTCTCCAGCGTGATGACTCAGATTGTTCAAATATTACAATTAAATAATACTTAAATCGATATGTCATCCACAATAAACCCATCTCCAGCGTGTTACCTCCGGTCCTTCGAATATTTCGATCTATTATGACCTCTGACCTGTAAAGCTGCCAGAATAATAATAATAATAATAATAATAATAATAAGCTGTTTGTTAATTGGCCAGAGGAGAACTGGCACCCCGACTAAGCCTGGTTTCTCCCAAGGTTTATTTTTCTCCATTAGGTCACCTAATGGGGTTTTGGTTTCCTTGCCACTGTTGCCTCTGGCTTGGCGTGCTCAGTTGGGGACACTACATTTTTCAAAGTCACTTCAGATGCAGAGTAAGTTACCCTACTATATTTTGATAATTATTCCATTATTCCAAAACACTAATAATTGGCATAATAATATGGTATAATGTGCACTATGAATGTAAATTTTGATTTCGTATTCACATTTTCCTTTAAGACTACATACTTCAAAGCATTGTTTTTTTGTTTTTTTTCCCCCTCTAGTCCAGGCTAGAATATGGGCTCCCAAGCCTAAAAAAGACTAGCTGTGCAGATTCCTGAAAGAGTCTGTAACTCTGCAGCTATTCTCTCTGCACTCACTTCTCTTTTCAAAGACACGCTGCGTTTTGTCAGCAAATACTGTGCTTAAAACAGACCCTCCATTGTCTGACAACTGACAATTCCTGAAGTGCCCTACCACATGCTTGCACAAGTAATATTTAATAAGAGTGCTTCGAATATAATTTTTTTTTTTTTTATCGGTGTAGAATAAATTTGAGTTTGAGTTAGACTTAAAAATGTATTATTATTAATATTTTATATTTAATGACAGAATACTGTCAGCATGGTATGTACAGTGTTCTAATATATATATATATATATATATATATATATATATATATATATATATATATATATATATATATCGTAATATACTGGTATTGGCAATAACCGTGATATTCAAAGCACGAAATATCGACATCGTGTTAATTTAGAGTGTGGCAATATACCGGTATTGGCGATAACCACAATATTGAAAATGAATAGGACTCATAAGATAACATGACACGTAAATACTACGGTCCGACTGGACCCCGTGTTTTTTTCTCCCTCCCTATTAGGCTACACATTGTTGCAGCCATAAAAATTGTTCAGCTTTTTTTTTTAATGTCAAAGTAGTTATATTTTGTTTCATTTATTTATTAAGTTAATTTAGAAAAAATGTTTGGAGCAATATTTGTTTGTTAAATTAAAGTTTTCGTGTTTTAAAGTATAATAAAATCCATATAAAACACTTCAAGCATATCACAATGTTAGTTTAAATGTTTACCATCACCACCACAGTAAAAATGCATCTTTGACAAGCTCAGGCAGATGCAGCTCGCATCGGTGCTTGCGAACGAAACGGGCCATACAATCTAAACTAATAAACAAAATACAAATTAAAAAAAACATGCAGGGTGTCTTACCTTACACCTCTCCGCAAAATTTATATAAATCCGATCTTCAATTTCCACGCCGGCTATGCAAATTCAGTTCACGTCAACGAAAGCAAAATATTCGAGCTGTATTTTATTTGTCATCAGCTCATTTCAAGATCAAATGCCGCTATATGAGAAAGAACGACCTAAGCACTGCAAGAGCATCTGAGACTTAGGCTACTTTCAGTTTCACTGGCAGCCGTTTGCGTGTTTTTCTTGCATTTTCTTGTGGTGCCCCCTCAACACTCGGTGCCCTACGCAGCGCGTGATGCCTGTGGTCGGAGCGGCGGCTCTGAGTGATCGGATTTAAATCCGCCTCGAAAGAATCTCGGAAGACATGTACTCCTGATCCCTCACAATGTTATAGATATCTGATCAGAGAAAACGAATGAAGTGAACAGGTGTAAAAAGGCCTTAACTGCGCTGAAGGAACGCTCACTGCTGCTGCTGGCGCAGACTCTATAAACACCAGAGCATGTCTGACGGTCTTGACGGTCGTGGTATCATGGGCTCGTGTTGTTTCCACCAGTGCAGCACATCTCATAGTTTCTTTTAATGAATTAATGTCTATTTACATAATGTCTATTCTTGTATTTGTATTTGCAATCTAGTCATGGCCAATAACAATTATGTTAATATTTATTCATCATACTGTTGAACTATCGGGAGCTTTAAAGAAGATTTATCAGTAACAGAGTATTACCCTGTGTTTATCAGTATCCAATTATGTTTGTTGGGTAAAAAAGAAAAACTAACACAGTAACAAAGTAAAAGTAAAAATTAATTTGATAACTATAAATAAAAAATAAACAAAAAGAACTATAAATGAGTGTTAGCAAATGTAATCTAAATGTAAAAATAACAGAAATTATCACATATACACTTTTAAAAATAAAGGTTCCAAAAGTTTTTTGTTTTGGTCCCCAAATAACTTTTCTGTGATCAGTTCTTAAAATAACAATGTTTTGCTTAATATAGAAGAACATTTTAATAATCTAAAGAAACCTATTCTCTCTCTCTCTCTCTCTCTCCTACTCTCTCTCTCTCTCTCTTCTCTCTCTCTCTCTCTCTCTCTCTCTCTCTCTCTCTCTCTCTCTCTCTCTCTCTCTCTCTCTCTCTCTCTCTCTCTCTCTCTCTCTCCTCTCTCTCTCTCTCTCTCTCTCTCTCTCTCTCTCTCTCTCTCTCTCTCTCTCTCTCTCTCTCTCTCTCTCTCTCTCTCCTCTCTCTCTCTCTCTCTCTCTCTCTCTCTCTCTCTCTCCTCTCTCTCTCTCTTCTCTCTCTCTCTCTCTCTCTCTCCCTCTCTCTCTCTCTCTCTCTCTCTCTCTCTCTCTCTCTCTCTCTCTCTCTCTCTCTCTCTCTCTCTCTCTCTCTCTAAATGGATAAGGGTCATATGCTGGCTGTCTGAAGCGATACAGGCAGGGACCATCTGAGTGTTAAGTTAACCCAGGTGGTTGATTTCTTTCTCACTATGAATAATTGATAGTCACGTGTATAGAGGCAGGATGTCAGAGTATACTGCATCAGCTCTAGCCATGCTACAGGTGCTCACATTCATTTAGGATGTTTTAAGCAAATCGGACAACCTTTTCTTGAAATCCAAGTGGTCAGAGGAGCGCATCTGAGATACATATTACTACCAGGTATAAACAGCAATGTGTCTCGTAAATCTTAATACCAGGCTATCATGGGGGCCTATGATAATCTGGTCCCGTAGCTCTGGCCTCTTGTGATTTATTCAACTGTTTTAGAATTCATTAACATCTCTTAGAAATGTAACATCTAAGCTGCACAATTTGAGGTATCATACATGCCTGTAGCACAAAATGGTGTGGGACGAGTTATGCCTTGAATTGTAATACGTAGGATAAGAGGATTTGAAAGAATCTGAAGTAAAAGTGAAGTAGAAGTAAAAGTGATTTTTGCCCTCCATATTGCTATACTTTAATCTCTATTATTATTGTATGAGGCATCCATTTCAAGTTTATAAGCGAGATGGCCTGAGACTCAGATGATGCAAAATGGCCCAAAAAGCATGCAAGAGAGACAATTTCACAAGACAGACAGGGAAAACCAATAGGTGTTCCCTCTGTGTTATCAGAGATTCCTCAAGAAATTCCAGAAAACCCACAATTGTAATTCTAACTCTGCCTAAAATAGGCCTTTACGCGCTTGATGCCACAAAGAAAAGTGAACAAAAAGTCAAAACAGTACAAATGTATTGTTGTTAAAGTGGAACCTTCCTGCAGATTTGCAATGAAACAGAATAATATACTGTATGTCACCTTTAATGTGTGCCACGCTAGACCTATATATATGTGGAGGGTGAGTGATATATGATGCAAGTCGAAGTCAAGAAAGTGTGTGTGCAGACCCCCACATTGAAGGACCCCCGTTCACCATGACAGCCGTATTGATTTGGCCTTCTCTCTCCTCTCTCATAAAGCTATCTCTCTCAGACCACTTAATCCTAATGGCCGACTTTATTCGCCTTTTCTCCCTCCTCAACACTGAGCTCAAGCAATTTCACACAATATTAAAGACGATTTGGCCCAGGATATTGATAATGGTGGGGAAATATTCTGACTCAATGCAATCTTTAGTGGATAAATTGCATTTTTGATCATTGGGATTAAGTTACCAAAAAAGAAAAAAAGAAAAGAAAAAATAATTTCCTTTAACATTTTCATTATCAGTATATTTTACTGATACTTTGATTATTAAATACCCAAAAAAATCCATTGTTCATCAATTTCCGATTTGAAACAACCTGTTGGATGCTTTGCATGTCGGTCAGACATGTCTAAGGCTGGGGTCACACAAAAAGATTTTCAAAATGTGAGAGACCACAAACATGACGATAAGAAATCCTAGATTTAAACGTTTTGTTCCTCTAGTGCGTGGAGTGCCGCATGTGACCAGGAAAGACCACCACACACTAACAGATTCCATTCACAAACAAACCAGAGTCCCACCTGTGAACATGGGAAATCTCGCAAAATGTTATGCTTCTGTCCGCCCATTTTCTGAATTGGTATCATTCTGTCCACATGGCAGTCTGCAGAGTGTGCATGCGTTTGTCCTCAGGGTTCCCCCCACACAATAGGATTTCTGATCATAAATATTCATGTTGGATATTTACGATTTGAGATCGGTGCGGCCCCAACGTTCTTCCGAACAAATTCAATCACTCTTAACACATCACACCACAGGAAAATCTGACAAGACTATCTGTAGAACCATCAAGATAATTAGTAAGGGAAAACATTACCTAAGTTTTTCGCAAGGGGAGAATTGGGCCCAAAATATTCCTGATCATCTTAGTGTGTGGCCAGCTCAAGCCAGCAGTTCTTAGCAGGAATAAAGGTGCGGTCACATTTACCATTGCTCAGCTAAATTTTGCAGGCGAAATCCAGTCATTACAATAAGAATGTGCACAATTGGGATTTTTGTGTAGGGGTGAAAAAGTGTGCGAGTAGGTGTAGGTGTGAGCAGTCATACATCTCTACGCTATTGACAATGGACCTGTATTTGCACGCAAAATTTTGCTAATGTGACCGCACCTAAAGTTGCAAAGTTAAACCAGACCTTAGGCCATACATGAACTATGAACATCCCAAAAAACAAAGCTCAAGCAAGACTGACCATAATGTAATATGGCGCTGTTCCATGATGACATAGGGTGTCCCCTCTGTGGCCTTTTGCAAAGCCTGCATTGATACAGACTCAGACAGTGGACTACAACAATCAATACAGCATTATGCCATCAAAGTGGGGACTCTAAGGAGAACTTAGGAGTCATAACCGGGTCAAATAACTTCATTCTAGAAGTCTTAGAAACCAAAGATCCAAAGTTTATTACCAATTGAACCCTTAAACTACTGGTGCTTTACCGAGCTATCTTTAATGAATCAGAATAATATCAGCAAGCAAAGGAAAAATATATGAGCTTGTCACTCTTCTAATGTACTGTAAAGCAAATAAAAGGTCAAATGAACTATAGATTTGTATCATAAAAGCAGTGTCAAAAGCTTGATGCATACTCTCTCAGATACTGTCACTATGAAATAACATTCACGTATACACAGCTCTACATCGTGATCAAATTATAAATAAGAGATAGCACAGGCTAAAATACGATTCTCCAACTGTCTGCAATGACTGTTCTCTTTATCTCTAGGTAAGGGTAGCTGATATATTGGGATATATTTCTTTCTGTCAGTCCAACTGATAGTTTGTGGCTGAAGAGATGCTTTAACAACATCATGGCCAGAAGGTGATGGATAGGCCTGTTGATTTTCACTGACATATTATAAGGAAGGCAACACGAGAACTGTATGAAGAACTCTATATCTTAAACTGAAGATCACACAATTATCTGAAACCACACAGTTAAGGAAGTAATTAGATCAATTACATACACTCACCTAAAGGATTATTAGGAACACCTGTTCAATTTCTCATTAATGCAATTATCTAATCAACCAATCACATGGCAGTTGCTTCAATGCATTTAGGGGTGTGGTCCTGGTCAAGACAATCTCCTGAACTCCAAACTGAATGTCAGAATGGGAAAGAAAGGTGATTTAAGCAATTTTGAGCGTGGCATGGTTGTTGGTGCCAGACGGGCCGGTCTGAGTATTTCACAATCTGCTCAGTTACTGGGATTTTCACGCACAACCATTTCTAGGGTTTACAAAGAATGGTGTGAAAAGGGAAAAACATCCAGTATGCAGCAGTCCTGTGGGCGAAAATGCCTTGTTGATGCTAGAGGTCAGAGGAGAACGGGCCGACTGATTCAAGCTGATAGAAGAGCAACTTTGATTGAAATAACCACTCGTTACAACCGAGGTATGCAGCAAAGTATTTGTGAAGCCACAACACACCCAACCTTGAGGCGGATGGGCTACAACAGCAGAAGACCCCACTGGGTACCACTCATCTCCACTACAAATAAGAAAAAGAGGCTACAATTTGCACAAGCTCACTAAAATTGGACAGTTGAAGACTGGAAAAATGTAGCCTGGTCTGATGAGTCTCGACATTCAGATGGTAGAGTCAGAATTTGGCGTTAACAGAATGAGAACATGGATCCATGCCTTGTTATCACTGTGCAGGCTGGTGGTGGTGGTGTAATGGTGTGGGGGATGTTTTCTTGGCACACTTTAGGCCACTTAGTGCCAATTGGGCATCGTTTAAATGCCACGGCCTACCTGAGCATTGTTTCTGATCATGTCCATCCCTTTATGACCACCATGTACCCATCCTCTGATGGCTACTTCCAGCAGGATAATGCACCATGTCACAAAGCTCGAATCAGTTCAAATTGGTTTCTTGAACAGTCACCCCCACAGTCACCAGATCTCAACCCAATATAGCATCTTTGGAATGTGGTGGAACGGGAGCTTCGTGCCCTGGATGTGCATCCCACAAATCTCCATCAACTGCAAGATGCCATCCTATCAATATGGGCCAACATTTCTAAAGAATGCATTCAGCACCTTGTTGAATCAATGCCATGTAGAATTAAGGCAGTTCTGAAAGCGAAAGGGGGTCAAACACAGTATTAGTATGGTGTTCCTAATAATCCTTTAGGTGAGTGTATATCCTAACTACAAACACACAATGAAGGAATTCAGCAGGGGACATGGCTAAATAGAAGCTCTAGACCTTGGATAGTCAGAAACTCGTTGTTTCCTCTTTTGAATACTCAGTTCACTCCACCCACCTTTGTTCATAACTCACACAGGGCATATTCAAAAGAACCACTATGCTGAGCCAAACAAAAATGCCATACTGCTTAAAAAAAAATATAAATCACCATGCTCTTCAAACTATTACAATAAAGCACCAAATACGTACTTCAGTAGTACAATAATAAAAAATATTGCGCTTTTTTGTTTTCAAGGTGTCAAAAAAGTTTTTTTTTTAGCCACTCAACTGTCATGGAAACAACTAAGCAAACAAAAAGAAAAGAAACAATCCGGGGCTTCAAAATGTATAGCATAAAAGCCCTGCTCCTGTTTAAATATTTATAGAAAGTATTATGGCAGAGGAAGACAGAAATGTAGCCAGTAGTTCTGGAGACTATGCGTTTCAAAAGCCGTTATAAGACAATCAATTGGAGAGGACATTGATGAGTTTTTACAGTGGAAACAGGCAGTACAGGATTGAAGGGTGAGCAGAAACACAATCAGTAGACTGAAGAGGAGTGAACGCCTCCCAAATAAACCATGAGAAGATGTGCCCACAAGTGTCCTACCTGACACCTAATTCATCATTAAAAGTGCTGGAGTAGGTGCGTGGGTCTCCTGCGATGGATGGTTCAAACAGGCATTAATAGTAACAGCATCACAAACGACGCTCATGTGGTTGAGGTTGTAGGCTGATCAAATGAGATTACTGCTTCTGTAGTATAGGCTTTCTTGCAGGAAGTGCACCCAAGTTGTTCCCCATTGAAGCTTGACAACATTTGTCTTTATATTGTCTCTACTTGTTTTCCAACCAACAGGCAACATAATCTTGCATCTCTATAGAACAAAGGTGTCAAATCCTACTTCTGGAAGACCTTTCTTCAAAGGTTAGCTCCAACACACCTGCTCAGAAAGTTTCTAGGGCTGCATCTGAAATCACAAACTCTTGAAGTACTTATTTTGAATAAGTGAGCATTAAAAAGTATTGTTCTTTATAGCATGATTGCGTATAGTATGAGAGTAATCCAGACACACTACATTTGCCATGTTATCGTTGTCATGTGACCTACCAGCGTCTCTCTGAACATGGTCCATAAAATGCACACTTCAGAATCTCACCGAAAGTAGGTGGTTTTGATTTCGGATGCAGCCTAGTACCTTCTTGTATTCCTGAAGACCTTGCTTAGTTGGTTCAGCCTTTTTTTAAGGTCCCCCTATTATGGTTTTTCGAATATTCCCTTTCATGCAGTGTAATAGCTGTTTGTGAATGTAAACATTCTGCAAAGTTGTAAAGTCGAAAACATGATAAATAAAGTTATTGTCTCCCAAAAGAAAGAATTGACTCTGAACCGCCTAAACGAGTCGTTTGTAATTCGAATCCCACTGCGCGGTTCTACAACACTAGATTCACAAAGCATTTGCTCTTGAAAGATGGGTCAGTACTTACTTTATTTGGACAAACTTGCTTCTCAGAATCACAACCTGTAAGTATGAATAATTATTGACGTATTTATTTTCTACCGGGTGTTCAAAATAAGTAGTTTTGTGTTTTATATTGTGTTTTGACTAGTATATGGATGTTTTATGTTTTGTTGTTTTTTTATTGTTCTCCATTGTAATGTACAGCACCTTGGAACTACTGTGTAGCCTGTAAGATTGCGGCTAAGATGGTCGCATTTTCCGCCCAAAATATTAATTTGCTGGTGATATTTTGGCTGAGATCGCCACTGGCAACAATATAAATGTACATGTTATGATTCAAAATTGCGTACCTTTTTACATGAATGTTCTGTGATGAGTAGCCAATCACATCTTTTGTGGTGTTGACGTAATAATCTCTATCGAGCAACGATGACGGCGGTGCCAGCATGAGAGAGATAGAAAACGACGGAGACATGTCAATGAACACCCAAGTACCGTAAAAGTGCAGGAAGGCAGTGTCTATTTCATGAACACCATGTGGATAAACTACAACAGATGTCAACTGTGTGGACGCAAACTAATCATTCAAAATTCTCGTTTTTAATTGATACTGATATGGAATCTTATTCTCAATTTATTTTAATCTTTGCTGTTTTTCTGTTACTGCCTGGACTTTATTTATACACATTATTTATAGCACATCCATCCATAATAGCAGTAAGATTTGTACTTAACTGTCACCTTTAATGTGTTTGTTAATTTTAGTGAACAATTAAACGTTCAGCTTTCAGACTCTTTTAATTTCATCACGAAATACAAGCAATATATTTTGGCAGTCTTTAATGTGGACTGACTGATCGCTCAATCAGCATTTCGACCTTGGAAAGAGCTTGTATAAAACAGCTTGAGAACAATCATTTCACATAATGCCAAATTTACCTCAGCCATTCAATGCTCATAAACTCATTAGTCAGCCACAAAAATAACTATAGAAAGGGGCATTTTGCTAAATATATTCACGTTAGTGCTCGGCTATGCACCGTTATTGATACCGCATTTTGCACCGCAATAAATTAGAAATATACACATGGATTTGTTGATAGACATACACTTGTTAATGCTGATGGTAAGGAATTACAGTTGCAACCTCATAATGTACCTCAAACTGAGTAGCGTATCATTGAGAAACATCCTGCTCAAGTTGTCCTTGTGATGGAGGTTTGGGTTGAATAACTAGTTCTTCCAAGTTTGATATGGTAAAATGGACACCAGGGTTACTGTCTTTACAGTGTGTGCAAACCTCCAGAGCTAAAGATCAGTAATGGTAACGGCCTTTTAGCTTCCGACAAGCACTGTAAGCGGTAGACAGTCACAACAGACTGGGCCATCTGGCCAATCAAAGCAGGGTAGGCTTGCGGAAAGGAGGGATATGGAGAGACTGAATCACCCGACGAGTCGTTTGAGAATCATTGAAAAATGCGATGTGCAATGTATATTATGAGAAAATGAAAGTGTTTTTTGACCTTTGATGCATGGAAACCTGGAAGAACCCTTTAGGAACAGCATAATTGGGGTACTTTAATTTTGGATTGCAAACCTCCACAAGCAGGATTAGACACTCGTGCTATCGCACCACAGCTAGATTAATGGCAAAACTCACCTTTAAGTCTCGAGCTGCCTCCATGTGATTGTCATAGGCCAGAACATTGGCTGTCAGGTTCATCCTGTCTTTAGCAACAGTGGATTCTCCTTCTAATGCATCGGATGCAACCGCAACATTCAATAGAGGATGTTCACACTTAGTCCCATCCCACACCTGATCAAATTGGGCAACTGTTAGTTGTACAAATTGGATGTAAGATTCACTGATTTTGAAGATTCAGATTAGGTAAAATAGCAGAAAGTACCTTCAGTAGGATACAACGACTATCCATGACAGCCTTAGCCAGCAATTGGCAGGTAAGATCAAAGTACATCCCGGGATGTACCGAAGACAGAGAGACAGTGGGGTCAATGGATATCAGAGACTGGCCAGCTGCCCATTGGCGAAGCTCCTGCACTGTATGTTTATCGGATTCTCCAAAGTGAAATGATTTGCTGGAGGTACGAGGGGCCACTGGGCTGTCAATTATTCCATCGAATGTGACTGCAGACCAACCATAAGTGTTTAAGAGTGTCATGGAGTCGTTGTATATTTTTGCCTGGGAGGATATGGGAAAACAGGATACAGTTAGTATTAATGTCTGAATTACTTAATATCATCAAATACAATCATCTTAATACATGTCACCAAGACATTTATTTGGGTATTGGGCAATGTTGGGGGCAACATATTACTCAATAATAATCAAATTACTTTTTCAACTAGTAAAGTAATGCTAAGTTACTTTCCCATGTATTGACTGGCATCTCGCCTGTTCCCATGTTGAGAGAATGAGATGCTTAACATAAAATGTGAGGCTTTCCAGACACTCTTTCACAAATATCTTGGCGATGTAGGTGCGATGCATGTGCGATTTCTAGGAATATGTGGTTCTGCTAGATTACTTTAAGTCAAGGGTGTGAATTTCTGCTACTGGAGGGCTGCGCTCCTGCAGAGTTTACATGCAACTTGTTCCAATACAACTGTCTGGAAGTTTCTAGTAGTCCGGTGTGTGGAATTACAGCTAAGGTAGCCCTCCAAGACCAGAACTGGACAACACTACTTAAAGCAAATAAGTGGCTTAGGTCCACTTTCAATATTCTGAATAATGAATAAACAGATCAAATCTCCTCACCTTGAATCTGTGGAGTCGGATAATGTCCCCAACTCTGATGATGACTGGGTGATCCTCCAGTTTTTTAGAGAAGATGTTGCAGCTCACTTTAACATCTGATTGATCAGTGATCTTTAGTGTAGAGCAGTAATCTAGTGACAAATAATGAGGTACTGACTAAAAAAAAAAACCTCAAGAGATATGCTTGTGACTATGCCAAATAACCAAATATAGTTAAGGCTTAAAGTACTGTTAATGACATAAGTTTTGACAAAACTGACAACATGAAACGAATGAAAACAGTTTACCACATTTTGCAATTTTCATTTGATGATTTTAGTTGCACAAACATTTCAAAACTAAGAATATGCATTGATCCATGGTCAATTGGTCACCCTTTGGACATGATGCACAATGGATGTCTGAATGGGTGCTTGCATTCTCTTCACTCATCAAAACATTGTTACTTCAACAAGCCAATTGAAGAGATTGATTTTTGGCATTTTACCACAGAGTACATGTTACGTTCCAAGCCATGATCAATGAACTAAAATGTATTGATTTTGAAAATAGCATGAAGGTAGTATGGAAATGCACCGTGAGAAATTGGTTTGGCAATAATTGGTTTGCATAAGCTTTTCTTGAGATGCAGTCTGCGACTTGGTGGTATAAATGATCTTATGCAAACACTGCAGAAAACAAACCTCATTGTTCACGATCAGCAGTACAAACCAAGGTCGCCGTTTTGTTTTGGCTGTCTTTGAAATGTTATCCAATCTCTGAAGTGCAAAGAATAATGCACAAATATTCAGAGTTTTTGTTAACACTTTATTTTACAGCGTCCTTGTTACATGTAGTTACTGTAGTAATAACTATGCAACTAACCATAAACCAAAACCTATAGTACGTACATGTAGTTAATTATTATTACTCAGTACTTATTTGTATAATTACACTGTTACACAGATACCTTATAATAAAGTGTAACTGGCGTTTTCCCTCTGTTTTGATGGCTATTTCGAAAGTGGCCCTGAAAGTCGTTTAGAAAGTCATCTTTCCTTTGGACTCACTCTCCAGACAGCTCAAATAACAATGGGAGTGCCTATTACAGCCTTGCTGGGATGATGGAAATTCACTGACCTGAACCTTTAGAGGGGAAAGGCTGTTTGAAGAAGGTCACCACGCCATAGACGTTCACCACTGTCTTGTGCTTCAAATTGTTTAGAGGAACATAAGTGTATTTGGCCTTCAAAGAAACAGGGAATATTGCCATTAAAGGAATGTTCTGGCTTCAATACAAGTTAAAGGGATAGTTCACCCAAAAATGACAATTATCCCATAATTTACTCACCCTCAAGCCAGGTGTATTAGATTCTTCTTTCAGACAAATACAATCAGAGTTATATTAAAACATTTCCTGGCTAATCCACACATTACAATGGCAGCCCAAAATTTGAAGCCCAAAAAAGTGCATCCATCCATTATGAAAGTAAGAAAAATATACATATTCAAAACTTTATAAAGTGAAATATCTAGCTTCCGGCAGACCTTACGTATTCAACTTACTAAGAAAGTGTAACGACTCTCGCAGTTCAAAATTCTTATGCTACGGCCGACGTCATACGCAGGGTTCCCACACCTTGGTTAACTTCAAATTCAAGGACCTTTCAAGGACTTTCCAGGGCCAATACCCTCAAATTCAAGGACTTAATGTGGGGACACATTTCAAGTGAGAGCAAGGTTACATTGTGTTACCTTGTAAGAAACATTGTTAGTTTTTTTGTTTCAAACACAACTTTTTGCATTTATTTTTGGCCATATGGCAGAGATATTCTATTTGTCGTATTTCTGTTTTTCATCAAATGGAAGAATATTCGGTACATCCTATACTTTATTCTAAAATGATCTGATATTTACTTTTGCATGGATTTTATTGAAAAGAGCTTATGCTCATGTAACCAGAAGTTAAGATATATGAATATGCATTTAAGTTTTTCTTGCTTCATGCGTTTACATTATCTTAACAAGAAAAGCAATTCAACATTACATTTAATAAAATATTTGGGCAACAGATTATCTCAAATGTTTTACGTTTATTGAACACAATAGTTTTCATTGTTATGCTGACGATACTCAGCTCTATATTTCTTCACGCCCTGAAGAAACTTACCAATTCACAAGATTAACGGAATGCATAGCTGATTTAAAAATTGGATGACCTGTAATTTCCTGCAACTCAATTCAGAAAAAACTGAATTTTTAATTATTGGACAAAAAAGCTCCACAAGTAGTAACCTAGAATACTGTCTAACACTTGATGGCTGTTCTGTCAAGTCTTCGTCGTCAGTGAGGAACCTGGGTGTGCTCTTTGATACCAATCTTTCGTTTGAAAGCCACGTTTCGAGCATCTGTAAAACTGCATTCTACCATCTTAAAAATATATCTAAATTACGGCACATGCTCTCAATGCAAAATGCTGAACAGTTAGTTAATGCGTTCATGACCTCAAGGCTAGATTATTGTAATGCTCTACTGGGTGGTGGCCCTGCTCGCTTAATAAATAAACTCCAGCTGGTCCAAAACGCAGCAGCTCGAGTTCTTACTAGAACCAGGAAGTATGACCATATTAGCCCAGTTCTGTCAACATTGCACTGGCTACCTATTAAACATCGCATACATTTTAAAATCTTGCTTATTACTTACAAAGCACTAAATGGTTTAGCTCCCCAATACTTGAGCGAGCTCTTAACATATTATACTCCATCACGTCTACTGCGGTCTCAAAATTCTGGCCAGTTGATAATACCGAGAATATCCAAATCAACTGCAGGCGGTCGATCCTTTTCCTATTTAGCTCCTAAACTCTGGAACAGTTTTCCTAACATTGTTCGGGAAGCAGACACACTCTGTCAGTTTAAATCTAGACTAAAAACACATCTCTTTACTGTGGCATACACATAAAACACTTTTTCTTTTAAATTATTGTTAGGCTGCATTAACTAGGTCAGCCGGAACCGGGAACACTTCCCATAACACCTGATGTACTCATTACATCATCAGAAGAATGGCATCTACGCTAATGATAGCCTCTCTGTTTTATCCCGAGGTTTATTGCAGTCAGCCGGATCCGGGCCGTATCCAGATCAGATGGTGGACCTGCGCCCAGAGAAGACCAACACAGGACCCCGAAGTGTCTGCAGAGACCGTGTCAATTATTCTCCCCCTGCAACTGCCTCATCGACACGGCATCTTAATAAACCTGTCTCCAGTGTGATGACTCAGATTGTTCGAATATTACAATTAAATAATACTTAAATCGATATGTCATCCGCAATAAACCCATCCCCAGCGTGTTACCTCCGGTCCTTCGAATATTACAATTAAATAATACTTAAATCGATATGTCATCCACAATAAACTCGTCTCCAGCTTGTTGCCTCCGGTCCTTCGAATATTCCGATCTATTATGACCTCTGACCTGTAAAGCTGCCAGAATAATAATCATATGCTGTTTGTTAATTGGCCAGAGGAGAACTGGCACCCCGACTGAGCCTGGTTTCTCCCAAGGTTTATTTTTCTCCATTAGGTCACCTGATGGGGTTTTGGTTTCCTTGCCACTGTTGCCTCTGGCTTGGCGTGCTCAGTTGGGGACACTAAAATTTTTCAACTAAACATCAAAATAAATCTAATTAATAAACTAAATGAACCATATAATAATGAACCATATATTACTGATCTAATTATTGATCTAAAGCCCACACTGTCACCGTATGGAAATTTAAACTGATGACATCAAATGACTATACAGCTTAATAAAATTATGCTGCATTATTTTCCTGTTTAACACTGTAAAGCTGCTTTGGAACAATCTACATTGTTAAAAGCGCTATATAAATCAAGTTGACTTGATTTGACAATATACACTCACCTAAAGGATTATTAGGAACACCATACTAATACTGTGTTTGACCCCCTTTCTCCTTCAGAACTGCCTTAATTCTACGTGGCATTGGTTCAACAAGGTGCTGAAAGCATTCTTTAGAAATGTTGGCCCATATTGATAGGATGGCATCTTGCAGTTGATGGAGATTTGTGGGATGCACATCCAGGGCACGAAGCTCCCGTTCCACCACATTCCAAAGATGCTCTATTGGGTTGAGATCTGGTGACTGTGGGGACCATTTTAGTACAGTGAACTCATTGTCATGTTCAAGAAACCAATTTGAAATGATTCGAGCTTTGTGACATGGTGCATTATCCTGCTGGAAGTAGCCATCAGAGGATGGGTACATGGTGGTCATAAAGGGATGGACATGGTCAGAAACAATGCTCAGGTAGGCCGTGGCATTTAAACAATGCCCAATTGGCACTAAGGGGCCTAAAGTGTGCCAAGAAATCATCCCCCACACCATTACACCACCACCACCAGCCTGCACAGTGGTAACAAGGCATGATGGATCCATGTTCTCATTCTGTTTACGCCAAATTCTGACTCTACCATCTGAATGTCTCAACAGAAATCGAGACTCATCAGACCAGGCAACATTTTTCCAGTTTTCAACTGTCCAATTTTGGTGAGCTCGTGCAAATTGTAGCCTCTTTTTCCTATTTGTAGTGGAGATGAGTGGTACCCGGTGGGGTCTTCGGCTGTTGTAGCCCATCCGCCACAAGGTTGGACGTGTTGTGGCTTCGCAAATGCTTTGCTGCATACCTCGGTTGTAATGAGTGGTTATTTCAGTCAAAGTTGCTCTTCTATCAGCTTGAATCAGTCGGCCCATTCTCCTCTGACCTCTAGCATCAACAAGGCATTTTCGCCCACAGGACTGCCACATACTGGATGTTTTTCCCTTTTCACACCATTCTTTGTAAACCCTAGAAATGGTTGTGCGTGAAAATCCCAGTAATTGAGCAGATTGTGAAATACTCAGACCGGCCCGTCTGATACCAACAACCATGTCACGCTCAAAATTGCTTAAATCACCTTTCCCATTCTGACATTCAGTTTGGAGATTGTCTTGACCAGGACCACACCCCTAAATGCATTGAAGCAACTGCCATGTGATTGGTTGATTAGATAATTGCATTAATGAGAAATTGAACAGGTGTTCCTAATATTCCTTTAGGTGAGTGTATAGTCATTGATTGAACATATTTGGGTTCGGTGTAAGCACTGAAAACATATCACAACATAGTGCCGATAAAATGCATTATAAAACATTCCAATATGGGACATTATCATAATGATTGGACAAACAATATTAAACAATGAATAAAACAATTTTTAAAAAAAGGTGTGTCTGTGAAATGTTGAGGTACCATCGTAGTTTCTGCGCGTAACATTCTGCTCGCGTGAACATCATGGTATCGTACAACACAAAGTAACCCACGCAGGAAACACTTGACGTAACGCGTAAATGCATGTAACTAGCGTAAATCAAGCAAGCTTGAATGCATAGGCCACGAAGTGTTGGCCAAATAACATATTAGCGGACTGGGAATATGGAATTTTTCCCAGAAAACTTCTTGCACAAAATAAATTCAAGCACTTTCAAGGACCTGTATCTATGCATGTCGTTTTATGTATGCCAACTTTCCAGGGCCTTGAATTTTTTTTTCAGATTTACAAACTTTCAAGGATTTCAAGGATCTGTGGGAACCCTGCATACGCCATGCCAGTTGTGCTTTTTCCATAAATTGAACACGGAAGACGGTCTGGCGGAAGCTAGATATTTGACTTTAAAGTTTTAAATATGGATATTTTTCTTACAAAAACCCATTCGCTTCAGAAGGCATTTATTTACCCCCCAGAGCCATGTGGAATACTTTAATAATGGATGGATGCTTCAAATTTTGGGCTGCCTTTTTTTTAATTTGCCATTTATAATTCACACAGCTTGGAAGAGCCGGCACATTTTTTTATATAACTCTGATTGTATTTGTCTGAAAGAAGAATGACATATACACCTAGGATGGCTTGAGGGTGTGTAAATTATGGGGTAATTTTCATTTTTGGGTGAACTATCCCTTTAAGCTTTAAAACTGAAAAATGGTACCATAGTACAACATGGTTACACTAATGCACAGTAATTATATCAGATATCAATTGTCAATGTCAAAAATCCAATGGAAGAGAGAAAATGAACACTGAGCAAGTTTTTCTTCATTTGAATTTCTTCATTTATTCTAGACTGAATGTGTCTGGAGGCATGTAGTGTTAAAGCACTTGATCTGGCTCAAGCAAATGTAAAAGAGGTTGGCAAATTAAAAGGGACACTGTACTCAAGTGAAGGAACAACGAATCACACAATCATACAGAGACGAGCTGAAAGAGCCGGTAGACAGAAGCCAATTTAGATAAAGAATCTCCTTGATCTCTGGCGGATAAACTGCATATATGGTATTAGGACAAAGTGGGAGAGATTTTTCTCTCATATCTACATGAAAAGTAATGCATACTGTACCTCTGAACTGGAGGGACCATGGGAAGGGGCGGCAGAGGGACATACCTATCAATCATCCCGATAGAAGCAATTGAAAAAATATTAGAAAAAGATGTTAAAGTAAGAAATATGGTTTTCACAAAGTTAAAGAGGATGGTGGGGATTTTGAAATGCAATCACATACTGTAGCACTCACATAGACACGGGCATCTGTGTCATCCATCTCCAGCTGACAAGGATGTAGTTTGTCTCTGAGAAAAGATGGAGACTTTCTGATAGTGAACTCTGCCAATAGGACAACATCCTAAACAAAAATAAATAAAATAAATCATTGTAATGCATTTCATGATGTATTATGCCAACCATAATATAAAAATGTTCAGTAGAACATTTGATTCTTAAATTATATTAATTAAAAATTTATATAACATTTTACTAAGATATATTTAGTAAGACAAGGCACTGATATTCATATGCAGTTTTTAAATATGCAGACTGCTATATCATTTTTTATTTATAAAAATGCATTATTTATATACTGTGTGTATAAATATAACATTATTAATAACCTGCTTCCTTTGGCATTGAAACTTGTTTTTGACTACCACAAAGTATGAATTCTTCAAAGAATAAAAACCTGATGTATCAAATATGACATAAAAAGGAAATTATTTGTTTATTTTTACATATTTTGACTTAAAAATATTCTGGCTATTATATGCCCTTAGATCAAGTATATGTGATTATCTATGTATTATTATGCTTTATCACCCACCAAGGTAAAATCATAAATTTGATTAGGAACATAACATCCACACAACAAGTCACATGATTTGAGGTATCATTCATTTGTGTTGCACAAACGGGTCCCCAACGCTAATTATGAGCAATAAGAGATTCTTGCATTGGCAAACAACACTAACAATGTCCTTGAGTGGAAAGGACTAATCAAACAAATGGCGTCTCATCCCTTAATCTATAGGATCAAAATCAAACTTGTGATTATTTTTAGACTTCAGCATCTGGATAAAATAAGCTGATTTACAGAACGCATCTAAGAGTTTAATCCTTGCTCACAGGTATTCAAAGATTACACCAATAATGTTTAGCTCTATCATTATATAGAAGCTGCCAAGTATCATGATAGCTCATCAATTCAAAGCTTTATCTTGTGCCACTGTTTTAAGAATCGCTGTTACCCATGCCAAATGGCAGTTTTATAATCTGTCGTACAAAAAGCTCCTGGCAACAAAAAAGAAAAGTGGAGGTTGTTTGTCAAAAACTTGTTTTCTACAATGCTCTTTTTTTGTTGCTGTCATACAATGAAACGCTCATGATGACTACAACCATTGCTGATCACCATGTTCGACCTCCAACTCCGAGAATAGGAAGATTCAGAGACAAAGCTCAGACCATTCCTGGAAATATGAGTGTGACGGCATGTTTTTTTTCCAGTAAGTAACAGATAATTTTGAGGGTGCCACAAAGGAGGATCCTTGGGGACTAAACAGCAGAGTTCTGACTGAAGGCACGTCTCTCAAGGCCGACTTTCTCTATCAAAGCCATTATCTGTCAGTGGGGAGCTGATCTGAGCTGTGACCATTGTGTTGCTGGAGGAGAAAGGCAGAAAAATACTGGCTATGCAACTGCAGCGCTTTTCACCCTCTTAAACCATCTTCACACAAATGAGGTTACATCAGATGACCTGTTTTCAAAGCAAGTGGACTTGAACGTTAGTTCACGTTTTAATGTGAGAACATTTCATATTTTTACCATAAAATACCTGGTTATTCATTTAGAAGATGCTTCTAGTGATTTGCTCAAGTGTCTTGTTTGGGGCATAAGAAAGATGTTTGCATCAAATCCTTTTATCATTTATCATAGCCTGCTCTGTCTTGAGTATGCTGATCACATGATTTGTTTCAAGTTTTCTGTGATCAATTAGTCAGCCTGACCTAAACCCATCATGGTGCAGGACATTCAGATTTTGTGATAAGTAAATATATATTAATCTGATTTTTTTCAGAAAAAAAAAGCAAAACAACTGCTAATATTAATTGTGAACATTGTCTTAAGATGTTGAAAAGAAAATTAAGTTATATGTTGCTCACGCTGTTATTTACCGCATTTTGAAAAGTATGCAACTCCCAGTTCACGTTGCTTGTTTAGGGTATTGCTTGTTTAAGGGTTAACCAAGCGAAACATGACAAGACTTCAAGATTCTAGACCAACAGCATTTTACTGTGGGCAGGGCTACTCAACGTGATGTGACAAAAATAGAAACCAAACTGACAAAATGTCTTGTCAAGCATCAATTGTCACAGTTCCCACTTGTTAGGACAAAATCTCATATTGCCACACCACACTTAGAAAAAAACACAGTGTTAAAGTGCAGATTTTTAAATCTGATATTTCAATATGTATCGATACTGAAATGTCTGAAAGATATGATACTAATTTTCTACAGTATCGATACCAGCTGCACTCTACTCTCCTCTCCTCTCCGACCGACAGCGAGTTGACACGCACCCGCCTCCTCTCATTCAGTCCGGTTAACCCTCTGAACACGGCGAACGCGTGTTCTGCTGGATTTTTCTTCATGACAGAGTGTTAGTATTGTTGTGACCGGTCTGAATTTTGCATGGGATTGCACAATGTTAATTTTACAAATTCCCACAGATTTCGCGCTCGCATCTGAAGCGCACACACACAGGAGCAAAAATGAGCTCCTTTTTCCAGCTTATTAATGGTCAAATACACTCAAAAATGTCTCGATGCCCATCTTGGGTATTAACGTAAACACAGATGTAACCAGTTCAGGAAGAATGTGTAACAAGAGTGTTTGGGATCCATGCGTGCGTCAGGTCTTAAAGGGACAGCAGTTTTTTATTATTCAAACTACAAAAAGACAAACAATCACTTACAGCTCTTGACTGATTAACTTGTGTAACTTTAATGGATTAATCTGTATTTAATGTTTTACAATGAAGAGTAACCATTTGTATTTTAAATTTGATTACTTTTTTTTTTTTAATTCAGTTTCTTACCTGAATACTGGTAGACCTAACTGAAAAAATAAAGCAGTCTATTTCATTTGTATCTTTATTCAATTGTATTTATTTGTGCTATTGTTTGCAATTTGTTCTTATTTTATTACTGTTTACTCGTCTTTTTTAATTCAATTTGAAATCAAGCTTCCTTGTGCTGTGTGTAAGCTATTGCAACACAATTAGCAAGCAAATATTTGTGAGATAATTGTAATGGTAATTGATCCACGTTTATATATGAAAAAAAGCTTAAAAGCTTTATCATATAAAGTGATATCTTCAGAAGAAATGTTTGATTGCCTAGACTTTCAATAGACGGACAAAAAAAGAATATAAAAAATATCTGACAGTATATGCAGCGTTTTACCCCGTGGTATCAAATATCGATACTTTTTTAGGTATCGTATCGAAGTTAGTAATTCCAGTATCGTGACAACACTATTGTAGCCAATCACAGAGAAGTCTGTTGAGTGTGTGAAGGCAGCGGCCAATCACAGCTGTTTAAGTTAGACAGGATCCATCCTCCAGTTTTTTTTTTTTTTGTTCAGGAAGAGCTCACTGAGATCTAAACGCTTGCAAATCCTTTCAATATACAATGAAAGTCTAGGCACAATGTAAATAAGAGATTCATTGTGGTTCTTTAATTATAGTTTTCGCAAGAACTGAAAATTAAGTGATTGACAGCTTCAGGGATTAAAAAGGGAATGCACTTTGCAAGCTTTATCCCATTTACCATTTCAATAAAAGTTGTGTTGCTGACACAAAAGTTGCATGCTGCTAACACACAATGCAGTTTCAGGAGTGACAACCACAGGACTGAATCCAATAAATTATCTCTTCACAGCTTGAATGCAGGTAATACCGTATCAGTGAATATCTCATTAGGTCAGTGCTTGGTATAAAAAAACAAGAACAAATAAGTACCACCACAAAAAGACTGGTATAGTCACATTTGTACAGTATCCACCGGTATTTTTGCTAAAACTACTACACTGAGGTAAAGGGATAAGAACAGTTATGCTTTTCTCTCACAAGGCTCGCCATTCTTTAAAAAAAATAAATAAAAAGAAGTTGTCTGCTCTCATGCAGCTTTCTTTCCTTCTTTCTTTTTGATAGCCAGATTTAGGCTTCATGTTTTGTAGTGTGCAACTCCTTTCCACGCCACATGCTGGATTTGACCAACAATGCCGGGCTACAAGACCAAACCACTTTCCATTTTGAGATCGCTAACATGAGAGGGCACATGGTGGGAGACAAATAATGAATTCTTTTTTCATTTGTACATATGGAAAATTGAATCTTGCAAATTTTGGTTCCTACTGAAAGCATGTTATTATACCCATGTAATGTTGTCATGATAATATTATGGATTATCAATACATCTTTGTTCCTAGTTCAATATGTAGTTCCACTATTACCCCCTGTCCGACGCCCCTGATTAGGGGTGCAACTATCAATTATTTTGATTATTGATAAATCTGTTTATCAGATTAAAGCTATGGTCTACGATTTCAAAGATTGTTCATTATTAATAACCTCGTTTAGATGCTGGTTATGGTTCTACAGTACAATCCTAACAATATGAAGAGAAAAAAGAATGAAAAAAATCCATTCACTCTATTGGGTGTACACCCGCAGAGAAATTGACCAATGTAAGCTGTCCGGCCGGACAGCTTACATTGGTTAACTGCTCTAATCCAATCACCTGCTCCACTCGCGTCTCCACCCACCGCACCCCACCCCGCCCCCTCCTGCGACATGACATTTTGCGGGCAAGTAGGCAGCATCAACTTAGCAATGGAGAAAAACCAACAAACAGACAGCAGTAAGCGGCCCCTGCTCGCCCCAACAGTCAAGGTTGGAATAAAGAGAACGTCAATTGAGGAAAGAGCAGAGATTAAAAAATAATGTGAAGAACGCCGGACTCAAAGCCGAATCAATATAGGGTCCACCATTGCCCGTTGGAGGAAGCTTCAGAGAAACCTTGGACTTAAAACCGACGCTGACATAGCTGACTTTTTGTTGAGCAGCTAAGCATTTATTTATACTTTTATGGTGTGGTGTATTACATAAATAGCTTTTTATCAGTCTGACAACATGATCATGCTGCCGGTCGGCATTGGAATGTTAGCATTTAGCATCGCCTATCAAGTCAAAGTAATTATATTTCTTGAAGTGCTTGACTATTTCAATAGGCCTAACGTTAGCGGTTTTCTGTTCGAGCCAATAGAACATTGCATGTGTTGCTAATCTTGCTTGGGCGTGAACTCAAACGTGTGCCTCTGAGCTATTTTGTTACGACAATGGTGACATTGAATTGTTGATGAAGCAACTAAGTTCAAATGTTGAAAGTCAACTTTACATATGATGTGTCATTAGCGAGGTCATTAGATTGAAGCGACTAAGCAATGTTGTGGAAGTAAATGACGTCAATCAGTCATAATTGTAAGTGTTCATTACTTCAAGGCTTTATGTGGTACACATGGTACATCACTGTTACGATGTTTACTCCTGCTTGACTGAGTGACGTTGTTCAGGTCGTTTCCCGGTGGGAGGGATCAGGTAGCACAGAGGGGAGGGGTGTGCGTGTGGAGGGGCGGGATGAGTTTTTTAAAAGCCTGAATTTTCTCGACTGATTTTCAACATAGTAGACTACAGCTTTAATCAGATTATTATAAAGAACAAAATAAAAACTCTTTGGGTTTCTTATTCTTATGTTTTAGACAACTTGGGCTGCACTTTTCCCACAGCAGCTCACTTTGTGTCCTCCGCTATTTTTCTGGTGCATTTTATTTTTTTTTGTCCATAAAAAAGCATTATTCAGTAATGTTAAAATGGCAGATGTTTCAGTGCACAAACGATTAATCCATAAATCAAATTATTCAATTATTTTCTTAGTCGATCGACTGTTGTTGTTTTTTTTGTATGAATATTTGTGTGGCATTCGTATTGTATTAAAATGCTCAACATTTATAGATAAATACTGACATGTATATATGAAAAGTTTTACTGGTGCATATAAATGACAATTTTATGAAAAACAGCATGGGAACATGCCTCAATATTTTTTTTTATTTTGCTTCTTCCATTAAACATTTTTAAACCTTTGACTATAATGACTGTTTGGTCAAAATACTGGAGTAAAAAACCCAAGTGAGCCATTATAGAGAAAATACACAAACACTGAGATGAAAAACATCAAGATCTACTTTAGCTATATCACCCAGACCACCTCCTCCTCCCTTTTTATAGCCTGGCGCCCTGACAAATATTTACATATACATATATTTTCCAAATACTCATATGAATATTTTTAAGTTTTAAAGAAGCCTACCCCTTGTCTGACAGACTGGGAGAAGTCCTTGGCCAATGTGCCAAAGAAAATGACGTTGATTGATGTATGTTCAGTGGTACTCTGAGCGAGGTCCTCCTCTGAGAAAGAGAGAGAGAAAACAGCAAGGACAGAGTGAGGCCGGCTACGCTTTCATTTCAAGACTGTGGGGTTGAGAGCTAAAAATCATAGACATGAGTCTGAAGCATGCTTTGAAGAAGCCACTCCAGGCAATCAAGTTGGCCTCATATTGTGCCTCTTTTTTCTAGATTCATTACAGCATAAAAACCAGTGGCGGTATATTAGTTAACATTTTAATGGAGCAAAGCCGTGCAGTCTGGACGGCAGATTTTTCTATACAAATCCCAAAGCGCCAGAGCTGCTTTAAACAGGATGCGAGGTGTGAATGCCAGACAGATTAAGTGTAGCTGCTGACAAAACAGATCAGCTTGATACATCTAAGGCTTGTTCATGATCTTTGTCTTTGAATTTAAATTCAAAATGGGGAAACTCACCTCTGATCTCAGCTCTAAGCATTTCGACGCCATCTTTCTGTGCGCAGGATATCACAGGACCTTTGTGAACCACTCTAGCCTATTCAGAGGAAAGAACTCCTATAAACACTTTAAAGAAGTGAATAGTAATAGCTATGAAGTATTTAAGCCACTTCCTCCCCATATAACCTTAAAGCAAATGCACATCAAAGAAAATTCAAAATTTTTACGTTAAGCTGTTACATATCAATTAAAAATCTATGAGACTTGATAAGCTTTGTCAAAAGTATGATGTACTAGTTGTTTGTGTAAAAGCATTTGCACATGTGAACATTGGCAGATCATCAAAATACGACAGTAAATAGCCACATGTTTTAACCAGCATTTTTTACTGATATCATTCACAGCAGTTTTATGGCACCATTTGGAGGGTCTATAAGGAATATCACCCAACAATAGTATTTACAGGAAATGCATTCTCAAAAACATATATGCCGCCTAAAAATTTGACTGTGCCCAAAACAGTTTCAATTTTATTTTAACATGTACTACATTACTACAAATGTACTACATTTGTGACTATTTAGAGCTCAAAACAACATGGCAAATTATTATTATTATTAATATATTATATTTAAAATAATAATAAATATTCATTCTTGTGTACATAGTTAATAATACATACATAATATATACAATAATAATATACGGTATACATAATATAATAATGATAATAAAAGTATAATATTGTGTTTTTATATATGTAATCTAATGACCATTTAGTCATTGTATCAAAAAGCTGAATTTAACATTAAAAATTATTTCCTGATATAATTCATATAATTTAACTGTTATATAACTGCACACAGGGCTTGAAATTAACTTTTTGCTCACCAGCCACTGTGGCTAGTGGTTTTCAAAGGTTACTAGCCACTCAGCATTTTCACTGGCCACAATTGTACGATTTCGAGTCATTTTACTTGATTTAGAAGATTTAAAACCCTTTCAAACTTTCAGTGCAGAGTGACCACCCAAATCAAGACTACAGTGTATATCAGCTGGTGTGCAGGTGGGCAAGGGGTGGGCAATATAGCTAATATGAGAAATGTTATGAGTTATGAGTTATTTTTGATAGGCTATATAAAAGAACAAAGAAGCAAATTACAAAAACAATAGTACATTTCTCAAAAAAAAAACGAGTGAGTTCACGGCACAGACAGACAAGGAAGACAAGAACTTGTGGAATAAAGTCGTTATTTAGATTTTTTTTTCCGCTCAAAAACTATTGTCATCGCTTCATAAAATTATTGTAGAGCCACTGTAGTGAGATGGACTTTGTAACAACGTTTTTAGTGCCTTTTTATGGGTCTTGTGAGTGTAAATGAACAGAATCCCTATGGAGGCCTGTCTGAAGCCTTTCTGAGCATCAGCTTTCAACAAAAATATCTTCATTTGTGTTCCGAAGATGAACGAATGTCTTACGGGTGTCGAACGACATGAGGGTGAGTAATTAATGACAGAATTTTAATTTTTGGGTGAACTAACCCTTTAAACCATAACTGACTGTGTTCATGCGAGATACTCCACACAATGGAAATTTTGATATTTGTGTGCGCGTGTATTTGACTATTCAGGCGCAAGGAGAACTGCTCACGCGTGCGACAGAGAGAGAGCGCGTGCACGCAAGAGAGCGCTTCTGTTGTGTGTCATTCAGCACGATTCTGCCTATCCTGCCTTCACTAACTGCAAGTTAATCGATAAAGAATTGTAATTGAATTGTAATTTTGTAAATTGTAATATTTTGTGATTGGCATTTAATTTGGCTGTAGGCTGAAATTATATTCAACCCGTCAGAGTGGCTTGTGGGAGTGGCTCCCTTACCCGCCACAGCTGAAATCTACCCGCATTTGGCGGGTGTTAATGTCAAGCCCTGACTGCACAATATTGTTATTGTTAAATTCCTAATAACAAATTGTTATTGATGTTAGTAAAAAAAAATAATTAAAAATAATTAAAAATAATAATAGTAATAAATTATTGTTTTAAGGATAATACATTTTTATGTTTTATGTTTTTATAGTTGCAATCTAATGATCATTTAGTCATTGTGTCAAAAAACTTAATTTTTTAACATTAAAAATGATTTCCACATGCAACTCATATAATATAACTGCATATTATATGCAGTTATATTATATGAGTCGCATGAGGAAATCATTTTTAATATAATCATTTTTAGTTATAGGTAAATGCCTAATAACAAATTGTTATTGTTATTAGTAAAAAAAATTATATATAATATATATATTGTGACGAGTCCACCCAGAGGAATCAGCGTCGCCCTGGCAACAACACACCTGCACATCATCACCATGGGCTGATCGGTCACAGCTGCACCCCATCAGCTCAGAGCTACAAAAGCAGCTACGGATGAGCAGACAGACAGACTCTGGTCTCGAGCTGAATGCACTGCTGGACTAACCTCTCTTTGTTGTTCTCCCCCAGAAAGCAGCGAGTGACCGACAGCCCACTTCACTGGAGCACGTTTGGACACCCACTTTCACTAGGATTGAGCACCACCACGGGACGAGGATTCACCAGCCACCACGCACCGGCTCACGAACTGTTTTCACCTTTTTCACTCACTGTAATTAAAATCCACCCTCCGGGGCCTTTTCACTCAACCTGCCTTGTCGTGTGATTCCTCACCCCGTGACAATATATATATATATTTAAAAACAATAATAGTAATAATAATAACAAATTAATGCTTTAAGGATTATAATTCATTTTTATAGTTGTAATCTGAATGATCATTTGTGATCGTTATTGTGTCAAAAAGCATAAACAACACCATCATTAACATAATTTCCTCATAATAAGTTGTATAACTGCATATAATAATAATAAGTCATAAATCAGTCATAAATCAACATGGATTAAAAGTACAAATGTCTTGCTCTAATGAAAATGAATGCACACATTGCTTTTTTTTTTTTAAACAGTAGGTGCAGAAAATCAGAAATACTAAGTTTTTTTTTAAAAAAGAGAAAGCTTTCAGCCACTGAAAGAGCTGCATCAAACCTTAACACATCTTTGCGAGGGTTCAGAGGTCATTGTGAGGCTTGTTATAGATGTGCGCTGGAGATGAGCAGGGACCTTGGCGTCTAGGTCAAATGAATCATTGACTTTTTCTACTGGCATGTCTGTTTGATAATAGCTGTAACAAAAAGAAGAATGTCATCATCAGAACTAAAGCAACACACTGAGCCAAAGTCACATGGCAAACCTCTCACAAACAATTAAACCCATGTGGCACCGCGCCACAAAAATAGACGTAGAATAATTGAGAATGAAGAATTGCATGTGCACGTGCGTGTCCAAGCGTTTGAACTGATAAACATCTACCTAAACACATCTTGAGAAAATGGCGTGGATCACATTAATTATACTAATTAATTCTGAAAAGACTACCGGTGCAGCTCGCCTTCAATCAGTGGAAGCAAACCTGACGTGAAAAACATCTCAAGAGGTTCCATTGAAACATGAACGTGTACAACAGCCCATCCAGGCGAAATGAAGTTTCATTCTCTGGATGAGCTTCTTGAAGACATGAACATCTGGGAGAGCGTTCCATCGAGGGTCTTGATCTCTTACAGACCAAGGCCTTTACAGCCCTTGAGCGCGGTGGAGTCTCGAGTCTCGACCCCTCATAAACAACATCTGCTAGATGCACATCCAGGGGCTCCAATTCAATTAAATCATAAAACCGGAGTGTTTTTAGAGGTGTAAAAATGTATTGATGTAATGATAAAAGTTCAATGCTTTGATTACAGAATTTAATAATTGATCATCATGCAAGATTTATGTCTTTAGCATTTTCTGTAAGTATAAATCAATCAAAACGGATTGGATTGTGACCATTTTCTGATTTCACAATGCATTGCAGAGTGCGATTACAACCAAAATCACATGTCAGAAAAAACATTTTTCACCTCTGGACAGGACATAAAGAGCAGCAGAGCAAGCTGAAAGTGGAACCAATGGACTTCAAACCTGTCTGCTAAGCCTCAACTCTCTCGGCAGTACCGAGAAATTCAGGACTCGATTTGGATGAATCTGTTGAAAACACCACCTGACTAGTGGCCCCCTGTTAATTTGAGTTAGAGGCCCCTGGGTGAGAGTGTGTTAAACTGAGTGGGCTTGTGGTGGGTAAGAGTTTCTCCAACTCTCCATCTCCACTGACACTGAAGAGGGTTCTTTTTTTTAAATAGACCCAAAATGAAGCTCACGGGTGAATAGAAAGTCCACCTCTGACACAACCTCTAATTGGATTGAAAAGCCGATAAATCCAACAATTTACACTTCACTGAAAGCATATTGATTGATTCTTAAAGTTGTTTAAAAGGTTGAAATTAACAGTCATGTGTCTCCTCACCTCCATTCAGGACTAAAGAAGCGTGACAACAAATGGTGACTGAAGTAACGTTCCCGGTTTTAAACCTGTCCCTGAAAAAACCTTATTTAGATGTCTTGGCAATGCAGACATATTGCACTGCACATTTTGATCCAGTTGTGCTATTCGCCCCCAGACGACGTACGGAAGACATCATTACACAGGGCATCGGATGAACCGTAGTGATGTTGTTAGCTCTTATGAATATTCCTACGCATTTCTCCCAGGCACTCCAAAAAGGAAATTGAAACCTCCGAAGTGGAACGGAAAGGAACTAAGCCTGCACAAAGTGAATTAGGCTTTAGTGTTAAAAGCACAGAATTCAGGAAAAGACAGGAAAAAAATCAATACATTGTGTGTCTAATTAATTCCTGAAGGGATCTCTCAACTCCAAACAAGAATTAATTAACCCAGACAACACTTTTTTTTCTTTCTGCCTTTTCCAAAATCACAACCTCAAAACTAAATACACCATTTTACACCACAAACATCACAGCAACACACAACCAGTTGCATCCTGAACAATCTGAACATGCTTAATGGGCAACAGTAGAAAAATCTTGTTTGCAGGGGGGATTTGCTGGAAGAATTTGAAAAGGTTTTATTGAAACTACACAGTTCTAGTGATTTCTGTTGAAGTCTGGCCAAGAACAACCAAATTACGGTGTTCACACTTGTAGTTCAGTTCTCGTTTCATTTGGTCCAGACCAAAAATGAAAATTATACATTTATTCCTGGTTCGCTTAGCATTCACACTATCATTTTTAACACCGAACCCACCAATTTTACCCACCTCCTGAGTCAGACGTAACAACCCAGTGTTTGGGTAGTTTTTGTGTAACCCAGATCCTGGGTCAGACGTAACAACCCAGTGTTTCGGTAGTTTTTGTGTAACGCAGATCATGGGTCACGCATAAACAACCCAGTGTTTGGGTAGTTCTTGTGTAACGCAGATCATGGGTCAGGCATAAACAACCCAGTGTTTTGGTAGTTTTTGTGTAACGCAGATCCTGGGTCAGACATAACAACCCAGGGGTTGAGTTATTAATTAGTTATTTATAGGGGTGTTATGGTACACGTATTCGTACCCAACCGTTTCGGTACAGGGCTTTCGGTTCAGTGTATGCGTGTACCCGAATGCAATCTTTAACAGTTAACAGTCGGCTTGTTTTAAGCACGGAACACACTTCAATCCGAGTTCCCACACAAACGTATTAAGTATTCAGTCCATTTTATCACGAAATTCAAACGATAAATGCCGTTTTGACGCTCTTTAATGTGGTGTGACTGAGCTCAAGCGGTCGTGCGACACGTGCGCGTGATCAATCATCTCTTCCTAAAGAATAAACTAGGGATGCACCGATACCGATACCAGTACTCGGGTGTCGGTCCGATACTGTTGTGAAGTACTCGTACTCGTAAAACTACCCCGATACAACCGCACCACTTTATGGCAACGCATCTTCGGATGCGGAGCCGCGCGGAAATTTACATATTTCGCCGTGCACACCGCCGCGCCAAGTGCAAAGGGGTCTCGTGCTCTCAAAGCGCACGACTGCCATAATATGGCTTCATTTTTGCCGCGAGCACCCGAGCGCTAGTGCGGATGCGGCGAGTATAAGCCAAGCTTAATTGTTATACTAGTTTGACATGACATGGAAGAAAATGGAAAAGTTTTGTGTAAGCTTTCAACATCCCTCCTTCACCCGAGTGGAAATTTATCTGAAGCCTCCGCGAGCGCCAGAGAAAACCAACACATGCAAAACCTGAGGTAAAATTAAATGATTTTGTTTTGCTGCAGATATACACTTTTCAAAATAATATATTAAAGGGGTGGTAAACCACGATTTCACTTTTCTAACTTTAGCTAGTGTGTAATGTTGCTGTTTGAGCATAAACAACATCTGCAAAGTTACAACGTTCAAAGTTTAAAGCAAAGGGAGATATTTGCTTTTAAAGAAATCAGTTTCTAAGGACTACAGCAAACGGCCGCTAGGGACTACAGACATTCCTCCAGGGTGTGCTGACATCACCAGGCCCAATATTTACATAAACCCCTCCTCCGAGAATATGAAATAAGGGGGGGCCATTTTGAATCGCAGCGAGGAATAGTTGTTGTGGTAGGCTAGTTAGTAGGCTGGAGAGTGTTGATGCCAATGCCGACGAAATCAAAGCACGAGACAGACAGGGGTCAGAGGAGAAGACCAGAAAATGTGACATAATGGACAATATTCTTCTGTATTTGCTATACAGGAGCTGCGGTTCAGATGCACGAGATAAACCAGCCAGTGTAAGCGCCGCTGATCCGCTGGAGCTCACAACTCCGAAAACGCCAGATAAAATGTACTATTAGGCACTCTTTATATAAATAAACCACAGATTTGAGCTTTAAACAACTACATTATCGACTGAAAAAGTCTTAAAACTCCGTTTTGTCACACATTAACAGTACATTTTAACAAAAAAAGACGTAAACACAGCCCATGTCAGTCATTTCTCACCGAGACGAGCCGCTGGCAGAAGTCCCTCCTATGACGCGAATTCGCGTCTGTTGTGAAGTAAATGTCACGCGCGAATGAAGCGAGTAAACTCAAAATGTTCAAGCGTCCACCTTCGCGCGAATAGCACGATTTATTCACGTCCGGTGTGAACGCCGCAAGAGACGGGCGCTCGCGGATGACCGCGGCTCATCTCACGGAGCAAAGCTCCACAATCTTAACGAGCGCTATGAAAGCGGGATTCGCACAACGGCTTGTCCTGAAATATGGATTAAAAGAAGCTGTTTACGGGCCACAAACTGTAAGTAGGATTTATTTTTCGTCTATGTGTTTTCCTGTAATAGTTTGTGTTGTTAATTGTAGTCTATGTTGTAGCAAGGAAGTAAACATGACAGCGCTGTTTGGCTCTGCAAACCAGTTTGTTGAATGCTCATTCATACTTAACGTTATCCGACAAACACCTAACGTTACAAACGTTTTAAAATCTCAACAGCGAACTTGGCATTAGTGTAAATGATTCTTTGATTAGAGCTTTTATGTGTTGTTTATCTACAGGCATGCTAAACATGGTTCTGTGTTTGATTTGGCTACTAGTAAAGGGAATGTTTAGTGTTCGTTCTTGCAACAGATATTTGGCAAATCGATCACTATAGATCCGCAGTCTTTACTCTTGAGGACTGAACAGGTTCTGCTCGATCATCTTCACTAAAATTGTCTGGGTCTGATTCGGGCTCAAATTGGTATGGTTTTATTGACGCTATTGTACCCGAAGCACAGGCTTAGCTTGAGGCTACCGGCGAAGGTAAGGGGCGTGACGTTCTGATAAACGTGCTCTAGGCGGGCGGTTAGCCAATCACAACACACTGGGCCAGCTAACCAATCAGAGCCCATTGCGTATTTTTGAGGGACTGGCTTCATAGAATCCGGAAACCATCAGACCGTTTTTACAAGGAGGGACAGAGCAGTGTAGAATAAAGGTCAAATATATGAAAAATAATGCAATTTTTTAAAAACGAAGCATGAACACATGTTACAGTGCACCCCACAAACACAATCAAGCCTTCGAAAGAGTGTGCTTTACCACCCCTTTAATTTCAAGATATAACATTAACACGACAGTAATTTAAACATAGCCTTTGTAAAAAACATATATATTTAAAGCAAAACCTTATGTGCCAAAAAAATGTAAACGACTAGTATTTTCCAAGTCGTCTTGCAACACTAACATTTAATCGACTAGTCTCACACATCCCTAAGTTAGCTCAGTGTCACACATTGCAGATGAAAACAGAAACAGGCTCATAGCTGATAACGCAGAGAAGCTTCTTTTTATCAAAAATAACCTGCCTCTCACTTTTCCGAAAAGGGTTGTATGGTTATAATAACATAATTATAATTTAATTCAGTTGTTCTGCTACTATGTTGTGTGGTATTGGAATCCACTGAATGTTACAGGTTACATTTATGTGAAATAGGCAGCAGTGCCATGTTGAATATTAAAATGTCAGCAACAGCATCAATTTGTGTATTTACTTTGTTACAGTCAGAAAGTGAAAAACATCTGATGAAAATAAAACATTGTTATAAGAACTGTAATGGTATTATTAAGTACTCGAATCAGTACTCGGTATCGGCAAGCACCCAAATGTAAGTACTTGTACTTGGTCTGAAAAAAAGTGGTATCGGTGCATCCCTAGAATAAACATCTGAAGGTATGATGAGGATACATTACAACTTACTGTCACGTATCATAGGTGGTGTAATTGCTCAATCATTGTTTCAACGGTGCAAAGACCTCAATATAACTGCTTGAAAACAAATACATTTAATTGACAAACTTCATGAGGACGCAAGTGAAAGTGATCTGGCTTCGGGGCATGCGCACGTGCCGTCTCTGTGTGTATCAGAGCATATAAGAACGGCGATTAACTTGACTGTATAAACTGTGTAAAACATGCAATTAGTAATTCTGAGCATCTATAAACAAAGATAACTGGTCCTGCATGTCTGCATCTTTCCATGTGCCTGCAAACTGCACTTGATATGTGACTGACGGGCGGAGTCACGTGACTAAAACCGAAATAACCGACATGGGAAAATTATGTGGGTTAGTTCTAAATTTCGGTTTCGATTACTTTTCGATTAATCGTCCAGCCGGACATCTAAACAATGCTGTGCTGGGCTAAATGGGCTTGTTGTCTACATATGGTGGTATTTTGACCAGCTGAGAACTCACAAATGAAATCACAAAACGTAGGAATTCTTCTGTCGCACACAAACAAAGATCTGCTGCAAGGAGACGGCGGTTCTGACGCCTGTATCAAACTATAATGGGCAATGTAGCTCCTATGATGCAAAGAACCACACTCTAAAAACTTTACACCCAAATCCTGGGTTGAGCCTTTTGGGTCATTTTTTCAGTATTTGGGTAAATTTTGTGTTACCCAGCTCCTGGGTCAGACGTAACAACCCAGTTTTTGGGTAGTTTTTGTGTAACCTAGATCTGGGGTCAGATGTAACAACCGTGCCTTTTACCAAGTACGCCGTTACAGAGCAATCGCACCTGAGTTTATTTTAAACTAATCTAATCTTTCTGGGTTGCGTCCGTTGCTGGAGCGGCTGAGAAGGGTCCGCTGTCATTTTACATTCAGTGAAGAACCGAAACGTAGAACACATCGCTAGTCCTAAGCGGCTGCTCACAAAGAACGTGTGTGGCAGTGAAATGGAAAATGTCGACCTGTTTGTTACCGTTTAGGGCAGAATAATAAAATAAAATGTAGGATATTTAAATAAAGGTCCAGTCGACTCTACAAAGAGTTGTAAGAAAACACTGGACAAATAGTGAACAGGAAACTGTATAAAACAAGTGTGTAATTAGCACAGATTATTTCACATTACTCAGCATACAGTTGTGCACAACTAATGAACTAAGTGCAAATCTTTCAAAGATATGATGCCACTAACCTGGCAAACCATGTGATTATACCCGCATGTGTCTTTGAGGTTATCATACCAATACGCTGAGAATTAGTATGACTTAGTATGACATAATTTTGTCTTTTGTCTCATAATTATGTCTTTGTATGTATAGCTTTTGACTTTTTATGTCATAATTAAGATTTAGTAAAGCATATTTCTTCTTATGTGTCAGAAATTGGCTCCCATATAATGCAGTCTGATACAAAAAGGACATTTTATGCGTGATATAAAAATAAATAAATAAAAAGCATATGGTGTTTATGTAAAAAAAAATGGCCAATTTACAGATATGGGCAGTGCATAACTATAATATCCTTAGACTGGACAAGCAAAGCTTTCACACAGGGCCCTGTGCTGTGTTTAAATGGATATATTCGAGTGTAAAAACAGCAGCGAGCTTCAGGAACATGGTAATGTGACCCTATGAGCTCCTGCTAACAAAACGCTTCAGTAATAATGCCAACATCACCACAGCTAATGTTAGAGGAAACAGCTCCTCGGGCACATTTACCACAGATACAGGCTCAAGCTAAACGATAATGACAATGGGGGAGAAAGAGATAAGGTCCACTTAATTTTTTCGGAATCTGTGGCGAGGCAAATGTTGTTTAGCTGCAATAACTGCTGGCCTTTGTGTAATTGAGTTTATACATTGACATTTATGCAGAACCGCGTCTGCCATTACTGTCAATGGTAGCGGTATTACACAAGCCGAACTGAAATTATATCGCTCGCGTTTATTTACTGCACTTCAGTAAACATTTATTACTTGAATATGTTTCCGATTAAAATAAAAAGTCTTCATATTAGGACTACCGAGATTGCAAGAGTATTTAATGCATCTTCATTGCAGAGTAAATGTTTCCATATGCATTTCTTGAAATGGAGCCGCTGTAGAACCAGCAAAAGTGTAAAACACTCGCACAACTGAGGCAAACAACAGTTAGCTTTGGCTCTAGCTTCCTGCTTATGTTACCCAATGCAAGCTGCAATGCATTTCACATATATATTTTCTTTCTGACAGCTGAAACGTCAAACTCACTGTGTTGTCATGCACCGCACGCTGCTTCAGCTTCCGCCTCCTCCTCCTCCTGAAGGTTTGAAAAGGCGCTTGCCGCTTACTGTCCCGGATATTACGTCACTGAACTACACAATAAAACCCGCGGAAATCATATCGCTAGGGAGCCTACATTCTTTATATCCGTGAATATTTGCCTTAAGAGAGTGATATTTACTGACACTGAATACATTTACGTTGAAATACGAAAGCAAACAGATTACTGTCTCAAAGATTCTGTTGCTTTTATTAAGTAGCCTATATCGTATGTAAAGTGTTTTTTTACGGTGTTGACACTTGTAGTTCGGTTCGCTTGGTTCATTTGGTCCGGACCAACAAAAAATAAATTTAACACAGGATTAAAGAAATTAAGTCCTGGTCAGATTAGCATTCTGATTGGCATTTTTATCACCAAACCAAAAGATACCAAGCCTAAAGGCATAGATACGTTCACAGCCTGATTGGTCGTATAGACCCTTTTACAGCCCACGTGATCAAATAGTTGCGCGCGCATTTTGGCAACGGAAGTGGTGTTGTTCCCCAGTGGTTCTAACGTGTTAGCAACTCCGAAAGTTTATCAAAGCGGTTTCCCAGCATCAAAATGTGTGGCTGTTGCGTTTTTGGTTGCACTAATCGATATTCCACCAATGGGCTTAAGTTTTATAGGAGTCCGACAGGATCATGGCCGTTTCAGAAGAACCGGCGGCACCTGTGGCTGCAGGCGATTAAACGCGTTGATTGGAACGAGGACATAATAAAAAATGCTCGCGTTATGCTGTGAGGACATAGTTCTCTCGTTGGTTGATTATTATGGCGTTCCGAAGGGTTCTTTAATATGACTTTCGGCAGACGCAGGCGACACGTTCATTGAGACGAGTGCATGTTGCAAAGTCATATTAAAGAACCCTTCGGACCGCCATACACAATTGACTTTCTCTTCACTCATTCCTCGCAATGAACGTGACATTTGAGTCTGTCTTATGCCGTGACGTCTGCGCCTGTGATTTTATTTGAGTGTGTAAATGCGTGTGTGAATTCTTGTTTAATCCCACAAAGATAATATGTGGGGCCTATATATATATATATATATATATATATATATATATATATATATATATATATATATATATATATATATATATATATATATATATATAAATAATTATTATTATTGGGGTTGTTATTGTAAATAACCCAGGCTTCATACATCGTTGTCTGAATTTCTGATTTTAACACACAAAACTCCGAGTCTATGTCATGGTATTTGACGTTCTGTACATGCCCACAGACACCGTATTCATAAGCATCCAGTGATTTATATGCTCGTAATTTCTCTCGGGTGTACATGTTCGGTTTCTCAACTAAATACGTATATATCCGGCCACTGTATATTTGGCCATCTGCTAACGTCTTCTATCCACTCCACTATAGTACACGGATCTGGTAGCTGAATACCATTTGATAAAATCAACTTTTTAAAATAACTTTCTCTGTCTGTGTTTCTTAATCTGCTCGCGTAGCTTGACAAGCTGCTGATTCTCGCCATAGTTTGTTGCCAAAATGCGCGCGCATACGTTGCTACGTCATCATTGTGTACAAACAGTAAAAGGGTCTATTATATGACATATTGCTTATTTTGAGACAGAACCTACCGAACATCCAAAATGCTGTGTGCTGGGCTAAATGCGCTTGTTGTATGTGCATAGCCTATGATGTTTTTTTGACCAGCTGAGATCTCGAGAAGAGCTTATAAAATGTGTAAAACACTAGCGTAGCTACGTGACAGCTTGTCCATCCGGTCAGATCCAGGGAAATATATTTTTTTAAATAATACTATTTTCTAACGTTTAACAATTCTTCAATAATTATTTTAAATGTGATTTATTTTGTCATGCATTAGAACTCTATTCTAATATTAATAAAAAAAACATGCTAATACGTCTCTTCAGTTATGTCACGCCAGTAGTAATGTTATGTTAGCGGCAATATGCGGATTCGAATCCAACTAGCAGTGCCTTTTTTGTTATTAAAAAATGGCTAAACTCAGTTATGACAGTTTAAGAAAGAAACACGTCTTGACAAAGATGACAGGACACCATAACACTTTTGTCGTTTGAAAGTGAACTAACTAAGTGATATTATCAACATCTTCAATTCAAAACACAGCCAACTCCGACTTGTTTAGAACAGACATCAGCCATACAAGGTAAGCTATGGGTAGGTTTTAATGCTGCCTTCACGTGCTCTCGGAATTATCGTAAATACGAGTTTCCTAGGTAAAAATTGCACATGAACGCCCTCACATTTTGAAACTTGAATGCAATGAGCTTGTAATCACGACTTCAGAAGTCGAAATTATCTCATTTCCGATAGCACGTGAAGGCAGCATTAGTCTGGCCCGCCGTGGCAATCATGTAATATTTGTGAGCATGTTTATTAATGGCAGGTTATCGAAACAGGACATTGTGATTTCTCTTCGTGATATAGTTATCAGGTTACAGCATTACTAGTGCGACATTAGTAGCACTAGCGGAATCTAAAGCAATCTTGCAAACTGTCCATCCGCGCGTCTTGCTCAAACATTACAAACACAGTTCGTACGGGGGCTTGAGAAGACATCAATATGTAGAAGTTGACTATATTAAAAGACAATAGACAATAAAAGGTCCAACATATAGGCTACGGAATACTTTTAGCTATGTTTCAGTCTGATTTTTGGATTTTTCTTCCAAATTAAGGGGGCAATGCGAATTATTCCGGCCCACCCACACTATTGGAGGCCGACCCATCATCAACTTTCTGCCTACGCCACTGGTGTAAAAGTGTCAAAACAGTGGCGGGAATCCCTCCGTCACACAAGCAAACGAAGATCTGCTGCAAGGAGACGTGGTTCTGATGCCTGACGGGCAAACTCACAACTATGACTAGAAAAAAACGATATGCGTGAGCATTCTGCCCTTTTTAGGATCTCATCTTCCTGTTTTTGGTTTGTTTAGGCTACATGTCTCTGGTTCATATATCATTTGAAAATGTCTTTTCTGCAGTCTCGGTCCACTTGTTTGGTGCGCATCAAGGTTCAGATGGCATCGTTCACACCTATTCAAATGAACCGCCCTAACAGAGCAATCACACCAGGGTTTGTTTTAATCGAACCAAACATGCCACGTATGAACCCTTAAAGGGAACCTATTATGCCCATTTTTACAAAATGTAATTTAAGTCTTAGGTGTCCCCAGAATGTGTCTGTGAACTTTCAGTTAAATTACCTCACAGGTCATTTATAAATTAATATTGTAAATACCCATTTCTGACTACAGTCAAGAACAGCCTGTTTTCAGTCATGTGCCTTTAAATGCAAATGAGTTGCTGCGCCCCCTCTCCACAGAGTTCCTGCCTCAATCAGATTCTCTGCCAAATATTAACAAGACATCTGCTTGGTTTTGATTATCGTCTATATCGCGATCACTCATACAGATAGCATAGTTCTTCTTTCATCATTAAAGTTTATTATTTCCACAAGTTTTAAAGCTATGTTAGTTTAAACTTCTAATGGATCGTTTTCTGAGCGCACTTATCTGAAGCACACACACGTCAAGTCTCGTGAGTAACTTCTCTTTCACATTTTTGTTGCGTTTAAACTGTCAACTACACACAAGGGTTTTGTTTGCCGCTGTTGCTTGTGAAAACAAAATTGCAGCGCTGTGGGTGGAAACTTGCAGATTAAGGGTGTGTTCACACCAGACGCAAATTCAGCGTTAAGCACGAAAGATTTACATGTTAAGTCAATGCAAAGACGCGAATAGACATTCTGCAGCGCGAATTGAGCGTTTCGGGCGTTTGGCGGATATTCACACCGTGTTAACCAATCAGGAGCTTGCTCTAGTAGTGATGTGATTACGAGCGGAGGCAGAAATCCGAACAACAATGGAGGACAAAATCATAGTTGCTGTATGTGGATAGCTGGAGCTGTACAATACATCTTCGTATTATTATAAAAACAGGAATAATAAGGATCTTGCTTGGAAGAAAGTGAGTGAGGAGAGAGAGAGAGAGAGAGAGAGAGAGAGAGAGAGAGAGAGAGAGAGAGAGAGACTACAAGCTAGCTAGAGCCAGGAAATTGAGCTTAGCTCAACCAAATCCATGTCAGCCATTTTGCAACGAGATTGGAGCACAAGCAGAAGCCCCTCCTATGACGCGGATTCGCGTCTGTTGTGAAGTGAATTTCATGCACGAATGAAGCAAAAAATGTTCAAGCATGAAACTACGTCTGGTGTGAATGCACACTAAGAGGCGGTAATATAGGGGAGAGAAATCTGAGCGGCTCGTTTTTTTCACGTACTTACAGAGAAAGGCTTACCAAAACAAAGTTACTGGGTTGTCCTTTTTCATGTTTTCTGGGTTGGTAGATGCACCGGGGACCCGATTTTAGCACTTAAACATGGAAAAGTCAGATTTTCATGATGTGTCCCCTTTAAAAGGAGATCTTCACGAGATCTCAGCTGGTCAAAATGGCATCATATGTGGGCTACGTACATACAACGAGCGCATTAGTCCAGCACACAGCATTGTTTTGGATGTACAGTTCCGTCTCAAAATAGGCAATACGTCATAAAAGCCGACCAATTCGGTTGTCCCTATGCCTTTAGGTTCGGTATCTTTTGGTTCGGTGCTAAAAATGCCTGAACACTAATCTGACCAAACGAACCAAGCGAACCGGACTACAAGTATGAACACACCCTTAATCGAACCAAACATGCCAAGTGTGAATGCACCCTTAAAGTCTTTTCGAGATCCATAAGTCCACTAACAGTAAAATAGTATCAATTCTTTAAATGTCCCGTTCTTCGTGATCCCACTGTTCAAACTTTAGTTAGTGTGTAATGTTGCTGTTAGAGCATAAATAATACATGTAAAATTATAAAGCTCAAAGTTCAATGCCAAGCGAGATATTTTATTTAACAGAAGTTCCCTTTCAAAGCCTACAGCGAACGGCTGGCTTGGACTACATCCTGGTACTTCCTTCATAAATGACGTAAGAAGAACAGTAGAACAGACTAACCTCCGCCCACAAGAATATGCTCAAAAAGGGGGCGTGGTCTTGTTGCTGTCCCACGTGGAGAAGAGGACGTGTCGCGTGGAGTAAAGGAAGTGTTGCGTTTGAGTGCGTTTGTCGCCATGTCGTCGAGATGCTGTTATTTTCATCCCGAAGTCAAATCACCTTTGTTTGGCTTTCCCAGGGACGCTGTAGAGATCATTGAGCGCATACATCACCCCTTTAAGAGGCGTGACCTTTCCACGTGCGCTAAGCTGCTGTCGAATCAAAACACAGGAACCGTGACACATTCGCTAAGGTGCGGTCAAATCCCAACACGGGAACCGCTGGCACAATCAGAGCTCGTTACGTATTTCTGAAGGAGGGACTTCATAGAACAAGGAACTCATCAACCCGTTTTTAGGACAGTGAAAACAGCGGTATACAGATAAGTAAATTGTGTTAAAAATACTGGTTTCTTTTACACACGAAACATGAACACATGTTATATTGCACACTGTAAACACAATCAAAGCTTCAAAAAACATGAAGAACGGGACCTTTAAGATTCATAAGGCTGTTGTACTGACATGTAGGCTAATGCTCCTGAAAATGTTTATGATTATTTGCAATTTATTACATAAGGTTTATCTGTTCTGAGAACGTTCCATTTAACCAGGTTTCAATGCATTTTTGGCATATCACCATGGAGAATTTAATCCTGTGTTAAGCTGGTCTCTGCCTAATATGATGTAGCCTCTGGTTACTTTCCTGGCATTGCTGCATTGGAAATCAAGGATACTGTGAAATCCTATAAAATGTCAGCCAGGAAGCACCTGCCCTCCAGCGTCCCACCTGCTTGATACCGAATCAGGTTCCTCTGTATCCCATAGGATTCTATGACAGGATCCCTGTATGAGTGAGCCAAGATTTTCAAACATCTTACTCCAGGATGTCTGCCTGCTCAATACTAAAGTAAGATTATGCAAGTACGTGCTATAAGATTCTTGGCTGGCTGTTTGACTATGATCCTGTTAGATTTTGGACACAAGGGGCTGTCATTAATGAGGCACAAATAATGTGTAAATCAGACACTTTCCAGAGCACTAATCCAATTTTTTCCTCAGATGTGTTTGTAATTTACACCTTTTCGTGACCAGGCATGTTAAATGAAATATACACATTTTTTTCTTTATGTAAATTGGTCATTTGCAGTGGCATTTACTAGAGAACATGTTATGTAAACTCTTTAAAGTCACCATGAAATGGAAGTCGCAAAAGTCTTTTATTCCATTTTGTGACATATCTGAGAGAAATGGCTTCTCGAACAAGAAAAAAAATGTAGAGCAGGACTTGATTTTGTCTATCAGGAATGTATCGAGCTGTGGTTATAGACAAACTTATGAATCTCAGACCTACTTGACATGCAATTTGAGCAAATAGAATCTTATGGCAATGCATTGTTTCTACATCTTTCTTTGTAATAAGAAAAACAATATTGACTAAGTAAACCATAAAGCATACAGTGATGAGAAAATTACACTCCTTCATTAGTCTTAGTATTAGAGTCACTTAATTTAATGCAAGTCAACACAGGCCTTTAACTCGGTTGATGTGTTTTGGATCATTCTAAAGTGACAAAGAAATGTGCTACGTCTGTCGGAAGTTTGTGCTTTGTTAGATATAAAAGTTTGTGACAAACAAGTGAAGACAGGTTTGGCTCATTCCACACTTATAGTCTTGTAGTAACCATATTCACACATTCTCACAACAATCCCCAAGCTGAGACACTGGGGATATGACTGTATTTCATGTGTATCACATTTTTATTTGTCCCTCCTCAACAAACTTTTCCAGGTCAAAAAGTATTGAAGATGACAATTGTCAAGGCCAATTGTAAGGCTTCAAGCTGGCCAATATAGGTGATGCAGTCTGCTTGCTTTTTGGGTTCTTCTTTGGTTCTGTAAAATGAGTTCTATATTCTTTTCAAAAGTTATCTGTATACATCAGATAAAAAAGAACAGTAAAAAGCACAGCAAAGATAAGATGCTAAATAACAGATTAATTAAAAGCTATTGTTTTCTGTCATGGTGTGTGGCTGTGTACAAAAGTGCACATAAAATATTGCTACACTCTCAACTATTACTATGATTTACTCAAATTTTTTGGTGAAACATTTTTAGACTAAAAAATTTAGTACATTTTAAAGCAGTGAAAGCAATTACATACACCGTATGAACTGAGTTAATGTAAGTGAAAAAAATGAAGTAGATCTGAGAAATTGGGTAAAAAAACATTTAAAAACCAATATTTATGAGTAATATTAACTTTTATAGTATGACTTTAATTTCCTCTAAACCTTTGTAAAATACTCCACACAACCACACTTATATGACATTGGCCATTATTGTCGATGAGTACAGTAATACAGCATATATTACTTTTTTGACATGTATACAATATTTTACAACATATTTACAACATTTTGTCAGAGTCAATAAAGAATGGATCCAAAAGCAGAGGTTGACAGGATAACAACAGTCTTTAATGAGAATATAAACAAGGCAGTCTGTCGTTAAGGCACACAGAACTGGTAAAACAAACTGAGAAGGCAGCTGAGATGATCCTGTCTCGAAGAGGAGAGAGAGAGAGAGAGAGAGAGAGAGAGAGAGAGAGAGAGAGAGAGAGAGAGAGAGAGAGAGAGAGAGAGAGAGAGAGAGAGAGAGAGAGAGAGAGAGAGAGAGAGAGAGAGAGATCGGGACACCAGTAGAGGTGGAGGCAGTTCTTGAGAATAAATCACAGTCAGGAACAGAGGACTGCGAAGGTACTCTTGTAGCAAATGCAGAACTCAGACTAAACGTAGGCGCAAGGCTGTATCAGACAAACAAGACCAGGTGAGCACTTCCAAAGCAAATCAGACATGAAGAAAGCAGCAGTCGTAACGCATGACATGAAACAATGATCCAACAAGAGGCAGTAAGAACAAACACTAGATAAAGGGTAAGCACTCAAACAAAAGTGGGAATAGGTGTCATCGCAAGGCAGAGAGGCACTGATTGCGATGACTAACAGGTGCAGGTAGACAGAGAGAAGATGAGCCTAACGAGCGAGTGAGAAAGTGTGTGTGTGTGTGTGTGTGTGTGTGTGTGTCTGAAACAATCAGGAAGGAGAGTGAGTGAAGAAAAGGATAGTGAGAAGCAAAGAGAAATAACCTGACACATGACAGTATCCCTCACTCAACGAGCGCTCCCGAGGGAGGAGCCTGACGAGACCGGTAGAAGTCATCAATCAACGAGCGATCCAGGACGTCCCGGGCTGGAATCCACCGCCTCTCCTCAGGACCGTACCCCTACCAATCCACCAAAAACTGGTGGCCACGCCCCCGGGGACGGACCTCGAGAAGCTTGCGAACTCTATAGATAGAGGCCCCCTCGTCGATAGGAGGAGGCGGAAGGGAGGGACGGGTGGGTGCGCGAATGACAGGCTTAATGCAAGACACATGAAAAACCGGATGAACACGACGCATCTGACGGGACAGCTTGAGTTTAACAGTGACTGGACTGATAACCTTTACCACGGGAAAGGGCCCAACAAACCGAGGCATGAGCTTACGAGACACCTCTTGAATGGGCAAATTGCGGGTGGAAAGCCACACTTTCTGACAGCAGACATATCTTGGAGATCTAACACGGTGCCGATTGGCGGCTCGACGAGTACGTGCCCTGGAATGACATAATGCAGATCTCACTCTCCTCCAGGTTTGCTTAAATCTCTGAATGAAAGCTTCGACGGACGGAACCGAGGCCAGAGACTCTTGCGCCGAAAAAACGGGATTGGTAACCGAGACAACTCTCAAACGGAGACAAACCAGTAGTGGATGACGGAAGGGAATTGTGAGCATATTCGGCCCACGGCAGCTGGTCGCACCAAGAAGCAGGATTCTGTGATGTAAGACTACGCAACGTGCGACCAAGAATCTGATTGGTCCTCTCGGCCTGCCCATTAGTCTGCGGATGGAATCCTGACGACAGACTGGGGGAAGCCCCTATCTGACGACAGAATTCCCTCCAGAACTGGGAGGTAAATTGGGGTCCCCTGTCAGACACTATGTCCGAAGGAAGACCATGGATCTTGAACACGTGATTAACCATAATCTGGGCAGTTTCTAGAGCAGATGGTAATTTAGGGAGCGGTATAAAATGCGCAGCCTTAGAAAAACAATCCACGACGATGAGAATGACCGTATTACCAGCCGAAGAAGGCAACCCGGTAACAAAATCCAACGCAATGTGAGACCAGGGACGCGAAGGAATGGGAAGAGGTCTAAGAAGACCCGCTTGAGGACTATTGCTAGACTTAGTCTGGGCGCAGATAGAACAAGCTGTAACAAAATGCCGGATATCGCGCTAACGAGTGGGCCACCAAAATCTCTGATGAATGGCCGCTAGCGTTCCTCTAACCCCGGGATGCGCAACCAATTTAGACGAATGCCCCCAGCGAAGAACTGTAGGACGAGCGACTTCGGGCACGAATAATTTTCCGTCCGGAGCGGGGTGGACTAGGAACGTGCGAGATAGAACGCTTCACCATCTGTTCCACTCCCCAGACGGCTACCCCGACCACACATCGCTGAGGCAAAATCCCCTCAATGGTCGAGGCAACCTCTGACGAGCCGAACTGCCGAGAAAGAGCATCGGGCTTGAGGTTCTTAGAACCAGGTCTAAACGAAATAGAAAAATCAAAGCGGTCGAAAAACAATGCCCAGCGGGCTTGACGGGCGTTAAGGTGTTTAGCAGAGCGGATATACTCTAGATTGCGATGATCCGTCCAGACTATGAATGGTACTCTGGCCCCTTCAAGCCAGTGTCGCCACTCACCCAGCGCCAGACGGATCGCCAAGAGTTCTCGGTTGCCAACGTCGTAGTTCCGCTCCGATGAGAGTAGAACGCGCACGGATGTACCTTGTCATCCTGGGTAGAGCATTGCGACAAAATTGCCTCCGACATTGGGGTGGGAGCTTCGACCTCGACGATGAACTGACGCCTAGGGTCAGGAGTGATCAAAACGGGCGCGGAGGTAAATAGATTCTTAAGTCGGTTAAACGCACCCTCAGCAGCCTCCGACCAAGCGAACCTGGCCTTGGAGGAGGTAAGGGCGGTAAGAGGAGCGGCAACCTGGCTAAAGCCTCGAATAAAGCGCCTATAAAAATTGGCAAATCCCAGAAACCGTTGAAGGGCGACACGAGAATCTGGGACAGGCCAATCAAGCATCGCACGGACCTTGTTAGGGTCCATGCTGATCCCCTCCGTAGAGATCACAGAACCGAGGAACGTAACCGATTGGGCGTGAAAGACGCATTTTTCTGCCTTAACGAATAGACGGTTCTCTAATAAACGCTGCAGGACACGACAAACGTGTTGAATGTGAACCTGGAGGGACGGCGAGAAAATCAGAATGTCATCCAAGTAAACGAATACAAAAACGTTTAACATGTCTCGCAAGACATCATTAACCAAGGCCTGAAAAACCGCGGGAGCGTTGACCAGCCCGAAAGGAAGGACATGATATTCAAAGTGCCCAACAGGAGTGTTAAACGCGGTCTTCCACTCGTCCCCCTCCTTGATACGCACCAAATGGTAGGCGTTACGCAAGTCTAATTTGGTGAATATCTTTGCGCCCTGTAGGATCTCAAAGGCTGACGACATAAGAGGCAAGGGATATCGGTTCTTGACTGTTATGTCGTTCAGCCCTCGATAGTCGAAACAGGGACGCAAAGAACCATCCTTCTTCTTTACAAAGAGGCGGGCGACGAGGAAGGGACAATAATCCCAGCATCGAGGGACTCTGAGAGATACTTCTCCAGAGCCTCTCGCTCAGGCGCTGAAAGGGAATACAATCTACCACGAGGAGGCGCGGTACCGGGGAGAAGCTCAATCCCACAGTCATAAGGGCGGTGAGGCGGCAAGGAAACCGCCCGGGAACGACTGAAAACCGCCCGCAGATCATGGTACTCCTCCGGGACTCCAGACAAATCATCAGGCTCCTCCTGGAAGACAGAAACAGAAGACACGGCAGAAACAGCAGAGACCAGACAATTCACATGACAGGAAAATTCCAACTATGAATAGACCCCTTAACCCAGTCAATCTGAGGATTATGCTGGATAAGCCAGGGATTCCCTAAAACAATGGGTGTATAGGGAGACTGAAAAACATAAGAAATAGTCTCTTGGTGGTTACCGGAGACGATGAGACTCACCGGAACGGTGACACGGCGAACCGAAGAGAGCTCTCTGCCGTCCAGGGCAAATACAATAGTGGAGTCAGTTAAGTTGACCAAGGGAATCTTGTGCTCACAAGCCCCTCCCTCGTCAATAAAGTTGCCCTCCGCCCCCGAGTCGATGAGAGCAGGACCAGTAGCTGAAGAACCTGCCCAACGGAGAACAGCAGAGATCGTAGTGCGAGATCTGGGTGAGGAGGAAATGGCAGAAGCGCTCACCAGTACTCCTCGGTCTACTGGTGAGCTCTGGCTTTTAACGTGCATGATGCCACGGCGTGACCAGCCGTTCCACAGTAAAAACAGAGACGATTGAGGATCCACCGTTGTCGCTCCTCTGAGGAGATGTGCATGCCCCCGACCTGCATAGGCTCAGCCTCAGACTGGTTACGAACGTGAACAGCAACGGGGAAAGAAACATTGCATGGCTTTGAATAAGAAGAACGAACCCGTCGCCTCTGCTCGAAACATCTATCCAAGCGAATGGCCAGATCGATAAGCTGATCCAGCTGAGTTGGCGACCCCCGCACATAAATCTCCTCCTTAAGGTCCATGTTTAACCCCTCCAGAAAACGAGCGATTAGTGCTGGCTTGTTCCACTCACTAGTAGTCGCCAGTGTCCTGAGCTCTATAGCGAAATCGGCCACAGACCTTCTGCCCTGACGTAGAACAGCAAGAAGACGTGAAGCCTCACAACCGAAGACAGATCTATCAAAAACCTTTATCATCTCGTCCTTAAAGAGCCCGTAGCGACTGCAGCACGCCGATTTAACCTCCCAAACAGACGTTCCCCACTCGCGTGCACGTTCCGTGAGAAGCGAGAGAACAAATGCAATGCGAGCCTGATCCTCCGCATATGTCTGGGGCTGCAGAGAAAAGACAACCTCACATTGTATGAGAAAGGCTCTGCACTCAGTGGGCTCACCGGCATAACAGGACGGGTTGTTGACTCGCGGTTCTGAGGGCAGCTGTCGGTTGGGTGTCACCGCAGGTTCTTGGTGATAGTGGAGAAAACGAGCTGACAGATCTGAAACTTGAGCAGAAAGACTCCTAACTGCTTGATGGGCGGCAGCCAACTCCTCTTCGTGTCTGCCGAGTATCGCTCCTTGGAACTCGACAGTCGACCGGACGGGCTCCTCCTCATGGATCATTTGGATCATTCTGTCAGAGTCAATAAAGAATGGATCCAAAAGCAGAGGTTGACAGGATAACAACAGTCTTTAATGAGAATATAAACAAGGCAGTCTGTCGTTAAGGCACACAGAACTGGTAAAACAAACTGAGAAGGCAGCTGAGAAGGCGAGATGATCCTGTCTCGAAGAGGAGGGGGAGAGAGAGAGAGAGAGAGAGAGCGAGAGGCTTAACACAACTTTATTATTACATTAACTTTTTCCACAAACCAGATTTCCTATCTAATCATATAATACAAAATATCACCTATAATAAATATACAATAAAAATATACACACATATAACATTTATACTTCAAACAACTTTAAAATTTGAAATACAACATGTCATCCAAAACCTCACACAAAACTCCTTCCACAGACCATATTTCGGCGAACCTTTGAATATCATTAATCAATTTAAAATATGTATATTCAATTTTAATTCTAGCAGACACCATGCCTTTAAAAGCATTTTCTGCGTCTACTGTACCTATACCCAATAACTTATTTTTTCGAGTCTTCCAAATTGCCATTTTGGCCATACCCAACAAAAAATTAAATAAGCATATTCTTCTTCTCTCATGAGATGTATATTTAGGACCACTTATAAAAAATTGATTGGAAAAATCTTTACCAAAACCTTCAAACAAACCTTTTAAAATAATAAAAAAGACTGCTTAACCTCACACAATTAATAAATAAGTGTTCAACTGTCTCTTCAATTCCACAAAAAGGACATTCCCTCCCCACTGCTGGATTCAGGTGCGCCACGTGTCTGTTTGTAGCTATAGCACCATGAATAAGTCTCCACTGTAGGTCTGCTGTACGTTTCTCAATGGGAGGTTTGTACAGAGACCTCCAGGATCCTTTAAAGTCTGGTTCAAACACTTCTGTCCACCTCCCTGCTCGTACTCATTTTAAAACAGTCTGATGGGCAACTTTAACGCAAGTAAAGTAAATTGCTTTTTTAGTTGTTTCACGTAATTGTTCCATCTCCGGGGTCTTAAAAGTTAATATTGTGTCAGCATCTTCATAATTTTCTTTTGCAGCAGCAGATACTCTGATAGATGGAAACTGATAGTTTCTCCTCCACTCTTGAGCTGGTTGAGTTTCCAGTGCCTCCCTGCAGGTTCCAGGCAATGCTCTCTGCACCCCCTCCAACACCTGCTGTAGAAGACGGAGAGATCGAATCCCCGTCTCACGCTGTAGTGCTGCAGCCGTCTTCCATCCGTTGAGGTCTCTCAGGTCTCCTATCCTCTTGAGTCCAGCTCCCGCCAGGCAGTTCATCAAACTTCCCGATGACAGAGTTCTCGTTTGTATCATTGGGTTGTAAAACAATGGCTCTCCCATTATCCACTCCTTTGGTTCAGAAAGATCTCTGTTGATATTAAAGTTATCAAGCCAGGCTCTCAGCATTGACTGATAAAACAGGGTTAAATTACTCAAGTCCAGCTCTTTAAGGCTCAGTAAAAACAATTGTTTCTCATAACCGAGACCAGATGCTTTCCTTAAAATAGCACAAGCAACACGAATCCATCCCAGATCTTCTTCATATAATAATCTTTGAGCTGTTTGCAGTCTAAAAGTCATAATCCTGCTTCTGATATCTATCAGAGCTTGTCCTCCTCCACTGGATCCAGGAATCCAGTGTTGCCCCGACCCAAAAAAAAATCAAAATTTCTTCTGTATAACTTTTATCAGTTCATTTGGAGGATCCAGCACATTTAGCCTATGCCATAGCATGGAGGCGGCCAGGTTATTTGTAACCAAGACTCTACCCCTGTAGGATAGTTCAGGTAATAGCCAATTCCATTTAGACAACTTGGCAGACACATTCTCCAGCATACCCTCCCAGTTTTTTTTCCTATAATTTTCTTTACCCAGAAATACTCCAAGAATTTTAATTCCCTCCGTATTCCACTGTAACCCCCCTGGAAGCTTAGGTGGCCCACCATTTTTCCATGGACCCACAACAAAACCCTCACTCTTTGCCCAATTTACTCTTGATGAGGAGGCTCTCTCGTATAAAGCTAAACTTTTAGACAATATCTGAATGTCCCCTTGTCCAGTAATAAACACAGTGACATCATCAGCGTAAGCTGAAACAGAAACACTTGAAGCATTAAAATCCCCTGGTATGTGAAAACCTTTCAAATTATTTCTCAGTTTAATAAGCAAGGGCTCAATAAATAAACTGTAGAGTTGTCCAGAAATTGGGCAACCCTGCCTAATTCCCCTCTTCACAGGTATTGGACAACTCAGTCCCCCTCCCACCTTAAGCATCACTGAAGCCTCTCTATACAGTAATTTGATCCAAGAAATGAAAGTCTCCCCAAACCCAAATGCTTTCAAAACATTTAAAAGGTATTCATGACCCACACGATCAAATGCTTTTTCTTGGTCAATCGATAAGAAACCAATATTAAAATCATCATTCATAGAAAGGTCCATAACATCTCTTATTAGAAATAAATTATACATTATTGTACGTCCTGGAACACAGTATGTTTGCTCATTCCTCACAATAGTGCTCAAAAACTTCTTTAATCTATTTGCTAAACATTTAGACAATATTTTGTAATCTTGGCACATTAAAGAGACAGGACGCCAGTTTTTCAACAACCCTAAATCACCAGTCTTAGGTAGAAGTGATAGTACTGCTCTTTGACAACTGCTGGGTAAAGTACCTTTTTGAAAACATTCACAGATTACATTATAAAAGTCCTCTCCTAAAATGTCCCAAAATGATTTATAAAATTCAGCAGGCAGACTATCTACTCCCGGGGAACGCCCTATGGACAGTTGCTTTACGGCCTCTGAAAGTTCCTCATATGAAATTAATTTGTCCAGGGTTTTTCTGTCCTCAGATTTTAAAATAGGCAGTCCTTTTAATAACTGATCCATACTCTCAGGATCACAATCTTTTGACCCAAAAAGTTCAGCATAAAAGTCCATTGCGATTTTCCTCATTTCGATAGGATTTGAAGTTAATGTGCCATTGTCCTTCCGAAGATAAAGCATATTTTTTTGTTTTACTACTTTACGTTCCAAGTTAAAAAAGAACTTTGTTGGAGCGTCCATTTCCTTGATGGAAGATATCCTTGCTCTGATTAAGGCACCTTTTGCTCTTTCCTCTAACAGTGTTTTCAACTCCAATCTCTTTTTCTTTAAATCCTTAGTCATACCCGAAACATTCAAATCAATTACATTTTCCATTTCATTAATATCTTTCTCCAAACTTTCAATATTTCTCTTTACAATCACAGTATTATTATAAGAAAACTGCTGACAAAAAATCTTGATTTAGACTTTTCCTAATTGTCTTTTTCTACTTTCCAACTCTCCCAGAAACATTTAAATTTTTCACAAAATAACGTATCCTGCACCAGTTTGACATTAAAATGCCAATAAGATTTTGAATGTGACATGCTTTTAGTATTAAAATCAATAGTCACTATATGATGATCAGAAAACCCACAAGGAGATATACCAACATTCATGACTCTATTATTGTCTGATTTATTTACATATATTCGATCCAGACGTGCTCCCTTTACAATAGAATCCAAAATTTTAAATCCATGTGTATTGTTTTGTTAACTGATTCTTATTTCTCCACACATCATCTAGTTCTAGTTCTTGAGTTATCCTAAGGAGCATATTACTAGACTGTAAGTGAGGTTCTTGCCCATTCCTATCCAATACAAAATCAGTAGTACAATTCCAATCTCCTCCCATTATTACACACATTTTTCCATCATCATATTTTCTTATTGCAATGCTTAATTTTTCAAATAGTTCTAATCTTTGTGGACCTAAATTTGGAGCATAAACGCTAATAAAAAGAAACTTTAACTCTTTAATTTCAACTATTGCTATTAAAACTCTACCCTTTTCTAATTCAATAGTGGATAGGATCTTTAGATCCAAATTTTTGGAAAAGATAATCGCTACTCCTGCACTTAAATTGGTTCCATGACTCAGAATACATTCACCTTCCCACCATCTATACAATTCAATTTCGTTTTGATTATCTGAATGTGTTTCCTGTAAAAACATAACATTGATGTCTTTCAGATGAACATATTCTGATATCACTGCTCTCTTATTCCTATCTCTACCTCCATTAATGTTTAAAGATCCTATTCTCAAAATATCCATAAAGAGATATAAAGAGAGGAAAAAAAGAGGCAGGAAAAACAGATAGCACTGCAAAGACACCCTTGATGTGGATCTCATTTCGCAAAATCAATTTGTTCTCTTTCATAGGTTCACTCGACGCTGCGTCACTTTAATGACGTAATGGGACGCCCTCTGGGTGTGCCGATTGTCTGAAGCCCTTATAGAATCACGCCAATTGATTGGCTGATGGCGCGCACGTCGCCCACCTGACGTAGTCACCTATATCAGCGCGCGCGCGCCATCTGCTCCTCAGATTTCTCTGCCTTCACGAAGCGGCCAGTTCTGCCCTTCGGTTATCGATTTTTCTGGCCCAAAAACTAGGATTCAGTATACAGATTTACCTCAGCACTTCAGCGACCGCGGATTGTGGAACTTTGTTCTCCTTGTGGTGAAGTGCTATGGAATTCAGACGTTGCCCACCGCCGTGCACTCGCTTCATCGCGATTGACGATCCCCACAGTAAGTGTGTTAAATGTTTGGGATTTACTCACGCACGCGACGCGGTTCAGGGGTTTTCTAATTGTAAATACTGCGATAACCTCCTTCTCAAAACCCTCCGCTCGAGGCTCGCGGTTTTTGAGAGGGAGTCATCCGTTTTCCCCCGTCGCGCTCCCGAGGCCGCGCAGGCCTCTCTTGGATCCGCGACCCTGGGTCGGATGTAGAGCTCGAGGATGTGGAGTGCGAGCAGACGGGCCTCGCCCTTTCTCTCCCTCTCTCTCCCGAGCACGTGCGCGGGACTCTGCCTGTGGAATACTCGCACGACTATCTCTGTCCCAGCCCGGAGGCACGCGATGCGGTTTCCTTCGGACTGGAGGATGTCATTTTCACTGCAGCATCCGACTCCGAGGACTTCGGTGCTGCAAATACCGACGACGCTCTCCCGCCGAGCGGCCAGGAAGCGCGGCCATCAGCGGCGTATGATGAGCTTGTGGATGTACTCGCGCGCGCTACTCAGAAGCTCGCGATCGAGTGGCCGGATGAACCCCGCGAAGCTCAATCTTCTCGGTTGGATGAGAGATTCCTCAGCGGCCCTAATTCTAGGCCTCCGCGGAGGAAGCTACCATTCTTCAGTGATCTACACAGTGAGATTTCTAGATCCTGGAAGCAACCGTTCTCAGCCCGCCTAACTAACGCGGCAGCCGCTGATTTCACCAACCTCGTGGGTTTTGAGGAACAGGGCTATTCCGCTATTCCCGCGGTTGAGGACACGCTGGCCACTCACCTCGCGCCATCTTCAGCTCCCTCGTGGAAGTCCCGCCCCCTTCTTCCCACTAAGCCGTGCAGGACCACTTCTGCCCTGATTGGCAAATCCTACATGGCGGCTGGTCAGGCTGGCATGGCCCTTCATACTATGGCCATTCTCCAGGCATATCAGGCGGATGTTTTAAAGGAAATGGATGAGGGCTCCGGTTTGACACCAGAAGCTGTAAAGGAGCTTCGTAAAGCCACGGATTTGGCGTTACGGGCTACTAAGCACACAGCTCGCGCTGTAGGGCGCTCTATGGCAGGCTCGGTGGCGGCGGAGCGCCACTTATGGCTTAATCTCACCGAGATCCGCGACAAGGAGAAAGTTTTCCTTATGGACGCTCCGATTTCCCAGTCCGGATTGTTTGGGGAGGCGGTTAATACTGTGGTCGAGAAGTTCAGATCTGCAAAATCCCAGTCTGCCGCTCTAAAACAGTTCATGCCGAGGAGAGCGAGGGACGCTCCTTCCCCCTCCCCCTCTCAGTCCAGAGATCGCCCCTCTTTCAAAAGAGAGTTTTCCGCCCGGAGGAGCGACCAGAGTTATCCTCCACCCACCACGGTCTGGGGAGCTCGCGGTCGTCCATTTCCCCGTCAACGTCCTCACAGACGCATCGACCCAAAGCGGCCCAGCAAACCTTCTGCTTCGGCCACTTCGAGTCGCCCCTGACCCTCCGGTCAGAAAAAGGGGAGCTGCAGTTCACGACCGGGGCTGGGTCAGACCGCACAAGCGTTTCTGCCCGCCCCCCACCAGCTCTCCCTATCCAGCTCTGTCATTTCCGCCGCCCAGCGCGCTTCGGAATACAGATCCGGTTATATCCCCGCCTTTTCCGGCGCTGAAGGAAGGAGACGCGGTCTGCTTTCTCCCCTCACGTCTGATTGGCTCACCATCCGCCGCTCATCCAGACGGAGACACGTCCTGTTTTCTCCGGGATCCAGAGCGGCCCAGCCTTCCACTGCCTACTCCGCGCCAGGACGCCACGTGCTCTCCTCTGCGGATGGCCACACCCCCCTCAGAGGTCCACGACACCCCAACTCAGGTATGTCTACCGCACCTCATAATACCTCCCGCGTTGTCAAATTTCTTCCACGAGTGGAAGCTTTTGCCAGGGATATCATCCTGGGTCCTCCGCACGATTCAGTCAGGCTACACGCTTCAGTTCTGTCGCAACCCTCCTCGCTTCGACGGGGTCGCTCACACGGTAGTAAACAGCGCCTCTCAGGCTTCTGTGCTACAACAAGAGCTCTCTTCTCTCCTCCTAAAGGGGGCAATAGAGGAAGTTCCGGCATCAGAGGAGAAATGTGGCTTCTTCAGCCGCTATTTCCTTGTTCCGAAGAAAGACGGCGGTCTGCGTCCCATCCTGGACCTCCGTCGCCTGAACTTCGCCCTCTACAAAGGGAAGTTCAAGATGCTAACGCTAAAGACTATCTTGTCTCAGATACGTGCGGAGGACTGGTTTGTCACTATAGACCTGAGAGATGCTTATTTCCATATCCAGGTTGTCAAACGACACAGGAAGTTTCTCAGGTTCGCCTTCAAAGGGAAGGCTTATCAATACAAAGTCCTTCCCTTCGGCCTTGCCCTGGCACCAAGGACGTTCACGAAGTGTATGGATGCTGCGCTGGCCCCGCTGAGGCTCCAGGGCATCCGTATTCTCAATTACCTGGACGACTGGCTCATTCTGGCCCACTCCAGGGAGTTAGCCTGTCATCACAGAGATGTCGTTCTTCGACACGTTCGATCTCTTGGCTTGAGAGTGAACACAGACAAGAGCGTTCTTACTCCGGCTCAGCAGACCACCTTCTTAGGTGTTCGTCTGGATTCCGTTCCGATGCAGGCCCGTCTGGCCCCTGCTCGGATTTCCAGTATCACAACATGCTTGGTCCGCTTCAGGCTAGGCCATCATGTTTCTGTGGGTACTTGTCGCAGGCTCCTGGGCCTCATGGCCGCAGCTTCCCCGGTGCTTCCCCTGGGACTGCTCCATATGAGGCCCTTCCTCTGGTGGATGAAACGCTCAGGGGCTCGGTCAACAGGATCGGCCCTTCGCCTATTGAAGGTGTCACGCGGCTGCTTTCGTGCCCTATCAGTGTGGCGAGACCCTCTTTTTCTTCAGAAAGGGGTCAAGATGGGGGCTGTTTTCCGTCGCCAAATGGTTACGACGGACGCCTCTCTTACCGGCTGGGGTGCGGTATTCGAGGGCAGACCAGCTATGGGGATCTGGGAGGGGGAAGTTCTCTCCTGGCACATAAATTGCCTGGAGTTGAGAGCGGTATCTCTGGCCCTTCAACATTTTCTCCCCTCACTCAGGGGGCATCATGTCATTGTCAGGACCGACAACATGGCAGTGGTGTCTCACATAAATCGCCAGGGAGGGTCACGGTCGCGCGCCGACTCCTCCTGCGGTTTCAGGACAAGTTTTTGTCCCTGAGAGCAGTCCATGTACCCGGAGTCTTAAACCTCGCTGCGGATTATCTGTCGAGACAGAAGCTTCGGTCGGGGGAATGGATGCTGAACCCTCAAACTGTGTCACAGATTTGGGAGAGGTTCGGGAGAGCGGAAGTGGACCTCTTTGCCTCGAAGGAGTCGTCCCAGTGTCGGCTCTGGTTTTCTCTGAGCTCTCCGGCCCCGTTGGGGATAGATGCGTTCGCGCATCCATGGCCCAATCTGAAACTTTATGCGTTTCCGCCCATCAAGCTGATTCCGGCGGTTCTGTGCAGAGTAAGGGAAAGTGGGGCCAGCCTCCTGCTGGTGGCTCCACACTGGCCATCCCAGACTTGGTTCTCGGAGATGGTTCTCCTCCTGGACTCCTCCCCATGGGAGATACCGGTCAGGAAGGACCTTTTGACACAACTTCAGGGCAGGATTTGGCACCCTCACCCGGAGATTTGGAAGTTGTGGGTATGGCCCATCAAGGGCCAACGACACTAAACGCTGGTCTTTCTGCGGACGTTCAGGAGATCATTGCTAATGCGAGAGCCCCTTCTACAAGGAAGCTCTATTCCTCCAAGCGGAGGGTCTTCGAGTCGTGGTGCTCGGCTCATGCAGTAGATCCAGTTAACTGCCCGGTTGGTTCAGTTCTGGAGTTCCTGCAGGAGAAGTTTGCTGCTGGAGCAGCGGCTACCACCCTTCGGGTCTATGTCGCAGCTATAGCTGCCGGTAGGGAGTCGGACGAAATCCCTCTGGGCAAGCACAGACTGGTTTCATCTTTCATGCGAGGGGTTAGGCGCCTGAGACCAGCACGCTCCCCTGGTATTCCCTCTTGGGACCTCTCCGTGGTCCTTGAAGGGCTAACTTTGGCTCCATTTGAGCCTTTGGAGTCAGCTCCTGAGCGAATTCTGACTCTCAAAGTTGCTCTTTTGTTAGCTCTGTCTTCTTTGAAACGAGTGGGCGATCTACAGGCTCTCTCTGTTAATGGGACCTGTATGGATTTTGCCCCTGGCCTAGTTAAGGTTACCTTAAGACCTAGGGTGGGTTATGTGCCCAAAGTTTTGTCCACATCATTTCGCTCTCAGGTTATTACTCTTCACTCCTTTCACCCCCCTCCGTTTGACTCGGATGAAGACGAGAAACTTCATTTGCTCTGCCCAGTTCGAGCGTTGAAGTGTTATGTTGACAGTTCGGACAGCTGGAGGAAATCTAACCAGCTGTTGGTGTGCTTCGGTGCTGGCCGTCGCGGGCTTGCCGCTTCGAAGCAACGGGTTTCCCATTGGGTGACAGAGGCTATTTCCTTAGCTTATGAGGTGCGTGGTTTACCTTCACCTCTTGATGTTAGAGCGCATTCTACCAGAGGTGTGGCTTCCTCTCAAGCACTTTTTAGAGGGGCTCTTTTGGAAGATATTTGTGTGGCGGCAGGTTGGTCCTCTCCGCACACTTTTGTGAGATTTTATAGTTTGGATCTCGACATGGCTCCGGGTTCGCATGTCCTGTCTGCTTAACCTAGTCATGCAGGTTATCTGGTGTTCTTTGAGCCAGATACGGCAGCGCTTTAGCTTGGCGTGTTTGGTATATCGTTCCCATTACGTCATTAAAGTGACGCAGCGTTGAGTGAACCTATGAAAGAGAACGTCTCAGGTTACTTGCGTAACCTATGTTCTCTGAGTAGGGAACGAGACGCTGCGTACGCTGCCAAGCTCCTCGCGCTGCCGACAGGCGTTCCTTTTCGGCAGAGAAATCTGAGGAGCAGATGGCGCGCGCGCGCTGATATAGGTGACTACGTCAGGTGGGCGACGTGCGCGCCATCAGCCAATCAATTGGCGTGATTCTATAAGGGCTTCAGACAATCGGCACACCCAGAGGGCGTCCCATTACGTCATTAAAGTGATGCAGCGTCTCGTTCCCTACTCAGAGAACATAGGTTACGCAAGTAACCTGAGACGATTTACCTTTAACTGGGGTTTTCCCCTTTCTAATTTTAGTGAGAAACATTTCAAGCGAAACCTCTTTCACGTGTTCAGTTTCTCTTCTCCTACCCTCTTCTGCCAATATAAAACTGAAAATTCAAATTTCTTTACATCTGGAAAGAAATCCTTCACATCAGCAACCCTTCCAAAAGTCTCATCCAAAAACGCATTTATCTCATCCAACGAGTAAATCTGATCACAACCTATCTGAGAAATATCTGACAGATCCGAAGTATCAGATAGGACACCATCCTCCTCATCATCAGCCTCATTTATTTCTTCTTCACCTCACATGAATTTACCTCTCTGACACTTTTTTGATCCTCATTTCTTCTAGACCTGGTCACCACACAATCTCTGCTCATCCGACCCTCAATCCTCGAATCAACATTTGTTTCAGACTGTACTTCAACATCACCGTCATCCATTTGTTCATTCTCAACAGACGACTCTTCGTCCTTCCTCACACTCTCAGTAGAGACCTCCTCGTCATTTATTACTCTCTCAGTAGGAACTTACTCATTATTCCTTACATTCTCAGCATTCACCACAACAACCTGATCTTCATGTGGATCTATTTGCACGGCAGTTTTACCACCGCAATCAAAACATCGCATCTCACCTGCGCTCGCATATAACATGTACGACTTGCCTTCATACATGCACCGAAACGACACATTAAGATTCTGCGAGTTCAAAAACATGAATACGTGCCGCCTAAACGACATCACATGTTTCAAAGCTGCATTTTTGCAGCCAAGTGGAACCATTTTGATTCCACTAGCAAGTTTACCAAAACGCGAAAGCTCGCGCTCAATATCAGCATTAGGAATGAACGGCGGAACATTGGAAATGGTTACTTTACTTGTTGGTGTTGCTAACGGTTGAACATGAATAAAAGCACCACTTACCGAAATCCCGCTTTCGATCAAAACAGTCACTAGTCGTTCATCCTTGAGAAAAACCACCACCGCTTTGTTCATTCGGGACGCAGAAACAATGTTGTCGTGACCAACGCGTTCAGCTACATCCAACAACACGTCTTCCACAGACTCGCCGGCGTTCGTGACACACCTGATACCGTGACGGAGTGACAGAGACGACGCCTGCACACTCCCGTGCAATGCCATCTCCGTCCCCGACACGATCAATACTTAACTATTACACGTAGAAAAATCAGAGAAGGTTACAGACTACAACCAAACCAATTCTGCGAAATTACACACATAGAAATCCTCCCAATAGTCTCCCAAAAACAAAAGTTAAGAAACCGTGTTCAAATTTCCCTCTCACCGTGTTCACCCTCCCACACACTATGAGAGAGAGAGAGAGAGAGAGAGAGGGGACACCAGTAGAGGTGGAGGCAGTTCTTGAGAATAAATCACAGTCAGGAACAGAGGACTGCGAAGGTAGGGATGGCTGACGCGAAACAGACGTTTCGGGGCGTTGCCGAGATCCCGAAGCGCAGATGTTTCGAAACACTGCTCCGAACTGTGATTCGAAACACCCATGTCACGTGACTATGGCTAAATGAAGCTTCGAAGTGTTTCATCAGGTGGCGTCTGCCGAAACTGCGTTGATTAAAGGGGGCGGGAACAAACCACACAGTCACACATCTGTATAAACCTAATTCACCACAGTTTAAAAGTGAAGTAAATCCATCTTCACCTCGTGGGTTTTTGTGAGAGGAGAGAGATTTTGTGATATCAGTGATTTTGTGATAGCAGTGAGATTTATAGAGCGCTTTGGTTAGTTATATTTAGGCTAGATTTAAATGAGATATATTGACTGATAGGTATAGACAGTGACGTAGTTAGGATAGATATAGTGACACATTCATATAGATTAAGTTAGATAGTGACAGATAGATAGCACAGCATAAGTTAAATATATAGAATTATATAGATTCATATGTGATATATAGATAGATATATTAATAGAATAGATAAAAATGGAGGCTCCACGTAAGAGATGCCGTACATCTGTGGTGTGGGAGCATTTCCATTTGGAAGCACCAAATAAAGTGAGATGTGTGTATTGTGATAGACAGCTAGCCTTCTGCAACAATACATCATCCATGATGCGCCATTTGAGGAGCACTCATCCTGCCATTTTGGAGGGTGCAGAGGATGGTAACATTCCCCCTGTACCTAGGCCTGCTACTGACACTGCTGGACCCAAGGTTCAAAAATGTGGCTTTTGGGAATTGTACCAACGCCCAGGAAGCTGAAAAAAACCTCACACTGGAGTGCGCTTCATTGATGCGTTCAAACACAGCAACTCCTGGTGAGCAGTCTCAGTCTTCATCTAACTTTATGGAGATGGTTCATCTGAATAATTATGAACATTATACTTCATGTATGCTGTCAGTTTATGCTTTGTAACTAATTGTTGTTTTAATTTTCATTCAGAGTCACAAATGTCAACATCAGGACCATCATCATCATCATCATCATCAACACCAGCAGAAACCCAGGACAGTTTATGGGAATGTTTGATAGTCGTATCCGTGAAACCCAGACGACACACAGTACTACAGATGATGCAACTGTAGAAGTGAAAAAATACCTGAAAGATGCGTTTTTGCCCAGAACGCATGATCCATTAATTTATTGGAAAGAGAGAGCAGTGATTTTCCCTTATTTGTGTGTACTTGCAAAAAAATATTTGTGCATGCCAGCAACAAGTGTCCCTTGTGAGCGGATTTTTTCAAAGGCTGGAGAAATGATATGTAAAAAAAAGAAGTCGGCTGAGTCCTTCAACAGCAGAGCAATTCATATTTTTGAATAAAGAAGTTTTGTAACAAATGTGACACATTGTGGCTTTATTTATTTTATTAATGTTCATTTTGTATAACAAAAAAACAACAACATATAGTTCTTTACAATGACGAGGCTACAGGTTACAAAACCAAGACCATGTAGTTGTCAGACAGATGTTAAAAAATATATTTTTTACATGGATCATTGTCAAGGCAATACATGCAAGTGACCACTAGATGGCGCCGTAGAGACGGGTGTCAGATTGATTCGAAGCTTCGAAACAATATGGAACATTTGCTTCAACTGCTTCATTGCTTCACGAAGCCTCGGTCTGCCCATCACTATGCGAAGGTACTCTTGCAGCAAATGCAGAACTCAGACTAAACTTAGGCGCAAGGCTGTATCAGACAAACAAGACCAGGTGAGCACTTCCAAAGCAAATCAGACATGAAGCAGCAGTCGTAACGCATGACATGAAACAATGATCCAACAAGAGGCAGTAAGAACAAACACTAGATAAAGGGTAAGCACTCAAACAAAAGTGGGAACAGGTGTCATCGCAAGGCAGCGAGGCGCTGATTGCGATGACTAACAGGTGCAGGACAGAGAGAAGATGAGCCTAACGAGCGAGTGAGAATGTGTGTGTGTGTGTGTGTGTGTGTGTGTGTGTGTGTGTGTGTGTGTGTGTGTGTGTGTGAAACAATCAGGAAGGAGAGTGAGTGAAGAAAAGGATAGTGAGAAGCAAAGAGAAAGAACCTGACACGTTTAAACATTTTAGAAGTAAAAATGAAACATTTAAAAGTTATTCAAGTGTAATCAACCGGTCTGTTATACCATTTCCACCATATACTTTGAACTTCAGACCGCCGTCCTGCGTTTCACTCGTAGCCAAAAGATGCTGCGACGCGTCTGATACCATAACCTGCCAATAAACAAACAGTGCACAACTGTGAGAATTTAATGTTTATCATCCAAATTAATTATATCCGTTATCTTTAGGAATAAAATCGTGTGTTTTGAGCAAGGCACCAGGCATTTCAAAGACAGACGCCACACTTGTTAAGGTGACTCACATTGCGTCTCTGTATGTTGTTTTGCATTGAATAAAATTATTTTAAGCACAGCAATGATTTTATAGATAAAATAACACACAAACCTGAATTTCACAGAGGAAATGCACCAATTCTGCGACGCTAAGAAGAAGGAACTGCTCTGGAGACTGAAGAGAATTCAAACAGCCCGTGCTCAATCAACCGTTGAGCCGTCACATCAGTGGACGGGGGAGGGGGCATTGTTTTAATCGAATAAACTTACTAAATTTATTCAGTGTGTGTTAAATATTAATAATCTTGATTTGAATTAAGTAATATTTGTGATTCTTGAAACAGATCAATTTAATTATCCCTTCTCAAATATTTTGATAGAAGTTTCACAAATATATTAAATATATTTTAAATAAATAATTGGTTATTCGAATACTAAATTCTTTTAGTGAAAAGCTTAAATATAACTGTACATTCTATACAAAATTAACTGTTGGATTTTTTGTCAATTATTTTGGTATGTTCAACTCAAACCATCAAGTAAATAATATTCAGATATTTTATTAAGTTAATAAACTTAATTATTACTGTGATATTTACCAAGCCACTGAATTCTTTTTTAATAAAAAAGACACACCTGAATTGAGAAACCTAATCAATTAGTAACCGTGGAAATAAACAGGCAGGGAACAGAGGAGAACTGATAAACAGACTAGAAGATTAACAAAGAAACTCAAACATTAACTGAACAGGAAAAACAGGTCAAAAACAAACCAAAGACGTGGCAGACTGACAGTTGCTAAACCCTTGCAGAGTCTGCTCAACCCCAACTTCTTCCAATTGGTCCACAGTTTGAAAATTGACATTGGCAAGCTGCGCTATCAGAACAGGGGCTGGGCAACTTGCACTCACATGAAATCGACCAATAGCAAACCACAACCATCCAATCAATTCCGAGAAAGACTAAATCAAGTCCCGCCCAAATTTTTTTTGATCGAGAAGCTGTTTCACTTGCTTATACATTACAATATGGAAGAAAAGACTAGCGCAACTTCCGTTTCATGCTAAAGGTGTAGTTCACCCAAAAATGAAAATTCTGTCATTAATTACTCACCCTCATGTCACTCCACACCCGTAAGACCTTCAATAATGAAGATATTTTTGATGAAATCCAAGAACTTTCAATCCCTCCATTGGTAGCAACGCAATTTACACATTCAAGGATCAGAACCATAAGAAAGACGTTGTCACGTTGTGCTCAGGCAAGAAGATGAAGACAGACGAATTAGATCCAAAATACTCCAAGTTTAATATAAATCAGATAACAGGCAGGTAGAGCACAACTTAATGCAACGTAGATCGGACAAAGACTGGAGGAATGGGAGGAACTTAAATAGTGAACACAATGAGGATAATGATGACACAGTTGACATAGATGAACTAATAACGATGGTAAACGGGGAGACAGAAGAGTAGCGGGAATCATAACAAAGGAACAGATACAAACAAACTGAAATTCCAATCAAACTAAACATGACTGAATGTGACAGTTATAGATAAACTCATGAATCTCAGACCTACTTGACATTGCAATTTTGGAGCAAATAGAATCTTATGGCAATGCATTGTTTCTGGATCTTTCTTTGTAATAAGAAAAACAATATTGATATTATTAAGTAAACCATAAAGCATACAGTGATGAGAAAATTACACTCCTTCATTAGTCTTAGTATTAGAGTCACTTAATTTAATGCAAGTCAACACAGGCCTTTAACTCGGTTGATGTGTTTTGGATCATTCTAAAGTGACAAAGAAATGTGCTACGTCTGTCGGAAGTTTGTGCTTTGTTAGATATAAAAGTTTGTGACAAACAAGTGAAGACAGGTTTGGCTCATTCCACACTTATAGTCTTGTAGTAACCATATTCACACATTCTCACAACAATCCCCAAGCTGAGACACTGGGGATATGACTGTATTTCATGTGTATCACATTTTTATTTGTCCCTCCTCAACAAACTTTTCCAGGTCAAAAAGAATTGAAGATGACAGCCAATTGTAAGGCTTCAAGCTGGCCAATATAGGTGATGCAGTCTGCTTGCTTTTTGGGTTCTTCTTTGGTTCTGTAAAATGAGTTCTATATTCTTTTTCAAAAGTTATCTGTATACATCAGATAAAAAAGAACAGTTAAAAGCACAGCAAAGATAAGATGCTAAATAACAGATTAATTAAAAGCTATTGTTTTCTGTCATGGTGTGGGGCTGTGTACAAAAACGCACATAAAATATTGCTACACTCTCAAAACTATTACTATGATTTACTCAAGTTTTTTGGTGAAGCATTTTTAGACTAAAAGATTGAGTAAATTTTAAAGCAGTGAAATCAATTACATCCACCGTATGAACTGAGTTAATGTAAGTGAAGAAATGAAGTAGATCTGAGTAACTCCATTTGGTACATTAACAAATAGAACTGAGTTGAAAAAATTGGGTAAAAAACATTTAAAAAACAATATTTATGAGTAATACTCGTCCACTGGTATCACGGGCTCACACCCCTGGTCAGAACCATGCTGGGGCATTGCATTTCAAATTGCCTGCCTATTGTTTAAGCTAAGATATAGGCAACAGCAATCAGCTTCACTAAATGGCCGAACTTACTCTTTTAACACAGACATGTCCATCTAGCACAGACAAAGATGTCCATCTAGCACATGTTTACATAGAAAAACAATTAAACAGCGCAATGTAAAAAAAACAATTAAACAGCGCAATGCGAAAACACCTTTTATGTGATCTAAACCATATTTGTCCATCTTAAATGTGTAGGAGCATCAGAATGCACAGGAAACAGACTTTGATTACAAAGACAGATGTCAGCATTTCACCTCGTCTGATTTTGTTGCAAACATGCTTTCAGTCCTCAGCGATGTACAGAATGAAGATGAATCTATCCAAATAGCGCTAGCTTTTGTAGGTGTGCAGAATGGAGACAACAAAATTATCCATTTGCAAAGAATTCCCATGCAAGACACCCCATCACTTCTTTTGATTCAATAAAAATTGTCATGTGAATGTTGATTATGGGGTGTTGAGGGTCCATTTTCAGGAAAGGAATCAACCTGCAACTTTTTGTCGGGTCAATTAGCCTAAAGAAGAATCTCTCTCAGGCCGAATAACTCCAAAGCATACAAAATTAGGCTTGCCACTTACATTAGTATACCTGACAGACTTCAGGTCCTAGTCGAAATCAATACAAATTAAGAGTTTGTCATTTTGGGGTCGTTTAATGACCACATGCACAGCATGTCTTGGGGTTCCTCACAGCATCAACACCAGAGCCTTGGAGACCTATTATGAGCAGGCCCTGGGTAGAAGCTTTGCTTCCAGCACTTTCCTGATGAAATGCCACATGTTTTATGGGTAGTAACTCTGTGGTGGACAGGGTCATAATGAGCCCATGGAGAACCAGGCATCTGTCAGCGCCGGGTTTGTGTGTGTGTCCATATGTGATAAATATGAAAGAGAAACTAAAGAGAGGGAGACTGAAAGAGAAATAAGAAAGATACCAAAAGATACAAGACTCCAGTGGACAGCAAATTCCACAATGAAATGGTACAGACACACATTACCGGAAATTCTTAGCAATGGCATTGAGACAAAAATATTATATTATATTATATTATATTATATTATATTATATTATATTATATTATATTATATTATATTATATTATATTATATTATATTATATTATATTATATTATATATGTGCAGATGTGTTACTGCTGGCATTAGTAGAGGTCATTAATGTTGAAACTATAGATTATTGTGTGTGTGTGTGTGTGTGTGTGTGTGTGTGTGTGTGTGTGTGTGTGTGTGTGTGTGTGTGTGTGTGTGTGTGTGTGTGTGTGTGTACATACATACATACATTTACCACTGACACATTCAATGATTATGGTATTTTGTTCATTATTACAGATTCTAATATTGTTTTCATTAAGTTTTCTGTTTTGTTCCCCCCACCTGGTAATTGTCATGGTTATTTATTAATTGTGAAACGTTTTTAACATTCTTTGTTATGTAGTTGCTATGGTATGTGTCTTTTTTACACCTTGTCCTAACCCGATGGGATTCTAGTGACAAAAAAACAATCACAAATCACAGCCAATCAGAAAAGCATTGCACTCACAATGAAATGGATAAGTACAACCAATAACGCTGTAACAGCTTCAACTCTTCTGGGAAAGCTTTCCACAAGGTTTAGGACTGTGTTTATGGGAATTTTTGACCATTCTACTAGAAGTGCATTTGTGAAGTCAGGCACTGATATTGGACAAGAAGGCCTGGCTCGCAGTCTCCACTCTAATTCATCCCAAAGGTGTTCTATCGGGTTGAGGTAAGGGTTGTGCAGTCAAATTCCTCCATACCAAACTCGGTCATCCATGTCTTTATGGACCTTGCTTTGTGCACTGGTGTGCAGTCATGTTAGAACAGGAAGGGGCCATCCCCAAACTGTTCCCACAATGTTTGGAGCATGAAATTGTCCAAAATGTCTTGGTATGCTGAATCATTAAGAGTTCCTTTCACTGGAACTAATTGGCCAAGCCCAACCCCTGAAAAACAACCCCACACCATAATCCCCCCCTCCACCAAACTTTACACGTGACACAATGCAGTCAGGCAAGTACCGTTCTCCTGTCAACCGCCAAACCCAGACTTATCCATCGGACTTCCATCACTCCGATGCAATGGAAACCAATTCCATGAAGCTCTCTACGTACTGTTCTTGAGCTAATCTAAAGGCCACACAAAGTTTGGAGGTCTGTAGCTATTTACTCTGCAGAAAGTTGGTGACTTCGGCGCACTGTGCACCTCGGCATGCACTGACCCCGCAATACTTTTGGCAATATAGTGTATATATATTTACACTATAGACGATGCTTTAGACGATGATGGACAGATGGTAAATGGACTGCATTTATATAGCGCTTTTAACAGACCAATGGCCATCCAAAGCGCTTTACACATTGCCTCACATTCACCCATTCACACACCGACAGCGGTGTCAGCCATGCAAGGCGCCATCCAGCTCGTCGGGAGAAGCTGGGGTTAGGTGTCTTGCTCATGGACACCTCGACACTTGGTCAGGTGGAACCACCAAACGAACCACCAACCTTCCGGCTTGTAGACAACCTACATGAACCACTGAGCCACTGCCGCCCCGAGATGATAAACAGTAACATAATCATCCACGTCACCAAAGAGTGCTTGGGTTGAATTTGTTCTCCTAAATAGAGAATTTGTTCGTATATGCATTCACCTTTACTATTTCTCTCAGAAATGATGATCGTGTTGGTAAGTACTCTGTCTATCCTTAAATTATATTTTTACAACACCGGCAAAGATCGTTTACACTCATCTTTTTCTTCTAACGTTACTTATTCCAGCGTGCGGGCAGACAGGGTTGCCAAGTTTTTACAACAAAATCCACCCAATTGCTACTCAAAACTAGCCAAAAACAAGCCCAATAGCATTCCGGGTGGGTTCTCCAGAAAAAAAATTGCATTTGGGGGGTAAAATATGTGTTATTTTGGCAGGGCTACCTGCTAAAATTCCCATTCCTGGGTCTGTATATCACATAATTGGGGTCGCTTCAACCTGCGGACTTGGCAACACAGTGCAGTTGAGTTCTGTTGACATTTGACAACTAACGTTATACGTCGCTCCGTTGCTCTGATTGGTTGTAGGTCTATCGAATTGAGGTCTTTCCTGGTTTGGTTGAAATGCACCACAGCCCAACGGAGCAGTATCAGACTCATATTCTGACTAGAATTGAGTATGATGATGTCAGGCTACCAAAATGCATAACAGTGTGATCAAACACAGTCAACACCAGACAACTGAAGACAGGGCCGTTTTTAGGCATAGGCGAACTAGGCGGTCGCCTAGGGCGCCATCAGCTGAAGGGGCTCCAATGAACGCATATCAGGGGTGTGTGTAAAGGGTGTCAAGGCCACCCTGAAATATGATTGCCGCCTCCACTGGTTCCCCTAACACTATTGGATCAGAGTACTGTCAATTACTGTCTGAATGTTGCATGTAAAGTTTGAATTTGGAGCGCTCAACACCATTAGCTCAAAGAGCTCGGTCAAAGCTTTGGCAAGGTAACGCTTTTTTTAACCACATAGTAAAGCTAAATTCAAAGGCCAATTAAAAAAACAGGTACAATAAAAAGTGCACAAATCTTTATTTTGTTAGGGCCGTATTTGTGGCAGTCGAGAAATCATGCTGTGAAATGGGCAGATAGTGTAATATTGCTCGGTGTGTATTATAGAGGCAAGATGTAGGCTAACCACACTCACTTTAGCATTTCATGGTATAATTATATTTAGACTCTATTAAGCTTTCTTCTCTTACTTGTACCTCCAAAAGGTTTGTGTTTTTGCAGCAATGCATTGTTAAAGGATCAGTGTGTAATTGTCCCATAAAAAACTTCAATGGCCAATTTAAAAATAGTATAATAAAATGTGCTAATTCACAATATTTATTATCCTTTATTAAACCACTTTGTCAAATTTAATGCATCTTTACGGGTGGTGTTGAAAGCTGAATCGATTCATTCAGTTCTAATAGGGTCGTACAGGGCATAGCGTTGCGTTATTTAAAGGGGAAGTTCAAGCGTCAATGAGAAACAAAGACCGCACTGAATCAATATTTATTCTTGTTACTTTCATGCGACTGAAACAGCTTTTATACGTAGTTTCCAAATTGTATTTGTATATATTTGTTAATAAGGATTGCAGTTCCAAAATGGTATGTATGTATGTATTTGTTAATAAGGATTAAAATTAATACCAGTAAATGTTGCTTTTTAAGATTTGGCTTGGGGGTGCCAATAAGGATTTCGCTTAGGGCGTCAAAATGGCTAGAAATGGCCCTGACTGAAGAGCACAGAACAAATCTAAATACAAAGGTATGAAGGCGAAATGATAAACACCTGTGATAATTAATAAATAACCATGACAATTAACAGGGGGGGGGGGGGGACTAAGACGGGGAAAACAGAAAACTTGAAACACTAACGATACGAAAACGATATTAGAATCTGTAATAATGAACAAAATACCATAATCATTGAATGTGTCAGTGGTAAATGTATGTATGTACAGACACACACACACACACACACACACACACACACACACACACACACACACACACACACACACACACACACACACACACACACACACACACACACACACACACACACACACACACACACACACACACACACACACACACACACACACACACACACACACACACACACACACACACACACACACCTTTACATTGCAATAACCATGTTTTCCTACACATTTGTGCCCTCATATGCCAGATCACTAGACTGAGTAAACCCAGTCTGATCTGCCGGCGATTTGATTTCACCATGCAACTCAGTCTGGAAACCTGTACATTCATTTCTACTGCTTCTGTTACACTTTTGAGAGAACCAATCACAGACTGGCTTTGGCGGGTTTAACACGATCACGGATAGAGAAGCGATGGGTCATTGCCCGTTGATTACGCCTCTTGTGGTCTGATTGGTTGAAGGACTATCCTATTGCGTACAGAGTCATTTAATTTATGCTCTTTATCACGCCTCTTGTGCTGTAGAAAATACATAGCAGACTCCCCAGACCAATGTTCAATCTTACATTGAGCTTGGTCTGGGGATAGCCAGACAACCAGATCACATACACACAAACTTTTTGTTTAAAACAGCATTGTCCCCTGGCTTCCATGTATCAAAATGGGCTTCACAGTGCAAATTCAAATCCCTGTGACACCATAATTAAACTATGAAATTACATGTTCTGCTCATGGTTAGTTCCCCATGGCACTAATTAGGACTTCCTATTTAATGGCACAATGAATGCAGTGAGTTGCATTTGCAATATTTATTTGGTTTGTCAAAATTATTCAAATCAATGTGCTATTATCTACTGCGTCAGAGCAATTTTGGAAAGAAGGTGTGATAATGACCCATTTCAGACAGACTAGTCTTTTGTGCAGCTGCAGTATTTTTAGACATATCAACCAGGGGGTTATTTGCCTTGGTTGTTTTTATACCCCACAGCTATTTTTGTAAAACATATAATTTGTGTAACATACAATATATCTGGGAAATGTTTAGATTCACAAAATAAGACATAGTACGGATGACTACTGAACATGCATCCTAATGGTAATAAAAAAAACAAAAAAAACAACAATACTATACAGATGCAAATGGGACTAGTAAACAATATGTTAATCTCAGCAGTCATTTTGACCTGCTTCCATATAATGCATGCTAATTTGCAGCAACTAATTAGCAATAAAATGTGGTGAACTTTAGTTAAACAATGAAGTTTGAGGGTGTTTAATCAGCCACACTTGAGCGTAGAACACAAACGTGGTTGAGAAAGTTGGAAGAACTAATTTGAATGGTTTGCTGTCATTGAGGGCACATGAAGTGAAGTCCACAAGTTCTTATGTTCAATTCTTTGATAATTATATACAATTACGCTAGGGAATAATTAAATCCATCATTATCTCAAGTACAATGCACTAAAAAGAGAGCAGAATGAGAAAAGGTTGCATTGTGATAATTACTGAAATTATTATATAAAGACATCAGCTCATCATTCAGGAGTACTTCATTCACAACAAATGCCTTGAAACATAGTTAACAAGTAAACAAAGTTAGTGAACAGGGAAAGATAATAGCTTTAAAAACATTCACTTTTATACACCTTTATATCATAATCAGGGCTAGAAATATCAAATGGAAACAGATTTATTTAATTTTTGACTCTTTAACTTTACATGGATTTATTAGTGAGCTTGCTTCATTCATTAAATTACTTTAATGATTCTAAGTTTTTAACAAACATTCTTTTCAGTAATATTGTTAACGTTTTACTCTGATTTTTAACCATTTTCATCAGTAATATTTTTACTTTATGTAATGTTTAACAGATCATTAAGTATTTTAAATTAACATTCAAATTTAAATGTAAACTTGATATTCAAATATTTTCTAGTTCCATCCATCCATCCATCCATCCATCCATCCATCCATCCATCCATCCATCCATCCATCCATCCATCCATCCATCCATCCATCCATCATCTATCCGACACTTCAGTCCTCCATATACAGTAAGAGCCAGACGTATAATTCAAAATATTAGATTCGTATTAGATTCAAAATCTAATTTAAACAGAGAGTTTTACAATTTTGAAATGTCAAACATTATGATGTAAAATAAATAAGACCTATTTAAAGATCTGGACTTGGCCAGACTAAACCCCCATGAGCTTCCCCACAAGCACAACAGCTGCTACGTGTTTTGCATTAAATAATTTCTGTTAATGATGTTTTTCTATAGGTGAAGTTCTACAGGCTACAGAAAGCTATTCCAATTTCCCAGTCCTGGCTTTCATCAAAAGTGTAATTGATAGGCTTCCCCTTACCAGAGGCACTCGAGAGATTTCCAAAAATCCTTTATAAGCCAACCCATAAAATACAACTTCATTCATATTTTATTCAAGCTAAAAGTTTAACCACTGCAAAATGTATAACTCTTCACCCCATTCAATTTAATTATTAATGTTACTTAAGCCTCCAAGCAAACACATCACATTTACTCTGCAACAATATATACTGTTGTTATGCCCTTCACACCATAATCTGGTTTTCCAAGAACACTATAATCAATGCATTGAGGTACTGTACTTTTAAACAAAGCAGACAAAGTAGTCAAATGTTTATCTTTACTACAAACTTTGACCTTAGAAAGTTTAAGGAATATCAATACATTGCTGACTTGTAACCTCAAACAGCAAGTATTAAACATATTCATTAAATTAGCCTGAGCCTCTTAACATGGCAAATTAGCCCTTCCAGGACAGATTGGCTTAAAACTGACATCACGACTATAGCAGGATTTTATTTACACAGAACCAAATCATAAAACCTACACTACATTGAATTCAACAATATTCCTGTTACTTAATGTTTTGTAAGCAGTTATATTTATTCCAGAAAATACAAATAAACTTGTGCAACAAGTGAATACCAGTATTGGAATATCGATTATACACTAAAAAGCCACAAAAAATATCGCCTTAACCACAAATTATTGGTCTAATAACTAATAACTAATACACTGCTTAAAAAGCCATTGCCGTCTCAGAAAAACATCAAAGACAGAATATATTTTGGCAGAATATAGGAATTTATGTGTGGAGTGATGAATCAAATCAAATCAAATCAATCAAATCACTTTATTGTTACACAACCATATGCACAAGTGCAACAGTAGGTGAAATTCTTAGGTGCAGTTCCGAGCAACATCGTAGTCATGACATGACATGTACAACATTTAAGCAACAACAGATTACATCATCTGATGCGCACACAATTACTCACAGCACAGTATACTCTACAATAAACAATAATAATTTACACAATGTGAGTGTAGTTCTCACAGCTTTAAACAATATACACATACTTACAATATACATATACTTTAAACAATATACACTAAAACATACATTAAACAGTATACATTAAGCTATAATAATAATAATATACAATGTACAGTATACAATATTATTCACAATAGAGATCCAATGTGCAATAGATGCTATATGATAAATAAATGTGTATATAATGTGTGTGTATCTACAGTGGGTTGTGCTGAGTGATATTCTGTCCAGTGTGTGTTATGATCCTGATGGATCAAGAGTTAAGGAGTCTAATTGCTTGTGGGAAGAAGCTGTTCTGGAGTCAGCTGGTGCATGTTCTGATGCTGCGGTACCGCCTGCCTGATGGCAGCAGTGAGAGCAGCCCATGGCTCGGGTGGCTAGAGTCTCTGATGATCCTCTGAGCTCTCTTCACACACCGCCTGGCATAAATGTCCTGGAGGGAGGGAAGCTCACCTCCGATGATGCAGCTGGCCGTGCGCACTACCCTTTGCAGGGCTTTGCGGCTGCAGGTGGTACTGTTGCCGTACCAGGTGGTGATGCAGCCAGTCAGCAGACTCTCTATGGTGCAGGTGTAGAAGCGTGTGAGGATGTGGCGGTTCATTCCAAACCTCCTCAGCCGTCGCAGGAAGAAAAGGCGCTGATGAGCCTTCTTCACAACGGCCTCGGTGTGGACAGACCATGAGAGTTCCTCTGTGATGTGGACAACGAGGAACTTGAAGCTGCTGACTCTCTCCACCGGTGCTCCATTGATGGTGATGGGGCGGTGTTCTCTCTCATTCCTCCTGAAGTCTACCACCAGCTCCTTGGTCTTGCTGACGTTGAGGGAGATCATGATGAAATGCGAGTTGCATGGTGATGCTCCAGAGCGGCGGCTTCGAAAAAATCTGCTGAGAAATATAATAATAAAGGCATTTCTACAGTGAGGCATAGAGGAAGAGGTGTCATTGTGTGGGGAGCCTTTTTAGCTGCTGGTATTGGTGAGCTACTTCACTGTGAAAAGTCATTTAATGGTTCGGCGTACTGTAGAATATTGCAGAATGGCTTGCTTCCCACAAATGAAAAGATGTTATCTAAAGAAGAATGATCAGATATTATTTTTCAACAATTCAATGCTCCTGCCCAAACTGCAAAGACAAGTCCATTAGAGTCAAGATTTGTAATAAAAATGACCTCAGAATATTTCAATAGTCAGAATTTTGACAAAATAGTTTTCAGTGCAACAGAAAAGCTACATGTCATTCTGCAATACGTTTCAAATGCTTAAAAGGTTAGTTCACCCAAAAATGAAAATTCTGTCATTAATTACTTACCCTCATCATTCGACACCCGTAAGACCTCCGTTCATCTTCGGTACACAAATGAAGATATTTTAGTTGAAATCCGATGGCTCAGAAAGGCCTCCATTGGCACAATGCACTTAACACTCTCAAGACCCATAAAAGGTACTAAAGACGTCGTTACAAAGTCCATCTCACTACAGTGGTTCTACAATAACTTTATGAAGCGACGAGAATAGATATTGTGCGCAACAAAAAAAAAACGAAATAACGACTTATATAGTGATGACCGATTTCAAAACACAGCATCATGAAGCTTCGAAGCGTTATGAATCAAACCGATTCAGACTTTTGGATCGCCAAAGTCACGTGATTTCAGCAGTTTGGAGCACAAAAACTATTCTCGTCGCTTCATAAAATTAATGGCTCAATAGGTTCTTATTTTTCTAGTTTTCCTTGTCCTTGTCTTTTTCACTTTGTAGCTTTTGCTTTATAGTCCTGTTTTGACATATTTCATTGGCCTTAGCTAGTGAGGCAGAAAAGAATTCAACCTTCCAATTCCTTTTTCATATCTCTCTTTTGTTATTATTGTTATTTTACTCTCTCTTGGTGTTGGTGGACTTACTAACCAAGGGGCTGTAAATAATGGAACTCCATTCATCCAGATAAAAAGAATGTTGTTTCCACAGCAACAGGAGCCCATTAGACAGACACATTATGAAGCATCACTCACAGGGACATAATATCTCTGACTAGTTCATTATTCCACACTTTACAAGGAAAATTAACTCACATTTTCCATGTAAAATGTTGTCAGGCTTTAATGGTATTCAGTGTCTATAAAACTGTTTTATCACAATATGTTGAAGACATCATTAAGATATTTGACTATAGTAATCATGGATGTGAGGTCTGCAGTATGCCTAATACCACATAACTGTACAAAATCAATATATAACCCCTTTTTGGTCTTATTGTGAATTTCTAGGAGCTGTTTTTGCAATCTTTTATTAAAATCAAATCACTTGCTCTGCCCCTAAAATGACTTTCCTTTTCAGCTGACATCATCATCAGTGTTGCCAGATTTGCTCAACTATTTCCAGTCCAAAAGCTCACCAAAGCCCACCCATTTCAAGTCCAAGACATTATTGTCAATCAAGGTTGAGAAGATGTTAAATCTCTTTAAAACAAAATAATTCTGACAAAACAAAAACACAAATATGACTAAATTGTCCAGATAGAAAATATGACAATTATACAGCAATCAAGAATTTTGCAGAAATGTTGCCACAGGTACATTTTTCAGTGAGTCTGGGTTACTTTCGCCAAATATTATCGACATCCTTGGTCGTGAAAGCTGTTCACGTTCAGTCAGTCATGTTCGACGTTGCGTCAGAACGACTGACTAATTGGGATCTTGCCTGGGAGCCCAATCACCTTTGAGTTTAAACTAAACGAGCCAATTGGCATGCAAAATGTGCATCACGCACCCCACCCCCTGAAGCGGGTATATAAGGAAGAACACTTGCAACTGCACTTCAAGCGTCCGCTTCAGAGCCGAGAGGTTGTTGTTCTGCTCTGCAATCATCAACAAGTGTGCTACGAGTTTAGAGAAGCTCAATGTTCATGCCATGGGTGGTTCATGTTTTCGCATGAGAACATGACCACGTCGGCACGCAGGTTGCGACTCTTCTTTCTCCAGAAATGCCCAATCAGGACTGTGCTTTCCTTCCTGCAGGAAGGGCTGGAACGAAGGCTATCTTCCTCCACACTGAACACAGTGTGTGTTGCCGCTATTGCCGCACATCACGATGCAGTAGATGGTAAATCTGTGGGAAAGCACAACCTGATCAAGTTTCCGCGGTGCTAACAGCCTTGCAGAGAGTGCTCCCTTGGGGTAAGCGCTCACTCTACCAGGAGTGTTGCTTCCTCCTGGGCGCTGGTGCACGGCGCCTCGCTGGCAGAAACTGTAGAGCTGTGGGGCTGGACGACATCTAACACGTTTGCAAGACTTTATAATCTCTGTGTAGTACCAGTGGTTGAAGTACCCTGGCTGGAGAATCTTTTGTCCTAGGCTAGGTGTCCATATGCGGTGATCCCTACCGCAATCCCATATGTGTATTCTTCCAGGGTACGGCTCCCCTCTCTGCGAGCCTGTGTCTTTCCCTAAGCAGAGTCCATTCTGTCGTTTCCGCTCGGTACTGACATCACCCTAACTAGGCTGAATCTACCACATATGACCTTCCAACTGCCCGGTTGGCCAGTCCATATGTGTAATTCCCATATGATCCTCCCTACGGGCAGGATGTGGTCTCCATATAGTGTTCCTTTCTGCTTGGAAAAGGCACACTTTCCCATTGTTATCCAATAGTCTCACTGTATGGGTAGGTGCGAGGGGATCAGGTGGCTTACGCAGAGTGCTGGAAGGGGCAGCAATAGTGGCGCTTTAGAAGGGATCGCAATACGGCAGTCGTTCTGATGAAAAGTTGAATGTGACAGACTGAAAGGGAATGTCTAGGTTACTATTGTAACCCCCATTCCCTGAAGGAGGGAATGGAGACGTAACGTCCCGTCGTCACAATTGCTGCTCCACCACTGAGCGACTGGGTCACCGGCTCGGCTCCTCAGCGCAAAACTTTAACTCTCAGGCGAGATCCCAATTCATCAGTCGTTCTGATGTAACGTCTCTGTTCCCTCCCTTAATATTGACTTTATGTACCATGAGCAAAGGGTCATGTGATTGTGTAAAGTACAGCAACTTTAATTACTACTGTGAAGTGTGAATACCATATGGGATAACAATGAGGGATATATCATACGTTTTCTCTACACAGATGACTAATCAAGCCATTTCATTTAAGTTATGGAAACTTAATCAGTCTCATTCAAATTAAAAGCATAACCATCTGCCCCCCATCCCCATCCCCCTCACACCCTCTTGAAAGTAATTACCTCACACTAACTGCTAGCAGTGTGATGTTTTGATCTGTCCTCCAATTGTTTAATTTCATGCAAATGTATTCTCCTCATGCTCACCATGGTTCTTGGTGCAGTACAAGGCAGACAAGCGCAAGATATCTGTACCACTGCACAGTTAGATCCAACACAAAGCGCAGACAAGAAGTAATTTATTTGAGTCAAAACTTATGAAGTTCGGTGTGTGCATCTGATTAATGTGAAGCCTGATGCGAAAATGAACACAAGCGCACAAGCAAGCTGCACTAATTAACATTAGCACTCATCTGTCTTTTCTTTTTAACCCCAAAGTATAATTTTTTTTATGAAAATATATTTGCCTATATGTTGTTGAGACATGTGTTGAGACAACTATAAATATTGGTTCAGTTCCTTAAGAAGTGTAAACACTGTAGCTGCGTCCTAAATTGCGCCCATTTAAAATATGTTACTTATATATAGCTATATTATGGTAGCTTGATTCTGCAAGGGAATAAAAAATACACAATTCAGACATTTTCTTCTCGCAATTGCGAGTTTACATCTCAGAATTGCGAGATATAAACTCGCAGTTGCGGGTTATAGCTAATGTTAAAATTGTGAGATATAAACGCACAAACCTGAGAAATAAAGTCCAATAATGAGAAAGTCTGCTAGCTCACAATTCTGACTTTATTTCTCATAAATGTAACTTTATATATCACAATTCTGACTGAGTGGTGCAGAATGTTTTCTCAGAATGTTTTGAGTTTTTTGTTGTTTTTTTGTATTTTATGTCGTAGAATAGAATGTGAAAGTGTCTTGAGCTTGTGTTCACCACATACCTTATTTCAGCCATTTAACCAAGAACCTATTGACTTCAGGACGATGGAACCGGAAGTGCTAAAATGCCTTTTGGCCTACAAAGTGATGTCATACCTGCACCACTCTATTTCTCATAATTCTGACTTTATTTGTCAGAATTGTGATTTTATTATATAAACTTGCAGTTGCAAGAAAAAAGTCCCAATATCGAGAAAAAAGTCCCAATTTACTTTTTTATTTAGTGGCGGCAACAAGTTTCCATAATGTATATAATATGACTGTGTGTAGTAGGAATGAAATTGTAGGAGAATGTAATACATCTGCCATGTTGTCACTGTCTTCATGCCTCAGTTGCGTTGCTTCACCGCCATTCACAACTCCTGTGGCCAGGAGACTCCTGGGTACTTTTTGCCTACTGTTTAATTAATACTATAAGTTTGGACAGACTACTCTTTTCACTTACTGTTTTTCTAGAGTATGCATATTCAGACAATGGATGTGTCTCTGTGTTGTTTTCAAAACATTTATCTGTTTTATTTTTCTTCAGAATTCCCACCAGTTCAGCATAGCAACATTGGCTCAACCACTGTCACTGATTTGGAGGTGGAGCTATCCTCCTCGGACTCAACATTCACGAAGGTTGCTAGATTGAGGACACGCAATAGGAACGGCAATGGAAGGCAAGGAGACTTACACACTGTAAGTTTATAAGTAGATTTATCCATTTCTTAATGATCCCGTTCATAGAGAATTTTAGATGCAGAGGCTTTTTAAGTCAGGTAGAATCTGCGATCTCTGACAGCAGTTTGATTGCTGGCATCCATGGCTGCAGTACTCTGTGTTTCCAGCCAACGGTCAACCCAGGGTGTCGAAAAGGGGGTAAATTGGCAGTGGGTGGAATCACATAAACAAAAACACCCAACCCAACCCCCACAGTCAAACAAGTTACATACAGCACATTTAAGGGAAAAACATTTTGATGAAAAAAAGACCAATACTGAAAACCTTTTTAGGCCCCACTTTATATTAGGTAAAAAACTTAAAACTATGTACTTACTACTTAACTACTATGTACTTACATCAAATAATAAGTACAATGTACTCACTGAGTTCAAAATTTATTACAAAACACCTTTGCTGGTGGGATACGGGTAGAGTTAGGGACAGGTGTGTTGGTAAGGGTAAGTTTAAGGGTAGGGTTAGGTGTAAGGCAAGTGTCAACTGTGTAATTACAAATGTAACTACAGAAATTAATTACAGATGTAATTACATGCAGGTTTATTTAAAAATGTAAGTACAATGTTAAAACATGTATGTATACAATAAGTGCATTGTATCAAATGATTAATTAAAATGTTAGTACATAGTAGTTAAGGCCACCTAATATAAAGTGGGTCCCCTTTTTATTCAGAGCAATGTTTCTCTTGGTTTTGGGGATGCCTAAGGTGATCTCTTCATGGGGCACAGAGGAACCTCCGGACAGATTTAGTATCAGACAACAGAATGAAAATAGCAATTTTCTCTGGTTATGGACCACATATTTATAATTAAGAGTTTCTCAATTTGGGAACATCTTTATGTTTCAAAATTTATGTAACATCAGGATGGCAAATGACTTTATGACTTTATTAATTTACATCCCCTAGAAATTCATACAGTTCTAGGAATGAGTGTAGTTTTTCTTTGCGGTTGAAAAAAAAAAGTCTAAAGCTCTAAAAAGTCATATATGGGGTCCATTAAAGAGTGATTGTCATATCAAACTTTAAAACAGCTCCCATTTGTCTTACCTTAGGCGAGAATTTACCTCTTTATCTCTTCTGCCATTCTGTCTGTCTTCCTCTCTATGGTATTGAAATACATGAGCTCTTTCAAGCCCCTTTTTTAATGTAAAGATCGTCTGTAGTCTATAGCACTCAAGGGCTTGAAAGGTCCATGGGTCTTCATTTCTCCAAAAGCAAAATGTGCTTTGTGGCAAAAGGTTACAGAGGTTTGAATGACGGATAGAGAAGCACAAAAAAGTTACATCAAGGCCAAGGTCTTACAAAAGAAAAAGAAAAAAAGACTAAATGAACACTGAATAGTTATAAGACTGAAGGCATCAGCTGTGCAAATTTTATATGGAATGAAGCTGAACTGAATTCTTAACATAAATAACATAGTTATGTTAAACATATTTTTGGAAACCTGATACATGCAAAAGATAAACGATATAAAGATAAATGATGTGTCATATTAGGATGATGTACACCCAGTCAAAAGGCAAATTTCAACTTCAAACTTTAGGATTCATTAGCACTGAGAAACACCATGGATGGAGAATTGTGTATGGAATATATTCTGCAATACATTTAAATGTATAGGGGGATAGGGAAAATTCTGCCATTAACACTTGAATGAACTTCATTAGTTACTTTCTGAAGCCTAAAACGTGCTGCGTAACACAAGAATGAACCTCATTGGTTCTTGCAGAAGCTCAAATGTGCTGCATAACACGAGCATGAACCTCATTGGTTCTTGCGTAACACGAGAATGAACCTCATTGGTTCTTAAGGAAGCTCAAATGTGCTGCATAACACGAGAAAGAACCTCATTGGTTCTTGCGTAACACGAGAATGAACCTCATTGGTGCTTGCAGAAGCTCAAACGTGCTGCATAACACGAGAATGAACCTCATTGGTTCTTGCAGAAGCTTAAACGTGCTGCGTAACACGAGAATGAACCTCATTGGTTCTTGCGTAACACGAGAATGAACCTCATTGGTGCTTGCAGAAGCTCAAACGTGCTGCATAACACGAGAATGAACCTCATTGGTGCTTGCAGAAGCTCAAACGTGCTGCGTAACACGAGAATGAACCTCATTGGTTCTTGCAGAAGCTCAAACGTGCTGCGTAACACGAGAATGAACCTCATTGGTTCTTGCAGAAGCTCAAACATGCTGCATAACATGAGAATGAACCTCATTGGTTCTTGCAGAAGCTCAAACGTGCTGCATAACATGAGAATGAACCTCATTGGTTCTTGCAGAAGCTCAAACATGCTGCATAACATGAGAATGAACCTCATTGGTTCTTGCAGAAGCTTAAACGTGCTGCTTAACACGAGAATGAACCTCATTGGTTCTTGCAGAAGCTTAAACGTGCTGCTTAACACAAGAATGAACCTCATTGGTTCTTGCAGAAGCTCAAAGGTGCTGCATAACACGAGAATTAACCTCATTGGTTCTCATGGAAGCTCAAACGTACTGCATAACACGAGAATGAACCTCATTGGTTCTTGCAGAAGCTCAAATGTGCTGCATAACACAAGAATTAACCTCATTGGTTCTTGCAGAAGCTCAAATGTGCTGCATAACACAAGAATTAACCTCATTGGTTCTTGCAGAAGCTCAAAGGTGCTGCATAACACGAGAATGAACCTCATTGGTTCTTGCAGAAGCTCAAACATGCTGCATAACATGAGAATGAACCTCATTGGTTCTTGCAGAAGCTCAAACATGCTGCATAACATGAGAATGAACCTCATTGGTTCTTGCAGAAGCTCAAACATGCTGCATAACACGAGAATGAACCTCATTGGTTCTTGCAGAAGCTCAAAGGTGCTGCATAACATGAGAATGAACCTCATTGGTTCTCATGGAAGCTCAAACGTACTGCATAACACGAGAATGAACCTCATTGGTTCTTCTGGAAGCTCAAACGTACTGCATAACACGAGAATGAACCTCATTGGTTCTTGCAGAAAATCAAACGTGCTGCATAACACGAGAATGAACCTTATTGGTTCTTGCAGAAGCTCAAACGTGCTGCATAACACGAGAATGAACCTCATTGGTTCTTGCAGAAAATCAAACGTGCTGCATAACACGAGAATGAACCTTATTGGTTCTTGCAGAAGCTCAAACGTGCTGCATAACACAAGAATGAACCTCATTGGTTCTTGCTAAAGCTTAAACGTGCTGCATAACACGAGAATGAACCTCATTGGTTCTTGCAGAAGCTCAAACGCGCTGCGTAACACAAGAATGAACCTCATTGGTTCTTGCAGAAGCTTAAACGTGCTGCATAACACGAGAATGAACCTCATTGGTTCTCATGGAAGCTCAAACCTGCAGCGTAACACAAGAATGAACCTCATTGGTTCTTCTGGAAGCTCAAACGTGCTGCGTAACACAAGAATGAACCTCATTGGTTCTTTCAGAAGCTTAAACGTGCTGCATAACACGAGAATGAACCTCATTGGTTCTTGCAGAAGCTCAAACGTGCTGCGTAACACAAGAATGAACCTCCTTGGTTCTTCTGGAAGCTCAAACGTGCTGCGTAACACAAGAATGAACCTCATTGGTTCTTGCAGATGCTCAAACATGCTGCGTAACACAAGAATGAACCTCATTGGTTCTTGCAGAAGCTCAAACGTGCTGCATAACACGAGAATGAACCTCATTGGTTATCGCACGCCAAGCAAACATGCTTGATCTTCCATTTACCACAACTGATTTGTGATTTGATGAATGTTTATATATGAATAAAAGTCTTAAAGGTCCCGTTCTTCGTGATCCCATTGTTCAAACTTTAGTTAGTGTGTAATGTTGCTGTTAGAGCATAAATAATACCTGTAAAATTATAAAGCTCAAAGTTCAATGCCAAGCGAGATATTTTATTTAACAGAAGTTCCCTTTCAAAGCCTACAGCGAACGGCTGGCTTGGACTACATCCTGGTACTTCCTTCATAAATGACGTCAGTAGAACAGTAGAACAGACTAACCTCCGCCCACAAGAATACGCGAAAAAAGGGGGCGTGGTCTTGTTGCTGTCCCACGTGGAGAAGAGGACGTGTCGCGTGGAGAAAAGGAAGTGGTGCGTTTGAGTGTGTTTGTCGCCATGTTGTCGAGACGCTGTTATTTTCATCCCGGAGTCAAATCACCTTTGTTTGGCTTTCCCAGGGACGCTGTAGAGATCATTAAGCGCATATATCTCCCGTTAAGAGGCGTGACCTTTCCACGTGCGCTAAGCTGCTGTCGAATCACAACACAGGAACCGTGCCACGTTCGCTAAGCTGCGGTCAAATCACAACACGGGAACCGCTGGCACAATCAGAACTCGGTACGTATTTCTGAAGGAGGGACTTCATAGAATAAAGGAACTCATCAGCCGTTTTTAGGACAGTGAAAACAGCGGTATACAGATAAGTAAATTGTGTTAAAAATACTGTTTTTTTACACGCGAAACATGAACACATGTTATATTGCACACTGTAAACACAATCAAAGCTTCACAAAAACACGAAGAACGGGACCTTTAAAGAATATAAAGCGATCATGTCTCTTCAGAAAATTTGGTCTGTCAGAATTACAGATTTACAGGGAAACCAACTCATCTATGCAAAGAGGAGGTCTTTTGATTGCTTGTCATCTAATCATTTATATGTTTTCTCCATTTAATCAGTGGATCCAGGACAACACAAACCTCAAGGAAGGCTGAAGAAAGCCTTCAGTTGACTGTTCTCTGCATTTCCAAGAGACTGCACCTCTTCTGCCTATTATATTATTATATATTATATTATTATATGACATACTATTATATGATTGTACTATTCACTACTTACTCACAATTTTATTGACTATTATTTAACATTTTATGCTTTATAGTATTTGCTATTTATTAATATTATATTACTACAATATTATACTCATGCTCACTCATTGCCCGAATTCTCACACTCGTTTTCGTTCGGTCCTTCAAGTGGACTATATTAGTAGAGTAATGTAGGGAAAAGGGAATGAAGGGTATAATCGCCCCGAGTTTGGACACAGCTGTGGTTAGGGGCGTGTAATTCACAAGTCACATTCATGTTTCTTGAACATTTAAAGGTCGCGTTCTTCGTGTTTTTTTTAAGCTTTGATTGTGTTTACAGTGTGCAATATAACATGTGTTCATGTTTCACGTGTAAAAAAAAAACAGTATTTTTAACACAATTTACTTATCTGTATACCGCTGTTTTCACTATCCTAAAAACGGCTGATGACTTCCTTTATTCTATGAAGTCCCTCCTTCAGAAATATGTAACGAGTTCTGATTGTGCCAGCGGTTCCCGTGTTGTGATTCGACAGCAGCTTAGCGCACGTGGAAAGGTCACGCCTCTTAACGGGAGATATATGCGCTTAATGATCTCTACAGCGTCCCTGGGAAAGCCAAACAAAGGTGATTTGACTTCGGGATGAAAATAACAGCGTCTCGACGACATGGCGACAAACACAGTCAAACGCAACAATTCCTTTTCTCCACGCGACACTTCCTCTTCTGCACGTGGGACAGCAACAAGATCACGCCCCCTTTTTCCGCGTATTCTTGTGGGCGGAGGTTAGTCTGTTCTACTGTTCTACTGACGTCATTTATGCAGGAAGTACCAGGATGTAGTCCAAGGCGGCCGTTCGCTGTAGGCTTTGAAAGGGAACTTCTGTTAAATAAAATATCTCGCTTGGCATTGAACTTTGAGCTTTATAATTTTACAGGTATTATTTATGCTCTAACAGCAGCATTACACACTAACTAAAGTTTGAACAATGGGATCACGAAGAACGGGACCTTTAAGCATTCAAATCTATTCTAGTAAATCCCAAAAACCAAGACTTTGTAAAAGGGAAATAATATGGCCTCTTTAATATTAGGTTTCTAGACCACACTTCTTCAGTCAAGCAACAATAACCCTGAGCACCTCATAACTTGCTCACTTTAAGATCAAAGCTGCTTTCCACCATTATAGATTCAAATTGATTAAATTATGCGGGCTAGTTTTCAAATTCCATGAAGGTTAGAGGAGTATTTTTACAAGGGAAAAAAGGGAAAGAAACATTCTTGTGCTTCTCATATGAGTAGTTCTCTTGCTCCTCAGAGACATGTGCTCTACAAGTCAAGTCAAGTCAAGTCAACTTTATTTATATAGCGCTTTTAACAATGTAGGTTGTTCCAAAGCAGCTTTACAGTGTTAAACAGGAAAATAATGCAGCATAATTTTATTAAGCTGTATAGTCATTTGATGTCATCAGTTTAAATTTCCATACGGTGACAGTGTGGGCTTTAGATCAATAATTAGATCAGTAATATATGGTTCATTATTATATGGTTCATTTAGTTTATTAATTAGATTTATTTCGATGTTTAGTTGAAAAATTTTAGTGTCCCCAACTGAGCACGCCAAGCCAGAGGCAACAGTGGCAAGGAAACCAAAACCCCATCAGGTGACCTAATGGAGAAAAATAAACCTTGGGAGAAACCAGGCTCAGTCGGGGTGCCAGTTCTCCTCTGGCCAATTAACAAACAGCGTATTATTATTATTATTATTATTATTATTATTATTATTATTATTATTATTATTATTATTATTATTATTATTATTCTTCTTCTGGCAGCTTTACAGGTCAGAGGTCATAATAGATCGGAATATTCGAAGGACCGGAGGCAACACGCTGGAGACGGGTTTATTGTGGATGACATATATCGATTTAAGTATTATTTAATTGTAATATTCGAACAATCGGAGTCAACACGCTGAAGACGGGTTTATTGCGGATGACATATCGATTTAAGTATTATTTAATTGTAATATTTGAACAATCGGAGTCATCACGCTGGAGACAGGTTTATTGAGATGCCGTGTCGATGAGGCGGTTGCAGGAGGAGACTAATTGACACGGTCTCAGCAGACACTTCGGGGTCCTGTGTTGGTCTTCTCGGGGTGCAGGTCCATCATCTGATCAGGATATGGCCCGGATCCGGCTGACTGCAGTAAACCTCGGGATAAAACAGAGAGACTATCATTAGCGTAGATGCCATTCTTCTGATGATGTAACGAGTACATCAGGTGTTATGGGAAGTGTTCCCGGTTCCGGCTGACCTAGTTAATGCAGCCTAACAATCATTTCATTGAAAAAGTGTTTTATGTGTATGCCACAGTAAAGAGATGTGTTTTTAGTCTAGATTTAAACTGACAGAGTGTGTCTGCTTCCCGAACAATGTTAGGAAGACTCTTCACATAAAGAGTTTTCCTCTCCCCTCCATAAACTACTTTTAACATCATACTTACTGATTCACAGGACTCTTTCTGGTCAATCTGAGATGGATGCAGCTTGCACATCAAGAATTCTTCAGTTTGGTTAACCCTCTGGGGTACGTCATTTATGGGTCACACTCAGGACCTTCGGGTCAAAAATGACTCGGAGGGCGGGATTAAGATAAAAAAGATTTGAGTAAAATCAATGAAATATATTTTTGTTCAATAATATTTTTTATTTTATTTTTTGGTGTTTTGAGATAATTGTATGATTTATAATTAATATTTATGCAATAATTATGTATTTATGCATTTTTACCACTATAGTGGATCTTGCTTTTTATTTAAAAAAATAAAAAATCGTAGCTTTATCGGAATTGTCAGAAACTTGGTGACTTTTTTGATACTTGGTATATGAACACCCCAAAAAATTGGGGATGTTTTAGAGATTCACCCCTTCACTGTTGAGTCCTTTTTTCTGCATCCTGGCTGATTTGTAGATTGTATGCACAAAAAAACTCTGTATTTTCATATGTTTGCCAATTTCCCATTAATTTCCTATGGGGGTCATTTTGACCCGAAGGTCCTGAGTGTGACTATTTTCTTTACGACCACTTAGACTTTTCAAAACCTGTTCCCATTTTTTGGGGTGTTCATATAACAAGTACCAATAAAGTCACCAAGTTACGGACCATTCCAATGAAGCTACAATTTTTAAAAAACATTTTTGACCCAAAGTACCCCAGAGGGTTAATAAGCCCTCATGCTCTGGGATCTCCTAAATATTGCAGAACAGTTTCACTGTTTCAGAATTCCATATTTTAGTTTAGTGCTTTATGGGAACACTGCTACAGTTTCTGCTTCAGAATTTCTCATTATTAACAGTGTGAATGTTTGAAATTTTGGGGTGAAGTACAGAAGTGGCCAAAAGTTAATGTTCAGATGGAATATTTTCACAATATTAGCTTTTTTATTTGTTTATTTTTTTAACCCTTCGGGTTCAATAAACAATCAAAAAATTATGAGTATGTTATATTAAAATATATTAAATGAGTTAAAAAATTTGTTAAAATGACAAAATTATCAAAGCATATCATGGAATATTAGTTTTCCCCATCCTCCTTTAGTTTTTCCCAAAGTTCAGCTTCATTGGATGTCCTGCATGACTTCACAATTCAAGTTTATAATGGTTTTCCAAAGGTTTTCAATGGGTTTAAGCTCTGGGGACTGAGGAGGCTCCTTGAAGACTTCAAAATGCTGAGCATGAACACTTTTATTGTTTGAGATTGTTATCATGTTGGAAAATACACATTTGATCCAGACAGATCCTTCGGCATTGTGTTCATCAGGATTCCCAAGTATTGACTCATTTTCAAAGTGCCAGCAACTTTGTAGAACACCTGCTGCAGACATGCATCCTCAATACCATTATGTTTCCCCTGCCGTGATTAATGGCGTCACGGTTGCATTTGGCATTAAAACACTCCAGTTATCTCCTATGAACATACCTGACACCATCCAATGCTAGGTTGTTAAATTTTGACTTGTTGGACTGCTGAACACGGCTTTAATCTTTCATACACCAATCTTCATGTTCTCTGGCAAATGCTATGTGTTTTTTGCAGTTGATAGAACTAATAAATGGTTTCTTTATTGGTACACAATCTCTCAATTCAGCCTCTTAAAGCTGTTTTGAGGTGGTCCCATTTCTGGTGATTTTCATTCTACTGTCAAAATACTTACTAGAATGGGTCGCCTTGACCAGTCACAGAACTTTACATTCTGCATGGTAGTTTACATTCTGCATTAGCTTTACACTTTAGTGGTGTCACTGTGCTTTGAAATAATTCTGAAAACATGACGTCCACATAATTTGGTATGTTTCATTGCAAATTACAAATGATGCAATTGAAACATGGAACACATACATTATACAAAATATTTAATACATATAAATAATAAAAAGTTTGAATAAAGTGCGAAGAAGCCAATTTTCCTGGGCCGGACATCACTTGTGGCCACTACTGACACAATGTTTTGAAAAAACACATTCAAGAGCAAATTAATATAAGATATATAAGATATAACATATCTTTAACTTAATCTTTAATTATCTAACTTTAAAAACTTGAATTTGTCTTGAGTAAGCAGGAATTAATACTCAAATCTGATTGGAGTAGTTGCTAAATGAGGACTTCCTGCCCTGAGCTGTTGCTCAAGATGTTTCTGAATGGCAAAAAAGAACCAAAAGAACCAAATGTTATTTCCAGCTTATGCTCATTGGAAAAACGTCTTTACCTACATTTTTGTAAGATTTCAATGTACCTATACTTATGCACTGAAGTTTCCAGCTGAAATGACCACTAGAGGCAGTACAACCAGGGATGGGCAGTATTTCAGATACATGTATTTAAAATACGTATTTGAAATACAAAATACTATTTTGTATTTTATATTTTAAAGCCTTTGGAAAAAATAAAATGTAATTTGTATTTAAATACATTTAAGATGAGTATTTTTGTATGTTCAAAATACTCAAAATACTTTGAGCCAGTCAAACTCTTTATCAGGGTGCTGTTTTCATGCATCAACTAGTTCAGACCAGACATGCCCCTCCCCACAACCCCAACATCCTTTTTCTGGAACTTTTCTGGAATAATAATGTCATGGTCAATTCTACTTGTTGATTAAAGTAGCTTGTCAAATGTGTTTGAAGAATTAACGTTACTGCATGTTAGGGGTGGGTGATATCATATGACAATACATATCATAGATTCTTAGCGATGATACAAATTGTGAATCGATGGAACTTTTTCTAAATCGTTTACATAGATAGGCCTATCGGGGTAAGCAAATATATCTGTGCAGCTTTTAGTGGCAAGGAATAATTGGAATGTTGGAGTGGAAAAAGAAGCAAGGGCGAATGAGTGATTGGGTGTGATGTGATTTGTGTTATTATAACTGCCGCAAAAGGAAATTCAAATTCATAATTGCACGTTGGCAGGCAGTTTTTGTGCGCGCGCGCTCTGAGACAGAGAGGAAAGCTGACAAAAAAGCCTACACTTTTGACTTAAAGGCCTTTTTAACACGGCAAGCGGTGGAATTGTGCGCAAAATTTACTAGTTTGTTCCCTCGATTTATAAATTCGTGTGCATGATTTAGCCTACTAGTTTTTTCCTGCATGTCATATGCAGGGCTCCGTAAATATGCTACCTATCTTCCGGTTTTTACAGCGATTTCCACATTTCCACAGCGATCTTAAGGAATTATGAATGAACCGCTCGGCCTATTGAGCTAGCTTGTACGCAGGGGCGTAAATTTCATCTAAAAGTTGGGGGGGACAATAAACATGAAATTTCCCAAGAGCAATTTTTGAAGGGGACACAAATAATACAGCCAAAATCGTACTTGTAAGGATATGTACCACAAAAAAAACAAAAAAACATTTCGTACTTATTTGGCGTTTTGGTGTACTGAAAAATGGAAAAATTATCTAATGTCCGTTTTTCTTTTCTCTGTCATTTTATCTGACCAACAACACAAAGCGATAGTAATTTAAATGCGATTTAGGTTCACCACGCAGTCATATTATAATTATTACATTATCTTGCGTCCTCCACATAGTATTTTATACTATGATATTCAGATATTTAGATATTCAACTGCAGCAAGCCCTCTGATCTGCCACTTATTATCATATTGAGCAAAACCCTACACAGATCTGCTTGAATTTTGGGTTCATTAGCCTATTATTCGTAATGAAAAACACAACAACAAAACAGTACAATGACACACTCCCTTAAATAGGCGCTTTTACGCTTTGAAACCAAATCTTCGATAATCTTGTCTGTCAGCGGTTTGCTCGTTCGGCTCGTGCTGTATTGAGCAGACACGTTCAGTTTTTAATTGTTTTATCAGTTCTCTAACTGAACTAAAGGATTTTATTACTATACAGCGGGGCGGTGCGGCGATGGGCGTGATGTTAACAGTGTTTTGCCTAATCTGTATTAAAGAGAAAAGAATCACTTCATCTGACGTTTAAAGTGAATAAAATAGCCTTGACAGCTACTTACTTGTGTTTCACAACTGCTGTCTGAAGAGCCTTTCTCTCCCCAAACTTGTGTGGTAGCTTTTCTACGTTCTATGGGTAACGTTAGTTGAGATGCATGGTGGATCAAACCACTGTGAGGCAAGGGGGGAGGGGGGACTCAAAATGTTTCTAAACTTAAAACGCATTTTTTGTCCCGTTTGCGTTTGTATTGTTTTACTACTTACACATTTATTTTAAGTATATATTGTTATATTATTTACAATACTCAGCATGGTTTTTAGGGGGGGACAGCCCTCAAATTGGGGGGGTCCTGTCCCCTCCGTCCCCCCCGCGATTTACGCCCCTGCTTGTACGTATGTTGTTTGGATTAGAGTCACTTTCCAGAAGTTGCTCAAAGTTGCCAAATAAATTAAAAAAATTGCAAAATTTGTTGCTAGGTGCTTTTAGAAAAAATAGTTTCTAAGGTAGTCTGAAAAGTTGCTAAATCTAACAACAAAATTGCTAAGTTGGCAACACTGGTTGAAGGCTTGTTTATACTTTCGCAATTCGCATGGCTCTATGCCACGAACCTGCTTACTCTTAGCGCTCTTCAGTGAAGTAATGCTTGACGTGCTCTCCGTTGTATAATTCTGTGAAATGACTCACAGTAATTGTTCTCCAAACCATCAAAAAGCAGCGATGAGAGGAAGTAGTTTGCCGAATAATTTGTCAAACACTCGTCTCGTGAGAAGTTTGTGAATAAATGGATTTCTTCACATATAAACTGATTAGGTTGTGGGTCATTTTGAGGACACATGTGAAAAAGTTAACCTCTTAAACCCTAACCAAATAATCAAGTTAAACCCAGTAAACTTGAAATTGTGACTTGTTGTGACATTAAAACAAAACATATTAATGAATAGGCCCAGGTAGATTTCATCTTAATAGGGATACCTGCACTGAATCACCAATTTCACATGTATTTTGTGTATTTTCAAAATACAAAATACTGTATTTGTATTTAAATACATTTTTCCGCACAGTATTTTGTATTTGTATTTTAAATACATTTCCATGTATTTATGCCCATCTCTGAGTACAACACCAACGACTTTCATTTCTTTTCACACAAATTATAATTACAGGGGAAGAGGATTCATTAATAAAAACTTATTTTCACACTGTTCCTTGGAACAATACTTTTGATATAAATGAACACGCTTTTAGCGCCACAGTTCACTTTGAAATTGTTGCAAAATGTGCAAGAAGCAACATTATATCATTTTGGAAATCTTTAATATCTCTTAATGGTTTTTCTCAGAGCAAATGGAGACTTTAATGTCTCCCGATTTTTCCCTAGATATCTATAGGGTTTAAGAAGAGATCTCAATTTCTCAAAATGTGCTTAGATTTTTAAGATTTTTTATTATTTATAAAAAAAGTATTGGGTTTATATTTGGTGTATGTTTCCTGTTAATTCAGGAGGTTATGGCATGAAACGAAAAAATATCACTCATGACATCCCTGTTGCCAATTTCATGTGTGCCTCCCCAGCTGTCCTGTCCTACACACAATCCTGCTCTCTTGAAGCCCAGCTGTTTGTCCAATTTGTCTCTCTGCCACTGTTTTGGGCCTCGTTACCCTCTCGTCTGGCAGGAAGTGAGCACTGTTTTGAAAGATTATCCTGCCTGATGCTGTTCTTGAGACCCTCCTGCGATCACAGACATGACAAGAATGAAAAATGCAACTGCAGTTTTTGACCAGCTCCTATTATCAGCGAATAAACCTGTTTGAGAGTGTTTACGTTTAAAAGTAGAACAAAATAGTAACTGTTGCTAAATGTGTTCAATTTAGATTTTAACTTTTCTATGAGGTTACTGTTCAGAGTTGATTTAGCCACTGCTATGAAGTTGCTATGTTGCAACCTGTTGCTAGGAGGTAGCTACTGTGTTTGGAGTAGTTATGAGGTTGCTCCGAGTATATATTATGTTGCTAATGTGTTGGAGTAGCCTATATTTTGGGGTTGTTGTTATGAGATACTTGCTCAGAGTATTAGCACGTTGCTACGAGGTTGCTCATGTGTTTGGGGTAGATTTTTGCATGTTACTATTAGGTTGCTAATGTGTTGTGATTAGTTTTTAGCACATTACTATGATTTCTAACATGTTCAGTGTAGATTTTAACATGTTGTTATGAGGTTGCTAATATATTCTGAGTATATTTTTGCATGTTGCTATATGAGGTTGCTCAGAATAGATATTGCTAATGTGTTTGGAGTATATTTTAGCCTATTGCTATAAGGTTTGATAAATGTGTAAATGTCAGAATATGAGATTGCTAATGTGTTTGGAGTATATTTTAGCCTATTGCTATAAGGTTTGATAAATGTGTTCAGAGTAGATTTTAACATGTTGCTACGAGGTTGCTAATGAGTTTGGAGTAGATAGCACATTGCTATGAGGATGTTTAATGTATTCAGTGTAGATTTTAGCATGTTACTATTGGGTTGCTAATATGTTTAGCATAGACTTATTGTTTATATTAGCAGAGATTAAATCACCCCACTGTTTTAAGTCAATGGGTTTATTTATATCCATTATTTCATGTTTAGATATTGTAATGAGCTTATTTGGTCATTTTGGTTCAGACACATACTTTAAAATAAGTCTTTCCCTTCTTATAAAACTTTTACTGCACTCAGGGGCATGTCAACATTTTTGAACATTTCAATCAAATGCTCTCTACAATGAGAATGCCCCTTCTATATCACCTGCCTAGAATTAGAAAGTAGCAAATCATAGTTCATGGATTTGAAACATCAATATTTCACTCTAGCATTCTATTTCAATAGATAATGTTGACGCAGTAAAAACATGGCTTGTCAAACCATTTCATGTTATCTTTGATAGCTATCCCAAACCTGCACCATCCGATCACTTTTATCCTCAGCAGCTTATCAGAGCAGTTCTGTCCCTCCACGAAGCACTGAGCTTCACACTCGCAAACGCAGACAGATAAACAAGGTGTCATTCGAGCCGCCACATGCCAACTCACTGTCTTTAGAGGGCAATTTGTTATGCGTCTCTAACATTCAGGAGAGAATAAATACTTCATGGAAGCAAAGCCTGATGATCAGGGGTGTGTTCAATTGTAAATAAAACAAGCGAGGCGCGACTGCATACAAACGTGGCCATCTGTTGTTTATCTCATGCACAGCTTTTGGCAAATAACGCCTAACATCCACATGTTCTGTTCAATTGCGTCAATGTCAGTATGCACTAATGCACCATACAGCAGTATAGATCAGCAATCAGTTCTCTGCTGATAGGAACACCCCAAGGGAATTTTTTTGAATTGTTGCTTTGTGCTTATCTGAACTTGTCATTGTGTAATCACTAGTGATTAGATGGCGACAGATGCATTTAGTGTTTTATTATTTAATCAGTTAATTTGGAACATAAGGACAAGATGGTCTTATCATGCCACGTTCTTATGACATGATCTTTTCATTTTTATGTCTTTTTATATACTGTAGCATGACATGTACATCAATATTTATAGTTTAAAGTACACTAGCTGTACTCATTAGTGGTGTTTGCTAAGGCAAGCACTTAGAGTTAGGGATCTGAACAAATCTCCTACTCGGCCCTCACCTTTGACATAAATGATACCTTAAATCACGCAGCTTGTTTAGGAGAGGTGTGCTATTGCATGTTCAAATTTAACCCTTTCACACAAAGATGTCACTATAGTGGACAGCTACTATTTTCTTGTGTATGCATGGGTTTAGAGGGCATAGTTACTCATCAACCACTACAGTGGACACCTGTGCATAATCCTATACACTGCAACCAAGTGGCAAGCCTTTTTTTATGTGGAATTTTAATTTTTTCCAAACCAAGAGATTCAAGAGATTCAAGATTCAAGAGTTTTATTTGTCACATACACAGTTATATACACAATATACAACTGGCAGTGAAATGTAAACAGGTCCGCTCCATGGACAGTGCAAATAACAATTACAAGAAACACAAGGGGAAATTAAAATAGAAATAGAATAAAGTTAGAATAAAAAGTATTAACATAAGTAGAATTATAAATAAATCAAGTAAAAGATGAAAATAGGAAATAAGATAAAAATAAAAATATAAAAATATAAAATAAGTGGATATGATAAGTGAGATAAACTGTAGACTTAAAAATAAGTGGTTAACATAAAATATATATATATATATATATATATATATATATATACCTATAAAGTATAATGTAAACAGGAGTATGATGTGCAAACAGGTTTATTACAGGTTGTTACGCAGTAACAAGATGGAGCGACGGCCAATCAGAAATGCCAAATTGCTCCGTAATATCCATCTATTCCTTCTATCTTAGGAGACACTTGCAAGTGAAAAAATTAATAAATACAGTTGTATATCTAAGGTACTTTCCGAAGCACAGGTATTTTCCGAAACTTCTTCTTTGTGGTTTGGGCGTTCATCCACATGCAAACGCAGTATCTGGTCACTGAAACCAAACTTTTTTGAAAACTCCTGCCAGGGTAAAGATTTTTAGAAACTCTGGTTGCAGTGTTGTTGTGTGGACAGTGAAACCAGAGATTTTGGCTTGTTACGTCAGAACCGGAACCGGCAATAACCTTTTTCCAGGCTTCTAATTGGCCAACATGGCTTTACAGTTAGGGTTATATTAGCACCTGTTGGTTTTGCATGCTCTTGACAGCTATGGGACGATGCCTCGGGTGGAAGAGGCTCTCACGAGTTATCTTTTCCCCGATTCTGTGTCGTCCCTTAAAACCCCAGAGCTGCCCACCAAACCCTTTCGGGACACCTCATCGTTGGTGGGCGAAGCTTATATGGTGGCTGGGCGGGCTGGTAGTTTCCTGCACACATTATCTGTCTTGCAGGCCTACCAGGCTGACCTCCTGAAAGAGCTCAATGAGGGTGACGGTCCCTCTTCGGAGGATGTGCTGGAACTACGGAGGGCTGCAGATTTGTCCCTCCGCATCACCAGGGAGATGGCCCGTGCTATCGGCCGGGCCATGGCTTCTATGGTGATGGTGGAGAGGCATCTCTGGCTGAATCTGTCGGGGATGAGGGAGAAGGATAAGTCCTTCCTCCTAGACTCCCCGATTTCGCCTTCTGGTCTATTTGGTGACGCGGTTGAGACCGTTGTCGCCGGGTACCTGGAGGCGAAGATGCAGTCAGCGGCCTTCCGTCAGTGCCTCCCTCGCCACTCAGAGCCTGCGAAGGCGGCCCCTAGGGGGCAGCCTCAGCCGTCTGCCAGCTCCTTGCACCGGCAGGTGCAGAAGGAGAGCGTCGCCTCTAGAGCCCCTCCTCCAGGAGCCTGGCAACAGAGGTGGCTTTCTCAGCAGCAGTCCCAGCAGCGGTCTTTCGCTCCTGGAGGCGATCTGAGGAACGTACTCCAGGGCGGGAGGCTGCTGGGAAGAAGTCCTAGCTTCGGCTGGACTTCCAAGAACGGTCCCCCCTGCAGAGGAGCAACCGAGGTTGCTTCCTCTACGGCGCTCCGGGGAAATCGAGGTAATCCCGCCGTCTATGCCGCTTCGGGCCCCATCGATTTCCCGCGAACGCATGCTGCTCCAGCCGCCTCCGGAGGGACTTGCGACTGGGCAGCTAACGCGTCCACACATAGAGAATCGTTCCAAACCACTTCCTGCCGGTTATCCGCTTCAGGGGGTTGGGGACGAGGCTCGTGTAACACCCGAAGCCAGCCTCGAGAGTTCCCTTAGTAGAGTATCTCGGCGCATGAAAATGCCTTCCAAATATTTCTACATGGGTCCTGCGTACTGTAGACAAAGAGCGGGGTCGGGTAAGGGAACTGGTAAAATCCTTGCTGGCGAAGGAAGCCTTAGGGTGCGTTCCTCCGCCAGAGAGGGAGTCCGGGTTCTACAGCCGGTACTTTATAGTTCTCGAAAAGGATGGAGAGTTGCGTCCGGTAGACCTGAGGTATTTGAATCGGTCTCTGAGGAGGCTCGGTTTCAAAATGCTCATGGTCTCCATCATCGTGAGTTAGATCCAGTTCGAGGACTGGTTCGTCACGATAGATCTGAGGGATGCATACTTCCATATCTTCATCCTTCCATGTCACAGGCTTACCAATATCGAGTGCTTCCCTTCGGTCTAGCTCTTTCCCCACGCACATTCACAAGGTGCATGGATGCAGCTCTGGCTCCATTGAGACTCCAGGGCATCCGTGTGCTGAATTATCTCGACGACTGGCTCATAATGGTCCAGTCGTACGGGATGGCAGTTCGGCATTGAGGTGTCGCTCTGGCCCATATAAAGTGTTTGGGGCTGAGACTCAACACAGCAGGTGTGTTGACGCCGTCCCGGAGGACTACGGTTCTAGGGATCGTATGGGACTCGACGACGATGAGGGCACAATTGTCTCCCGCGCGAGTCAAGACCATACTGGCGATGGTCTCAGAAATAAGGCTAGGCCACAGCATCACTGTAGAGCACTTTCAGGAAGTGCTGGGGCTCAGGGCAGCAGCGTCCAATGGGATACCCTTTGGCCTGCTGGACATGAGACCTCTACAGTGGTGGCTGGAAACCAAGGGGTTTCCCCCAGAGGGAATCTCTTTCGTATGATCAGGGTAACGCGCAGATGCCTTCGTTCCCTAGTTATATGGAAGAAACCTTGGTTTCTGTCCCAGGGGTCAGTGTTGGGAGCGTCCTGTTGCCGGGAAACCGTTTCAACAGACGTCTCCCTCATTGGCTGGGGCGCAGAAGGCGCTTGGGTTCCCCAGTCCTAGTTGTGCCCGGTCTCCGGCTTCACACTAGGGCAGGCACTACCCTCGGAAAAAGTCCCAAGGGCCAGTGTTGGGAGCGTCCTGTTGCCGGGAAACCGTTTCAACAGACGTCTCCCTCATTGGTCTGGCGCCGAAGGCGCTTGGGTTCCCCAGTCCTAGTTGTGCCGGTCTCCGGCTTCACACTAGGGCAGGCACTACCCTCGGTAAAGGTCCCAAGGGCCAGTGTTGGGAGCGTCCTGTTGCCGGGAAACCGTTTCAACAGACGTCTCCCTCATTGGCTGGGGCGCCGAAGGCGCGTGGGTTCCCCAGTCCTAGTTGTGCCTGGTCTCCGGCTTCACACTAGGGCAGGCACTACCCTCGGTAAAGGTCCCAAGGGCCAGTGTTGGGAGCGTTCTGTTGCCGGGAATCCGTTTCAACAGGCGCCTCCCTCACTGGTTGGGGCTCGGAGCAGGGGAGTTTGAGGTCACGCCCTCTAGGCAGACTGGCGCATTAAATTCTCCTGTGGACCCTAGGGAAACTGTTGTCCATCAGGGCAATGTATGTCCCGGGGGACCAAAATCAAGGAGCAGACATCCTGTCGAGGCAGGGGCTGAGGCCCGGGGAGTGGCCCCACCCAGGTGGAGGCCATGTGCGAGAAGTTCGGCCCAGTGGAAGTGGATTTGGTGGCGTCTCGAGAGACGTCCCACTGTCCACTGTGGTGTTCCCTCACGCATCCAGCCCCGCTGGGGTTGGATGCCATGGTTCAGACGTGGCCGAGGCTGCGTCTGTACGCTTTTCCCCCGATTGCTCTGCTCCCGGGAGTCCTGGAGAGAGTCCGCCAACAGGGGGTCAGCCTACTTTTAGTAGCACCCCGTTGGCCAACGCGAGTTTGGTTCTCGGATATCATAGCTTTGCTGGCAGGTCCTCCATGGCAGATTCCTCTGAGGAGGGATCTCCTATCTCAGGCAGGGGGCACTATATTTCACCCCCGGCCGGAGGTTTGGAACCTTTGGGTCTGGCCCTTGAGGGGGTCAGGTACCTAGAGACTGGCCTGTCAGCAGAGGTGATAGAGACCTTACTCAGTTCCAGGGCTCCATCTTCGAGGAGACTGTACAGCCCCAAGTGGTGAGCCACTTGGTGCAGGGAGCGTGAGGTGGACCCAGTTAACTGGCCGGTGGCTTCAGTGCTGGAGTTCCTCCAAGATCGCTTCTCTGCGGGTCTAACCCCGTCCACACTCAGGGTGTCCGTGGCTGCCATAAGGCTTTCCACACTCCTTTGGGTGATGGGCTTGGGTAGACACCACCTGTTGTACAGTTCCCCTGTGGGGCTCGGAGGATGTGGCCTGTGGCTCGTTCCAGAACTCCCAACCTGGGATCTGGCCGTGGTTTTGAAGGCTGGCTGAGGCCCCCTTTGGACCATCGAATGAACCAGGGAACTTAGGATTGGTCAGTTCCTTGGTTCTTCAGGCATTACATCCCCCGCCTCACGTGACGGCGGAGTAAGAGACCTTCACTGTGAAGCACTTTTGAGTGCTGGGGCTCAGTGCAGCAGCGTCCAAGGTGAGACCTTTTGACCTGCTGCACGTGAGACCTTGACAGTGGTGGTTGGAAACCAAGGGGTTTCCCCCAGAGGGAATCTTTTTCGTATGATCAGGGTAACGCGCAGATGCCTTCGTTCCCTAGTTATATGGAAGAAACCTTGGTTTCTGTCCCAGGGGTCAGTGTTGGGAGCGTCCTGTTGCTGGGAAACCGTTTCAACAGACGTCTCCCTCATTGGCTGGGGCGCCGAAGGCGCTTGGGTTCCCCAGTCCTAGTTGTGCCCGGTCTCCGGCTTCACACTAGGGCAGGCACTACCCTCGGTAAAGGTCCCAAGGGCCAGTGTTGGGAGCGTCCTGTTGCCGGGAAACCGTTTCAACAGACGTCTCCCTCATTGGCTGGGGCGCCGAAGGCGCTTGGGTTCCCCAGTCCTAGTTGTGCCCGGTCTCCGGCTTCACACTAGGGCAGGCACTACCCTCGGTAAAGGTCCCAAGGGCCAGTGTTGGGAGCGTCTTGTTGCCGGGAAACCGTTTCAACAGACGCCTCCCTTCATCGGCTGGGGCGCGGAAGGTAAAGGAGTGGAGAAGTATCTCCCTACGGTGCTGGCGCTAGGGTACTCAAGTCCTAGTTGTGCCCGGTCTCCGGTTTCACACTAGGGCAGGCGCTACCCTCGGTGTGGGCTAGTGGGTACTCGTTCCCCAAAGTGTCGTTCCGACGCAGTGAGAGTTCCCTCGAAAGGGAACGGCTCCGGTTACGTCTGTAACCCTTGTTCCCTGAGAAGGGAACGAGCACTGCGTCGCGTCACCACACCTCGGCACGCCTGGAGCGCATGCTTCAGAGCAATAGCTGCCGTTTCTGTGCGCCAGCTCCCGCTTTATACTTCCGGGTACGCCGTCACGATGACGTCATCACGCACGCCAATCAGATTGGGCTAGTTTCTATACGGACTTCAGATTCGCTAGTGCTTAGGGAGTATCCCCAAAGTGTCGTTCCGACGCAGTGCTCGTTCCCTTCTCAGGGAACAAGGGTTACAGACGTAACCCGAGCCGTTTTTCATGCCCTAAGAGCAATAAAAATACAGGGAAAAAATAATGACTGTGGTTAGGGATAATACACCCGAAAATACATTGAGACATTATTTAACACAACAGCCTCTTAAACATCTACACACAAGCTCAAGTGCTCAAAAAGGGAATAAGTAACCAATATCCTTCAAAAAGGTATTTTCAATATAACAGACAAATAACATAATGTTAAATAAAATGAAATTCAAAGGCTACTTTCACTAGATGTGCTAGTTTGGTCCTCATATGAAATGCCTGTGATTCACAATTAACTGCTAATGCACTCGCATTCATGTAAAGTAGCCTTGTTGCAAAAGAAATATACGCTAATATTTTTGATACTCAGTAAAAATGCTAAGTAGCCAATAAGACACAAGAACAGAAACTAATTACATTTACTTAAAGGTGCCCTAGAATGATTTGAAACAACATTTTAAATTGTTCTCTGGTATCTACATAGAGGGTATATGGCTTATTTAAGGTCATTAATTGTCCAGCTACGATTTTACAGGTCCATTTACAACTCTAGAAATCTTCCCCAGGATTAAATGGTCTGTTTTTGCCTTATTTGGAAGGGTCATGAATATTAATGCAGAGTTCTGCTCTGATTGGCTGTTTCACTGCGGCTCAATGATAGCAGGCACAACTTTACTGACCGTCTTGACGATGGAGAGATTAGGCATTCAACCTTATATATATCAATCAGTATATAATCATACTTCAGTTGTCAAAAATATAAATAAATAAATATCAAATTACTATCGTTTCAACTTAAATGGTGGAGGTGGTGACGTTAGCTCGAGTGAGCTATGTGTAAGCAACTTAACTAACATAGTATGTTACGTATCTATGGTTGCATTTACTAATTTATGACAACACTGGCATGAAATAATATTAACCTTTGTCATTAGACATACTATTTAGTTATCTAAGCCACTTGGATTATCCTATTCTTGCCGTATAGCATCTTGCGTTAGATATAGACAACAACAGGAATATTATCGTTAATGTTGTCTCTCTAAGAAACTTTCGATTTAATCAGAAATGGTTTAGACAGTCAAGAAGTGGATAAAATCACTTACTGCTTGCAGGTATATGGTTGGAATTGCCCCTTTCTTCAGTATCAGACACTGAGCGAAGCCTGTTTGATATTGTCCCAGGTTTGAAAACTGTCCGTGGTGAAATGGGCTGAGCAAACTAACAACTTTGAATTAAATTGTTGCGGTATCCGATTATAAATAAACATCAACCATGCCTGTTGACAAGTTTTATTTGTGGGAAGAGTATGAAACGTCTTCACATCCCCTGCACAGCCTGGAACATAACATTTGTTTCCATGATCTGCCATGTTCGCTATCCTCGCGTCAGGCTCCAGTTGATACGGCGGCTGCGCAGTTCCGCCTGACCGTGAACATGTGCTTGCTTATGAAAATGTTGGGGGGCGTACATATTAATGATCCCATGTATTGCATCACTGCTGATGTTATGTTGAGATTTGCCTATTTTTCCGTGGTGTTTTTCACAAACGAGATTTACATATGAAGGAGGAGGCAATGGTGTTTGAGACTCACTGTATGTGATTTACATGTACTGAACTCCTGTTATTTAACTATGGCAAGGTTAATTCAATTTTTCATTCTAGGGCACCTTTAAATACTTTACACTGAATAAAGCATCAGTTCCTGAAATTATCATTCTCATACGTTGTATGTTGTTGTTCCAGCCGCGATGCCCCATAAATAGAAACCATATCTAAAATAGAATCCCATTGCTTTTTGCACATTGGTGTTGTGGTTTTAGGAAAAAAACCTTGAATAACATAGAAAGGTACTTTTTATCGCACGTTGTCGCAGCATGTCTGGTTAGGACACAGTGTTATAGTAGGTATGGAACGGTAAATGATGACAGATTTTTTTTTTAAAGCAAAATATGCTTTTACTATAAAGGTGGTCTCAAAATTAATAGACATGCACTAAAAGAAAAATGAAATTCCAAATCCATCTCCAAAAGTACTAACTTGGCTTTGCCATCCAGGCATTTTCGAAAAACCAACGTAGCCAAACGCTGAACCCACTGAAGGTTTGGTATAATTTGAGCAATCTAAAGTTGGCTCAGAATATTTGTTGCACAACATTAAAACTGAAAAAGAATCCATGTTGAAGACAAAACAAGGCCGTTGTATTCACTGATGCAGGCCTTTGGAGCCTCCAGTACCTGCTTCTGTCTTTACATGTGAGAACGAGGTAAATATCACAACATCCACAACCTGTCTTAACCCGGATGGCACCAATGGGTCAAGCTCTGACTGTTACCATGGCCCTAAAGACCTTATTCAGAGGGATAGACTTACCGAGTTTTCAATGGTACACTCTTAAAAAATAAAGTTTCCAAAAGAAGGTTTTTGCAGTGATGCCATATAGAAGAAATATTTTCGGTTCCCAAAGAACCTTTCAATAAACTATTGTTAAAAGAGCCATTATTTTCATAGTATAAAGAACATTCTAATAATCTAAATAACCTTTTTCCACACTAAAGAACCTTTTGTGATGTTTAAGGTTCTTCATGGAACCATCAAACCATCAATAAACAACCTTTATTTTTAAGAGTGTATCCGCTGTAAAAGCTCTTAGATCACTTAATAATTTTCCACAGCTCATGTTGTCTGGAGGTTTTTTTTTTGTCTACTGAAATCTCTTGGAAAGATATTTTTGCAGCGTTTCGTCAGCAGAACAATCCATAAACGCATTAAAAAACTAGTACAATCCACCGAAGAGATGTGTCTATCCCTCAGCCTCACTTTCATTCCTGCTGAAAATCAAAGATGGCGCTGCTGTGAATGAGGTCTATTTGCCCCTGTTGTTCGTAACTATCTGGATTCAAACAGCATCTTTCTCCATTTATCTTTTTTTTTTCTTCTTTAAATGCACCTTGATTAAATTGTTGGGGAAAAGTACAAAGGCTCGCTTCTTACCACGCTTACAGACAAAGTCTAACCGACCATCAAATTTACTTGTCTTTTCCAAGCTGTACAAGATCATTGGCATTCAGTTCTCATTGGCACTTCTTATGCAACCTCTTGAAATAACCATGTTCAAACCCAGCATCTGCCATGAAAATAATTCCAAGTGAAAATGTTTCATTCTCCAGCAAAAGAGGTCCTGATCTCCGAAAATTAAATAGAAAGCTAAATTGAAGCTATGCAAAAGCTGAGTTTGAAAGCAGAGGAAAGTGAATAATGACCTAGTTATACATTGAACCAGGTCCACTTGCTGCATCAGCTTATGCATAACCTAGATTACCTTTCTAAAGTCTCCTGCTTTTCCATTTATGGATCAGTATCATGTTTATACACATCAAAGTGAGATGCAAACACCTTAGGTGTGCAGCTCAAGTGAATGTGTCACTGAAACCAAACTGAGATGAAAAAATTTAACATGCAAATATTTTTTACCAGACCTTGCTGATCTTATCCTAGCAGGGAGTATATTGGACATTATATCTATAGTTTCTTCAAAGCCTGAATCTTCACTTCATCCTCTTGCACGGTGCTTTTATGTCCAACCTCCTTCAGTTCAAAACCTCCCCAAACATAGTAAGACTTGTGCTTTGATTAAAAGAACTCTACCGACTGAACATAGAGGTAAAGCAATCAAGAAGTTTGCTCTAAGTGTTACTGAACAGGAAAAGTTCACTAACAAGTAAAGAACAGAGTAGATTGCACTATCGATAAATAAATCCTGAAAGTCACTAGTCACCAGTTGATAGATAGATAGATAAAATCTAACCTTTCATTAAAGTAAAATAATTGAGAGTGGGGGGAAATTACATTATGAAATAAATGTTTTTCTCCAAAACATGTTGGACATAATTATTAGCACCCTTTCATTCAATAATTGTTCAATAATTTTCATACTCCTTTTATCAAAATAACAACTCTTACCAGCTTTATGTTGGTCTTCTTCTCTTCAGTTCAGCCCACTCATTCTCTATAGGGTTCAGGTCAGGGGACTGGAACGGTCATGGCAGAAGCTTCATTTTGTGCCCAGTGACACATTTTTGTGTTGATTTTGATGTTTGTTTTGGATCATTGTCCTGATGAAAGATCCAACCACTGCTCATTTATAGCAAAGGCCGTCAGGTTTAGATTTTTTTTATCTGCTGGTATTTACTAGAATCCATGATGCCATGTATGTGAAGATGTCCAGGACCTCCAGAAAAAAAATGGGCCAAACATTTCACAGATCCAGCAGTATATTTAACCGTGGGCATGGGGTACTTTTTATCCCCATCTGGTGGGTTTGCTGCAAAAAGCTCTTTTTTTTTTGTTTCATCTGACCACAGAACCCTGTCCCGTTTGAATTTCAAGTCGTGTCTGACAACTGAATATGCTTGAGTTTGTCTTTGGATGAGCACAGAGTTTTTACTTGAAACCCTCCCGAACAATGTAGGGGTTATTTGATCTTTTTTTTTTTTTGTCTTTCTGACCACTCAACCACTCAAACTCTCCTCCTCGCTGTGCATTAGGACAATATAGACACATCTCCTCTTTGATTTGTAACATCTTTAGTTTAGATTGGAACTTCTTAATTATTGCCTTGATAATGGAAATGGGTTTTTTCAATTATTTAGCTATTTTCTTACAACCACTTTTTATTTTGCGAAGCTCAACAATCTTTTGCTGCACATCAGAACTCTATTCTTTGGTCTTACTCATTCTGATGGATGATAAAGGGAATTTGGCCTTTGTGTTCACTCATATTTATACTCCGGTGGAACAAGACCGTATGGCTGGACAATTTCATGCTCCAAGTCACCCTGGTGTGCTAAAAATGTAAATATGAATGGGAATATATTTCAGTGATATTTTACCCATAAAAAAATTTATAGGAGCGCCAATAATTGTGTCCAACGTGTTTTGGAGAAAAAACATTTATTTCATAATGTGACCTATCTAGATATAGATAGATAGATAGATAGATAGATAGATAGATAGATAGATAGATAGATAGATAGATAGATAGATAGATAGATAGATAGATAGATAGATAGATAGATAGATAGATAGATAGATAGATAGATAGATAGATAGATAGATAGATAGACAGACAGATAGATAGACAGATAGATAGATAGCTGTGTATTGTGGAATAATGCCATATCACTTACTATTCTTAAAAAATTGTAGTCAGTAAACAGTGTATACAGTATTCAATAATTTGTAAGCTATTCTTAGCGAGAGATTGTCGAAGTGCATTCTGGGATTACTTTATCCACAAAGAAAAGCATGTGAGCTGCCTTTAATGTAGCTGAAATAAGGTATCTTAGGAGGGAGCTTAATTAAGTTTCCCACCTTTGTGTGTCAGAAGCGTGACTGTAATGCCTTAAAACGATGCCTATAGAGGCAGCTCATTAGGTTCTGGAACAGAGCTCTCAACTTAAAGGAGGCAGTAGGTAATAGTAGACTAAAACAAACTTCTAGAGGATTGTGCAAACTCAGCAGTGATGGCCCACAGCTATGATATAATACGTCGCACAGTGGGAGATAAAAAGATAACTGTGCTGCTTTGTTATTCATATCACCTCACTCTGATTCCAGTTAGACACAAGGGACAACCATTCTGTTCCCTCACCCAAAAAATGTCTATGTGCATTGGGTTGCATATAGCTAAAGGAAAAGAAGAGACGTGCTTTTCTGCATTTAGGTAGAGTTTGAAACCAAGTGTGACACCAAACAACGTGAGTGTGACTCTTGAGGGAATGCTTTGAGATATTGATGAATAACAGTTACTGTGCACAAATACAGCTATATAACATATACATACTTTTTTTCGGGGGGTATAATCATAAATTGGCATCAGGGCTGTCGCTAGTGTATATGGGGCCCTGGATTCACTGATAAAAATGATTCTGTGGTGAAGTAAATACTACAGAAAAAAACAAATGTAATTTCTACATGAAAAAGTTAGTTCAGGTAAGAATTACCAAAAATTCTAAAATGTAATCAATATTATGTTTTTGTTGATTTAACTTGTGTATAAAATCAGATTTATATTGCTTTATTTCCTCTCATGTTGTGATTATAAAGTGATACAGATTGCAGGCTCACATCACACTTTGCAAAGAACACTATGGGACTCTCTCTCATGGGACACTCGGCTCCTTGAAGTGGTTTGTTTATACATCTTGTCCTTGACAATTTTGCTCAACAGCAGGAGCCTCTTCAGGTGATCCAGATCCAGGTGAGTGTCTAAATGATAGCTTCTGTGGTTTTGGCTCTTTAGGCCTCTGAATGACTCCTGACATCCAGCGCAAAAGTAATCTTTCAATAATCTTTCAACATAGACATACTGTTATATTTGTACTATATAAATATACTTTAAGTGTGTTAGGTAATGCTTTAGATTATAGCCAGCAAAGTACTGTGTAAGTAAGAATTTACAGTGCTATACAATGTTAATTAGTGTAACCATAAAGTTTGTATAAGGGAACAATATGTAAAGTTTGGGGAATAAAGGGGTAAGGGGTACTTATTCTCTTCTTATGATAACAATCTTACGTATGGAGCAATTCAGCAAGAACATACACTCCTTACCTTTTGTAATAATGTAGTGTACCAATACATAGGCTTATTTAAATTACAGGGTACATATCAGTGCATTTATACCGTATTTTTTTGGATAGCAAAAGTGCAATGATTAAGTTTGGGCTTCTGTGTTTCAAGGCAAGTAAAACTATTGCAACTTTTTTTTTTTAAATACTGGGGAAATATACTCTTGTTCCATGAAGTTACAAGGTAAGTACGATAAAAATACATACACAATCTGATAATCATTGACTCTGAAACCTTTATTTGAAAAACAACTTATTTAAAAACAGAATTACTACAAATGATCAAAACTACCTGTTCAATCTTCACATCATTTTGTCATTTGTGAACATCAAAAAAGCAGTTTCTCATTTCTTTGAACAAGTTGCAAATGCTTTGGTACATCCATGCAAATGATTATGTACAATTCCCTGCTGTTTCCCACATTATCAATTGCTTATGTCATGTTGATCAAAATGTATTATAATGGGTCTCTGTTGAATAGTCTCACCTCCACAACATTTAGGCAGGGTGCTGGTCTAATCTGCTTTAGGCTTGTTTGTGTGGTGTCCTTTATTTGTCTGGACCACATGGTGTGCTCTGCTGTCTATTGTTACTCCGCCCCTCTTGTTACCTCATTATAGTATGTTTGTCACCCTTTATATTCCCCTCTTGTCTTCTGTTCTGTGCCAGATCAAATCTCTGCTCGGCTGAGTTATCTGGCTCTTGTCTGTGGTTACTGAGACTTTGATCTCAAAGTCGATGTAGTACACATGCCAGGCCAGTATGTGGCACTGTAATTCTGCCACAGAAATGCACTAAAACGGAGAAGAAGAGTTGTGGCTAGAAGGGCAGTACAGCAATGGTAGGAAGTGAGGCAAAATTTTACAATAAACTAACAATAAATAAATTTGCTACTTACCAGATGTGTTTTATTAACGCCTACCCCAACCCTAAACCTACCCTTACAATAATGCCAATACAGTAATTAAATGGCGCAATATTGATGTGCGCATACCCAGTGGCCGTACCTGTATCCCTTTCTAGTCTTTCCCGTGCGGGACGTGGTGTGATGACATCCCCGTTTCACAAAATATACAGATTGGCTGTACACACAAAAACGCAAGGGTGTCACTTTCAGATTTATCCACTCTGGGACCCGGTTTCAAAAAATATCAGTTTCATGCTCCCAAAACTCCAGGTTTACTCTTTCTCCCTCTCTCCCCCCTGCCATTGTGACGTTATGTCACCAGGTGTTCGTCTGTGAACTCGCCTACCTCATTGTCTTTGGATTGTACTAATTTCTACCTCCACTCTCCAGTATTGCAGCTTGGACCTGCTTTGCCATTTGCTCTGAGAATCCTTTCTCCAACACCTCCTGTTGGGCTGATGTAGTACTCCCTCGTACCTGGCTGGCATCATCCCTGTTCCCCGTTCTGACCATGTACTCACTTTTCCTCTCTGTGTTCCTGATTTTGTTTGCTCTTGTCATTTAATAAACACAGTTATTCCCGCAACTGGTTCCTCTTTTACCAACCTGACACATTTAGGCATTAGTTCATAGCATAAGTCTTTACATGCAAAATGGTTGAACAAGTTGTCATAATATGTAAAGCATATTTCAAGATTTTTTTTTTTAAAGGTCCCGTTCTTCGTGTTTTTTTGAAGCTTTGATTGTGTTTACAGTGTGCAATTTAACGTGTTTGTGTTTTGCGTGTAAAAAAAACACAGTATTTTTCACCCAATTTACTTATCTGTATACCGCTGTTTTCACTGTCCTAAAAACGGCTGATGACTTCCTTTATTCTATGAAGTCCCTCCAGAAATACGTAACGAGTTCTGATTGTGCCAGCGGTTCCCGTGTTGTGATTTGACCGCAGCTTAGCGAACGTGGCACGGTTCCTGTGTTGTGATTCGACAGCAGCTTAGCGCACGTGGAAAGGTCACGCCTCTTAACGGGAGATGTATGCGCTTAATGATCTCTACATTTGGCGTCCCTGGGAAAGCCAAACAAAGGTGATTTGACTCCGGGATGAAAATAACAGCGTCTCGACGACATGGCGACAAACACAGTCAAACGCAACAATTCCTTTTCCTCACGCGACACTTCCTCTTCTCCACGTGGGACAGCAACAAGACCACGCCCCCTTTTTTCGCATATTCTTATGGGCGGAGGTTAGTCTGTTCTACTGACGTCATTAATGAAGGAAGTACCAGGATGTAGTCCAAGCCGGCCGTTCGCTGTAGGCTTTGAAAGGGAACTTCTGTTAAATGAAATATCTCGCTTGGCATTGAACTTTGAGCTTTATAATTTTACAGGTATTATTTATGCTCTAACAGCAACATTACACACTAACTAAAGCTTGAACAATGGGATCACAAAGAACGGGACCTTTAAAGATATTCGTTGTGATGTGGATGAAAATTTGTGGCCCAACAGACAGGAACGTCAAGGTCTAGGAAGACTGCACTGTAATTCCTACAGCACTGCATGTACAGTTTTCCCTAAGGAGATTGTCCTATGTTCACATTTCTACTTTTTTCCCCCTGTGCTATGCAGTGCTGTCTTTTCCTTTCTGCAATGACATGGTCTGTCAACCAATTACAGTACAAACAGTAAAAACGTAAATGTGAATCTTGTCCAGTCTCTTGCAATCAAACTCTCTCGGTGTAACCTATAATTTACAATAATTGTCATCAAAACTTTAGCCATAGTTTACATCAGACCATCCCTCCAGAGTACACTGTTATATTGACAACATGAATAAGCAATTTGACTGTATTATCCATACACAATGACACAAGGACTTGTCATTCTGATGGCACTGACATGTTCATTGACACAGAAATGTTGAAAGATGAACTAAGGATTTTGAGCAAGAGACCTGCTTTTGCAGGTAATCCATGGTGTTTTGCTATTTGTACGAATTGTTTTGAGAAATGCACTTACTGTTTTGCAAATGTTGAGGATGATTTATCAGAGAATAATCAGAAACCACATCTGCTCTGTTCTCCCCCCCTCACTGGACCCACTGCAGTTTGCATACCGCAAAAACCGCTCCACTGATGAAGCCATTTCATCAACAATACACACTGCTCTCTCCCACCTGGAAAAGAGGAACACATATGTGAGAATGCTGTTTGTAGACTACAGCTCAGCATTCAACACCATTGTGCCCTCCATACTTGACGTGAAACTCCGGGCTCTAGGCTTAAACAGCCTGTTATGCAGCTGGATCCTGGACTTCCTGTCAAACAGACGCCAGGTGGTCAGAATGGGCAGTAACATCTCCTCATCACTGACTCTCAACACTGGAGCCCCTCAGGGCTGTGTTCTCAGCCCACTCCTGTACTCCTTGTACACACATGACTGTGTGGCAACCCACAGCTCCAACACCATCATCAAGTTTGCTGACGATACGACGGTGGTAGGTCTCATCACTGACAATGATGAAACGGCCTACAGAGAGGAGGTGCACACTCTGACACGGTGGTGTCAGGAGCACAACCTCTCCCTCAACGTCAGCAAGACCAAGGAGCTGGTGGTCGACTTCAGGAGGAATGAGAGAGAACACCGCCCCATCACCATCGATGGAGCACCGGTGGAGAGAGTCAGCAGCTTCAAGTTCCTCGGTGTCCACATCACAGAGGAACTCTCATGGTCTGTCCACACCGAGGCCGTTGTGAAGAAGGCTCATCAGCGCCTTTTCTTCCTGCGACGGCTGAGGAGGTTTGGAATGAACCGCCACATCCTCACACGCTTCTACACCTGCACCATAGAGAGTCTGCTGACTGGCTGCATCACCACCTGGTACGGCAACAGTACCGCCCGCAGCCGCAAAGCCCTGCAAAGGGTAGTGCGCACGGCCAGCTGCATCATCGGAGGTGAGCTTCCCTCCCTCCAGGACATTTATGCCAGGCGGTGTGTGAAAAGAGCTCAGAGGATCATCAGAGACTCTAGCCACCCGAGCCATGGGCTGCTGCCATCAGGCAGGCGGTACCGCAGCATCAGAACACGCACCAGCTGACTCCAGAACAGCTTCTTCCCACAAGCAATTAGACTCCTTAACTCTTGATCCATCAGTTCATAACACACACTGGACAGAATATCACTCAGCACAACCAACTGTAGATACACACACATTATATACACATTTATTTATCATATAGTGTATCTATTGTACATTGGATTTCTATTTGTGAGAAATATTGTATACTGTACATTGTATATTATTATTATTATTATTATTATAGCTTAATGTATATTGTTTAATGTATGTTTTAGTGTATATTGTTTAAAGTATATGTATATTGTAAGTATGTGTATATTGTTTAAAGCTGTGAGAACTACACTCACATTGTGTCAATTATTTATTGTTTATTGTAGAGTTTACTGTGCTGTGAGTAATTGTGGGCGCATCAGATATGTAATCTGATGCTGCTTTAAATGTTGTACATGTCATGTCATGACTGCTATGTTGCTCGGAACTGCACCAAAGAATTTCACCTACTGTTGCACTTGTGCATATGGTTGAGTGACAATAAAGTGATTTGATTTGATTTGATTTGATTTGAGAAATGTACCGAAGCGACTGAGAAAAACTGTAAGTTAACTTTACGGGCAGTTCTTTGCGGGCTGTAATCTAAAGCTTTACCGTTAAATAAAATGTAATTGAAAGTAATTCAGATTAATGATTAAATGCATCAAAATGTATCTTTTTAATTTCATTCATTCAATATTTGTTATTTGTAATATTCATTTGGACATATCGAAAGTTGTTCAAATGTAAACTGCTTGAAATCACCAAGAAATCAAAATGGGCAATTCTTATTTTTTCATGGAATATTGCAGTATTTCTTATAAATAATGTATTTGTGCATATAATTATTATCTTTTAATTAATGTGCTCTTGTAATCTTTAATCAGAATGACTTCTCCCTCTTGCAGCGTCATCTCTTCTTTTTTCTGATGTGTTTACTGGGTGGAGGGCGGGACAACCTGTTACTCACAAGAGATCGACCAATAGCAAACCACAACCAAAGTGGTAAGTCCCACCCTACATTTTTTCTTGTTTGAGAAGCCGTTTCACTTGGATATTAGTAACAAGTGTTTTTTGCTAGTTTTAGCCTGAAGCCGTTATCATTTTCACGTCCAGCGCCACATTGTTTAAATAACAAATCTGTTTGCCCATGGGCATGCTGCTCTGAAAACGAGGTGTGTTCAGGCGCATTGTTGGCGTGTTGCTATTTTGTGGAAACTGAAAACGACTGCACCATTGACCATGTCAATAGCGCAGCATTTTTTTTGTGTTATTTAAAGGGCGTATTAGTAATATGCACCTATAGGTGGGTGCACAACGCTGTACAAGCTGCTTATTACACACACCGGGATGCGCAACAAGACACAACATTTTTAAATATTAAAAATAAAAGGATTCCTCTCTGGCTCACAAATTCCGCCATATAAATAGCGAATCCGCTATGGTGCAAGCGCAACTGGCTTTTAAAGGGAATGGAAGATGAGACTCACGCCCAAAACACACCCATGACTCATTAAGAGACTAGGTCCATTGACCGTTTTTTCTCCGTTGTTAATCTAGCCAAAGTGGATTCGGACACGCCCTAAGTGAACCTGCGCCATGCGCTTCAGACCATGCGCTCAGATTGTTAAAATAGGGCCCTTTAAGTTTGAGATGGTGTCAGTATGTATGCTTCAGTGTCTGTGCAAATGCATTAGATCACACACATACAGTGATTCTAGTGAACATGAAAGTTCTCTAGCTTTTGACTGTTAGTAAGAGATATTAGCGGTCAACTGATCATCCTATCACTTTTGCACTAGTACATTCTTCCAATTAAAAAATTAGTTCCAGGGCGCAAACAGGTTGTTCTGAATGTATTAATGTTATCTTCATTAAGCACATGGTTTGGTTATTTCAAGCCTTGTCTCAATTATCACCTTGCAGAAAGTAATTAACTTCAAGCCAGTTGTTTGCACTTTCTTTTCATGGACTAGCTATCTTTTGCAAATCTCTTGAAGGAAACTCTCCAGCTCCAATTGGATCGATATAGCTGTGGCTTGTTTTGTAAAAACACATGCACTTTCAAGAGGTTGTGACCAAGGTCATCTTAATCAATAAATTATCTAGCCATTCCCCTGGCGTGATCTTGAGATAGCATTTTCTTCACAGACCCATCAGAATCGATGAAGGCCTGGTCAGCAACTTGTGTATGTCACAGTCTCAGCTCACTAAGGTTGCATCAGCCACTACATTTGTAAGAGTCTAAGAGTCTCAGCTTCCAAATGATGTCAACAACAGTATCACAAAATTCAAACAATGCTAGCAGCTTCAGTTTAAACATCAGTATGAAGCACACATGAAGTTATAGCTGGAAAAAACATGGATGAAATGACCTGAAATAATGGAGCGAGTCACATTTAGTTACTATATTTCTCTCAATTTTGCCTTATTTGGAAGTTTGATCAACCAAGTTGCTTAAGTTTTAACACACTGCAAATGCCAATGAAATGCCACCTGTTTGGCGCTCTACGTTTGATTTATTTTGATTGTAAATTAGCATGTGTAGGACATTAGGGGATTTTCTTTATACCAACAAAATTGATAAAACCTCCAAACTGTCAGATTGGAAAATTGGTTTTTACATTTTGAGAATTGAAAATTAGAAACAGATGCTTACGCTTTAACACAGGCTGAAGGATTTACATCAATAGCAATTCCCATTTGATGGACATTTTTCATAGTTGAAATTGACAGGCCACCAAGAAACCCGTCAACCTTGTATCTTAAATCACAAACATTCAATACTGAGCCAGGAGTAATGAATCAGAAATTTCAAATAGTGTCAAAAACTGAAGAGCATAAGGTACAATGCCATCACAGGGAAGCACAGTGTCATTTGGCCATGAAAACTTAATGTCTCCTGTTATTCCGACAGTGTTCAGGCACAATAGGTGCAACGACAGTCTGTGGATATCCTTTGGGTTAAACACAGGAGACAAAATAGCAACACTACTGTTATCGGAAAAAAAAAGTTAAATGATGCATGCACAAAGGCTTATATTATTGAGAGAAAGAAATCCTTTCAGTGTCACTTAAAGTATAAATAACTCTTCTGTTATGAGGTGACATGCTGGTCAGATATACATAAAAGATGGCTTCCTCTGGTCAGAAACAAAGACTGAAAAACTACTGAATACTCTGGTTGTCAATCCATTCCAGCTCTACTCCAGTTTTAGCTAATGCATATTAAATAGATTATGCAAAAATGCTTTAAAATTATAATTTACTATAAATAGTCTGTTATGTTTTGAGCTAGAGATCAGTATTCAATGTCAAAACATAAATGTAAACATTAACATAATCAGAAGTCATTAAATTACAATTTCAGTATTTATTTATTTTTTGACATGCTTTGTTACACAGTGCTTTGAAAAGCTATCATTCTTGAACATGTAAGAACAAATGTATCCTTTTGTATGCTGTATTTAGCCATAATTTGTATGAAAACATCCAAAGCCAAGCTTAGCACCTGTGTAAATGACTAAGAAAAAGCCCAGCAGGAAGTGTATAATTATAGTCTTAAAAACTATTTTGTGGAGCTTTAAATGAGAAAAATCACTGATTTTCACAGAAAAAATGGTGTAGCCTATAGTAGTTAAAATCTGGGTTGGTAAGCAAAAGGTGGAACGTTTCAGTCCCATAAGGTTTCACCATTGTGTACTTGAGCAAGCCACTTAACCCTAGGTTGCTCCAGGAGGACAACACGGTGCCTGCTCTATGGCGATGTCGAGAAATTTGAGGAAACAAATTCCTCTGGCCTTGAATGTGTGCGTGTGGCAATTTAGATTCTAAAAGCCGCAAGGCTCATTTTGTCATGGCATTTGCGATAAGTGCGCATGCAGGTTGGAAACTGATAAACTCTACATTATTTGGCACCCTTTATAACTCCAAAAACTGAAGTTTAAAAGTTTTAAAAGTCATAACACATCAGCATTCCAAAGTGAGCCAGAATTTCAAAGGACATTTCTTTAGGACTCTAAGATAAAGCTGAAAACTGATATCTAGTCATGACACCGCATTGAGAATCATTAATTCAAGCATAGACAGTTCACTCCAGGCCGCCGTTACTGACAGTCTACAGGGACTACACAAGCATAATTGCAGTCCTTACTCAAACGGGGAAAATACACATAGCCTGTGTGTGTTTCGCCATGAATTATTTGCATCTTTTAGATGTGTGTGCATATACATCTCATATTTGTATTGACTTGCACATAAATCAGTTGGACAGAAAGTGTACAAGTGGGAAGTAATTTGCTCAAAATGAAATTTATGTTATGATTTACTCACCCTCAGGTAATTTCAAACTTTTAATGACTTTCTTTTTGTGGTAGACAAAATGAGATGTTTAGCGGAATGTTCATACTGTGAACTTCAAGGGTTTTTTATAATGTTTAATCAAAATGTCATAACTGGACCTTGCAGTGAAAAACCTGCAATCTGCCTCCATTTTTGAGTGCAACGTCCACATCTCAAAATCCTCCTATATCCTTCTCATCCTACATTTTTTCTTTTTTAATAATCTATTACACTCGGATGGACGTCACAATATGGAAGAAAGGATCTGTTGCTACTTCCATTTCATCGCAACTTTAACAAATATGATCTTTTGTGCTATTATATAGAATTGTGCTAAACTGCTTCCTTTGTGTTTCATATGGGCTATACATGCTTGGATCAACATGGTGAATAATTAACAAAAAAACATTTTAGGTCAACTATTTCTTCAAAGATTTATTAAAGGTCACATGGCACAAAATTTTCATTTTATGAGGTTTTCCAACATTAATAGGAGTTCCCCTAGCCTGAATATTGTCCCCAAGTGGCTAGAAATTTTGATCAGTGTAAACCCGAGTTCTGACTGTCTTTCTCTGCCTTTGAGAAAATGACAACCCAGACGAGCTGATCTTGAATTCTCCTGTTATGACATCATAACAGGATCAGTTACCTCCCTTTCCTCCGCCCAGAGAATTTGGCACGCCCATGCGAGCGCCTTATTTGTTTGTCATCAAGAGATCATGACTTGTGAACGAGTGAATGCTGGCAGTTTCTCAGTGTTTGGATGTACAAATGAAAACATTAATCAGTTCCTTCTGATCTGTGATCAGTGATTTCTGATGTGTAGCTAATTATTCAAGTTCACACAAAACTTTATTATTCGTGCTGCGGCTTCTCTCTCTCCCGAAAGAACGGTGTTTTCTATCTTGTGAGTCAGTTTTTGTACATCCTCGTCGCGTCTATCTGTTCTAAAATGTACATACAGTCGTGAGGTTCTGCTCAACATCGGCAGAGCCACATCTTTAGAGATAAACTTCACACACGCCAAGGCTCGGGCTGCACTGGCCGGTCGGCCTTCAACATCACCGACCCCCAGTACTACATCTGGCCCACAGCGGAGGCACCAAACGCGGTGCGAGATTAAGCAGATGGGGGGTAAGCGTGAGCGTATCCGGGCTAGGCTAGCCAGCCTTCAAGTCCCTAGCCAGCCTAGCCCCCACAATAAACTGGATTACATTCGATTACTCCCCTGTTGTGTCTTTTTTTGCGCTGTGTACTCAATGCGTGTCACTGACGCTTTTCATATGATAGGAAAATATAAAAAAATAATGCTATAATCAACACTTACTCGTAACTCGTTCATCTCCTGTATCTCTGTACATTAAATGTGTTACAAAGTTGGTAATAAGGAGGAAGGCAGGCTCGGCGTGACTGGGACTCGTGTTAAGGACTCTCAGATACAAACAAAATAAACTTGCGCTGACAGCTCTCTCATAACTCAGTACAATATCACTATAGTTAGCAATCTCTCCGTCTCTCGTCCGTGATGTCCGGTTCACGAACTAATCGTTCTTTTGAACCGGTTATTTTTAGTGAACCGAACCAGTTCACCAAATCGGACTGAATCGTTCTAAACGGTTCGCGTCTCGAGTCAGCGCTGATCCATCATTTACTAAAGTTACTAACTTTCTGACATGAGTGATAGTCCCTCCGACTAGAAATAAACGAATAACCTGAAGTATATGCTAGTAACTACAACAGTTCACTGAACTGAGACGTGCTGAGAGAACTGATGAGAAGTGACATCCGTCTCTCTGGCAGGCTTGTGCTTTGGCTCGTAGACCTCGTTAAACCACGCCCCCTCCGCTCATTTCAAATGCAAAGATGTCAGCCAATCACAACAGTGGGCCCTTTTACTGAAGTCTCACAGCAGACACGCCCCTTGAAACAGGGCATTCAGCCACATGGCAAATCAGTATAGAAAAAAAAAAGCCTTTTATTTCTAAATTATGACATTTTATGATGTAAAAATCATACTAACAATATAAGTACACCTCAGAATACATTATAAAATAAAATCAAAAATCCATGCCATGGGACCTTTAAGATCTGAATCTGAAGAGAAAAAAACCCAATACAGCAATCATTCAGCAATCCAGCATCTGAAGTCGGAACAACAGAAATTGCATTTCCAACTTCTACAGCTCCATTCACAATGGGACTGTCTGTTGGCCCATTTGAAGTGCATGACACTCTGTGCCCTACATCAGTGACTTATGGTCCAATTAGTATCTTTAGACCTTAATGGATTCTTGGGCCAGTAAAAAAAAAAGGGGTGAAAGTGTAGACCACGTCTCCCGAGCATAATGATGATATACTGACTATGATACAAAAAAAGATGACAGCCCATCATTGGGTCACTTTCATTCAAAGCACCCTTTTGGAAAAACAACTGTACACACTAGCTCACGTTAGCACTGTCTACAGGCAGCTGCCGTCTAAGGCATCATCTTATTCACAACTACTCACCTCCCAACCAACATTTCAAGGTGGGGCCAATACAGGTGTGATATGGGCTTGAGGTATGGGTTCTACATGGGTTTTTACATGGGTTCAATGTCAGCTCTATCTGAATAAGCCCCAGTATGGGCTTTACAAGTATGGGCCTTACATGGGTTTTTCCATGGGTTCAATGTCGGCCCTATCTGAATTAGCCCCAGTATGGGCTTTACATGGGTTTGTCCATGAGTGCGAACTTTGAACCATCTGAATTAGCCTCAATATGACCCTACATGGATTTGTCCATCTGTTCAATATTGCCCCTATCAAAATTAGCATAAGTATGGGCCCTACATGGGTTTTTCCTTGGGTTAAATGTCGGCCCTATCAGAACTAGCCATACTGGGGCTAATTCAGATAGGGCCAACATTGAACCCAAGGAAAATGTAATCCATATCACACCTATATTGGCCCTGCCATGAAATTTTGGTTGGGATTCTAATACTTCCCATGGAGTTTAGCTTAGCATGTTGCAAATTTAAAAATGACTGTGTCTGTAATCCTAGGCAGCTTACTTGTTGACTCAGACAATGACTTTTTTTTGAGGCAGTGTTTGCACACAAAATTACCTCACTAAACTGACAAACTTTTGAGGGAGCATAACGGTTTAATGAGCTACAACAAAATAGAGAGCATCTAAGAAAATGATTACTAGTAATTTACCGTTAGAAATGACATCAAAAGTGATAAATGTTGGTCAAAAACCTTAGACTGGGTAAACCCAGCCTGATTTGCCAGAGATTTGATTTCGCCCGGCAACTGGTAACCCGTACATACATTTTTTCTGCTTCTGTTACACTTTTGCGGGAACCAATCACAGACTGGATTATCCACCTGGCCCGCTATTGGAGGGATTATCACGATGACTGATAGAGAAGCGATGGGTCGTTGCCCGTTGATCACGCCTTTTGTGGTCTGATTGGTTGAAGGACTATCCAATTGCGTACAGAGTCATTTAATTTATGCGCCTTTATGCTCACGTGTGCAGTAGAAAATACAGAGCAGACTACCCAGATCAATGTTCAATCTTAAATTGAGCTTGGTCTGGTGATAGCCAGACAACAAAAACCTACATTTACACACAAACTGACCACAAACTGCAACTTTATCTTTATTTTTTAGCTTAACTATCATAAAATCGAATTCACATGATTGTGGGATATCAAAGGCAGTGAAGGGTACACCTATGCTGCCTTCAAACATTGATCAGATGAAGGTATCTCAGGAGACAGGAAGTGAAGATTCCTTGCATCCTCCCAAGGCAGCATTTTTAAGCTTTTGGATGCAGCCAATGACACACCAATAATTGCAAACAATATAGTGCACACACAAAATAGGGTAAAACATTCCATTTTATTTATATGTAACTTTTTATTTATACTTTTTAGTATTTAATAAAAATTTTATGTATTTTTTTTACTCTGCCCATCATGATGGAGTTGTCACTGAGCTCATTTCAATGCATTTTTTGATTCCTTATCTGCAAAGGATTCATGTGGTGCTGAATTGGCAGAAAATTAAGTGTCTTGAATAAAAATTTCACCTAGGATGCCTTAAAATACCATCTAGGTAGGCAGCACACTATGTTTTGAAGCAGAGATAGAGAAGAGAAGACCTCTCCGTTACATCCACAGGACACAAATTCTATTTAGTCAATGTCAGATTACAGAGATTGTGAAGACAAACACACACACACACACACACACACACACACATTAGCTTGCACGGCACACAATCCATTTTATATCAAAGCCAAACGGATTCTTAATAGATGACAGGACCTCTAGTGTACTAAGTATCCAGAGCAGACAAGCAGGATCGGGCTGCCATATGTCTGGCACTATCCTCTATGGCCACAAAAACCTCAAAGGAGCTATCTGTCTCTGAGTATTGTATCACATGGCTGAATGGTGACAAGAAACCGTTGCCTGTAGTAGACGTGAGGCTGTTGTGAGTCATTGGGGGGAAAGGATGTTGCTGATATTTCACTTCTTTTAAACACCATTAAGTCTCCAGTATATTGTTAAACTTACATCCTGCATGAACTTGCCTATTGCAATAAGACAACCTGCATGCATCTACATATTAGTGCCCAAATTCTCCACCACAAACAAAGCATAATGCATTCAGAATAGACTGGAAAATACTTTTTTGCCCCTAGGAAGCATTTAAAGTCAATCACAGTGAATGTTATTCAATTGTAATATTCATTGTGTGCACTTACGCTAATAGGATGTGTGCTCAAGAGTTTAATTTATGTTGTAAAGTGGAAGCTTGCTGATGTATGTACTAACATTGTGTCTTTTCTACATAAACTTCACTAAGTATGCACCATCTCCCCCATTATATCATTATAACCTTTAGTTCATTACGTACTAAAGGCATGTCTGTAGAACAAAACAAACCTCATTTAATTACGACGACCTCAAAAACTGTTAGCAACCTTTAGAAGGCTAAAAAGTGTTTTCCCAAGGGAGCATAAAATTAATCATTTTCGCAAGAAAATATTTATGAGTACACACCTTCAGGCCATGTTTGGAACTTTAAACATCAAACACAGTGTTCTAACCAGTGTGACAGAAGTCAGTGAACTTGCTGCATTATTATGTACAAAATTAATGAACTTTCTGTCCGGCCAGGGGAGAAATGTTTATTTTAGATTTGAGCTCATGAAAAAGAGAATAAAGTCGTTTTCGTTCTCTGAGGCGTAATCTTAATTTCCAGATATTTCATAGATTATTTGTGTTCACACCTGGGCAGACTTCTAAGATGTAAAAAAAATTGTATTTATTAAGAAACATTTCTGGAGTTTCTTTTTCATTTCCCGTCAAATTTAAAATATTCAAATAAACCATATTTTTTTTGCATTATTTATCATTTCATAGAATGTCCCTGTTCTCAGTATCACTTTTCAACTGTCTAATCTTTATACTATAATTAAAAAAGATAAACAAACAAAAAAAATTCCTCAGTTATATCATCCATGAAAGTGACATTATTTTGGTGGGAAAACAGCAGCACAAACATTGGTGAAGTTTAGCAGTGGATTTGCTAAATGTTCTATCATGTTTTGTGGTATAAGTTTTTCACTCCAAAAAAACAAACAAAAAAACAACTGAAATATGACTCACAGAGCAATGTCAAACGATATATATTTATTTCCATCTTCTTTTAAGGTCCATTCTGTAAACCAGGGATTTTCAAACTTTATGATGCCAAGGACCCCCAAATAGTGCTGGGTGGTATGACCAAAAATGTATATCACAGTATTTTTCTAAATTATATTGGTTTCACGGTATATAACGGTATTTTTTTCCTCTATGCATGACTGGGTGTTAACCACATTTTCTACTAATTGAGAGAGGAAATACTGCAGTAGATTGACTAGAATGCCCTATTTTACTGTCATTATGAGTGAATATTGTAGAAAAATTTCACAGTAGAATTAATACAGGTTTGCAAAGCCCCACAAAATGATGCTGTGGGGAGACAACAACCAATAAAACACAGACCTTCAACTCACTCATTACAGACACCTGAATATTAAAATATGACCACAGAGAAAAAAAAAAAAAGAGTTGAGGGCACTTTGAGCATTTGAAAAATCTAACCCTATATAACAAACTGCCAAAACAAGGGAGAAACGCGGAAGAACTTTTAAAAAGTCTAAGGAGCACTACAGTCTGAATAAATGACACACGTAAGAATAAAGCAGTTACTTTTTTGCCCATTCTTTGAACTGTCAGTCTATTTATTAACTTACTTCATTGTCTTCCGTCTAGCAGAATAATCTATCATGTCATTGCGGCCGTGATCAGATTTAAGGTTGTATCAGTGTCCTTTGCATACATTTCATTTGAAGAAGACGTGATGAAATATGTGCGCATACATGCTGCTGTTTCATGTTTAGAGCACTAGAGTATATGAAATAGGTCCATAAAAATCTTAAACGCGCTCGCTACGGTCTGTATCTGACTAATATGATCCATGTGGAGAATGTTGTTAATCTCATCACGGCGCTCCGCGCGGAAACCACTCTCTCTCGCGCGCCACTTGTAGTTATTAAGTGCACTCATTCAATCTCACATTGCACCTCAATAATGAGTGTACAGCCGATGTACACTCAATGGCTGTCCGAATTCACTCACTCATTTTCATTCACTCTTTCAAGTGAACAATATAAGTGGATAACACGAAGGGAATAGTGAATGAGGCTTTAGGGGGCAAATTTCGGATTCAGCCATAGGCTGTAATGCGATCTCAGCTGTGCTCTCACTACAGTGCAACAGTGAAATGGGACCCCTCTCAAACAATGACGTGCTGCGCCGCGTTCCGAATGTTGATTAAAGGTATACTATGTAACTTTTTTCGCCACTAGAGGGCGTACATTCAAAACAACAACAATGTCTTAGCTTGATGACGATGTGAATGAATGTCGTCTTCAACTCCACCGCTGATGGTAATCAATCACACGGGAATCAGAAATCATGCTCATGGATGAGGTAAAGTAATAGTTTTATAAATGTTGCGTTTGATGACATGATTTTCTTTCACTATAATGAATTAGCCGCAAATAAAGTAAGGTTTAATACTAATTGGTTGTCATAGATGTTACTGTATTTCTCGAATTCAATTCAAAACTAACTTTTTGGTAAAACAAAAATAACAAAAAAAACCTAAAGCTACAGTATAAACAACAAATTTACATTTACCAGTTCTTAACATGCCTTGAAGTATTCACAGTGAACATGACCTCACCATGTTTCACATCATAGACAATAAGACATTCAAACAATAAGACTAGCACTGTTGTTTGATATAAACAAATCACACGTTTTCTGTCAGTAAAGGAATTAAACCAATTACTCACCTGTCTATTAAACACATGCAAGATCGGCGTCTCTGTCTAGTTTAAGTTTTTCGCGAAGTTCTCTCCATTTTGAAAATGCCACACCGATGTTGATCCTGGTTTTATTTCTCTTCTTGTCCCAAAATCGTCTTGGGTCATTTGGTTGACCTATACATTGACATTTACGTTGATGGGACTTGTCTTTGTCGACAGAATCAGCTACAAACGGCAAAGAATAATTGTGTTCCATAACGACTGCGCGAAACAAACTACCGGTAGTTGCTTGATAGACGCTACACCGTCCGCATTTGTCCACGAGACTATATGCTGCCATGGTTTCTACGGCAACCGAGCGGAAACCGAGGGTAATGCGGAAATGACGCCATTGACTGGCGACTCCTTCACTCCTATTCACACGTCCCGGTACCTCGGTTAAAATCGCAATTTTCTCACAATTTACAAATAGTTGGAAACATTTGAGATATTGTAAGTACTCAACTGAACAAAATATATAACACTGGTCTAGTGGTTTATGGATATTTTACTACTAAAATCCTACATAGTGGACCTTTAAGTGACATACACTCACTTAAAGGATTATTAGGAACACCTGTTCAATTTCTCATTAATGCAATTATCTAATCAACCAATCACATGGCAGTTGCTTCAATGCATTTAGGGGTGTTTTCATTTTCATTTAGGGACAGTTTCATTTAGGGACAGAAGGATCATCCAATGTTCAGCTCGACCCGGGCCCTAAAGGAGGTGAAGCAGAGACATAAAGCAAGGAAAAAATAAATAAATAAAAAAAATCACAGAAATGTGAAATCCGCCGGCCGAACCGTCCTCCAGGAGGAGGCCGGGGGCCGCCAGCAGATGGCGGCCACTAAGCTCCGAAAGGCGGAAACAGCAGATAAAGTCTAGTCGCAAACCGGCGAAAGACGCTCAATTCCACCCCACGACCACTGGCAAAGTCGCTGTCTCCTACAACACCTCGTCTGCATTACTTGTGACCCCAGAACGCAGAGAAGGGGGCGGGCCTTGGCCGGACAAGAGGAGGCTGAAACAAGGATGCATAAACAACGCCATGTTCTTATAACAGAAGACAGGCCAGAGGCGAACGACTTCCATTAGAAGGGAACGCCCCCATCCTTGACAAAGCCTAGGCCAAGTGGTGCGACATAAGTCCCCACTAGATCTACTCAGGGCCCGGGAAAGAAATATTATCACCTCTAATATTACACAATGAGGCCCCAAAAACCCTTTTCACAAAGCCCCGCAGAGCTGGGCGCAGATCTCACTACAGCTCGTGCATTAGCGCGTACCCGGTCTTCAGCTACTTCCCACTTTTACGCTAGGAAAAACACAGCTCGCCCCCTACACTACAAGCCCTCGGTCGAGAGCGCGATTAGGGGAAAAACATAGCACGGAGAGGCAGCAAACTCTACTAGCAGAAAGTGAGGTATTCACACACAACCATCATAATGTTGCAAAGAAGATCGTTCTTAGCTTACTCACTGGGAGCTGCAGGCCCTGCGAAATCCAGCGACGATCCAAATTTCCCCAAGAAACCTCTCAGGCGAGCGAAGGTACAGAAGTCCTGAAACACATAGTTCTGAAAATGTTTCACCCTATAGAGGGGGACTAACCAACCGCTCCTCGCTGTGCTTCAAGCCAGCCGTAGGACTAGTATCGCCCGCCATCCTGAGGGGGGCGCTCTCAACAAAACAAGCCAGACGAGCCAGCAGAAACTTACATTTTCTGCTCATCATAGGTCCACCGGCCTGATGTAAAGCGCCCGGGGGAAAAACCAGAGGAAGGGGAAAAAGGCAGCGTTCATCTCCGCGCTCCTCGGGGGGTGGAGTCCGCTGCCTGCGCTGGTCCCGGTTACCAGCCCCGGCTTCCTTCCTCTTCCTGTTGCGGGTGTCCCGCCTCCCCTGCGCCCCAGTCCTCCACGGCGAGAGGCGACGCAGGCTCACTATTCCCGTCTCCAGCCCTCAGACTGGAACGGGCCGGGGACACCCGACTGCCTGGGCGCGGTCCCGGACCTCAGCGGAATGTATGTCCTGAATGCCGCCGAGCGCGCCTCCGCCTCTCCGAACTTCCCCACCACCGCCTCTACGGAGGTGCCGAAAAGTTCAGACGGCGAAACCAGGGCATCAGGGAGAAAGGCTTCTATTTCTCCCCGATGTCCAAACGGTTTAACCACAGATGTCTCTCCGTGGCCACCGTCGCCATCAGCGCTATTCATTCGGTGGCCCGGAGAGTGAAAACCGCGGTCCGGCACGACTCGACTACCGCCTCAGGGGGTCCCTCCCCCTGATCGAGGTCCCTCAACAGGTCCGCCTGGTAAGCCTGTAACACCGCTGTGGTGTGAAAAGCCGCTGCAGCGTGACCCACTGACATGTACGTCCTGCCATACGGAAACCGGCAGGGTGGGAGCCCTCAGTGTTGCCGGCCGCCCAGAGGCGAGATAAACATAACATCTCGTCCACGGGCGGCCCCGACACATACCCAGCCAGGCAGTCCCCGGACATCAGTTAAACTTAGCCCAATGATGTCGACAGATGCGGGGCTGAAATGGTTTCTTCCATCCCCTCGAGATCTACTGATGGAGATCTGGAAGGAATGGAAGACCCCAGGAGTTGGGGGGGTCATAGGCGGACAGAAACCGATCGTCCGAACTGTTTGGACGCTCAGCCTTTCTCCTACGCGCCGCCAAGGCAGCTGCAGTCCACCCGCAGCGCATTCCATGACCCCAGCAACTTCCCGTACATGGGACAGGATGGTTAAAAAACTTCAGTATCTTTAACTGACCAATCCTCTGCTTGAGTGGAAGAGCAGCAGACGAGGAGGAACATAAATCCTTTCCACTCCTCCTCCGAAGTCCGCCTCTCGCAATCTGGATCATCCTCGAGAACCACATCTGTCTCCAAGCGACGAGCCAGATCCATCTGGGAAGCACATGATGTTTAGACGCCGCTCAGCCTTAGCGTGAGTGGGGTCGTTCCCAGATGCTGAAACCACTCCCCTCGAGAAGAGGTCCAGCCGAGAGCAGAGCATTCCAGAAGAAAACGCTCACAATACTTTCCACAAGAGGTTCGCAAACCTTTCGTGCATGCTCTTCTCCCAGACAGTAAACGCAAAGTGTGTGTGTATCCAAAGCGAAAGCTACCTGGTACACGTTCAAAACACACCTGCAGAAGTGGCGTTGCTTCTCAGCACACTTCATTGCTATCCTCTTTGTAGACGTTTCACGTGAAGACAGGCAAAAACAGTCCCTGAAGACGAAAAGATACTGTCATGTTGGCAAGACGCCCTTATATACTTCCTGGTCGCACCTTGATGACATCATAGGCTGTCGCCGGTCAATAGGATTGACGTTTTTTGATTGTGATTTCAGGCACCAGTCACGCTGGAGGCGTTCCCCCCGTAGCGTCAAAGCTGACGCAGCGCGAGTTCCCTTTCGAAAGGGAACTTTGTCCCTTTTTGCTTTGTCTTTTTATTCTCTGAAATTTTCTGGGGACCCCTAAGAACCTTCTAAGGACCCCTGTGCCATTGCCTAAATAATCTAGTTAATATACTAAGTGCCTGAGTATAACTAGGTTGTTTCTGTAAGTCTTGAATAACCTTTTGTAAAACACTTTTTACAAATTACAACTATTCATTTTTCAAGTGGTTCTGCATAAAATGACCCAGAGCTATTCATGAATGAAGAATATTTCTCAAGGTGAAAATGAAAGTTTTATGTATCACATTCTGCAGAGCTGTTCAAACTTCCTTATTCTCTGTTTTTGTTTTCAAAAGGGTTGGTTTTGCTAAACTGCAATTACAGAAATATCTGTAAACTTGAAATCTGACCCTGAAATTGGTCAATCTAACCCTAAAGAGATATGCTGAAGCATTTAAAATTCAATGCAAAATCCACTAATGGAGTCAGCGAAGGTGATGTGATAGAAAGAGATTTGGTACGGAAAACTTCAGAAAGACATTCAGGGTCGTGTAACCACAACAGGAAAGGTTATTTTGAAATAAAGACAAATGCATCCTCTCTGTGTGGTTTTGATAGGAGCCTGCATAGTAAAGATTGAGGAGTATTACATTAAAAGATTAACAACAGAGCTCAACAGTGGCCTTGGCTCCGGAAGTTTTTTTTTTTTCATTCTTTTTCTCCAATGACATTTTTAAAAAATCCTTTTTTTTATATTTTTTTTAATATTTTTTAAGCTATGAACTTGATGCTCCAGAAGGAAACACAATGCATTAAGCGCCAGGATGAAAACATTTGAACAAGACATTTTTCTTATTTTGTTTAAATATCAAATTTTTACATTTAGTGCTGCCCTTTGGAAGCAACAGAACATGTTTCCTGGAAGACAAATTAAGTACAATTTACATACAATTTAAAGCTCTTAAAGGTCCCATGGCATGGCATTTTTCTATTATTTTATAATGTTTCCTGAGGTGTACTTATATTGTTTGTATGATAGTATGATAATTTAGAAATAAAAGGCATTTTTTCTATACTGATGTTTGCCCTGTGGCTGAATGCCCTGTTTCAAGGGGCGTGTCTGCTGTGAGACTTCAGTTAAAACGCCCACTGTTGTGATTGGCTGACATCTTTGCATTTGAAATGAGTGTTAGATTATGTTGTGGAGGGGGCGTGGTTTAGCGAGGCACTGTATGCATGAGAGAGAGAGATTGACTGGGCACTCGTGAACAACGGAGAGCTGGAGGAAGTTTTATTGTAACAGACTTCATTGTAATATATCTTATAATTTGTTTTTGTGTACATTTCTGACATTTCTGTGCGTTTAAATAGGTTTTAGGTCTGTATTATTTGTGTAAATAAGTAGGGACTTTTATTTTGAAGGGTGTTGCAGTCTACGAAGCGATATGAAAAAAGAGGGAGCGTGGTTCATTATTCAGTGTGTTTAACACACCTGCAAACTTGTCGTTTTTAGGCGATAATTGCCGTTTTCTTGATCAAGTGGTTCATTTACATGAATCGCGTAGTACCTGAGATTTTTTTTTTGGGGGGGGGGCGGGGGGTTCACAGTCGGCTTGTTTTAAGCGCGGAACACACTTCAATCCGAGTTCCCACACGAACATATTAAGTATTCAGTCCATTTTATCACGAAATTCAAATGATAAATGCCATTTTGACGCTCTATGTGGTGTGACTGGTCACTGATCACAGTTCAAGCGGCCACGTGACACGCACGCGCGTGAACGCGATCATCTGTGAAGGCAATCGATAATCTCTTACTAAAGAATAAACATGAATGACCATCTGAAGGTATGCTGAGGATACATTACAACTTACTGTCATGTATATACAGTGAGGAAAATAAGTATTTGAACACCCTGCTATTTTGCAAGTTCTCCGATTTAGAAATCATGGAGGGGTCTGAAATTGTCATCGTAGGTGCATGTCCACTGTGAGAGACATAATCTAAATAAAAAAAATCCAGAAATCACAATGTATGATTTTTTTACTATTTATTTGTATGATACAGCTGCAAATAAGTATTTGAACACCTGAGAAAACCAATGCTAATATTTGGTACAGTACATACCTGTCAAGTTTTGGATTTGAAAATAAGGGAAATTTTTCGCCGCCCACCGCAAGCAGTCCCACCACCCCAACCAAGCTCCAGTATCCCTTACATTTTAAGACAGGTGTTATAGCCCAAATGAAAACACAAAAGGGTATATATGATGAGCATTTATTTAAAGGCTAATTTGCATATTTTCTGTTCATTTAACATTGCTTGTCTTTACATTTTATTTTCATTCCACACATTCTTTTCATTTCATATTGCTTTTCTTTTACAGTTTTTCTTTAAGCCTGTTTTGGAAGGAGTGTATTTGTGGGCTGGGCCAGAGTGGTTCATTTTACATGAGAGTAGAGCACAAACAGTTCTGTTGTCTAATGTCATCCTATTCTCTGTAACAATCTTTTGTACCATGCTAAATACCCTTTCTGAACTTGCATTGCTATGGGCAGGGCTCGACATGAACGCTTGTCCGGGACAAGTGGATTTTTTGAAGGGGCAAGTGAAAAATAATGTTACTTGCCCAACGGACAAGTATCCTGAGTAAAATGTCAAAACAAAAAATAACTAGGAATCACCAAAGTGCAATAATGATTCTGCATCAGTGTAAGCGGAGATCGATAGTGGATAATAATATCAAACGAACTGACGTTAACAAGGTTGAGCTGTTGAGGCTCGCGCAGCCTCTCGAGGAGAAAATCGGAAAAAAATGAGCGCCGCTCATACAAAGATACTCAGTTAACATACACAGTTAAAATGGTGTAGTTATTTATAACATATGATACAGTTAAGCAACATCACACTAACAAGAGTGTTGTTTACCTGAATACCATCACGACTGGAAATGACACTGATTTCATACGCCAGTTCCATAAACAATTAATTCACATTAAGTCACTTACATTTTATAATTAAATTCGCTGTCCCATTGATCACGGTATTTACACGAGGGTTTTTTTTTTTTGGCAGGAGTCTCTATCGTTACGTCCATCATCCGTCTCTGTTTAGTTTTTTCCCCGCGTTGTCACTCGTCATCTGACCTCACACACTAACCTCGCGACAACTGACACCTATACTGTAGGCTACTGCAGATGGCAGTTATCGCGAGGCTAGTTACAGAGCTCAGATTGGAAATGTTTTTGTTTTTTTACTCCGGTATTATTGTTTTTTAATAACGCAGGTTAAAATACGGGAGATTTACAGGAAAATACTAATACGGGAGGACGGCGGGAAAGAAGGGTAAAATACGGGACTTTCCCGGCCAAAACGGGATACTTGACAGGTATGGTACAGTAGCCTTTGTTTGCAATTTGCAACAGAGGTCAAACGTTTCCTGTAGTTTTTCACCAGGTTTGCACACACTGCAGGAGGGATTTTGGCCCACTCCTCCACACAGATCTTCTCTAGATCAGTCAGGTTTCTGGCCTGTCGCTGAGAAACATGGAGTTTTAGCTCCCTCCAAATATTCTCTATTGGGTTTAGGTCTGGAGACTGGCTAGGCCACGCCAGAACCTTGATATGCTTCTTACAGAGCCACTCCTTGGTTATCCTGGCTGTGTGCTTCGGGTCATTGTCATGTTGGAAGACCCAGCCTCGACCCATCTTCAATGCTCTAACTGAGAGAATCAGGTTGTTCCCCAAAATCTCGCAATACATGGCCCCGGTCATCCTCTCCTTAATACAATGCAGTCGCCCTGTCCCATGTGCAGAAAAACACCCCCAAAGCATGATGCTACCACCCCCATGCTTCACAGTAGGGATGGTGTTCTTGGGATGGTACTCATCATTCTTCTTCCTCCAAACACGTTTAGTGGAATTATGACCAAAAAGTTCTATTTTGGTCTCATCTGACCACATGACTTTCTCCCATGACTCCTCTGGATCATCCAAATGGTCATTGTCAAACTTAAGACGGGCCTTGACATGTGCTGGTTTAAGCAGGGGAACCTTCCGTGCCATGCATGATTTCAAACCATGACGTCTTAGTGTATTACCAACAGTAACCTTGGAAACGGTGGTCCCAGCTCTTTTCAGGTCATTGACCAGCTCCTCCCGTGTAGTTCTGGGCTGATTTCTCACCTTTCTTAGGATCATTGAGACCTTTTTTCACCAAGCTGCTTGGCAATTTCCCCGTAGCCCTTTCCAGCGTTGTGGAGGTGTACAATTTTGTCTATAGTGTCTTTGGACAGCTCTTTGGTCTTGGCCATGTTAGTAGTTGGATTCTTACTGATTGTATGGGGTGGACAGGTGTCTTTATGCAGCTAACGACCTCAAACAGGTGCATCTAATTTAGGATAATAAATGGAGTGGAGGTGGACATTTTAAAGGCAGACTAACAGGTCTTTGAGGGTCAGAATTCTAGCTGATAGACAGGTGTTCAAATACTTATTTGCAGCTGTATCAAACAAATAAATAGTTTAAAAAATCATATATTGTGATTTCTGGATTTTTTTTTTTAGATTATGTCTCCCACAGTGGACATGCACCTACGATGACTATTTCAGACCCCTCCATGATTTCCAAGTGGGAGAACTTACAAAATAGCAGGGTGTTCAAATACTTATTTTCCTCACTGTATGTGGTGTAATCGCTAAATCAGTGTTTCAAGACGTCAATATAACTGCTTGTAAACTAAACATTGTAACGTTAGCATCACATTTACCTCAGGCAGTCATTCAGTGTCCACAGAATTTTATTCACTAGAGAAATCAACTCTTTCACTAAATATATGCACTATATTAGCCGTTATATTCATTATGTTCTACTTAACCTGTTACTGATGTCTTGATTATTTCATGCATGTTAAATAAACCATGTCATGTAAATGACAGACACTGTGTATAAATTATTATATTTCAACAACGAATTGGAGAAAACATCTATTTTATAATTAGATTTCGAAGTTAATGCCAAAACTGCCTTATGTGAAGTTTACATGTTTGCATACTGTAACGGTTACCAGCTGGAGTGCCCTTGAGAGCCACCAGAGGGCACTCCACACATAAGATTATGATCACTAACAAACTAATTTCCCATAACTCACTGCCCGGACTCATCATCACTTATCACTGATCACATTCACCTGTATCTCACTCACTGATTGCCTTCACCTGTGTCTCACCATCCTGTTAGTCTCTGTCTATTTATACCATGGTCATTCATTCACTCGCCGCGAAGTCTTGTTTAAGTTTACGCTGCAATTCTGAGCATTCTCCTGGTTTTCTTGTCTGTTGGTTTTGGATATCTTGCCCTGTTCCCTGGATTACTCTCTTGCCTCTGGTCCCTGCCTGTTTTGTTTGTTTGTTTGTTTGTTTGTTTTGACTGCCTGCCTGTGCATGACTCTTGCCTGTATTTTGGATTACGCCTCTGGATTGTCCTCAAATAAAGCTGCAATTGGATCCACCTTCGAGTCTCGGAGCAGTTCGTGACACATACAGTGTGTTATTTGAGTGTTGATTATTATACCTAAAAATAAATAGCAACTGAATTTAGGCTAATAGTTTGGGCTCTGTTGTTAACCTTTAATATTAATGTGCAAGTAAGGGCTCCCTATATAATTTACAGAAATATCTTCAATAAACTTTTACATATAATTTAATTAATTCAAGGACAGGCACTTTTTTTCTTCTTCAGTAAACCACTGTTAAATATAAAAAATAAATAAAAAGCAATTTTGTAAAACTGCTGTACCGAACCGTGATTTCATAACCGAGGTACGTACCGAACCGTCAGTTTTGTGTACCGTTACATCCCTACTGTCACCTTTTTTACTCTGAGGAGTTTGCAGGTCTGGTTTAAGCAGATTTAAAGTTTACAGTTTGTTTAGCACCCCCCGAAAAGACAATATGAGTATGTTTGTGTGTTTTGCTGTATTGTTTGTTATTGATAATGCTATGGAGAGAGAGTTTGTGTACGAGGTGTTTATGCGCACTTCTTTGTTTTTTGTTCAGCTCTTACAGTGATTTTTGGAGATAAACGGTTTCAATAAACTCCTGAAACATCAGTGACGTCTAGCCATCATTCGGACGGGGTCCGCTACATTTATTGTACCGTGTTGTTGAAAGCACTGTGCTGTTAGCGCGAGCCTATTTGTATCTGAGAGTTCTGAATAAACAGTCCTAGTCACGTCGACTCTCTGTCTTCCACCTTTGTAACACATGTAATGTACCATTACAGCCATCGAGATGAACGAATCGTCAAAGTGTGGATTATAGCATTATTTTATGATCTATTCCTATTACATGAAAGGCTGCAGTGATGAGTATTGAGTACACAGGCAGTCGCGTGAATGGCGTGAATGCAGTGATCTCGTCATTGCAACGCGTTCTCTCTCCCAAAATGCTTTGACCACAACTAACAGCAAACACGATCGACATGAATACAGTAAGAGCTTCGCTGTGCTGCATAACAGCGTCATTACTTATAACGGCAGTTTGGGCAAGTGTGCAGAAACACTTGTGACGTGTGATTGACAGCTCTGGAATATTATAGAGAGTGTTCTTTGATCGCTCTCTGTTGTTTAATCACTTAAATAATGGATTTGTTTCATGTTACTAACAGAAACGATCGTTTTAGTCACTGGCTTGATTCACTGATGCATTACGCTTAGGGCATCAAGACAGCGATAATTAAACGATCTAGAAAGAAAGTCTGAGTGAACTTGAATGATTAGCTACACATCAGAAATCACTGATCACAGATCAGGCATTAATGAACACTGTTACTCACTGTTTGTCGCGGTGCTGTCGAATCTATATCGTATAGTCTGTTTGTAAAGCCTGTGCTGACATAAACTGAATCCATTTTCTCCGAATGGGCGGGCATAGCGGAGGAAGGGGGAGGTAACCTTTCCTGGTATGATGTCATAACAGGAAAATTCCAGATCGAGCTCTCATTTTCTCAAAGGCAGAGAAAGACGACCAGAACTCGGTTTACACCCATCAACATTTCTAGCCACTTGGGGACCATATACAGGCTAGGGGAACTCATAATAATGTTAAAAAACCTTATAAAATAAAATTTTCATGCCATGGGACTTTTAATGGATTGTGTTTCCTTCTGGAGCATCAGTGAATGTTTGAACCTTTTTTTAATAGATGTGTTTGAGTCCCTCAATTGTTTGAAAAGATGGATCTCAAAAATCATTCAGTCACTGCCTGAAAGGGTTCAAATATGCAAAAGATGCTGGAAAAATGAAGAATTTGCAGGATCTGAAGGATTTTTCTGAAGAACATTGGGCAGTTTAACGTTTAACTGCTCCAGATAAACAAGGGACTCAAGAACAACAGTTACAAAACAAAACAAAAACAGCAGTGGATCATCCAGGTAACAACACAGTATTAAGAATCAAGGCTATGTAAATTTTTGAACGGGGTAATTTTTATAAATTCAGTTATTTTTTGTCTTGTGGACTATATGTACCCATCTTGGTAACACTTTATAATTATAAAGGATTTTGGATTTTGACCGCTAAGTGAGGTCAAAATACGAGCGTGGTCATAGATGTATATGTAGATGCCTAATTAGCGCCTGCGCAGATCAGTAGAATGAGGCATCTACGATCGATATACATCTATGACCACACATGTATTTTGACCTCCCTCAGGGGAAATTATGGCGGAGCTCAGAGATGATCAAGTTCGACTGATAAGAGGTAAAATAATAGCATAGATACTGCTCGGTTTCTCGCAGAAACTAATAGTTTAGTTAGATAAGACCCTTATTCATCGTCTGGTATCGTTTAAAGCCCTTTGAAGCTGTACTGAAACTGTTATTTGGACCTTGAACCGTTTGGAGCCCATTGAAGTCCATTATATGGAGAAAAATCCTGGAATGTTTTCCTCAAAAACCTTAATTTCTTTTCGACTGAAGAAAGAAAGACATGGACATCTTGGATGACATGGGGCTGAGTAAATGATCAGCAAAAGTTTATTTAAAAGGGAACTAATACACTCAAAACATCACAAATACAAAATCATAGAAACAGGAACAAGACTCAGGAATAGAACAACCAACATAATGCAACAATAAATGGTAAATGGACTGCATTTATATAGCGCTTTTAACAGACCAATGGCCATCCAAAGCGCTTTACATCTTGCCTCACATTCACCCATTCACACACCGACGGCGGTGTCAGCCATGCAAGGCGCCATCCAGCTCGTCGGGAGCAGCTGGGGTTAGGTGTCTTGCTCAAGGACACCTCGACACTTGGTCAGGTGGAACCGGGGATCGAACCACCAACCTTCCGGTTTGTAGACAACCTACATGAACCACTGAGCCACTGCCGCCCCTGCAATAAGAACTGACAATAAGAACTGACAAAGAACAAGACTGAACATGGGTTAAATACACAGGCAAAAAGATCATGGAAACGAGACACAGCTGACAAGACTAAAAAGAAACATCTGAACTGATGAACTGAAACTCAACATGAAAAACTACAAAGAACTACAAAATAAAGCACAGGAAACACTTCAAGGACAGACACAGAGCACATGTGACAATTATATTATTATTGTTTTATGTACATTTTATTTGTTGTATTTTGGCACTCTTGTAATCCAGTGTAATCCACTGGTAAATTTTTATTCAGCAATGTTTACACTTTACAGAAATGTATTTTTACATCAGATTGCAGAGGCTTAGTTTCATTTGACTGCAGTTATGTTTTCTGGCGGTCTACAGGAATATTATTTTCTATGACATTGAAGAGGTTTAATTATAATTGCATATTAAGTTACTAGTTGTATAGTCTCCATTTTTTATTTGATTGTGCTATATTTCTCTGTGTTGTGTTTGTTTCCTTTTTATGATCAGAAGAGAACTGAGCCTTTATATCTCCTTTGTAAAAGCTTTACTAGGCATAAATACGCTGGACACTTTCTAAATGATCTTTTGAACCACTGACAACTCATAAATAACTGGTTTGTAAATAATATAATAATTAATTTACAAATTATAAATTGATCATTAATAATATTAATAATAATCGTTCATGTTAACTAATGTAGTTAACTAATGTTAACTAATGAAACCTTATTGTAAAATGTTACTGAGTTATTTGACATGTAGCTGCAAAGTTACATATAGTTGTTAGAATGTCGAAATAAAGTGTAACCCAATCGTTTAAAGCTAAAATTTAAATGGCACAATGGCTTTTACCAATATAACTTAATCGCAGAGCTCATGGTATGTATGTTTTGAAAGGTTTATATATAGTATTGCAAGTCTATTTCATTATGGAGGAAATTAGTGTGATTTTTAAATTTGGAGCCCCAATGCGGCGCTCTCTTTCTTTGCACAATGCTGAGTACACTTTGTTCCGTTTGCAGACAATTATTTTGCATATTTTGTGGTAGCAATTGTTGAAAGATTTGGCAGTGTGATTTCAAGCCTTTTCTGAGATCATTAGTTCTGTTATTTTGTTTCAATATACACTTGTCAAGCCACCATTGTGCCTTAATCACCATATAGTGATAAATAAATAATTTTTCTGAGCTGATGGCCACTTAATCCAAATAGTAACAATTTCTTAAAGCTTAATACTAACAAAACAAAAAGTTATTATCTAAATCTCAACCTTTATACGCCGCTTATTGATAACTGCCCAGTTAATTCCACTCAAGTGAAAGTTCTTGGTGTTATATTTAATGTTTGCTTTCTTTTGGCTTATGAATATTCATACGTGAATATTTCACATATTGCATTTTACATTTACATTTATGCATTTGGCAGACGCTTTTATCCAAAGCGACTTACATTGCATTCAAGGTACACATTTTACATTTTGTCAGTTCTTGCTTTCCCTGGGAATCGAACCCATGACCTTAGCGTTGCTAGCGCCATGCTCTACTGTTTGAGCTACAGGAAAGCATATTTTCTTGTGCATATTTATGTAATATTGCTAGACTCTGTTCATCACTATACATTCACTCACATTCTTTAAAATCATCCTCTGTAGACTTATTGACTGTTCCAAATTCCAAGTTAAGTTTTTTCAGTTCTAGTGCTTTTAACTGTGCAGCACCGAAATTATGGAATTATTTACCATTGCATATTTGCCAGCTGGATTCTATTTCCCAGTTTAAAACTTAGGTTAACCCCTTTATGTACAAAGATCACGGACGTCCTCAGATTATTGTTGTTCAACATTCACTGCACATTTTGATCTAGACAACTGAGAATCATTATAAAGATTTAAGACTCCAGTTTCGATATTTGACCATTGTTTATTTGACATTCATTTCTTAATTTTTTTTAACATTTTGAATTAAATAACAGGTTTACAACAACAACAACAATTTATTTGTGATTAAATAAATGCACTAGACAGCGTCTGTTAGGGCTCTTAGTCAAAAAGTGTGCATATTTGGAGAAATTTTGATTTATTCTCACGTTTGCAAAATATTTTGTCATACAGAATACAATTTCTATCAATTTCCCACTGAGTTATGTGATCTGAAGAACTGAAAGAGCGTTCAGAGTGTGCTCTTTCTCTCCTGTTTCTGGTTTGTGTCATTTATGACTCATCAAGCATTCATTCAGCAGGGAGCTGTCAATCATCTTACCTTCTGGATGACACTGTCCTGTACACTTGTTCTGATGTCCATGAAAAACAAACCCAAAGAAACATTTCTACATGTGAAACAAGAAATAATCACACGGTTACAATAGTATATGTTTGTGTGTGATTTTCATGCGATTTGGTGTATTTTCATATCAATAATGGATGTTTACATTATAAATGCTAAGCAGGTGTAGCGATTAGCTGCATATAAAAGGCTAACATAACATATTTCAACATCATTATATGACTAAAATCCACATTAGATCATGATCGGAAGTTAAAACACTTGATAGTGGTTTAAAGTGAGTGCAAAATGTAATATTAATCTTTTAAATTGTGTTATGTAGCTTGATGCTAATTGTAGCTATGCACCTGAATATGCTTTTTTAATGTATATTGATAATGGATCAAAACGATGTGAATGGGAAAGCCATGTAATGCCAGGATGAAGGCCTGAATACAAACAAAATAATAAGGAAGATTAGGTCTCATTCACGGCAGAGGTGTAAAAGCTTCATCGAGAAAGAACAATAGAAACATGAATGGGGCAGTTCTCCTCGCCAGACAGACAATAGCCTGCAAATGGGTGTTTACAGTGCAATAAAATATTTGATTAAATAAAATATAAAATATTGTGTTTTTATACATTTAAAAATATATTCTTAATAGTTGAGCTTACCGGTATATAAATTAACAGTCTGAGTATTTCTGAGTCTTGAACTGTAAACACTCAAGTGTTGTTATGTGTCTATTCAGAATGACTTATGAGCAGAAACCTTTTTTATTTTAGGTATGTCATTTATGCCCCACTTGCCTAAATGGGAATGTGGGGTAACGGGTTAAAGCTTATTTGTTTAGAATAGCTTTTAGTGATTTATTGTTTGATTTGTATGTTTGTGTTTTGTATTGCTTTGTATTTTATTGATTTGCTCTTAAGCTGTAAGGTGACCTTGAGTGCCTTGAAAGGCGCCTATAAATAAAAGGTATTATTAACTTATTGATAACGCATATGTTTTGTTTGTTTGTTGTTTGTCTGCACTGTCACAAAATGGTACAAGGTTGCTCTATAAGTGGCAAATTGAAATAGCAGGTTGTCTATAATGTCTATACCTTCTTTAATTACAAGCCTGGAAAAAGCAGCACAGCAGCTCATTAATGCTGAATAAAGCACATTACTTCATCCTTGTTTAGAGTATGGATCTGAATAAATTAAAAAGGAAAGGTTGCTTAGAAAGGAAGGAAAGTTGTACAAATGAGATATCCTTACCAGAGCAAAGCCCTTACTGTTGCTGCAGAAAGTAAAGGCCTTCTGGGACATCTGTGTCTAGGTCAATGCCGGGCAAATTGATCCCATAGAAAGTCTGCAGATTAAAAAAAAAACAGCTTTACCCAGATTCTCCCTCACACTTGGCTCTCAGGCTTGAAAGAATCTGATCCTGTGATCAATTATAGCCTCCCGCATCGCATTTGAATCAATTAGGGCTGGCATGGTTAAAAAAAAAAAGCTGACTTAATAACAGCAGATTACGTTTCTAATGATGAGATGAGGGCAGGGCTTCTGCTTTTCTGCTCTTTATAACTTGTTCATTTTTCCTCTATGTCCCATAAGACACATTCCCCACTGAAATCAATAGATTCACAGCGTCCTCTGAAGCCGAGCTAAGTCTAGTGTGTAAGTGTCCTAAGAGATAATAAAATTCATCATTCTTCCATACATATGATTATAGGACCGTTCGCATCAAGAAAAACTAAAAAGATTACTATAATGATTAGCGTCCACACCAACAAATGATCATTTTATGTTAAACAATTGCTGCTTTAAATGCTTGAGTTCTTTAAATTTGGGTGGATTCTAATTAGCTGTCAATGTTTTTATCATTCATTAGCTGGAAAAACCCTTCCGAGAGTGATTTCACTGATATTGTGATTTCAATGATATTGTTCCTCTGTGTCATTATAGTAGTAGTGTGGACTTAGAACGATTATTAAAACAATTATAGTTATCGTCTTTGGTGTGAACGAGCCTTATCATGAAAAGGAAGGGAGGAATGAAAGAGAGGGAGGAGGGAAGGAAATATAGACTGCTGATCTGTTCTTATAAGGTCACAAGCAGCAAAACAATTAAATGGGCTAATAAAGACAACTAATAATACTTCAATTATTAGGATATCAAAAGAAATTGTTACGGTTTGGCTCAGGCAGGAAGACAAGGAGAGCCAGAGGAGTATCTCAAACATAGTTTTACTCAGGGTAAGCTTGGAAACACATACAGGGATTGCATCACAGGAATAACAGAACGGCATAACTGGTACTTCACATAACTGAGACCAGACAACGAATGAATGAATAAAGAGGAACTTAAAGGTGCCCTAGAATGATTTGAAACAACATTTTAAATTGTTCTCTGGTATCTACATAGAGGGTATATGGCTTATTTAAGGTCAATAATTGTCCAGATACGGTTTTACAGGTCCATTTACAACTCTAGAAATCTTCCCCAGGATGAAATGGTCTGTTTTTGCCTTATTTGGAAGGGTCATGAATATTAATGCAGAGTTCTACTCTGATTGGCTGTTTCACTGCGCGCGGCTCAATAATTGCAGGCACATCTACGTATACTGACCGTCATGACAATGGAGACATTAGGCATTCAACCTTATATGTTTGAGCCTGTTTCTGACGAAGATGCAGATTTTGAGGAACAACATGTTTTGAGATTGGAAATGAACGCTTCTGAATGGTAAGTTAAGTCTTTATTTTAATTAGAAACCTTTAAAATCATTACGTCCATACCAGAACTTCAGCCTAAACGATAACTAGCATATAGCATTAAATATACACATCAGCAGTCACAACTTTTTTAGCATTGTAAAAACTGTTTAATTATTGTAATGTGTCCCTGTATGATTTTACAATGATAGCTTCTTCACTTTGAATCACAAACTGAACTGGGTAGCGCCTAAATATGTTGTTTGTACAGTAACGTTTGAGTTTGACAGTAGAGTACTGATTTAAAAGTCGATTTATTTATATTAGCTACTTGGATTATCCTATTGTTACTGTAAATTACTAACATCTTGCGTTGGATCTAGACAACAACGGGGATATTATTGTTAATGTTGTCTCTCTAAGAAACTTTCAATTTAATCAGAAATTGTTTAGACAGTCAAGAAGTGGATAAAATCACTTACTGCTTGCAGGTATATGGTTGGAATTGCCCCTTTCTTCAGTGTCAGTCGCTGAGCAAAGCCTGCTTGATATTGTCCGTGGTGAAATGGGCTGAGCAAACTAACAATTTTGAATTAAATTGTTGCGGAATCCGATTATAAATAAACATCAACCATGCCTGTTGACATGTTTTATTTGTGGGAAGAGTATGAAACTGAGGAGGTTTGGAATGAACCGCCACATCCTCACACACTTCTACACCTGCACCATAGAGAGCCTGCTGACTGGCTGCATCACCACCTGGTACGGCAACAGTACCGCCCGCAGCCGCAAGGCCCTGCAAAGGGTAGAGCGCACGGCCAGCTGCATCATCGGAGGTGAGCTTCCCTCCCTCCAGGACATTTACGCCAGGCGGTGTGTAAAAAGAGCTCAGAGGATCATCAGAGACTCTAGCCACCCGAGCCATGGGCTGCTCTCACTGCTCCCATCAGGCAGGCGGTACCGCAGCATTAGAACACGCACCAGCCGACTCCAGAACAGCTTCTTCCCACAAGCAATCAGACTACTTAACTCCTGATCCATCAGTTCATAACACACACTGACAGAATATCACTCAGCACAACCCACTGTAGATACACACACATTATATACACATCTATTTATCATACAGCATCTATTGCACTTTGGATTTCAATTTTTCAATCTGTGAATAATATTTTATACTATACATGTATATTATTATTATTATTATTATAACGTAATGTATATTGTTTAGTGTATGTTTAGTGTATATTGTTTAAAGTATATGTATATTGTAAGTATGTGTATATTGTTTAAAGCTGTGAGAACTACACTCACATTGTGTAAATTATTATTGTTTATTGTAGAGTATACTGTGCTGTGAGTAATTGTGTGCGCATCAGATGTATAATCTGTTGTTGCTTAAATGTTGTACATGTCATGTCGTGACTACTATGTTGCTCGGAACTGCACCTAAGAATTTCACCTACTGTTGCACTTGTGCATATGGTAGAGTGACAAATAAAGTGATTTGATTTTGATTTGATTTGAAACGTCTTCACATCCCCTGCACAGCCTGGAACATAACATTTGTTTCCATGATCTGCCATGTTCGCTATCCTCGCGTGACGCTAACTCCAGATGATAACTCCAGATGATACGGTTGCGCAGTTTCGCCTGACAGTAAACATGTGCTTGCATATGCAAATGTTGGGGGGCGTACATATTTATGATCCCGACGATTGCATCATTCTCGGTGTTACGTTGAGATTTGCCTATTTTTCCGTGGTGCTGAACAAAACTAGACTAATGAGGGTAACCAAGGAAACAGACAAGTGGCAGGAAACTCAGACAAAGGAACATGTGACAAATGAAACCAGGAAGTAAAAGGAACAAAACACAACAGAGACAGATTAGACATGTGACAGAAATATGCTTAGAAACTTTTAAAATAGAGGTGAAAATGCTTCCCATATCTCACTTCTGCTTGGATTGGTAACACTTTACAATAAGGTTCCATTTGTTAACATAAGTTAATTACATTAGTTAACATGAACCAACAATGAACACGTCTAGTTCTAAAGCATTTATTAAACTCAATTTCATTTCATCATTGCATCCGCTCGAGGTGGTAATTAGTTGACGAATGTTCTAAGGTGTGCGATTATTTTCAGGGACACATGCGGGTATAGCTGTAGGCAGTACTTGACCGCATTACTGCTCCATATCACTTCGCTAAATAATTTCAGTTAAATATAATTCTACAGAAATCCCTCTCTCTTTCCCGTAAAACTCACGCACATACAGTACAAACACAGAGACGGAGAAAATAGTTCAGCATCTGCAATGACATTTCTCAGCATCGAGACAGTAACGTCGCTGTTATTGAAGCAGTTCAATTTACAGCCTCGCTATTAGTAGAGACGCCTCTGCCGAACACTGTTGAGAGACGCACCGACTCAGGTAATTCACACACACTGAAGTGCCTTGATATGCACATCATTATTCAATGTGTTGATGTAATTTCCACTGAAACAGGAAAACAGGGCGGGACATATTGATCAGCTCTTCCCCTTTTTTGAAATAGTCAATTGAGTTTAGTTTATATCACAGCTCAGAGTCATTAATCTCTGTAAAGTCGCAGTTTCCCCCTAAATCTCTAACCGTATTCTTCTCCTAATCCCCTCCATATCACTTTACAATATAGCATTCTGTGTAGAATTCAGATTGGTCTGATATGTTTTGTGGTCTGTGCCAACTCGCACATAAGATCCGCTCGGTGTCTATGGAACAAACTTAATTTGCCCCAATGGAAAGCATGTTTACACTGTCTGAATTGTTCCCTATCCCCTATCAAGTGCACTATGTGCCATTCGCCATGTAGAAAATAGTAAATGTGTGAACAAGTGACTGATTTTAACCGCAGCTTCGGTGTCTATTTAGGGGGCGGGACGCTTCAGATTCTAGAGAGCATTTGATTGGAAAGAAAATCTGAAAAGCAGAGTGATGTCATCAAAATCATTGCTCCATATTGGCGGAAGTGAGAGACTGTAAGTTTTAAATGCTCTTCCAAAAGCGTTTTTTTGTCATTGTTTTGGAGCACACTAGCTTATAGATAACAGTAAAGCTAACATATTCATACAAAAATCCCAAAAACGTTGATTTCATGCGTACTTTAACCCTCTCCAATAACTGCATTAGTCTGCTATCAGTGGCGCAATCCTGTTACTAGCTCTAAAATTACATTTTGGAATTAGCAATGGAGGCTTTGGATGAGGTACGAGAGAAATTAGTCCTACACAAGAGCGTTTTAATGACAAAAACCTGACAAATGTCTTGAAATAAATCATCTGAACAATGTCTTGAGGCATGGTAAAGTGATACTGGTGGATTTTATACACAGCACTGTAGTGAATACAAGCTGTTAAATGCTCCAAATGCAGCTTGAATTTCCATAAACAATTTTATTTGCCATTTTTAGTGCTGTATTGATGTTCCTCCCACCGGTGTAAGTTGTCTGCCGCCGTCTTCCTCCACAGTACAAATATTGATCACCGACGACACGTGGTCAATTTTCTCCATTATATTCTTGTACTCCAGCCATTCGCACTGTGTTTGTCAAAGGGAAGGATGCCATCCACCAAGCTATGCACTGCGGAAACATCTGAAGTGCCAGAAATATTTAACAGCCTGTTTATTTTTGTTATCAATGCTTTTTTTTCCCATATCTCATGAGTCTCAAATAGCAACTGAGAGGCAGTAATTAGTGAGAAAAGGCTCTAAGGAGAGATAATTGGGTTTGGTAGACATAGTTACAAGGAAGTAGTTTAGTTGCAGGAATCTTCTGTCTGTCAGAGAGCCAATTAACGGCATCCGACTGGATCCAAAACATGCTTTGTAAAAACTGCTGCGAGGTAAGTGTGTAAATGAGTTGTGTTTAAGCATAGAAATATATTGAGCTTAGGAAAAGGAAGGCGTAGTGGATGTGAAAGGTCATTTTGACAGAAGTTTAATTATGTGGACAGTAAAGGCTTTTTAAAATGCTGTGTGCAACACTTACTGCTTGTTCTCCACTTCTCTGAGGATGAGGAAAGTTGGACAATCTTGAAGCTCCTTTAAGATTCAAGGAGGGCTATTTGCACGGCAATATTTTGTATTGCCCTGGAAAGATAATGGACGCTGGCTATATTTGGAACAAGGTGCACCTGCTCAGATTCATCTCATAAATTATACCAACTTGCCAGCTGGGCGTTTTTATATGCTAGGCTCACCTGGAAATGTCTAGACTCACCTAAACAGAAAATACATGCTTGTGTCACGGGTTGTTTCATGTTCACGTTTTATATTCTTATTTTGTTGTTCCTGGTTTGTCATGTGATTCCATCGTGCCCTCATGTGATCATGTCATGTGCTTCCCTAGTATCTTGTGTCATGTTGTCATGAAGCTTGTTCGACTTGATGCAGAACGATCGGCGGCTGACTTGAAGCAGTGCATGCCAGTTATAAATTGTGTCCGACTTGAGACAGCGCAGACGCCACATGACTGTGACGTATGGCATCAAAGTACCACGAGAGCGATTCGAGAGCAGTCGGCTAATACAGTCGGCTAATACAGTCGGCTAAGTACCTAATTCTAATCTAATGAAGCCTCACATCATCACATGCCGCCACTAAATTAGTGGCTTAGTGGCTAAATTAGTGCAGGTCCGACTGACATAGAGCCTGTTCGGATGAAAACCGCTTCAGTGAGCTCAATTATAGTAACGCCGCGTTTTTTTTCGCAGTAACTCTAACGGCGTTGTAACGGAAGAAACAGTAATTTGTTTGATTACTCGTTACTGAAAAAAAAAAGAATTCCGTTAGTAACGCCGTTTATCTATAACGCCGTTATTCCCATCACTGGTCGCGATGTTATATTGTGTCATGTTTATCAAAATAAAACTGATTCAAAATGTAAAGCCCACTTCATTGATAGTGTAGGCTTGAACTTTATTCTTATACAAACAGACGCTGTATTATGCAGTACATAAAGTTTTGAAGGAAAATGTATCTGAAACATCTGTGTATTTGACAAATATTGCGTTTATTTAAAGGGATAGTTCACCCAAAAATGAAAATTAGCCCATGATTTACTCACCCTCAAGTCATCCGAGGCGTATATGACATTCTTCAGACGTATAAAATCTGAGTTATATTAAAAATGTTCTGGCTAATCCAAGCATTATAATGGCAGTAATAGTTGCTCTGTTTTTGAAGTCCATAAAAAAATGCATCTGTCCGTCCAATAACGTGCTCCACGCGGCTCCGGGGTGTTAATAAAGGCCTTCTGAAGCGAATCGATGTGTATGTGTAAGAAAAATATCCATATTTAAAAATGTATTTCATTTTTTTCTGTGGCTCTGCATCAGCCGCCCCCACGCCATCACTTCCAGCGAATAAGGTCAAAATACATGCAAAATACCGGCGCGATCATAGGTACATACATAGATTCCTCATTAGTGCCTGCGCGGATTGGTCGAATGAGGCATCTATGTATATATTTCTTTGATCACGCAAGTATTTTGACCTTATTCGCCGGAAGTTATGGCGCTGGGAATAATAGATGACGTTCGTCTGATAAGAGGTAAAAAAATAACATAAATACTGTTCAGTTTATCGCAGAAACGATCGGTTGTATCCAGCCGCAACCGATGTTGAACACACCTACTGGTTGATTTAGTCATGTGTATTCTCAGTTCATTTCTGTCATTGGTTCATTGTCTTGATTGTTCACAGGTGTGTCTTTTTAGTCATTAGTCTCTGGCTGCGTCTGAAATCGCGTACTATGTGAGTAGGTACTACATTTGAATTTGAACGAACTTTGCGACCGTTAAAAAAGTATGTTCTATATAGTATGAATGAATGTAGTATGAGTGCGTACTACATTTGCCATGTTGTCATGATCATGTGACCTACCAGCGTCAGTTGCGTCCCATCACCTCCATTCATAAATCGTCTCCCGTTGCCTCATGGTGTCCATCGTATGCGCACTTCAGAATCTCGTCGGAAGTAGTAGGTCATCCGGGTACCTTTTGCCTACTGTTTTTATCGAGTACTATGAATTCAGACATACTACTCTGTTGGCGTACTGTTTTTCGCATACTAAATAGTAGAGAAGTATAAGATTTCGGACGCAGCTTCTGTGTATTTAAGCCCTCATGTTTGCCATGTGTCTTTGTCTAGTATTGATGTTGTAACCCGTTGTTGGCGAGTCCATGTTTGGTCCAAGTTTATGTTTTGGTTCATGTTGTCAAGTCAAGATCAAGTCATTGTTTAGTGTGTTCATGTTTGTATTTAAATAAACTGCACTTGGGTTCTGCAACTTGCCTCTAGTGGACAATTGTTACAGCATAACACACATTCTTCAGCATTATTACACACTTAGTTTTACAAACAGTACATACCCTCTGGTGCACTTTGTGTGTCAAAAATGACCTATTTATTTTTACTAAAATAGTACATTAATGTGTTTTATTTAATGTTTTTTTTTTATTTTTAGGGGATTTTATGGTAAATTATATTTATGCAGTAGTTATAATCCATTTATTTTATTATTTTTTTGAGCATAGACCTGAAAATTACATATCCACCTTTAACTGTTGTAAATGTTTAATTCTTCAAAAATGTTGAACTCTAGAGCACACTTAAGTTTGATCTTTTTCAAATTAAAATTATTGCTGAAAAGTGCAAAAAAGCGAACTTAAAAAATAAGTTACAGAATTTTACGGGGGTGGGGGGTTTGTTATGAAAAATGCACAAAAATACTATTTTAAATTAAATTTATATTTTCAAAAACACGTTTTACTCTAAAGGTAGGGACACACCAAACCGACGCCCAAAGAACTAACGCTGATGAAGTCGCCTTCGTCAGCGGAAAAAAACGAATCGAGAGAACTACAGCTGACTTTCAACTAGCACACGCTTACTTGTCATTCAATAAGGGATAGTGAAAAGCAGAGCTTGCTTATCATTTTGAATATCAATCATGCTGATCACGGTCTTTATTCCACTCCGCTTATGTTATTATGAAAATATTTGTGCAGTAGAATGCTCAAGTAAGATGACGTAAAATTAGCCGTCATAGCTTCACTTTTGCTCTTGTTCTCGTGCACTCATTTGCTAAACTGAACAGCCAATCAGAGTTCTCTCTCACACTGAAGGCCTGACGCTGATTCTACATGTTGAATCGGCTAAAAACTCCCAGATAACGTCCAACTAGAGCCAACGGTGGGGAACACACCGGAAAAACTAAGGCTGACCGTCGGCTTGGTGTGTCCCTGGCTTATAACTGCAAGAAAATCGGAGTAAATCTCTATAAATGAGCTTTCAGTAAGATTTAGTTTGGCCGCAGTACCAAAAGTTTTCACTAGGTGAAATTCGTCTCCCATTCATTTCCAATGTGGTCATTTTTGGTCAAGTGTGACATACATTTTTTTTGTGTTCACATTGCAAGTTCCAAAACCTTTACCAATTAAAGAAACAAAGTTGTGTCACATTTATTCACCCTCAAGTTGTTCCAAACCTGTATTAGTGTCTTTGCTCTGCTGTACACAAAGGAAGATATTTTGAAGAATGTTTGTAACCAAGCAGATCTCTGCCCCCATAGTATTATATTTTTCCCTTACAGGTTCGGAACAACTTGAGGGTTTTCTTTCTTTAATCCTTTACTTAACATCTTGTAGTTCCAAACCCATATGATTTTCTTTTTACCGTAGAACATAAAAAGAAGATATTTTACAGAATGTCCATGCTGCTCTTTTCCATACAATAAAGCATAAAGTGATCTAGCTAAAATAATTATAATAAATAATAAAAAATAAAAAATGCTGTGAAACACAATATTCCAAGTCTACTGAAGTTATACCACAGCTTTATGGGAGAATCAGACCAAAAAAATGTGTAAGACATGAAAACCAATGCTGTGTCGTTTACATTACTTCAGGATGTGCCAAATTTGAATATGTGCATATGCAAACAAGATTTTAGAGGCACTTGTTTGATGTCTCTAATGCCTATTAAAAACTATTATAATACATTTAAATGATTTGATTATTGGTTACTGACAGAGTGCAACAAAGCACAATAACATTGACTTTGTGAGAAAATATTACATTTATCTTTTAAATTACTATTATAATAGTTGACAGATAATCAACAGATTAATCGATTATCAAAATAGTTGTTAGTTGCAGCCCTGCCGTGCACATAAATGTCCAAACACCCAAGAGCCCTCCACATTTCAAAAACATTCCTTTATTATAAATAAATTATTTGTATAAAAAGTTGAATTGGCATGCTTCCAACATGGCATTTGCACACTCACAACCCAATGTTATAGACCAGAGTAGCCAATACAAGAGACAAACGCATTTTCCAATGCAGGTCTGACACTGTGGGACAAGAATGAAAAAAATTTCACAACCACAAAATACTTACAATTAGAATAACATGTAACATGGTCGACTCCAATATTTGTTCTGTTTCTTTAAACTTTTGTATTTTTTTTTTCTCTTAACCCTTTGCCAGTGTCCCATTTTACTGGCTGCCCACATAAATGGCAGCTTTTGTCTCCATTTTTTGGATGGCCGCCTAGGCTTTCTTATAAAATATCCAGGAAAAAAAAAAAGTCCAAGAGTCCATCCTCTTGTCCACAAACAACACTGATGTCTCATGCTTGGGTTTCGGTCATTGGATCCTTTTCCGTCGGAGCCTGCCAGATCCATGCCAAACCGTTTTCAGGATGTGCAGTCACATGGCATGATTGGTGTAGCTGACGTAGGTTGTTTTTGTGGACGGTACTGAAAGTGAAAATAGCCAGTTTAAAAAGACAGCTGTGTATCGGAAGACACAAATGTTGCTGAGAAATGTAGTATATTGAGTTAGTTCCATTTGAGGGCTGGGGAACTTATAGACTCTGAGCATAGCTCTGCAACCATCAGGATGAAATTCTCACTTTGTTTCATAGATTGAAAATGATTTTGCTTCTTGCTTTCATTTAAAAGTAGGAAGGGAAAAAAAGAGGAAGTAATAAAACTCTTTTGTAATGCCTTTATTGTGTGCCCTTTTGCAGAAAAGGTTTAAGTTGTGACAAGTCATTCTAAAAAAAAAGAATTCAGGCATGCTTCAAAATTAAATTAAATAAAAATGAACCGTTATTTTAGAAATTTTTCACTCAAACACATAATATGCACCTAAAACTTCAGGCATGTTACAAACCCATATGAGTTTCCCTCTTCAAAACATGAAATTTAGTCACTCAATATCAGGAAAGTGAATGAGAACTGGGACTGTCAGGCTACAAAACAAACAAATCTATCTATTGGTGGGAATTAATCATTTCTATTGATCCGGTCACAGAAGTTAAAGGAACACTCCACTTTTTTTTGAAAATAGGCTCCTTTTCCAACCCCCCTAGAGTTAAACAGTTGAGTTTTACCGTTTTCGAATCCATTCAGCCGATCGCCGGGTCTGGCGCTAGAACTTTTAGCATAGCTTAGCATAGATCATTGAATCTGATTAGACCGTTAGCATCATACTCAAATGACCAAAGAGTTTCAATATTTTTCTTCTGTTGTTACATCGTGTACTAAGACCGACGGAAAATAAAAAGTTGCGATTTTCTAGACCGATATGGCTAGGAACTATACTCTCATTCCTGCGTAATAATCAAGGAACTTTGCTGCCATACCCTGGTATTACACCGCGCCTGAAAATAGTCCCCAGCACACTCTCTGTGCAAGCAGGTTGTCACGTTGGTTATGTTGACAGAAGTTAGCCTATTTTCAGGCGCTGCGTAATATAATTGCGCTCTGCACCCATGGTATGGCAGCAAAGACCCTTGTTTTAGTACACGATGTAACTACAGAAGCATCAAGTTTTAAATAGGAAAAATGACGAAAGTCTTTGGTCATGTTTTTAGCGAGATGCTAACGGTCTAATTAGGTTCAATGATCTATGCTAAGCTATGCTAAAAGTGCTACCGCCAGACCCGGAGATCGGCTGAATGGATTCAAAAACGGTAAAACTCAACTGTTTAACTCTAGGGGAGTTGGAAAATGAGCCTATTTTCAAAAAAGTGGCGTGTTCCTTTAAGTCTTTACTAAAGAGGAAGATTTCAGTCTTCAATCTTCACTGTAAAATCCAACAGTTGTTCTTACTAAGATTTTTTAGTAAACCTTACTTAATGTCCAATAATTTGTTAAACTTACTTAAAACAATTTAGTAATCTGAACAATTTGCATGCTATGCCTTCGTTACTCAGAAAACCAAAGTAAACATTACTTGACTGGTTTGAGTACCATTTTGCCAAAGCAAAAAAAAAAAGACAGGTGGCCAAAGGTTTTTGAGGCGGGGCAATTTTGAATAGACTTTTCACTCATTTCCTCCACTTCCTCTCACCATTTTTCTGATTAGTGTTCCCTTTTGGGCACTTGGAACTTCATTTATATCATTATAATTCTCTTCCTATTGATGCGGCAATGCAACAAGAAATCCTGATTTCAAATGAAGGGAAGTAATAAATATGATATAATATAATATATATAATATTTGTGAATTAATGATATATAACATAACTATATTTCATGTCAAATAATGATCTTTTAAAAATTTTTTGCTAACACTTATGACAAACTTTTAATTGTGTTGATATAGTCCCTCTATATTTGTGACAATATCTTGCAATTGTCCATGCTTGAGCAAGCGGCAACCTCCCGCAGTTTCTCTTGAAGCCAATACGGAAGTGCCTCAAACTGCAATTCACCGACTGGCCGCTAGGGACAGGCTCCAGAAGGGAGCAGAATCTCATTGAGCCCCATGTTAAAATGGCCAACTTTAGAGCAGAATAAAACATGTTTACAGCCTGGTACAAATTGTGGTTTTGGTCTATACGGCTCATTTTGCCCTTCATGACAACTGTGAGGGGGGTGAATTTTTTTATAACTCATTTGTTTACATTATATTGAGCCTTAAAGTCCTGCATAATTAAGGGCGTGGCCACTTTGAGTGACAGGTGGATAGCCATTTATATGCTGTCTGTTAGTCATCGCGTCACCTCAGCTCCGCCCACGTCCCGCCTCTTTGCCCATTTTCTGTTTCCCGGAAGTGACGCGCTCCCAAGATGGCAACGGCCTACACTAGGCTTCAGAAACGCTCTTCAGAAACCTACGGGTGACGTCACGGACACTACGTCCATATTTTTTTACAGTCTATGTGCTTGAGTCACACACAGACGTCAACATTCAGCTTTTTTTTTAAAATTATTATTAATAAGAACTTTACATTTTTATTTGCTGTCGGCATTGGGGTTATACTGGCAAAAGACAAATGGTAAAATAAAGCCAAAAATAGTAAAAAAAAAAAAAAAAAGCAATTAATTTATTCATGCCGCAATGCACTCTGGGAGTACACTTCCTCAGATCACAGATAGAATTAAGTTGACAAAACCTAAACGATTTAAGTAAGAACTTGATGTAATTAAGTTATGCTTATTTAAATGAATTAAGGCAACGAGTTTTCACAATTGAATTAAGTAAACTGAACAATTTTTTTTTTTTGACGATGTTCTTATATGTCTATGGACTAGGATTTGAAATATACTATACTAGTAAAATATGGACCACTTTTATGGTGCTTTTGCATCATTTTTAAGCTTGAAGTCTCCGGTCCCAATTCATTGAAACTGCATAAAAAAAAGCACATTATTTAAAATTTCTCCTTTGTTTAACACAAGAAAGAAAGTTCATGGTTTTTGAAATGACATCAGGGTCATTAAGTATGTAAGAATTTTCATTTTTGTATACACTATTCCTCAATAATACCCAATAATCTCTTACGGTTTAGTCACATTCAGAGCCATAACCACCATAGACATTGAGCGGTCCCCAGTAATAATTAGAGATGGCCAAATTGCAATATATTATAATATTTATGCTGCTCTGCTGCACTCCATTACGCACAGAGCAATGCTTTTAACGGTAAAAGAGTGTGTGGTAAGATGTAAGTAGCTAAACATTTAATATTACAGCTTTATGATAGAAATGTTAGATTACCAACAGCAGTGATGTAAATTCAACTTTTATAAATACAAATTTGCTGTTTTTAATTATAAGTATTCTATTATTTACATTATTAGTGTTATTCATAACTGTTTTTGACATATAAGAAATATTAATACAATTAAATAATATTTGTTTAAAATTGTTTGATTACTTCACAAGTATAATTAGACCAAGAACTTCTTTTACTGTTCTTATTTCTTTTTCTTTAAATCCCTTTCAATCGTTCATTTCTTTAATTCCTTTACATAAAAAATAATCCCCCCTTCCCCAAAACAAAAAACTTTTTACCGTTATTCACAAATTTTTGCAGATAAAATCCAGTAATTTCAACAGGAATCTGTCTATTTCACGTAGGGGTGAAATATTTCACCACGTAAATATCAACGGGTTCAAGTTGGTCATGAGGTTGCTTCATACGTCACTACACTATTAACCCTTAAATGCATGAATGTTTTACCAATCATTACTATAGGCTACATCAAGTCTTTAGCAACCCGGATTTATATCTAACGTAGATGGATCTTTACCTGTCGCGATAATATAAAACTCTCCTGATATTAGAGTAACAATTACAGAAGATTAAATATGCAAAATATTTGGAAGTGTTCAGTTTGAGCAGATGTTTTATAGCATCATCACTGTCATTGTCAGAGCTCATAGTACAGTCGCCATGTGGCTCATATTCGCAATCTCAACCATATTGTTTTCAACGTCTTCAAAATCAATATTTCTAACATTTCACTGACAGCTTCTTCACCAGATCCACCATCAAGTGACAGGGACACTAATATTTGATTGCGTTCAGTTGCTCTGCTGTAAATCGCTGAGCCATTTCAAGTTTTGCTGATGATACTTCCTATTCTTTTGTTTTCTGCCTGCGGTAACTATGAGTGAAACGTCACTTCATCATTGTGTATCAGACATTGTCACCTTGTGGAATAAATGTCAATTGCACTTATTCAGTCATCAAAGATTATTATTCTGCAGAAAAAAAATGTACAGTGTTACACACCTTGTGTCGTTAGCGACCCTATACAATTTTTACAAAAAAAATAATGGGAAATGGAATTATTTATAATTAATTGATTGAGAAATATTAAGAAGGTTGATGTCTAACTTAAAAAAAATAATGAGGAGGAGGTAAGTGAATGACGACCCGGGTCACTAAATACCTGAGGTATGCGTTTAAGGGTTAAGTAGACCTGCAAATGTGAAGAGAATTTGCTAATACGACCGCACATTTACACTTCGAATATTGTCCTATTAATGGGCTCATATTGCTACTAATGACTAATACCTGTACAGAACTGGCTCACAACACTGATTAGCATATTTTAATGTTGTTCACTAAAACGGACAGAGTAAAATTGCTCTGAGAAACACCAAAACGTGTTTGTCCTCCAAATGGTATTCTCTACATTCATTACATGGCACATTTGACTCTCATTATGAACTGGCCCAGTGTTAGAGCCCTTTAGCCGAGGGGTCATGGCACATTAGCGAGGGTTTGAACATTTGCATTAACTTTTACACAATGCTGTGGGCCCGTGTATGCTGTCCTTGCCCTGGTTAATGATCGGATCCCGCAAAAGGTAACCACACTGGCTGCTGAAGTACAGTCTGTTACCATGAGCTTGCAGTCAGTAATTCAGATTCCTTCAAATGTCATTTTATAAGAGATCTAATGTAGTGTCAGACAATGCAGGCAGCATAGCTAATGAATTAGCAATGATACTTTAGTGAATGCATCCTTATCTGCTCCATTTCCTCATAATAAAAAGCTTCAGATGACAAGATAAATACCAAAGAGAGTAACCAATGCAAACATTTTAGAAGCACTGAAGTTATCATTTCTTAACACAAAGATCATTCACAGCTTAGCCATTATTAAAGGTATAGTTCACCCAAAAAATGTCTCAGTTACGTATGGTAACCCTCGTTCCCTGAAGGAGGGAACGGAGACGTACGTCGGTTGTACCGACGAAGTGGGATCACTTCAGAGAGCCCCTATCAGCTTCGAGATTTATAGAACGGGCCAATGGGCCATTGGCGTGCGAGATTTGCATCTCGCGCTCCGCCCCGTGCCGTGGCTATAAACAGGAAGCGAGAGCAACGCACTGACGTTTTTCACTGAGGAGCCGAACTAGTGACTCGGCCATGCAGTGATGGTAAGGAATGGTGGCGACGGGACGTATGTCTCCGTTCCCTCCTTCAGGGAACGAGGGTTACCATACGTAACCGAGATGTTCCCTCTAAGTCGGTCACGTTTGACGGAACTCTGCCGAGGGAAAGACACGAGCTCGCCACAGGGAGCTGTAACGTGGAAATACACATATGGGACCGCCGTAGGGGTCACAACATACGGAACCCAGCCTGACACCCAGGCGGCAACGTACACCTTGAGGGTGGAGGGAGACAGCCTTCGCTCCAACCCGTCTTGAAGAAAAGTGAGCACAGATCTAACCAAACACTTTCGGGGGTCTTCTCGGTGAGAAGAGCACCAATCGACGAACATGTTCCACTTCAGCGCATACAGCCGTCTCATAGAGGGGGCTCTGGCGGAAGTGATGGTGTCAACTACCGCTTGTGGTAGGTCACCTAGATCCTCCGCGTCTTGTCCAGGGACCAGACATGGAGTTTCCAGAGGTCCGGACGTGGGTGCCACAGGGTGCCCCGTCTCTGAGTTAGGAGGTCCTTCCTCAGAGGAATGGGCCAGTGAGGTGCTGTTGCGAGGAGCACTAGTTCCGGGAACCAAGTCCTGTTGGGCCAATACGAAGCTACCAAGAGGAGCTGCTCCAAACACTTTCGGGGGTCTTCTCGGTGAGAAGAGCACCAATCGACGAACATGTTCCACTTCAGCGCATACAGCCGTCTCATAGAGGGGGCTCTGGCGGAAGTGATGGTGTCAAATACCGCTTGTGGTAGGTCACCTAGAACCTCCGCGTCTTGTCCAGGGACCAGACATGGAGTTTCCAGAGGTCCGGACGTGGGTGCCACAGGGTGCCCGTCTCTGAGTTAGGAGGTCCTTCCTCAGAGGAATGGGCCAGTGAGGTGCTGTTGCGAGGAGCACTAGTTCCGGGAACCAAGTCCTGTTGGGCCAATACGGAGCTACCAAGAGGAGCTGCTCCTCGTCCTCCCTGACCTTGCACAGTGTCTGTGTGAGAAGGCTCACTGGGGGAAACGCATATTTGCATAGGCCCCGGGGCCAGCTGTGTGCCAGGGCATCCGTGCCGAGGGTACCCTCGATCAGGGAATAAAACAACTGGCAGTGGGTCGTGTCGGGAGTGGCAAACAGGTCGATCTGTGCGGCCCCAAAGCGGCTCCAGATCAGCTGGACCACCTGCGTGTGGAGTCTCTCTCAGGGGAGCACCGGTAACCGTGACAGCTCGTCGGCTGCACGATTGAGCGGGCCCGGAATGTGAATGGCACGAAGGGACCTCAGATGCTTCTGACTCCACAGGAGGAGATGGCGGGCGAGTTGGGACATGCGGCGGGAGCGTAGACCACCCTGCTTGTTGATGTGCGCAACGGCCGCAGTACTGTCCGTCCGGACCAGAACGTGCTTGTCTTTGAGCAGCGTTTTGAAGCGGCTGAGAGCAAGACAAACTGCCAGCAACTCCAGGCAATTGATATGCCATTGCAGTTGGGGCCCCGTCCACAGACCTGAAACTGCAAGCCCGTTGTACGTGGCACCCCAGCCGGTGGATGAGGCATCCGTGGAGACAACAGAATGCCTGGACACTTGTTCTAGAGGCACTCCTGCTCGTAGAAATGAAGGGTCCAACCACGGGCTGAAGGTTTGGCGGCATCTCGGCGTCACTTGGACACGGAGGAACCCACTGTGCCATGCCCATCTCGGGACTCGGTCGTGTAGCCAGCGTTGAAGCGGTCTCATATGGAGCAGCCATAGCGGTGTTACTGCGGCTGCCATATGCCCCAGGAGCCTCTGAAATTGTTTGAGTGGTACAGCTGTGCTGCGTTTGAACGAATTCAAGCAGTTCAACACTGACTGGACGCGCTCCTCAGTGAGACCCGAAGACCAACTGGCTGAGGTGCCGAAGCGCCATGTCCCTGTGTTCGCACAACTGACCCGGCAACTGGGCAAGGATCAGCCAGTCATTGAGATGACATTGAGGCGAACACCACGCTCTCTCATGGGAGCAATGGCCGCCTCCGCGATTTTCGTGAAGACACGGGGCGACAGGGACAGCCCATAGGGCAGGACTTTGTACTGATATGCTCATACGTCGAATGCAAAGCGTAGAAACGTTCTGTGTCGAGGGAGAATCGAGACATGAAAGTACGCATCCTTCAGGTCGATTGCTGCAAACCAATCTTGGGGACGGATGCACCTGAAGATGCGTTGACAAGATGGAAGGAAGCGCCACCGGCTGCGGCGCTTGTGAGGGTTCAGGGGCTTGCGGAGGTATGCTCGGCGGGTTTGCCCTGAACGTGATCCTCAGGTCACCCCGGCCATCCGTCGAAGTAGGTCTATCCTGGGGGATAGCTCTAGATCGAGGTATGGGGAGGGGGACTCCACCTTCCCGGAGGTAGGCAAGTCTCGACCTAAGCGCCGAGATAGTCATGTTCCCGCAGTGAGAACATGAACTATCCACAAACGCTGCCTCAGCGTGCTGTATGCCCAGGCACGTGAGACAGCGGTTGTGACCGTCAGCGGGTGAGAGGGAACGGCCACATCCAGAAACGCACAGGTGGAATGACATCTTGAAAAAGACGCAGTGTCACACCGTGTTGCTCTTTTGTGAGGAAAACACTCTTTTCAGAAGTGCTGAAGTACCCAGGGAAGACCGCGTCAACACACAGGAGATAGTGCAGCCTGTGTTTGCACTCAATGGAAACGCCCACCGAACCAACGGGTTGCTGTGAGAACAGCAGTTGTTTCACAGGAAGCAGCTGAGTCTTGCGGTCGCACTGGATATTGCCGTCACACCAGCACAGCGTCACTCTTCTCGTTCTCTCGATATTCACTCTAGCTGAATAACAGGAAGGCAGTCTGTAACTCTTCATCAACGCCATTCGGCTCCGAAGTGAATGACGTCAGTGCGTTGCTCTCGCTTCCTGTTTATACCCGCGGCGCGGGGTGGAGCGAGAGATGCAAATCTCGCACGCCAATGGCCCATTGTCCCGTTCTCTAAATCTCGAAGCTGATAGGGGCTCTCTGAAGTGATTCCAATTCGTCGGTACAACCAACGTACGTCGAACGTGACCGACTGAAAGGGAACTACATATATACCGTGTTTACTTTGTTAAATATATAAATGTAATGTATTGTATGTGGGCCAATGACATAGGCCTATAGAAAAATGATTGTTGTATTAATGTTGGTTTTATTGTTTGTTTGTTTTTTGGACACAACTTGTTTAAAGGACTCTAAAAATGTCATGTGGTGCAACCACGAAGTAAAACGTAATAAAATATTTTACTTAGACATTGAATACATTTTTTCATACATATGTTATTTTCAAAATGTTTTTAATATATGTTTTAAAATAAGTATTTCCTATAATATGTTGAATTAGCCTATTAATTCATAAATATAAAAGTGTTTATATTTATGCGCACCACATGACATTTTACAATCTGAATCTGCTTTATCAAACAAATAATCTTATATTTTATAATACTTATCGAAAGGGTTCACACAGTCTTGTAAAAGTGTGATTTTTAGACATGGAAGACATAGAAAAGTGTTGTACGTTTGTCTAGTTTTCCCAAGCTCTAAAATGTTTTTTCAGCTGGAAATTATGAGGGAAAATTATTTAAAGGTCCCATGGCATGGCATTTTTCTATTATTTTATAGTGTTTCCTGAGGTGTACTTGTATTGTTAGTATGATTTTTACATCATAAAATGTCATACTTTAGAAATAAAAGGCATTTTTTCAATACTGCTGTTTGCCCTGTGGCTGAATGCCCTGCTTCAAGAGGCGTGTCTGCTGTGAGACTTCAGTAAAAACGCCCACTGTTGTGATTGGCTGACATCTTTGCATTTTAAATGAGCGGAGGGGGCGTGGTTTAACGAGGCACGAGCAGGCACGAGTCTGCCAGAGACGGATGGACCTGAGTTCACTTCACATCAGTTCTCAGTCTCAGTTCACGGTGAACTGTTGTAGTTACTAGCATATACTTCAGGTTATTAGTTTATTTCTAGTCGGAGGGGCTGTCACTCATGTCAGAAAGTTAGTAACTTTAGTAAATTATGGATCAACGCTGACTCAAGACGCGAACCGTTTAGAACGATTCAGTCCGATTTGGTGAACTGGTTCGGTTCACTAAAAAGAACCGATTCAAAAGAATGATTCATTCGCGAACCGGACATCATGGAGACGGAGCGATTGCAAAGTTATTTATAGTAACTTCTGAGTTATGAGAGCGCTGTCAGTCAGCGCGAGTTTATTGTGTTTGTATCTGAGAGTTCTGAATAAACACCGAAGAGTCCCAGTCACACCGAATCCGTCTTCATCATTATTACCAACTTTGTAACACATGCAATGTACCATTACAGCGAGATGAACGAGTTAGTAAGTGTTGAGTATAGCATTATTTCTAGATATGTTCCAATCATATGAATAGCGTCAGTGACGCGCATTGAGTAACGTTACACAGCGCAAACAAAGACACAACAACAGTAATCGAATGTAATCCAGTTTATTGTGGGGAAAGATGGCTAGCCTAGCCCAGATATGCTCACGCTTACCCTCCTTCTGCTTAATCTCACGCCGCGTTTGGTGCCTCCGCTGTGGGCCAGATGCAGTACTGGGGGTCGGGGATATTGAAGGCCGAGCTTCGGCGTGTGTGAGGTTTATCTCTAAAGATGTGACTGCTGATGTTAAACAGAAAAGACTGTATGCACATTTTAGAACCGATAGACGCGACGAGGACGTACAAAAACACTGACTCACAAGATAGAAAACACGAAAACACCGTTCTGTCGGGAGAGAGAGAAGCCGCTGCGTGTGCACGAATAATAAATAATTAGCTACACATAAGAGATCACTGATCACAGATCAGAAGGAACTGAAGAAAGACTTCTGTTTTCATTTGTACATCCAAACACTGAGAAAATGCCAGCGTTCACAAGTAACGTTAATGATCTTGAGCGTTTGCATGGGCGTGCCAGATTCTCTGGGCGGAGGAAAGGGAGGTAACCGCTCCTGCTTGGACGTCAAAACAGGAGACTTCAGGATTGGCTCGTCTGGCCTGTCATTTTCTCAAAGGCAGAGAGAGACAGCCAGAACTCGGGTTTACACCGATCAACATTTCTATCCACTTGGGGACAATATTCAGGCTAGGGGAACTCATATTAATGTTGAAATACCTCATAAAATGAAAATTTCATGCCATGGGACCTTTAAGAAAAAATCCCAATCCAATAAATCATGAAAGACGCAAGTATTGTAAATTAATTGGCTAAAAGACTGGAAACCTTGAAGAATATTCTTAAAACTTCTGGAATCCTGAAATTTAATTGACAAAAACTAGGAGTGTTGTGTTTTCAAAGATTGTTGTCAAAAAGGTTGAAAACCACGAATCTAAGCGGTAATAATTATGCAAAAACGAGCTACTTATGGTTTTCTGTCCCCCCCCCCCCCGTAATTATGAGATAAAGACAGTTGTATAGCCCTGTTTTTTTTACTTTATGCCCCCCCCCCCCCCAAAAAAAAATCAAACTGACCTTCAATACAGAAACTAAAGACTTAGATTTAATTTTATATAAATTAATAGATTAGCATGCCATTGGCCCATGTGCCACATTAACATTATAACAAAGTGTGCATGATAGAGAAGACTGTACTTACTACTATTATCCACACTCTCACAGAGTTCGGTTTTCACCTCTCCATTGGGCCGTTCACTGGCCAGATGGCTGAGCTTATTTGTCATGGTGGCAGCAGTGACGATGGCCTTGAAGCTGCGCTTGCGTTTGGGCACGTTCTGCTCCGGGTGCAGGATAATGATGTAGACTTTGGGCATGTAGAGCATCCCCAGAGACACAGACGCACTCAGGCTCAGAGAGACGGTCAGTGTGGCTGTCTGAATGTACATCTAGAGGGACAAAAGAAGAGAGTGATATCAACGGGTGCAACAAAAGTGTGCCGCCCTATAGGCGAAAATTTTGTATGAAACACAAAACCATATTTTCTTATTTTAAGATATTAATCACCAAGGAACATTCTTATGAACTTTTTGGAATGTATCTTAAGACATTTCTTAACTTAACTTTCTTTCTAAGAATATTTTTGTTAATTTAGCCCCTTGTCTCCAGGGGCCCTATCATACACCCGGCACAATGCAGTGCCAGGCACGAGGCAAGTGTTTTTTGCTATTTTCAGCCTGACGCAGTTACCATTTTCACATCATGTGCCACCCATTTGTGCACCCATGGTCGTGCTGGTCTGAAAACGAGGTGTGTTCAGGCGCTTTATTGGCGCGTTGCTATTTTGAGGCAACTGAAAACGACTGTGCCATTGACCAATAAAAACCTGATCTAAAGTCAATGCATTTTTGTTATTTAAAGAGCGTGTTAGTAATATGCGCCTATAGACGGGTCCACAGCGCACATACACTTTGCTTACTTCACACACAGGGACGCACGGCAGCACACAAACATTTTTAAATTTGAAAAATTAAAAGGATTCCTCTCTGGAGAAGCGTTCACCAAGTAAATAGTGAATCCGCAATGGAGCGAGCGCAACTGGCTTTTAAAGAGAAGATGATCTTTGTGTTAACTAAATGGAAGATGAGATTGAAGAAGATGATTGGTTTATTGCACGTTATGCCCAAAATACACCCATGACACATTAAGAGAATAGGGACAGCCTTTTTAGACCATGAGCCGGGCGAGCCATCGATTTTTCCCAGCGTTAAACTAGTGGAAAAAGTTGATTTGGACACACCCTAAGTGCACTTGCGCCATGCGCTTTAGACCACTTAGATAGTTTAAATAGACTAATAGATTAAATAGACTGGATCCTCCTTCAATGTAAGTCTATGGGAGTTTTTGTCTTTTGTTTTATTGTCCGCCAGATGAAAATTATATTTCAAATGGCACACTTCTCCTCATCAAGCCACATAATTTGATGTATCATGTCCTAGCACTTGTGTGGGACGAAACAATGGACGGTGTGTCTGTGATGTCACCCGTAGGTTTCTGAAGAGCATTTTTTAAACCCAAAGTGGGCGGAGCTGGCTGTCGCCATCTTGGCAGCGCTTCACCGTGAATCACTCCTGGAGAACCGAAAATGGGCAAAGAGGTAGGGTGTGTGTGGACTAATAGGCAGCAGACAAATGTCTAGTAGTGACAGCAGCTACAATTCACCTGCCACGCCCTCGATTATATCCGATTATAAACAGACGAGTTATAAAACAACCCCCCCCCACTCACAGTTGTCATGAAGGGTAAATTTAGCTATATAGACCAAAACCACTTTTTGTACCAGGCTGTAAACATTTTTTTTTTCTGCTGTAAAGTTGGGCATTTTAACATTGGTGGTCTATGGGATTGACTCCATTTTGGAGCCGGTCTCTAACGGCCAGTCAATGAATTGCAGTTTAAGTCACTTCCGTGTTGGATTCAAGAGAGCAACTGAAAGGTTGACGCTTGGCTGCCAATTACATCAATCCACATCGTCACTGAAAGCTTTGGGCTACAACCCGTCTGAGAGTTGCCACCATGGCGAGTGATAAAAATGTGTTTCAGTGCTGGAAAATAAAAAATTATTTAATCCAGAAAATAGAAAAGGCAGCAAATATAACAGCTCAGCGCAAAATATTTTTGCCAACTATTAAAATGCTTTTGACATCAAAGGTTTCAATGTCAAACCTCAGGAAACATCTCCTATGATGAATGTTAACCTTAAACGCCACCTAGTGGACAAAACTCTCTATTAGTTTGTCCCATTTTGACTTGCAAAATAGAGCTATTTAACAATAAACAATAATAAACAAATATAATTTTATTTTAAAAACATGTTATGAAAGCTACACTGTTGGGTCTGTTTGGGTTGCCAGCGAGTATGAAACTAGAATCTATTCTTGCTTCTGTTAGTGAGAAATTAATATTAGGCTTTATATGGTATAATGTTTTCCCTTCACACACACAAAGTGGTAAAAAGAATAGTATATAGATTTTTAACTGGTTTTATATCAGTAAGAAGAAAAACATGTTTTTTACTACAGTATAATGATCTAGAATTGTTTTCTCTTAAATATAACTAACTCTATTTTTTAGAGGTTAACCCTGCCTTTAAATGTTTGAAAATGATTAACAGTTGAAATTTGTTAGAAATTTTGAAAAGTAATCAAAAAGTAATCATTTACATTAAAGTAATTGAAATAGCTACACTACTTATTACATTTTATATAGGGTAACTTATAATCTGTAACCTATTACATTTCCAAAGTAACCTTCCCAACACTGGTTAGGGATTTGTTCAGATGATAATGTAGCTAGGTAGCTAACACAACAAGTGATGAATTATTGTTAATATTGTTATATTAGTGGATTATTTAGTTAATGTAACCTCAGGATCAGGTCTGACTCCATTTTTGGCACAGTTTTCAGAATCTAGCCAAGTCCCATCCAACATTTTGTCAAATATCTAATGGTGCGTTCACACCAGATGCGAATTAAGCTTTAAGCGCGAGTGGTTTACATGTTAAGTCAATGCAAATACGTGAATAGACATTCTGCGGCGCAATTCGCGCGAATGAGGCGCAAATATCCGCCAAAGTTCAGATTTTTCAACTTGCGCAATTTGCGCCGTTTGCTCTAATAGTGACAACAATGAGGAGAAAATCTGGTTTATATTAATCATATATTAATATCTGGTTCAGACAAGTGTACATATGATTATCACTGTGATAACATTAAATTACATGAAACACAACAGTCTCTTTTTGTTAAATGCAAGTTTATGTATGATCAACAATACAAAAGTATAAGTAAAAGGTATAATAAGCTATACATGAAATAAAGCAAACAATTCAGTCAAACATTCAAAGTCAGTGCTAGTAGGCTACAGCGGAAACATAAAGTTAATAGCCTAAAAATAAAAAAGTAATGTAACTTCACTTTGCCCTCAGCCTAAACGATTTGCCAGGGAACAAATTATAGATCCATGAGACCAAAGATCGCCTGGTACATATACACGAATTATAGCTTGAGACACCACAGAGACATCAGAGCCAGCGGCAAATGTCTGAAGGACTAGCCGAGGAAAGACTGCTCTTGCCAGGGTTAACGAGCGCTGAGCGCCGCTGATCGCCTGGATCTCACAACTACGAAAACGGCAGATAAAATGTTCAAATAGGTACTCTTTTTATAAATAAACCACAGATTTTAGTTTTAAACAACTACATTATCGCCTGAAAAAGTCTTAAAACTACGTTTTGTCACACATTAACAAAAAACTGTAAACACAGCCCATGTCAGCCATTTCTCAACGTGACGAACCGGCTGGCAGAAGCCCCTCCCATGATGCAAATTCACGTCTGTTGTGAAGTGAATGTCACGCGCAAAGAAGCGAGTAAATTCTAAATGTTCAGGCATCCAACTTCGCGCGAATAGCACAATTTATTCGCGTCCGGTGTGAACGCACCATAAGCAATAATGCTAATGTTTACGAATCCACAAACCTTGAACCTCAGATGCAAATATAATATAAAATGTTGATTCATCTTTGTCTGGCAATCACCAGACCAAGCTCAATTTAAGATTGAACATTGGTCTGGGGAGTCTGCTATGTATTTTCTACTGCACAAGAGGCGTGATAAAGAACATAAATTAAATGACTCTGTACGCAATAGGATAGTCCTTCAACCAATCAGACCACAAGAGGCGTAATTAACGGGCAACGACCTGCCAGTAGCGCACCAGGTGGATAAGCCAGTCTGTGATTGGTTCCCGCAAAAGTGTAACAGAAGCAGTAGAAATGAATGTACAGGTTTCCAGAGTTGCAGGGCGAAATCAAATCGCCGGCAGATCAGGCAGGGTTTACCCAGTCTATCCTTGCCCATGTCTGAGAGTTTGATAAATGGCTAATCTCGCTAACAAATATATTACGGCTTTCCTTACCTTGGGTGCGAGTGATCAGTAAGCTAACGAGCAGTAAATGATAACATATGCCTTCTGTGGGTGAAGCAGATGATAAAGCTCCTAACGTTTATATTGAGAGAAATAAGGTGCTGAGAATGAATGTGCCAAGGTTTTTAGGTCGGGGTGGAGAATCTAGAGCACCGCAGGGAGGTGTTCCTTCATACTACTGCTTGGATGAGACTGAAATCCTATGAATTGTATTGCTTAGTAATGATGTGGGCAAGGAGGTAAACATATCAGGAGAGGATTTCATGTACTTTCTCTTCAAGACAACAGAGCACTGCCATCCTGTCAAGAAAATGTGACTGCGCACGACACTCACTGAATCTCCTTTTGAATTGTAATTTAATTCAAGTCTAACCCTGTGACCCCAGTAACATTCTTTTGCAAGTCTCCACACTGCCAGACAGTATATGGAAGGCCACTCGCTGAAAAATAAATGGGAGAGAAACTGCCAGCTTACAGTAGCGGCTGTGGCAATGGAAGTACTGCATTTTAAATAAAAGAAGCAATTGCTTTTTTGGTAAAGGTGTTGTCCGGCCTTCAGTATTTCTTCTAGAATTGTAATGTATTTTAGCTGGATCCAAATGGTCTTAACTGATTTGCTGGTCACTCAGATGGTCGTTACCAACATAGTTCAACAATTCAGCATTTCCTGAAACCATAGTTCAAACGAACATTTGCAAACTTGTGTGGGTGGTTCTACAGCTCTCGACCTGTGATTAGAAGCATAGTTTCTTGTTAAAATGACATGTGGACATAGATTTTGCTCTTGGGCAAAATAAGCAAGATAACACACACACATTTTAATCCATTTCTTTTAGCGTGTCAACAATCAGTGTTTTTGAAGAGTGTGAATAAATGCGCAAGGGAGTATGATGTAAGAGGGAACCCAGGATTAATCAATCATCAAATAAAACAAAAAGACAGGAAATAAAAGTGTTGGGGAGTAAATAGTTACATGTAACAGCGTTACATAATTTAAAGGTGCACTGTGTAAATTTTAGCTGCATCTAGCAGTGAGGTTGCGAATTGTAACCACCCACCACTCACCTATCCCTTTCGAAGCACATAGAGAAGCTATAGTGGCCGACACAGGACAAAGATGTCGTTGTCTGAGACAGCAGAGAGTATCTAGCTCTCTGTAGAGCAGTTTTTCCATTTAGGGCAACTGTAGAAACATGGTGGCGTAAAATGGTGACTTCACTGTAAGGGGACCTGCGGTGTACAGTGGGTCAAAAAAGTATTTAGTCAGCCACCAATTGTGCAAGTTCTCCCACTTAAAAAGATGAGAGAGGCCTGTTATTTTCATCAAAGGTACATTTCAACTATGAGAGACAGAATGAGAAAAATAAATCCAGAAAATCACATCTGATTTTTAAAGAATTTATTTGCAAATTATGGTGGAAAATAAGTATTTGGTCAATAACAAAAGTTCATCTCAATACTTTGTTATATACCCTTTGTTGGCAATGACAGAGGTCAAACATTTTCTGAAAAAAGTAATTAGTTATAGTTACTAGTTATTTCTTACAAATAGTAACTGAGTTAGTAACTGAGTTACATCATTATAAAAGTAACTAATTACCAGGGAAAGTAACTACTGTGTTTTTATTTAATTTATTTTTTTAAATGTTCAAATATGTCAAATAACTTGTATGCCCCCAATATTAAAAATGTTAAATGAATGAATTGGACACTAAATAGAATAAATTATTATTATAAAACATTGTACATTAATGTACACTATTGTAATGTTGCTGTGGGACAATGTGAGAGACACCTATCAAATTCAATATATTATTGTAAAAATTATCAGTAGGCCTACTATAGTGTAAATATTGTGTAAATATTATCAGTACTTTACTACTCCTCTGGTAGTGGAGCTCACGTTATCACCTGGGTTTTTAGCCACTAATGTTGTGGCTGTGATGATGTGAGGCTTCATTAGATTAGAGTTGCTGGCCACCAACGTGGAAAGACTCTTTCTTCCTGGGCATAAGCTGCACGTTACATAAACATTCTTACCTTTCACCTCAACGAGGGAAAAAAGTAGCGCTTATACTTCCAGTTTGCGAAAGCTACCTTTGAAGTCGTTGGACTTGCCATCGCTGACTGTGCATATGTGTGTGCGTCATAGGTGTGTGTGTGAACTCAACCTATCAACCTCAACCTTGTCTCCCACCCACCAATCATCATCAGTTGTGTGTACCACCCAACCCACCGCCCAACACGCATGGCATGGCTGGCGCGCACACACACACACACACACATGTTGCAGGTCCGACTGACATAGAGCCTGTTCGGATGAAAACCGCTTCAGTGAGCTCAATTATAGTAACGCCTCATTTTTTTTCTCAGTAACGCTAACGGCGTTGTAACGGAAGAAACAGTAATTTGTTTGATTACTCGTTACTGAAAAAAATTATTCTGTTAGTAACGCCGTTTTTTCTATAACTCTGTTATTCCCAACACTGGTTATTACACACTGTTGCTGGTAGTTTGGCCCATTCCTCCATGCAGATCTCCTCTAGAGCAGTGATGTTTTGGGGCTGTCGCTGGGCAACACAGATTTTCAACTCCCTCCAAAGATTTTCTAATGGGTTGAGATCTGGAAACTGGCTAGGCCACTCCAGGACCTTGAAATGCTTCTTACGAAGCCACTCCTTCGTTGCCCGGGCGGTGTGTTTGGGATCATTGTCAGGCTGAAAGACCCTGCCACGTTTCATCTTCAATGCTCTTGCTGATGGAAGGAGGTTTTTACTCAAAATCTCACGATACATGGCCCTATTCATTCTTTCCTTTACACGGATCAGTTGTCCTGGTCCCTTTGCAGAAAAACAGCCCCAATGCATTATGTTTCCACCCCCATGCGTCACAGTAGGTATGGTGTTCTTTGGATGCAACTCAGCATTCTTTCTCCTCCAAACACGACAAGTTGAGTTTTTACCAAAAAGTTATATTTTGGTTTCATCTGACCATATGACATTTTCCCAATCCTCTTCTGGATCATCCAAATGCTCTCTTGCAGACTTCAGATGGGCCCGGACATGTTCTGGCTTAAGCAGGGGGACACGTTTGGCACTGCAGGATTTGAGTCCCTGGCTTCCTGTTACTTTTGTCCCAGCTCTTTGCGGGTCATTCACTAGGTCCCCCCATGTGGTTCTGGAATTTTTGATCACCGTTCTTGTGATCATTTTGACCCCACGGGGTGAGATCTTGCATGGAGCCCCAGATCGAGGGAGATTATCAATGGTCTTGTATGTCTTCCATTTTCTAATAATTGCCCCAAAGTTGATTTCTTCACACCAAGCTGCTTACCTATGGCCGATTCAGTCTTCCCAGCCTGGTGCAGGTCTACAATTTTGTTTCTGTTGTCCTTTGACAGCTCTTTGGTCTTGGCCATAGTGGAGTTTGGAGTCTGACTGTTTGAGGTTGTGGATGGCATTGATGGCACCTGTTTGAACTCATTATCAGTATAAAAGACACCTTCTTTTATACTGACGAGTTCAAACAGGTGCCATTAATAGCTACAGGTAACGAGTGGAGGACAGAGCAGCCTCTTAAAGAAGTTACAGGTCTATGAGAGCCAGAAATCTTGCTTTTTTGTAGGTGACCAAATACTTATTTTCCACCATAACTTGCAAATAAATTCTTTAAAAATCAGACAATGTGATTTTCGTGATTTTTTTTCTCATTCTCATTCTGTCTCTCATAGTTGAAGTGTACCTATGATGACATGACAATTACAGGCCTCTCTGATCTTTTTAAGTGGGAGAACTTGCACAATTTGTGGCTGACTAAATATTTTTTTACCCCACTGTATGTGGATAGAAATGGCTCATTCTAAGGTTCATTATGCGAGGTCATATATAGTACACCACTGAAAACATAGTTCCCTTTCAGTCGGTGACTACGACGTACGTCGGTAATAACCGACGAATTGGGATCACTTCAGAGAGCCCCTATCAGCTTCGAGAACTTAAGAACAGGCCAATGAACAATTGGCGTGCGAGATTTGCATCTCGCGCCCCGCCCCGCGCCGCGGGTATAAACAGGAAGCGAGAGCACCGCACTGACGTCATTCACTTCGGAGCCTAACCGGCGTTTGAAGTCTACAGACTGCTTCCTGATTATTCAGCGAAGAACTCTACAAGAATACAGAGAAGAGGAATCGTGTGTGTTGGTGTGACAGCGCTTTCCAGCGGGACCGCGAACTCAAAGCTGCAAGTGAAACAACTGCTGTTATCACAGCAAACCTGTTGGTTTCGGTGGGCGTTTCCCAAATTGAGTGCAAACACAGGCTGCACTATCCCTGTGTGTTGCCGCGGTTTCCCTGGGTGCTTCAGCACTCTCTTAAAAGAGCGTTTCCTCACAAAAAGAGCAACACGGGTGTGACACTGCGTCTTTTTCAAGATGTCATTCCACCCGTGCGTTTCTGGATGCGGTCGTTCCCTCTCGCCCGCTGACGGCCACACTCACTGCATCACGTGCCTGGGCTTACAGCACGCTGAGGCAGCGTTTGTGAATAGCTCGTGTTCCCACTGCGGGAACATGACTATTGCGGTGCTTAGGTCGAGACTCACCTACCTTCGGGAAGGCGGAGTCCCCCTCCCCATACCTCGATCTAGAGCTATCCCTAACCAGGATAGACCTACTTCGACGGATGGCCGGGGTGATCTGAGGATAACGTTCAGGACAAACCCGCCTAGTGCTCCTACGCAGGTCCCTGAACCCTCTCAAGCACCGCTGCCGGTGGCGCCACCGGAAGAGATCGCTGGTCCCGCCCACGGGCGCCCAGTCATCTCTTTCGGAGCGCCCGCGGACGAGCAGATGTCGATCGCAGCATCGGAGGGGGAGTTCCAGTCCTCAGAGGATGAGGATTCAGCTGCACTGCCTCCCTCTGGGAGAGTGGCTGCGGCTGAGTCAGACCCTGAGTTGACGGCTATGCTTTCCCGGGCCGCCGAAAAGGTCGGGCTTGTGTGGAACCCTCCACCACGTCCCGAACCTTCTAGGTTGGATGATTGGTTCCTGGGGGGGGGTCGCGCTGGTTCTCAGCGTCCCGCCCCAGTGCCATTCTTCCCGGAGGTGCATGAGGAGCTTTCCAGGTCGTGGACGACACCCTTTAGTGCCAGAAACAGACCTGGAGGCTCCTCCCTCCTCACTACCCTTGACGGTGGACAGGCCAAGGGTTACGAGAGGATCGCGCCAGTCGAACGCGCTGTCGCGATGCAGCTGCGTCCGGCGACCGCCTCCGAGTGGCGTGGTGATCCTCGTCTCCCGTCCAAAGCCTGTAGGTTTTCGTCCAGTCTAACTGCGAAGGCCTACAGGTCCTGCGGACAGGCCGCGTCTGCCTTGCATGCCATGGCGTTGCTTCAGGTGCACCAAGCCCAAGCACTCCTGGACATGCATGGGGGTAGGTCTGACCCAGAGCTCCTCCGGGAGCTCCGGGCGGCGACGGACCTCGCCCTCCGGGCGACGAAAGTTACCGCCCGTTCCGTGGGTCAGGCGATGTCCACCTTAGTGCTCCAGGAACGGCATCTCTGGCTCAACCTGGCCGACATGAGGGAGACTGACAAGAACCGGTTCCTGGACTCCCCCATTTCGTCGGCCGGGTTGTTCGGCGACGCGGTCGAGAATTTCGCCCAGCAATTCTCGGCCGCCCAGAAGCAGACGGAGGCCATCAAACACATCCTGCACCGGCGGCCCGCTGCTGCCTCCACCCAGCCGCCGGCTGCAGCACCTCCGTCTGCCCGTCGCCGAGGACGTCCTCCTGCGGCCGCCTCCGCTCCCGTCCCAGCCCAGCAGCAGCCTTCCACCGGCCGTGGGCGTGGAGCCGGTCGCGGGAAGAACGTCCAGCCCGCTCAGGCCGCTGCCAAGCCAGGTGGCAAGCGCCGTCGGAAGAGACCCTGAGACGGGCCGCCCAGAGATGGAGGGAACTGCTCTTCAGGAGATGGCTGCAGCACCACTCCTTCCCCCGGTGGAGGGCCGGGGGAACCCCATTTTTCTTTCTGTTCCGCCACTGGCCCCAGTGCCAGTGGCACCCAAATTTTCAATAAAAGAGCAGTTTCCAACATCTCTGGGTGCCAAGAGAGCGCGTCTGGCGGTATGCGACGCTACCATGCCTCGTACCCCTCAGACACCTCTCTCCTCGCCAACAGGGGGCGTCGGTTGTGCGGACGCACACAAAGTGCCTCCCCACACTCGCCCGTCCCCTCAGCGGATGCAGGTCGTGTGTCAGACCCAGACCCCTGCACGGACCACTCCTATGTCGTCCTGGGGCCCCTGCGTTCCGCTGCGCTGCCCCGCTCCGGGTACGTCCGTGGTGCGGATGATCCCGCTTGCTCGGTCTCTGGGGGCCTGGCTAGCGCTCCCCAGCCCGTCTCGCTGGATCATCCGCACCATCAGACTCGGCTATGCGATTCAGTTCGCCCGGCGTCCCCCGAAGTTCAGGGGTGTCCACTTCACTTCTATACCGAAGGAGGGCGCCCCCGTGCTTCAGGCGGAGATCGCGGTCCTGTTGGCGAAGGACGCGATAGAGCCGGTCCCTCCAGCCGATATGAAGTCCGGGTTTTACAGCCCGTACTTCATTGTACCCAAGAAAGGTGGCGGGTTACGACCGATCCTGGATCTGCGTTACTTGAACCGCTCCCTTCACAGGATGCCGTTCCGAATGTTAACCCAGAAACGCATCTTCAGGTGCATCCGTCCCCAGGATTGGTTTGCAGCGATCGACCTGAAGGACGCGTACTTTCATGTCTCGATTCTCCCTCGACACAGACCGTTTCTACGCTTTGCTTTCGACGGACGGGCATACCAGTACAAAGTCCTACCCTTCGGGTTGTCCCTGTCGCCCCGTGTCTTCACGAAAGTCGCGGAGGCGGCCATTGCTCCCATGAGAGAGCGTGGTGTTCGTATCCTCAACTATCTCGACGACTGGCTGATTCTTGCCCAGTCGCGGGAGCAGTTGTGCGAACACAGGGACATGGTGCTCCGGCACCTCAGCCAGTTGGGTCTTCGGGTCAACTGGGAGAAGAGCAAACTCTGTCCCGTACAGAGGATCTCTTTTCTCGGGATGGAGATCGACTCGGTCGCCATGACTGCGCGCCTCACAGAGGAGCGCGTCCAGTCGGTGCTGAGCTGCTTGAGTACGCTCAAACGCAGTACAGCGGTTCCACTGAAACATTTTCAGAGGCTCCTGGGGCATATGGCAGCAGCAGCCGCAGTAACGCCGCTAGGGCTGCTCCATATGAGACCGCTTCAGCACTGGCTACACGACCGGGTCCCGAGATGGGCGTGGCACAGCGGGTCCCTCCGTGTTCAAGTGACGCCGAGATGCCGCCAAACCCTCACCCCGTGGTCGGACCCTTCTTTTCTACGGGCAGGAGTGCCTCTAGAACAAGTGTCCAGGCATCATGTTGTCTCCACGGATGCCTCACCCACGGGCTGGGGTGCCACGTACAACGGGCTTGCAGTGTCGGGTCTGTGGACGGGGCCCCAACTGCAATGGCATATCAATTGCCTAGAGTTGCTGGCAGTTCGTCTTGCTCTCAGCCGCCTCAAGGGGTCGCTCAAAGACAAGCACGTTCTGGTCCGGACGGACAGCACGACGGCCGTTGCGTACATCAACAAATAAGGTGGTCTACGCTCCCGCCGTTTGTCCCAACTCGCCCGCCATCTCCTCCTGTGGAGTCAGAAGCATCTGAGGTCCCTTCGTGCTATTCACATTCCGGGCCTGCTCAACCGTGCGGCCGACGAGCTGTCGCGGTTGCCAGTGCTTCCCGGAGAGTGGCGACTCCACCCCCAGGTGGTCCAGCTGATTTGGAGTCGCTTTGGGGCCGCACAGATCGATCTGTTTGCCGCCCACGACACGACCCACTGCCAGTTGTTTTATTCCCTGTCCGAGGGGACCCTCGGCACGGATGCACTGGCACACAGCTGGCCCCGGGCTCTGCGCAAATATGCGTTTCCCCCAGTGAGCCTTCTTGCACAGACACTGTGCAAGGTCAGGGAGGACGAGGAGCAACTCCTCTTGGTAGCTCCGTACTGGCCCAACAGGACGTGGTTCCCGGAACTAGTGCTCCTCGCGACAGCACCTCCTTGGCCCATTCCTCTGAGGCAGGACCTTCTGTCTCAGAGACGGGGCACCCTATGGCACCCGCGTCCAGACCTCTGGAAACTCCATGTCTGGTCCCTGGACGGGACGCGGAGGTTCTAGGTGACCTACCGCAAGCGGTAGTCGACACCATCGCTTCCGCCAGAGCCCCCTCTACGAGACGGCTATATGCGTTGAAGTGGAACCTGTTCGTCGACTGGTGCTCTTCTCGCCGAGAAGACCCCCGGAAATGTTCGATCGGATCTGTGCTATCTTTTCTTCAAGACGGGTTGGAGAGAAGGCTGTCTCCCTCCACCCTCAAGGTATATGTGGCCGCCATCGCCGCAAGCCATGACCTCATTAATGGTGAGTCCTTAGGCAAGCATGATCTGATCGTCAGGTTCCTAAGGGGAGCGAGGAGACTAAATCCTCCTCGCCCTTCTTCTATACCCTCTTGGGACTTGACTCTGGTGCTGACCGCACTTCAGAGGGCGCCCTTCGAGCCTTTACAGTCAGTAGAGCTTAAGATCTTGTCTCTAAAGACAATACTCCTGATTGCATTGGCCTCAGTTAAGAGGGTAGGGGACCTGCAGGCATTTTGGGTCGACGAATCGTGCCTGGAATTCGGGCCAGGTGATTCTCAGGTGATCCTGAGACCCCGGCCTGGATATGTGCCCAAGGTTCCCACTACTCCCTTCCGGGACCAAGTGGTGAGCCTGCAAGCGCTGCCTTCGGAGGAGGCAGACCCAGCCCTAGCTTTGCTCTGTCCCGTCCGTGCTCTCCGGACTTATGTTGACAGAACGCAAAGCTTCAGGACCTCAGAGCAGCTCTTCGTCTGTTACGGAGGACAGCAGAAGGGAAAGGCTGTCTCCAAGCAGAGGATGGCCCACTGGATAGTGGATGCCATCGTCTTGGCGTATGATTCCCAAGACGTGCCCTGCCCGCTCGGGGTTAGAGCGCACTCCACCAGGGGTGTAGCTTCTTCCTGGGCGCTGGCTCGTGGCGCCTCGCTGACAGACATTTGTAGAGCTGCGGGCTGGGCGACACCCAACACGTTCGCTAGATTTTATAGCCTGCGTGTAGAGCCGGTGGCTTCTCGTGTGCTCGCTTCCCATAGTCAGCTTCACTGAAGTACCCGTTCTAGTGTCGGCTTGCTGCGCCATTCCCTTCCCCTGGAACGGATACGTGCGCTTATTTCTCGTACGTGCTCCCTGTTGAGTCCTCCGCACCCCTCGGCAGTCGGATGTTGCGGAGCGTCCGACGCCAGGTCTGGCACTCGTATGCATTGGTGGAACTTGTGTCAGGCTGGGTTCCGTATGTCGTGACCCCTACGGCGGTCCCATACGTGTATCTCCACGGTACAGCTCCCTACGGCGAGCTCGTGTCTTTCCCTTGGCAGAGTTCTCTGCCGTCTCAGTACGGTGTCGTCCCCCGCCTAGTTGCCGGGGCCTCCCCTGGGACTCCGTATGTTGTGCTGCCCACGGCCAGCCCATACGTGTTCTCCACATGGTAACTCCCCCTGGGCATGATGTGGCTCCCGCAGCGTCCTTCGGGCACGCTTTCCCAGCGTTATCCAATCAAGTCTGCTGAATGGGTCTTGCGGAACAGCAGTATGACTCTTCTAGCGTGAATCTTCCCGCCCGCTTCAGTACGGGGTCTGAGGGGCTCTCGCTGGGCGCTGGAAGTGGTAGTAACTGTGGCGTTTTCCATAGGGATCCCAATTCGTCGGTTATTACCGACGTACGTCGTAGTGACCGACTGAAAGGGAACGTCTCGGTTACGTATGGTAACCCTCGTTCCCTGAAGGAGGGAACGGAGACGTACGTCCCGTCGCCACAGTTCCTTCCATCACTGCTTGGCCGGTCTGGTTCGGCTCCTCAGTGAAAAACGTCAGTGCGGTGCTCTCGCTTCCTGTTTATACCCGCGGCGCGGGGCGGGGCGCGAGATGCAAATCTCGCACGCCAATTGTTCATTGGCCTGTTCTTAAGTTCTCGAAGCTGATAGGGGCTCTCTGAAGTGATCCCAATTCGTCGGTTATTACCGACGTACGTCTCCGTTCCCTCCTTCAGGGAACGAGGGTTACCATACGTAACCGAGACGTTATGTATATTATATTGCATTTCTGTCAATAGATCCTCATAAATATTACAAACTGCACCTTTAATTACAAAATAAATGTAACTGTAATCCGTTACAGTTACTGAGATTTTTTAAAAATTAAATTACAGTTACTTATGAAAATGTTAACAATTACAAAGGGGGTTACATCTGAATATTTTCTGTAAAAAGCTAGGATATGTTGAATAATATGAATTTGTTGCTATGCCTGTTTTTGATGTGTACAATGCCTTCTGCAATTTAAAGGCTGTTTAGTAAAGCGATGTTATTCTGATGCTTTTGATTGGCTCTTTTGTTTAAATTTGCAGCGCATCACATCTGCCAATTACATCCACATTGCCGCAGAAAGCTTTAGGCTACAACCTAGGCTAAATCCGAAATCGCCCCCTATACCCTCAAATAGTGCACTATTTGAAAGGACAGCCATTTTTAGTGGTGTCCGAAACCATAGTGGACGTTATTGAGTGCACTCATTCAATCCCACATTGCACCGCAATAATGAGTGTACAGCCGATGTACACTCAACGGGCTGTCCGAATTCACTCACTCCTTCAAGTGAACTGTATTAGTGGACTAACATAGGGAATAGTGAATGAGGGTTTAGGGGGCGATTTCGGATTCAGCCCTAGTCTCGTGTAGCCAGAACTTCAGACTGACGGCAGAAGGTCTGGACTTTTTTTCCGCAGCTTTCATTGGCCAAGGACCGCCCAAGAGGAAGTTTGACATGTTTGACATGAAGAACTGACATGTAACGCAACCAGTCAGTTTTTTTTAGGGGCGTGGAAATGTCTGATGTCCCTGCAATAACAGACCGACGTGCATCTATAAATTATTTATTCATGAACGTTGTGCAAGTTTACTGCAACAATGGAGCTGCAAACTTCACATACTTTTGAAAATCCAGTGTTTAGCGTTCATTGCCACAGTTGTAAACCCGACGGCGTTCTTCTTCCACAAGGGAGTTTGGCGTCACGGCATTTGTTTCCAGGCGGACCATTAAAGAAAGCAACACACACGTCTCAGGGACATCCTGTAGAATTCATCCAATCAGATGAAGACTTTGAAACTCCTGAAGTGTTTCCAGATAAGGGTGCCATATGCATCAGACGTTCAGTCAATGGTCCGTGGGCGTGACTTCTGAGGCTATGAGTGAGCAGACTCTTAAACCTCTCACATAAGCTCTCGTCAACGTGAACTGTGAAATCTAAACGTTTTCTTTGCATTATTCCCCAGTGTCCTGTACCACTAGGACAAAACGCTTTTGTCATAGCATTCCTGATTAGTATATTGGTGTGGATAAAAGCGAAAGTGAAAAAAATGTAAATGTATTTCAGCTATACCCATTACTAACAGCTGCATAAAATCAAGCCCAGAGCCATGCAATCTCCACAGACAAACATTAAAATCGAATGAATGTGGCTTAATTTTATATATAAGGCTAAATTAGCTCAAATACATCAAGAATACATCACATTTCCCTATAGTGTCTCCTGAAAAGCACTTGTGCATGTGTTTGGATATTTTTATGTGCCTATTGTAATTCTCAGCGTCAGTCAGTAGCACCAAAACAGCAGGGGCAAAAAAAGAAAGCACACTCTTAAAAAGCTATACGAAGAAGTAAACTCCATTTAACTAAAGATCTTTGGGGAGCTTAAGTGGTTTAAAAATCAATGCCGCAGCATGCGACTGGTGAACAAATAAACACAACCAACTATATATAAACTGGAACTCATTCAAAATGTCTGTAAAACTGCGGATGACTCATCTAACTCTGATTACACCCGGCAGGCATCCTTTCCTCATCTTTTCATCTGTTCCCCTCTATTCAAATATACTGCAGTGCAAAGTGAAGGAACCGACAGAATCCAATGGATATAGTTCCTTCTCACACAAGCAATCCCAATGCTAAATGTACAATCGGTCCCCATCAATGAAGAAATGCACAAGCATGCTAAAGAAACGGGAGCATTAATGCAGGAAATAAGCAGGAACGAGGAAACGCGAGCAAGGTTCAAATTACACGCCATGCGTCGCTGTAAAGAAACTTGGAAGTTTTAATGAGCACAGAGTGAGGAGATGTGAATAAGAGAGACATGCCTCAATAAAATACTCATATCTGTGTCCTCATATTGCAGTGGCTTATTGCAATAATCTTTTTAACATCAGTGAGGGCGAAAGAAATAAGCCTGTAAGAGATAAGGGAAACGGGAAACACGCTCTGCGGATTTCTTTCAATTTGGACTCGGTCTTTTGTCATGCGGTTTGATTTGAGGGAAACAATTTCCTCTTTTACGTAACTTTTAATTTAATTCCACCCTGAGGGCCAGCTGTTTACCACAACATTTGTTTTCATAGTGTTTGTTTCTCAAAATGAATGCTTGAGTGCTATTATGTTAAAATCTGCGGTTCCGCTAATCCCTCGTGTATGTGGAGCCACACATCACTGAATAAAAATAGCCTATCATAACTCACTTATGCTAATCTAAATGAGATATGCTATCTAACAGATGATGATTACACATAAAAGCTGAGAGGAAGATTTTGACATTTTGTACTATATATAGGCTAAAATGGTATGTAAAATCAGGCTAAATGATACTTGAGCTCAATTAAAAACCTGTATAATTAAATGAGTATTACTACAATCACATTGCATTTGCTAGCCAGAAACATACTGTATGCAATCAGAGACACACGATTGACCAGCACATTGGCTGCGTCCGGAACCTGGAAAATGCTGCCTTCGGAGGACACATTTCAAGGTAGGAAGGCATCAAGGCACGTCCGAATCTAATGTTAGCTTCACTTCCTGTCTCCTGAGATGCCTTCATCTGATCGAGATTTGAAGGCAGCATATAATGTATCCTTCGCTGGCTTGTAAGGCAGCGTTTGTGCATGAAGGCACCTCACAAAACTAATTTCGGACAGACTTCTTAGGCAGTGTAACCGTTTAATGATCGACAGCAAAATAGAGAGAGCTTTGGTGAGAACTAAACACATATTTATTAATTACTACATTAGTAATTTCTCGCTAGAAATGACATCAAAAGTGGAAAAAAACTTACATTTACACACAAACTGACCAGCAAATGCAACTTTCAGATGGCATCTTTTTCCCCCCAGCTCAACTGTTACAGAATGGAACGCACAGGATTGTAGGATATCAAAGGCAGCGAAGGATACATTAAGCTGCCTTCAAAACTCGATCAGATGAAGGGATCTCAGGAGACAGGAAGTGAAGCTAACATTAGATTCGGACATGCCTTGATGCTTTCCTACCTTGAAATGTGTCCTCCGAAGGCAGCATTTTCCAGGTTTCGGATGCAGCCATTGGGTGCGTCTCAATCAGCTCCCTAGCTCAGTAGTCAGGGCACTGATCAGGGAGTCAGCCCATTGACTTATGTCCTGATCAGAGCCCTGACTACTGAGCAGGTAGCTGATTGAGACGCACCACTTGTATCGCTGTGACACTAAGGCCCTGTCCCAAATGGCACCCTAAACCCTCACGGTCTTCCTCTGAGTCCGCACTTTCACGACGTAATGCTTTGACTGCCGGGAAGAAGTCCGCTGCGTAACCCACACCAGTCCGGGCTCGGCAGAAGTGTGCATCGAGGGCGCATATCGACCTCAATGTCACCCTTCTGAGACCTAAAATGACAAATGGGACACCCTGCGGTCTCGTGGACTTAACGAATATGTGCACGCTGCCGTCATTGTATGTCCACAAGACCGAAAGTGCACATGAAGTGTGCCATTTGGGACAGGGCCTAACAAACCTGAAAGAAACCTGACTGTAGAAGAAGACAAGTTGCTCTATAGCACCCCTTGTGGCTAAACTGAAAATCACAGGACAGCAGTACAAAGTTGATTCTGTGCTAATTTGATCTAATATTGGATGTTTTTTTTTTATGTTGTTGATTTAAGTAGCAAATGAGAATCAATAAAATGAATGCTTAAATTTTGAGACAATGGTCTTAATGCTATTGAGGTGGTCTTAAAGGAGAACTCCGGTGAATTTTTAAGTTAATCTTATATACCTGTGTCCAGGGGGGAGGAGCGTCATGTGTGTGAAGAGTGAAGATCGGCTCACAAGTGAAGAAGAAATGGTTCGTAACGCTCCTCCCCCCTGGACTATTTACATTTTACCGGCTACAACTGAGTTCCCACGGGACTTCAGCGCGAGACTACTGCTTGCCGTCTAAAACACTATCTCGGTGAGTTTAAACAATGACTAAGTTGCTAAACGCATCTTGTTGTCATGTAAGGGCCCTGTTCATGTTGGACAGACATTTTAATGGCATTTTGTGTCTGTTAAGAGGCACAAAGACACTCTTTATGTATATGCCCCCGTAGCTGCCGTGTTAGCTGAGTGGGAGCTCTGGGCATTAACTGTTACAGCTCCGTGTTGCAAGCACCAATCCGGTTAGTTTTTTTTTTTCTATAGACAGTACTCACAAAGGTATAACGATCAAGATTAACTTAAAACGTTATCCTTTAATGATTTTCCATTTTGTTCAAGCTAATTAAAGCAACAGTTTGTCAATAATGGGAGAATATGTAAAAGTATGGTATTTGGGCTGAAAGCGCCCCAGCTGTTAGAGTTAAAGGCATAGTAATTAACATGATAATAAACAGCTGGATGACTTTTCCAGTTGTTGACATGACATGGTTAGATTCAGATGGAAAATTTCATATATCCTTTTGGGTGTCTACCTTATATAATATCCATATTTATAATGAAACCATAATATTTCAAAATACAATATTAATCATAACATATAATAAAATATAATTTATTGTTACTACTGTAAATATACACCGATCAGGCATAGCATTATGTTGCTATCCTTTTGCAGCCAAAACAGCCCTGACCCATTGAGGCATGGACTCCACTAGACCCCTGAAGGTGTGCTGTGTTATCTGGCACCAAGATGTTAGCGGCAGATCCTTTAAATCCTGTAAGTGGCGAGTCTGGGCCTCCATGGATCGGACTTGTTTGTTCAGCACATCCCACAGATGCTCGATTGGATTGAGATCTGAGGAATTTGGAGGCCAAGTCACACCTCAAACTCTCTGTGCTCCTCAAACCATTGCTGAACCACATTTTCTTTGTGGCAGGGCGCATTATCCTGATGAAAGAGGACACAGCCACCAGGGAATACGGTTTCCATGAAAGGGTGTACATGGTCTGCAACAATGCTTAGGTAGGTGGTACGTGTCAAAGTAACATCCACATGGATGGCAGGACCCAAGGTTTCCAAGCAGAACATTGCCCAAAGCATCACACTGCCTCCGATGGCTTGCCTTCTTCCCATAGTGCATCCTGGTGCCATGTGTTCCCTAGGTAAGCGACGCATCCATCCACGTGATGTAAAAAGACGTGATTCATCAGACTGGGCCACCTACTTCCATTGCTCCGTGGTCCAGTTCTGATGCTCACGTGCCCAGAGAGGTCAGCATGACTGGTCTGTGGCTATGCTGCCCCATGGGCAACAAACTGCGATGCACTGTGTATTCTGACACCTTTCTATCAGAACCAGCATTAACTTCCTGAGGAATTTGGGCTACAGTTGCTCGCCTGTTTGATTGGACCACACGGGCCAGCCTTCGCTCCCCACATGCATCAATGAGCCTTGGCCGCCCATTTGATAGATTCTGACCACTGCAGAACGGGAACACCCCACAAGAGCTGCAGTTTTGGAGATGTTCTGACCCAGTCGTCTAGCCATCATAATTTGGCCCTTGTCAAACTCTCTCAAATTCTTACGCTTGCCCATTTTTCCTGCTTCTAACACAACAAATTTGGGGACAAAATGTTCACTTGCTGCCTAATATATCCCACCCACTAACAGCTGCCGTGATGAAAAGGTAATCACTGTTATTCACTTCAAACTGTCAGATGTTATGCCTGATCGGTGTATATCAAATTATTATGGGATCTTCTTCAATGCTTTCAGAATGTATACTTTTTAAAAATTATTTTGTTTCTGTATTTTTTTTAAAAAATGCTTACGGTGTGTCTTCAGCCCCGTTGTACCCTATTAGTAGACTGTCTGCTTAATATCTGCTAACACTTTATTTTGATGGTCCAACAACAGATATTCTACTGGCTACAAATAACTTTGCAAGTACACATCAACTTATTCTAATCCTTACATCTACTAATAATCTAATGAGAGTTAGATGACATGTTGTTGCGAAGTTACCTATAGTTCGTAAAATGTCTAAAGTGGAGCACTGAAATAAAGTGTAACTGAAAAATTATATTTCAATGTTTTTGCATTAGTGGCTAAGATGAAAATGCAGTGCTTACATTTGTTGGATAATGAACTACGTTCTGTCAAATTTCCAAACTTGTGAAGTTGAGCTTGTATTGCTAACAGATCTAATGTAAGATTTTTGGCCATTAATGTTTGGTCACATTAGCAAAATGTCAGCGAAAGTTCATTTGTTTATGAAGCATTGCTCACACAGAATTCACTTTCAAACCAATCAGCTTTCTGTTGGTCAACTTTGCATGGGAACATTTTTCCTAAATGCATGGATTCCTAAGGAAATTACAGTATTTCACCTGTAAAAATCGCACCTTAACCTTGTTTAACTTAACTTGTTGTGAAATCTGCATGGAGGAATCTTTCCTAATTCCATGAATTTCTATTGAAATGCAGATGAAAATGTGCTGAGCATTGGTAAACGTGACAACACCTTAATATTTGGGGCTTAATTTTAATTTTACGTTTCTTAAATAAACCAAATGTTGGCGATGAGGTGCTTTGTAGGCATGTGACGGTATAACATTTCCATATAACGATAATTGCTGAAGCTTTTATCACAAAGTGCAGAATTTTCCAAAACACATGCTGAGGTGAATTTGGAGCTTCTTCCCTGCCATCATTTTCAATAGGTTGGTACAATGGATTACAGACCATTTAGTTAATTGGCAGGTATTTTGTCTGCAAGGGAAACTATCCAAGGGATAATCTATTGTAATGAGCTTCAAGCACGTCACATGCCAGGAACATTGTAAGTGGGAAAACTCGATCAATGTCAATGTGCTTAAAATCCCTCTTTGCTAATTACTATGTTGAATCGCTCCACAAGCTAATTCTGTGTTGCATGCACAACTGGATTCGATACCATGTGAAGTTTTTCACAGGTATGTTGCCTTCAAAAATGTCACTGCTCAGCAGTAGAACAGTGTAGCACACCATTGGTGTCAAAACTACAGGTTACTTAAAGTGTAATGTTGCTAACGGTTGTCCCCACACAATCACAAAATGGAGGAATATTAGTGCACCTATCATTATGAGGACATTCTATAGGCATAATGGTTTTTATACTGTATAAACTGTATATTCTCTCCCCTTACACCATTCTTACACCAACCCTACCCCTAAACCTTCCAATCACACAAAACTTTCTGCATTTTTGAGGTTTCTGCAAAACCTCATTCTGTATGATTTATAAGCTTGTTTCCTCATGGGGGACCTCAATTTAGGTCCCCACGGTGACACGAGTCCCCATGAGTTTAGGTTTAAGTCCCGACCGGGATAGAAAAACATGAACACATGCACACACAGTTTAGTGGTAACCATAAAATAACATTTGAATGCATTGATCCTGCAACCAGAATCAAGTATTCCAGAGTGCCATCAGTGTAAAAAAAACCCATAGATAAACCATCCACAGAAAGCAGTTAGGTCAGCAAGTTCAACTCCATCTATAACTGTTATATCTTGAGAAAATCGTGTTGTCAAGCTCTTGGGGATGAATTTTTTAAATACGCATTGCTTTCAATCTTCAGTATTTGCACAAATTGTCCTTTAACATAACACTTGACATCAATATCTGACAGCAAATCTTTGCACCACATGCCACAGACTTTAGACATGCAGAGAAGATGCTGTGTTTTTAATCCTGGCTTCTCTCTGCAGCACTAATGAGCACTGGACAGAAATACATCCCGGTGCATGAAAGAACAGAGGGTACAGCCTACAGTCTGCAGACCACCACTGAAGTCTTCAACATTATGAGACCCACATTGGCCCGGACCGACAGAGGCTGCACGCTCTATTTATGGCCCATTAACAGTAGCACTATTCCTCTGGGTCGTGTTTGATCATCTCCATATATCTGATAATGAGCATCTCTTAGATGAGCGCTTGTTTTTGATGCAAATAACTAAAAGACTAACAAGGACTGTATACTGATGGAGCTGCCAATGAGGAGATGATATTGATGATCCTCAACTGTTCACTTCATCATGTTGCCACAACAACGAGAGAGGTATGTAAATATAGATAATAACAATAACAGTATATATATATATATATATGTATTTGAACACGTTCTCCCACTTAGAAATCATGGAGGGGTCTGAAATTGTCATTGTAGGTGCATGTCCACTGTATTATGAGACATAATCTAAAAAAGAAAATCCAGAAATCACAATGTATGATTTTTTAACTATTTATTTGTATGATACAGCTGCAAATAAGTATTTGAACACCTGAGAAAATCAATGTTAATATTTGGTACAGTAGCCTTTCTTTGCAATTACAGAGGTTTTGGCCCACTCCTCCAGACAGATCTTCTCTACATCAGTCAGGTTTCTGGCCGGTCGCTGAGAAACACAGAGTTTGAGCTCCCTCCAAAGATTCTCTATTGGGTTTAGGTCTGGAGACTGGCTAGGCCACGCCAGAACCTTGATATGTTTCTTACAGAGCCACTCCTTGGTTATCCTGGCTGTGTGCTTCGGGTCATTGTCATGTTGGAAGACCCAGCCTCGACCCATCTTCAATGCTCTAACCGAGGGAAGGAGGTTGTTCCCCAAAATCTCGCAATACATGGCCCCGGTCATCCTCTCCTTAATACAGTGCAGTCGCCCTGTCCCATGTGCAGAAAAACACCCCCAAAGCATGATGCTACCACCCCCATGCTTCACAGTAGGGATGGTGTTATTGGGATGGTACTCATCATTCTTCTTCCTCCAAACACGTTTAGTGGAATTATGACCAAAAAGTTATATTTTGGTCTTATCTGACCACGACTTTCTCCCATGACTCCTCTAGATCATCCAAATGGTCATTGGCAAACTTAAGACGGGCCTTGACATGTGCTGGTTTAAGCAGGGGAACCTTCCGTACCATGCATGATTTCAAACCATGACGTCTTAGTGTATTACCAACAGTAACCTTGGAAACGGTGGTCCCAGCTCTTTTCAGGTCATTGACCAGCTCCTCACATGTAGTTCTGAGCTGATTTCTTAGGATCATTTCTTAACCTTTCTTAGGATCATTGAGACCCCACGAGGTGAGATCTTGCATGGAGCCCCAGTCCGAGGGAGATTGACAGTCATGTTTAGCTTCTTCCATTTTCTAATGATTGCTCCAACAGAGGACCTTTTTTCACCAAGCCGCTTGGCAATTTCCCCGTAGCCCTTTCCAGCCTTGTGGAGCTGTACAATTTTGTCTCTAGTGTCTTTGGACAGCTCTTTGGTCTTGGCCATGTTAGTAGTTGGATTCTTACTGATTGTATGGGGTGGACAGGTGTCTTTATGCAGCTAACGACCTTAAACAGGTGCATCTAATTTAGGATAATAAATGGAGTGGAGGTGGACATTTTAAAGGCAGACTAACAGGTCTGAAGGTCAGAGGGTCAGAATTCTAGCTAATAGACAGGTGTTCAAATACTTATTTGCAGCTGTATCATACAAATAAATAGTTAAAAAATCATACATTGTGATTTCTGGATTTTTTTTTTTAGATTATGTCTCTCACAGTGGACATGCACCTACGATGTCAATTTCAGACCCCTCCATGATTTCCAAGTGGGAGAACTTGCAAAATAGCAGGGTGTTCAAATACTTATTTTACTCACTGTATATATATATATATATATATATATGTATCTGCACTGATTGAGGGATGATTCGTATTAAGTTGTAATATAATCTAATGAACAGAACTGAAAATATGACTGAAAACAACAAAATACAGCATTACCTAACACTGAAGTTACATACATAACATTACATAATTACATACATGCATTATGTTGATCACAATTTGGGTGATGATATAAAAAAAGATGACTTAAAATGCCACACAGAGGCTCAAATCAATTAATTGCCTTTTTAATCTGTATAATAATATTAAAATAAACTGATTTATTAGAGATAACTGGACTTTCAAACTTTTCAAACTACTTGTTTTCAATATAATATAATATGGTAACACTTTACAATAAGGTTTCATTGAACTTCTATAGCATTTATTGATCTTTGTTAATGTTAATTTCAACATTTACTAATACATTATTAAAATCAAAAGTTGTATTTGTCATAATTCGATAAAACACTGTGAAGTAATACGAACAAACAATGAACAGCTGTTGTTTTATTAACTAACGTTAATAAATATTAACAAATACAATAACAAATGTATTGCTTATGGTTAGTTCATGTTCATTAATACATGAACTAATGTTAACAAATTAGACCTTATTGTAAAGTGTTGCCTATTATATAATTTAATAAAACATGTATAATAATTTAAAATTATATTAACAATAATATTAATATAACTAACACTATAATATATTTTATGATATATATTTTCCAGTCTAATATAAAATTTTATATAATAAATATATATTATATTAATAATATTAATGTTATTAATATGTTTCTATATATTACTGTATATATTAGTATACTATAATATATTCGTATATTTACATAATATATATATATATATTTACAAACAATGATGTAGTGTTTCATCACTGCTTCTCAGCTTGTTACTGGAAAAGCTAAACAACTTTCAAACTACTGGAAAATGTTGTAAAAAGGAAAAAAGTGTGTGTTTTTTTTTTTATCTGAAATGACTGTAAGACATTAATAATGTTGCAAAATGTTTCTATTTCAAATAAAAGTTGTTTTCAAATTTGTATTCATCAAAGAATCCTGAAAAAAACAAAAAAAAAAACAATATCAAGCAGCACAAGCATGGTCCATTTTGGACCATGAATCATTAATGTATCTTGAGCAGCAAATCATCATATTAGAATGATTTCTGAAGGATCATGTGAAGGATAATGATGTATCACAGTAATAAATTGCATCTTAAAATATAATATAATAGAACATTTTAAATTGTAATATCAAAATATTACTGTTTTTATTGTATTTATGATCAAACAAGTGCAGCATTGGTGAAGATACTTCTTTCAAAAACTTGCTGACTTACCGACTTTTGAACAACACAAACTTTTGAACAACACAAACTTTTGAACAACACTGTACACAACCAAAACTCAACAAATGCAGGTAAGCAGTGATGCAATAGGGAAATTAGAAACATTTTTGCTGTAAAGATGTATGATATGTGGACTTTATCACATGACAGGATGCAGATGATCTCAAAATGGCAGCCACTGTAAGGGGGCGACTCTTCTTTTTCGAGTCTTCACCTCATGATTTGGAATACATTTATAAAACCGCATTTAATTAGCACTTTATCATAGACTCACCCGCTCTGCAGATTGTGCAGTCCCAAAGAAGATGGGTATGAAGGCCAGCCAGATGATGCAGGTGGTGTACATGGTAAATCCAATGGGCTTGGCCTCATTGAAGGTCTCCGGCACTCCCCTGGTCTTGATTGCGTAAACAGTGCACGTTACCATCAAAAGGATGCTATAGCCCAGCGAGCAGATGAGTGACAGGTCCGAGATGTCACACTTGAGCACGCCGCGGGCGTTTTCAGGGTCCTGTGTGCGCTGCTCGCCGTAATCCACAACGGTGTGCGGCGGGTCCGCCACAAACCACACAAACACCCCCATTAACTGAACCGAGATGAGGCTGAAGGTGATGACTAGCTGGGAAGCGGGGCTAATGAACCGGGGCGCCGCGACCGAGCACTTGCCCTGCTCAAAGATCCGATGGATGCGGTTGGTCTTGGTGAGCAAGGCGGCGTAGCTGAAACACATGCCGAGACCCAGGAAGATCCTGCGGAAGGAGCAGACGGCCACTCCGGGCGCAGCTATCATGGGGAACGTGATGACGTAGCAAAGGAAAATCCCTGTTAGGAGCACGTAACTCATTTCCCTGCCAGAGGCACGTACGATTGGCGTGTCGTTGTAACGCACGAAGGTCACCACGACAAAGGTGGTGGCGAGGATTCCCAGGATGGCAATGAAGACGGGCACCACGGCCCACGGTGAGTGCCACTCCAGCTTAATGATGGGGATCGGCTGGCAGCCGGTGCGATTTTGATCTGGCCGTTGCTCGTAAGGGCAAAGCTGGCATGTGAACTCGCTGGCCTGGTAATGGTAGCCCTCGCAGCGCTCGCAGTGCCAGCAGCAGGGAACCCCCTTCACAACCTTCTTCCGCTCGCCCGTCTGACAGGGCAGGCTGCACACAGATGCGGGCACAACTGCATCCCCGCTCGCCCACTGCATAACATTCATCTGAAGAGAAACATCACAATTATTCTCGTAATCTCGTAAACAATAACCCTTTTACAAAGTTTTAATTTTGTATTTAGGGTCAAGTAGAATAGGATTTAAGCTTAAGGGTCAGATTTACTAAACATGGCAAATTAGGACCCTATCATACACCCGCAAGTGTTTTTTACTAGTTTCAGCCCAACACAGTTATTGTTGTTTAAACAGCAAATGCACTCGTGCCCATCTGTTCGCCCCTGGGCGTGCTGGTCTGAACACAAGGTGTGTTCAGGCGCATTGTTGGCGCGTTGCCATTTTGTGGCAACTGAAAACGACTGCACCATTGACCAACAAAAACTGGTCTAAAGTCATTAGCGCAGTATTTTTTGTTTTATTTAAAGGGTGTGTTAGTAATATGCGCATATAGGCGGGTGCACAACGTGCGTAGACACACACAGGAACGCAGCAGCGTGCAAACATTTTTAAATATTAGAAATAAAAGGATTCCTCTCTGGAGAAGTGTTCAGTCTTTCCACTCCAAATTCCACCATGTAAATACCAAATCCGCCATGGTGCAAGCACATCTGGCTTTTAAAGGGAATGGGAGATGAGACTCTGATTGGTTTATTGCATGTTATGCCCAAAACACACCCATGACTCTTTAAGAGACTAGGGACAGCCCTTTTAGACCATGCGCCTGGCACGCCAACCATTATTTCTCTTTTTAGCAAAAATGGATTCGGACACACCCTAAGTGACCATGCGCTTAGATTGTTAAAATAGGGCCCATGGTGTAAGCACAATCACATAAAAGCGCTGATGGGAGTGGAAAGTTCTACATGATCTAACTTTGGTGTGATCTACTGACAACGTGCAAATTAAAGAACACAGACATAGCCGGATCATTTCCATAATAATGACTAATGCAATCCACCAAGAGCAGTGCAAATTAGCATTTGGTTTAAGAAATGCTTTTTTTGGGTGGTAAATAATGGCGCAAAAAAACTATAAATCGATAAGCTTAAAACGTAGTAAATCACTTTACGATTAATTTAAATACTCTCCTCCCATAAATTTTGCATCCGAAAGGAAAACTCCTACAAATGCATAATAAAGTCAACCGCAAAAATAACCCTGTCCATGTCTTTTCAGCGCAAATTTTTCACTGCATGTCTTTAGTAAATCCTGACAGTAGTTTTTAATGCCAAAAGATGGTTTGAGCTGGTGTAAACTGTTAGTAAATCTGGCCCTAAATGTAAAAAAAACTAAAACAAACAAACAGAACATTTAGGACCTGGTTTCACAGATTAAGCCAGGATTATGCCTTAGTTCAATTAGGACATTTAAGTAGGTTTTATAAACGTGCCCTAGAAAAAACATTACTGATGTGCATCTTGAGACTCATCTTCAACCTCAGGGGTGGGCAACTCTATAGCCCTTGCGCTCCAATGTCCTGCAGAGTTTAGCTCCATCTTTAATTAAGCATATTACGTGATTTATGACACAACATTTAATTTCAATTAATCCTGAAGACTTTGATTTAATCACAGCACAAACAACATATGACTTCATATTCGAAGATGTTCACAAGTAATATTAGCATCTGTATTGCTTTTTGATGATGGCAAAGCTGAATTTTCAGCAGCTTTTACTCCAGGCTTCGGTGTCACATGCATGATTCTTCATTGTGCAGCTTCATATTTTTGGGAAAACCCAACCCGTTCTCACTCCCAAGGCATCAAAAATCTGAAGCATGGTCAAGTAGTCAAGACGCTAAAGGCACCCTTAGGCGTCATTTTTCGACGTGCAGTGCTTTATTGATTTCAATGAGAAACCTTTGGCGTCATACACAGATGAGTTGGGCATGGGAACATTATCGTCACGATTAAATTATATATTGGGTTATTATTGTGCCTTTATGACATGTTGGTGATTCTCAATTGAATCAGCCAGCATAATTGTATTTACACTATTTAGACACGTTTGAACACGTAACCCAACCCCATCCCATCCCTAAACCTACGATATAAAATACAGGATACAACAGGCGTTCACGGAGCGGCTGAATCATCATTAAGATCAACTCTGTTCTTTACATGAAGATATCGTATGACTTCAGAAGACTTATAATGCCACACGAGTTAATACTTTTATAATGTTTTTGGTCAGTTTTTGCAATAAATACCTGTAATTGTACTTTTATTTGCCTGTTACGTGTTTTATATTGTTTAGAAGTGAGTAGGTTATGGTTTGGAGTGGGGTTAGTTGCTCCAGAATATAAAAGTTGCCTATAAATATTCATAAAATCATGTCTGCTTTTACAAATGCAAAGAATTAAACGCGTCTTGATCTGACACATTGGGCAAACAACTGAAATCTATGGAGTACCTTTCACATTGATACAGTGACGCCTAGGGGTGCCTTTAGCATCTTTAATGTGATGCTTCAGATTTTAATGCCTTGGGAGTGAGAATGGGTTGGAAAACCATGATATATATCTATATTTTTGGGGGGGATTCTTGGATGAATAGAAAGCTCAGAGTACAGAAATCTTTTGTCTTTACTGTCACTCTTGATCAATTTAATACATCCTTGCTGACTAAAAGTATACATTTCTTTCTTTAAAAAACTAATACCAACCACATACACAGTTAACTTTACATCTATGAAGCAAAAATTACTTCTGAATTACAGGTGTTAATTTAACACAACTAATTGCACAGTGTAATTGCCATAATCATAATGACAGTCATCTGCACCGTAATCATCATTATCAAAGTAAATAACAATTTTATCGGCGGGCTCTAATATTTAAGCACACTTAAACAGGAATGTAGAGGAACTCCTTACATTTAAATGCAGCTGATCCGTCCAGTGGCCAATGATTCTGTACTCAGCCGACTTGTTTGTTGCCTGATACTGATAGATGTCATAGCGTCCAGGGGCATCTCCATTTTCATTAAACACAACAAGGGTCTTGGCACTTCCTGTCCAAAGAGATGAAACAACATTATGATTGTCACACTTTTCGATCATGTGCAATGCTGAATCAGACGCCGTCAGCTACATAATCTCCCATGGCCAAGATGAATCAGTAAACACATTAGACTACTTGAGACATAAAAACATCAGGGTTTCTGCATAAACAAAGTACGCATAATGCTCCAGTTCCATTCAATCAACAAGGCGAATAAATTATAATCACCAATAAGCTAAAAATTAAATCAGGGTCATATTCTGAACAAAGCAATTTACTAAACAAAGCATGCTAACAAAGCATGAGAGGATCTTCAACATTTGTTGTCTGCTATTATACAAAATCATTCCATCATTATAAAGCCCTGGTGAGGTTGCTCGGGCCTACAGAAGTTGTCTCAGATGAGCAATTTCAGCAGAGCAGCTCATGAGGAGGGAGAGTTTGTATCAAATGAGCATCTCTCGGGATGGGGAATCATGCATTATTAAAACACCTGCAAACAGTCAGCCGTGGAGCGGGCCTGGAGGATTCACCAGGAATTGCTGTTTGCTGCTATGACACACCTCGAGCAACAAAAAAATCCGATTACTCAGAGTCTCACGCACTGCACACACATTATCTTTTAAGACACAGCATTGCTTCGTGCCAGGTAGCGATACCAAAAGAGCCAATTAATTGACAAGGTTAGAGCTTACTAATAAAGTGAAATGACTGAGAAAAGAAAGTTCTCCCTAAATACTGTAGGTGACCGTTCTGGGGACTGTGGCATAGTGATGATGGCCAATTTTCACAATCTGTGAGATGGTGGTCCAGTGGGTTAAACCATGGAACTGATATGCAGAAGGTTGCTGGTTCGATTCCAGAGGTCACCACCAGTGTGTCCTTGAGCAAGGCACTTTACGCCATGTTGCTCCAAGGGGAATGTCCCTGTAATAAGGGCACTGTATGTCGCTTTGGATAAAAGTGTCTGCCAAATGCATAAATGTAAATGTAATATTGGTATGACAAAAACTGTACATTTATATTAAAACTGAATAAACACATTTGGGTGTGTGTATGGGTTTGTGTTTTTCAACACAGAAACCTGCATCCTGTTTACAAAACACAACTAAACTAAGCAAAAAAAAAAAAAACAAGCACCATAACAAAACAAAGTGACAATTACAGTAAAAACTGTCAGCTGTGGTTGCCAGAAATTTACCGTAAAAATATGGTAGCAACATTTTAAATTACGTTTAATTTAAATTACAATAAAAAAACATTTCATTAACTGATATAATGGTAATATACCAACCTATATTAATATCTGTTTTGCACCTTTGTAATACACTGACAAACACCCAAAAAAAAAAGGTGGTGATGAGAAAGTCACATGATGAATCGAAAATAATCACACGCAGCTTTTCCACAAGCAGAGAAGTTGAGTTCTAATAAATAAAAAGTGCTCAGTGTCATTCACACAAATACCAAAACCCATTATGGTAACAGACATGACACTAAAGTAATGTAAGGTTTGATCTATTACAGTTATTCAATAAACCAATTAACAGGTTTTTATTGTCGCATTTTTACAATCTTTTACTGTTAAAATCACAACCATTTTTAGTGCACAACACAATAAAACACAACAAAACAAACACCACAAAAAAATCAAACACCACAACACAATAAAACAACAAAACTATCACCACAACACAAAAAACACGAAAACACAAACCTGCATCCTATTTAGAAAACAAAAATAAACAAAACACAAAACACCACAACGAAACAAAAATCAAAACACAACACAATCAAACAACAAAATAATCACCACAACATAAAAAACACCACAACAAAACAACGCAAAACACAACATAAAACATCACAACACAAAATAAAAACTAAAGGCAAAATGCAACACAAGAAACACACACAAAACGTCTTACAGGCGACCGCATCAAGTATAAATGCCTTGCTCGTTTGGGGAGGATCGTGTGCAGTCAGTGGAGGCTCGCTGTGTGGCTCTCTAAACCTCATGACCACTGAATTGATGGCAGTACTTCAGGCCAGAGGGCAACATCGAGGCATCAAGGAGAATAGTTTTCTAATAGTCCTTTATCCCCGATAAGTTCAGCGTTAGCATCGATCAGCTGATGGTACAGGGTGGGGAGGCAAGATCTGTGGAGTTCCAGGACTGCCTCACCCTGATCCAGGTCTTCACCGGACTCACCCGCCACCGCGTAGGCCTTGCCCACCAGCCACAAAGTGGTCTGACATGGCTTGGATGGCAAGACGGGAGCTTTCAGTGAAGATGCCGCACCAAGGGAGAAGTAGCTCGCAAGTGCCTCTTCTACCTGGGGCATCTTTCCGTGCTCACGTAGCCCTTGCACGTGCGAGTAATTGGATGGTAAACCAGTGATTACCCAAGATGTTTCTCCCACGATTTCGACAATGCATCGTGGAGATCAGGGAGAAATCGTAAATCGTTCATCTAGCCTTCCCGGAACGACCTCCTGCTTCTCCACAGACCAGTCTACACAGAGTCTAGCCATGGTACGGGTCATACCATCTAACAACTCCTCAAACGTGGGGCTACTGGTAGATCCACCTCAACTCCCTCCACATTGACCTCCTCAGAATTAGATCTGGCCAACATCATGCACTCAACTGGAACGGAATAGTCCGCAGAGCGGGCTTCTGGATCCAAATTGAGAGCCTCAGAGCTAAAGGATGACCTCAGAAAAAGGGAAGAATTCGTCTCAAATGCCTCCGCCTGTGATCCCCACTACCTGAGTCTTCACGCTGCCTCAACAGATGCAGGACCTGAATCACAAGGCACAGTCGCCTGGCTCCTATCCCCTGTAAAAAGAGACAGGTGAGAGATGACCGTGCATGCTCCACTCCACACATAGATTGTGTGCATCGTCACCCATAATAAAACGAGAGCACGGCGATGCACATTTCCTAAATGTATGTTTGCTTGCTTTGATCTTACTATCATTGGTAGACAGACAATAAGACTTGCAACACACAGAGCGCATCTTGATGACGTCTAGCACAGGTGCGTCTTTATAGTCATGCCGGCACGCTGGGTGACGTCACATGTCTGCCTCAGCCAATGATTGCTGTGTTTTTACCAAGCGGCAACCTCCCCCAGTTTCTCTTTAAGCCAATACGGAAGTGACTTAAACTGCAATTCATCGACTGACCACTAGGGACAGGCTCCAGAAGGGAGCAGAATCTCATTGAGCCCCATGTTAAAATGCCTAACTTTACAGCAGAATAAAACATGTTTACAGCCTGGTACAAAGTGTGGTTTTGGTCTATACGGCTAATTTTGCCCTTCATGACAACTGTGAGGGGGGGGGGGGGGGGGTTATAACTCATTCGTTTACATTATATAAAGCATTAAAGTTCTGCATAATTAAGGGCGTGGCCACTTCGAGTGACAGGTGGATAGACATTTATCTGCTGTCTGTTAGTCATCGCTTCACTTCAGCTCTGCCCACGTCCCGCCTTTTTGCCCATTTTCTGTTATCCGGGAGTGACACGCGATGACGCACTGCCAAGATGGCGGCGGCCAGCTCGTCCCTACTTTACGCTTCAAAACTGCTCATCAGAATCCTATGGGTGACTTCATGGACACTACGTCCATATTTTTTTTACAGTCTATGGTTTTTACACATGCTTTAGACACCAGCGCTGAGTCCCCATTTCAATAGCATCAGCAACTGACGCAGCATCAAGTTCCCTTTAAAGGGAATTATCAAAACACACCACAACTCAACAAAACAAAATGCATCAAGACACAACACAAAACAACAAAAGGAAAGGAAAAAATATAATAAAATGAAATTGAACAAAGCAATGAATATTGTATGAATGTAACACTAAGAGTTACTCAAAAATGTAACAATAAAAAATATGACTAAATGAGTCGATAACCATTATAATGAGCCACAGACAGAAGGCGGATCACACACGGTCCCTCACATAAATTTTCTGTGCAATGCTTCTGTTTTTGCTGTAAAAAGATTCAGAACAAATTGGGTATAAGCCTCTTCATCTTGATGCAGGATGAACTGACCATTCTCCAATCAACGACTTGATTGTGGCCTTTTGCTAGTGCAATCCAAACGCCTCATACAAAGACTGTGACAATACGGAAGGAATGATTAGAGGGTGGATGAGATGTTTTGATTAAGCCAAGTCTTGGTTTAATCACAGGTTAGACCTTATTTTCAAGACTTGCAATTAGACAGAGGTAATTCAAAGTGGTCTGTGGAAAGCACAACACGGAGAGGAAACGTGCCTAAAACGAACGAGCCATCCTACTGTAATTTATGCATGGCGTGTAGGCACAAGTTGATCTCGGCATTACTTTTCACAGTATATGCATTGCAGATATCATCCGCAGTGGAGTGAATCACTTTTGTGCACTGCCTGAAGATGTATCTCATTATAACACTCTATGGCTAATATTGGGCATCAACAATGAATCAGCTCAAGTGTGCTGAATTTAAAGAGAACAAATGTGAACAAAACAAGTTTATGAGTGTGCGTCAGCTCCAAAAACTACTGGAGACTCAGTCTCGATTATTAAGACCAAATACACAATTCCCAAATGTTAGAAAAGGGATGCTTTCTGAGTAAAAGGGATATCTGAACCATTACATCTTAGTTCATTTGCTGTGAGGGAAACACCTTCATCAGTCTCACAGACCTGTAGGGGGATTCATACGACTAGCTATTCCAAGTTCAGTGGAAGGAAACCGAATCATGGGCATTTAATTGATGACGTGTGCTGAGAGAGAAAGCAAAGAAGATACACTATATTATGCTAAAAGTTTTGGCACGTCTGCTTTTACATGCACATGAAATTTAATGACATCCCATTCTTAATCCGTAGGGTTTAATATGGAGTTGGCCCACCCATTGCAGCTATAGCAGCTTCAACACTTCTGGGAAGGCTTTCCACAAGGTTTAGGGGTGTGTTTATGGGAATTTTTGACCATTCTTCTAGAAGTGCATCAGATGGCCTGGCTCGCAGTCTCCGCTCTAATTCATCTCAAAGGTGTTCTATCGGGTTGAGATCAGGCCAGTCAAGTTCCTCCACACCAAACTCGCTAATCCATGTCTTTATGGACCTTGCTTTGTGCACTGGTGCGCAGTCATGTTGGAACAGGAAGAGGCCATCTCCAAACTGTTCCCACAAAGTTGGGAGCATGAAATTGTCCAAAATGTATTGGTATGCTGAAGCATTAAAGGGTTAGTTCACCCAAAATTGAAAATAAAGTCAGTAATTACTCACCCTCATGTTGTTCCAACCATGTAAGACCTTCGTTCATCTTCGGAACATAATTTAGTATATTTTTGATGAAATCTGAGAGCTGTCTCACTCCTCCATAGGCTTTCAGAGGGAATGAAACTTGATGGCCCAGAATAGTAAGTAAAAACGTCATTTAAGGAGTCCAAATGACTACAGTGGCTCTGTATTAAGTCTATCATGCGACGAAAATACTTTTTGAGCGGAAAAACAACAAAAATAACGACTTTATCCCACTATTATTGTTGTTCAATTTGAGCCTCTGACGCCACGACGCATGCGCGAAAACGGCGTTCTTCTTCTACTACTACTAATCTCAGTTTTCGCGCATGCGTCGTCCGAAGATGAACGAAGGTCTTACATGGTTGGAACAACATGAGGGTGAGTAATTACTGACTTTATTTTCAATTTTGGGTGAACTAACCCTTTAAGAGTTCCTTTCACTGGAACTAAGGTGCCAAGCCCAACCCCTGAAAAACAACCCACACCATAATCCACTAAACTTTACACTTGACACAATGCAGTCAGGCAAGTACCGTTCTCCTGGCAACTGCCAAACCCTGACTCGTCCATCGGATTGCCAGACAGAAAAGCAGTATTTGTTACTCCAGAGAACACGTTTCCACTGCTCTAGAGTCCAGGCTTGAATGCAGCTGCTCGGCCATTGAAACCCTTCCATGAAGCTCTCTGCACACTGATCTTGAGCTAATCTGAAGGCCACACAAAGTTTGGAGGTCTGTAGCTATTGACTCAGCAGAAAGTTGCCGACTTCTGTGCACTACGTGGCTGAGTTGCTGTTGTTCCCACTTGTTTCCACTTTGTTATAATAATACCACTAATAGTTGACTGTGGAATATTTAGTAGTGAGGAATTTTCACGAATGGATTTATTGCACAGGTGGCAACCTATCACGATACCACGCCTGAATTCACTGAGCTCCTGAGAGTGACCCATTCTTTCACAAATGTGTGTAGAAGCATCTGCATGCCTAGTGCTTGATTTTATACACCTGTGGCTAGGGATGGAACGATTACCGGTTTCCCGATAAACCACGAGAAAATGTACTTGGTTAGTAATATTGTTTAAAATGTAATTATCATTAAAACCGTGTTTGATTATCGTGATTTAGAAAACTGGCGGTAAATCCTGTTCAGACAGCGTCAGATCTGGTGCAGGCGCGCGCATGCAACGTTTTTTTTGAATGAGAAGAAATGGCAGATGGCAGTGACAGCGCTCGGGAGATTTTTCAGCCCTCTAAAAGGACCAAAACTGAGGTGTGGTCATATCTTGGCTTTTACAAAAGTCCTGAGGGAAACTCAATCGACGATGGTCATCCTGTCTGCAGAACATGCAAAAAGAAAGTCGCTGCAATACGGGGAAACACTTCAAATCTGCCGAGTCATCACCTTGTTATAGCGAACGCAGGGCTCTCAAGTCTCACGCATTTCAACCCGCTCACACGCCACACCTTGTATTTCTCACGCAGAGAAATTTCCAGGATAATGCCCACCATGTTGCGCCGCTATTAAGAGGAATCAAGTGAGTTCCACATAGAGTTCAGATGGCCCTGCCACGCACCAGCCAATCAAATAAAAAATGTAGCTACCGAACAGCCAATCAGAAAATAGCATTGCTGTATCCGGGTAAGATTTAGATATTCCCGCAACAACAACGTTTACATTCTGCCACCTACTGGTGGTTTAGTTTAATGTTTTCTTTCCAACATTTCTTATTTGTATATTCAAAAATATTTAAAACAATCTCATTACATTTTTCAGTGTAAATGATTTAATTTGATTGGCAACAGCCCTACAGTGTCTTATTCTAATTTAATTTATAGATCAAATTTAAGAATATAAAACGAAAGCTGAAGCATAGCCTATATTTAATAAGATTATGGGAAAATGCCCTTCATAAAAGGTAAAAATATCAAAGATATGCAGATTTAAATATCTCAAAGCTGATTGAACACTGGTGAGACTATTGCTTCAGGATAAATTAAATTTACAACACAGTAAATTCTGAAAGAAAAAAAAATATTCAAAATTATTATGGATTATTAATTTGCCTCTTCCCTGACATCTTTGAAATAGAGAAATGCAAGAATTAATGCTATGCGCACACACACACACACACACACACACACACACACACACACACACACACACACACACACACACACACACACACACACACACACACACACACACACACACACACACACTGTGTTAAATGTTAATTAAACAAAAAAATATTATTATTTATTTATACAAATTTTTCAGATCAGAACCTCATCCCCACCCAAACCCCTGCTGCTGTCGCCAAAATCTCACTCTGAACTCAGTTCAAAACTTGAGAGCCCAGCGAACGCAAGGCGAGTGAACTTTGACCTCAATACTAAAACTACGTCTGGGAAATAATAACGTGAAGCTTGAGCCACAGACGAACGAACAAGTTCAGACTATAGGGTGACATTTAAAGGGTTGTGAAAATTCTGTCATTAATTACTCACCCTCATGTCGTTGGACACCCGTAAGACCTCCGTTCATCTTCGGAACACAAATGAAGATATTTTAGTCGAAATCTGATGGCTCAGAAAGGCCTCCATTGGCACAATGTACACTCTCAAGACCCATAAAAGGTACTAAAGATGTCGTTACAAAGTCCATCTCACTACAGTGGTTCTACAATAACTTTATGAATCGACGAGAATAGTTTTTGTGCGCAAAAAACCCTAAATTACGACTTATATAGTGGTGACCGATTTCAAAACACGGCATCATGAAGCTTCAAAGCGTTATGAATCAGCGAGTCGAATCATGATTCAGATCGCGTGTCAAACCGCCAAACTGCTGAAATCACGTGACTTTGGCGATCCAAACCGCTGAATTATTCTCATCGCTTCATAAAGTTATTGTAGAACCACTATAGTGAGAGTACCTTTAGTACGTCTTTAGTACCTTTTATGGGTCTTGAGAGTGTACAGTGCATTGTGCTAATGGAGTCCTTTCTGAGCCATCGGATTTCGACTAAAATATCTTCATTTGTGTTCCGAAGATGAATGGAGGTCTTACGGGTGTCGAACAACATGAGGGTAAGTAATTAATGACAGAATTTTCATTTTTGGGTGAATCCTTTAAGGGATAATAATGGATATTCATTGTACACTTATTACATAGATTTTCTTTACCACATAAATAATTACAGGGACATATTGAATTGAGATTAATGTTTTAAATCTTACCTGTTTATAAATCCAATTTGTCCAGACAATCCAGACAATATGATCACAATAAGTTATAGTAATAATCATAGTAGTATTAAAAGTCCTCTGATTTCATTTTCAATACAATCAAAAACAGAGACGCAAGACGCATTTGAATGAAACGAGAGCGGGTCCGTTGGATGTGCACTGTTATAATGTGTTGCTATTGACGACGGTCATTATAAAGAAGGAAATCCCACAGAATAGAGTCAAGTAAAAAAAAAAGTGCATAGAGCTGCTCGTTTTATGTCGTTTGTTGATTTTCAAAAATAAAACTTGTTGAAATGTTTTCAGTGTGTTCATCTGTTCTTTTTGTACACTGTAAAAAAAAATTGGGGGGAAAAATTTTGAAAATTGATCATTACATATTGGCCCAATAAATGACTTCCAAATAATTACCCCCATGCAAAAAGATGCATTGTACTAATCATAGCTTAAGGTCTTCATTCAAAATTAAAATTGTATATTCACCGAACATATTTAATTGTGCTCAGTCAATCTATGAAGTCGAAGTGAAAAATCCATGTTGGCTGAACAAGTCCTACGTCCGAAAAACGGTTTACGCATGGGCAAAATGCGCTTGAAGAAAACTGTTCATGTGGAGATTTCAAATGCGGAGCGCGGGAGCGGCAGCGCGAGCGGAGACGAACCAGCAGGTGCTGAAGACCGAAACAGACATTCCCAAGAGAATAGAGATATTCATCTCACAAAGACGTTGGTGAGTATTGAGCACTGAAATTATTCTCCAGAGTTTTGCTTCATGACCCGGTATGAAGTTTAAAAGACATTTTGTAGAATCACGAGTTCATGCATTCATTGGTTGGTTTCATGCGTGTGTTCTCGTTTACCTCGTTTACTCTAATGGTAGCCAATAGTTTTATTTCCCTCATGTCTTATATGTCTAAAACAATAGGTAATAAGTCAATTAAGTCATTTGTGTGATATGTGTGCCATGCAACTGTTGAAAACTGTGCCGTTAGATTGCATTTGGCGTCGGCCTCTTTCAGGGCTTAAGTTATTGCCTTTTAATATCAAACACGTCAAGCTTGTGATTTTCTTATTCATCCATTCATTCGTCTCATTCTCATTATATAATGAAGAACTTCTGTTCTGTCATTTGCCAGATGTGATGCAGGGAAACTTTGTCATTAATGTTAGTTTTTATTTTTATTTGCCGGTTTTTAGCATGCAGTGCCGCGTTTTCTTCACCACATTAAGACATCCTGTTATGCAGAAGACTTCTTGACTTCTTGAGTTTTTCCCTTATTGAAAATAAGGTATTTTCACCAAATATCCTGTGTTGGAATTGAATTGTTAATAAAGTAATGTGATAAAATGTCAACCCTGTTGTCTGTGTTCTGTATTTTGCTTAATATATTTATGTTTTTAGTCATTTTTGTCTTTTGGGCAGTGAGAAATAAACAATTGTTACTACAATTTAAAACATTTCATTGGACCAACCTCACAGTTTCACTGTAAAACATTTCTCCAATTCAAAATTTTCTAGTGACCGATCACATCAAATTTTTTTAGTTGGCCAAATTGAATTTCTGTGAATTAAATGTTATCAATTCACAGAAATTCAATTTGGCCAACTGAAAAATGTAGATGTGATCGGTCACTAGAAAATTTTAAATTGGTGAGGCCTGACATTTTTTACAGTGTTGGTAAATTACATTTTTCCATTGGCTCAACATACTATTTCTAATTGAGCCCATGTTAACAGACTGTTGCCACAATGGATAAAATTCAATTCACAGAAATTCAATTTGGCCAATTGAAAAATTTAGATGTGATCGCTCACTAGAAAACTTTGAATGGGAGAGGCCTTACATTTTTTACAGTGTACACATCCATCTCATTTGAACAAAACCGGGATAATATTGATAATCGTGATAATTTGGGTCACTATAATCGTGATATGAAATTTTCATACCGTTTCGTCCCTACCTGTGGCCATGGAAGTGATTGGAACACAATGATTTGGAGTGGCGTCCCAATACTTTTGGCCATAGTGTATTTTGAGGAGACTTGGAGCATGTTAAACGATTAAAAACATTTTTTTTTTAAATCAAATGTTAAGAATTGAAAATGATAATAAAATATTATAAAATAAAATAGAAAAAATAAAACATGGTCCCAGCCTCGATTATAATAGGGCCAGATACTCAGTTCCCTTACGTTAGAAATGGGCTACTTTTGAACCACTACATCTTAGTTAATATCCTATGAGTGAAACATCTTCAACAACCTCACAGACTCAAGGGAGATTCATACTAATAGCTTTTTGATGGAGCTCATGCTCAAGTGGTGTGTTTGCCAGCTCTCTTATGGGAAGTGCTAACCTAATCAACAGAAGTTGAATGCTCGAGACGCTCACGCCGTTGAAACACAGCTCGAGTAAATGGTAAATAAGACAGTTTTTGCTCTAAGGAGGGCGTTCAGTCATGTAGAGAGCATGAAAGATCATCTCTGTAGGGTGCATCTGTACAATACCATCCACCAGGCATGAACCACAGCCAACTTTGAGAACCGTCGGCACTAGCATTGCGTTTTTGGCAAAAGTGAAGAGTTGCGAGCCCTACGCTGGCTCATTCTATTGGATTAGTGTGTTTTATGCTTCTTCTGAGAGGTGTTTGCCAAAAAGAGATGTAGGAGGACTTCCTGAGGCTTGAGCTTTGGACACAAGTTCCTCAAAGCCTGGGGGACGAAAGCGTTGAGGAAGGCTTGCTTTTTTTTCTCTGAGGTCACATTTTTTTAAGGAGTTTTATGCATCAAGTCATCCCGCAGTCCATCAAGTTTACCAAGTCTTGAGGAAATCAAATCATGGGCATTTCATTTATGAAGTTTGAGGAGACTTGGGTCTCTTTTTCAAAAATCTTTCAGACCCAAGTGCAATGAATCAATTACATACAACAAATACAACAAAATAATTAACAATAATAATGAAACAAAACAAAACAAAACAATGAAAATATTTTTTAAATAAAATAACATAAAAGTTATTAGAAAGTAACGAATAAACATGGAAATCAAATGTTAACAATGGAAAATAAAATAAAATATGAAAAATAAACCATGGTCTCAGCCTCGATTATTAGGGCCAGACAAACAAAACTATTTTTTTTATTATATATATATATATATATATATATATATATATATATATATATATATATATATATATATATATATATATATATATATATATATATATATATATATATATATATATATATAAAATACAACAAAATAAATAACATGTAAGATATAAAATAAAACGCAATTCATAATAAAAAAAATTAAACAACTAAATAAAATAAGCAACAGAAAACTAAATTAAACATTGCAAAAAATATGAAATAAAATAGCAAAAATACAATTACAATAAAAAATAAGAGAAAAGAAAAAAGAAAACAATAAATGATATAAAATTAAATTAAACAAAAGTTATAAGAAGATGAAAATATTACATGGAAAATAAAATAATATAAAATAAAAGACAAAAAACAAAAGTAAACAATGGAAATCAACAGTGAACAACAACAACAAAAAATAATCATGGAAAATAAAAAAAGAAAACAAAAGAAAAGAAAATATTTAAGAAAGAAAATATAAATTAAAACAAAAATAAAAATAACATGGAAAATGGAATAATATAAAATAAAAGTTAACAAATCTAAAACTAAAAAGTTAACAACAGAAAATAAAATTAAACAAATGGAAAATAAAAATATAACCATGTGAGTTTAATCCCAAAAGTACAATGTAAAAAGAAGAAAGCAGAAGAAAGAGGTTATGATTGAACTTGGGCTTGAACCAAGAAATCAAACCAAATGTAGAGACTCATTTCCAGACCACTGCCCTTCCAGTGACCTGATACAGTGGAATCACATCTATCCTCTTACAACACAATCCCTTGACAACATATCTAGTTTCATAGCCGCTGCTTATGATGGAGGTCAACCAACAAGGCTAAAAGACAGGCATATGAATTTTCGTCTTAAAGGTCCCGTTCTTCGTGGTCCCGTTCTTCTAATCTTCCCTGTAAAATTATAACGCTCAAAGTTCAATGCCAAGCGAGATATTTTATTTAACAGAAGTTCCCTTTCAAAGCCTACAGCGAACGGCTGGTTTGGACTACATCCTGGTACTTCCTTCTTTAATTCAGTAGAACAGTAGAACAGACTAACCTCCGCCCACAAGAATACGCGAAAAAAGGGGGCGTGGTCTTGTTGCTGTCCCACGTGGAGAAGAGGAAGTGTCACGTGGAGAAAAGGAAGTGGTGCGTTTGAGTGTGTTTGTCGCCATGTCGTCGAGACGCTGTTATTTTCATCCCGGAGTCAAATCACCTTTGTTTGGCTTTCCCAGGGACGCTGTAGAGATCATTGAGCGCATATATCTCCCGTTAAGAGGCGTGACCTTTCCACGCGCGCTAAGCTGCTGTCGAATCACAACACAGGAACCGTGACACGTTCGCTAAGCTGCGGTCAAATCACAACACGGGAACCGCTGGCACAATCAGAACTCGTTACGTATTTCTGAAGGAGGGACTTCATAGAATAAAGGAACTCATCAACCCGTTTTTAGGACAGTGAAAACAGCGGTATACAGATAAGTAAATTGTGTTAAAAATACTGTTTTTTTTTACACACGAAACATGAACACGTTATATTGCACACCGTAAACACAATCAAAGCTTCAAAAAACACGAAGAACGGGACCTTTAAATCCATGCAACCTTACATCCAGGTTACTCATTATGACTGCTCGCTGTTTGTCCTCATGAATCAGGCCAAAGATTATATTCTTGATCTCATGCCAGAGTTTGATGGCAAAGCACCTTCATGTCAGAAACAAATGAACATGTCAAAAGGTTAATTCGTCAATTAATTCAGCTGTCCGATGTGAAGTGGTGATGCCCTTTTCCCAGACTGAGATAAGGCGTCACGTATTAAAGAAACGTAAGATGCCTAAAATCCCCTGTTTATTGAACACCATCTCTCTCTATTGATTGTTCCTCTGTTTATAAAGACAATTAGCTGTCGACATGCTCACAGCAGAAGCATTCAACGTCCTTTCCCTTTCCTCCAATTTATTCAACCATTATCCAGCTACTTAATAATCTGTTTTCACTAAGAGAAGCTAAGAGTAAATCGATAATCGAGATGAAAACACAATGAAAACATTCCAGGTCAGCACTGTAATCAATCGCTCACTCTTAAGACACTCTGACTGGCTTGTGAGAGTTCTTCTTTTTAGATGTTGAATGATATGTTACTGTACATCCATTAATTAAAACTGACTGTTATTCCTTGCGAGGTGTAAAATACTGTAATTTTTTCTTACTTTGCAATCTTTAAATGAGACTGTCTTGATGACGTATACAGCCTTCAAATGCGACCTCTGGAAGATGCAGCCTTTGAAATGAGACGCATGCATTCGTAAAACATTCTGTATTGTAGGATGGAACTTGAGTTCCCTTCAGTATGGGAAATAAAACAAAACAAACAACATGGACAAATAAGGAATATATCTCAAAGTCAGGACTTGAGTTCCCTTTAGTATGAATAAAATAAATTAAATAATAATAAATAAATTAAATAAAATACAAGGGAAAATATCACAAAGGCAGGACTTGAGTTTCCTTTAGCATAAAAAAAAAAAAAAAAAAAAAAAAAAAAAAATACAAATTAAATAAATTAAATAAAATACATGGGAAATTATGGAAAATATCAAAGTCAGGACTTGAGTTCCCTTTAGTATGAATAAAATAAATAAATAAATAAATAAATAAAATACAAATAAAATAAAATACATAGAAAAATATGGAAAATACCACAAAGGCAGGACTTGAGTTCCCTTTATTATACAATAAGATAAAACATAAAATAAGAAAATAAATAAAATAAAATAAACAAAATTATTAAAAATTATTAAAAAATAAAATACATGGGAAACCATGAAAAAATATCATAAAGACAGGACTTGAGTTCCCCTTAGTATAAAATAAAATAAGAAAATAAATAAAATAAAATAAATAAATAAAATAAACAAAATAAATAAAAATGAATAAAAAACTAAAATGCATGGGAAAATATGGAAAATATCACAAAGACAGGACTTGAGTTCCCCTTAGTGTAAAATAAAATAAGAAAATAAATAAAATAAAATAAACAAAAAATCAAATAAATAAACATTTATAAAAAATAAAATAAATAAAATAAAATACATGGGAAAATATGGAAACCGTTTGAGCGCAGAATCTTGGGACATGTGGTCTTCACCTCACAGCCGGTGGAAAAGAATCGGGATAGGACTCGGGCAGAAATCATGTTCATCGATGAGATTATTAATGTTATTGTAGTATGAAGTGTTGTGGGAGCTGAGCAAGGCTGCAGGATTGCGATTGTTAATAAGAAGAGCAGAACAAACGCCTCATGAGCAGCGGGACTGTTATTATGCCACAGTCGCCGGCGCCACTTCCGCTTTTCCGGTCATGAGTATGAGGTAACGCAGCTCTGTTTATCATATTAGATACATCTGAGTGTGTTGAAAATGATGTTATGACGTTACTCTGTGTGTTCGCTCGGCAGCTGCTATGACACTTGTTGCACACTGCAGCGAGAGTAAAGCGTTTCTGCAAAATAAAACCGGAAACCAAGGGTAACACAGATTTGACGCAATTTTCTCATGATTTACAAATAGTTGGAAACATTTGGGATATTGTAAGTACCCAACTGAACAAAATAACACTGGCCTAGTTGTTTTTGGATATTTTACTGAAAAAAAATTACATAGTGCACCTTTAAATAAAAAATAAAAAAAGGTGTGAGTTGAGTTCCCTTTAGTATGCATTACATTGCATAAAATTATAAAATAGAATAAATCTAAACTAGATAAAATAGTACTGAGGTTTATGTTTGGATATATGTTGGCCACACCACAAGTGTGCAAGCATGTGTACAGAACAATAACTACAAGACATTTGGTGTGATCATGACAGATATGTTCATTTTTTTGCTCTGCTCTGCCTTCTGAGGTCTAACACACATCTAAAAATAAGCATATGGATGAAGCCACTGAAGTGCATCTGATTGCAGTTGACTTGGCAATTGCCTGCTGGCGATAGTAGCTGTCATAGCTCTGGGATAAAGGTTGTGGGTTTGATGCTTGACTCCTCAGATCTGTTGCTTTTATCATTGACTTGATTAAAAATGGTCCTCTTGCTGTTTGCCACAAAAAAACATCCCTTACTGACTCAATCAAGCGTTCCATGCAAGAAAACACAGAATTGAAATGTCAGCTGTGCATCATGTGATCCTAAACACATATGATGGCTCATATATGCACAAATACACACACTCATGCATGCAAGACGAACACACACACACACACACACACACACACACACACACACACAGCTTTTTGAATGTTAATGAATGTAAAACACAAAAACATAAATTGAAATGCATTTTGTCAAACGAATTAAACATCACACATTACATTTGACTCATGAATCCGACTGAATGTAAACATCAACAATTTATAGTCACATGATTAAGCACAGCCAAACTAGCATGCACTTTTGGTCACATCCATCCCTAACGCCGTTGTTTGTGCAAAGGCGTAAACCCTTCAAGCCACTCTTTTCATTCATTATGCACTGGACAAAAAGCTAAAAGTCATAAAATCCTTCCTGCAATTTTTTACATCCTTCAAATCTTTAAAATGCCTTAAAAATAACTCCTTTAAACATAGCTCCTGAACCTTTATATCATCTAATAATTTATTAGCAAATGTTGATTTAGGATGAATTATGATTCATTTGATTCATTATTCATAATTATAATCATGAATGTTATTTAATTAAATCAGGAAAATTGCTGGGTTATTATCGATAAATAAAACTAAAATTATACCAGAAAAAAAAAAAATTATTACTTGAAATAAAAAACATGAACTGAAAAAATTTAATAAAAATAATAATAAAATAATAATAATAATAATAATATATATATAGAAAGATTTTATTTCAGCTAGTTCGAAAGGATACATTACTAAGTTGAAATATAAAATACAAATAAAAACCAAAACCTTTTTTTTAAATTACAAAAACATAATAAAATTACTAAAACTTTAACTAAAATGAAATATAAACATAAAATCTCATTCAGAATATGATTTTTTTTTTCATATGTTCCTCGAAGTTCCCTTATAATGTTAATATTTTTTGCACCCCCCTCCCCCATAACCAAAATATATATGGAGAAAAATTTTTTTTCCAACCCCTCATTTCAACCTGTTATTAAGGGGCGGATCCTTTAAGACTTGTCAACAATTATGATTGGCTAACATCATTGCATAGGAAACAGTATCAACGCCCACTCGTTGTTGAATGTGTCTTGAAAACATTATCCATATAGTGTTGTCAAAAATATCAATATTTCAATATGTAGCCTATTGATACTGAAATATCTGAAAGGTTCCAATACTCCTTTTCTGCAATATCGATACACATACCAGCTCTTGCTCGTTCTTGCATTCTTCTCTCCGATGGCGAATTTACGACTCACTTGTCTCATTCGCTCTGGTTGAATAGTGCTTGTATTTGCGCATCATTTTAGTCATTCCCGCAGGTTTCACACTCGCACCGAAAGGCCGCGCACCACTGATCTATACAAGTGGCCACCTCTCAAACAGCTCCCGAGTACCAAATTGACTTCCTTTTCATGGTTTATTGCGATTAAACGGTCAAATGCATACAAAATTATGTCATAATGCCTGTCTTGCCGAGTATTCAGATCAACACAGTCCATTTTGGAATGTAAATAAAAAACGCATGTCTTGTAACAGTATATTGGATCAGTGCATAAGCTCTTAAAGTGGCAGCAGCCTAAAAAACCTGCTGCTGTCTGTCATGTTCATATCCAGTGTTATTTTACATTTGACCTTACTTTAATGTAGTGTTTCTTACCTGAATACTACTGTTAGACCCAACTGAAAAACTTAAAGCCATATTAATTTCATTTGTCTCTTTATTTGTGCTATTGTTTGCAATTTGTTTATTTGTTCTTATTCTATTACCAACTGTTTACTTTCGACTTACTGACTTTTATTTTGTAAATTAGTTAAATGATTAAAAAAAAGCCTCCTTGTGCTGTGTGTAAGCTATTACAACAAAATTATCAAATTATCAAAAAATAGAGATAACCAAGCGGTATGGTGGTAGATATTGCAGTTTTCCCTGTGGTATCGGAAATGGTATCGAATATCAATATTTTTCAAGGTATCGTATCGAAGTTGGAAATTCCAGTATCGTGACAACACTATTATCCATATGAAACTGAAATTTACAGACAAAGCATTATGAAATCATTTACTTACGGTTTGTGATGCAGTTGCTGTCAGATCCGATACAGATGAGTGCTTCATCTGTCAACAAAATTTTTATTTATTTTTATTTTTATTTTTTTTACAAACTCTCCATTACTCTGTGCCTCGTTTACAAAACAAAATGCTCAGAACAAACATATAATCCTCTGTTGCGATCCGGGAGGCCATTAAAATAAACCATCTACTTTTTTTCTGACGCTTAAGTCTGTACAAAGACGCAACTGAACTGTTTAAACTTATAGTTACATCCAGTGTAGGGAAATGTCAGTGACCGAAAGCCAGTGTGCACTATGGCGCAATGATGTATGCATATTCTCCAATGTCTTGCTCTGGAGGCATTCATATGCAAATATATTTGTCCATGTGATGTCACAGATCCTGCAATATCATAATAAATGCTTGGTTTGTAATGAGGAGGGTATTTTAATCAATGAAACTTGCAGGATGTTTTAATTACCTCTTATATATGTCAAAACATCTCAGAAATTATAATAACAAAAATAGCGCTGGTTATTTGATTGAATTAATTTGTTCGATTTATTTTTCTGGTGTCAAGTGCGGGTAAAATCTCAGGCTTGCAGTGTGTAAAAGATATTGGTTTTGTTGAAATTATAGCTCTAAACGGTTACAAATATCTGTGGGTCTTGTTTAAAATATCTTATGGCATCATCAAATGTACAAATCAATCCAGTACCAAAAGCAAATAAGAAATAGGCCAGACCAAGCTATTTATTTATTCATTTTTAGCCACTGAAATGTTCATGATGCAGATTGGAGTAGCATCCATAAATGTTTGACCAAATGACTCAAAAGAAAAAAGAAAAATCTATTTTGGGAATTATTAATTCTTTCATGCCTTCCCATAATATTTACGCATTAGGTCAGTAGGCAGAGAGTAGGCAGCCTTTTGTGGCTGTTCAAATGCATTCGACCACATGAGCGTCTACACTACATGTAGCAATCCGGTCTAATGCGTTTTCAACTACAAAGGTATTTAACATTGCCCGATTGTGATCCGATCGACCAAAACGCATCTTAATACCAGGTGTAAACAAGGCCTAAGAGGAGCACGACTGCATAAAAAGTAGAGGAAGTGGGCATTTGACCATCTGCATAACTGCATAAATCACTCTGATCTACTTAAAAGAAAAAAAAGCTAAAAAGATATGTTAAACAGAGAAAAAAATCACTTAAAAATGTGTGAGACGTGGCTTCTGGACAAGATCACTCAAATGATGTAGCAAGAAAAGGGAACCCCCAACCGTGGGATTTTCGATGCACTGCATGAAGCAACAAAATGTAGCAGCATAAATGTTTTCTATAAAGAGACTGTGTAGATGAGGTGAGGAGTTTGTGTGGGGAGGGACAGGAAGTTGCAGAATGCAAAACTGAGGAAGAGGAGCATGGACAAACAGTAGGGAAGGGAAATGTAGGTAACTGAATCTGGTTCATTAAATATTCTGTGAATTTTCTTAGTCATTTGGGAAAAGAAAGAAGGAGCAACAAAATAAAAACACCAAATTAGAAATTGAAAAAAAGTAAGTACATTTTTAAAATGAAATGCAGAGATTCCAGAACTTAATGGAACCAACAAAAATATATACATTTATAAATTGAATTCTTATAGTCATAGGGCCCTATCATACACCTGGCGCAAAGCGACACCAGGTGCGACGCAAGTGTTTTTTGCTAGTTTCAGCCCGACGCAGTTCTCATTTTCACGTCCAGCGCCACATTGTTTAAATAGCAAATACACTCGTACCCATCTGTTGGCCCATGGGCGTGCTGGTCTGAACACATGGTGTGTTCAGGAGCATTGTTGGCGTGTTGCTATTTTGAGGCAACTGAAAACAACTGTGCCATTGACCAACAAAAACCTGATCTAAAGTCAATAGCGCAGTATTTTTTGTGTTATTTAAAGGGCGTATTAGTAATATGCGGCTATAGGCGGGGGCACAACGTGCATAGACTCTGCTTATTACACACACAGGGACGCGCAGCAACACACAAACATGTCAAATATAAAAATAAAAATAAAGAATTCCTCTCTGAAGAAGCGTTCAGTCTTTCCGCTCTCAAATTCCGCCATGTAAATAGCGAATCTGCCATGGTGCAAGCGCAACTGGCTTTTAAAGGGAATGGGAGATGAGACTCTGATTGGTTTATTGCACGTTACGCCCAAAACACACCCATGACTCGTTAAGAGACTAGGTACAACCTTTTGGACCATGCGCCTGGCGGGCCAACCATTTTTTCCATCGTTAAACTAGCAAAAGTGGATTCAGACACACCCTAACTGCACCTGGGCCATGTGCTTCAGACCATGAACTCAGATCATTAAAACAGGGCCCCTTGAGTTAAGGTTAGGCATAAATTACATTTGAACAAAATTTTATTAAACAGGAATTATATAAATTAATGTCTAAATAATTGTCAAATTAAAAAAAAAAAAACACAATGAGGCCTTGATGTAAAAACATTTCTGATCATGAAAACAATCAGAGTTGTAGTTCAAGAATTGTACAAGTTCTTAATCATTTAATCTATTGGTCTATCTATTTTCTGTTTTGTTTTAATTCACTTAAAGGTGGGGTAGGCAATTTAGGACAGGCTAGCAATAGCAAGCTAGCTTTGAAAGCATGAGTTTCCAATCTCCCTTCAGAGCACAGGACAGGTTGCCATCTCTTAATTACGGTTATGACATGGTGTTAATGCAGCATAAGCTCATTGTTTTGGTTAAGGGGGAACTGTAAAAGGTGGCTGGCATTTATTTGCGGCACTAGGTGATGTTCTGTCTACAACTCTACATAGCCTCATGGAACGCGCTGATGGCATGTAATGTCTATGCGGAGGTGTGGAAATACATACGTTGACAGAAGATGTACACATTTTAATATTTAGACCACTTATATTACTGATTGCTATCAGAATGTGAATTTTAACCAGTATAAAAGTGTTTAGTTTAAGCATTTAATGAAGAAATAAAATTGTTGAAGTTAACTCAAATAAAATTACTTTTAATTTTAAAATGATTAAAAACTTCAAATGGTTCTGAATACATAACAAGAGCTGTGCAATTTCAAAGTACACAGATTTATGATTATGAACAAAGGTGGCTTTTAAAAATATAAAAAATAGGGTTGAAATTCAAGAATTTTACAAGTACATTTTTCTTAATATTTTTAGATAGCAAATCCTAATGAGCATAAATGAAAATAACATCAAAAATTAAGAACTGAATGCACAACAAGAGCTATGCAATTTCAAAATACAAACCTTTCTGATAATGAACAAAGGTGGCTTTAACAAAAATTATGCAAATTATTTCGAACTTCAGTCGGGTTTGAAGTTCAAGTGTGCTTACTAATGATCCAATTAAACTGAGGAGGAGAGTAATTTGTTAGAATAGCGGATGTTTCTCACCATTAAAACTGACGTTTCTGATGTATCCCAGCAGCTCCTTGCCGTCTATGCTGCTCATGCGGGGGCAAAGGCCTGGATATCCCAAGCAGAGGTCCCTATGCATGCGGTGCAGCGCGTGGGCCATGGCATACACCGCGTCCATCACAAACTGCACCTTCCCTTCTTGCTCGTAAGTGGAGTCCCTGCCAACCTTCTCCAAACCTGCAATAAAAGAAGACATGAGTCGAATGTTAAAATCTGTCCATTTCAAATTTTTCACTTATAATTTCTTTCTAAGCATGCCCAAGTCACAGGCTTGGTGCAACTCTTGCGTTTCTGGCCAGCTATGGGGAAAGGCATTCATTTATATGCAAGTTTAATTTATTTTCAAAGCTTTTCAAAGGATTTCCAATGTAATTTCTTCTCTCCAAAGCATGCCAAACTAATTCACACAATGCCTCAATGCCTGATGATGAATTCATGCCGTGCTCTGCGATAATTAGTTTATTAGCGCCGATGGGAGTGACCTTTCCAACAAGGTTAGCAAGAGAAAATAACAAAAAAATAAACAACACCAACAACAGTACGAGTGTGAATCCACTGCAAAGACTCCAGCTAAACCTTTGCACATGGTCATTTAGCATATTTTATGAATTCTGAGATCTATTTGGCTTTTTTACATTTTTAACTTTGCTGTTTGAGCATGAAAAAGGTCAGCATAGTTAAAAAGCAGTTATTCTCTGTATAAGTATGCACTTAAGGTTGACTGATTAATCTGTCTTATTAATTGGCACTGATAACCAATTCCTGAAACAATTTTTTTCCATGTTCGTTGCTAGCTGAGAAGGGTGCACTGTCATTAGCCTCTAGAGGCGAAATAAAACTATCATTGACGCCTCGTGGAGTTTGTTTTGACACGTAAGACTTGGGACACTTCACATGTGGATTTAAAACATACACAAAACGGATTTAAACACAAAAGAAAGAAAACATAGACACTGAAACTATATGTATACAGTACAATACCGTACATGTTTTCATATCAGTAATTAATTTGTTGACTAGATGCTGCATTAGTGGAGAACAGCAGTATGTTTGCTGATTAGGCTGAGATGACTTTACAATAGGAAAACACTTTACAATAGGATTCCATTTGTAGCATTAACTAAGATTAATAAATGCTGTATAAGCATTGTTATTTGTTAGATTTTTAATTTCAACATTTACTAATGCGTTTTTACATTTTTTATAAATGTAAAATATTGCTGAACTTATGAACTTACTAATGCTAACAGATACAACTTTAAAGGGATCGTTCACCCAAAAATGAAAATTCTGTCATCAGTTACTCACCCTCAAGTTGTTCCAAACCTGTATGAGTTTCTTTGTTCTGCTGAATACAAAAGAAGATATTTTGAAGAATGTTTTTAACCAAGCAGATAGAGCAACCATTGACTATCATAGTAGGGAAAAAATACTATGGCAGTCAATGGTTGCTCTATCTGATTTGTTACAAACATTCTTCAAAATATCTTCTTTTGTGTTCAGCAGAACAAAGAAACTCATACAGGTTTGGAACAACTTGAGGATGAGTAAATGATGACATCATTTTCATTTTTGGGTGAACTATCCCTTTAAAGTTGTATCTGTTAGCATTAGTAAGTTCATAAGTTCAGCAATATTTTACTTGGAGAGTTATGTTTGTTCCCTTTCAGTCGGTCACATTTGACGTACGTCGATTGTATCGACGAATTGGGATCACTTCAGAGAGCTCCTATCAGCTTCGAGATTTAGAGAACGGGCCAATGGGCCATTGGCGTGCGAGATTTGCATCTCGCGCTCCGCCCCACGCCGCGGGTATAAACAGGAAGCGAGAGCAATGCACTGACGTCATTCACTTTGGAGCCGAATGCCGTTGATGAAGCAAGACTGCCTTCCTGATTATTCAGCGAAATTCACAGAGAGAACCAGAGAACGAAGAGGGACGCTGTGCTGGTGTGACGGCTTTATCCAGCGCGACCGCGAAACTCAGCTGCATTGAGAAACAACTGCTGTTCTCACAGCAAACCTGTTGGTTCGGTGGGCGTTTCCTATTGAGTGCAAACACAGGCTGCACTATTTCCTGTGTGTTGCCGCGGTCTTCCCTGGGTGCTTCAGCACTTCTGAAAAGAGCGTTTCCTCACAAAAAGAGCAACACGGTGTGACACTGCGTCTTTTTCAAGATGTCATTCCACCCATGTGTTTCTGGATGCGGTCGTTCCCTCTCGCCCGCTGACGGTCACAATCGCTGTCACAATCGCTGAGGCAGCGTTTGTGGATAGCTCATGTTCTCACTGCGGGAACATGACTATCTCGGCGCTTAGGTCGAGACTCGCCTACCTCCGGGAAGGAGAGGTCGGGCTTGTGTGGAACCCTCCACCACGTCCCGAACCTTCTAGGTTGGATGATTGGTTTCTCAGTGATCGACACCTTTCAGTGCCAGAAACAGACCTGGTGACTCCTCCCTCTTCACTACCCTTGACAGCGGACAGGCCAAGGGTTACAAAGGAATCCCGCCAGTTGAGCAGGCCGTCGCGATGCAACTGTGTCCGGCGACCACCTCCAACTGGCGCGGTGACCCTCGTCTCCCGTTCAAAGCCTGTAGGTTTTCTTCCAGTCTGACTGCGAAGGCCTACAGGTCCTGCGGACAGGCCGCGTCCGCCTTGCATGCCATGGTGCTGCTTCAGGTGCACCAAGCTCAAGCACTCATGGACATGCATGGGGGTAGGCCTGACCCAGAGCTCCTCCGGGAGCTCCGGACGGTGACGGACCTCGCCCTCCGGGCGACGAAAGTCACCGCCCGTTCCATTGGTCATGTGATGTCCACCTTAGTGGTCCAGGAACGGCATCTCTGGCTCAACCTGGCCGACATGAGGGAGACCGATAAGAACTGGTTCCTGGACTCCCCCGTTTCATCAGCCGGGTTTCACTTTGCCCAGCAGTTCTCGGCCGCCCAGAAGCAGACGGAGGCCATCAAACACATCCTGCCCTGACGGTCCGCTGCTGTCTCCACCCTGCCGCCGGCTGCAGCACCTCTGTCTGCTTGTCGCCGAGGACGTCCGCCTGCCGCCGCCCCCACTCTCGCCCCAGGCCAGCAGCAGCCTCCACCTGGGCGCAAGCGTGGAGCCGGCCGCGGGAAGGGTGTCCAGCCCGCTCAGGCCGCTGCCAAGCGTCATCGCAAGAGACCCTGAGACGGGCCACCCAGAGATGGAGGAAACTGCTCTTCAGGAGATGGCTGCAGCACCACTCCTTCCCCCGGAGGAGGGCCGGGGGAAAATCTTTTGTTCTGTTATTTCTGTTCCGCCACTGGCCCCAGTGCCAGTGCCCACATTTTCAATAAAAGAGCAGTTTCCTACATCTCTGGGTGCCAAGAGAGCGCGTCTGGCGGTATGCGACGCTACCATGCCTCGTTCCCCACGGACGCCTCTCCCTTCGCCAGCAGGGGGCGCTGGCTGTCGGGACGCACACAATGTGCCTCCTCACACTCGCCCGCCCCCTCAGCGGATACAGGTTTGTGTGTCACACACCCAGACCCCTCCACGGACCACTCCCATGTCGTCCACGGGTCCCTGCGTTCCGCTGCGCTGCCCCGCTGCGGGTACGTCTGTGGTGCTGATGATCCCACTTGCACAGTCTCTGGGAGCCTGGCTAGCGCTCCCCAGCCCGTCTCGTTGGCTCATCCGTACCATCAGACTTGGCTATGCGATTCAGTTCGCCCAGCCTCCCCCCAAGTTCAGGGGCGTTCACTTCACTTCTGTAACGAAGGAGAACGCCCCTGTGCTTCAGGCGGAGATCGCTGTCCTACTGGTGAAGGACGTGATAGAGCCGGTCCCTCCAGCCGATATGAAGGCCGGGTTCTACAGCCCGTACTTCATTGTACCCAAGAAAGGCGGTGGGTTACGACCGATCTTGGATCTGCGATACGTGAACCGCTCCCTCCACAGGATGCCGTTCAGAATGTTAACGCAGAAGCGCAGCTTCAGGTGCATCCGTCCCCAAGATTGGTTTGCAGCGAACGACCTGAAGGACGCGTACTTTCATGTCTCGATTCTCCGTCGACACAGACCGTTTCTACGCTTTGCATTCGACAGATGAGCATATCAGTACAAAGTCCTGCCCTTCGGGCTGTCCCTGTGGCCCCGTGTCTTCACGAAAGTCGCGGAGGCGGCCATTGCTCCCATGAGAGAGCGTGGTGTTCGCCTTCTCAACTATCTCGACGACTGGCTGATCCTTGCCCAGTCGCGGGATCAGTTGTGCGAACACAGAGACAAGGATCTCTTTTCTCGGGATGGAGATCAACTCGGTCACCATGACAGTCTAGTCAGTGTTGAACTGCTTGAATTCGTTCAAACGCAGCACAGCGGTACCACTGAAACAATTTCAGAGGCTCCTGGGGCATTTGGCAGCCGCAGTAACGCAGCTAGGGCTGCTCCATATGAGACCGCTTCGACGCTGGCTACACGACCGAGTCCCGAGATGGGCGTGGCACAGCAGGTCCATCCGTGTCCAAGTGACACCGAGATGCCGCCAAACCTTCAGTCCGTGGTCGGACCCTTCATTTCTACGGGCAGGAGTGCCTCTAGAACAAGTGTCCAGGCATTCTGTTGTCTCCACGGATGCCTCATCCACCGGCTGGGGTGCCACATACAACGGGCTTGCAGTTTCGGGTCTGTGGATGGGGCCCCAACTGCAATGGCATATCAATCAACAGCCGTGTGACTCTCCCTGCGTGAATCTCCCCGCCCGCTTCAGAACGGGGTATGAGGGGCTCTCGCTGGGCGCTGGAAGTGGTAGTAACTGTGGCGTTTTCCAAAGGGATCCCAATTTGTCAGTACAACCGACATACGTTGAACGTGACCGACCGAAATGGAACATCTCGGTTACGTATGGTAACCCTCGTTCCCTGAAGGAGGGAACGGAGACGTACGTCCCGTTGCCACAGTTCCTTACCATCACTGCATGGCCAAGTCACGAGTTCGGCTCCTCAGTGAAAAATGTCAGTGCATTGCTATCGCTTCCTGTTTATACCCGCGGCGCGGGGCGGAGCGCGAGATGCAAATATCGCACGCCAATGGCCCATTGGCCCGTTCTCTAAATCTCGAAGCTGATAGGGGCTCTCTGAAGTGATCCCAATTCGTCGGTACAACCGACGTACGTCTCCGTTCCCTCCTTCAGGGAACGAGGGTTACCATACGTAACCGAGATGTTTTCATTCAGTATCCATTTTAAAAACTACCCGTTGATCAATTGTGCGGTCCAACCTAATTATCATTATTGGTAAAATCCACTATTGGTCGACCTCTAGTATAGCCTGGTCTTGTCAGAGAGTCTGGCCACTCTCCATTGACAAGCGTTAACTTCCTTGAAGGCGGGTACTCTGTTGAAGTTTAAAACTATTGAATCTGCCCAGAGCCACTCTGGATTTGCCATAACCAATCGCTAAAGTTTGGTCGTGACGTATGTCATCTCAAACTAGCGCACGCCATCAACGTCATCCTTCTTAGCCACTCCCTCTGTTTGCTGATTGGACCGGTTAAAATTTGACTGGAGAAAACCAGAGAATATCCGCCTGTTTCTCCAGCAAGCAATGGGTGCTGACCTACTTCCGCTTTCCGGTATTGTGTTTCCTGTTCAGCGGCAAACCTCTACAAGTGTACCATGATATCGACAGAGATGGCAACATTACTTTGATTAGAATAAGTTCAATAGTTCTGTGTTGGTATTTATTATATTTATTTATTTTTCTGTGGGCGGACATGCAGTAAGTTACTATTTTATATAACTTACGAGAAACAGAGAGAAATGTCAACACGTCCTCTCCAGCAGCTTGAATGTTCCCCTTTGCCATGGCAACTCTCAACGGCCACTAGGACTTATACAGTTTTATAAAAGCTATTTATTATTTGTTGTAAAATGTAAGAATCACCTCAGAAAAATGTATTCTTCTGTCAGGCGCAGTGAAGCCTAGGACAAACGCTGTCAAGATGAGATGGTGTAGCCAGGCTATGTTTGTGTAATTATTCCAATATTATGTTCATAACTTGTTACGAAATAAAAAGTTTAATACCTCAGAAAAAATAACTTTCCTCTCTTGTCAACATAAGCCTGCCCTGATGTGAGCGCGGCGCGCGCTCTTCAGTTGTGGAGGCGTGCGTGCGCTGTATATCACGTCACAGAAGTACACAAAGTAATTGGATCAGGTCGTTTACATGGTGAAATTTTTTATTTGATCGGTTCATGAAAAGGGTTATCCCACCCCTCTTAAACCAATTACAATTTCATTCGGTTTGGGCATTTTTATTCTGATTTAGGTGTTTATAAATGGCCATTGCTTCATGTCATCTAGCCACTCCGTCAGACGGGATGGATGTGGGACTGTTACGGTACTGTCGTCGCGACTGGTTAAAACATGGTGTGTATCCACCTCCGTTTTTTGTCCATTTGTGCTTCATAAATGGAGAAACACCAGCTTTTACAGCAAACAAGATAGCAAGCTACAAGCTATCAAACATACATAACCTTCGAACCGGAAAAAGACAACCGACTTCCGGTTCAAACCCGCTATGAATCATGGGTAAATTCGCTCACCAGGAAAAAGGTGGATACTGCAATCCCAGAAGGAGTACAGAAGGAAAATGAAAATTGAGCGGAAGTATGTAGGAGGGCAGAGCCAGGAGCTAGAAAAAATTCAAGCATGAAAATCTATTAGTAGACCCCAAAAACAACATGAAGACTTTGAAAGAGGGCATAATTTGTTCTCTTTAGCTTTCAGTTTTATCAGTATCAACCACATCCACAATCTGACTCTCTATAGTATCTGAGGTTAATTGTGGAGTGTTGATACTTCCATTTCCCCATTTATGTTAAATCCTGTGTAAAACAACAAAGGAGAGCTTTAGAAATGGTCAGTAGCAAAGAACAAATTAACAGGTCCAAGCGGAGCACTCAATCATTGAACTTGTCAGGCTAGAATTTATAGAGACTTGTTTATAGAGAATGAAATACAATGCGTCTCTGTAGTGGACTGAGGTCTACAACTCACCTGAATGGGAATCTTTTAACTTACCAGAGGGAGCACTTACTCATCTTGTTGGTTTAATGAATCACTCGAGTTCAGCCACATTAAGGAGCTCTTGGACACGGTATCTTTGGAGAATGCCGCAAACTAAACCACTTGATCTCAAGCAAAGACTGGACTATGAACTTGAAATAAGACTCTACGCTGCAGAAAAGAAGCCAACATTGGCTTCCAAACAGGCTATGACCCTGGGGGATTCAAGGTGGTATTTGAAAGATCTTGCTTTGCTAAATTCAAATCAATCAATCAATCAATCAATCAATCAATCAATCAATCAATCAATCAATCAATCAATCAATCAATCAATCAATCAATAAAGGCCTTCTGAAGCAAATTGATGCGTTTGTGTCAGAAAAATATCCATAAGTAAATTCTCTAGCTTCCGGCCGATCCAACACGATTTCATGACAATGCATATCAATAGTACAAGTGTGCAATCTCGTGGAATGTATACGCCAAAATGAGTTTTGGCGTATACATTCCACGAGATTGCACATTCGTATTATTTATACGCATTTTCATGAGATTGGGCTCGCCGATCGCCTTCCGTATTCAACTGACAGAAAAAGTGTAGTGCCTCTCGCTGTTCAAAATGCTTACGCTACGTCTGATGACATTGCACACCAGTTACGCTTTTTCCCGATCTGGCAGAAGCTTTAAATATGGATATTTTTCTTACAGAAACGTATCGTTATACTAAAAATACTATTGACTTTAGACCAGGTTTTTGTTGGTCAATGGCGCAGTCGTTTTCAGTTGCCTCAAAATAGCAACGCGCCAACAATGCGCATGAACACACCTCATTTTCAGACCAGTACGCCCATCAGTGAACTGATGGGCGCGAGTGCATTTACGATTTGTCCCTCACGGACTGCACGACAAGTTTTTATTTTCTCATGCGCCTAATAAAAATTTGGTCGACTAAGACTAACGTTTAGTCAACTATTAGGGGGCAGCCCTAAATATAATATGTCACAATATATAATTGTACAGGCAAGCAACACCAAAAAATCCACTGTGAAACTCAAGTCGAACATTCATTTATAAAAACCATACCATTTTAAAAGAGGGCTCTTGGAAGGCAGAGTGGCAAATATAGATGCATCCAGTTAAGCCAGACCATTATGTGCAGAAAACACAGTCCAAACACACATTAGTCTCCTAATCATTCCTAGATCTGAAAGCTGAGGAAGTCTGGAGGCATGAGAGGGAAGGATCTTTTGTCTAAATGAGTGATGAGTGGCAATGCAGAGGACACAGAGCCCAATCATTAAAACCAGCATCTTAATTAAACTTCATTTATGGGGGATAATTCAATTTGCCCCGAACAAGACCAACACATATCGCAGTTTCGCGGCAGATGAACACCCCTCTGCTGTGGTTAGATGGGAAAATTAGATAAATGACAAATTAATTACGGAGATTTTCTTTAATCATGAGATTAATAAAAAAAACAGGAACAGGCCAATTTGGCTTCTGACAGCCTCGAATACATTTCCATTAATAGAGTGGCATTATAGCTGCAGTTGTTCATCATGTTCTAAAGCTTCATGATAAAAAGCTTCAAGATAAAATGTCAGAATTTGACTGACATCTGCTGGGCTAATTTTGTGACTCTGTGAGATAATTTGACCTTGCATTCAGACAAAAGAAGTGTCAATAAAGAACCAGTTTCCTAGCCTAGACACAACCTAGTGGCAGCAAATCTAATTTGCAGCCAGGGCATCTAGCAACTTTCCGTTGGCTTGCGAGCTGGTAAAACCAAACTCTGGTCAGGCCAATCATATCGTGTATAGATTCAGTGGGCAGGCTTAACATAATGTTAGACAGAGTTTGACAGAACGGCGGTTCTGTGTGCTACTTGTGTAAACAAAGAAGCTGGCGAACAGCGGTCTTTCGAATCGGTTTTGGCCACGGCTCTGGAAGACAGAGCTTTTCTTTGAGAAAAGAACAAAGAACGGCAGATTTGCCGAATGGATACAGTGAAAGTTTAATCTATCAACTAGCTCCGCTTCACCTTCTTCGTTCCTCTGGTTGGTTGTTGCTCTATCCTATTGCATTCTGAGGGAATTTGAAAGACAACCGTTTTTCCCGCCCCTCGGATCTTGATGTGGGTCTGGCTTGTCAGGCTAGAAGTTTCCTTGATTTCCAAAAATCCTGAAACATTTTTGTAGCTTTTAGCAGCACAACTGTTTTCAACATTGATAAAAATATGCAAAGTTTCTTAAGCAGCAAAGCAGTATATTCAAATAATTTCTGAAGGATTATGTCACACTAAAGACTGGAGTAATGATGCTGAAAATTCAGCTTCGCACCACAAGAATAAATTATATTTAAACCAAACAAGGAAGCTTTTCAAAATTCCACAGTGTCCTTTTTGCTCATTCCTTTCAATCAATCCTAAGCCACAGGAGTATTGGGAAGGAGAAAAAAAATTAATTAGACAACACAGCTTCAGTACAACTGACTAAGACATTATGAAGAAGTAACTTGTAACTGCACTGAGCCCAAAGCGTGACAGATATCACCTAATTTACAATCCAATAAGGTTTCTGGGAGTCCTGTCAATGTCAATCTATAGAACATTTCACAGTAATGAGGAAGTGAAACTAAAGCTTCACATAGCCCGAGCACTTTCATTCATTATGCCCTCGTTTCCATTATTAAAATGACAATTTGAAGTGAACATAAGCAAATGGGCATGTGTTATATGAACTGGTGCTAATGTTGTTGTCTCAATGACAGAACAACTGCAGTGCCTACTGCAGTGGAGTCAGATGCACCATTCCTTTTTCCACATTTGTACCTTTTTTCTTCTCCAATTAAAAATAAATGTAAAACAGGCCACGCATTTGAATTGGAAGGTAATATTCCCCCGTTTTTTTAAAGGATAGAGAAGGTATGAGGGAAGGTAGCAGAGTAGTACACTACATCTTGGAACTTTAATGAAAATCTAGCTTGAAGACATTTTTTGAAGACAGTTGTGATAGCTACCTGACTAGATTTAATCATCAGACCTCGCTCAATACACTTATAATTTGCAGCAGCTACAATTTAACGCTGACCTATTCATTGACGCTTTAGGGTGAGGGATGCTGACATCTCAAGCTGTGATATTGCCTTCAATTGCATTTGAAAACCCTTTGGAGATTTTTATGAAATAGCTAGTGACTTGTAGTTCAGCACAGGCACAACAAATTGTGATAATCTTAACCGTTAATCATTAAAACAAGAGGTTTTTGTGCAATGATTGTGCTGCATAATGAGAACTCTATATATTTACCTGTCGTTAAGCGACAACTTATCCACACTTCCATAATTGCATACTTTCTTGTGCCTTGCTCAAGGGCATGATGCGATATGGAGGTCCTGATTTAAACCCCAAATCGTTGGCATTACCACCCCAACTCAATTATTTAGACATACTAAACAACCTTCAAATTAATCATACTTTTCAGGATAATCAAGATTCCTGCTGTCATGTTGTGTAGTATTAATCCAAAATGCAGGATGCAGAAACAACAAACAACACAGAGAATAATGTACACAAAGAATATAGCACACTACACATGTAAATCAAGGGAAGGCGCATAACAGTCTGTAAACAGTCCAACTGAGGAGGGAGGGTGGGCACTCTGGAGGAGGACAAGGTGCTGGTGAAGGCCAGGAAATAAGAGGAGATGATGGCGGGAGAAACCTGGGTAGCGATGATGGTGGGAGGAGCCAGGAGCAGGGAAGCCATACGGAGATCCAGAGCACTACAGGATGAAGGCCCACGGCGGAGTCAAGAAAGGGAGGAGCCATGGTGGAGACTTCGCTGATGACACCAGGGAGATGACCCTACGCATAGATATGGCAACCTAGATGGTCCTTGAGGCCTGGGCGGAGTGACAGTGATGAGTGTCCAAGGTGGAGCCAGTGTTCCAGAGTACTGAGGTGAAGCTGGTGAGACTGAAGCCCGTGGTGGAGCCAGAGGGAGACAGAGCTGAAGGGGTGGAGACGGAGAGCAGCGGATGGCACACACAGGATGATACTAAGGGAACCCAGTGAAGCCGTAAGGACGATGGTCTCTGGTGGAGCCGAGGGAGGGAGGAGCAAAGGCGAAGCTGACAGGTCGATGGCCAAGGTGGAGCGACAGGTCAACTGCTGGGGATCCTCTTTACTAGGCGGAGTTGGAAACTGGAAGACCCAAGTTACAAGTGAGATGTTTCAGAGGGGTCAAGGAACTGACTGGCCTTGGAATAAGGGGTAGAAGAAGGAGGCTGGGTGGGATCTCTAGAGACAGAGGAGATTTCGAGCTGGGCAGAACCAGCAAAGACACAGGAGACCTGGACCTGGTCGGGACCAGCTGGGACAGGAGAATAAGGAAAGCATCCTCCTCCAATTTATCATAAATAAAAAAAAAGCTCACTCTCAGTGGTGGGAATGTGGATGCCGGATCATCCATGGTCGTACATTGGACCACTTGTGCAGGCTGGAATAGTAAAAAAAAAAAAAACACAGCGAACAGTCTGGGAAGTTGGTGAATTGCTCCAGGTCTAAAAATGTCCTCTTGTGGTCCTTGAGACTTTGTTCCTCCTGCTCGAGGCAGAGCAGTTGGACAGCTGCTAAATCAATGGAGAGAAGAAAGAAAAAAACGCATGGGGGAAATGCAGCAAAAATCTGTTCTTGGTCCGTTATTCTGTCACATTGTGTAGTATTAATTCAAAATGTGGGACGCAGGGATAAAGTATTTAATGAAACAGTGAATAACACAGGAGAATATAGCACAATAAACATGTAAATAAAGCATGTTACACCTGCTTCTCCCTAGAAAAAAAAAAAACGGTGTAATTCCCTCTAGAGATCTCAACAACATCTCAAACCATGCTTGGATTTTATTTTATATTAACTTTATAGCACGTACTCTTGTCTAATTTGTGTCTACTTTCTTTCTCCTTAGGAATTTTAGGAGGAACATCTGAGTCAAAGGTGATACTGGTGATCAGAGTTTAGATTAAGAGCAAATGGTCAAACTTTTCAGGAGAATCAGGTCTCTTCTCAGACGGTTTTCCTGAGAACAACACCTCTATATAATCTCAACTGCATTTGCCCCAAATCGGCTGCACTAGCTCCGATGGCGACACAGTTTCACGATACATCGAATTCACCGAAGACAACGATCATGTGTGTTGTTAGTCTATTCTGACAAAATTTAGCTGACGTTCTCAAATTTTTTTTATTTTTTATAAGTCAAAACTCTTTTCATGTAACCTTAGTGTTAAATTATGTCATGTTTATCAAAATAAAACTGATGAAAAAATAGACACTTTATTGTCCCTTTATTATATTGAACTTTTCTTGTGAATATAGTGCTGTATTAAGCATTACATAAAGTATTGAATAAAAAGTGTTTATTTTACTTTATGAAAACATCTGAAACGTCTTTGTATTTGACAAATATTGCATCTAATCCTCTTCATCTGTGAAGTATGTAAACACCTCGCGAGCTTCACTACTGGAAGCAGAAAGCGTCCGACTTCACGTCTCCCTTTTCAACTCCTCCTCGCCTGCATCCAGCAGATCTCGCCCGAAGCCTACACAGTTCAACTCGAACACACCTAATGTCTCTAACTGGGCTTGGATTTTCCAAGACACCAAAGTCTGAAATCAAATTTCAGTTACCTCAATAGGAGCTCAAACATTTCTCATCAAATTCCTTCAAGATAAAATTACCTGAGCTATGCAGTATTCGTTGTATAGTCTATACTCTAACTGTATCGTCTCATTTGTGTCCATGTTATTTCTAATTCTAGTAAATACATCCGAGACAAAGGTGATAATGATACATAACTGAGAACTCCAACTGAATGATATAAACTATTAAGCTACTTCTACACAGCCTTAAAACTAATTTCAAATGAGAAATTTACATTTGTTTCTCCTAGATAGCAATGTTTCTCCTTGGCCCTGTTCAGGTATTAAGATGCGTCCGTTTACATCTGTCTCTTTTGTCCACTTTCAACCATGTCCTGATTTCTTCGAGGCGATGGTCTATGGGTATAGGTATATGTATGAGTTTATTCCGATTTTCGATCTAATAGACAAAATAAGCTTGCACAATTTACATATGAACGCACTGAAGACGACGCAAAAACATACAGAGTTTCTACTCTAACAGCCGCAAGATCACACCGAATGCTGTGAGTGTGTGTTAGAAATCGGGAATGGTGAGAGAACATTATGCTTGCTATGTTTTTCGTCTTCAAATCAAACTTGGGTCTTCACTCGACAAAGTTTAACTCAGGAGGCGGCATTAGCTCAGGATGCGGAGAGTAGGCTGTTCAACATTCAACCACATGAGCGTCTACACTACGAAAGCAATGTGTTTTTGACTACCTCTGTAAGTGCTCGAAAATGGACAAGCTCAAAACGTTTTAGACCCCATATACACCTGTATTTAGCATCGCCCACTTGTGATCCGATCGACCAAAATGCATTTTAATACCAGGCAGTGCCCTAGATTTATTCAAAATCTCTTGCTTCTCAGACGTTTATCTAAAGAAAAAAAACACTGTAATCTCGTGTCTCTTCTAGAGTTTAAGCAGAGATTTCAACAACGTATCTATCTCTGTTTTGGGATTTGCTAAGACACCAAAACCTGCAATCTGAAGTCAGAGATCTCAATAGGACCTTAACATTTGTATCCGCATTCTGGTACTCTTACTTTATCATCTTGTTTGTGTCTATTACAATTTTTTAAAGGAATTTAATGAAAAACATTGGAGAAAAAGGTGAAACTCAAACGAGTACATTCGAATTTAAACCTTCAAGCTACAGCTACACGTTTTCAAATAAATTACACAAGATGTCTCATTTGTTTCTCCTAGACAGGAATGAGATTAAATAGAGAGCAAATGCCCAAGTCTCCTGCTTTTCATATGTTTCTTCTGAGATAAACACAGTGTAATCTCATATATCTTTCCTCTAGATTAAGTCTCAAAAGACACCTCAATAATTTCTCAAACTGTGCTCAGATTTGACAAGACACCAAAGTCGGCAATCAAAAGTAAAATATTTCTATATGAAGATTTATCTTCAAATTATTAGAGCTATGCGGTCCACATTAATTTTACACCCTGTACTTTTACTGCATGCAAACTTCAGTCTTGTGTCTCATTGTGTTCTCCAAATTAATATTAAAGTGAATGAAAGAGCAACCTTTGAGCATTATAATATGGGCTTTGTCACATATATAACATACAACATTTAAAGTTATTAAGTTAGTTATTAAGCAAAGTTATTAAGTCTATAAATCTACATATTGGGCTGCCTTATGTACAATAACAGATTATAATACTTGTATTTTTAATATAGCTACAAAGAAAAGCACTAATAACATGGCAAAGGACATTTTTTTGCACTCACATGCTGTATCTTGTCTGACAAAATACTGAAAGCGTTCATGCGGTACAGAAGTAAGTAGTGCCAGGATTAGCATAAATCCTATATAGTCAAGGTAACAGGCTCTCGAAAGTGGTTCAAAAAGATTCTCTCCATGGATGTGTTCCACAGGTTTTACATCATTCACAAATCAAAAGTACTTGATTTGACAGCACACTTCAACAATAGGGTTCACATTCGTCTCCGTACAGCGAGCAAAAAAGAACAGAATGAGTTAGCCGTTCAGTTCTGCGTGACTCACAGGAGACATTTGGCAAAAAGCATGCAATTTTGATACTTCCAAGAAAACAGGGACAAAGGTGTACTTTATGAAATGTCTTCAAGTGCCCTCCACTTAACAGGCATCTTTGGCTTGCTTTCATTCTTTCCGTGGACACCCATTTACGTTTTCATAAAGGGCTCAGCGCTATTAGAGTTGAGGCAAGTGACGAGCACCATGAGTGGAGCTCAGACTCAACACAGACAATTTGCGTTTACATTCCTTTTTTAAAAAAAGGCTGGGATGCAGGTGCACGAGAGGGCTGAAAAATGTGCTATTAAACAGGCTGCCCACACCAGACGCTCTCATGTGAATTCCAAACATTTCAGGGAATTTATTTTAGAGGCTTTTTTCTCAGCGTGAGACAACATAATGTTAATGGGTCATCCCTATTATCCAGTACATTTTCAAGTCTCCACATACATACATACATATATACACTTACCACTAAAAGTTTTAATCTTTTACCGCTAAAATATGTTTTGAAAGAAATGAGTTGCTTAGCGAAGATGCATTAAAGTGATCAAAAGTGACAATAAAGACATTTATAAAATGTAATATTTCAAATAAATGCTGTTCTTTTGAAATTTCTATCAGGGCAAAACAATGTTTGTACAAACACTGATAATATGTATCACGATTCCAGCCTGGGTTTCCCTGTTTTGCGTTAGGACTTTTGTGTTTTCTGTTCCCATTGTTCCTGTGTTCAGTTCCTTTTTGGCTGATTACCATGGCTGCATCTGAAATCTTATACTTCCCTACTATATAGTAGGCAAAAAACAGTAAGGACCCTAACATACACCCAGCGCAATGTTACGCCAGGTGCAATGCAAGTGTTTTTTTGCTCGTTTCAGCCCAATGCAGATATAATTTCCATGTCCTGCGCCACATTGTTTAAATAGCAAATGCACTCACGCCCATCTGTTCGCCCATGGGCGTGCTGGTCTGAAAACAAGGGGTGTTCAGGAGCATTGTTGGCATGTTGCTATTTTGAGGCAACTGAAAACGACTGTGCCATTGACAAAAAAAAAAAAAAAAAAAAACCTGGTCTAAAGTCAATAGTGCAGTATTTTTTTGTGTTTTTTAACCCTCTGGTGCTCTTCGTTTAGGGTTTGCATTGCTTGTCTTCCCGGTCATAAGTGTCCGGACACCTAAAAATTTAACTTCCTCCATCCCAGTAAAACCAATGCAATACATTTTCCTTCGATAATACTTTTTCTTTTTAATTTTGTATTTTGAGATGATTTTATGGTATTTTTTTATATTTATGCAATACTTATGGTCTATTTTTGCCATTTCATTTATTTAAATTTTTATTATTATTGCAGTATTTCAGGTTAAAATAGAAACTAGGCCGTAGCGTGTGACACTACAAAGCCTCGCCGCTCTCATTCCCCTCCCCACAAGAGGGCGAGAATGACAGTGTGTGACGCTACAAAGCCTCGCCACTCTCATTCCCCTCTTCTCAGCGGTGCGTGGACGACAGTGTGCGACGCTATGCCTCGCCGCTGTTGTCCCCCGCTGAGGAAGGAGGTGAGGCAGACCGTGTGCAACGCCACAAAGCCTTGCCACGCTCAGCCCCTCCTTCATTTGGGGAGCGCGCTTGGTGGTGTACAACGCTCCCATGCCTTGTCAACCCCTGGTGCCTCTCCAAAATCGCCAGCAGGGGGCGCTGGCTGTCGGGACCCACACAATGTGCCTCCTCGCACTCGCCCGCCCCCTCAGCGGATGCAGGTTTGTGTGTCACACACCAAGACCCCCTCCACGGACCACTCCAATGTCGTCCACGGGTCCCTGCGTTCCGCTGCGCTGCCCCGCTGAGTGTACGTCTGTGGTGCCGATGATCCCGCTTGTACGGTCTCTGGAGGCCTGGCTAACGCTCCCCAGGTCGTCTTGCTGGCTCATCCACACCATCAGACTCGGCTATACGATTCAGTTCGCCGGCGTCCCCCCAAGTTCAGGGGTGTTCACTTCACGTCTGTAACGAGGGAGAACGCCCCTGTACTTCAGGCGGAGATCGCTGTCCTACTGGCGAAGGACACGACAGAGCCGGTCCCTCCAGCCGATATGAAGTCCGGGTTCTACAGCCCGTACTTCATTGTACCCAAGAAAGGTGGCGGGTTACGACCGATCTTGGATCTGCGATACTTGAACCGCTCCCTTCACAGGATGCCGTTCCGAATGTTGACGCAGAAACGCATCTTCAGGTGCATCCGTCCCCAAGATTGGTTTGCAGCGATCGACCTGAAGGACGCGTACTTTCATGTCTTGATTCTCCCTCGACACAGACCGTTCTATGCTTTGCATTCGACGGATGAGCATATCAGTACAATGTCCTGCCCTTCGGGCTGTCCCTGTCACCCCGTGTCTTCACGAAAGTCGCGGGGCGGCCATTGCTCCCATGAGAGAGCGTGGTGTTCGCCTTCTCAACTATCTCGACGACTGGCTGATCCTGCCCAGTCGCGGGATCAGTTGTGCGAACACAGGGACATGGTGCTTCAGCACCTCAGCCAGTTGGGTCTTCGGGTCAACTGGGAGAAGAGCAAACTCTGTCCCGTACAGAGGATCTCTTTTCTCGGGATGGAGATCGACTCGGTCGCCATGACAGCACGCCTCACCGAGGAGAGCGTCCAGTTGGTGTTGAACTGCTTGAATTCGTTCAAACGCAGCACAGCGGTACCACTGAAACAATTTCAGAGGCTCCTGGGGCATATGGCAGCAGCAGCCACAGTAATGCCACTAGGGCTGCTCCATATGAGACCGCTTCAACGCTGGCTACACGACCGAGTCCCGAGATCGGCGTGGCACAGCGGGTTCCTCCGTGTCCAAGTGACGCCGAGATGCCGCCAAACCTTCAGCCCGTGGTCGGACCCTTCATTTTCTATGGGCAGGAGTGCCTCTAGAACAAGTGTCCAGGCATTCTGTTGTCTCCACGGATGCCTCATCCACCGGCTGGTGTGCCACGTACAACGGGCTTGCAGTTCGGGTCTGTGGACGGGGCCCCAACTGCAATGGCATATCAATTGCCTGGAGTTGCTGGCAGTTCATCTTGCTCTCAGCCGCTTCAAAACGCCGCTAAAAGACAAGCACGTTCTGGTCCGGACGGACAGCACTGCGGCCGTTGCATATGTCAACAAACAGGGTGGTCTAGGCTCCCGCCGCATGTTCCAACTCGCCCGCCATCTCTTCCTGTGGAGTCAGAAGCATCTGAGGTCCCTTCGTGCCATTCACATTCCGGGCCCGCTCAATCGTGCGGCCAATGAGCTGTCACGGTTACCAGTGCTCCCCGGAGAGTGGAGACTCCACCCCCAGGTGGTCCAGCTGATCTGGAGTCGCTTTGGGGCCGCACAGATCAACCTGTTTGCCGCCCCCGACACGACCCACTGCCAGTTGTTGTTTTATTCCCTGACCGAGGGAATCCTCGGCACGGATGCCCTGGCACACAGCTGGCCCCGGGGCATACGCAAATATGCGTTTCTCCCAGTGAGCCTTCTTGCACAGACACTGTGCAAGGTCAGGGAGGACGAGGAGCAGCTCCTCTTGGTAGCTCCGTATTGGCCCAACAGGACTTGGTTCCCGGAACTAGTGCTCCTCGCGACAGCACCTCCTTGGCCCATTCCTCTGAGGAAGGACCTCCTAACTCAGAGACGGGGCACCCTGTGACACCCATGTCCGGACCTCTGGAAAGAAACTCCATGTCTGGTCCCTGGACGGGACACGGAGGTTCTAGGTGACCTACCGCAAGCGGTAGTTGACACCATCAATTCCACCAGAGCCCACTCTACGAGACGGCTGTATGCGCTGAAGTGGAACCTGTTCGTCCATTGGTGTTCTTCTCACCGAGAAGACCCCCGAAAGTGTTCGGTCAGATCTGTGCTCTCTTTTCTTCAAGACAGGTTGGAGCGAAGGCTGTCTCCCTCCACCCTCAAGGTGTACGTTGCCGCTATTGCCGCGAATCATGACCTGGTTAATGGTGAGTCCTTAGGCAAGCACGATCTGATCATCAGGTTCCTGAGGGGGGCGAGGAGACTAAATCCGCCTCGTCCTCCCTCTATACCCTCTTGGGATTAACTCTGGTGCTGACCGCACTGCAGAGGGCACCCCTCAAGCCTTTGCAGCCAGCTGAAAATCTTGTATTTAAAGACAATACTCCTGATTGCATTGGCCTCGGTTAAGAGAGTAGGGGACCTGCAGGCATTTTTGGTCGACGAATCGTGCCTGGAATTCGGGCCTGGCAATTCTCAGGTAACTCTGAGACCCCGGCCTGGATATGTGCCCAAGGTTCCCACTACTCCCTTTCGGGACCAAGTGGTGAGCCTGCAAGCGCTGCCCTCAGAGGAGGCAGACCCAGCCCTAGCTTTTCTCTGTCCTGTTTGCGCCCTGCGCATCTATGTTGACAGAACGCAAAGCTTTAGGACCTCAGAGCAGCTCTTCGTCTGCTCGGAGGACAGCAGAAGGGAAAGGCTGTCTCCAAGCAGAGGAAGGCCCACTGGATAGTGGATGCCCTTCGTCTTGGCGTTTGAATCCCAAGACGTGCCAAGCCCGCTCAGGGTTAGAGCTCACTCCACCAGGGGTGTAGCTTCTTCCTGGGCACTGGCTCGTGGCGCCTCGCTGACAGACATTTGTAGAGCTGAGGGCTGGGCGACACCTAACAAGTTCGCTAGGTTTTATAGCCTACGTGTGGAACCGGTTGCTTCTCGTGTGCTCGCTTCCCATTGTCAGCTTCACTGAAGTACACGCTCTAGTGTCGGCTTGCTACGCCACTCCCTTCCCCATGGAATGAATACGTGCGCTTATATTCTCCAGTCGAGTTCCCCAGGAATTGGCGAACCCTGTTGAGTCCTCCGCAACCCGCGGCAGTCGGATGTGGCGGAGCGTCCGACGGCAGGTCTGGCACTTGTATGCATTGGTGGAACTTGTGTCAGGCTGGGTTCCGTATGTTGCGACCACTACGGCGGTCCCATATGTGTATTCTCCACGGTACAGCTCCCTACGGCGAGCTCGTGTCTTTCCCTCGGCAGAGTTCCTCTGCCGTCTCAGTACGGTGTCGTTCCCCCGCCTGCAACAGGCCGGGGCCACCCCTGGGACTTCCGTATGTTGCACTGCCCAAGGCCAGAGGGGCTCTTGCTGGGCGCTGGAAGTGGTAGTAACTGTGGTGTTTTCCAAAGGGATCCCAATTCGACGGTATAACCGACGTACGTCATAGTGACCGACTGAAAGGGAACGTCTCGGTTACGTATGGTAACCCTCGTTCCCTGAAGGAGGGAATGGAGACGTAAGTCCCGTCGCCACAGTACCTTACCATCACTGCATGGCCGAGTCACTAGTTCGGCTCCTCAGTGAAAAACGTCAGTGCGTTGCTCTCGCTTCCTGTTTATACCCGCGGCGCGGGGCGGAGCGCGAGATGCAAATCTCGCACGCCAATGGCCCATTGGCCTGTTCTCTATATCTCGAAGCTGATAGGGGCTCCCTGAAGTGATCCCAATTCGGCGGTATAACCGACGTACGTCTCCGTTCCCTCCTTCAGGGAACGAGGGTTACTATACGTAACCGAGTTCTCTTTTGAACACATTTAATGATTTTTTTTGTTGTTGATGGATTTGAATATATATTTAAAAAATTACTAAAAAGACTATTTATCATAAAGTTATAGATTTTGTTTATTTTTTAGAAATAGTGATTTTTTTTCTGTGAATTTGTGTTTTTGCAGATTTCCCATTAATTTCCTATGGTGGTCATTTTTGACCGAAGAGCACAAGTGGGAGTATTTTTTGTGTGTGTTTACATACCTAATGCTAGAAAAGTCACCAAGTTTCATATCATTATGATGAAGCTGTGATTTTTTAAAATTCTAAATGTGGTTCATAGGTTCAGTTTTTCAGGTGTGTGTGTGTGTGTATAAGTGTGCGTGTGTGTGTGAGTGGATGTGTCAATATCACACTCTTGATGTTTTAGAGTGTCACCCCTTTACTGCTGTGTACTTTTTTCAGCATTGTGGCCGATTTGTAGATTGTACACACAAATATTCCGAGAATTTTTGTGTTTTTTGCCGATTTCCCATTCATTTCCTATGGTCGGTAATTTATGACCGAAGACAATGAACGATACTTTTTTTTACGACCAATTAGCATGCTCGAATCATGACCCCAATGTTTTGTGTGTTTACATACCTAATGCTAGAAAAGTCACCAAGTTTCATATCATTCCGATGAAGCAGTGATTTTTAAAATATTTTTTTTTTAAATTTTTCGGTCAGAAATGACCGAAGAACACCAAAGGGTTAAAGGGCACATTAGTAATATGCGCCTATAGGCGGGGGAACAACACACGTACACACTGCTTGTAACACACACAGGGACGTGCAGCATCACACAGACATTTTTAATTATCAAATATAAAAAGATTCCTCTCTGGAGAAGCATTCAGTCTTTCCGCTCGCAAATTCCGCCATGTAAATAGTGAATCTGCCATGGTGCAAGCGCAATTGGCTTTTAAAGGGAATGGAATTGGTTTATTGCATGTTACCCCACAAACACTCCCATGACTCATTAAGAGACTAGGTACAATCCTTTTGGACCATTAGCCAGGCACACCAGCCATTTTTTCCGTTGTTAAACTAGCAAAAGTGGATTCAGACACGTCCTACGCGCATCTGCGCCATGCGCTTCAGGCCATGCACTCAGATCATTAAAATAGGGCCCTGAGTGGCAAAAGTAGTATGCCCGAATTTTATTATGCTTGTTTGAATAAAAATCTGCATCTGGATCCTCTCATGCCTCTGAAACAGCCACTGTTACAGAGCAGCAAATAATTATTTTAAAATGATTTCTGAAGGATCATGTGACACTGAAGACTGTAATAGTAATGATGCTGAAAATTCAGCTTTGCATCACAGGAATTAATTACATTTTAAAATTAGGGCTGTCGGATTAATGGATTAATTTAATTAATTTATGGGGGGAAAAAAATACATTTTACACAGTTGATTGGTGACATACATGAAGTATGGCAACAACTCACTGCATGATGGAGCCTATAATGCAGAATGACCCTAAAATTCAAGATATTGGGGAAAAGGCCTCTGTATGAGTTTTTGACTCATATCTTCTTTTATGTTCCACAGAAGAAAGAAAGTAATACAGGTGTTAAAACGACACGAGTGAGAGTAAATTATGACAGAATTTGCATTTTTGGGCGAACTATCCCTTTAATACCAATTTACCTATGAAATTCATGCCATGTCTGAGCTGCAATAAACAGTCTGTAAATCTAAATACCAAATCAGATACAGCTTATGAAAAAAAGGCTGTTGTAGCCTAGAAGTTTATGTGTAATGAATTATATGTTTAATCAAGTAAAATATTTCTTTCTAAAGCTACTTTTTGTAAGGTCTATTTGTCTAATATATCTATTAGGGCTGCACGATATATATAGACAGCGCGGACATCGTGTAATCCTGATTCCGGTTCTCTTCTGCAGCTTATATGGCCAAATACACAGAAAATGAGGTCAAAATGCCCGTCTTGGTGAGTATTCACGTAAACACAGTTAGTTAAGTCTTGTAAGAAGAGTAAACAGTTGACAAAAGAAAGTGTGCATGTAACAATATATTGGATCAGTGCATCTCTTAAAGTAACAGTAGCCTAATAAACCTGCTTCTGTCTGTGTGATTATATTGTTATATTTCCAGTGTTTTACACTTACATTTGATTATTAAACTTTTATATTAGATTAGACAGACAGACAGACAGACAGACAGACAGATAGATAGATAGATAGATAGATAGATAGATAGATAGATAGATAGATAGATAGATAGATAGATAGATAGATAGATAGATAGATAGATAGATAGATAGATAGATAGATAGATAGATAGATAGATAGATAGATAGATAGATAGATAGATAGATAGATAGATAGATAGATAGATAGATAGATAGATAGATAGATAGATCTTGTAGGTAGATAGGCCTTGTTTTCTGAAAGTCACGGCATCCACTCACGGCGAGAGCACACAGGTAATTCAAAGTCATTATCAAAAGTGTTCTCTCCAATGAATTGTCTGACAATGATCATGGTGTCCTCTTATCCTCGCCTGAGTGGAAGTTTGCACTAAACACTAATTATCACACAGAGGTTCTTAACTCAGCGAAGCGTTCGCAACGCACGAACACACACGCACAAAAATGCTCGTGAATGAACCTAAATGACAGTGCGAGCAAATTACATGGTATTCCGAACAGGAGAACAATGTTAGTATCAAGGACGTCCACCCTCTGCCCACCTTGTGCCCAACCACCAGACACATTCAAACATCAGATACTGTATTTTTCGCCCGTGGAGTTCTTACATTAGCATTCAGCCTGAAAGTTTGTGGCTTTGGTTGACCTCTGAATCCATTTTCACAACTTTAATTCGTGCAGGTTTCCCACTTCATCTGAAAAGGAACATACTGTGAATGTTTTGTTGACACTCCTGTATAATCACTCCTACCTTAGCGCATAAGTTAGTTGTAAAAAGTCGCCTGTTTCGTGGCTGGGGTATTGGTGAGGGGATGTGAGTGCTATTAACTTTGAGTTCCAGCCCTGCACATGTAAGCATGCGCCTACTCAGGGCCTGAGGGTCCATCCAGCTGATCACCTCGGGCTACTTGTACCACTGTTGTGTTATTAGCATCAGAGCACCTAAAAAAGAAAAGGATGTGGGTGTACCTGCTCCTACAATCCAAACTCTTTGCACCTACATGCCCCTGGAGTCTCACCTGCCATTTACAATAAATCAACAGCTGCACCAAGTCTGTGGAGAGTGCAGCGATCTACAAAAGAGAGTTCGCGAAGTTCATCAGACTTTACTGAGCTCAGGATGCGAGCGCTAGTGAAATTCCAATGTGGCTTAGGAATATTTTGGGTTATTTTCAACAGACTAGCTATATGTATCACGTGACGTGCTGTCTCTAAATGCATTGCACAAGTCGAAATTTTCCTGATAGTGAAACTGATAGCATGGCACAGACACAGTACTTTAGCTTCACTAATATTTACTGATGTTCTGGAAATTTTTGTATGCAACATTTCAATTGGAATACATGTGATATGGGAATTTCATGTGAGGGCGAAAGATTTCTCCATGAAGATTTCGAAACATGTCCAAGTTGGTCGTGCTGATTTGATAAAAATTATTCTGCGGTGAAGTAAATACTACAGAAAAAAACAAATGTAATTTCTACATGAAAAAGTTAGTTCAGGCAAGAATGAAAAAAACTAAGTAAATTTTATATTAGTACTCAATTAAAGCTTGTAGAAATTAAAATGTAAATATCAACAGAGGTGGACAAAGTACACAACTCTATTACTTGAGTAAAAGTAAATGTATTACTGGTCAAAAATTACTCCGTTACAAGTGAAAGTTCTAAAAACAGATTTTTACTTAAGTAAACGTACAGAAGTATTTGTTTTTAAATGTACTTAAGTATCAAAAGTAAATTTCCTTTTTTATGTCAATGCATTATTTTATTATTGTTGCATTGTTGTATAAATGCACATTATGCCACCAAGGTGGTTTAAGCCAGTCAGTGATGCTCCATCCGACATGCTAGCATACGACTACCTTAAACTAATTTCTTTACATTTGTATAGAGCTTTGTAACTTTTATACAAGTATTGAAATGTTCAATTTCTTGTATAAAAGTTACAAAGCTCTTTACAAAGCTGCTGTCACTTTAAGGCTGAATGCATGGACCCTATACACTGATACGCATCCAATATTCTCCCAACTGTTTACTCTTCTCTTTCTCCCAGACATTTACATTTTTTAACATTTTATGAGACATGCATCAAAGTGTATGCCAACTAAAACTAATCTTTAATCTTTTGAGAAAACTGAAACATACTTTTTAAGTATAGCCATGGGTGCACACACTGTGCCAAGGAACCGTCTTCTTTCATTTTGCTGTAAACTGATCAGCGTTAAAAAAATGTTGGGAAACTTCACATGACACAAGAGTGATTACTGATAGGCTGTCTGCAAAAAACAAAAACAAAAAAAAACTTTTAAAGAGGAAAAAAATCATCCACTGACTTTTAAAGCTGCTACAGAAACGACTTTCGACTTTGAGGACCTTGATAGAAATGTAGTGGAGTAAAAAGTACGATATTTGTCGATATAAGTAAAGGTATCCCTAAAAAATAATACTCCAGTAAAGTACAGATACTCAAAAAGTGTACTTAAGTACAGTACTCAAGTAAATGTACTTAGTTACTGTCCACCTCTGAATATCAACATTATAAAATTAAGTAAAACTACTTAACTTTTTTACTTAACCCATAAGCTCACCAGCAACTATAGTTGCCGCAGTGTATAGTTGTCATTTTCCCTTCGTAAGTATTTTTCTAGATAGTATCCATGTTTTATATCTCAATGACACACAAGGAAACATCCAAATAAAGGATTTTAAGAGAGAAAAAAATGTATTAACTTCCTTCCTGTCACATGAGACTGCAGTATTTAATAGTATATAATAAGTATTTTTTGTTGACATATATATATATATATATATATATATATATATATATATATATATATATATATATATATACACACACACACATAATTGTGAAGGTCTCTAGAATCACCCAAACAAAACAAATCAGGTTTTTGGTCTTTAGTGCTTTTTGCTGTCATAATATCCCACCTAAAACATTAACCCTTTAATTGACATCTCTACTGTACAGTAGACCTTAATTCGATAGGGAAAAATATTATATTTTATGATATTATGTCTTGTAAGGGCCAAAATATTGAGGACCCTTCATCCAGTTTTGAATCGATGCGTTTTATTCTAATCGGTCAAGGACCCTAATTCTTTTTATGATTAGTAGCTTACAATTCCATTATAATATGGAAATTTAGACAAGTAATTAGTTTACATTTACATTATTATATGAAATCACCTTCTACAGTCAGCCATAGCCATTTTCCCACTGGCAACTATAGTTGCCACACATTCAAATACGATTTTCAAGAAAAAAAAACTAAAACCTGGGGAAAATAAATGCAGAACATATTCACATAGGACACTAACATGCATGAAACTAGCCTGGATGCTAGAAAATTCTGACTAGAATTGAGTATGACAACGTCAGGCTAGCATGAAACCATTCAGAAAAATTGGGCACAAATGGGTTAACTGATACTGGTGTTCCCATCATGCACTGGGGCTTGAATAATTAATAAGGTAGATTTTTAAGGTCTATTTAAACTGTTTTCTCATTGCTTTTGTTGTTAGGTTTAGTAATTTTGCCATTCAGTGTTATATTGTTTGAGTAAAAAATATTGCAAAGGAAACTTCAACTAGAAATAACTCAACTTTTAACTTGCCAAGTTAAAATTAGTTTACTTAATTCCATATGTGAAATTTGAAGAGTAATATGTAATAAAAAAGTAATATTAGAAAAAAATATGCATGCAAAAACTTGCAAAAGAAAAATTAAGTACATTTTACTTGTTTTTTTTTTCAGTGTGTTGACCAACAGAAAAAGCACAATCACCTTTTAATTTCAAACGTGACCGCGGCACGGTCAACATCAGCCTGTTAAAAGACCTTAAGGGCCTAGAGCATTTCCGGACTAAGAGCAAATCTGTGATATACTGTGGAGCCTGGCCGTTTAATCCCTTGTATACATATAATAAAACCTTAAAAATAATACGGTATTCAACCGGCAGCCAGTGAAGTGAAGCTAAAACAGCTTCAATGGCAAAACAGCTTCAATGGCAGGAAAGATCAATATATCAAAGAAAATACAGAAATTATCAGTATATGTAGGAAGCAGGCGTAGCGTAAGCTTACGTGAGAGTCGACTCTTCTCGCGGTTTAAAAAAAATAGGGCTGGGCAAAAAACTCAAGCTCCTCCGACATTTCTCTTTAAAAATTCTCGTTTTAGATTCTCGTTTCTAATTAGTGACCGGGGTTTTGTTTTGCTTTATCCTCTGCGCTTCCGTGAATTTCGAATTTTCGAATTTCAATACGTCATGCGTCGGGTCAGAATTCACTCTTCGGCCGGAACTCGACTCGCATACAGCCATTACCGAAGCCAGTTATTATACCTTATAAAGTTATAATAGTAATGCATCCCTTCTCTTGAGAAGACCTTTATGAACCCCCTGGAGGCATATGGATTACTTTTATGATGGATGGATGCAGTTTATTGGGCTTCAAAATATCAGTTACTATTCATTGCCATTATAAAGCTTGGACGAGCCAGGGTATTTTTTAATATAACTTTGATTGTGTTTGGCTGAAAGAAGAAAGTCATATACATCTAGAATGGCTTGAGGGTGAGTAAATTATGGGATAATAAAGAAAATGCAGCTCATTGGCTACTGATACAGCAGGAATCAATCAGCTGAGCCCTATAGAGCAGCGGTTCCCAAACTGGGGTGCACGAGAGAATGTTTGTAATGGCAGAAAAATTGTCTCTTTTTAATTTTTATGTATTTAACTTAGGTAAACTTCACATGTCAGATTATTATTGATAAATAAAAATGTCACATTACAAGCTGTAGTAAATTACTCATATTTTCATTTCATTTTACAAGCACGTCTGCATCACGTCTTTCATATTAGGCGCTAAGTGACCATTCATTCATTCATTCATTCATTCATTTTTTCGCTTACTACATTCATCAAAATGGACACCTGGATGAAAACTGGCACTTTAAAGAAATCAAGGGACAGTGAGCCATCTGAAGCATTGCTGCCACATAGGATCTATATATTTTTTCCACTCAAGTATGTCGTAATAACGAGATCTTATGTCGTTAATATATTTTCTCCTAATAAGGACAGTGGCGTAACTTTAACCTAGTAATGACTGGGTCTGTGCAGCCACACATATCATCACTATCTATAGGCCTACTGTAATTTAGACATATATTCAAGAAATGTATTAAAACAGTCTTACTTCAGTCCTACTCAAAGGCCGCGGAAACAGGCCAGTTACGCACGTCAATCCATATCCGACGATCTTGGTTTGCTTCTTATTAAATACAGCTAAATAGGTGATTACATATTGATCAAAATTAAAATACAATTTATACAAAACAAAATTAATTTTAAAGAAAGACTTTCTAAAGGACTAAATTCAACGAAGTGCTCAAAATCCATTTCCCCAGACATATGCACATCTGATTCTTACTCATGCTGCTCATTTTTCATAATCAACATATGAAATAAAAAAAATTATAATATTTAAACATAGCCTAACTATGAAACTAAATAGGAAACGTTTTCTTTAACCCTCTGTCCGACGAATTCGTCTGCGCCTTCTGATGGATTTTTTCCTTTATGACAGCAGAAACAACTCATAATACTCCGTCATTTTTAGCCATTTAGATTAGTGCAAGATATAATTATAAACTATAAACTGTCTACTTTTATTTGTGTATACTCACAATAACAGCAAAAACCGTGTACTCAGGGAACAGATTATTTTGCACTCCACTCCAAACGCTGTCTTCATTTCAAAAATATATTTTGTTTATTAAACGTAAAGAAGCATTTCGAAATTTAGTTTATATTTCCAACAAACAAAATTCCAAGCCAAAATAACTAAGTGGTAAAACTTTGAGGTACCATCATGCAAATTCAAACATTTCGCTCTTCTCTGTATGTGGCTGCAATGCGTCACCATAACTACCATAACCCTTCGTAAAAAAGTGGATCATTCTTTTTATATTGCGCAAATCTGTAATGGAAACGCGACTTGTGACAGGTGATGCAGAAAGTCCGAACCTGCAATGTGTAGTGTGTGGAGAAGTTTTAGCTAACAGTAGTCTCAAGCCCTCATATATGGTTCGGCACTTACAAACAAAGCTAGATGCCGAGAATGATTTGAGAGTAAAACTGTCATCCATTACCCCACATTTTGATGATTTGTGTGCAAACATGCAGGCCCATCCATCTCACTAAAAAGGGTACGAAGCAATAGTATATATATATATATATATATATATATATATATATATATATATATATATATATATATATATATATATATATATATATATATATATATATATATATATATATATATATATATAATAACTGAAATGTTGATGTGTTCTAATATACAGTGAATATTTGTATTTAGTTAATGCTATTAAAAATGTGATGTTTAACCAGTCAGGTGGTGGGGGTGCTTGACAGGTGTCAAAAAAACTAAAAAGGGGTGTGTGCTACAAAAAGTTTGGGAACCACTGCTATAGAGAATGATTAAGTTTAGGACCTATCAGCATGCGGCATGAGTTTCATGACAGAACTTTGTATTTGTTTCAGAGCCATTTATATTTTTGTATTTTATATTCAGAGCATGTTTTTGGATAACATGCACTGATGAGCCATGTACAATAACACTACGAACATTTACTAAAGGATTTACCCCAAATTGTAAATGATCTGTCATCATTTACCTGAAACATTTAGTGATATAATTTTCAAAATTGTGTTCATGACATGAGGGTGAGTAAACCAAAATAATTTTGTGATGAACTATCCCTTTAAGAAAGTAAATGGAGTTTGTTTAATAATAAAAAAAAAAAAACTATAATATTTCTTTTAAAAGGCAAATCCCATACAATCGATCCTTACACAGGAATCCTAGTCATAAATATTCACATAGAATTTACTGCACACACATCACGTAAGAAGCAATGTAACGGAATACAAAATCAAACTCCATTAGCTTCCCTGCCAGATCTGATGCAACATGTAGGACACATTAGATGTATCCCACAACCGCGGACATCAATACATGGAGACGTGCCTGCCTTACAGACATGCTGCAACACGTGATATCAGCACTTTTGCAGACTGTGCCAGAGGGTTAATCTTATATTCATGGACCTCTCTTTGCTCTTCATACACACAGATGAATGCTGACCCCACGTGTTGCTGAGTCAGCTGTTTGTCATAGTGTATGATTACTCCACAGAGCCACTCTGATAAAAGCTTCACCAAACCTCAATCTCTGGGTGATCATAAAATCAATTCAGACCTCCGCTGCCAGCCTCAATCCCACAGATAAGTCTTACACACATAGACCGCTTTCAAACTCAATTCCCTACTAGTTAAAATACGCCTTCTTCAGCAGGCAAGCTGAGTCCGGAGATTTCTCTCATTCACTTTCCTCCTGCAAACCCATCGCGGCACATTTTGTAAATCCAGTTTCATTTGCCTGACATCTTTCCATGGGATTTAGCCCAAAGTGCTTGTCTTAAGAACAGTCCGAATAAATGAAAGATCACTCTCTTTTTCTGTCTGGAAGACGTTGTAGTCAGCATAATATACATCTCAGGAGGAAAAAATTCTGGATGTGTAATGCTAATTGGAGTGTCCCATTCAATTGGAACAGGATTCAGTGACTATAGATGTGCTTTGAAATCAGGAAGTGTAAGTAGTGCTTGCCCATGCATAAGTCTCTGCTACAATGGTAGGTTGTGGGTGGTTGTGAGACACTTCTATATATGTTGTGTGAATGGGACAATTTGAGACTCACACCTGTAAGTAAATGCAGTTTTCAATCTCAAAAACTGACCTAATGAATGTAGCCTATGATATTCCGATTCCTACTTTTGGCTCAATGGTCTAACCACTAGGCAATTATTTATACAGCCAGCACAAATGCAATCAGACCTTCAAGCATCATATTTAACTGCTGCGCTGAACATGTTTATCTATGCACTGCATTTGGACCTCTGGTCGAGCATCAAATGCTTGCACTTCTAAGAGATGCTAGTTTGTCCACTTTGATTTTTTTATTCCAGTTCAGTTTATTTTCTTTCTGAACTGAGTGCATGGAGAGTTTATGAAGTCTAAATCCGGCTATAGCTTAAGTGAATGCCATGACAGAGATCCCCTAAAGTGAACTGATGCATTCTCATGGCTTGCTACCTCCGCTAACAGCCCAGACAGGAAAGCATCACTGCTCTACTAAATATAACACTATGGCGTTGAGTGCTCTGATTCACAATTGCTTGTCTATGAGGCTGCCTGGAGATGTGCTGAAACAAAATCAGCAGTGCATCATCGATCATGTGACTGAATTGGCCATTTTGACCCCCTTGCAGACACACATACGCATACATTTTTATGTTTTATGGGGACTTTCCATAGACATAATGATTTTATACTGTACAAACTGTATATTCTATCCCCTACATTAACCCTACCCCACCTACCAATCACATAAAACAGCATTTTAAAAAAAACATCAGTCTTGATTTATAAGCTGTTTTCCTCATGATCGAAAAATGCCCCCACAAGGACAAGGATTTCATACATAGCCACCTTTTTTTGAGGCATTTTGTTCCCATAATGTAGGCTTTACCAGGCCACACACACACATACACAAACACACACACACACACACACACACACACACACACACACACACACACACACACACACACACACACACACACACACACACACACACACACACACACACACACACACACACAAACACAAACACACACTAAGAAGCTAGAGCTAATGGAAGATGCAGATGCATATCTCTAAGACAACATGCTATAAAAACAGACCCAGGTTACTTCCGTGCACATTATTATAAAGATTTTTGTATACTATACTATACTATACAGTTGCTAGGGAGTTGTTAGGATGTTCTAAGTGGTTACTAAGGAGTTTCTATGGTTTTCTGGGTGGTTGCTGGGGAGTTGCAATGTGGTTGCTAAGGTGTTCTAAGTGGATATTAAGGAAGTTGTAAGGGAGTTGCTAGATGGTTACTATAGTTTTCTGTGTTGTTGCTTACTAGTCCAAGTCAAGAAAGAGCCTCAAACTAAATTTCTGTGGTTGTTAATGCGTTCTGGGTGGTTGCTAGGGAGTTGCTATGAGGTTGTTAGGGTGTTCTAAGTGGATGTTAAGGAGTCACCAGGATGTTCTGGGTGGTTTCTAGGGAGTTGCTAGATGGTTACTATAGCATTCTGTGTTGTTGCTTACTAGTCCATACAAAAATTCCATGTGGTTACTAGGGTGCTCTGAGTGGATGTTAAGGAGTCACTAGGATGCTCTGGGTGGTTTCTAGGGAGTTGCTAGATGGTTACTATAGTGTTCTGTGTTGTTGCTTACTAGTCCAAGTCAAGAGCCTCAAACAAAATGTATATGTGGTTGCTAGGGTGTTCTGGGTGGTTGCTAGGGTGTTCTAAGTGGATGTTAAGGAGTTGCTAGGATGCTCTGGGTGGTTTCTAGGGAGTTGTTAGATGATATAGCATTCTGTGTTGTTGCTGACTAGTCCATGCCAAGAAAGAGCTTCAAACTAAAATTCTGTGGTTGTTAATGTGTTCTGGGTGGTTGCTAGGGAGTTGCTATGTGGTTGCTAGGGTGTTCTAAGTGGATGTTAAGGAGTCACTAGGATGTTCTGGGTGGTTTCTAGGGAGTTTCTATATGGTTACTACAGTGTTCTGTGTTGTTGCTTACTAGTCCAAGTCAAGAGCCTCAAACTAAGTTTATATGTGGTTGCGAGGGTGTTCTGGGTGGTTTCTATGTGGTTGCTAGGGTGTTCTAAGTGGATTTTAAGGAGTTGCTAGGATGCTCTGGGTGGATTCTAGGGAGTTGTTAGATGGTATAGCATTCTGTGTTGTTGCTGACTAGTCCAAGTCATGAAAGAGCCTCAGACTAAATTTCTGTGGTTGTTAATGTGTTCTGGGTGATTGCTAGGAAGTTTCTATGTAGTTGCTAGGGTGTTCTAAGTGGATATTAAGGAGCTGCTAGGATGTTCTGGATGGGTTCTAAGGAGTTGCTAGATGGTTACTATAGTGTTCTGTGCTGTTGCTTACTAGTCCAAGTCAAGTGCCTCAAACTAAAATTCCATGTGGTTACTAGGGTGCTCTAAGTGGATGTTAAGGAGTCACTAGGATGCTCTGGGTGGTTTCGAGGGAGTTGCTAGATGGATACTATAGTGTTCTGTGTTGTTGCTTACTAGTCCAAGTCAAGAGCCTCAAACTAAATTTATATGTGGTTGCTAGGGTGTTCTGGGTGGTTGCTAGGGCGTTGTTATGTGGTTGCTAGGGTGTTCTTAGTGGATGTTAAGGAGTTGCTAGAATGCTCTGGGTGGTTTCTAGGGAGTTGCTAGATGGTTACTATATAGTGTTCTGTGTTGTTGCTTACTAGTCCAAGTCAAGTGCCTCAAACAAAAATTCCATGTGGTTGCTAGGGTGTTCTTAGTGGATGTTAAGGAGTTGCTAGAATGCTCTGGGTGGTTTCTAGGGAGTTGCTAGATGGTTACTATATAGTGTTCTGTGTTGTTGCTTACTAGTCCAAGTCAAGTGCCTCAAACAAAAATTCCATGTAGTTGCTAGGGTGTTCTAAGTGGATATTAAGGAGCTGCTAGGATGTTCTGGATGGGTTCTAAGGAGTTGCTAGATGGTTACTATAGTGTTCTGTGCTGTTGCTTACTATTCCAAGTCAAGTGCCTCAAACAAAAATTCCATGTGGTTGCTAGGGTGCTCTGAGTGGATGTTAAGGAGTCGCTAGGATGCTCTGGGTGTTTTCTAGGGGGTTGCTAGATGGGTACTATAGCATTCTGGGATGTTGCTAACCATTACAATTTTAGGGTGTTCTGTGTGGTTGCTAGGAAGTTGATAGATAGTTGCTAGCGTGTTCTGGGTTGGTGTGTTCTAGCCCATCCCAAGTGTCTGGATATTTAAAAAAAAACATTATGTGAGGTATTATTCATGTCAAAAAAATGTGCACTCTGACTTACATGCTGATGGATAGAAATAAAGTTCCATTCTACATTATCCCTCGCTAAATATTTTGCTCCACTCACAAATGTTACATTTGAGAAGTTAAATGCATTGCTAATGCCACTTCATGTTGTTTTGCAGTATTTGAATACTTGAGGTAATGGTGTATTTGCATCCTTATGTGCATGTGTCTTCAGGCATCTTCGGTGCATCTATTCAAATCTACATATTCTCGGCCCCAACGCTGCACGGCCCCTGACAGCTGGGATCTCTCAGTGTCTGTTTCTGTTATTTGACAAAAAGAGCATCTTTTTGTCATGGCTTAATAGCTCTCCCTCTTCGTACTTCTTTAAGGAATAGATGATCGTAATCAGCATTTCTGCCAGTGTGCTGTTGACAGAGGCATCCATTTGCAGTGAAGCGTAGTCTGAGCATCTCTTTACAGATCATTCAGAAAGAGAGAGCGAGAGAGAGAGCAAGAGAGAGAGCAATGTGCCGCATCCACAGCTATGTAATTATTCTCATTATGTCAAATCACCGTGCCAGAACAATAACTGTTCTTTCATAAAAGGACCCCAAATGTCCATCTGCTCTATGTAGCTGTACACAAGAGTTTCATACACGAGCGAAGGAGAATTAAGTGACAAGAGGAGACAAGAACAGAACTGTCGCCATGGTGAACCTGGGCAGTCAATTGCTTAAATAAAGATAAACTGAAAAAATTACATGTTTTAGTCTTGCTACTTTTAAAGGAAAACAACTAGGTTTCTATTACTGGCAGTTACAAGTGAATGTGGCCAATCCATAAACATTAAAATACTGTTTCATTAGTACTAGCCACAAGATGTCAACAATATACATTTTAACATGATTTTAGAATGAAAACTTTTTATATGCAATGCTATATGCAATGACATGAGTACCACAGGTTACAGTTAACATATTTACGTTCTTATTATACTATGGGGCTGATGAATGCTTGAATATGATTGGCAGAGCCGGCTCTTCCTATAAGCGAACTAAACGGCTGATTGTAACTTCAGATTGTACTCGCCGGCGTCGCCGCAGTCAACCAACCATCACCGTGTAAAATCGTTGTCTGTCTTCCCTGAACTTGGAAATTTGACCTAAAAAATGAAACAAATCTATCCATCGGGTGCAGAAAAATGGAAAAATAAGAAGGATGACGATGAGGAGACAAGTGCAAGGTAAGTTAATTTTCAATAACGGAATTTAAGTTAAGGCGTGGTAATGCTGCGTTCACACCAAACGTGAATAGAGCGTCAAAATTGCGTCTACCGCGTGAACATTTTGAATCCATTCGCGCGTTCACGGCGAATTGGATGCGCGTAGAAATCGAGCGTTTGAAGCAAAATAGACGCGCGTTCAAGCTGATCCAGGAGAAATATGTCATAAAACACCACTCTGCCATTTCATTTTCATTAAAAATGTATATTAAACATTAATAGCCACACACATGTGGTCCAGGCAACTCCTACATTATCTTCACTTCATGTATATTTAAATATCTTTAAAAAATAAAGTTATGAAACTTCTCTCTGCCCTCAGTCAAAACGATTTGGCAGACAACAAATTATAGATTCATGACACCAAAGATCGCCGTTAGAACCACACAAGATGAACCACTACAGGACATCAGAGCCAGCGGCAGACGTCAGAAGGACTAGCCGAGGAATGGCTGTACTCGCTGGGGTTATGAGCGGTGAGTGCCCGGTGATCGCCTGGATCTCACAACTCCAAATACACAAGATTATTTTTTTTAAATAGATGCTCTCTTTATAGATAAACCACATATTTGAGCTTTAAACAACTACATTCCTACCTGAAAAAGTCTTAAAACTACATTTTGTGACACAATAGTAGTATTTTTGAATTATGCAGGGTAGTGCATAATTTGTTAATTGTCAACAGCTGGAGGAGGTGACTCTACTGCTGCTTCAGTAGAGCATAGCGAGCCGCATACCACTATGGCTAATGTTGCTGGTATATTGTTAATGCTAAATTATTAATATTTATTTGTTCACAACAAACTGACCTTATGTATGAAAGATGTAGAAATTTGGCAAATCTGTAATCTTTACTTTTACTGTTTCAATGAGTGTACTTTAATAAGCAGTAAAATAATTGTAGGCAATCATGTTAAAAGAGGTACAGATGAAATGTGTAAGGGTTAGATTGTATACAGTAGCTGGTTTGCTGTGGCAATACTCCATTATTCACTGCAAGGCAGGGCCCCAAAATTATCCCGCTTAGGGCCCCCAGATTTACAGAGCCGGCCCTGATGATTGGTTGATGAATGTAAGGTATGCAATTATTTTCAGGGATATGTACGGCTAAAGTAGTTCCAGGCAGGTTGACCGCATTACAGTTCCATTTCACTTCGCCAAAAGGTTTCAAAGGTATTTACAGCCTTCAAGAGCAAATTAACCAAAACCCACAACGACACTCACCAAGCAAATAAATATAGTAAACAATACGATAAAAACAACAAATTATGTCCATGTTTTTTGCCACAAAATTGTGTTTTATTAGCCTAGAAATCTAGACGCACCCAAGCAGCAGCAAATCTAATTTGCAACCAGGGTAGTCTAGCAACTCTCCGTTGGCTTGCGAGCTAAAAACAAAGAAGTTGTAAACAAAGAAGCTGGCGAACAGCTGTCTTTCGAACCGGCTTTGGCCGCGACTCTGGAAGACGAAGCTTTTCTTTGAGAAAAGAACAAAGAATGGCACTGAAGTCCTTCTTAAGAAAGGAAGATGTTTTCGGAGTTTTGCCGACCCGATACGGCAAAAGTTTAATCTCTCAACTAGCTCCGCTTCACCTTCTTCGTTGCTCTGGTTGGTTGTAGCGCTATCCTATTTCGTGCAGAGGGAATTTGAAAGGCAACCGTTTATCCCGCTCCTCGGACTGAGCCCTGCCAATGGTGTGTTCCCAGACCCAACATCTTGATGTGGGTCTGGCTTGTCAGGCTAGTGTTTTATTAGGATAGGCCCTATGTACGGTTTCTAATCACACACACACACATACAGTACAGACACACACTCGCACAGAAATGTGTTGTCAGTGCTGCTCTGGAGATTTTATCAGTTTAGCAGCTTAAAAGCTACATGACATTTCTCACTAGCGAGGTAATAACGGCGCTGTACTTGAGTAGATAAACTTTCAGTTTCGCTATTAGTAGAGACGCTGCTGCCAAACACTGTTGAGAGACGCACAGACTGAGGTAATACACACGCTTAATCTCTCTCTCTTTCTCTCTCTCTCTCTCTTCAATAACTCACTGCATTAAAAACTGCATTAGTCTGCTATCAGTGGCTCAAGTCTCCGTTACTAGCTTTAAAAGGACGTTTTGGAATTAGCAATGGAGGCTTGCGATGAGATGCGTAAGACATTAGTCCTACACACAAGACGGTTTTAAGGACAAAAACCTGACAAATGTCTTGAAATAAATCATCTGAACAATGTGTTGAGGTGTGGTAACCATTGTATACGCAGAATAATTGACTCCGGGCCATTGAATTTTTAAAAAGTAATGCACACCCAAGGTGTAACGGCCACTCCGCTGCATTATTTTTCGAATAATTCAATGGCCCGTTGTCAATTATTCCTTATATGCTTCTGGTCTTATAGCTAACAGTTTATTAGTGCACATTCCAAAGACAACAAAAAAGTGTGTCTGTGTAAACTTTCATCAAAATGTATAACTTGCTCTACCTCTAAAATGACATTAGCAAGCGTTTCCAGTTCCAAATTTGGTTCTATTCGAAATAATCAAATAACATAAGAAAAATGGGTTGTGAATGCTTTCCCTTTGCCTTATTTGGCGTACAAGTGCAAACCACTAGGATTTTTTTTTTTGCAAAACTACATAGCAAAGCAGCCATAAATGTAGAGCTGATTACATAAAGGCTAAGCTTCTGCTTAAACAATTCAGCTAGCCTTTGAGTAAATCAATCAGAGCTTAGAAGGACTGTAAGAACTATTTTGACCTCCTATGTGTGTGTGTACCTGTGTTAGCATGTGCATATGTGTGTGTGCAAATGGACATCAGTAAGACTCTGCTGTTTATTTAAGGCTTTACCAGTTCCTGTCTTAACAGAATCTCTTGTTCCTGATGTCCCCATTGATCTTCAACACTGAATCCTCAAAGAGGTCCAATCCAATGTCAGCATGATGGACTGTTTTGCCTCCCAGGCAGAAGAGAACTCTAACAGTAACAGTGTATTTCTAATCCAGTTCAAAAGAGATAAATGCGAAACCTTTTCATACCAGTGCATTTTTTGGGGCTCCCTGGACGTTTCCCATGCATCCCTAACTTGCATCCAAAATTCTCCTCCCAGAACTCTGCAAACCAAACGTTCCGTCGGTTGTTGGACAAGGAGCGGCTTTTGAAGTATCTGTCAAAGGCTGAAAATAAGTATAAAATACACTGGAATTGGACTGGAATTGCAGGAGAAAAGTTTAATCAGAATTTGTCCACTAGAGGGAATTTTACCTTCTATGGAGGCTCTTTTTGGAAGGATGGTAATAGCACCTTCTGCCACACTTTCCTGCTGGACGACAGGAGATATCTTTGAGCCCCAGCTGTCTGATCCTACCCATAGGAAGTGACCTGTTTGGTTGTTGCGTTTTGCAGCATCCAATACACGTCTGAAAGATGAGCAAACAAAATTCTCATTCACATGTAAGTCAGTGAAGTATCCTAAAACCTAGAAACATGAAAGTGTCCTTCAAACAGACCTTATTCGTTCTGATTTTCTGAGGTCAACAGTGTTCTGTTAGACAACTTAGAATTAGAAATTGGTCTGAAGTCATTAGCGTAATGGGCAAGATTCCAAAGGACATCATGTAATAGGCTTAGAAGGGCAGTAGCTCTTGGGAATATGGGGACGTGATTTGGTCCTGTGCTACAGGTACAAGAAATTTCATGGCAAAAATGACTGAAAAGTGGATTATGTTAAAATGAGTTCTCCAGGCCTTAGGCGGCACATTATATCAAATAGCTGACTTCACCTGTTCTTGAGATTTTCACCTAAGAGCAATACTTACAGCTCGACTGCATCATCTTCAATTTAACTCTATGAAAGTCCCAGTTAAATATCTGTGGTTTGTCCAAAATTGGTAGCTTTTCAACAGATTTGACTAAAAGACCATACGACCTCAAAATTGGACTTCTTATGGCTTTTATTGCATTTCCAATGCATTTATTAACTTCTAAAACACCTAAGTGCAAGTCTACCTCTAGAAGTTAACAGACTTCTAAAAGTTACTACACCTTCAAAATATTCTCTCCTGGTGTAAAAGGACAAAATACACTAGCCTTCAAAAGTTTGGGGTTGGAAGTCTTTTACCAGGGCTGAATTTATTTGATCAAAAGTGCCTTAAAACAAATATTATTACAATTTAAAATAACAACATACTGACCCCAAACCTTTGAACGACTGTATATTTTGAAGACTCATCCTGCCCTACAATTTTTTGCCCAAACAAATATTCAATAGAACGAGAATGTTTCACCACCTGCCACTGACTAGCAAATCATGGTTAATAACTGAGGTAACCAAAGACTATTTAAAAATGTGGACATTATTAGAAAAAACATCAACTCAAGAAAGTCATTACTCTTATTTCTGATTCAGATTTTTAGCAAATCAGTGCAAAATGTTTGTAAAAGCCTTCTTATGCCTGATCTTTTTTCAGCATATTACCAGGACAGATTCCCATTATTATTTATTAACTTTACATCACTGAATAGGAGGAAGGAAAATTGCTATTGATAAAGACACCTGATATCATCTTCATTCGCAAACATGACGATAGCACGAGCATTGGGTGTCTCCAGTAGCCGCAGGATGATCTTGTCGAACTCTCCTGGTCTGGGCTCTCTGGGGATCTTCAGGGACTGAGCAATACACACACCGCCTGAGAGAAAGAGGATGAGGAAGTGACAGGAGAGAGAGATAGAGAGAGAGAGAGAGAGAGAGAGAGAGAGAGAGAGAGAGAGAGAGAGAGAGAGAGAGAGAGAGAGAGAGAGAGAGAGAGAGAGAGAGAATTTGAATTTCAACATAGATTTATTACAATTATCCCCAACTAATACAATAAATTCCTACCTAAGAGAATACAAAATATACACACAATCAAATATCAAATACCAAAATGAAATATTAATACACATTCAAATCAAATCATTTTAAAACAAGAGAATGTTAGAATGAAAGGAATTGATGAAGGGAAATGTAAGGGGAAGGGGGAAGGCGAAGCGAAGGGGAATGGGAAGGCGAGGGGGAAGGGGAAAGAGGAAGGAGGCAGGGGGAAGGAAAGGAAAGGAAAGGAATTGGAGCAAAAGGAAAGTTAGAAATTAGGGGAAAATTGTATAAGAGGAAATTGAATGGAAGGAGGGTATGGGATGGGATGGAAAAGAAAGGAATTTGATAAAAGGAAAAAAGAAAATGAAAGGATAAAAGGAAATGAAATGAAATGTAAGGAAGGGTGGGATAAAATAAAAGGATAATGGACTAAGAATTGGATGAGAGCTAAAGAAATGGAAGAAATTAAAGAGATGAAAAGGAAAGGAATTTGAATGGAATGGATGAAATGAAAAAGAAAAGAAAAGAAAGGAGAATGGGAAAGGTAAGGAAAATAAAGAAAGAGAAAAAAGATAATTGGATAAGATTTGGAACAAAAATTGGATAAGAGGAAATAAAAATGGAAGGATGGAATGAATAAGAGGAAAAGAAAATGTAAAGAAAATAAGTAAATAAATTGGACAAGAGACAAGGAAATGAAAGGAATGGATAAGGTAAAGAAAATTAAAGGGGGAAGTAATAGAAGGTAAAAGAAGGAAATAAAAGGAATAGGAAAGGAACATATAATTGCAGAATTGAAAAAAGGAAATGAAACAGAAAGGATAAGAGGAAAAGAAATGAAAGGAAGGAATGGGACGGGATAAAATAGAACATGATAATGGAGACAAAAGAAAGATAAATAGGGAAAACGTGGAGTACAGAAAAGAAGATAATAGGAAATTGCAAGTGAAATTGAGTTTGAAAGCAGTAGAGAGCCACAAAGAGAGAAAGACATGACGTGAGAAGGTCAGAAAGCAAGGAAGGAAGGATGAAAACACCGGGGCGGCAGCGGAAACTTATTCCATTTTAAGATGGACAGGGACGCACATAGATTAGATACAGAGGGACCAGAGAACAACAAACAGATTCAGTGTTTCTCTCAGCGGAGTGAGGAAAGCGTGTTTAGATTCAAATGATATCTGATAGTGTCACCTTGCCCAAGGTGCCTGCGGGAACACGAGGTGGTGTCAAACACGTCCCGGCTTATTTACTTGGTCTAATGCAATTCACACAGCGCACGACTCTGCACTTGAAAACCTGTGGCCATAGTGTCATATCCACTGAAATGTACACAATAGCAATTCGGTTTCTGTATTCAGAGAAAATTGTGACAAGCCATGTCGTCGAGATCTGATCAGGTCCTTAATACATCTCAGATGCTCTAACAGTCACACTAATAGAGAATTGTGCTCGCTGTCTCTCACTCCAAAACAAACTATTTGCTCTCCAGGTCAATTTAAATCCTCAAAGGCAATATCATGTTTTCAGGGAATTTGCAGCAAAGCATTTGATATGGAAACAGGCCACTGCTTGGCGTAAAGTGTGGCTATAATAACCCTCCATCTTGTCTCTAAGCCCTCCATTACAGCATTAGCACTTCACGGCCCGAGTTAAACACTCCAGTACCCCTCCAAATCGCCACTACAGTCCATTTAATGAACAGCTATGGTGGCCCCATCCCGACAGCAGCTGTGGAAGCCATCATGATGCCCAATTCACCCAAAGACACCCAGTGATTATGCAGAATGGGTGTCCTTTCAAGGATAAGTGTCATCATCATGCTTTCCTTAATGGTGGCTGTTCTCCTTTGTTATCAATTCAGTCATCATCATCTAATTGAGATGCTGTGCGGCGATAATGTCTGCTGGTGGGGCGTCTTCATGGGGCACACTTCAAAATGTCATGTCTGACTTGAGAGTGAGGCTTATTGGGGGAAATAAGATGCCCTTGGAAAAACATCTAATATACACCCTTTAAAGGGTAAATAAGGTGCAGATGTGTACCTTTTGAAAGGATCCTACCCCAGTGACAGCTTTTGTACCTTTTTTTGAGAGTGTAAGCAGGGAGACATCTTGGACAGGTTGTGAAAATCACCTATGCTGCATGTTTTTGGACTGTAGGAGACAGTGCTAACCACTGAGCCACCTGCAAAATTGCTGCAAATGCAGCCCAATTTCATTTCAAATTTGTGACACTGTTCCCCAAACATTGTAAAAGGGGTTTGCAAGAACACTTTCGGTCACTAGGCCCCAACTATGATGGTGCCCTTCGTAAAATATAAAGTCAGCTAGATAGCCTATTTATACTGTGTGGAAAAAAGTAGGCAGGATTTTATAAAGATAACAATGCCAATTTATCATTGTTTTTTTAATAAAAATATGGGCGTGACCAAGTGTACCCAGAGTCTATAATTCCCAAACAAAACCTTGCAAGCACATGCAACATGCAGAAGCATGCAAACTTTTTTGGCAATCTATTCCATAATAAATTACTAGAAACTGCTGAAAATGGTCTTATTGTCCCTGATTTAGGTGCTTAGAGGTTTGCTAAATAATACATAATTTACATTTATGCATTTGGCAGACGCTTTTATCCAAAGCGACTTACAGGGACCTTATTACAGGGACAATCCCCCTGGAGCAACATGGAGTAAAGTGCCTTGCTCAAGGACACACTGGTTGTGACCGCTGGGATCGAACCAGCAACCTTCTGCCTATCAGTTTCATGGTTTAACCCACTGGACCAACATCTCACATAATATATTTTTACACATGCACTTAAAAGTCTTACAGGGTCATGAATTAAGAATGATATATATCATCATACTGTAAGATTATCCTGTAAGATTATCCAAAAACAGCTTTTATTGTAACCACGCACAGAGAACGACTCATTGTGGAAAGTGCCTATAATACATAGGTGAAAGAGCGCCGCCCTCTGCAGAAGAAAATCAACGCCTACTTAATCATTGCAACTTTGGCCCCGCCCACTGGAGTGTTAGTGAGATGACAAGGAGAGAAGAGCGATACAGGATCACTGGAATAAAAATAACATTACCTTCCAAAGGATCCTAATGCTAAGTTGAGCATTATTTATTTGAATTAGGTATATTTCTGTGGATTCTTTGGTAAATCACTCATTTTTGGCAAACAGACTTTTATGATAATAACTCGACAGTAATGTGACATGTAAGTAACCGTGTTAATTCTAATGCCTGATTTGTGACCAGTGATTTCTGATATGTAATGATTCATGTACAGTCAGATGTTCTTTGCCTGTGTCAGTAAATCAAACCAGTGACTAAACGGTCAACTTCACATTGTTTCTCTTAGTAGGATGAAATTAATCTGTTATTTAAACTGTGATTAAATTATATATACAAAGCAATCAAAGAACGCTCCCTTTACAATCGCTGGAGCTGTCAATAAAACAGCGCAAGTTTATTTGACTCGTGCCAAAACTCCAGTAACATTCAACAAATCTCTTATTTACATTGTGTTTGCACTGTTAGTTATGATGAAAGCATTCGTGAGAGTGCAGAAATTGAGTTACAATGACGTGATCTCTACATTCATGCGCTCAACATGTCTGTGATCGGCTACAACGCTCATCACTGCAACCTTTCATTCCACGATCTGAATATAATGCCACAGATCTAAATATAATGTCATAATAAACACTTTTCCTGAGTAATTAACATTGAGAGCTGTAATAGTAAACACTTGCTAATTTATATGCAAAGATGTTAGCCAATCACAGCAGTGGGCGTTTACACTTAAGTCTCACAGCAGACACGCCCCTTAAAACAGAGCGTTCAAATCAGAGCATGAATGCCTTTTAAAATGCCTTTTATTTCTAAATTATGACAATTTGTGATGTAAAAATCATGCTTACATTATAAGTACACCCCAGGAAACATTATAAAACAATAAAACAATGCAGTTCATGACCACTTTAAAGTGGCTCAACTGCATGCAGCATCATAATTACTATTAATAATAATTTGCTATTTTTATAGTTGTTTTCTTCAAATTCTACGATAGACATAATAGTACCTCCTTAAGACTTCTCGAAACACTCCCCCCAACTGCCATTGGTCAGCAAGCAGAGAGCTCCACCCCAATCTCGCCATTGGTTGAGTTAATGTTGCTATGCTGGCCTGGTCAGGCTACTCAAACAAACAGAGCAATGTTTTGAAAATGCCACAGAGAGAGACAGTGTTTATACGTTTCAATGAAAATCAACCAACAAATGGCTTACTTACAGTATAGTGTTTTTAACATTAAAAAAAAAATCGTACAAAATAGTTCTCATTAATCCATCCGATATTTGTGTGTGCTATATATTAAAATGAGATCCCACAGGCTTTAGGATGTTGACTTAAAGCCTGTTCACACCAACAATGATAACCCTTTTACAAATCTTGATTTTGTTTTTGGGGTGTACTAGAATATGTTTTCATGCTTGATTGTTCAAAAACATCTTATTTTTCACATATTTTATATTATTGAAATGGATTTCAAGCAAGACTTTGCAAGCACAGATTTCACAGGATGTTTCAGAGTGGTATGTATTTTTTTCTTTTCTTTTTCTTATAGATATGATGTTATACACCATTTAATCATTTGTCAGAAAACTATGGTAATTCAAACAGCAATCAATCACAAAACTATGGATAATTTTCCTAAGGGGCAGTGAACAGCCTTACAAACGCTACAGTCAAAACTAATGTTGGCTAGCAGGCTAGCGGAGGTAAATATTTGTCCTTTGTTTACATCATAGTAACAACATAAAACTTATAATTGGAACTATTAATAGAGAACACAACTACAAATAATAAGACATACTAACAATTTGTGATCCATAAACAACAAATTAACCCGACAAAGTGGGAACTGCTTCATTTCTGGAAAAGCTTTTGTGTTCATAAAAAACGGTTATAATGTTCAGGAACAGTGTTAAAAATTTCATTTTAACCACTCTAAGTTCGTCTGCCTTAGGACAAACTTTTTTCCAGGGTGGAAAAAACAGCAACAACACTCCTCATCTTCTCTAGCACAGGGGTTTTCAAACTTTTTGTGTGTGTGGACCACTAGTTGTAATCAAGAAATTTCGCGGACCACCTCATAACGCACATAATAAAATATATGTCTACACACAGACCTACCTGAATTAATCCGCACCTCTAAATAGGCTTACTAGGACTAACACTATAACTGGTCATCACATCAGTACAACAGGCTTGTTAAAAGAAATTTACTGTATACAACGGCTGCCACATAATTATTTTATTTATTTACTCAAGTGCATAATCGGGTTCATTTAAATAACGGGCTTATTTTGCAATGGAGTATGAAATCTATACAGTAATAAGAACACTTGGATATAGTCAACATTTCAAAACCTTTGGCAATTTTAGGGGATTATTAGAGTTATTATTTAAAGTTTACAAGTCCTCAAAAAGTGAGGCACTGAACTTGAACGTCATGGTCGAGCGCCACTAGCCTATTTTAGTAATCACACAATAACTTGACAATTGAATTAAAATTTTATATCAATATGGCCTACTTTTTATTTTTATGGGAATGTCCTGGTAAAATGAAGGTAAAAAAAATTATTTTGCCTTTCCACGGACCACCTGCAGTACCCTCACGGACCACTAGTGGTCCGCGGACCACACTTTGGGAATGGCTGCTCTAGCACATGCAGCTCAACCAGGCCTCACAGCTTATTTCACGTATTCCATGGGCGGGATTATTTAAATGAGTAACATTGTGATGACCAAACGAGTCGTTCGTTGTAGTTCTTGAAAAATGGACTCCCTTTGGAGTTGACTTTGAGCTTTGTAACCTTGCAGATCTTTTTTATGCTCAAGTTGAAAAAGTGAAAAAGCATAATAGAACCCCATTCTAATTCTATGAGAATAGCGAAGTCCACACCACAGCTATAATGATAATGACACAGAAGAATGATATTTTTCAAGCTGATGAACATTACATTGACAGCCAATCAGATTCCACCATTAAAGCGCTCAAGCATTTAAAGTGGCAGACCATTTAACTGCACTTATAATCAACAGAATCTGTTGGTGTGGACGACGGTAATATAGTTATCGTTATACTTATTACAGTTATTGTCTTGATGTGAGGTTAGAAGGCAACTCCCTATTTAGGCAAGTTTTGTAACAGCACATATTTTTGTGAAGGTGATGAGTCAACTGAGTATAGTCCCTCTGAGGTTCATAAACAAATACTGCATTATCATCGCCATGTAATTCACCTCTGAATCTGCTGCACTCCAGGCTTCCCGCTTCTCATAAAATATTCAGACAGGCCATGACACCAGAATCATACAACTCTGTATAGGTTGGCGGCCACGTCTGACAAGGAAGCTCATTTAAAGCTCCCTGTGTCAAAACTGCCCGAGGCATTAGGAGTTTGCGGCTGCATTAGTCACACTGTTGTGTGCGACAGAGGTACCACAATCACAATATTAAACAATTTATCAGCGCCTGTGGTGTCTTGTCTATTGTCAGTAGGAATGTCACCTGTTCGATAAAATAATCAGACAACAACATGATCCATATCTCATATTACTCAACAGTGGAGCAGCTTATGAAATCAAGTTTAGTATGTCGGTATTTCTTTAAGTCATTCAAAATAAGACTGTGAAGTAACTAAATGACAGATTTTATGTTTCATGGTTCATAGTAATTAAAAAGGAAAATGGCTGTGCTTCATTTAATGGCAGGAGCTGAGAAGCATTCTGGATGATTACTATTAAAATTTTTGATCATTTTCCCATTAAGCTTAAAAACATAAATTAGCAGATTGTGCCAGCTGTGAGCTCAGTGCTGACATTTAATTCAGTGGCTGTAGTTTGCATACAACAAAAACTTTCAATTCAGTAGAAAGACAGACAGACAGCCAGACAGCCAGCAATGAGTCTGTAATGACCAGTACCAGTGCACTAACCTTGTGTCTTATCACAAATTTGAGTTCTTTTACAAAAACTCCAAAAGGTCAAGTTTCCGTGTTTCACAGCTTGGTTAGCAGCTTGACCACTGGCCTAGTTTTTGTACAATCCAAATGTCTGATAAATCTGAAAACTTGAAGTTGTATTGTTCCACTCAGAGTATTTAAACAGTGTTGAGGGTAACACACTACAAGTAACTTGAGTTACTTTTTTCAAGTAACTATTAAAGTAACGCATTACTTTTAAATTTACAACAAAATATCAAAGTTACTTTTTCAAATAAGTAACGCAAGTTACTTTGTTTTTCCATTTATTGACTGACAGCTCTCTGGTCCTCAAGTTGAAAGAAATCGTGAGTACCGGTAAGTGCAGAGGCGTTTTGTGCGCTGTGTAAACATGATGGTTATTGTAGCACTAGACTAAATGTGAGCAGGCATTTACTCATCTCACTTGCTAAAAAAAACTAAACAAATTATTTATTATATATTATTCAGTATTAGGCTACTCAGTGAAAGTAGGCTACTCAGTAAACAGTAGGGCTGTTCGATTATGGCAAAAATCATAATCACGATTATTTTGGTCAATATTGAAATCACGATTATTTAACATGATTATTGGTGGGTGATATGATCCAAGTCTTATTTCATGATATTTTACTCACCCCCATCTCATCCAAGCCGTTCATGTCTTTCTTTTTTCAGTCAAAAAGAAATCATGTTTTTTGAGGAAAACATTCCAGGATTTTTCTCCACATAATGGACTTCCATTGCAACCAACATTTTGAAGGTCCAAATCAATGCAGTTTCAAAGCGCTTCGAATGGCTTCAGAGGCTCTGCGCGATCCCAGACGAGGATTAGGGTCTTATCTAGTGAAACGATACGTTTCATCATATGACGCTCCATTGAGAATTTGCTAGTTCTCGTGAGAACCAAGTTTTGTTTTGCTCTATCCTCTGCGCTTCTGCGTTGGTCACTGGAACTTACACTACGCCTGCATCCTACGTCATACGTTGGAACACCAATCTCTCGTGAATGCACGTATGACAGTTAGCGGAAGTTAGAGATTACGGTTTGTAAAGTTTTAAATATGGATATTTTTCTTACACAAACGCATCGCTTCAGAAGGCCTTTATTAACCCCCCGGTGCCGTGTGGAGCACTTTTATGATGGATAGATGCACTTTTATGGACTTCAAAACAGAAACAGCCATTCACTGCCATTATAAAGCTTGGAAGAGCAAGGACATTTTTTAATAAAACTCTGATTGTATTCGCCTGAAAGAAGAATGTCATATAAACCAAGGATGACTTGAGGGTGAGTAATTTTCATTTCTGAGTGAACTGTCCCTTTAAGGGCCAGATTTACTAAAAGCTTGCGCCAGCGCAAACCTTCTTTTAGAGTAAAAAAAAACTACTGTTAGGATTTACTAAAGACATGCAGTGAAAAATTAATGCTGAAAAGGCGTGGACAGGGTTATTTTTTTTCGGCTGACCTTATACATATGCATTTGTAGGAGTTTTCCTTTCTGATGCAAAATGTATGGGAGGAAAGTATTTAAATGAATCGTGCAAGGTGATTTACTAAGGTTTACGCTCGTCAATTTACTGGTGTTTGCCCCATTATTTACCGCCCCCAAAAAAGCATGTCTTAAACCCAGGGCTGGACTGGTAATCTGGCATTCCAGTGGGCTGATACACTTTGGGGCCGATACAAGGTTATTTTTTTTTTGCCACGGACTGGCCCATCATGCAGGGACAGCGGCCCATTGGTTTGTCTTCTGAATTGACAAGCCAAAGCGAGAGAGACCTCCCCTCCTCCATAGACTGTGTGTCCAAATTAGGCGCTGTTTTTTTTTTGTTGATCGCATGGAAAACTTCAAAAGGCTAATATCCACACAGTGCTGCCGCTGCCGACCCTATACTGCGTTTCTGTTGCTCTATGAAGTGATGCACGGCACTTGACTCCGAATTTTGTTTTATACAATCGTATAATTTTAAACATTGCAGGTTCTGTGGTGAATCAGCCACGAGCATGTAAATACATGACGAGGTAAATTGGAAAACGGCAATACACACAACTACAAACTTGTCACTCTAGCACAACCACAATTTACCTTGCAGCTACAAACAGTAAAGAAATATGGTGTTTTGGCAGAAATGTACGCATTAAAAATGATGCTATTATTACTTACATTAAATATTGCGGAAAATAAATCACTTTTATAGAGGCTGTTTTCGTATTTTCTACATTTGTTTACAATATTTTTTTATTACAAATTTAATCGTTTATTATTATTTATATATTTTAGAAACCATATACCCATGGTAATGAGGAGCATGGTTTTACCTGTGACTACCATGCTCTTACAGTTAAATGAAACTGGCCTTCAATTAAACTCAGTTAAAATGTCATTAGGGTAATTAAAGGATAATTCAACAAAACAGCTTTAAAGCCTGGATCCCATGAATAAAGGACAAAGCTTTATTCGCTTTAAATATTTTATGAACTTTTTACATTTACATTTATGCATTTGGCAGACGCTTTTTTCCAAAGCGACTTACAGTGCACTTATTACAGGGACAACCCCCCTGGAGCAACGTGGAGTAAAGTGCCTTGCTCAAGGACACACTGGTGGTGACCGCTGGGACCGAACCAGCAACCTTCTGCATCAGTTCATTGGTTTAACCCACTGGAAAATAATTTGAGTCTGTTTTTGTGTCCATATAATATTCAATGGTATGCCTATGGTTTGGTTACCAACATTCTTCAAAATATCTTCTTTTGTGTTTCACAGAAGAGAGAAAGTTATACAGGTTTGGAATTACATGAGAGTGAGTAAATGATTTTACATTTACTTTACTGCATCCTAGCTCAAAATCAGTGCTTTACTGTCAAGTGCATTTCTGTGTGACAAAAGTGCAATATTAAGTTTGTTATCTGCATTTGCAGTAAATTCGATAATATCCATCATTATTTGTCCCTGTCCTAGTTTTATTTATTTACTCCCATTTAAGGCCCTAAACCCCAGCAAAAACATTCAAGGGAACTCATGGGTCGGGTTTGCCAGGGCCGAATTTTAGATCCCAGTCCACCCCTGCTTAAACCCAACGCTAATTTGCGCTGCTCTTTGTAGATTGCGTTGGCCATTATGGAAATACCTGCAAAGGATAGTGCGCACGGCCAGCTGCATCATCGGAGGTGAGCTTCCCTCCCTCCAAGACATACTGTATATGCCAGGCGGTGTGTAAAAAGAGCTCAGAGGATCATCAGAGACTCTAGCCACCCGAGCCATGGGCTGCTCTCACTGCTCCCATCAGGCAGGTGGTACCGCAGCATCAGAACACGCACCAGCCGACTCCAGAACAGCTTCTTCCCACAAGCAATTAGACTCCTTAACTCTTGATCCATCAGTTCATAACACACACTGACAGAATATCACTCAGCACAACCCACTGTAGATACACACACATTATATACACATTTATTTACCATATAGCGTATCTATTGTACATTGGATGTCTATTTGTGAATATTGTATACTGTACATTGTATATTATTATTATAGCTTAATGTATATTGTTTTAATGTCTGTTTAGTGTATATTGTTTAAATATTGTGCTGTGAGAACTGCACTCACATTGTCTGAATTATTATTGTTTATTGTAGTGTATACTGTGCTGTGTGTAATTGTGTGCGCATCAGATGATGTAATCTGATGTTGCTTTAAATGTTGTACATGTCATGCCATGACTGCTATGCTGCTTGGAACTGCACCTAAGTTGCACTTGTGTATATGGTTGTGTGACAATAAAGTGATTTGATTTGATTGAATGATCCGGCTGATTTATTTTGAAAATAAATCCCACATTTAAGCCACATTTTTTTCCCCCACTGTTTACTGTTAATTTCATACAGCCTTTCAATATTTTGGCAGAACTAAGCTTCGTTCTGCTATCACACTGCAGAACAATCTCACCTTTTTCCTCAGACACGAGCACAGCCAGCGTCGCACAAAAAGTGTGCTGAGCGTGGGAGCGAGGGCTTTTGTGTTTCACACGCAAACCGTGGCAGCCATTAGTGGTGCGACGTGCATAAGCCGACACAAACGCATACCACACTGTGCATGCGGTGAAATGTTTGAAACCGGAACAAAAGCATCTGTGGGAAGAGATACACTCACATCTGTACAAAACACTGTGTGTGTATGTTATACCAAACGACTACAGTCAGAGTCGAGATAATTAGCACAAAAAAAAAGTTCTGTGCTAATATGTGTAAAAGTCAGCTGACAAGGTTTAAGGTTTTGTCATTGTGCTCTGTTCCTAAATCCAGTGAAAAACACGCAAAAGACGTTTCAAAAGATAGGCAATAAGGTTTCATTCGTAAATTCTTGTTAATACGAAGTTGACAAACAACATTTTTTGCAGCATTTATTAATGTAGATGGTAACAATGGTAATGTACTCTAGGCTATGTATCAATGACAAATCCTTTTGTCCAAATCTTTAAAAAATATATTTTAAAACATGTCAAGATCTTAATGTACAGAGCCCCAGAAGTGGCATGGTTATGGAAAATATGTGATACATGTGATTAAATTTAATGACTGTTACTTAAAATGTAATTAAATGTATGTAAAAGCATATTTTCCTTTAATACAATTTTTCAAAGTAATTTTTTTAACAAACAGGATTTATTGAATATTGTTGGGTCGCACCACATGACATTTTACAACCTGAACTTAATTTCTTCATTATGGTATCAGGACAGTTGCACCACTCTGACATTTTTGACTTTATGAAAATAACTAATTTATTTAAATAAATAAAATTAAAATAAATAATCAAATTTAAACATAAATTTACAATATTAGAAGTAGAAATTAACAAAGATGATTAAAACGCTGTAAAACTTTCTGTTAGCTATTGCATTAACTGATGAACCTTATGATAAAGTGTTACCATTTAAAAAAAAATTAAAAACATACTATATACTATTGCTTTTATAAAATAGTTAGTCCATAAAAATATTGGTTTATAAGGTGTATGTTTGTAGAGTATTAAAAAACAATTAGTTCCAGTCTGATTGGTAAAAAAAAACACTCTTAGCAACTTAATGTTTGTTCTCATTGATATTGTCCATTGAAGCTTGTATTATTGTGAGAGAGGGATAGAGTGTATTACCTGCATTCAGATTTAGCATATTCCTTAACATCATAAACAAATCCATTGAATGTCTGCTGCAATATCTTGTCCTTTTAACAGTATGGGTTTTCCGATGTCCTGACAGCGACAGCGCTCATTTTTGTCTTGTTCCCGTGTTCACACAACAGGTTTTTGTCCTTTCATTATAAAAGTCTTCACTATTGAATGACTCACTCATTAAGACGGTGTAATAATGTAACTTCTGTTGCTGTCACTGATCTATATAGAGAACATAGATCAGGATTTATATACAGTAGACATAGAAATATGGTTGCTGAACAAAATTAGGGACTATTTTTTTTCGGCCAAAGGAAGGCTTTTAGTGATTTTACTTCATGAAAGTTGCATTGATATAATACAGTGAGGAAAAGAAGTATTTGAACACCCTGCTATTTTGCAAGTTCTCCCACTTAGAAATCATGGAGGGGTCTGAAATTGTCATCGTAGGTGCATGTCCACTGTGAGAGACATAATCAAAAAAAAAAATCCAGAAATCACAATGTATGATTTTTTAACTATTTATTTGTATGATACAGCTGCAAATAAGTATTTGAACACCTGAGAAAATCAATGGTAATATTTGGTACGGTAGCCTTTGTTTGCAATTACAGAGGTCAAACGTTTCCTGTAGTTTTTCACTAGGTTTGCACACACTGTAGGAGGGATTTTGGCCCACTCCTCCACACAGATCTTCTCTAGATCAGTCAGGTTTCTGGCCTGTCACTGAGAAACACTGAGTTTGAGCTCCCTCCAAAGATTCTCTATTGGGTTTAGGTCTGGAGACTGGCTAGGCCACGCCAGAACCTTGATATGCTTCTTACAGAGCCACTCCTTGGTTATCCTGGCTGTGTGCTTCGGGTCAGTGTCATGTTGGAAGACACAGCCTCGACCCATCTTCAATGCTCTAATTGAGGGAAGTATTCCCCAAAATCTCGCAATACATGGCCCCGGTCATCCTCTCCTTAATACAGTGCAGTCGCCCTGTCCCATGTGCAGAAAAATACCCCCAAAGCATGATGCTACCACCCCCATGCTTCACAGTAGGGATGGTGTTCTTGGGATGGTACTCATCATTCTTCTTCCTCCAAACACGTTTAGTGGAATTATGACCAAAAAGTTATATTTTGGTCTCATCTGACCACATGACTTTCTCCCATGACTCCTCTGGATCATCCAAATGGTCATTGGCAAACTTAAGACAGGCCTTGACATGTGATGGTTTAAGCAGGGGAACCTTCCGTGCCATGCATGATTTCAAACCATGACGTCTTAGTGTATTACCAACAGTAACCTTGGAAACGGTGGTCCCAGCTCTTTTCGGGTCATTGACCAGCTCCTCCTGTGTAGTTCTGGGCTGATTTCTCACCTTTCTTAGGATCATTGAGACCCCACGAGGTGAGATCTTGCATGGAGCCCCAGTCCGAGGGAGATTGACAGTCATGTTTAGCTTCTTCCATTTTCTAATGATTGCTCCAACAGTGGACCTTTTTTCACCAAGCTGCTCCCCGTAGCCCTTTCTAGCCTTGTGGAGGTGTACAATTTTGTCTCTAGTGTCTTTGGACAGCTCTTTGGTCTTGGCCATGTTAGTAGTTGGATTCTTACTGATTGTATGGGGTGGACAGGTGTCTTTATGCAGCTAACAACCTCAAACAGGTGCATCTAATTTAGGATAATAAATGGAGAGGAGGTGGACTTTTTTTGCAGCTGAATCAAATAAATAGTTAAAAAATCATATATTCTGATTTCTGGATTTTTTTTTTAGATTATGTCTCTCACAGTGGACATGCACCTACGATGACAATTTCAGACCCCTCCATGATTTCCAAGTGGGAGAACTTGCAAAATAGCAGGGTGTTCAAATACTTATTTTCCTCACTGTATATATTGGTTTTAATATTTGTATTGTGTGGTAATCGTTTCATAAAAGCAACATGCCCTAGCCTGGATGCCAGACGAACTTAGCCCCGCCCACATTTTTTTTTGCACGGGCAGTTCGGTCTGGACCATAGAGAAGTAATTATGCCCGAACAGAAACTGTTCGGACCAATGAAATTGTCAGGGCGGGCTTTAGACGATGATGGACAGATGATAAACAGTAACGTAATCATCCACGTCATCAAAGGCGCTTGGGTTGAATTTGTTCTAATCCTAAACGGAGAACTTGTTCGTATATGCATTCACCTTTACTATTTCTCTCAGAAATGATGATCGTGTTGGTAAGTACTCTGTGTATCCTTAAATTCTTTTTTACAACACCGGCAAAGATTGTTTACACTCATCTTCTTCTTCTAATGTTACTTATTCCAGCGCACACAGACAGGGTTGCCAAGTATTTACAGCAAATCTCGCCCAATTGCTACTCAAAACTAGCCAAAAACAAGCCCAATAGCTTTCCGGGGGGGTTCTCCGGGAAAAATGGCATTTGGGGGGTAAAATGTGTGTTATTTTGGCTGGACAGCCTGCTAAATTTCGCATTCCTGGGTCTGTATATCACATAATTGGGGTCACTTCAACCCGCGGACTTGGCAACACAGTGCAGTTGAGTTCTGTTGACATTTGACAACTAACGTTATGCGTCGCTCCGTTGCTCTGATTGGTTGTAGGTCTATCCAATTACCCCGTCTTTCCTGGTTCGGTTTAAACACGCCCCATAATCACAGCCCAACGGAGCAGTATCAGACTCAAATTCTGACTAGAATTGAGTATGACGACGTCAGGCTAAATATGCCCTGTTAAGCCGTGGTTTACAGTGATTTTACAACAGCTCCGCGTCGTGCCTAACAACGCCCCTCAGTGTTTAAGTTTATAATAAATAAATTTACTGTATAAAATAATAAATTTACTGTAAACCACAGCTTCTTGGGGCTTATTGCTTTAATGGACAATGGCTTTGAACAATCAATCGGCTCAGTCAATCATAAATCAAGGAAAAGAACCAGACATTAACACCCATTTGCATTTTGCCGTATTGCGCATTATTTTACTCATTCCAGAAGATTTTGTGCTCACATCCAAAGACTGTGCATATAAAGCCACCTCTCAGTACTAAATTGAGTTGTTTTTCACTGCTTATTGCATTTAAACAGCCAAATACACACAAAATAATGTCAAAATGCCGGTTTTGGCGAGTATTCACACAGTCAGTTATGTTTTAAGTGAACGTAAACAGTTGAGAAAGAAAACGCATGTGTAACAGTATAATGGATCCATGCTTCAGGTCTTGAAGTGACAGCAGCCTAATATACCTGCGGGCAAAATTATGGCCAGTGAAAATGCTGAGAGGCTAGGCTAACTTTGGAAAACCACTAGCCACAGTGGTTGGTGAACAAAAAAGTTAATGTCAAGCCCTGACCGGAAGTATCCGTTGTATAATAAAGTTTGGCCTTTTCTTCTCATATTACTTGTATGAATCAATTGTAGAGTGCATCTAATCATTTATAAGTTACATTTATGATACCTCCTTAGAAAGCAAGACTATGTAGGGTTTGAATCCCTTCTAGTTACATAAAAGGTCAATATATGGAAATGAACGATGAAAGGTTAAAGTTTCCTCTTTAATAGGAATCAGAGCCTGGCAATGAATCTACAGCTCATTTTCTAACTACCAAAATCTCTGGAGCAGTAATTACAGTAAAACACAATTTAAAACTTTTGCAGGTAGGAAGTCTATCAGCATATAACTTGCAGCGTTCCATGGAGGAGGCTGCCTCCTTCCTTTGAAGAGAAAGAGCAGTGGGTTTGTACCGTAGACAAAGACATATCTCTGCCAGCTCGCGTCTAAGATCAACCTTTCCGCAGTTAATTGCTGTAGAAAGACACGTTTGGACCGGAGGAGAGGGGCTTACGTGCTATAAATGAATCTCTGCCACATCACACTGCATTAAGCAGAGGATGCTGACAGTATTAATTTGTACCAAGATTGAAAATGCCACGGCGATCAGTTCAAAGATGTGAAATAACGGTTCAAGGATCTTTGCGAGTTTAATTTCAGAAACAATGCAGAGAGATTTTACTCAAATCTTACATTTAATCTTGAATATTATATAGTAAAATGTTGGTGGCAAAAAAATATTTATCACATTAGTATTAAAACAGGGGTTTTCAAACTGGGTCCCCGGGGTCCTCCAGAAAGTTCTAAGGGGTCCCCAGAAAATTTCAGAGCATGAAAAGACAAAGCAAATATGGATAAAGTCTACTCTAACGGTTTCATTTCTAAATGTTTCTCTCCTTTCTTGCCGACATACTTTTTTAGAATTGTATATGTTTGCATTGTGTCTTTAGTGAGTTTTTATTACTATAGTCCCCTTTATCTGGCTCACTGGGGTTGTAAGGCAGTATTCTTAACGCAGTACGCTGCTTACATACATGTATTGTGAAAGTTGCTTATACAAATCATTTTTAATTGAAAATGTTCTTCTTCAGGTTTATAAATCCAACATTAAGTATAGCCAATTTAAGTTGGGAAACAATATGTTTTAATGTCATACTTACTATTTATCTAACAGTTTAAATGTTTTTTCTTACATAAAAATTGATGGATTTTAGGAAGGGGGTCCCTCATAAAGGTTCGTTATATTTGGGGGTCCTTGGCATCATGAAGTTTGAAAACCCCTGTATTAAAATATAACCATTCAAGATTTCAGCAACAAATGAATGGGAATGTAAATAAGTTCTCTACTTACATTATAAAGAGTACAATGCTGTTTATCAATGTACTTTTAATTTCGGCGACAATTGATACAAATTTCAAAACTTTGAACTGAAATAGCAACATGTTTGTTTATCAAACCTGCAGTCCGTAAGTTTTGCCTCTGTGTCACCATCCCTGTTTGAAACCTGCAATTGACGTATCGGTAAGCCCCGCCCCTCGAACGCAGATGAGCCAATGGCAGTTGAGTATCAGTTGCACTGGGACCAGAACGTGGACATCTTTAGGTTTCAGCGCCATAGAGATACATTGGAAAAGATGTTAAAGCCTTAGATAGACAAAATACAGTTACATATTAGGAATACCGTCACTGTAAAACATGGTAAAAGTCTTTACCCTTTGCAGTAGGAGAAGCCCTTATACAATATCCTACCTGTTGGATTCTCGAAAATTATATCGATAATGGATGCCACTGTGTCCCTGCTGAGATTTTTATGACATGGTCTATCTATGATAGTAGCTCTTATTTCATCAGTTACCCTAACTCTGGCCCTTCTTTGAGCGCCACCATGCATTCTAACTCCTCAATCTCTACCTTGTCCTTGTTCGGGCATTCCTCTCCCTTGCCCTTGTCCCAACCCTCTCCCTTGTCCTGCTTATCTTCCTCTCCCTCATGCAGGCATTTTTCTTACTTTCTTTGTGTTGCTCTATATAGTTCCTTTTACACTTAAGATCAGCCCAAAGATGTCCTCTTTTACTGTATACCATATGGTCATGTGATTGTAATAACATCCACACCTGAACAATTCCTAGACGGGAATCAGCTGTGATTTATATATTTGCATAACTTCAATTGGCTGTTTATCAGTACCAATGGAATAACATACAGGGGATATATTTGTGTTTCAATTCTCAATATAAACAGCTGTTTACCTTGACTTTAGCTTATAAGGTTAGGGTTTCGAACAAGGTGTTATCTAAGCATTGGTAAATTTGGCAGTAAAAATCCATTGTTTTGGTTTTGGTTGAGCTTGTGTGTAAAAGAAGTTCAAGCATTTTAAATTTTTGTTAACTATATGCATTTTGTGTAAAAGCAACAATAAATGTGTTAATAGCCTACACAGACAGATGTTGTGCTACCTGTGTTAAGAGTTTAGGAAATGTGTTAAAAGTATTGAAAAATTTGTCATTGCGATTGTAAAAAACTGTAATAACAAATAATTTTTACAATGGAAATGAATCAATCAAAAGCTTAGGCTATTTAAGCTGGACAATGAGTTTCTTCTAGAGCTGCTCTACAGCCAAAACAATCTTTGATGCATTAATTTCCTATTATCACTGTAAAGCTGCTTTGAAACAATCTGTGTTGTAAATACACGCTAAATGAAGGTGACTTGACTTGACTACTATAATATTATATTATATTATAAGATGATATTAATACCAAAATTAATATGAACTAATATCACATAATCTGTAAAGATTAAAAAAGAGATTTTTAATTAATTTACCTTTAAGGGGGTGAAAAATACTTGAAATTAACTGTCACTACACTGCAAAAAAATGCCTTTCTTACTTAGTATTTTTGTCTTGTTTCCAGTCCAAATATAAAAAATTCTTAAACCAAAATGCATTTACTAAAGTAGTAAAATTCCTCAAAATACACCAATCAGTCATAACATTATGACCAGTGAATAACAGTGATTATCTCTTCATCACGGCAGCTGTTAGTGGGTGAGATATATTAGGCAGCAAGTGAACATTTTGTCCTCAAAGTTGATGTGTTAGAAGCAGGAAAAATGGGCAAGCGTAAGGATTTGAGCGAGTTTGACAAGGGCCAAACAAAATTGTGATGGCTAGACGACTGGGTCAGAGCATCTCCAAAACTGCAGCTCTTGTGGGGTGTTCCCGGTCTACAGTGGTCAGTCAAAAGTGGTCCAAGGAAGGAATAGTGGTGAACCGGCAACAGAGTCATGGGCGGCCAAGGCTCATTGATGCACGTGTGGAGAAAAGGCTGGCCTGTGCGGTCCGATCAAACAGACGAGCTACTGTAGCTCAAATTGCTCAAGAAGTTAATGCAGTTTGGACAGGAAACAAGACAAAAATACTGACAAAAATACTAACTAAGAAAAACATTTTTTGCAGTCTACATTATGTAAATAGAAATGTGCTGGTCAATATTCAAAATTCACGACACTTTACAATGAATTGTTGTTCGAAAGTAATATGTCTGTCATTTTAGCAACAACTGACTGAGATTTAAACAAAAACAGTCTCCACTTACATACTAAATTGTGAAAAGTTAATCAATCCATTTTATATAGCACATTATTTTGAACTGCCATTCAAAGTGAATATTCTGTACTTGCAATCTCAACGACGCCTGATCAAAATAAAAACCCACTAATGGTTGTCATTCTGCTATTACTGTACATGCATCCTCTGACGAACAAGTATTACTAAATCATAAACCTGCATATACTTCCAGATGCCAAACACTGAGATTGAGATTCAGAACTACCTTAAGGATCAGAGAACCACATTCGGCATTCTCCTTTGAGAGCCGTGCACGGCTTTCTTTACATTAGGGAAGAATAAGAGGACACAATTCGTTCCCATTACACGTCCCGGAGGACACGAGTGGGTGCAGAGACAATTTTCACCCAGGACAGGGTGTTTGCATAGAATTAGAACGACAGAGCGCTTTCATGTGGTTAATACACAGCGATCTGCTCTTGACTGGTGGTGTTAATGTCTTTTTTGAAGGCTTTGAGAGTTTGAATACGTAACTAGTGCATTTAATATAATCCACGGTTACAATTCAAACAGATGCCATGGACGCATTTTAAATATCCTACGTTATACCAACCCAGCAGTTTAAACAGATGCAATAAATATTGATATTTTAAAGGCGTGTTCCCTCTCGCCTACTGCTCACACATTTGCATTCAAATTAGATTACCTAACTTGAAGGGAAAAAAATTTAAAAAGAGCCGTAGATAGTGATTTGAAAGAAGCTCTGCTGCTGAAACTATTGCTAGAGCATTTATACAGTATGACGGTACAGAAACAGAAACAACAAGAGACGTGTGAAAAAGGAAATCAGTTTCTACAAGGTCAGGTGTGGTTGCCTTGAGCTGAATTGAAAATATTTCTCTATATGCTGAAAAGACGGACCAAAGCAACCTTGGGAGCGGTATTTTGTTATAATTGCCTTAGTATGATAAGCTAAAAATTCAGTTCTCTATGAAAATACATGGATCTTTTATGCCACAATCAAAAATGTAATTTCAACCAAGGGAAGGACATGTCACCTAGTAATAAAGTAATTTCTTATTTTGACTAAAGAGAGGAGCAGTGAATGGCGATGTTCATGCTTAATACACAAATATGTCATGTTTTGAGGGCTGTTTGTCAATTCATGTTTTTATATAAATGTAATAACATGATGAGCTTATTAATTAATCAATCACATCAATTACTATATCAATATATAATACAGTATTTTGGTAACACTTTACACTAAGGTCTCATTTGCAAACATTAGTTAAAGTATTAATAACATAAACTAACAATGAGCAGTACATTATTTATTAATCTTTGTTAATGTTAGTTAATAAAAATATAGCCCTTTATATGTATAAACATAAACTAAGATTAATGCTGTAGAGGTATTAATTCTTAGTTCATGTTGACTAAAGCATGTTAACTAATGAAACGTTTACCAATATTTTTTACATATGTATATACTGAGAAAAAGCCTCCAAAATATTTGATCATCCTTTAAAAAGATAATCAATAAACATTGTGATTGTAATTAATTGTGCTTATACTTTGCTGTATCTCAACTATGATATTAACTTTATTACATAATCTGTAAAGATTAAAAATATAGATTTGTAATGAACTATTTTTAAGAAGGTCATATACGTATATAGCATCACCTAAAAAAAAAAAGGCTGACGTATTTAATACACATGTACACAAATTATTATTTTGTAAGTCCAACCAATTTTCTAAACAAATCAGAACCTTTTTAGACCTTCTAAATAAATATTTGGTCAGTTTTTGGTATTGATTTAATAGTGTTAAATCACTATTAAACATACTGAGTACTCGTACTGAGTTAGCCTGGATGCCAGACGAATTTAGCCCCGCCCACAATTTTTTTTGCATGGGCAGTTCGGTCTGGACTTGATCCATAGAGAAGTAATTATGCCCGAACAGAAACTGTTCGGACCAATGAAATTGTCAGGGCGGGCTTTAGACGATGATGGACAGATGATAAACAGTAACGTAATCATCCACGTCATCAAAGGCGCTTGGGTTGAATTTGTTCTAATCCTAAACGGAGAACTTGTTTGTATATGCATTCACCTTTACTATTTCTCTCAGAAATGATGATCGTGTTAGTAAGTACTCTGTGTATCCTTAAATTCTTTTTTTACAACACTGGCAAAGATCGTTTACACTCATCTTCTTCTTATAACGTGACTTATTCTAGCGTACGTGCAGACAGGGTTGCCAAGTTTTTACAGCAAAACTCACCCAATTGCTACTCAAAACTAGCTAAAAACAAGCCCAATAGCTTTCCGGGTGGGGGGATTCTTCGGGAAAAATGGCATTTTGAGGGTAAAATTTGTTATTTTGGCAGGGCTACCTCCGTTGCTCTGATTGGTTGTAGGTCTATCCAATTGAGGTCTTTCCTGGTTTGGTTTAAACACGCCCCATAATCACAGCCCAACGGAGCAGTATCAGACTCAAATTCTGACTAGAATTGAGTATGACAACGTCAGGCTAGTACTGATTGGTAAGCAAGGAAAAACATTGATTTTGGGAGGAAAATGTAAGAAGCTGGAAATTGTACTTAAACACAGAAAAATAACTGAATTAATTAATTAAAAATAATCCTTTATATATCCTTTTTTCAGAGTATCTTGTCCCAGCACTCAAGAATCAGTCTTAAGATTAACATAAAAACAAATAGGATCTATTTACGTTTTTATGTTCTGGCCTTACGGTGCACAATTCATTATTATAAAAAACATTTTTTAATAATCTTCATCATCCGGCCATAAATCTGGCACCTTTGCTGAGCTCATACCTTGATGCAACCTGTGCACCATTTGTCCTTGAGGTCCAGGTGTTGCATAGCACAGCCAGGACTCCACTAAAATGATGACCACTAGCTTATGTGACTCCAACCTTCCTCTCAGCAAAACCTAACATTTATTACACAATTAAGGCCTTATGAATTCCACAGTGCGGAGCAAGTGGACAGAACTGCGGAATCCAGTCATAAAAATGGAATTTACACTATAATGTCATGGAATTTGGCAAAATTTGGATAAATAAATTAAAAGTAGGGCTGTACACTTAATCAAACTGCGATATGGACCTATTAAAGCGCAAAAATACTGCTATTGAAATATGAAGTTGCAAGTTATGTCTGTGTGAATGAGTTTCATCCAGTACACGCCTATGCGTGACACTCGAGTTTTCAGCCTCTGTTATCTCTCTGAGGACATGAACAAATTAACTATCTCCAGAGCTGCTCTGAGAAACACTTTATGAGCGATTCACCACTTGTCATATTATATACAAACTGAAACTCAAAGGAAATTCACCACAACCTGCCAAAGTAAAAGTTCGGTTTAGCTTAACAGAAATGTTACTGTTGTACAGTAGAATGTACTTCTCAAAATAATAACAATAATAATAATACAGTGTAATAAAGCACATTTTAAGCAATATCACACAATATCATAACTGTTTTTCTCTATGTTTTGTCCATGTTTAAACACTTTGCACAGCACTTTGTTTGCCAACAAATTAAAGGAATTGTTCAATTTTCATTTGATTACATTTTTAAAGATTAATTAAAATGTTTTATGCAATCATTTGAATACCTCTGTTTTAACATTTTGGTATTAACGGCACAGTATGTAAGTTTTGCCGCCAGAGATCACTTATTCAAAACAATAACAAAGGCGTAGCTTGATGACGGCGTGAATGAGCGTGGAATCATGGGAGTTGTCGTCTTCACCTCCACAGCCGATGGGAAGCAATCCGATGGGACTCAGGCAGAAATCATGTTCATGTATGAGCTTATGTCTCAAAGTTTTATTAATGTTACTGTGGTATGAAGCAGGGCGGGGCGAGAGCCGTGGGAGCGGAAAGAATGCTAATGAGAGACACCTGCGTGACATACTGGTCTCGCGTCCCATGGAGGAGCTTTTATTATGCTAGCCGCTGCCACTCCTTTAGTTTTGTTGTTTGTTTATTTTAAGATTAAAGTTATGTTTAATACAAATAAAGCTCTTTCTGATTATGCCTGTCATGATCACCAGTGTGAGTGCCCCGTGGTTACTACTAGAGTGCACTCCACCCCGGACTGTCACTCCTTCAAAGACTACATTACCCACAATACTCACTGCCCGGACACATCTTTCCTGATTACATCCACCTGTGTCTCATTTACCTTGTTAGCTCACCCTAAGCCTGGTCAATTCTGTCAATCATTATCTGTTTCCCAGATTACCCTTTTTACCCTTTTGCCTCTGTCCCCTGCTTTGTTTGTTTGTTTGGACTGCCTGCCTGCCTGCCTGTGTTTTGACCTTGCCTGTACTATTGACTACAATTGTGGCTTACCCCAAAAAATACTGTGTTTGGATCCTCAACCTTCGTGTCTTGGAACAGTACGTAACAGAATACTTAGCCATGATTGACAGAATTGACCAGGGGGGTATTCCAGAAAGCAGGTTATGTGACATGCCTGGGTATGTTTAAGAGTAAGTTAGCGGATAACCTCAACTTTCAGTTCCAAAAACGGAGGTAACTTTCAGGGTATGTAAGTAACCATGGCAACTCACTCTCTGAACATAACCTGCTTCTGAGCAGGTTATGTTCCAGGGTTAGTTTGCTTAAGAGGTATTCAGATGTGTGTTATATAATTAATATAGTTATTAATATAACCACATTTGTTTCAGTTATATAATAAACAATAGTACAGATGCTGGTCATTTAATTAGAATATCATCAAAAAGTTGATTTATTTCACTAATTCCATTCAAAAAGTGAAACTTGTATATTATATTCATTCATTACACACAGACTGATATATTTCAAATGTTTATTTCTTTTAATTTTGATGATTATAACAGACAACTAAGGAAAATCCTAAAAATTAGAATATTGTGAAAAGGTTCAATATTGAAGACATCTGTTGCCACACTCTAATCAGCAAATTAACTCAAAACACCTGCAAAGGCCTTTAAATGGTCTCTCAGTCTAGTTATGTAGGCTACACAATCATGGGGAAGACTGCTGATTTGACAGTTGTCCAAAAGACGACAATTGACACCTTGCACAAGGAGGGCAAGACACAAATGGTCATTGCAAAAGAGGCTGGCTGTTCACAGAGCTCTGTGTCCAAGCACATTAAAAGAGAGGCAAAGGGAAGGAAAAGATGTGGTAGAAAAAAGTGTACAAGCAATAGGGATAACCTGTAGAGGACCCTGTAGAGGACTGTGAAACAAAACCCATTCAAAAATGTGGGGGAGATTCACAAAGAGTGGACGGCAGCTGGAGTCAGTGCTTCAAGAACCACTACGCACAGACGTATGCAAGACATGAGTTTCAGCTGTCGCATTCCTTGTGTCAAGCCACTCTTGAACAACAGACAGCGTCAGAAGCGTGTCGCCTGGCCTGAAGACAAAAAGGAAAAAAAGTGGTCCAAAGTTATGTTCTCTGATGAAAGTAAATGTTGCATTTCCTTTGGAAATCAGGGTCCCAGAGTCTGGAGGAAGAGAGGAGAGGCACACAATCCACTTGCTTGAGGTCCAGTGTAAAGTTTCCACAGTCAGTGATGGTTTGGGGTGCCATGTCATCTGCTGGTGTTGGTCCGCTGTGTTTTCTGAGGTCCGAGGTCAACGCAGCCGTATACCAGGAAGTTTTAGAGCACTTCATGCTTCCTGCTGCTGACCAACTTAATGGAGATGCCGATTTCATTTTCCAACAGGACTTGGCACCTGCACACAGTGCTAAAGCAACCAATACCTGGTTTAAGGACCATGATATCCCTGTTCTTAATTGGCCAGCAAACTCGCCTGATCTTAACTCCATAGAAAACCTATGGGGTATTGTGAAGAGGAAGATGCGATATGCCAGACCCAACAATGCAGAAGAGCTGAAGGCGTGTGTGTGTGTGTGTATATATATATATATATATATATATATATATATATATATATATATATATATATATATATATATATATATATATATATATATATATATACACACACACACACACACACACACCGTTTTGTTTCGATAAAAGTGTCCCAGAGGGATCACACAATTTCTTCACTCCCTGCCGTGACATAAAATATACTATTTTTGAAACATAAACCCCTTATAGACGCTTCTAACACTAAAACTTAAATACTCTGGTGTACTGCACAGGCGGTATCAGTGGGTTTCGGGTACCTTAAGTGCCGCTCCTCCGTTGTCTTTAGCGGTTGAGCTCATAAAGTGTTTTTGAAGTGTAATTGTCTTTGTGTGACAGGTTGTAATCCTCAGATGACGCTCTGCTTTTGGGGCAAAGGAAATAGTCCGTGAAGCACATTGCGTTTTCCCTCATCTGCACAGCACTGCAGCTGTCAGCCATTAATGAAACCACACAAAGACTCGTCACCTTGATTAAAACTGTCATCTAAGAACAATGATGCATACTGGAGCCTTATATGCCGCTGGAGGGGGTTTGCGTAGCTGAATGGAGGCACATTTCATACAGGCCAGGAACATTAGCTCTAGATGTCAGTCACCTGAGGCTACATTTTATGTGTTGCTTGACAGAAATGCTTCTCTTGTTTGTCGGCTCTCAACCTGACGATAAAACTTGTGCACGTCTTTCAAGTTCTCTAATTACGCATTCAGGTAACACATAAACATGAAGGATTGATCGTTAACATGGATTGAAAACATGAAACAATGTTTCCTTCAGAGGCCTGTTCAATTCTGTATTGAACAATCAATCATTATATATTGCTACGTGTAATTACACAGAGTTCAGAGCGATTTTTTTGTCCTGAGTGGTTGTTGTTTTAAAACTACTATATACAGTATATATATATATATATATATATATATATATATATATATATATATATATATATATATATATATATATATATATAAAACTGTTATATATATGCATATACAGGGAGTGCAGAATTATTAGGCAAGTTGTATTTTTGAGGATTAATTTTACAACATTAATAATTAAACAACAACCATGTTGTCAATGAACACAAAAAACTCATTAATATCAAAGCTGAATATTTTTGGAAGTGGTTTTTAGTTTTAGCTATTTTAGGGGGATATCTGTGTGTGCAGGTGACTATTACTGTGCATAATTATTAGGCAACTTAACAAAAAACAAATTTATACCCATTTCAATTATTTATTTTTACCAGTGAAACCAATATAACATCTCAACATTCACAAATATACATTTCTGACATTCAAAAACCAAACAAAAACAAATCAGTGACCAATATAGCCACCTTTCTTTGCAAGGACACTCAAAAGCCTGCCATCCATGGATTCTGTCAGTGTTTTGATCTGTTCACCATCAACATTGCGTGCAGCAGCAACCACAGCCTCCCAGACACTGTTCAGAGAGGTGTACTGTTTTCCCTCCTTGTAAATCGCACATTTGATGATGGACCACAGGTTCTCAATGGGGTTCAGATCAGGTGAACAAGGAGGCCATATCATTAGATTTTCTTCTTTTATACCCTTTCTTGCCAGCCACGCTGTGGAGTACTTGGACGCGTGTGATGGAGCATTGTCCTGCATGAAAATCATGTTTTTCTTGAAGGATGCTGTACCACTTCTTGAAGAAGGTGTCTTCCAGAAACTGGCAGTAGGACTGGGAGTTGAGCTTGACTCCATCCTCAACCCGAAAAGGCCCCACAAGCTCATCTTTGATGATACCAGCCCAAACCAGTACTCCACCTCCACCTTGCTGGCGTCTGAGTCGGACTGGAGCTCTCTGCCCTTTACCAATCCAGCCGCGGGCCCATCCATCTGGCCCATCAAGACTCACTCTCATTTCATCAGTCCATAAAACCTTAGAAAAATCAGTCTTGAGATATTTCTTGGCCCAGTCTTGACGTTTCAGCTTGTGTGTCTTGTTCAGTGGTGGTCGACTTTCTGCCTTTCTTACCTTGGCCATGTCTCTGAGTATTGCACACCTTGTGCTTTTGGGCACTCCAGTGATGTTGCAGCTCTGAAATATGGCCAAACTGGTGGCAAGTGGCATCTTGGCAGCTGCACGCTTGACTTTTCTCAGTTCACGGGCAGTTATTTTGCGCCTTGGTTTTTCCACACGCTTCTTGCGACCCTGTTGACTATTTTGAATGAAACGCTTGATTGTTCGATGATCACGCTTCAGAAGCTTGGCTATTTTAAGACTGCTGCATCCCTCTGCAATATATCTCACTATTTTTGACTTTTCTGAGCCTGTCAAGTCCTTCTTTTGACCCATTTTGCCAAAGGAAAGGAAGTTGCCTAATAATTATGCACACCTGATATAGGGTGTTGATGTCATTAGACCACACCCCTTCTCATTACAGAGATGCACATCACCTAATATGCTTAATTGGTAGTAGGCTTTCCAGCCTATACAGCTTGGAGTAAGACAACATGCATAACGAGGATGATGTGGTCAAAATACTAATTTGCCTAATAATTCTGCACTCCCTGTATATATATATATATATATATATATATATATATATATATATATATATATATATATATATATATATATATATATATATATATATATATATATATATATATATATATATATATATATATATATTAGTGGTGGGCATAGATAATTTTTTTTAATCTAGATTAATCTAGATTAAAATGGCTCATTTGAATTCTGCCGAAGGCATTCAGAATATGTGTGCTAGTAAGTGATCGTTTGTCTTTTTGTAGTTTGAATAATAAATAACTTCTGTCCCTTTAAGACCTGACGCACGCAATTCGGCTAGGTGTACATCCGCGCTAAAATATCAAGGTGAAAGTCATCATAGCTTGCGTAGTATAGACCCAGCTCCCAACCCAACTTTGAGAATAGATTATATATATATATATATAAATAGGGGGAATTTGGAGGCCAAATCAACACTTCAAATTCATTGTGCTCCTCAAACCATTCCTGAACCATTTTTTCTTTGTGGCAGGGCGCATTATCCTGCTGAAAGAGCCACAGCCACCAGGGAATACTGTTTTCCATGAAAGGGTGTACATGGTCTGCAACAATGCTTAGGTAGGTGGTACGTGTCAAAGTAACATCCACATGGATGGCAGAACCCAAGGTTTCCCAGCAGAACATTGCCCAAAGCATCACACTGCCTCCACCGGCTTGCCTTCTTCCCATAGTGCATCCTGGTGCCATGTGTTCCCCAGGTAAGCGACGCACACGCACCCGGCCATCCACGTGATGTAAAAGAAAACATGATTCATCAGGCCACCTTCCATTGCTCCGTGGTCCAGTTCTAATGCTCATGTGCTCACTGTTGGCACTTTTGGCAGTGGACAGGGGTCAGCATGGGCACCCTGACGCCGGCTATGTAGCCCCATACGCAACAAACTGTGATGCACTGTGTATTCTGACACCTTTCTATCAGAACCAGCATTAACTTCTTGAGCAATTTGACCACACGGGCCAGCCTTTGCTCCCCACGTGCATAAATGAGCCTTGGCCGCCCATGACCCTGTTGCCGTTCATCACTGTTCCTTCCTTGGCCACTTTTGATAGATACTGACCACTGCAGACCGGGAACACCCCACAAGAGCGGCAGTTTTGGAGATGCTCTGACCCAGGGAAGTCTAGTCTATACATTACAATTTGGCCCTTGTCAAACTCTCTCAAATCCTTATGCTTGCCCATTTTATCCTGCTTCTAACACATCAACTTTAAGGACAAAATGTTCACTTGCTGCCTAATATATCTCACCTACTAACAGGTGCCATGATGAAAAGATAATTAGTGTTATTCACTTCACCTGTGAGAACATGTATTTGATACACTGCCGATTTTGCAGGTTTTCCTACTTACAAAGCATGTAGAGGTCTGTAAAAGGTACACTTCAACTGTGAGAGACGCAAACAAAAATCCTGAAAATCACATTGCATGATTTTTAAATAATTAATTTGCATTTTATTGCATGACATAAGTATTTGCTCACCTACCAACCAGTACGAATTCCGGCTCTCACAGACCTGTTAGTTTTTCTTTAAGTAGCCCTCCTGTTCTCACTCATTACCTCTATTAACTGCACCTGTCCACACACTCAATCAAACAGACTCCAACCTCTCCACAATGGCCAAGACCAGAGAGCTGTGTAAGGACATCAGGGATAAAATTGTAGACTTGCACAAGGCTGTGATGGGCTACAGGACAATAGGCAAGCAGCTTGGTGAGAAGGCAACAACTGTTGGCGCAATTATTAGAAAATGGAAGAAGTTCAAGATGACGGTCAATCTCCCTCGGTCTGGGGCACCATGCAAGATCTCACCTCGTGGGGCATCAATGATCATGAGGAACGTGAGGGATCAGCCCAGAACTACACGGCAGGACCAGGTCAATGACCTGAAGAGAGCTGGGACCACAGTCTCAAAGAAAACCATGAGTAACACACTACGCCGTCATGGATTAAAATCTTGCAGTGCACGCAAGGTCCCCCTGCTCAAGCCAGCGCATGTCCAGGCCCGTCTGTTTGCCAATGACCATTTGGATGATCCAGAGGAGGAATGGGAGAAGGTCATGTGGTCTGATGAGACAAAAATAGAGCTTTTTGGTCTAAACTCCTCTCGCCGTGTTTGGAGGAAGAAGATGAGTACAACCCCAAGAACACCATCCCAACCGTGAAGCATGGAGGTGGAAACATCATTCTTTGGGGATGCTTTTCTGCAAAGGGGACAGGACGACAGCAAATTTAAATGCTGTTTAATGTTTGATTATCACATGTGCGTAAGCAATGCTTCTATCGCTTGTTTCTGCTTTGCCTGTATTTTGATCTGTAGATTCTATACTATTTCAGAAAATGCGTGATATCGCCCCCTGCGATAAAAAAAATGTAAACATGGATTCCCGGAAAGTTCCATCAATAGCGGGGAAGCGTTGTGTCATAAATGATGGAAGATTCTGTCAATGGCGGGGAAAGAGTTAATAGAGTTAAAACACAGTGTGTCATGTCATTGACCCCACATTTGGGTTATTAATGGATATTTGCATCCATATATCCCAACCATGTGACCCGCGCAGCTGTACTTAGTGCAGTACAACATTTGCCATTCAATATACAGACTTAAAATGAGGTCATCCATTGTGCGACAACCCTTTGCCAGAATCAATTCGTTGTGAAAACATCTGAGGCTGCACAATTGAAGAAACAACAAATATTGATTAAGTAGCATGCTGGTATTAAACTGATATCTAGCATGTTGTTATGCTTTGCTGTTCTCAGTGTTTGTTTTATTGTATCTCATTCTTCTTCTGGCTTCAGTTCAACAAAAAATTGGAAGCAAATACCATTTACCATGTGGAAACGATTCTCCACCTATCATAGTGAACAAACCGTGACTACTAAAACATTAACTTAATAAGACCGATCATCAGTCATACCTGCAATTATGCACAGTGATATATTATATACAAAGAGCCGCTATTAAATATAGATTAAGCATTGAGAAACTATTAACGAGAAATTATTTGATAGTGGTATTGATTTTGATAGCATTTCAAGGACAAAAATATTTCACCTGTAATATTTATTTTCTCAACCACCCACATGTTTATTGACAGATAAAGGATGCTCCTAAAACATAGAAATATTATTTTTTGTTTAATTTTTGGTTAAAGTAAATTTGACTTTTTAACACATTTTACCCTTAAAGGGATAGTTCACCCAAAATTGAAATGTCATCACTTACTCACCCTATGTTGTTCCAAACCAGAGTTTATTTCTTCTGTTGAACACAAAATAAGATATTTTAAAGAATGTTGGCAACCAAACAGTTGACGGTTTCCATAGTAGGAAAAAATATGGAAGTTTATGGAAGTCAATGGCAACCGTCAACTGTCTGGTTACCAACATTCTTCAAAATATCTTCTTTTGTGTTCAACAGAAGAAATAAACTCATACAGATTTGGAACATCTTGAGGGTGAGTAAATGATGACTGAATTTTTGGGTTAACTATTCTTTTAATTATAGGAATTATAACACTTTTTAAGTTATTAAGTTTCAATAGCTTGAATTGTAAGCAGTAAAATAATTTTCTTTTGTGATGAATTAGAACAACAAGCCAGACACCCAATGTCAGTGTCGAACTTCACTGATGTTCTTATGTCTGAATGGGGGCAAATACTCACAGCCATGTTCCAAAATCTAGGGGAAAATCTTGCCAGAACAAGTGTTATAGCAGAAAACAGAGGACCAATTCCCCATTCCTGCATCTCAATTAGCAGAGTTTGGCGCAAGCAATGCCAAAATCATAGGTTTGGATACTGCTAAAATGTGATAAAAAGCATCTGCCAATTGTAAAAATGTAATTCTCATGGTTCTGAAATGAAATGTCCAACAAGATCATAAGGATATAAGCCTATACACATATGTGTTTTTAAAGTTCAGTTAATCCGTATCTGCTTCTCAATTATGTGTAAGTGAGTGTGTTTTGCCGTTTAAAAACCTTTTTACATTATCTTGATCTTTATCTATAACGTGAGATGGAAGCCGTCATGTTTGTTTGCACCGTCAGTCCTGTCAGTCGGATTTACAGCACATAAATTCTTGTAAGTAAGTGGCCGGTGAAGTGGGAGAAGAATAGAGTAAACTTTATAGTTACTTACACTATGTGTATCTGATATGAATAAAACACGTCTGCAAATTATATTTGAATGGATTGTTATTGCTGCTTCCAAAGACACCAGTGTGTATTTTACAAACTCTAAATGTGTTATTTTACTTGTTCTTATGTGTATTTAAATGTTTGAAACCTAAAATAAACATTATGTGGTTGAAAACACTGCATGATATTATATGTGAAGCACTGAGCGCGTCCGCCTCTGGCTCAGTGCCAGACAAAGCGCGAAAACACAGTTTGAATTTGGCAGTTATGTCACGTCACTGAACATTCTAAATCCCATATGTGGTCCCATACTGTCAAGAGCAAAGAAATAAAAATCCCACACGTGGGACCGCTCAAAAGGTTAATAGAGATGGGCACAAAAATGACCAAATTTCCTCCCGTTTGTCACGCCCCACGTGTCATGTCTCTATTCCTCACCAGTGGGGCGTGCCCCACACCTTGAGGAATGCTGGTATATATAAACAAATAGTAAAAAGTAAATAATAAACAATTAAGAAATAACATTTTAATTCCAACATGGCATTATTCATTATACAGTACTTGCCGTTAATAGGCTTTGTTATACTGTACACACTGTATATTGTGTCCCATCACCCTAAATCTACACATCACAGAAAACGATTTTCAAAAAAGATAATTCTGTATGATTTATAAGCTTGTTTCCTCGTTAGAAACAAAAAATGCCCCCACAGGTTGAATGAAAAACATCATTCTGTTTGATTTACAAAATGTCCACACACACACACACACGCACGCACGCACGCACGCACGCACGCGCACACACACACACACACACACACACACACACACACACACACACACACACACACACACACACACACACACACACACACACAAAGAAAACAGCCTATAAATTATGCAGAGTTATGTTTTTGTTACACAGTATTGGCCAAAATGGATCTCCAGCCATCTTTACACTTTATTCAAATACTATTACAAATGAAATTTGTTAAAGACTTTGTAAGCACATTGCATATCAGAGTCAATTGTTTTATTTAAGAAATTATGAAATTTACATGCAAAAACAAGAGAGAAGCAACAAAATATTACTGATTATGTTATAGTCAATGTATACACTCACCTAAAGGATTATTAGGAACACCATACTAATACTGTGTTTGACCCCCTTTCGCCTTCAGAACTGCCTTAATTCTACGTGGCATTGATTCAACAAGGTGCTGAAAGCATTCTTTAGAAATGTTGGCCCATATTGATAGGATAGCATCTTGCAGTTGATGGAGATTTGTGGGATGCACATCCAGGACACGAAGCTCCTGTTCCACCACATCCCAAAGATGCTCTATTGGGTTGAGATCTGGTGACTGTGGGGGCCATTTTAGTACAGTGAACTCATTGTCATGTTCAAGAAACCAATTTGAAATTATACAAGCTTTGTGACATGGTGCATTATCCTGCTGGAAGTAGCCATCAGAGGATGGGTACATGGTGGTCATATAGAGATGGACATGGTCATAACAATGCTCAGGTAGGCCGTGGCATTTAAACGATGCCCAATTGGCACTAAGGGGCCTAAAGTGTGCCAAAAAAACATCCCCCACACCATTACACCACCACCACCAGCCTGCACAGTGGTAACAAGGCATGATGGATCCATGTTCTCATTCTGTTTACGCCAAATTCTGACTCTACCATCTGAATGTCTCAACAGAAATCGAGACTCGTCAGACCAGGCAACATTTTTCCAGTCTTCAACTGTCCAATTTTGGTGAGCTTGTGCAAATTGTAGCCTCTTTTTCCTATTTGTAGTGAAGATGAGTGGTACCCGGTGGGGTCTTCTGCTGTTGTAGCCCATCCGCCTCAAGGTTGTGCGTGTTGTGGCTTCACAAATGCTTTGCTGCATACCTCGGTTGTAACGAGTGGTTATTTCAGTCAAAGTTGCTCTTCTATCAGCTTGAATCAGTCGGCCCATTCTCCTCTGACCTCTAGCATCAACAAGGCATTTTCGCCCACAGGACTGCCGCATACTGGATGTTTTTCCCTTTTCACACCATTCTTTGTAAATCCTAGAAATGGTTGTGCATGAAAATCCCAGTAACTGAGCAGATTGTGAAATACTCACCAACAGCCATGCCACGCTCAAAATTGCTTAAATCACCTTTCTTTCACATTCTGACATTCAGTTTGGAGTTCAGGAGATTGTCTTGACCAGGACCACACCCCTAAATGCATTGAAGCAACTGCCATGTGATTGGTTGATTAGATAATTACATTAATGAGAAATTGAACAGGTGTTCCTAATAATCCTTTAGGTGAGTGTATATATCAATGGCAAAAAGTGTCCCAATCACCCTGAATACAAACCATGAAAAACATCATGCATGTTAAATGCCATTTCCACAAATATTTATTGCTACAAAAGTATGCCTGGACCACCAGTTAGTCATTTGAGTTTGTCTAATTCTTCCCTTTTGAATTTTGTTTAGCATATATAAGGTTTGAGCAGAATGGAAGTGTGTCAGGCACATATTCGTATTAGACAGACTCACTCAATTCACCATTTAACCTTGTACACCGATCCAGCTAATGGAAAACTATTCGTGCCTATATACAGGAACATCTCCACTCAGGTTGGGCAAGTATTGAATTCCTTTATAACTTCTCAAGCCACTAAATATTTCATAGGACATCTGGAAATGCTTATTTGGAGTAGTTAATTATGAAAGAACAGGTTTATTTGCATGTTCTGATCAGAGCCATCGCGTGATAGGTGCTGTTGACACTGTCAGGTTGGCATCATTGTACTTCCCCATGTGCAACAGGGCCCAGGGGGAAGCGTAGCCTTTTACCCCTTATGAAAATGCTAATGATGAATCTCATCATTGACTCAATCTCATTGTGGATGCTTGAGAGATGATAGGAATTCAGTATTCATGGAAGGTCTCAGCAAAGGGCTTTATTACAGTGAGACAAGCTGAGTATAGTGCAAAATCTTATGAGATGTGTTTTGTGGCAGAGAGAGATGAAGTTGTTTGTTTCCAGAGCAGAGTGATAATATATCTATTGTTGGATATTGTGGAAATGGTTTTAAATATTACATGGATACATCCAGCGCAATCTCATATGCTTGTGTACACAGTCAAACTGACACAAACCCACCAACAGAAGGAGAGAGAGAGTAAGACAGACTGTCATATCTCCACCGCAGGACGTTAATTACTATTCATTCCCTTTAAAAAGTAATATTGAAACTTTTCCTCTAAATAATTAATGTCAGCCACAAAAGAAAATACAAGTTTCGGAAATTCTAAATTACTTTTTGATAGAAAGAGAGCATAAGAATTGATATCTGCCCTTCACTGGAAATTAATAAAAGTGATATTCATTCCTTTCTTCTTTGAAATGTACTGCTATTGAGATATCAGGTCAGTAAGGGTAAGAATGTTAAGTCATTTAGCAGATCTGAATGCTCTAATGATTCCACTTCCTCAGGAAAGAGTCTTCCAGTACTTCTGAGGAAGAAATATTTTAAATCCATTGACAAATGATGAGATCATTTAGATTTCTTGTTAGTTTTTTTGACCCACTGAACACAAAAGATGATATGTTGGTTACCATGACTTCCACTGAAAAAAAACAAAACACTGACAGTCCTCAAAATATCTTTTTATGTTCCACAGAAAATTCTAACATGTTTGAACATGAACCCTCAATGAGTAAATTATGGCAGAATTAAAATTTTTGAGCAAACTATCACTTTAAGTAACACACACGATGCAGCACAGTAATGCCGAGTTTACACATGATTTTAGTCCCGATTTTCACTCGCCGGCAGATTTTGCAAAATCGCCACCAAATGCTAAAAATCAGAGGCAAATCAGTGCTCGTTCACGCGAGTGACAATCAGTGTGAATTATTGAGAGAATCGACGATGCATGTGAAATGTGTTCTGACTGAAAATTACATCGGCATTGACCTACAGCCAATGAGAGAGCAATATACAGGCCTGAGCAATATTCGGGGAGGAGTCATAGACCAGAAAAACAGCAAGCATGGCTTTGGTTCAGAAAAAGGTTCTTCTCTGTCTATTTGGACCCAAAGTTTAGTCCTTTGGACCAAAAGGAAAGTTAAGTCGAACTTTGGCAGGAGCACCCATGTCTATTTGATGTTTCAATAATAACAATTCCATTCTCGCGTGTGTTTGGTTGTGAAACGTAGTTTGCAAACCAGATAAGAGTTGTCGGCGATTCTTCCTATTGTAAAGTCATGCATCATGCAATGTGCACACAGAAGCTACTGAATGCTAGCCTAGATAGTTGTGCAGTGTGAAAAGAACAGCTATCTGACGACTTTGAAAATTGTGCAATGTGAACTTGGCATCAGTTGCAAACCCTCTTTTGACTTTAAAAAACCTAGCACTGGACAACCTAGGACACCGTTATTTTTGCGGCTGACGTTATTGCAGGCATTTGTAGGAGTTTCCCTTTCCAACGCAAAAATTATGGGAGTAGAGTATTTAAATGAATCATGCCAGGTAGTTGGGTAAAACATTATTACAGTTAATTATACACTACCCTTCAAAAGTTTTGGGTCAGTAAGTTTTTGAAAGAAGTCTATTATGCTCACCAAGGCTACATTTATTTGATCAAAAATACAGTAAAAACAGAAATATTGTGAATAACTATTACAATTGAAGATAAGTGATTTGTCATTTTCCCCTCTGATGAGACTCTTATTTTGAAGTTTTTCCTTTACGGTTATATCTGAGTTCTAGTTTCCTGTGTTTCCAGTAGAGAAAGGCAAATTCAAACGTAACAGCTCCGTTTAACAAAGGCAAAAACTGACAACTGAAGTGTAACTGGATATATAATGAGGAACTAAACAAGACACAGGTGGACTAAATCAGTAACCATGGAAACAAATGATAACACTTAAAAACGAAGGAAACAGGAAATGAACAGGCAACTAAGGAATTGTTTACACAACAGCGTTTTTAACTGAAAACTCGCTTTGGCTGTTCATTTACACAACAACAGTGTTTTGGGGCAATCTTTTGAAAACGGGTTTCAAAGTGTGACGTTTTGAAAATGATGCCTTTACCTTCTCCATGTAAACAACAAAAACATGAATTTGTGAAAACGATGACGTCATGCGTCATGCACAACACGTTATTACCAAGCGGCAACCACCCGCAGTTTCTCTTGAAGCCAAAACGGAAGTGACATATACTGCAATTCATCGACTGGCCACTAGGGACAGGCTCCAGAAGGGAGCAGAATCTCATTGAGCCCCATGTTAAAATGCCCAACTTTACAGCAAAATAAAACATGTTTACAGCCTGGTACAAAGTGTGGTTTTGGTCTATACGGCTAATTTTGCCCTTCATGAAAACTGTGAGGGGGGTTTTTTTATTTACTCATTCGTTTACATTATATAAATCCTTAAAGTTCTGCATAATTAAGGGCGTGGCCACTTCGAGTGACAGGTGGATAGACATTTATCTGCTGTCTGTTAGTCATCGCTTCACTTCAGCTCCGCCCACGTCCCGCCTTTTTGCCCATTTTCTGTTATCCGGGAGTGACGCCCGGTGACGCACTGCCAAGATGGCTACGTCCATCTCTTCCATACTTTAAACTTCAAAACTGCTCATCAGAATCCTATGGGTGACGTCACGGACACTACATCCATATTTTTTTACAGTCTATGGTTATGTGTTTCGTGGGGTGTTTCTTGACAAAGTGACGTCACCATCTACTGGCCTGGCATGCATAATACAGCATTTTCACAGATCCGTGTGAACAGGGATCGTTTTGACAGTGTTGTCGTCTGTTTTTAGTTTTCGTATAAACATACCCTAAAACTTCTCATGAGTCTCATAACCAAAAGGGAACAGACGACCCGTGATGTTTTATGTATATATTTTAAAATGTAATGTATTCCTGTGATTCAAATAGAATATCATTACTCCAGTCTTCAGTGTCACATGATCCTCTAGAAATCACTCTAATATGCTGATTTGCTGCTCAATAAACATTTCTTATTATTATCAATTTTGAAAACAGTTGTGCTGCCTAAAATGTTTGTGGAAACTGTCATTTTCAGGATAAAAATCTTACTGACCCCACACTTTTGAATGGTAGTATACATTACCTTAATCTTATACTACTTCAAGATCTCAAATGATAAATCTGTCACCAAGACCCTTAATCAAAGACATCTCAACACTTTCTCAGGAAACCACCTGCTGGGAGTCATGAGTACTGCGCACATTTGACACCACTGGATTCATTTTAGTTCACTAGCCTGTCAATCACTTCTTTTGCTTAATATCTCGTCTTTTCTTATGCCTAGAGCTGGGCATAAAAACAAATAAAGCGGGATGAAAACATGGAAATCCGCCACTCCATGAACACAAATAAGAAGTTGATGCCTGTATTAAGCTCTGATCTTGAATATGTGCAGATTATTTTACTGAAATGTCTTGCTGTTACCCTCACAAACTTGAAGGACTACAGACTGCCAAATGTCATCAAAGCCCCTCTGAGTTCAGCAGGACACCAATCCGGAAAGATCCAGGGTTGAACGTGAGGATGAGAGGTGTCAGAAAAACCTCAAATGTTCTTAAGTGAAGCTTAACAGCTCTGAGAGTTGGTTTGACGTATCCAGCTCCAGCAAAAATGAACAAATATTTCATGTCTGAGGGAAATTATAATGATGCTGTTATACAGAATTTAAACACAAGAAAGTAAATACTTAATAACAGGGAACATAAATGAATTACTAAGCTTTCTCACTTCAAAAAGCCCTTATTGGCAACATTTAAACGTAGAATTATTTCGTTTTACAGCTACAAAATGTCAATATTTCACTTTTACCATTTTTCAATTTTATAGATAAATGTAAGATCCCTTAACCCTACTCCCAAACACATACCCATTTTATACAGAATATAAAAAGAATAAAACATAATGGACAGAGATGTGAAGGAAAATCACAATTTTAGTAACAATTAAAGCATTAAAAAGATATTTTGAGCCGCTAATCCTACTTCTAACCTACCCATAACCATTTCTTAAAACTATGTAGGCCTACAGTTATAAAGAAAAACATAACAGACAGACTAATGTAATCACAATAATTTATTTATTGCAAAAGCGGTACCAAAAGTCGTTCAAATGACAATGTGTTGCAGTCGCAGTCCTCTCTAGTGGTTTAATTTTGTATGAGGTACAGAGCAGAATTTAAGTTATTAATCCATGAAAATGTTAATCCGGCTTCACTCCAGGTGCGCATTTCCCAATTTCAAATGTACATCGACTGAAACACGGTATGTCGGAATCTGTGACGAAGCAGGCAAAAGCCAATTAGCGTTTGATATCACTGCCGTAAAACATGTCGTAACGCTTCTTGAGGGCACAAATTTTTAATTTGAATTAATCATAACGAGCGTGGGATTTGCCATTACAGTCACAGCTGAGAATGGAGATGAAGATCGCTGGATAAAGGGCTGAATTTGAATCTGTTCCTCGCAAACATATGGATTCTAAAGATTTGGATTACAGCGAGCGAATAAAATGTATGTCTTTCGTGAATTTATGTTTTTTTGGTGTAATTTATTTATGGTTCAATTGGCAGTCACTGTATAGGAGAAAACGGCTTTTGTGTCTCACCGCAAACAAACTAAATATTACAAAATGTTATCTATTTTAACGTTTTAAAGTGTCGTCTTGTTTAACATTATGTAATCCTCCAAAACGAGCTTGCAGCAGAAGTCACGAACAGAGCGGAATGGTATTATTTCTTATAAGAAAGATGAGTGTAAACTGCATTTAAGAAATGTGACTGAAAACATGACAAATGAATATAATGGAGTCAAAACATTAATGCCACTATTTTAACATTCATAAATAAAAATATGTACACATTTTTACGTCTGTCAAGTTGTTCATACATAAATAATTTATGTTTTAGTGCTGTCAATACGTCCATATTATATAATTTTCATGGAACAGGCAAATCTTCTTAGCCTGGCTCTGCCCTCCTACATACTTCCGTTAAATTTTCATTTTCCTTCAGTACTCCGTCTGGGATTGCGGTATATTCTGTTTTTCTCCAGTCAAAGGGCCCTATTTTAACGATCTGAAACGCAAGTGTCAAAGCGCAAAGCGCAAGTAACTTTGTGGGCGGGTCTCGGCGCTGTTGCTATTTTCCCGGCGGGATAAATGGCTCTTGCGCCCGGCGCAAATCTAAAATGGGTTGGTCTGAAGTAGCTTCATTATTCATAGGTGTGGTTTGGGCGTAACGTGAATAAACCAATCAGAGCGTCATCCAACATTCCCTTTAAAAGCAGGTGCGCAAGTTCCATTATGGATTGCTATTATTATGGCGTATTTGGCGCACGCCAGGAGCGGTTCACAGCCGAGGAGACTGATGTTCTTGTAAGAGCAGTGAAAGACAGAGAAGTTGTGTTGTATGGGGATGGGAGAAACCCACCCAAAATAGCGTCGGTTAAATAAATAATTAGCCTGAATAATTTTTAAGCTAGATTTATGCCTATTTTTTCACATCTTCGTGGCACACCACAATGATTTCCGTCATCTCATGTGTTAATATTTTTTTAGTGTAACAATTTATGATTTGCAAAAATAACTGTTGCATCTTTGTAGATTACATGAGCAAAGTGTATGCGCGTTGTGCACGCTATGGTCAAGCATGCGCCCTTAAAATAGCATAATGAACAACGCGCAACGCGCCACTGACTTTAGACTAGGTTTTTTCTGGTCAGTGGCGCAATTGTTTAATGGAACAGCAAAATAGCACCAGGGATTGTTTGCGCCGGAACACGCCTCCTTTTTTGCGCTTAACCGCCCAGGGAGCGCAAGTTCATTCACTAGTTTAGCGACGTGCTTCTGTGGAGGGAAAAGCGCGCTTTGCGCGGGTGCAAAATAGGAATGACACATGCGTCGGTGTACAAAGTCAATTGCGCTGGGTGCAAGATAGGGCCCCATATCTAACCGGTCCAATCAGCGAACAGAGGGAGTGGCTGAGAACGATGACATTGATGTTGTGCACTAGTTTGAGATGACATACGTCACGACCAAACGTTAGCGATTGGTTATGGCAGATCCAGAGTGGCTCTGGGCAGATCCAATAGTTTTAAACTTCAACAGAGTACCCGCCTTCAATGAAGTTAACGCTTGTCAATGGAGAGTGACCAGACTCTCTGTACAAATGAAATGTATGAGAGTCTGGAAGGACCAGGCTAAAACCTTCTTTCCAACATGTATATAATTTAAGGCTAGGCTATATCTGTGTCTTAACAGTTATCGACTGAATGTTAAAATAGAATGTTCTTTTAATTAATAGTATTGGTCAAGTAAGGGATAATGCATATTTAAATCCACGATGTGGAGGCAAAGAACCACCTGACGCAAAATGTAATAGTTTAATGCACAGCTAGCCATGGATTATCCCAATTATACAATGGTCATGTTAAAGCAAGTTAAAGCTGTCATTTTACATGCTAAATTTGACTGGAAGTGTTAAAATTACATCTCCCTCTTTAAATCAGACAGCTCTAGAGATAAAGTAGTGTGGTAAGGTTACCTTTAGTTGATCAAATTATAACATTTATTTGAATTAATTAACCAATCAAGAGAGAGAAAGATGTGCGCGTGAATTACCTGCGTCTGTTCAGCGTCTCTATAGCAATGAAGCTGCGAGTTGAATTACTTCAAAAACAGCAGCGTTACCACCTCATTGCTGAGTAATAATGTAGAGATTCAGTAGCAGCAAAGATAGTTTACTAATAAAAGTCGCAAGGGAGCGTTGACAAAGTTTCTGTGCTCCTGAATGTTTCTGTTTCTGTGGTAAACCATTTTTTTGCACACCAGCTAATCAGAATTGAGTATTCAGACAGAATTATTGGCCACAAATATCCTCAAATATTTGGAAGTAACAGCCAATTATCAAATTTGAAAACAAGTTTTGTGGCATGACGGCAATGCTAAACAACTTCCCGTGGTCCTTGCAGCATTTTGCAAACAATATAACCAAGCGAAAGCAGACCAGCAGGGGTGGTGGGACGTACGGCAATCAAATTCAGATTCAGACTCCAGCAAACAAGCTAAGTGTAAAAACAACAGGAGATTAAATCAACAACTGGAACACTGAATGCCCTGATTGTCTATTATGTTTTCCCCACACCGCGGTTGCCGTTTTACTTTTATCACCGTAACGTCCTCGGATGCTACATTAAAGGCATCATCAAACCAAAAGTAACATTGCAAATCCATTGTGAATCAAAGATCTTTGGAATAAAAAAGGATTGGTTACAGAGAGTGGGAGAATACTGAGGGGGTGTCTTGAGTGAAGATGTTAATATGCCCCAGATTTGCCATCGCTTGTGGCATTCCTTTTGAACGGCATCCAAGTAGGCATGCGAATGCGATCATATTAGGGCAGAGCGATACTTTAGAGCATGTGTCTATGGACACATTTATTCCACTGGCTGGCAAACAACACTTTCAACCATGAAATATTCAACGCAATCAGCAAACACTCACAGAAGAAGAGCATTCCTTCTACATCAGGGTATCACAATGTGAGAAATTGGTTTCAAAGAGGTCACACACAAAAAAAGTGTGGTCTATTTAAAGCTGTTCCAACTCAAGGGCCAGTTTTACATGTGCTATTTTAGCTCCACAACTCATGTCTAATTCACTAACCACCCGCAACTCCGTCCGTTTAGTTTAATACAATAATGACCATTCACATTTAAAGCAGATAACCATATTGTATCCACACTGTTAACCGATTGCATTTTTCAGAACACTGTACATATCTACTGATCTCTTTTTATTGAAATGGATTATTAATTATAAAAGGCCCTGGGGCAGGATAGCCCTTTAGATAACTCTATAATACCATACTGAGTTCCTCTTTTTACCCTTATTAGGGACCAAGATCAGCCCACTCACTTAAGAGGACATTACTGCATATATTACATATAAATGAATATTTGATCTCTTTTCAGTGAACTGATGTCTTTTCAGAACAAATAAATGTCACTGTATTTCAGCCATATCAGCACTTTCCACCCTCATTAGAGGCAAATGCAAAATTTAACAGGCTTTAAAGAACAGGTTCTTGAAATGGGAAATTGTCGTGGCAGGGAAAAATATTGAACCCTTTTTCATTCTGCTGAGGTAAACCATACCACTGCGGTTGGTAAGTGGAACAACACTCATTTTTATTGGACTTTTTCTCAAAATCAATAGAATGAAAGCAGTGTTCATCCGACATGATTTGTGCCTCTGGACGATTCACAATCCAAGCTTAATGAGATCAAATAGGCCATTATTCGTCTTCAACTGTCATGGCTGTAAGCTACCATAAAAGAGCAATGCTGGTTATGATGACAAACATTACATGATATGTTTACAGAGGCACAATTTAATTTAGCCAATTACGATGTGCAAGGTGTCTCGGAATCAATCAGGATGTGTTCTTGGAGCTGTCTTTTATGGCACTAAGTGCAAATAGCGATTTTGATACTTATTTAGTTTGATTGGTAACAGCCCTATTGTGTCTCATTGTTGTTATTAAAATTACATTTTATTACATTTATGAAATTGACACAAAATATGATGCATACATATAATTAGGTTTAAAAATCAAATGTATAAAGGTAAAAATGCCCATAAAAGTTTTTGGAAAAGTCACTGCTGTGAACTGACCACCACACAGAATATCAAAATCAAAAACTTCAGGAGTCAGCTGACCGAGGCAGTCCTAAACCTGCCAAGGTACCAGCACAATAACACACTCAGCAAAATATCATCTAATGTTCTTTATCGTGAAAATCCCAGGAAATATCGAGATATCATTTTTTTTTTTTTTGTCAATATCGCACACCCCTAGAAGGCAATAGCCTGTTTTTGATTGTTTTCTCTAGGGTAGCACCTATTTCAAAAATGTTTGCCTTTCTACTAGACAGACAGCCAAGTTTTATTGAAAGCCCATTTTGCCAGTGGTGAAACACCCCTTTGAATTGAATCCTTAAAAAAACCCTTGTAAGAACACTGTTAAATGTAATCTTAAGCAAACATCAAAATAAGCATTCATTTGTCATACTGTAAGCACATTATGATGTCTAAATTCACTTAGCATTTAAAAGTATTTTAAATTGAAAACAGTTATTTTAAAATGTAATATTTCACAATATTGCTGCTTTTACTGTATTTTTGATTGAATTAAATGCATTATTGGTGAGACTTCTTTCAAAAACAAACTTTTGAACAGTAGTGTTTATATATATATATATATATATATATATATATATATATATATATATCTGATAACTACGGCATTGACAGAAGCTGGTAGATGAAAAAGCGCAGCAGGATGCAGGGATTTAGAGTGAAGAGCATGGAGAAGAGGATTAAATTGCAACGGTCCCCAATTAAACCTCTGAAGTCCGAGAAGAAGAGCATTTATAGCGGACTATTCCCCAGAAGGCTCTATAATATCTACAGTTCAAAAAAGTTTAAGAGGGTGAAAAATCCTGTAATTGTTTACATTAATGCCATGCATATTTCCGCTAGGTATTCTGAGAATGTAATGCTGTTCATACCTACTGGAACATTTTAAAGCAATTTATTGCAGCAAGGTCAGTGCTCTGGCATTCACTACAAGATTTCATGACTTGATAAAAAAAAAAATCCTATCTGACCTACATGCAGAGACAACTCACACAGTCAGAGTTTATGATTGACAATTGTAATTAATAACAGGTGTGACTCTCCGTTGGTGTTCATATAACAGCATCCATGGGATTTGAACCATGATTTAATGAATGAATATCTGATGTCAAGACCCTTCTCTGTTCCAGCGACAGCTGTGAATATCACTTGTAACCATAATTTATTTTCATTTCCTTTTGGTCACTCTAGTTACAATTACACACTTAACCTTTAAGCTTGACATTAGCCTTTGATATCACTATGTTATATTGGCAAATTTAACCAATTCCAGTCCAAAACCAAGGACTGACATCAAAAGAATATATATACACATACACACAACGATCAGGAATAACATTATGACCACTGACAGGTGAAGTGAATAACACTGATTATCTCTTCATCACGGCACCTGTTAGTGGGTGGGATATATTAGACAGCAAGTGAACATTTTGTCCTCAAAGTTAATGTGTTAGAAGCAGGAAAAATGGGCAAGCGTAAGGATTTGAGCGAGTTTGACAAGGGACAAATTGTGATGGCTAGACGACTGGGTCAGAGCATCTCCAAAACTGCAGCTCTTGTGGGGTGTTCCCGGTCTGCAGTGGTCAGTATCTATCAAAAGTGCTCCAAGGAAGGACCAGTGGTGAACGGCGACAGGGTCATGGGCGGTCAAGGCTCATTGATGCACTAAGTCAAACGAGCTACTGTAGCTTAAATTGCTCAAGAAGTTAATGCTGGTTCTGATAGAAAGGTGTCAGAATACACAGCGCTTCACAGTTTGTTGCGTATGGGGCTGCATAGTCGCAGACCAATCAGGGTGCCAATGTCGAAAGTGCCAACAGTGGGCTTGTAAGCATCAGAACTGGACCACGGGGCAATGGAAGAAGGAAGAGTCACTTACCTGGGGAACACATGGCACCAGGATGCACTATGGGAAGAAGGCAAGCCGGCAGAGGCAGTGTGATGCTTTGGGCAATGTTCTGATGGGAAACCTTGTGTCCTGCCATCCATGTGGATGTTACCTTGACATGTACCACCTACCTAAGCATTGTTGCAGACCATGTACACCCTTTCATGGAAATGGTGGATAATGCACCCTGACACAAAGTAAAAATGGTTCAGGAATGGTTTAAGGAGCACAGAGAGTTTGAGGTGTTGACTTGTCCTCCAAATTCCCCAGATCTCAATCCAATCGAGCATCTGTGGGATGTGCTGAACAAACAAGTCCATGGAGGCCCCACCTCTCAACTTACAGGACTTAAAGATTCTGCTGCTGACATCTTCCAGATACCACAGCACACCTTCATGGGTTTAATAGAGTCCATGCCTCGACGGGTCAGGGCTGTTTTGGCAGCAAAAGGGGAGCAACGCAATATTAGGAAGGTGGTCATAATGTTCTGATCAGTGTGTGTGTGTGTGTATATATATATATATATATAAAATGAATATAGTAGTTTTAAAATAGTCAAACGTACAAAAGCAGCGCTCTAGTACAGGATTCAAGTTAAATATAGCCTAAATATAAAGTTATGAAACTTAGCTTTTGCCTTTTGCCAAATCGATTTTTCTCTGTAACAAGTAATAGATTAATAAGACCAAATATTGGCTGTTTGATGTAACCCAAATGAACTGTATCTCATGTTTAACCACTAACTACATAAGAGCCAGCGGTAAATTCCCAAAGGACTGGCCAAGCTGAAGCTGTTTTCTGCGGGTACATGAGCGCTGAACGCCCGTTGTCGGCCTGGAGTTTGCATCTGCAAAAGCATCTGAACAAATGGTAAAATATGCGCTATGTTTATATATGAGTCACATATGAGGACTAAAAAAACTACATTTTGTGACACAACAACAGTAGTATTTGTAAAAAAATACGGTGGATTTGCTCAGCCGCCATGATATTCTTCGCCAGTGGAGTGATACAAATGGTAAAACTGTCCCAGAGCTGATACTGGGAGAATACTGAACGGGGAAAGTCTCTCAGCCAACCAGAAAGAACTGTTGTATAACTAGTTATTGGCTGTGTCTGAAATCGCCTCCATACCACTTGTGCACTTGTGGTGTCCGAAACCATAGTGGACATTATTGAGGGCAATATTTCAATCCCACAATGCAGTGCAATAAAGAGTGTACAGCTGATGTATACTCAACGGCCATAGAGAGAATACCCATAATGCACTGTGACGGTCGCACCGAATGAATTTCCGCATCTGACCATAAGATGCCATCTGCAGCTGAATCACCCATCCATCCAATTTCCAAACCGCTGGTATATTAGAAAATCAATGGTACTAAGTTGTCATGATGCTTTTATCCAAAAGTAGTGGCCATTATCTCAGTGTATTTTGCATGTCATCTTGGCCTTCTAACTCCAGCTAAAGACAGCAAAGCCTACAAACTGAACCTAATACAGGTTTATTTCAGAACTAAAGCTTAGAGCCATATACCCCCCAAAAAACTGTTGGCTCAATATGTACCCTGCATCCAGTTCCTTCTCTTCTCCCTCATTTTTTTGTGTCTTTCCTCTGTCCTATAAATAGAAAAGCTAAAAATCCCATCAAGAAAGAATTTTAAACAAAAGCTCTCGAGTCCTCTCAGTGTTGGCGCCAGTGCAGCATTACATCTGATAGCTGCAGTGTGCCGACATCGGAGCAGGAATCCCACTGCTGCCTCAGTCTTATCAAGATTAGTTAATCCTTCACGCAGGCGTGGGCGGTGCCAATTGCTGAGCGAGTCAATTTCAGCCGAGCTCCGCACGTATTATCAAACTATGAGAAACATCTTGCTTTTTCATCACATCAGGCACATAGTCAATGAATCTGCTGAGAAATTAATGGGAGATTTTTCTTCCCATTTTCTATGTTCTCTTTTCCCCGCCTTCTCCTTATCTGTCTCCCACTCTCTGAAGTTGACTAAACAAACGGAAACAGAAGATGAAAGGAAATCACAAACATATGGGAACACTCACTCTGAGACCGGATGGTTTTAATGAAAATATTTGAGGAGATGATTGGAGTCCAAAAAAAAAAAGATTGCTTGATTGTTGGGCTCCCAATTTTTCAAACCAGGTCAGCCAATGCAATGATTGAGTGGCACATACTTTTTATTTAATATCAGCCTGAGGGTTTTTTTTTTGTTTTGTTGCTGTTTTAAAAGAGCTCAGAACTCTGTGAACTTTGTGACAAGTGTGATTAGTCTGGACACTTTTTAGTAACTGTCAGGTAGGAACATTTGGTGCTTTTCCAATAATTAATCGCTTAAAGAACCTTTGATTGCTATCAAAACACAAAGAGTAAAAAAATATCGCCCTTGAGCAATATACACTGTCATCCTAAAACATGATTGAAGGGCATGAAGTGCATCAGAGCATGTTACACATGTAAGATTAAGTCCATAAAGAGCAGGAAAAAAATATTTGTAATATTTTTTACACAATATTATTAATACATTATATATATTATGATCAAATGATTACATTAACAAATTATCATCTATATTTAGATATTGTCAATTTTATTTAAACTTCTAAACATGATCATTTTTACTTTATGAACAAGAAAGGGATAAGACCATGATACAGATACAGATTAAGTTTTATTATAATTTTCTATATTTAAATATATATTGTATAAAATATGATATATATATTTAGATGCATGGGCGTCGGAACCATTGTATGTGGGTGGGACAAGACCCACCCACTTTTTACGATCAATGATATTGGACCCACTCACTTTTATTGTCTCTAACATTCAGCACATGTGTGTTTACCTACCCCTAATCGATAAACACTTATTATTAAACACATGTTAGACGCTTTATTTCCACTTTTCTAACATTTTCTTAATTTTTATTGAAAATAAATACCTTTCTGATCTGATTTGTGATGGGAAAAGGGAGAAGATTGGGTCAATTTGTGTCAAAATTAGACGGCGTGCATCTTACCCCTACACTACTGCCGCTTTCAATGAAACGGCGATTTCCGTAATTTTGTCTTTCCGAACTATACGTTTAGCAAGGACCCACCCACCTTTTTTTTGCTTCCGACGCCCATGTTTAGATGTATTTAAAAATATATAATTATAATATATTTAGATATAATATAGATATAATAGATAGATATATGTAATATATTTATAAAAATAATAATATATTTAGAAATTTTTCTCCTCCATGAACTGCCACCTTAACGTGGTGGAGGGGTTTGAGTACCCGAATGACCCTAGGAGCTACGTTGTCCGGGGCTATATGCCCCTGGTAGGGTCTCCCAAGGCAAACAGGTCCTAGGTGACGGGTCAGACTAAGAGCAGTTCAAAAACCCTTATGATGCCAAAGAAAAGGAGGACCGTGACGTCGCCCGGTATGGCGCAGCCGGGGCCCCACCCTGGAGCCAGGCCTGGGGTTGGGGCTCGTATGCGAGCGCCTGGTGGCCGGGCCTTCCCCCATGGGGTCCGGCCGGGCTCAGCCCAAAGGAGCGACGTGGGGACACCTTCCCGTGGGCCCACCACTCACAGGAGGGACCGTAAGGGGCCGGTGCAAAGCGAATCGGGCGGCAGTCAAAGGCGGGGGCCTAGACGACCCGATCCCTGGACACGGAAACTAGCTCTTGGGACATGGAATGTCACCTCGCTGGCGGGGAAAGAGCCTGAGCTGGTGCGTGAGGTTGAGAGGTTCCGACTAGAGATAGTCGGAATCACCTCCACGCACGGCTTGGGCTCTGGAACCACACTTCTCGAGAGGGGATGGACTCTTCACCACTCTGGAGTTGCCCATGGTGAGAGGCGGCGGGCTGGTGTGGGTTTGCTTATAGCCCCCCAGCTCTGCCGCCATGTGTTGGAGTTTACCCCGGTGAACGAGAGGGTCGTTTCCCTGCGGCTTCGGTTCGGGGATAGGTCTCTCACTGTTGTGTGTGCCTACGGGCCAAACAGCAGTGCAGAGTACCCGACCTTCTTGGTGTCCCTCGGAGGGGTGCTGGAGAGTGCTCCGACTGGGGACTCCGTCGTTCTACTGGGGGACTTCAATGCCCACGTGGGCAATGACAGTGAAACCTGGAGGGGCGTGATTGGGAGGAACGGCCCCCCTGATCTGAACCCGAGTGGTGTTCAGTTATTGGACTTCTGTGCTAGTTACAGTTTGTCCATAACGAACACCATGTTCAAGCATAAGGGTGTCCATCAGTGCACATGGCACCAGGACACCCTAGGTCGTAGGTCAATGATCGACTTTGTGGTCGTTTCATCTGACCTGCGGCCGTATGTCTTGGACACTCGGGTGAAGAGAGGGGCGGAGCTGTCAACTGATCACCACCTGGTGGTGAGTTGGATCCGATGGCGGGGGAGGAAGCTGGATAGACTCGGTAGACCCAAACGTACTGTGAGGGTCTGCTGGGAACGTTTGGCCGAGTCTCCTGTCAGAGAGATCTTCAACTCCTGCCTCCGGCAGAGCTTCGACCGGATCCCGAGGGAGGCTGGAGATATTGAGTCCGAGTGGACCATGTTCTCCACCTCCATTGTCAAAGCGGCTGCTCGGAGCTGTGGACGCAAGGTCTCCGGTGCCTGTCGAGGCGGCAATCCCCGAACCCGGTGGTGGACACCGGAAGTAAGGGATGCCGTCAAGCTGAAGAAGGAGTCCTATCGGGCCTGGCTGGCTTGTGGGACTCCTGAGGCAGCTGACAGGTACCGGCAGGCTAAACGGACTGCAGCCCGGGTGGTTGTGGAGGCAAAAACTCGGGCCTGGGAGGAGTTCGGTGAGGCCATGGAAAAGGACTATCGGCTGGCCTCGAAGAGATTCTGGCAAACCGTCCGGCGCCTCAGGAGGGGGAAGCAGTGCCCTACCAACGCTGTTTACAGTGGCGATGGGCGGCTGTTGACCTCAACTGGGGATGTTGTCGGACAGTGGAAGGAATACTTCGAGGATCTCCTTAATCCCGCCGTCACGTCTTCCATTGAGGAAGCAGAGACTGGGGGCTCAGAGGAGAACTCGTCCATCACCCAAGCTGAAGTCAGCTAGGTGGTCAAGAAACTCCTCGGTGGCAAGGCACCGGGGGTGGATGAGATCCGCCCTGAGTACCTCAAATCTCTGGATGTTGTGGGGCTGTCTTGGCTGACACGCCTCTGCAGCATCGCGTGGCGGTCGGGGACAGTGCCTCTGGGATGGCAGACCGGGGTGGTGGTTCCTCTTTTTAAAAAGGGGGACCGGAGGGTGTGTTCCAACTATAGGGGGATCACACTTCTCAGCCTCCCCGGGAAAGTCTATGCCAGGGTACTGGAGAGGAGAATTCGGCCGATAGTGGAACCTCGGATTCAGGAGGAACAGTGTGGTTTTCGTCCTGGTCGTGGAACACTGGACCAGCTCTATACCCTCTACAGGGTGCTGGAGGGTTCATGGGAGTTTGCCCAACCAGTCCACATTTGTTTTGTGGATTTGGAGAAGGCATTCGACTGTGTCCCTCGCGGCGTCCTGTGGAGGGTGCTGGGGGAATATGGGGTCCGGGGTCCTTTGCTGAGGGCTGTCCGGTCCCTGTATGACCGAAGCAGGAGTTTGGTCCGCATTGCCGGCAGTAAGTCAGACTTGTTCCCGGTGCATGTTGGACTCCGGCAGGGCTGCCCTTTGTCGCCGGTTCTGTTCATAATTTTTATGGACAGAATTTCTAGGCGCAGCCAAGGGCCGGAGGGTGTCAGGTTTGGGGACCACACGGTTTCGTCTCTGCTCTTTGCGGATGACGTTGTCGTGTTGGCCCCTTCTAACCAGGACCTTCAGCATGCACTGGGACGGTTTGCAGCCGAGTGTGGCTGGGATGGGGATTAGCACCTCCAAATCCGAGGCCATGGTCCTCAGTCGGAAAAGGGTGGCTTGCCCACTTCAGGTTGGTGGAGAGTTCCTGCCCCAAGTGGAGGAGTTCAAGTATCTAGGGGTCTTGTTCACGAGTGAGGGGAGGATGGAACGGGAGATTGACAGACGGATCGGTGCAGCTTCTGCAGTAATGCGGTCGATGTACCGGTCTGTCGTGGTGAAGAAAGAGCTAAGCCGTAAGGCGAAGCTCTCGATTTACCGGTCAATCTACGTTCCTACTCTCACCTATGGTCATGAGCTTTGGGTCATGACCGAAAGGACAAGATCCCGGATACAGGCGGCCGAAATGAGCTTTCTCCGCAGGGTGGCTGGGCGCTCCCTTAGAGATAGGGTGAGAAGCTCAGTCACTCGGGAGGAACTCGGAGTAGAGCCGCTGCTCCTCCACATCGAGAGGGGACAGCTGAGGTGGCTCGGGCATCTGTTCCGGATGCCTCCTGAACGCCTTCCCGGGAAGGTGTTTCGGGCATGTCCAACTGGGAGGAGGCCCCGGGGAAGACCAAGGACACGCTGGAGGGACTATGTCTCCCGGCTGGCCTTGGAACGCCTCGGTGTCCCCCCGGAAGAGCTGGAGGAAGTGTCTAGGGAGAGGGAAGTCTGGGCATCTCTGCTTAGACTGCTGCCCCCGCGACCCGGCCCCGGATAAGCGGAAGAAGATGGATGGATGGATGGATGGATGGATGGATGGATGGATAGAAATTTTTATTTTTATTTAAAATTCTACATTTTTGTATTTTTTACTTTATGAACAAAACCAGATTAAGACCATGTTGCTACATGAGATTAAGTCCATAAAGTGCATTTTTTATTATAATTTCCAATATTTAAATATATATTATATAATATATTATAAAATATAATCTGTATTTAGAAATGTACATTTTTATTTAAAATCCTATATTTGATCATTTTTACTTTATGAAGAAGGAAGGAATTATACCATGATGCAAAAGATTAAGTTCATAAATTACAGGAAAATATTTTTATATGAATTATTTTTAATTATAATGTTCTATATTTAAAAATATTGTATAATATATTATATAAAATTTTTAGACATTTTTATTTTTATTAAAAATTCAAAATTTTTATGAACAAGAAATAAATTAGACCACGATGCTACAGATTATTATATTTCCCATAAAGCACAGAAAAAAAAAATCCATTGTTATATAACTTATTTTTATTATAATTTCCTATAATATATAATATATTATAAAATATAATCTGTATTTAGAAATTATTTAATCTATTTAAAATCCTATATTTGATCATTTTTACTTTATGAATGAGAAAGTCAGAGCATGTTATAAACGTCCATAAAGTGCAGGAAATTGCTATATACTTCATTTTTAACCATAATTTCCTATATTTAAATATATATTATATTATAAATACATTTAAAAATATAATATGTATTTAGAAATGTAAATTTTTATTTCAAATAAAAAAAGCTATCTAAATTGTTATTTAATTTGCAAGTAAATAGTAATATTTTACAGTATTTATCATGTCATTATTCATGAGACTTTCATGGTTTTAGTTTTCTTTCCTTGTAAACGTCTCAGGTTACAAATGTAACCATTGTTCCCTGAGAACAGGGAACGAGACGCTGCGTCAGCTTTGCTTACGCTACGGGGAACGCCTCCAGCGTGACAGGTGCCTGAAATCACAATCAAATCACGTCAATCCTATTGACCGGCGACAGCCTATGATGTCATCAAGGTGCGACCAGGAAGTATATAAGGGCGCCTTGCCAACATGACAGTATCTAATCGTCTGAAGGGACTGTTTTCGGCAGGCAGGCCCTGCGGCATGGCACAGCGACGCAACGTCTCGTTCCCTGTTCTCAGGGAACAATGGTTACATTTGTAACCTGAGACGTTCCCTTTCGAAAGGGAACTCGCGCTGCATCAGCTTTGCTTACGCTACGGGGAATGATATACCCACTACGCCATGCCGACGGGAGTGCATGCCCATTGGCAGTGACAACTGTCAAGACAAGCAAATTCTGCTGAAATGCCTGAACCACTCCCCTTCTGGTCACATTAGGCTGTCAGTGACAGCGCTGCCTACGGTCATAGCCCAAGCTATCGCCTGAGAAGGAAACCTTCACACACATGAGGTCCTTCCCAGGCCTTGCTCGAAGGCCTGGAACCAACCCATTCGACTTAGAAGGGGTTCCTTTAAGGGAACGTGGCAAGGGAACAAGCGAGGGAACCCTATGCCAGTCACTATTCGGGAGGTCTTCTCACCGAATGCCACCAGGGAGACCTGACCTGGTGACCCAGTCTGCTATGGGACACGTAATACGGTCAACCCTGTCTGTACAGTACAGAGCCTCTGGTACTCGCCTCCGAAGAGACATCCCGCTAGGGTGCTGCAAGAAAGGCAGTGTCATCCACTAGCCGGACCTCAGAGACGGGTTATCCCGGAGAGCAGCGCTCAGCGAAGTGCTTTCAAACCCTTGCTAGCGAGGGGAGTCAAGCCGCTCGATCCTCGGATCTACCAAGCACTTACTTTAAAACGTGCTTAGGAGGCCAAAGGCCTTTCAGGCTGATCGTATCGGGGAGGCCACGCGGGACCTACAACCAATGAATCAGCGCCAGGCGGCCGTAAGCTCATAGCAGACCCTCGCTTTGAGAGGAGCTCATAAACCTGCCCGGTAGGTAACCATGTCGTAGGCAGACTATGAAGGTCCCCTCCTGTGGGGACCGCATAGCAGCAGCGACGTCTCGTCATGCTAGGGTAAGGACACCGCCTTCAGGTCTCGCGAACGGCCAGAGACCGGAGCCTGATAGCGGGTAACCACTAGCTGTCAGCGTAAAGTCAGTTGTGCGTTCCCGCCTAAGGAACTCGTTCCCCAGGGAGGCCAGGAGGGGCCTCCACCTGGCAACCTGTGCCGACTGCTCGCGTGTCCAACAGCGGAGCTCGCTCCCAGGAAGGCCAATCGGGCCTGATACCTGATCGCAGTCGTGCTAGCCCTCGAGGTAGCTGGGAAGACCAGGGACTCGCTTCATCAGGGGGGCCTAGCGGGCCTACCACCTGCAAAAGGTTGGGCATTCCTCCATCACCACCCTCTGCTCTGTGACTGGACTCATCCAGAAGCCACGAGACAGGCGCGTGCCCTCAGAGGAGGCCTCGTGGGGCCTACCACTCCACCGCGAATCCCACAGGGAAGCCCAGTGCAGCTTGCCTGATAGCAGCCCATGCTACGATCCGTTGCCGAAACTGGGGACCAGGGAACGATTCCAGGGAGGCGCAATGCCTCCACCTGATAGCAGAACATGCCGTCCATAGCGCTCCAGTTCGCTAATTGTCTCAGCGACTGGGAACCGAGAGCTCGCCCTCAGGGAGGCCACGTGCCTACCACCTGATAGCAGAAAGTGCTACTCATAGCACTTCATGCTCACCGCCACAGTGGCTGGGAACCGGGAGTTTGCCTCCAGGGAGGTCACTCAGGGAGGCCGGATGAGGCCTACTACCTACTAGCACTCGTGCTAGCCATCCAGTGACTGGGGCACAGGAACGCCATCCGCAGAGGAGGTCGAGTGAGCCTGCTTACCCCACAGCAGGCCCATAGGGAGGCCCGGTAGCGCCTACCACCTATTTAGCAGCTCGTACCAGCCGTCGAGGGACTTAGTGCCTATAGTGCCCCCTCGGGGAAGACCAGGCAACACCTGCTGACCACAGCAGGCTCTCAGGGAGGCCAAACAGGGCCTAACTCCTGAGCGAAGGTAACCCAGACCGGGAGCCTACCCCTCAGGGAGGCCTGGCAGGACCTACCCCCCCGAATAGGGGGTCTGCAGATTCCAAGGATCCTGCCGTGACTTTAAGAAGGCTGGCTGCTGCTACCTGGGCTGACGGCAGCTCGTCCCCAGGGCCAAATGACGGGTCACTGCTGATGTCGACACCAGTGGAGAAGTGCCTCCGAGGCCCACTCGAGGACCAGGGTGTCGGGACTTCCTGTCTTGAAGTCCTGCTGCCCAGACTGCCAGGCTGACCACTAACAACCAGCCGGCTCCTACACCCACACCTGGGGCTGGCTCCATCCCAGAGGCAGCTAGGGACAACTGCTTCGCCGTGTCCTAGGGCCCCCAGGACGGCGCAGTCTCTCGGGCAGTGCCTACAAACATGGACCTAATCACATTGCCAACAGCCGTGTACTCAGCGGAAGTGCTTAAACAAAGACCCTCTAAAGCGAGGGGAGTACAACTTACGTCACCTGCATCGGGGCGGCTGTCTTACTTTCCATGCAGCGGCCAACCTTGATAGCGAGGGCGTCAGCCATTGGCAATGCTCGGGCCTCAGGGGAGCATCCGACCAGCACCGTATAGACAGAAGGATTATCCGATGTTCAGCTCGACCCGGGCCCTAAAGGAGGTGGAGCAGAGACATAAAGCAAGGGAAAATATCACAGAAATGTGAAATCCGCAGGCCGAACCGTCCTCCGGGAGGAGGCCGGGGGCCGCCAGCAGATGACGGCCACCAAGCTCCGAAAGGCGGAAACAGCAGATAAAGTCTAATCGCAAACCGGCGAAAGACGCTTAATTCCACCCCACGACCACTGGCGAAGTCGCTGTCTCCTGCAACACCTCATCTGCATTACTCGTGACCCCAGAACGCAGAGAAGGGGGCGGGCCTTGGCCGGACGACTCTGTAACAAGAGGAGGCTGAAACAAGGATGCATAAACAATGCCATGTTCTTATATCAGAAGACAGGCCAGGGGCGAACAACTTTCATTAAAAGGAACGCCCCCATCCTTGACAAAGCCTAGACCAAGTGGTGCGACATAAGGCCGCACTAGATCTGCTCAGGGCCCGGGAAAGAAATATTATCACCTCTAATATTATACAATGAGGCCCCAAAAACCCTTTTTCCAAAGCCCCGCAGAGCTGGGCGCAGATCTCACTACAGCTCGTGCATTAGCGCGTACCCGGTCTTCAGCTACTTCCCACTTTACGCTAGGAAAAGCACAGCTCGCCCCCTACACTACAAGCCCTCGGGCAAGAGCGCGATTCAGTTACCCACATAGTGGGGAAAACATAACACGGAGAGGCAGCAAAACTCTACTAGCAAAAGTGAGGCATTCACACACAACCATATAATGTTGCAAAGAAGATCGTTCTTAGCTTACTCACGGGGAGCTGCAGGCCCTGCGAAGATCCAGTGGCGATCCAAATTTCCCCAAGAAACCTCTCAGGCGAGCGAAGGTACAAAAGTCCTGAAAAACATAGTTTGAAAATGTTTCACCCTCATCGAGAGGGACTCACCAATCGCTCCTCGCGGCGCTACAAACCAGCCATCGAGCTAGTGTCCACCACCATCCTGAGGGGGGCGCTTTCACCAAACAAACCAGGCGAGCCGGCAGAATCTTACATTTTCTGCTCATCATAGGCCACCGGCCTGATGTAAAGCGCCCGGGGGAAAAACCAGAGGAAGGGAAAAAAGGCAGCGTTCATCTCCGCGCTCCTCGGGGGGTGGAGTCCGCTGCCTGCGCTGGTTCCGGTTACCAGCCCCGGCTTCCTTCCTCTTCCTGTCGCGGGTGTCCCGCCTCCCCTGCGCCCCAGTCCTCCGCGGCGGGGCTATCGAGAGGCGACGCTGGCTCGCTATTCCCGTCTCCAGCCCTCAGACTGGGACGGGCCGGGGACACCCGACTGCCTGAGCACGGTCCCGGACCTCAGCGGAATGCATGTCCTGAATGCCGCCGAGCGCGCCTTCGCCTCTCCGAACTTTCCTACCACCGCCTCTACGGAGGTGCCGAAAAGTTCAGATGGCGAAACCGGGGCATCAGGGAGAAAGGATTTTTTCTTTCTCCCCGATGTCCAACGGTTTACCCACAGATGTCTCTCCTGTACGGTGGCCCGGAGAGCGAAAACCGCGGTCCGGCGCGACTCGACTACCACCTCAGGGGGTCCCTCCCCCTGATCGAGGTCCCTCAGCAGGTCCGCCTGGTAAGCCTGCAACACAGCTGTGGTGTGCAAAGCCGCCGCAGCGTGACCCACTGACATGTACGCCCTGCCATTCAGGCGTTAGACCGGCAGGGTGGGAGCCATAGTGTCGCCGGCCACCCAGAGGCGAGACAAACATAACATCTCGTCTACGGGCGGCCCCGACACACACCCAGCCAGGCAGTCCCCCGACATTAGCTCGCCGATGTCGACAGATGCGAGGCTGCGTATGGTTTCTTCCATCCCCTCAAGATCTGCTGATGGAGATCTGGAAGGAATGGAAGACTCCCAGGAGTTGGGAGGTCATGGGCGGAGAGAAACCGATCGTCCGAACTGTTTGGACGCTCAGCCTCTCTCCTCATGCGCCGCAAAGGCAGCTGCAGTCTACCCGCAGCGCGTTCCATGACTTCCAGCAACTCCCCGTACATGGGACAGGATGGTTTGAAAAGCTTCAGCATTTTTAACTGACTCACCCATCCTCTGCTCGAGCCTCTCGCGATCTGGATCGTCCTCAAGAACATAACTGTCTCCAAGCAACGAGCCAGATCCATCTGGGAAGCGCTTTTGGTGTTTAGACGCCGCTCAGCCTCAGCTCGAGCGTGGCCGTTCCCAGATGCTGAAACCTCTCCCCTCGAGAAGAGGTCCCGCCGAGAGCGGAGCGTTTCCAGAGGACAACGCTCACAAATATTTTTACAAGAGGTTCGCAAACCTCTCGTGCGTGCTCTTCTCCCAGACAGTAAATGCAAAGTGTGTGTGTATCCAAAGCGCCAGATACACGTTCAAAACACACCTGCAGAAGTGGCGTTCTCAGCACACTTCATTGTTATCCTTCTTGTAGACGTTTTCACGTGAAGACAGGCAAAACAGTCCCTTCAGACGATTAGATACTGTCATGTTGGCAAGGCGCCCTTATATACTTCCTGGTCGCACCTTGATGACATCATAGGCTGTCGCCGGTCAATAGGATTGACGTGATTTGATTGTGATTTCAGGCACCTGTCACGCTGGAGGTGTTCCCCGTAGCGTAAGCAAAACTGACGCAGCGCGAGTTCCCTTTCGAAAGGGAACAACTGAATGTGATAACTACATTTTATTTGACAGCCCTAACCAAACTACCACTTTTCTTTTTTCTAAAATAAAATCCTTCCTCTAGCTAAGGGAGAGATGAAGTAATCCATCTTCATCTAATATTTACCCCTATTCACTCTGTCCTCTGACCACCTTTGTGTGATTAATATTTAATACCTTTCTGGGCATCCATGATTTAGATTTAGGGGTTTGCACAAGTATTCATGCTTCCCCTCGGGGGAGGAAAAAAAAAAAGATGCTGCTTGCTTGGCACAGCAAATGTCTGAGTAATTTCAGTGGCTGCCTGTCACCCTCCGCAGGGTCTTTTGAAATTCGCCATGTATAGGATGTATGATAAGCTTTTGTTAACAAGAAATTGTTAAGGCAGAAATCTGATGCGTGTCAGCGAGAGGAAACGAAAGCATGCTGTTGGCTACAGCGTTCAAGCTGCTTTGAACTCGTTTTATGCAACATGGTCCCTGGACCATACAGCATCACATCACAAAACATTTCGAAAGGCAATGTTGAGCGCTCCTCTCATCTCCTGCCTTGAGGTATTGCTTTAAAAGGGAATTATGGCTCCGGGTTCGCAGTAAAACTTGTCGGGAGAGTAATTCTCACTCGCTGATGAGTTCTAATCTGAAGCAAAATTACACATTTGGACTGAGGGCAACTGGCCAAATGCTCCATTTACCTCTTGATATGGGCTTATTAGTGTCTGGGAGACATGGAGGTATGTGACTCACACAGATTGGATTGAAGAATCACAGTACACTGTGCTTGATGAATTACATTCAATATGGATGGAAACCAGCCGTTTATACCCACTGCAGTTCCTAGATACATTTTGAAGTATAAATCTGCTACACTACTGGTCAAAAATATGGTATAATTAAAGGGGTGGTAAAACACATTCTTTCAAAGGCTTGATTGTGTTTGTGGGGTGCACTGTAACGTGTTCATGCTTCGTTTTTAAAAAATTTCATTATTTTTCATATATTTTACCTTTATTCTACACTGCTCAGTCCCTCCTTGTAAAAACGGTCTGATGGTTTCTGGGTTCTATGAAGCCGGTCCCTCAAGAATATGCAATGGGCTCAAATTGGTTAGCTGGCCCAGTGTGTTGTGATTTGCTAACCACCTAGTGCTCGGAAACGTCACGCCCCTTACCTTTACTGGTAGACTGTGCTTTGGGTAGTATTAGAAAAAATGGCGTCAATAAAACCATACCAATTTGAGCCCGAATCGGACCCAGACTTTTTTAGTGAAGATGATCGAGCAGAACCTGTTCAACCTGTTCAGTCCTCAAGAGTAAAGACTGCAGATCTATAGTGATTGCTACTGAATGGCACTGTTACTTTTGTATTTTTAGAACGATTATAGCCAAATATCTGTCGCAAGAGCTATTAACCCAAAACGAACACTAAACATTGGCTTTACTAGTAGCCAAATCAAACACAGAACCATGTTTAGCATGCATGTAGATAAACAATACATAAAAGCTCTAATCAAAGAATAATTTACCCTAATTCCAAGTTCGCTATTGAGATTTAAAAAAAGTTTGTACCGTTAGGTGTTTGTCGGATAACGTTAAGTATGAATGAGCATTTAACAAACTGGTTTGCAGAGCCAAACAGTGTTGTCATCTGTGAACTTCCTTGCTACAACGTACAAATAACAATACGAACTATTACAGGAAAACACATTGACGAAAAATAAATCATACTAACAGGTTGTGGCCCGTAAACAGCTTCTGTTTTTAAATCCATCTTTCAGGACAAGCCGTTGTGCGAATCCTGCATTGAACCCGCGAAGATTGTGGAAGCTTTCCTCCGTGAAATGCGCAGCACAGAGAGCGAGATTTAGGTAATAATTATGAGGGACCGAGTTAAAAATAAATTTGAACCATTGATCCCTAACTCCCCCGTCCCTAGGAAGACTGAACAAAGTGGACCTGCAATCCAGATGAAAATAACAGCGTTTCGTCGGCATTGCAGCAACAACACTCCAGCCTACTAACTATACCACAACAACTCTTCCCCACAGCAATAAAAATGACCTTGCCCCCCTTATTTAATATTCTCGGAGGAGGGGTTTATGTAAATATTGGGACTGATGATGTCAGCAACCCTGGAGGAATGTCTAGTAGTCCCTACTGGCCGTTTGCTGTAGTCCTTAGAAATGGATTTCTTTAAAGGTCCCGTTCTTCGTGTTTTTTTTAAGCTTTGATTGTGTTTACAGTGTGCAATATAACGTGTTCATGTTTCGCGTGTAAAAAAACACAGTATTTTTCACACCATTTACTTATCTGTACACCGCTGTTTTCACTCTCCTAAAAACGGGCTGATGACTTCCTTGTTCTATGAAGTCCCTCCTTCAGAAATACGTAACGAGTTCTGATTGTGCCAGCGGTTCCCGTGTTGTGATTTGACAGCAGCTTAGCGCACGTAACTTGCATGGAAAGGTCACGCCTCTTAACGGGAGATATATGCACTTAATGATCTCTACAGCATCCCTGGGAAAGCCAAACAAAGGTGATTTGACTCCGGGATGAAAATAACAGCGTCTCGACAACATGGCGACAAACACACTCAAATGCACCACTTCCTTTTCTCCACGCGACCGTCCTCTTCTCCACGTGGGACAGCAACAAGACCACGCACCTTTTTTGCATATTCTTGTGGGCGGAGGTTAGTCTGTTCTACTGACGTCATTTATGAAGGAAGTACCAGGATGTAGTCCAAGCCAGCCGTTCGCTGTAGGCTTTGAAAGGGAACTTCTGTTAAATAAAATATCTTATAATTTTACATGTATTATATATGCTCTAACAGCAACATTACACACTAACTAAAGTTTGAACAGTGGGATCGCGAAGAACGGGACCTTTAAAAGCAAATATCTCCCTTTGCTTTAAACTTTGAACGTTGTAACTTTGCAGAAGTTGTTTATGCTCAAACAGCAACATTACACACTAGCTAAAGTTAGAAAAGTGAAATCTTGTTTTACCACCCCTTTAAGATTTTTTTATGTTTTTGAAAGAAATCTCTAACTGTATGCTCACCATGCAGGGCTGCATTTATTTGATCAAAAATACAGTAGAAATCTAGGGGTGTAACACTATGTGTCGCAATACACCGATCATGCATAACCTAATATTGTGTATCGTTGTGCTCCTCAAACCATTCCTGAACCATTTTTTCTTTGTGGCAGGGCGCATTATCCTGCTGAAAGAGCCACAGCCACCAGGGAATACCGTTTCCATGAAAGGGTGTACATGGTCTGCAACAATGCTTAGGTAGGCGGCACGTGTCAAGGTAACATCCACATGGATGGCAGAACCCAAGGTTTCCCAGCAGAACATTGCCCAAAGCATCACACTGCCTCCGCCGTCTTGCCTTCTTCCCATAGTGCATCCTGGTGCCATGTGTTCCCCAGGTAAGCGACGCACACGCACCCGGCAATCCACGTGATGTAAAAGAAAACGTGATTCATCAGACCAGGCCACCTTATTCCACTGCTCCGTGGTCCAGTTCTGATGCTTACATGCCCACTGTTGGCGCTTTCGGCAGTGGACAGGGGTCAGCATGGGCACCCTGACTGGTCAACGGCTATGCAGCCCCTTACACAACAAACTGCGATGCACTGTGTATTCTGACACCTTTCTATCAGAACCAGCATTAACTTCTTGAGCAATTTGAGCTACAGTAGCTCGTCTGTTTGATCGGACCACACGGGCCAGCCTTCGCTCCCCACGTAAATTAATGAGCCTTGGCCGCCCATGACCCTGTCGCCGTTCACCACTGTTCCTTCCTTGGAGCACTTTTGATAGATACTGACCACTGCAGACCGGGAACACCCCACAAGAGCTGCAGTTTTGGAGATGCTCTGACTCAGTCGTCTAGCCATCACAACTTAGCCCTTGTCAAACTCTCTCAAATCCTTACGCTTGCCCATTTTTCCTGCTTCTAACACATCAACTTCGAGGACAAAATATTCACTTGCTGCCTAATATATCTCACCCACTAACAGGTGCCGTGATGAAGAGATAATCAAGTGTTATTCACTTCAACTGTCAGTGGTCACAATGTTATGCATGATCGGTGTGTATATCGCAATACAAAAATGCGATAATATGTATCGTGGATAGTGCACTAGACACAAATGCAGAAAAACAGGATGTTTTAATGGTACAAAGACCTCTTATATGTCAAATATCAAGACAAATTTGATTTGTCATGTCATGGCCCCTTTAATGTCTTTGGTGAGCTTAAGAGACTTCTGTCAAAAACAAAAATCTGTACAAAAATTGTAATTATTCCAAACTTTTGACCGGTAGATTTTGATGTATAGATCGATAAAGATGTGCTATGTAGTTCCTAAGTAATCACACTTACAGTTTTCTTCCTGGTGGACTGCATTCAAGGAAGGACCTGAACTATTTCAATAAGAATTGGGCTAATAAGCAACCACCTAGCAACCAGCCAGGCCACCCTAGCAACCATCAAACAACTTAGTGACCATTCAGAACACCCTAGCAACCACATGGTAGCATCCTATCAAGTCTCAAAGTGTCTAGACTCTCAATTTACGTTAATAAATACGTCCATATACATCTTAATGATCCTAATTCATATTCATGACCAGTGAGCAATTTAGCACATTTTGCAAACTTGCAAGGTGCATTTGTGTGTTGTAGTTTATTTTGTAATAGTCAGGTGTCATTTGCTAGAGTGCACAAATAATTTTTCATATTTACATAGTTATTTTCCCTCACAAATGCGAATGGAATGTGGTCCCCTGTGAAATACGAACCCTATTAACATATTTCCAAAACTTGCAGCAACCTCAAAAGCGAAAATATTAAAAACACTGCATGGCATATAGTATCTAATTATTGCAGCTTTAATGGTGTTACAGGATGGCCGTAAGTATTTTGAATGCTCATCACATCTATCCTGTCAAATCATAACTAAGATTGTCTGCACTCCCGTCATGATAAAAAGCCTCTAAGAGCTCATTCTTCCACTGCTTTCCTATTCATCTCCAGGGCTATAAAACCAATTTTGAGTTTTATGATTGGGTTTATTGCTGAAATTAAAGTCTTAATTAAAAGCCAGGAGAATGTGTATTAGAGTTGGGGTGGAAGATTGATGTCAATAATGAAAGGTCCTTCAATGCTATAGACAACTCATTTGATAAGCATATTGAGCTTTAGCTTAGAAACACCAACAGAGATTAAAGTAATTGTTTCTGTGTTGAACACATGGGCCTTGCCCATCAGGATAATGTCTTTCAGATTCAGAGACTCAGCAATGGTTTTGTAAGCTCTTGGAATGCAAAAATGATTTGGAATGAGTAGAATAGTCAGTATAATGAGTTTATATATAGAAGTTAGTCTCATCTACACTTTTTTTCCACCATTCCACCATCCATTTTTAAGTTGTTTCCATTTTAGTGATAGTGAAAGTGGACAAAATGCATACGTACACACATAAAGATGTGGACCAAAATTTCAAACCCATTTCTCCCCCATAGAGCACCATGGCCCAATGTATAAAAAACTATAAAAAATTTAAAATTAAAAATAAATAATAATAATAAATAAATAAAATTGAATAAAATAAATAAATAAAATTGAATACAATAAGTGAAAGAAAAGAAAGAAAGAAAGACAAATTTAATTATATTAAAATAAATTAAATAACACAAAATAAAATTACATTAAATATAACAAATTAAATTATATGAAATAAAACAAAATTATTTAATGAAATAAATACATAAATACACAAACAAACATAAATAAATAAATAAAGAAAATAAATAAATACAAATAAATACAAATAAATAAATAAAAATTCAAACTAATTCCTCCCCAAAAAACATGGCCCAATGTATCAAATCATAAAATAAAATGCAGACAAAAAATTCAAACCAATGTGCACCATGGCCCAATGTATCATAAAATAGAATTAAAGAAAAAATAAAGAAAATGCAAAAAAAAAGAATAATAAAATAAATTGCAGACTAAAAATTCAAACCAATTTCTCCCAGATGAGCACCAGGGCCCAATGTATCAAAAAAAAAAAAAAAAAAATTGAAACAATTAAAAGAAAATATAAAAGAAAAGAAAATAAATACAAGTAAAATAAAGTAAAATTGAATTACATCTTAATAAATAAAATAACACAAAATAAATTTACATTAAATAAAACAAAAATAAATTAAATAAATTATTAAATGAAATTATAAAAATTCTAACCAATTCCTCCCAAATGAATACGAATAAACTCACACACGCACACACACGCACGCACGCACGCATACACACACACACACACACGCACGCACACACACACACACACAAATAAATAAAATAAAAATAATAATCCAATGTATCATAAAATAAAATAAAATCCAGACAAAAAACTCTCCCGAATGAGCACCATGGCCGATGTAACCAAGCATGTGCTCAAACCTCTAAGCGGCAGCTCCAGTCGCGCAGTCTTTTTCTTGCTTATATCAGGCAAATAAAACTCCCAGGTTTCAGATGATCAATATAAGGTGTCACAATTTCTGCGCCTTTGCTCTACTTGCACGAGTTTTGTAAAAAGGTTAAAAAGTTTTCCTCATGATTGCAGCCCCGAAGTGAGAATGTCAACCCCAAAGGGGGCCCTTTTGGAACCTATAAATAACCTCCAATATTGCAAATGGACAAGCGCGATCTCTCCCAGCTCATTTGATGTGGGAGACGAATGGTCCTTTTGTGAGGCAAGAGCTGTAGCAGCACCGTGAGTCTCCAGAACCTATGAATGGCTTATTAAAAGATCCCCAGGTGCCACTGCACTGTACAGAGAGCGGTGAGGAGAGCCTCGCGGGCTCAATCAACCTCTGTTGAGGCCATTACGACGCTGCAGGTCTCAGAAGTGTATCATTTACTCTGCCTTGTACTGTATTTATACAAAGCTCATCTACATAGTTTCCTGCAGGCGAAGGGAAGGTTTCATCAGGTTTCATAGAGCCAGCGCTAATGTGAATAAATAATGCCGGAATTATCATTCTTGGATCACTATTCCTTTCAACTCCTTTCTAACTCCTTCCTTCCTTTTTGCTCTCTCACTGTCCCCCTCCCATCATGTTCGTTCTGGAATTCCCTGCATTTTTTTGTACTTCTTGCGCATTTCTTGTTTCCAAGCATTACGTATCCACAGTGTTTGACGGAGACAGATCATATATAAAAGTCTAATTCACCATAACCGAAAACTATAATGAGCAGCTGCCGGTAATTACCACCAACCCGAGACCCTCACAGAGTCATTGAGAGTCTGATGCAAAACCACAAATGCCCTGAAGACCCACAGTAACAAGCACTGCGGATTTAGCCTCATCCAAAGCCTGCAATCTTCTATAGAAAAAAAAAACTCAAGACAGCAGGGCTGCAAATCTGGTTACTTTATCTCACTCAGACAATGGGATTCAATGCCAGGTGGGTGTGTGTGTGTGTGTGTGTGTGTGTGCGGGGTGAGGGGGGGGTGTATGGAATTCAATTTCTACCTCACGGGAGTCACCTCAAACCGTATATGCAGCTAGACTATAACACTTCAATCCCAATCCCTAAGTGAGAAGTATAGCATCAGATTGTGACTATGGGAATGGCATAGAATCATGAATGCCTGATAGATACTGTCTGTGGAGGCTTTACATATTCTGCTCACCTGATTGAAGTGCACACTGGCTCATGTAAAGCAAAGGAAGGCACTATATATTTGTTTAAATGGATTATGTGCAATATAATATACATACAGCAACCATTAAATCTCATCTATATTTGAAGTCACAATGAGCTTGACCTATGCTTTTCAAAACTATACTACACTATATGTACACACACATATTCTGTGCCTATACATCGCTACAGTAGCACAAAAGTTTGGGGTCGGTAAGACTTCTTATTATCAATGTTGAAACCATGACATTTTTAGGATTCTTTAATGAATTCAAAAGAACAGCGCTTATTTGAAATATACATCTTTTGTAACATTATAAATGGATAAAAAATGCATTTGATGAATCTAGCCTGCATTATATTATGATTCCATTCTCTACAATCATTTCCAGTCTGCTTTTTTCGCTGTCAACATAAGGCAGCAGAAGTTCAAAAAGAAAAAGACAAATAACTATTAGATAAGAAATGAGAGCATGAGATGAAGGTTTGTGATCATAACTCAAGCTGGGCAACTTTTTATTCCTGTGAAAACACAGCCTCATCTTTTGAAGCCTGCATAGTTCTGGCACTTCTTTAAATAGTACTGACCCCAAACTTTAGTGTATAACACATTTTGTAATATATAATTAATAATATATTTAGTATGATGGTAAAGAAGCATTCACTGTATGGTCCCTGTTAAACCTAATAAACAGAACCAGCCCAATCTCACAAGAAACCGAAATCAACAACCAAATCATTCAAATATCTGCACTATAACAGCATTAAAGTACACAAACTTAAAGGTCCCATGGCATGGCATTTTTCTATTATTTTATAATGTTTCCTGAGGTGTACTTATATTGTTAGTATGATTTTTACATCCAAAAATGTCATAATTTAGAAATAAAAGGCATTTTTTCTATACTGTTATTACCCCTCTGGCTGAATGACCTGTTTCAAGGGGCGTGTCTGCTGTGAGACTTCAGTGAAAACGCCCACTGTTGTGATTGGCTGACATCTTTGCATTTGAAATGAGTGTTAGATTATGTAGCGGAGGGGGCGTGGTTTAGCGAGGCACTGCACGCACTGCATGCATGAGAGAGAGAGACTGACAGGGCACTCGTGAACCAGGGAGAGCTGCAGGAATTTTTATTGTCCCGAGTTGTTGAGAGCGCTGTGCTGTTAGTGCAAACTTAATTTGATTGTATCTGAGAGTTCTGAATAAACGTTCCCAGTCACGTCGACTCTGTCTTCTTCCACCTTATTCTACAAACTTTATAACACATGTAATGGTGTAAACCATTACAGCTGTCGAGATGAACAAATCATCAAAGTGTGGATTATAGCATTATTTTTAGATCTTTTCTCATCACATGAACGGCTCCACAGTCTGTTGATCGTGTGAATGCAGTGATCTTGTCATTGAAACGTGTTCTCTCTCACAAAATGCTTTGACCACAACTAACAGCAAACACGATCGACATGAATACATACAGTAAGAGTGTCACTGTGCAGCATAACAGTGTCATTCATTATAACGGCAGTTTGGGCAAGTGTGCAGAAACACTCGCGGCGTGTGATTGACAGCTCTGGAATATTAAAAAGAGTGTTCTTTGATCGCTCTCTGTTGTTTAATCACTTAAATAACCGATTTGTTTCATGTTACTAACAGAAACGATCGTTTTAGACACTGGCTTGATTCACTGATGCATTACGCTTAGGGCATCAAGACAGCGATCATTAAAGGTCCACTATGTAGGATTTTAGTAGTAAAATATCCATAAACCACTAGACCAGTGTTATATATTTTGTTCAGTTGAGTACTTACAATATCTCAAATGTTTCCAACTATTTGTAAATTGTGAGAAAATTGCGATTTTAACCGAGGTACCGGGACGTGTGAATAGGAGTGAAGGAGTCGCCAGTCAATGGCGTCATTTCCGCATTACCCTCGGTTTCCGCTCGGTTGCCGTAGAAACCATGGCAGCATATAGTCTCGTGGACAAATGCGGACGGTGTAGCGTCTATCAAGCAACTACCGGTAGTTTGTTTCGCGCAGTCGTTATGGAACACAATTATTCTTTGCCGTTTGCAGCTGATTCTGTCGACAAAGACAAGTCCCATCAACGTAAATGTCAATGTATAGGTCAACCAAATGACCCAAGACGATTTTGGGACAAGAAGAGAAATAAAACCAGGATCAACATCGGTGTGGCATTTTCAAAATGGAGAGAACTTCGCGAAAAACTTAAACTAGACAGAGACGCCGATCTTGCATGTGTTTAATAGACAGGTGAGTAATTGGTTTAATTCCTTTACTGACAGAAAACGTGTGATTTGTTTATATCAAACAACAGTGCTAGTCTTATTGTTTGAATGTCTTATTGTCTATGCATATGATGTGAAACATGGTGAGGTCATGTTCACTGTGAATACTTCAAGGCATGTTAAGAACTGGTAAATGTAAATTTGTTGTTTATACTGTAGCTTTAGGGTTGTTTTGTTATTTTTGTTTTACCAAAAAGTTAGTTTTGAATTGAATTCGAGAAATACAGTAACATCTATGACAACCAATTAGTATTAAACCTTACTTTATTTGCGGCTAATTCATTATAGTGAAAGAAAATCATGTCATCAAACGCAACATTTATAAAACTATTACTTTACCTCATCCATGAGCATGATTTCTGATTCCCGTGTGATTGATTACCATCAGCGGTGGAGTTGAAGACGACATTCATTCACATCGTCATCAAGCTAAGACATTGTTGTTGTTTTGAATGTACGCCCTCTAGTGGCGAAAAAAGTTACATAGTATACCTTTAAACGATCTAGAAAGAAAGTCTGAGTGAACTTGAATGATTAGCTACACATCAGAAATCACTGATCACAGATCAGGCATTAATGAACACTTTTACTCACTGTTTGTCGCGGTGCTGTCGAATCTATATCGTATAGTCTGTTTGTAAAGCTTGTGCTGACATAAACTGAATCCATTTTCTCCGAATGCTCTGGGTGGGCAAACAGAGGAAGGGGAAGTAACCTTTCCTTGTATGACGACATAACAGGCAAGATTCCAGATCGGCTCGTCTGAGCTCTCATTTTCTCAAAGGCAGAGAAAGACAGCCAGAACTTGGTTTACACCCATCAAAATGTATAGCCACTTGAGGACCATATACAGGCTAGGGAAACTCATATTAATGTTAAAAAACATTACTTACTTTAACATTACTAATATCCACTTTGAATATTAAGAAACGCTAAATATATCACAACATGTGAACATGTCATTTCAAGAAAAGTCTCTTTCACTAATGTAACCAATGTAAATGAAAAAAATTGAGCACAAACTAACAACCTGTAGTGTCTTGAAAGCATCTTAAACCACCTCCTGAGGTCTCGAATGCAGGACAGTTGTACTTATGGGTCCATGTAGAACCTTTATAACCTTTTAACAGCACAAATGGTTTTTTTATTGTGGAAAAGGGTTCTTTAGATGTTTAAAATGTTCTTTAGCCAAGAAAAAATGGTTCTTTAGAGAACCGTTCACTGAAAGGTTCTATAGAGAACCAAAAATCGTTCTTCTGTGGCATCACTGCCAAAATCAATTTTTGAAACCTTTTTGTTTAATGTGAAGTTAGGGCAGGGTTGCCAGTTATGTGCAACAAAAGGTGCCCAATGGCCTGTCAAAAGTAGCCCAAAAACAACCCAATGCGATTTTCATAATTGGGAATTGATTTTCATAAATCTCCACTGAATTTGTACGTCTGGGGGTGTTGGAGCTCTGAAATCGTACTTACGGTGGAAATCGACCAGCGTAAATGTTTTTACCCACCGCAACGACTTAAAACTAGCCCAATTCCGTGGAAAAAAACGCAAACTTGCCAACACCGAGTCAGGTGTTCATAGCTTCATAGTCAAAATATGTAGCGTTTTTGGATGAATATGTTCTTTGAAACCTACAGTGTCCTTATACTGACATGGATGAGAATGAACAGGTGATTCCCCTCAACTGTAAGCCAGCAAGTCTAAAAGTGTGAAATCCAGCAAAGTCCCTTATCTCACAGTAAAACCTGCATTTGTTTTTGCAATTTACCTCAGCCATGACATTTTGACCCCATTTTCAGGCCCCTTGGCCCCCACAGTCTGCCACAGCTAAAGCCACTGAAGTGCAGTGCTCAAGGGACCTGTTTTAAGTGTGTGTGCTGAAAAATGCCTCTTTAGTAAGTTTTCATCTATGTGGATAGTGAGAACCAGATGGGCCATCAGATAAGAAATCATGCATTGCCCAAATCTGCACTGCTCAAACCTCTGCAGTTTCATAAATGTGTTATTTGGGACAATTTTCAGTGGATTCAGGCCCCTCAGATGTGGATTAAAATAAACTGCATGATATTATGCAATGCCAAGGTTATTGAATATTAACACTCAGTAAATATTCAATGACCCTGGTATGTTACTGTACCTCAGATCCACAGTGTTTCCTACAAGGCTCTATGTGCTGCGAGTACACAGCAAGATGAATGACAAAAAACACCTGTATTGACACATAATCTCATTATGTCAGCCCCTGAGTTTACTGATCAATACCAATAAATCATTCAAAAGAACATAACACGAAACTCTTTTACTTTCAGCTCCCCAGATATGAGTAGCAATTTTGAGATCTTAAATTTGCTACACTGAAGTGCGCAATGTGTCGTTCAGTCAATACTATCGATTTGAATTAATCCAACAGACAAGGTCAGAATTCTAGAGAGTTAAAATGTTCCAGAGCTTGATGCATTTTCCAAGTAATTTCTTGTTTTAAATTGTGGGACTCTAAAGCCATTAACAATATAAAAGTGCAGTTTTGTCTATATTGACACCTTCAAATGCACAGAGCTTGTAGAATAGAAACCCAAGGTTGGAGCTGTAGCTTAGTAGCAGTGCTCATCGGATATTAAGGTTTGAATCTAGCCTGCATGATATTACGATTCCATTCTCTACAATAATTTCCAGTCAACAAAAAGCAGCAGAAGTTCAAAAAGAAAAAGACAAATAACTATTAGATAAGAAATGAGAGCATGAGATGAAGGTTTGTGATCATAACTCAAGCTGGGCAACTTTTTATTCCTGTGAAGACACAGATTTGAGACTTTGCCTCATCTTTTGAAGCCTGCATAGCTCTGGCACTTCTTTCTGGCAGTGCATTTCCACAGTAATGGAATAAACTGTCAAGAAGAAACAGCAGATTTCAGATTTGGAAGAGCATCCAAGCAAAATGGTTTACGAACCAATTGTCTGAAATCTGATCACTGCTAGACAATCTCATTTTGGCACTCTGCTGCCCTCTGTGGATGGAATGAAAAGCAGAAATGAACATTTTGACATCATTTACTCTCAATCGTGTCACTCCAAACCTTTATTTCTTCATTGGAACACAACAAGAGAAATTTTGAAGACAAAACAAACCATGAAATCATCATCAATACATCTCAGCTTCCCTTGAGTATCATGTTCACAGCTGTGTGTAGATCACAGATTGAGTCGGTGACTGAATTCGGAGAACTGAATTAGTGAATAAATAATTTAAGGCTTGTTCACACCAAGGATGAGAGCTATAACTAAAGTTGTAATAATCATTCTAATTCTATGAGAATATGGAGGTCCACACCACAACTATAACAATAGGGATGCAGAAGAATGAGATAATTCACCCTTCGCGCAAGTTTGATTGACAGGCGATCTGACCAATCACATCGCAGAATCTGCCGTTTTGTCCGACAAAGCAGTCAGGAGAGTTAGTAGATTAAGGTCGGTGAACTTGAACTTGGAGAAACGGTGTGTACTGACATCATTTCACAGTTGAAAAAAAATTCTTTTAGTGTTTATTCATGTTTATTTCATCCTTATCAATGACCTAGAAGAAAGGGATGATCGGTTTGCGAGCAGTTTTAACTGAGACGCTACAGCGAACATGACACATTAAAGAGCCACAAAACGGTATTTATTGTTAAAATTTCTTTACAAAATGGCAATTTCATAGTTGAGACTTTGTTTCATATCAAAAGTAACTTGGTCTGTCCTGTCTGTCGGCGTGTTGTCAGTGTCCTCTTTGCTCCGCGATGTATTTTCTCTACGTGAGAACGTGTGTGTGGTGTGAGAGCGCCATGGCTTGTCGGACATAGCAACAGTAAATAAAGGGGGCGGGTCTTTGCGAACAGTCAATTGGAATATTTTCTGCTTCAAAGCACTTGAGCATTTAACCCTTAATGCATGAATGTTTTGCCAATCATTATTACATATTCAGGTCTTTAGCGACCCAGATCTATATATCTAACATGGATGGATCTCTACCTGTCGCGATAATATAAAACTCTCCTGATATTAGGGTAACAATTACAGAAGAATAAAATAAAGCATATTTTGTTACCTTTTGGAGCTTGAAAGGGTTCAGTTTGAGCAGATGTGTTATACCATCATCTCTGTCCTCATCAGAGTTTATTTCCCAGTACATTCAGCATCTGCCTCATATTTGCCATCTCAAACATTCTCAAAACTATAATTTTCAACATCTTCAAAATCAATATTTTGATCGCTGACAGCTTCTTCACCAGATCCACCATCAAGTGACAGTGACAGTAATATTTGATTGTGCTCAGTTGCTCTGCAGTAAATCCCTGAGCCATTTTGCTGATGATACTTCCTATTCTTTTGTTTTCTGCCTGCGGTAACTATGAGTGAAACTTCACTTTATCATTGTGTATCAGATATTACTCAGTCATCAAAGCTTCAATTATTGTTATGCAGAAAAAATATACTTACAGTATTACACACCTCGGGTCGTAAGCGACACTATACAATTTTTCCCAAAAAATATTTTATAATTTTTGATTGAGGAACACTAAGAAGGTTGATGTCTAACTTTAAAAAAATGAATGAGGCGGAGGGTAGTGAATGATGTCCCGGGTCACTAAAGACCCAAGGTATGCGTTTAAGGGTCAAAGGAACACGCCAACACGCTAGGAACTATACTCTCATTCCTGCGTAATAACACACAAAGTTCCTTGATTATTATGCAGGAATGAGAGTATAGTTCCTGGCCATATCAGTCTAGAAAATCACAACTTCATTTTCCGTTGGTCGTAGTACACGATGTAACTCTACACATCCCAACATGTAAATAGGAAAATGTTGGCGTTATTTTGTCACTTATTGAGCAATAGGCTAGCTGGAGCCATTTACCTCCAGTCTTTGTGCTAAGCTAGGCTACACACAGAGAAAAAGGGTGTCAAAATTGTACCTTTATGGGTACAACAGCTTGTCGCTGGGGCAGTACCCTTAAAAGGACACATTTGTACCTTTTTTAGCATAAACAATGGTTCATAGTAGGACCTTAAGGTACGTATTTGTACTCTAAGGTACTAATATGCACCTTTTAGGAGTAAAACAGGTACAAATATGCCCTTTTACGGGTACTGCCCCAGCGACAAGCTGTTGTTGTTTCCTTGTCAATGTTGCCTCTGGCTTGGCGTGCTCAGTTGGGGACACTAAATTTTTCTAAATTTTTCAACTAAATATCCAAATAAATCTAATTATTAAACTAAATTAACCATATAAACTAAATTACTGATCTAATTACTGATCTAAAGCCCACACTGTCACTGTACGATGAAATGAACTGATGACATCACTGTTTTCTCCAGAATGGCTATACGGCTGAATAAAATTATGTTGCATTATTTTCCTGTTTAACACTATAAAGCTGCTTTGAAACAATCTACATTGTTAAAAGCGCTATATAAATAAGGTTGACTTGACTTGTACCCCTAAAGGTACAATTTTGACCCCCTTTTTCTCTGTGTGTAGCGATGGGTGTGTTAGACAGAGTTATGGCATGCATCGAGATGAGAATGGTATGTATGGACTTATCTAACTATGGGGGATACGGTGAATAAGCTAAAGTCCCAAAAAGTTCCTTTAAAACGGTAGACGGCAAAACTGCAGTGCGCACTTATAAACACAACGTCCTCGTCTGTTGGGGTGTGTACGCTATTGTTATCATTATAGTTATCTCTGCAGTTATCGTTCTTGGTGTAAACTGACCTTTACACCGGTTTTGTGATGATTTGTTCATGAATTTTCAGTGAAAAATTTCAAAGTTTTGATCCGTTCCTCAAACAAAGCTATTGCTGTGTTTCCGAAGACTTGGAACAACATGAGGGTGAGTAAATGATGACAGAATTAAAAAAAAAAATTGTGAGAACTATCCCTTTAAGAAGAGTTCATTAGGTTAGGCAGATGGCGCCAGTTGTCTCATCAATCTGTTTTATGGGAGAGCGATAGGACGAACAGATGCAGTTGAATGAATAAAACTTCTCTGAATCTTCAAAGGTGAAAAGGAATGCGAGAAGTTGAAGAGATTAATCTAAACTAATGAGATCACCAGACTCCAAAAATCATTAATGCAATGACATCCTCCCTAAATGGCTGTTAGTAATTTTCAGAGAGAATGAAAGGTTCAGCGGAGGTGGTTCTGGGTAGGGCTGAATTTCATCTCACTTTAACATTATGCAAATTCCTTCTTAATCCATGACGGCTTATCCCAGCCAATGAGGTCAGTGCCTTTGCATCCCGGGTGAAGATTTCCACTATAAAAGCTGGCACGCAGAGAGAATCTACATTATATCTTGGGTTCCTACTGCTGTTACGGGCTCATTAAGCATCTGTAACTTGAGGGAAAAGACGTCTGCTTAGAATCTGTAGGGGGGATTTTGAATAGCAGACTCCAGCCTCTGTTACCTGTGGTGATACGGCAGGTGTGGATAACTGATTATAAGACAGGCATTTCACAATAGCAAGCTCAGCAAAGAGGACAGAGACATCCAGCTATGTACTTCTGATCAACTTGGGACAGCCTAGTGAGCATAATGGGAACAGTAGCGCATTGCTTTAGGCGCAGTAACACAGTGGGAGAGATAGGAAATGAAGGAAGCCGTATCCTGGGGTGCGCTTGTATTTTTGAAATGCAACTTTTTACACTTAAGACTGTCTCTTACTGAAATTCTTTAGTTCATCTGAGGTGACTTGGGCTGTGCAATGTTAGCTTAGCTAGCTTCAAACTTTGAGCTAGAATTCAAAGTGGAACAATACTATTTGAAAAAGTGATAGTTTAAAGTTACAATATGTAGGATTTTTAGATGAAAACATCCAAAACCCACTAGAACAATGTTATTTTGTTGACCTGTGTACATAAATTATCCCAAACTTTTCCAACAATGTTTAAATCAATCACATGTCTGTCTTGTCCTGTGTAGCACATGCAGTGTTTTTGTCTATTCTAGCCATGTGCTTGTCTTTGTCATGTTTTGGTATGATGTCATGTCTGGTATCTTGTCAACCCCGCCCATCTTGTTATCTGGTTATTGGTTAATTTGCCCAACCTGTTCTCCTGGTTGGATCGTTGTTTGATGTTTCCTGATGTTACCATAAGGGAAAACTGGGAGCGAGGACTCAATTGCAGGAGGAAAGTAAAGATTTAATAAATTAAATCAAATCAAAAACAAACACCCACGAGGGGGACAACCAAACAAAACTAAACATAATACCAGGGTCAGGAAACATGGAACAGGTCAGGGAAAGAGGAAACATCAAACAACGATCCAGCCGAGTACTGCATACACAAGGGGATTATAAAGGGCAGGAAATTAGGGAGAACAGGTGGGGCAAATTTACCAATAACCAGATATCAAGATGGGCGGGGTTGACAAGAGACCAGAGACATAACATCATACCAAAACATGACAAAACGTTACGGGCAGTGTGCTTGCGCCACCTGTCAATGACGTCATAGCCGTCATATACCCCTTTTCCACCAAAGCAGAGCCAGAGCTAGATTGGAGCCAGAGCCTAGTTCCAAATCGGTTCTTTGTGTTTCCACACCCAAAGCTCCAGCTCCGAGCCAGGAAAAGTGGTTCTTAAGTAGCACCAAAACATAGCTGGGCTAGAACAGGGCTAGAAGTAAGAACCGATTACGTCAGGCACTGGGGGCGGGGTCAACAAGACGAACACAGACTTGAGATCCGCCATTGTTGAAATAGCAGCTAATGGAGCTAACAGCTGCTGCTCGTTTGTAATCTCCGTCTATGCTAATTACGGCGAACTGCACGAATGCGTTGGATTTGCTGTGTTTTCGTTGTGTTTTAATGCCGATGTAGGATCGTAAAGCCATGTGAATCAATAGTAACGCAACGTTTGCATTGTTGATGGAAAGCTTGTTGGCAGCGGTGCTGTGCAGAGACCGATCTCCGTATGATAACGAGTCCAGCGAGAGCACACGACTCCTTATGCTTTTGATTCACTCATGCGTTTTTTTAAATATTATACGTGGATCGATCTGCGCAGCGCCGATGCATCTCAAACAAGCCTGGTGTGTGTGTGTTTCCCGCTAGCGTTGCTGAGAAAGATGAGACGTATACAGTGACGTAAGACCTGGCTCTGTTGTGGCTCTACTAGCCTGTGGAAACGCAAACGGTTCTTAGCAGGCTCCTCAGTTGAACCAACTATGAACTGGGACTAGCTCTGGCTCCGATCTAGCTCTAGCACTGCCTTGGTGGAAAAGGGGTAATAGACGTCATAGAAACCATGGAAACACCAAAGGCACTTTAATATAGTATGTATTTTATTAGACAGGCGAGCAACTCTTTGGATATACATTTATCAACAGAAAACGAATCATCGGTTAGTCTTATTGTTTAAATCGCTTGTTTTCCTGATTCACTCCGAGTAACATTTTTACGATGCCTCAGAGACAACACTATTTTGTCAAGTGTTGTCCCGTGTCCTGACAGAGACAACGCTCCTTTGTCAGTTGCGTCTTTTTCCCGTGTTCACACAGTGAACAAGTCTTCACTATTGAGTGACTCACTCATTAAGACAGTCTTTACCGCCATCTAACGGCATAATAATGCAACTTCTGTTGCTGTCACTGATCTATATAGAGAACATTTATATAGATCAGCGGTTGCTGTTCACGGTCAGGGACTATTTAGTGAAGGCTTTTAGTGATTTTACTTCATGAAAGTTGCATTGAAACAATGCTCCACGTCGTGCCTAACAACGCCCCTTAGCTGTTATAAATTCACTGTAAACCACGGCTTTTCATTTATGTCGTCCTGTTTTTATTAATATGATATTCTAATATTGATCTAGATTACTGCAACAAGTCCCTCATAGCAACCACCGGGCGAACGCACAGTGTAACATTATAACATAACTTTCAACACACTCAAATGTATTTCGTAAAACAGCACTGCGTTAACCCACATACGCAGCGGAAAAAAAACGGAAGCGGTCGCCTGCAGCATAAGCATAATAAAAGCTCAGAGACCCGTGTTTCGCGCAGGTCTCTCTCATTAGCATTCGCTCCCAAGGGCGCATCCTGCTGTGGAGGTGAAGAGTCAAGACTACAACTCCCATGATTCCACGCTAATGCATGGCATCATCAAGCTAAGCCTTTGTTTTGAATAAGCGGCCTCTAGAGGCAAAACGTACATACTGTGCCTTTAATTGTGGTAAATTACTTTCTCATATTCAAGCATAATATGCTGGGACAACTAAATAGTAAAAAAAATACTTAAAAGTGTGACTCTGTGATGTTTTCAAAACATTGCTCTATTTGTTTGAGCTTCCCTCACTGCCTGACATAGCAACAGTATTTCAACCAATGGTATCAGTCTGGGGCGGAGCTATTTGTTGCTGTAACCAGTGGCAGATGGATCAATCAAATTGAGTTTGATCCTGTACAGAATTGACACAATTGTCATTCACGTTCTTGTAGTTCCAAACCTTTATGACTTTCTTTATTCTATGGAACACAAAATAAGCTATTTTGAAAAATGCACCAATGTTATTTTAGCATTAATTAACTAATAAACAGCCAATATCATAGTAATATGCATGATAATAAGCAACCATATTGAGCATTAAACCTTAAACTAAAGTGTTACCAGTATATACGGTCAATTTAACAGCTACCTTACTAACCATTCATAAGCAGTCATTAGGTATTTATTGAGGCAAAAGTCATAGTTAATAGTGAGAATTGGACGCTAATCTAAGTGTGACCTATTATAGTATTCATTGATATTATGAACTAGCCTTTATTTCTATATTTTTAGTTTTCAATTCAGTTTTAGTAATTTTTCTATGCGTTTTTTTTAGTTTTTATTTCGGTTTTAGTTTTACTATTTTAAATACTTATTTTCATTAAGTTGCCAACATTGTTTAAAACATATACTTCAAAATATCTTTTGTGGTCTGCAGAAGGAAGAAAATCATACCGGTTTGGAACGACAAGAGTAAATGATTTTTGGAAAAATAATTTTTGGATGGACTATCCCTTTAAGTTCAGGGCCTGTTACAACATTCCTATCAACCAATCCCTGTCCTCAGATTTCAAGGTTGATGATTGGTTGATAGGAATGTTGTCAGAGGAAAACGAACTTGGTTGAACTTATAAAATATTTAAAAAAAAAAGACAATTATGCATTCTCTTTCAATTCATATTCAATTCAAATGAATTAATGCAATTTTGCATTCTTTAAAATCCATTTAAAAATTCACATGAATTGGAATTTCTCATTTAAATTCTGTCACAGGAGGGAACGCACGCCCATAAACAAGAAAACACAAGCAACCATCCCCAAGACGAACATGAATACTCTGCTGATTTGGACAAACCATGCCTGCTAAATGGAGAGTCACAAATATTTTAAGGTTTTCCCAACAGGAAATATGAACAAAGTCAAACAGCACAACACAGATCTACTGTTTTCTAATAAACATGCACTAGTCTGTCTGTATACCGTACAACAGATGAACAGCAGGAGAAAATCACACATGCAGTTTCAGTTTCTCCAATCATGTAACAAGATCACTCAGACTGATGAGACATCTCAGAGAGACAGATTGTACCGTTTTAAATAACTCATAACGGCAAACCAAACATGAATGGGCGCATGGTTGTTCCCAAAGGAAAACGAGTGTTTGTTTTCATAAAACCGCTATTTTATCTGGAGCAGCAAATTATATATTGCCGTCATTTTTCATGATTATTGTTGCTTATGCACCATTTACATAGAGATTGCATTGCCTTGCTAGTGAGAATGGCCTCCTAAACACTACAGTAATGATGTAGTGGTGTTTCAAATGATGGAGAGGGTCACTTTGCCACGCTGCAAAGCTCCACTCAGGCACAAAAACGAAAATTAATAGCATCTGGTTACTGCTTGTTTATTCAAGAGTATAATTAACTGCCAGTTATTAGTGTTCTGGAGACCGTTTTTTCATTTTTAATTCATGATAAGGGGCACATTTCAAACACAAGAAAGTGAAGATTGCAAGTGAAAAGCTGATTTGCAAAGAGTTTTCCACAAGTCCACTTTTATGTTTGGCCTTTGAGGGGGAAAATACACAATCGTTTTTAATGCAAGTACAAATTTTCTTTTTTGTAATTGCTTGTTATGAAGGATAAAGCAATCAAACTGCGTCTACACAATACTTCATTAGTTATCACTGCCGTGTTTGACTAACCGATCACCACATACTGCGGATGACTAAACAGCGGACTTACAATAAAGCTAAAAAATCCAGCGGTTTCATGATTTCACACACTTTCTACAGCCAAAGCCGGATGCTATGCTTTGTGAACAAGTGTTCTGATACAAATGCAATACAATTTTTATATATATTCGGATGTGTACGATTCCTTAAAGCAGGGGGTTTTACATTTTTTTAAAGGATCCCTAAATATTATTGTCCTATTGCAAGGAATCTCCTTCCTAAAATGTAAAGGCAGTGCATAAATACATATTTGTACTGAGAAAACTATTATTGATACATGTTTGCTCTGTCTTGTGTTTTTGGTTAAGTCTCTGTGGCCCAGTTCACCCCAATTTGTCTAATTAGTTATATCATTCACAAGTGCCTCGTTTATCACCTTGTTATTCACATTTTCTTTGTGTACTTAAGCCCTCAGTTCTCCCTCAGTGTTTGTCGGTTCTCGTCTATGTTTATACGTATGTAAAAGTTACCTGAGTTTTGTTATTAAAGTTCTTGTCTCCTGTTCATTCTCGTCTTTGTGAGCTTCTATCCTGCACATGACGTGACAATTATATATATATATATTTAAAATATTTTCTGGAAAATATATTCCGTTCCTATTAAGAATTGAATTGGGCCAATTGAATGAAATAATTCGGGTTAATCTCATGATTTATGACTAGACTTTAAAAGCAGAATGAAACAGTAATAACTATTTGAAATTCTGTAAATTGTAACATTTATTTAATTTTTCATGGCATTACATGTACTGTATATTATAGTAATGAATAATCATTCAAGTTTATAAATTTGTGCTCACAATTTTATATACCCCTCTTTTCTCATACATTCACAAACCCCATCCAGAATCTATAAATAAAATTGTAAAATAAATAAAAAACTACATATTTAATACTATATTAAAGAAGCTGCGTAATAGATTTTACATAACACACAAGACAAAATAAAAACTGAAATTACACTATTTTGTTAACACTTTAGTATGGGGAACACATTCACTATTAACTACAACTTTTGCCTCAATAAACTCCTAATTTACTGCTTATTAATAGTTAGTAAGGTAGTTTTTGTAGCGTTTAAGTCTAGGTGTTGGGTAGGATTAAAGCTGCACTATGTAACTTTTCCGTCCACTCGAGGGCGCCTATTCAAAACAAAGGCGTAGTTTGATGAGACCAAGTTTGAGCGCAAAATCTTGGGACATGTGGTCTTCACCTCACAGCCGGTGGAAAAGACTCGGGATAGGACTCGGGCAGAAATCATGTTCATGGATGCGATGATTAACGTTACTGTAGTATGAAGCAGAGCAGGACTGAGTGTTGTGGAGCTGAGCAAGGCTGCAGGAGCGTTTGTTAATAAGAAGAGCGGAACACACACCTCGTGAGCAGTGGGGTGTTTATTATGGAATAGTCGCCGGCGGGACTTTTATTATGTCACAATCGCAGGCACCGGCGCCTTTTCCGGTCATGAGTATGAGGTAACGCAGCTCTGTTTATCATATTAGATACATCTGAGTGTGTTTAAAATTTGTTATAACGCTACTCTGTGTATTCGCTCGGCGGCTGCTATGACATTTCTTCACACTGCAGTGAGAGTAAAAAGTTTATGCAGAATAAAACCGGAAACCGAGGGTAACGCAGATATGACACAATTGACAGGCGACTCCCTCACACGTCCCGGTTCCTTGGGTAAAATAGCAATTTTCTCACGATTTACAAATAGTTGGAAACATTTGGGATATTGTAAGTACTCAATTGAACAAAATATATAACACTGGCCTAGTGGTTTTTTAATATTTTACTGCAAAAATTTTTACATAGTGCACCTTTAAGGAATGTTGAATACGGTCATGCAGAATAAAGCATTAAATATGTGCTTTATAAGTGCTAATAAACAGTCAATATCCTTGTAATATGCATGCTAATAAGCAACTAGTTAATAGTGAGAATTGAACCCTGAAATAAAGTGTTACCATAATTTTTTAAATAAATGATGTCTTTGCATAAAAAAAACCATTCACATTCTGCAAAGGTTAAGTAAACCATAGCAAATTACCATGATATTACCGTCTGACAAAACCACTGTACCATGGTCCGCCCCAGCACTTTTAAGATAAATACATAATCCTGTCATATTGAAGCACCTAGACTGCATTTAAACAGCTTAGCATGTGCGTGTACACACAAACAAACACACACAGACACACACACAGGTTTGCTTTGCTATCTAAGTAAGGACATTCCATAGGCATAATGTTTTTTTATACTGTACATTCTATCTCCCTACACAACCCCTACCCCTAAACCTACCATCACAGGAAACATTCTGCATTTTTAATTTGTTTTTATAAAATGTTGTTTAGTATGTTTTTAAAGCTATTTTAAATGTGAGGACATATGAAATGTCATCATATTTCATGTTTATGTCGTAATACCAGTGTAATACCTGTGTCATTATACAAATTTGTGTCCTCATAAATCACAAAAACAAACACACACACACACACACACACACACACACACACACACACACACACACGTCTAGGGGACTCTCCATTGACGTAATGGTTTTTATACTGTACAAACTGTACATTCTATCCACCTACACCAACCCTACCCCTAAAACCTACCCATCACAGGAAACGTTCTGCATTTTTATATTTTCAAAAAAACTCATTCTGTATGATTTATAAGCTTGCTTCCTCATGGGGACCTCAATTTAGGTCCCCACGGTGACCGGAGCCCCCATGAGTCAGTGTGCATTCAGGTTGAAGTCCCCACCGGGATAGAAAAACCTGTACATACACACTCCCACACACACAGAGATAAACACAGTTGATGAGCCTGGAGGAATGATCTTAATCGCTCACATGTGTCTCCTCATTTAATTGTATTTCCATAATTACAACATAATTAACGTGGCATGTCCATGTCTACATGAGCAAGAGATGCTCCAATAATAAATCAATCACGCAGCACGAGGTGACTATGATGCGGTAGGTTACGGTGCTCTTCTGGGATGCCGTGGCGAGTCCATTACTGGACCTGTGCCTGTAATTATGTCTCTATATCAAGGCCCATTCTTTTCCTTCTACTCTCTTACTTTATTGATAAGCTTCTCTGTAATTGTGGTTTCCCCTGGACGTGTGCTAACAGTAATGCTCTATATTATTGCAGGCTTGTGTGGGAGGGAAAATGGAGAATGTGAGCCATTACTGTGCGACCTATGTGACGCAAAATGAAGTGAATTATGGGTTAACGGCAATAAGCAGAGAAATCCAACGCGGTGTGAGCGTGAATACAGATTTTTAGTTGTGGAGTGGCGAGTTCTTTGAGCCGTACAAGGTCGCAATTGAACACTTTTTGTAGCTTCTTCTACCTTCTGACCTTCTTACCACCTTGACTATTCGTTTCTGAGCAAAATCGCTGAATAATGGACAACAAAACATGAGCTCAGCTCGACTTTGATGGCTCAGACTTGACGGAATGAAAGATGGGGGTTGAGGTTTTCAGACGGGTTCTTACAATAGGGCCTGTTTTTTTCATGCTGCTTGACCTTTCTTCTGTTGAGACGGCGATTTCCCTTCCATCTCTGTCAAGGCATGTAATTCAGTGTCCGTGATGCTTTGTGTATATCAATGCTGGTCAGCAAACTCAGGAAAAGCTTCGTACCACAAATCAGTATGATGCAGTTTGTAGTTTTCAATGTTTCGCCTTTGAAATGCATTAAAGCAGACATGTCACAAAAAAGGGTTTGTACTACACTCTAAAAAATGCTGGGTTAAAAATAACCCAAGTTGGGTTGAAAATGGACTAACCCAGCAATTGGGTTGTTTTAACCCAGCGGCTGGGTTAAATGTTTGTTCAAAACAACCCAACCGCTGGGTTAAAACAACCCAATTGCTGGGTTAGTCCATTTTCAACCAAACTTGGGTTATTTTTAACCCAGCATTTTTTAGAGTGTAGTACAAACCCTTTTGAAAGTGTATGAAAGCATAATCTACTATGCCCAACGCAACCAGTCCAAGCAGATCATTTACTAAAACTAGCATACAAAAACAGGTTATTTATAAACCATCAAAATATTGACACCACATTTATGTATTAACAGCTATTCATTAATGACCCTGATGAACGGCCTGTGAATTGCGCTCCATCAGAGGTCATTTATATAAAGAAGTCTTAAAGGAACAGCAGCACAAGCGGTCTATTTAAAGGGATAGTTCATCCAAAAATGAATATTCTGTCATCATTTACTCACCCTCAAGTTGTTCCAAACCTGCATACATTTCTTTGTTCTGCTGTACACAAAGGAAGATATTTTTAAGAATGTTTGTAACCAAGCAGATCTCGACCTGCATTGACTACCATACCTTGACAAAATACTATGGTAGTCAATGGGGGTAGAGATCTACTTGGTTACAAACATTCTTCCAAATATCTTCCTTTGTGTACAGCAGAACAAAGACATTTATACAGGTTTGGAACAACTTGAGGGTGAGTAAATGATGACAGAATTCTAACCCTAACCCACTAAAGAAGCAGTCCATTATTTACTCATCTTCATGTAAGTCCAGACCTATAAGATATGAGGGTGAGTAATTAATGACAGGATTGTAATTTTTGGCTGTGTTATAGTTTTACATCACCATTTTCAGCTCATAAACGCAAAGTCAAACACACACATATATCTAATATTATAAGGGGCATAAGGGGAAAAAAACTAAACTTAAAACACACACAAAATAAAAATAAAAAATAAAATAAAATATGCTGCAAAAGTGTAGACTTTATCCCAAAGCTGCGTCGCACCTCTTGAAAGAAATTCCATTCAGACAGTCAATCAGTTGAAGTCAGTGAAGCGAGAAAATAATCTAGAGCCCTCGTACAGAAATACATTTCAAAATGTTCTCTGGAAGCTTACCTGTTTCTCGTGAGATCTGAACGAAAGCCTCTACGCCGCTCTCTCCATAATTCCCCTCAGATGCCAGCGTGGAGACGTAGTTCCAGCCCATGGCGGTCACAATGTCTAGCATAGCTTGGGCCTGGTAGGAGTCAGGTGGCACAACCCTGGAGAAGAAGTCATAGCGGGTGTTATCGCTCAGCTCCGGCGCTGTGGATGCATAGCTGATCTGAGGGATCTGTTAAAGGAGAGAAAGAACAAACTGTTGTGCCGGAAAGATTTTAAAGATAACATTTTCAAGTCCTGAGCCAAAAATAGAAAAGTTCTTAGAGAAAACGTATTATGCCCTTTTTCAAAGTCTTGGTTTTGTTTTTGGGGTCTATTAGAATATGCTTCATGCTTGAAAGTTAAAAAAACACATAATTTTTCACATATTTTACATTGTTGCAGCACCTCTCATCCCAGTCTGTCAGTAACCCTATATTACACTATGTTACTATCTCTATGAAGCCCCTCCTTCCCAAAAAGCACAATGTGCTCTGATTGGTTGGACCGGTGTGCTGTAATTGGTCAACAGCTTCAAGACTGTTTCGGAAATGTCATGTCCCTTTCCATAACTACAGGTTTCAACACACCACTTCACACCACTTCACACCACGGGCAGTCGTGGCCTAATGGTTAGAGAGTCGGACTCACGTCCGGCAGGAATTGTCGGTGGGGGAATAACCAGCACCCTCCTCCACCCTCAATACCATGACTGAGGTGAGACCCTTGAGCAAGGCACCGAACCCCCAACTGCTCCCCGGGCGCCGCAGCAATATGGCTGCCCACTGCTCCGTGTGTGTGTTCACTACTGTGTGTGTGCACTTGGATGGGTTAAATGCAGAGCACAAATTCCAAGTATGGGTCACCATATTTGGCCACATGTCACTTCACTAACTATCTCAATCCCTTTTTTTGCGTATTTTATTTGCTTGAGCGGTAATTATTTAAATTAGGGATATTGTGACCAGTGTTGGTGGTAACTCATTACAAGTAATTGGAACTAACTAGTAAAGTAATTAATTCATTTGAAATATACAAGTTTCTTTTCAAATAAGTAACGCAAGGTACTTTGTTTTTTCATGTATTGACTGACATCTCTCCTCTCTCTGTGTTGAGAGAAGTTGTGAGAAAGTGCAAATGCGTTGTGTGTGAGCTGTGCATTTATTCATCTCACTTGCAAAAAAACCCCCACAAAAAAACAGATTCAGTATTACTCAAAATTATTAAAAACAGTCAAATGCAGTCCCAGAATTATGGAAGCTTGTTTCCGCCACAGAATAAAACATTTCAAAAGATAATTGCGACTTTTTATCTAAAAATTATGTTTACGTCTTGCAAATCTGACTTATATCTCACTATTCTGAGAAAAAAATGAGAATTGCGAGATATAAAGTCACAAATGTGATAAAAAGTCAGAATAGCTTGATATAAAGTCAGAATTGCAAGTTATAAAGTCAAAATTGTGAGATATAAAGTCAGAATTGTGAGTTATAAAGTCAGAATTGCGAGTTATAAAGTCAGAATTGCGAGATATAAAGTAAGAATTGCGAGTCGTAAAGTCAGAATTGCGAGATATAAAGTCAGAATTGCAAGATATAAAGTCAGAATTGCGAGATATAAAGTACGAATTACGAGTTATGAAGTCAAAATTGCGATATAAAGTCAACATTGCGAGTTAAAAAGTCAGAATTGCGAGTTATAAAGTCAAAATTGTGAGATATAAAGTCAGAATTGTGAGATATAAAGTCAGAATTGCGAGATATAAAGTCAGAATTGTGAGACATAAAGTCAGAATTGTGAGTTATAAAGTCAGAATTGCGAGTTATAAAGTCAGAATTGTGAGTTATAAAGTCAGAATTGCGAGATATAAAGTCAGAATTGTGAGATATAAAGTCAGAATTGCGAGAGATATAAAGTCAGAATTATGAGTTATAAAGTCAGAATTGCGAGATATAAAGTCAGAATTGTGAGATATAAAGTCAGAATTATGAGTTATAAAGTCAGAATTGCGAGATATAAAGTCAGAATTGTGAGATATAAAGTCAGAATTGCGAGCTGTAAAGTCAGAATTGTGAGTAATAAAGTCAGAATTGCGAGAGATATAAAGTCAGAATTATGAGTTATAAAGTCAGAATTGTGAGATATAAAGTCAGAATTGCGAGATATAAAGTCAGAATTGTGAGTTATAAAGTCAGAATTGCGAGATATAAAGTCAGAATTTCGAGTTATAAAGTCAGAATTGTGAGATATAAAATCAGAATTGCTTGATATAAAGTCAGAATTGTGAGTTATAAAGTCAGAATTATGAGTTATAAAGTCAGAATTGCGAGATATAAAGTCAGAATTGCGAGATATAAAGTCAGAATTGCGAGATATAAAGTCAGAATTGCGAGTTATAACGTCAGAATTGCTTGATATAAAGTCAGAATTGCGAGTTATAAAGTCAGAATTACGAGATATAAAGTCAGAATTGCGAGATATAAAGTCAGAATTGCAAGAGATATAAAGTCAGAATTGCAAGAGATATAAAGTCAGAATTGCGAGTTATAAAGTCAGAATTGCGAGTTATAAAGTCAGAATTGCGAGATATAAAGTCAGAATTGCGAGATATAAAGTCAGAATTGCGAGATATAAAGTCAGAATTGCGAGAGATATAAAGTCAGAATTATGAGTTATAAAGTCGGAATTGCGAGATATAAAGTCAGAATTGTGAGATATAAAGTCAGAATTGTGAGTTATAAAGTCAGAATTGCGAGTTATAAAGTCAGAATTGCGAGATATAAAGTCAGAATTGCGAGATATAAAGTCAGAATTACGAGATATAAAGTCAGAATTGCGAGATATAAAGTCAGAATTGCGAGAGATATAAAGTCAGAATTGCGAGATATAAAGTCAGAATTGCGAGATATAAAGTCAGAATTGCGAGAGATATAAAGTCAGAATTATGAGTTATAAAGTCGGAATTGCGAGATATAAAGTCAGAATTGTGAGATATAAAGTCAGAATTGTGAGTTATAAAGTCAGAATTGCGCGATATAAAGTCAGAATTGCGAGTTATAAAGTCAGAATTGCGAGATATAAAGTCAGAATTGCGAGATATAAAGTCAGAATTACGAGATATAAAGTCAGAATTGCGAGATATAAAGTCAGAATTGCGATAGATATAAAGTCAGAATTGCGAGATATAAAGTCAGAATTGCGAGATATAAAGTCAGAATTGCGAGTTATAAAGTCAGAATTGTGGGATATAAAGTCAGAATTGCGAGATATAAAGTCAGAATTGCGAGTTATAAAGTCAGAATTGCGAGATATAAAGTCAGAATTGCGAGATATAAAGTCAGAATTGCGAGATATAAAGTCAGAATTGCGAGAGATATAAAGTCAGAATTATGAGTTATAAAGTCGGAATTGCGAGATATAAAGTCAGAATTGTGAGATATAAAGTCAGAATTGTGAGTTATAAAGTCAGAATTGCGAGTTATAAAGTCAGAATTGCGAGATATAAAGTCAGAATTGCGAGATATAAAGTCAGAATTACGAGATATAAAGTCAGAATTGCGAGATATAAAGTCAGAATTGCGAGAGATATAAAGTCAGAATTGCGAGATATAAAGTCAGAATTGCGAGATATAAAGTCAGAATTGCGAGTTATAAAGTCAGAATTGTGGGATATAAAGTCAGAATTGCGAGATATAATGTCAGAATTAGGAGAGATATAAAGTCAGAATTGCGAGATAATATAAACTCGCAATTGGGGCTTTATATCTCGCAATTCTGACTTTATAACTCACAATTCTGACTTTATATCTCGCTAAATACTATTTTTCCAGTCATATATTTCGTCACTGAGGAATATATTGTTAAAATATCATCTCATCTCATTTTCATCAACCCAGTATCGTGTATCTTCTGTCTCGTGAGTGTATTGTAACACTACAGAATAACTCCATTTGGAGTGACCGTGTTTTGCAAGACCTTTTTTACACATTAAAGTGTGAAGCCCCTAAAGGGATATGGTGGTGGAAAATAATAATCAATGGGAGGAAAAAATTATTTCAAAACATTTGCGTTCCCCTGAGAAACTTTGCGGTCAAAAGTTTTGTGAGCAAACGCAAACTTTCTCGGGGGAATGCAAAGCATTGACATATAATTTTTCCTCCCATCTCATATTTATTTTCACTTTAGTGGCTCTGCACTAAGAAAGTTGAAAATGTAAGAAAGCATGGTCCCACTTTACTACTATGTACTAACATTTAAATTAATCATTTGATACAATGCACTAACTGTGTACAAAAATGTTTTACAATGTACTTTCATCTGTAATTCATTTCTGTAGTTACATTTAAAATTACACTGTTGACAATTCCCTTACACCTAGCCCTACCCATAAACTTATATAACTTTATAATTAGGGTTTTGCAGTACAATATGAACACAATAAGTACACAGTACTTATTTTTTTATGTAAATTTTTTTTTTACTATGTACTAAGTACATAGTAGTTAAAGCCACCTAATATAAAGTGGGACCAAAAGAATAATAGGACCCCTTTAAGAGCAAGGAAGAAAACAAAACGTTTCAGCCCCAAAAGAAGCAAATATTGGCTCTTTTACAGAATCATTAAATTCTGCCTGAAGCAAAATGGAAAATGCACAACCATTTAAAGCAAGCAAAGGTGTAGAGATACATGCAACCTCCAAAACCACTTTAGCCCAAAGCTATTGATGCAAAGGACTGGCAACCCGTGAGGTGAAGCAAAAGGTGAAACAAGACCAGGTAACGAAGACAAATCAGAACGTGTTGTGGTAGAAAGAATCGAGGTGAAGCCTGCCAGCAGGCAAGCTGGGTAATGGCTTCTTGTGGCGATTGACGGTGTGATTGATTTCTCCTCAGCCAAAAGGCCAGGCTGTCAGCCGGAGCCCCAGAGGCTGTGCTCATCAGCATTCATTGCAACAACGGCACGGAAGAGAACCGGCCCGCAATACAAATGTCACTCACCGGCTGGCGAATCGGGTACCGGCGCTTTTTCACCCGCAACCCCGGATCGCACGCTTGTAAATACAAATGTCACGGATGTGTTGACATGCCTGTGAAACAGATGCGTGTGTGGGGGCTTTGTGTTATATCTGGGGAGTGTTATATCAAAGGTGCAGTGCAGCACATATGGGCTGAATGCCAACAGCCTATACTTTATTCACACCTTAAAAATAAACCTTTTGCCTCATGATTATCAGGTGTTAAATGACAAGATAGTGTCAGATTCCCTAGATTTAAGGACTGTTCCAGGTTAAATACAATCTGAAAGTACAAAAAATGCTGTCATAATTTACTCACTCGTTTGGTCCCCATTGACTTTTAATGTATGGACAAAAAAAAGGCAATTTTCCAAATATCTTGTGTTGGCTACAACAGGGTTTTCAGCCACGTTTTGATCATGTTGATAATTTAGAGGCCTTTAAAATTTCTGTATCAAATTTGATACAGGCTCGTAAATATGCAGTTTTAGAACCTTAATAAACGTTAAAATAATTTGATCACAGAAGGAATAACCCACAGGAATTAAGCTGGTAACTCATAATCAGAAGTTTAGTCACTTATAAATGTTGCCTCCAATGAGGTTAATTCTCGTGTTAAGCAGAACGTTTGAGCTTTATCAAGAACCAATTAGGTTCATACGGGGCGGCAGTGGCTCAGTGGTTCATGTAGTTTGTCTACAAACCGGAAGGTTGGTGGTTCAATCCCCGGTTCCACCTGACCAAGTGTCGAGGTGTCCATGAGCAAGACATCTAACCCCAGCTGCTCCCGACGAGCTGGATGGCGCCTTGCATGGCTGACACCGCCGTCAGTGTCATCTGAGGGTGAATCTGAGGCAAGATGTAAAGTGCTTTGGATGACCATGGGTCTGTTGAAAGCGCTATATAAATGCAGTCCATTTACCATTCTGGTGTTATGCAGCACATTTGAGCTTCCTCAAGAACCAATGAGGTTCATTCTTGTGTTATGCAGCACGTTTGAGCTTCTACAAGAACCAATGAGGTTAATTCTCGTGTGTTAAGCAGCACGTTTGAGCTTCTACAAGAACCAATGAAGTTCATTCTCGTGTTATGCAGCACGTTTGAGCTTCCTCAAGAACCAATGAGGTTAATTCTCGTGTGTTAAGCAGCACGTTTAAGCTTCTGCAAGAACCAATGAGGTTCATTCTTGTGTTACGCAGCACGTTTGAGCTTCTACAAGAACCAATGAGGTTCATTCTTGTGTTACGCAGCACGTTTGAGCTTCTACAAGAACCAATGAGGTTAATTCTCGTGTGTTAAGCAGCACGTTTAAGCTTCTACAAGAACCAATGAGGTTCATTCTCGTGTGTTAAGCAGCACGTTTAAGCTTCTACAAGAACCAATGAGGTTAATTCTCGTGTGTTAAACAGCACGTTTAAGCTTCTACAAGAACCAATGAGGTTCATTCTCGTGTTATGCAGCACGTTTAAGCTTTAGCAAGAACCAATGAGGTTCATTCTCGTGTTATGCAGCACATTTAAGCTTCTACAAGAACCAATGAGGTTAATTCTCGTGTGTTAAACAGCACGTTTAAGCTTCTACAAGAACCAATGAGGTTCATTCTCGTGTTATGCAGCACGTTTAAGCTTTAGCAAGAACCAATGAGGTTCATTCTCGTGTTATGCAGCACATTTAAGCTTTAGCAAGAACCAATGAGGTTCATTCTCGTATTATGCAGCACGTTTGAGCTTCTGCAAGAAACCAATGAGGTTCATTCTTGTGTTACGCAGCACGTTTGAGCTTCCTCAAGAACCAATGAGGTTAATTCTCGTGTGTTAAGCAGCACGTTTAAGCTTCTGCAAGAACCAATGAGGTTCATTCTTGTGTTATGCAGCACGTTTGAGCTTCCTCAAGAACCAATGAAGTTCATTCTTATGTTGCTCAGCACGTTTGAGCTTCCTCAAGAACCAATGAGGTTCATTCATGTGTTACGCAGCACATCTGAGCTTCTGAAAGAGGTTTGTTCTCGTGCGTCAATCAGGTTCGGTTGAGCTTCTGTTTATGTTTGTTGATCAATGTTTGTATGTGGATAAAAGTCTAAATTCAATCTGAGAGCGATCGTGTCTCTTAAGAAAATTTGGACTAAACTGCTCAATTCATATGAATTAGTTTTAAGATCTCTTTATGAAGCGTCAAAGTATCAGTTGCGTAGCTGTCAATGGAGAATACATCAAACATCAAAAAGATCTTCAGTTGTGTTCCGAAGATGAACAAAAGTTTGACATGAAGGTGAGTAATTAACATTTGACACTCATTTTTGGGTGAACTAACCCTTTAATTCACATGTGATTTCAATCATGTATGGTTTCAAATACTTTCACATAACATAACATGGTTTTGCATGCTAATTTCAATCTTTTAATGCCATCATCTCAACCGATTACCTGGTGCACATGAAATTCGTATGTTTTTCTGGAAAGGCTTTTTGGATGGTGCATGGAGTAACTTTTAAAAAGAGGCAGACTCTTTAAAACTGTTTAAACTTTACCCTTAAGGTTTGCTCTGGAACATTTCATTCAGCAGCTCAAGTGAATGACAGAAACTTTAAGTAGCTCAAGAGAGACAGTCTCTCTCTGCCTGTTCAAATGCCTCCTTTCAGACTTCAGCCCACAGTGTTTTGAATTTTGCTGCACGGTAAAGGTTAGACTCAGAAATTATGCCTGTAGAGCTTAATTTCATGCTCATGTTTCCAGTTTAATAAAATATTACAGAACCACAAAAGAGATGCACAGGAGACTAAAAACCTAAGACTTTTCAAAGCGGCCATGAGGGAAATCAAATGTGATACTTTCCATAAAATAATATAATATCGCTGATGGGGAGAAACAAATTAACCTTCATCAGCACTGCAATAATATTTTCTCATACAATGCAATTCAGAAATGCATATTAGTGTGCAATTTCCATTGTAAAACTGTATTGAGTTAAGGACCCATAACTCTTTGGATTACTTTTGCTTCAAGAAAGTTTGATGCATGAACTGTGAATTTTTGCCGGGATTTAACGGTTTTCTTAAAATGAGATATAATAAATAAAATGAATGACATATTATACATATGATATAATATATTACACATAATGTTACAAGTATACACATATTATTATATAAATTGTGAAATATATATATATATATATATATATATATATATATATATATATATATATATATATATATATATATATATATATATAATTTCAATGGAATGAGGGGAGGAAAAAACTTAAAGACTCTGTGTACTACATTTATGAGAACGTTTCAAAAGTTCAAGAAAGCAAAGATGATTTGAAGCTATTGCAACACATGATTGCGGCATCAGCTACAACTGACGGCTGTGCAGATGGCAGGATCATTTCACTGTCTGAGGGACAAATCAGACATTACTTCTGAGAACTACTGTCATCTCCAGACGTCTCGGGCGTCTTGTGTCTGAGAGATGTGGAATGAGTGTGAGGAAGCGGAAGAAAGTCTTTTTAGATTTTAAAGATTTCTCTGGGGATGCGCCATGTGTTTTGTACTTCATATTAGCTATAAAGTGCTCTGGGACTCCAGTTAAATCTACTACAGTACATAAAGACATTGCACTCAGTCTTACAGATAGCCTACCTATAAAGGAACAGAGTTATTATTTGTATACCTCAACTTAGTGCTGGGCGGTATACCAGTTCATTCCGAATACCGGTGTTTATTTTTGTTATGATATGAATTTTGATTATACTGCAATATGTCGCTTAAACAACGTTCGGAACGCGGCGCAACACGACACTGTTTGAGAGGGGTCCCTTTTCACTGTTGCCCTGTAGTGAGGACACAGCTGAGATTGCATAACGGGCCACGATATGATTAACAGCACTCCCCACATGGATAATATAGAACAGATACAGACCGGAGTGAGCGCTTTTACGTTTTTTATGGACATATTTCTTATACTCTAGTGCTCTAAACATGAACCAGCACCGTGTATGCGCACATATTTCATCACGTCTTCTTCAAATGAAATCAATGTTAAGTTTTTTCCAGAGCTGTATGTGCAAACAAGGACACTGATACTACAGCCGTACATCTGATCACGACCGCGATGACACAATGGATTATTCTGATACACCGAAGACAATGATGTAAGTTAATAGACTGACAATTCAAAGAAGAATGGGCAAAAAAGTAACTTCTTTATTCTTTCTGTGTTAAACTTATGTGTGTCATTTATTCAGAGACTGTTGTGCTCTTAAATGTATTGAACATATCCTTAGACCTTTTACATGTTCTTCCGCGTTTCTCCCTTGTTTTGGCAGTTTGTTGTTATATAGGGTTTGATTTTTAAATGCTTAAGGTGCCCTCAACTCTGTTTTTTTTCTCTCTCTGTGGTCATATTTTAATATTCATGTGTCTATAATGAGTGTGTTTTATTGGTTGTTGTCTCCGCACAGCATCATTTTGTGGGGGTTTGCAAACCTGTATTAACTCTAGTGTGAAATTTTTCTACAACATTCACTCGTCGTCATGACGTAAAATATAGGGCATTCTAGTGTTAATTTTGTCACCTATTTTTAATTTAGTCTTAGTCTTGTGCCAAATGTCCTTGTAAGTTTTTGTCATATTTAGTCATTCACATATAATTTTTTGTTAGTCAAGTTTTAGTCGACTAAAAGTCTCGTCATTTTAGTCTAGTTTTAGTCAAAAGAAAACTCAATATATCGTGTGGCAAAATAAGTTACATTATATATATATATATATATATATATATATATATATATATATATATATATATATATATATATATATATATATATATATATATATATATATAACCTGCATAATGTATGTGCCACAACACCATAGATTTACAGCATAGATGCGTAAAATCAGCATTAGCTTATGAGACAATGGGAACAAATATCGATTTCGATCTTGATTCAGTATCAATTCATATGTATATAGCCTACTGTACATATAAGGAAAAGTAAGTTTGTCTTTTAGCACTATTTTATTTTATTTAAACTTTTTTGGGGTTAAATGATATTTGCTTGCATTCTTTACTATTCACTATTATTAACATTTTTAAATTTCACAAATAAGTAAGCAGTTATGATCTGCAATACTTTTTTATGTATGTATATTTATTAAAGAGCCATACAGGCACCTATAGTGGGAAATGGCATTACAAGTGAAAGAAACTATTTTTCCAGTCACAAAATGGCACTAATTTGCCTCTTTGCATTAGAATTCTCTATTTAAACCTTAATTACTACACTAATTGTAATATAAATAATACAAATATTAGAAGAAAAATGTTTTAAGTGGTCATTATTGGACCATACTTATTGCACAAATAGTATTTAGTACCAAAAGATATCCTCAAAATATTCAATAAATATTATTGAACTAAAATATAGGCTATTTATTTTAAACATAGTTAAGGTGTATGGTCACATTTGACCACCAATGAGTAGTGTGACTAATTAGTAAGAGGGCTAAATACAAGACAAACATTAACATTGATGTTAACAATGTTGCGTCTCTACCACTCTCCATAATAAAATGATTCATTAAATGTGGCTGACGTAATAATCAATGCACACTATGCTGTACCGTTTACCAAAAATTGCTGCAAACACCTGTAAAGTGCAGCTGTTGTGTAACTTACGCGGCTTAAAGGTCCCGTTCTTCGTGTTTTTTTTAAGCTTTGATTGTGTTTACAGTGTGCAATATAACGTGTTCATGTTTCGCATGTAAAAAAAAACAGTATTTTTAACACAATTTACTTATCTGTATACCGCTGTTTTCACTGTCCTAAAAACGGCCACCTTAACGTGGTGGAGGGGTTTGAGTACCCGAATGACCCTAGGAGCTATGTTGTCCGGGGCTATATGCCCCTGGTAGGGTCTCCCAAGGCAAACAGGTCCTAGGTGACGGGTCAGACTAAGCGCAGTTCAAAAACCCTTATGATGACAAATAAAACGAGGACCGTGACCTTGCCCGGTACGGCGCAGCCGGGGCCCCACCCTGGAGCCAGGCCTGGGGTTGGGGCTCGTATGCGAGCGCCTGGTGGCCGGGCCTTCCCCCACGGGGTCCGGCCGGGCTCAGCCCAAAGGAGCGACGTGGGGACACCTTCCCGTGGGCCCACCACTCGCAGGAGGGACCGTAAGGGGCCGGTGCAAAGAAAATCGGGCAGCAGTCGAAGGCGGGGGCCTAGACGACCCGATCCCTGGACACAGAATCTGGCTCTTGGGACATGGAATGTCACCTCGCTGGCGGGGAAAGAGCCTGAGATTGTGCGTGAGGTTGAGAGGTTCCGACTAGAGATAGTCGGAATCACCTCCACGCATGGCTTGGGCTCTGGAACCACACTCCTCGAGAGGGGATGGACTCTTCACCACTCTGGAGTTGCCCATGGTGAGAGGCGGCGGGCTGGTGTGGGTTTGCTTATAGCCCCCCAGCTCTGCCGCCATGTGTTGGAGTTTACCCCGGTGAACGAGAGGGTCGTTTCCCTGCGGCTTCGGCTCGGGGATAGGTCTCTCACTGTTGTGTGTGCCTACGGGCCAAACAGCAGTGCAGAGTACCCGACCTTCTTGGTGTCCCTGGGAGGGGTGCTGGAGAGTGCTCCGACTGGGGACTCCGTCGTTCTACTGGGGGACTTCAACGCCCACGTGGGCAATGACAGTGAAACCTGGAGGGGCGTGATTGGGAGGAACGGCCCCCCTGATCTGAACCCGAGTGGTGTTCAGTTATTGGACTTCTGTGCTAGTTACAGTTTGTCCATAACGAACACCATGTTCAAGCATAAGGGTGTCCATCAGTGCACATGGCACCAGGACACCCTAGGTCGTAGGTCAATGATCGACTTTGTGGTCGTGTCATCTGACCTGCGGCCGTATGTCTTGGACACTCGGGTGAAGAGAGGGGCGGAGCTGTCAACTGATCACCACCTGGTGGTGAGTTGGATCCGATGGCGGGGGAGGAAGCTGGATAGACTCGGTAGACCCAAACGTACTGTGAGGGTCTGCTGGGAACGTTTGGCCGAGTCTCCTGTCAGAGAGATCTTCAACTCCTGCCTCCGGCAGAGCTTCGACCAGATCCCGAGGGAGGCTGGAGATATTGAGTCCGAGTGGACCATGTTCTCCACCTCCATTGTCAAAGCGGCTGCTCGGAGCTGTGGACGCAAGGTCTCCGGTGCCTGTCAAGGCGGCAATCCCCGAACCCGGTGGTGGACACCGGAAGTAAGGGATGCCGTCAAGCTGAAGAAGGAGTCCTATCGGGCCTGGCTGGCTTGTGGGACTCCTGAGGCAGCTGACAGGTACCGGCAGGCTAAACGGACTGCAGCCCGGGTGGTTGTGGAGGCAAAAACTCGGGCCTGGGAGGAGTTCGGTGAGGCCATGGAAAAGGACTATCGGCTGGCCTCGAAGAGATTCTGGCAAACCGTCCGGCGCCTCAGGAGGGGGAAGCAGTGCCCTACCAACGCTGTTTACAGTGGCGATGGGCGGCTGTTGACCTCAACTGGGGATGTTGTCGGACGGTGGAAGGAATACTTCGAGGATCTCCTCAATCCCGCCGTCACGTCTTCCATTGGGGAAGCAGAGGCTGGGGGCTCAGAGGAGGACTCGTCCATCACCCAAGCTGAAGTCACCGAGGTGGTCAAGAAACTCCTCGGTGGCAAGGCACCGGGGGTGGATGAGATCCGCCCTGAGTACCTCAAGTCTCTGGATGTTGTGGGGCAGTCTTGGCTGACACGCCTCTGCAGCATCGCGTGGCGGTCGGGGACAGTGCCTCTGGTATGGCAGACCGGGGTGGTGGTCCCTCTTTTTAAGAAGGGGGACCGGAGGGTGTGTTCCAACTATAGGGGGATCACACTTCTCAGCCTCCCCGGGAAAGTCTATGCCAGGGTACTGGAGAGGAGAATTCGGCCGATAGTGGAACCTCGGATTCAGGAGGAACAGTGTGGTTTTCGTCCTGGTCGTGGAACACTGGACCAGCTCTATACCCTCTACAGGGTGCTGGAGGGTTCATGGGAGTTTGCCCAACCAGTCCACATTTGTTTTGTGGATTTGGAGAAGGCATTCGACTGTGTCCCTCGTGGCGTCCTGTGGAGGGTGCTGGGGGAATATGGGGTCCGGGGTCCTTTGCTGAGGGCTGTCCGGTCCCTGTATGACCGAAGCAGGAGTTTGGTCCGCATTGCCGGCAATAAGTCAGACTTGTTCCCGGTGCATGTTGGACTCCGGCAGGGCTGCCCTTTGTCGCCGGTTCTGTTCATAATTTTTATGGACAGAATTTCTAGGCGCAGCCAAGGGCCGGAGGGTGTCAGGTTTGGGGACCACACGGTTTCGTCTCTGCTCTTTGCGGATGACGTTGTCGTGTTGGCCCCTTCTAACCAGGACCTTCAGCATGCACTGGGACGGTTTGCAGCCGAGTGTGAAGCGGCTGGGATGGGGATCAGCACCTCCAAATCCGAGGCCATGGTCCTCAGTCGGAAAAGGGTGGCTTGCCCACTTCAGGTTGGTGGAGAGTTCCTGCCCCAAGTGGAGGAGTTCAAGTATCTAGGGGTCTTGTTCACGAGTGAGGGGAGGATGGAACGGGAGATTGACAGACGGATCGGTGCAGCTTCTGCAGTAATGCGGTCGATGTACCGGTCTGTCGTGGTGAAGAAAGAGCTAAGCCGTAAGGCGAAGCTCTCGATTTACCGGTCAATCTACGTTCCTACTCTCACCTATGGTCATGAGCTTTGGGTCATGACCGAAAGGACAAGATCCCGGATACAGGCGGCCGAAATGAGCTTTCTCCGCAGGGTGGCTGGGCGCTCCCTTAGAGATAGGGTGAGAAGCTCAGTCACTCGGGAGGAACTCGGAGTAGAGCCGCTGCTCCTCCACATCGAGAGGGGACAGCTGAGGTGGCTCGGGCATCTGTTCCGGATGCCTCCTGAACGCCTTCCCGGGAAGGTGTTTCGGGCATGTCCAACCGGGAGGAGGCCCCGGGGAAGACCGAGGACACGCTGGAGGGACTATGTCTCCCGGCTGGCCTTGGAACGCCTCGGTGTCCCCCCGGAAGAGCTAGAGGAAGTGTCTAGGGAGAGGGAAGTCTGGGCATCTCTGCTTAGACTGCTGCCCCCGCGACCCGGCCCCGGATAAGCGGAAGAAGATGGATGGATGGATGGATGGATGGCATTGAACTTTGAGCTTTATAATTTTACAGGTATTATTTATGCTCTAACAGCAACATTACACACTAACTAAAGTTTGAACAATGGGATCACGAAGAACGGGACCTTTAAGCCATTCAAATGTATTGACACAGTGCTAGAAGTATTGAGCACTCCGGGAACCACGTGACCGTACGCGCCGCCGCGAGATAACAGGCTGGCAGCAACAGGAGTGAGACCTGTCCATGAGCAACAGCACGAACGCTCTCAGAAAATTTTGAACAGCTGAATATTCTATCTCATGATGAAAAACAAAACGAAAAACAAAAATTCAGCTTGATATTTTTTTTAGAAGTAGAAAAATTAATAAACGGCTTGAATATTCGATTTCTAGATGTGGGCGGGAATTATACGTGCCTTTCTGCTGATTGGTCGGCCGAAGATCAAACTGTTCCATCATCAGTTCTTCCTCAGTTCCACACAGCAGAATAAAAGTCCTGCGCTGCTACAGCTGTATGGATTACCGCGTTTATTGCAGCTACATGTAATCTTTTATTCATCAAACAACCAGAATAACGAATGGCTCGACACAACCCGTACCGGGGCAGAGCCTATACAGGGCTTTCTTCTGTGTAGACAGAAATGCACATACACTTCGCATCAGCTGGGTATGGCAGGATAGGCCTATGTGACGGCTGCCATAGCCTACCCTGGTTGCCCAGTAAAAATAAATAAATTAAGAAATAAATGAATTAGTTGTAAATTAAATATTTTAAACACTAATACAAATAAATAGATTAAGATATAAATTAATTAGTTGTAAATTAAATATTTTAAACACTAATACAAATAAATAGATTAATATATAAATTAATTAGTTGTAAATTAAATATTTTAAACACTAATACAAAAAGGAATCATGCATTGACGTATGGCCTATAACGTTCATGCAAGAACTGTCATTCTGACTAACTGACAACCAGAGAACAACAGAGATGTTTAAAAAAAAAAATATTAACATTTATTATAATTGATATCTCAAAGAATGTGCTTGTGCGCGGAGCGAGCTGCTGCACACGCACACAGGACTGCAACACAAGATTTTCACTTGCCATTTCGGTTTGTTTCTCACCAGCAAACCCTATAGAAGCTATAGCCTACCTTCAGAATGCTTGGAATTTAGCCTACGACACGAGTTGCATAGGATTATTTTACAAATTTGCATCCGCTTGAAAAAAATTGATGCAACTTGCATGCAACTTGCATTTCATCTCTTTCTCATTAAACCACCAGACTAACGAATGGCTCGACACAACCCGTCCCAGGCAGAGCCTAGACAGGAGTTTATTCTGTGTAGACCAGGTGCTTTAGTCCAGCAAAGTGCCAGGGGGTCTATATCATACCGTATATTCCGTCACGTTTTTTATTATCATGAAACATGCTGTGATTTATTCCAAAGTGACTAAATAATGCATTTAACATCAAACAATCGAAATGTTGACTTTTAAAAGTAGACTCCTTCGCTGTAGGCTATTTTGTTTCATGTTTGTGGTGTGAGCCAGATGTTGTCTGTTGATGTTGATGTGAGACCGAGGCACACGCAGCGCATCCTGTTTTATTTATTTTTCAAAGGCATGACTTTGTAGTCATTTTAAATGTGCCCAAATAAAATTATACATTTTACTGTACTGATGATTATGATGTCCTACTCATCTGTAGCCTATGATGATGACAATATTAGGCAAAAAAATCTAATTTGGTGCCAGCGCCTTACATTATTATCAAAATAAAACACAGACAGCCAAACATTTAAAAAATATTCTGCTTTATTTAATTGGTCTTTTGTACAATGGTCAATGGTTACAATTGGTCTGTTTGGCAAGTAGAATGCGCATAGCCTGTGGTGTTGTTGTAGCTAATTTATTTACCGGTAGCCTATTTTATACTAATTCTGAATGTAGGCTAATAATAAAGTGCAGTTTTAACAACGATGCAACGCAAGCGTCTCTCTCAACATGACCAGGTGTGACACTCAGGTGCGACTTATTTTCTGGCAAATAGTGACTGTCGATTATAAAAGTTGCAGGCTATTAATACAAAAATCATAGGATGGAGGCCATTTGCACACAGACACACACACACACACAAAAACATATTGTGTTCATTGCCCCACCCACATTAATTTTGAGCTGAATCACTGTTATAATTAGGCTATGGGGTCCTTGTAAATTTAAAATCCACTTATGGATATATGCAGGTAAAAGAGACATAGGCTAGGCTATTGTAAGTGTTTATTTCATAAATTAATACCTACCTCGCATCTCCCATACACTTCTTTGGCCTGTTTTGTTTGGATGGCCAACTCTCACAATCTGTGTGAAAGCTGCGGGACACACAGGACAGCGTGGAGAGAACGCACATGATGTACTTTGGAAGTTTACTTGGCAGAGAAAATAACACACACCGTTTTGCTTGACATCAATTAACACTCACTATTAACAAGATAATAGCTGCGTATTTCCTGAACACTTCAATAGGCCTAGGCCTACTGGTCTGCGCTTGACTGTTGGCGTGTTTATCTGCTTTAGTTTATTTAGCTCATTGCAACTTAGGCTATTGGAACTGTGTGAACTGTTGTTCTCCGGTTGTCAGTCAGAATGACTGTTCTTGTGTGAACGTTATAGGCCCAACAAACCCAAGTCAATGCATATTTTTTTTCCTTTTTGTATTAGTGTTTAAAATATTTAATTTACAACTAATTATATTAATTTATATTTGAATTATTATTATTTTTTAAACACTGGGCAACCGGGTAGACCTAGCCTGCCATGCCCAGCTGATGCGAAGTGTAGGACTATATGAATTTCTATCTACACAAGAAAGCCCTGTATAGCCTCTGCCCCGGTACGTGTTGTGTCGAGCCATTCGTTAGTCTGGTTGTTTGATGAATAAAAGATTTAATGTAGCTGCAATAAACGCGTTAAGAATCAATAGAGCTGTAGCAGCGCAGGACTATTATTCTGCTGTGCGGAACTGAGGAAGAACTGATGACGGAACAGTTTGATCTACGGCTGACCAATCAGCAAAAAGGGGCGTGTAATTCCCGCCCACGTCTAGAAATCGAATATTCAAGGCGTTTATTAATTTTGCACCTCTGAACAAAAAACGAAAAGTCAAGCTGAATTCTTGTTTTTCGTTTTGTTTAAAAAACGAAAAAACGAAAAATTTTGAAAAATTGTTTTTTAATACCCGTTTCTATAAGGAAAATCAAATGGCCAAAATATACACTGACCTACCGCCCAGCACTACCTCAACTGTGATCGCCTACTTTCTCAGCAGCCTTGGTTAAAGTATTTTCACCATTCATTAAAAAAAATTCTCCAAGAGCTCTATGCCTTGAACCAAACCATCATGTTAAGAATTGAATAGGTTCATTTTAAACAAAAATGTGCTTCAATGTTAGTACAAGATACAAGACTGTACTTGATGTCTTTTATGAGGCAATGAACTACAATCTTATGAAGAACAAGAAATGATTTAATGCAATCCATTCTGAAACAATGGTAGCCATGTCAAACTATTGACAGTCATTCATTACAAGTACAAAAATAATATATTGTAACATATTGTATATTGTGTTATATTTTACACAAAAAACTTGCATACATTGCATAAATAATGTACATCATATGTCAATGTTAGTGTTATATTACTATTATTTATATTATTAAAAGTATTTATTCGTATTTTGAATACATTTTTTATTTTAAATTTTAATGTTATGTTATTTTGTCATTTGTATAAGTTTAAAATTTTCTATTTAGCTTTTTATTGTTTCAGTTTTTAGTAACGTTAGTACTTCAAGTTAAACCAAAATGAGAAATTGGTTGCCTAAAATATAATGTTAAAGTTTTTAAGTTTAAGTTTTCATCTAATATTTATATTTAATTTGAGCTTTTTATTTATATAAATAAAAAAAATATTAACATTTTTAATAGTTTTAGTTAAAAATAACATCTACGTCATTCCTTGCATGTAATTAGCTTGACAGTAGCTAAATTGCTACTTATTATTATGAATTATAAGTAGCACACACAGAGATCTACATAAGTTCATGGTGCTGTGAATTATTAGCAAAAGACGCATCAGTAAAAGTGAATGATGTGAAATTTTAAAGCCTCACGCCTGAATTTTTAAGTGTTTTGTTTAACTGTTGTTATCTTTTTAATCTCTATGAAACAAAGCACACAGTCATCTGTGTTTGCCTTCATAATGGAGCTGTCAAATCGAGAAAAGCCCTCACTGCTGATAGATTACATTCAGACAATACTAATTAACCTCTCTGAAGACCTTTATTTAAAACACTCGCTGCGAGAGAAGTGGACACAAAGTGCTGTGGAGTGAGAGATGCTTGCGCTTAATCACTCTCTTTCATTTTCCCTCCTTGGCCTTTTTTGACGCATACAAATGTGCACACATGCCATAATTATGTATTCGCCATCCTCGAAGGAAGTTTCATATAACACCAGAGGTGTAAAAAGTACTCAAAAATGTTACTCAAGTGAAAGTATAAGTACTGAATTAAATTTTTACTCAATTAAAAGTAAAGGTATCTGGCCAGAATCATACTTGAGTAAAAGTAAAAAAGTATTAAGAAAGTAAAAGTAGCGTAAAAGTAGCAGCAAGAATGAAAACTAGAGATTCTTCTTTAAGCTTTTAATCTCTAAAAACATGAAGTGAATGAACCACATACAAGGTTTTATCCTGCTTTGGAACTGTTTGAATTGAATGGTATTTAATTCAAACTATAAGACTACTACCTAATGCCAGTATGCAACATGCTACTCAAAGTTGTAAAACCCCGGATTTAATTTAAAGGGATAGTTCACCCAAAAATGGAAATTTGATGTTTATCTGCTTATCTCCAGAGCATCCAAGATGGCCTCCTAATCATCCCCATATACTGATTGGCTTCATCACTCCGTCTCCTCTCCACCATAAGCTGGTGTATGGTGGGTGTTCTGGCGCAATATGGCTGCTGTCGTATCATCCAGGTGGTGCTGCACATTGGTGTTGGTTGAGGAGATTTCCCCCTTCTATATGTAAAGCGATTTGAGTACCCAAAAAAGGGCTATATAAGTGTAACAAATTATTATTATTATTATGTACATTGACCACACTACGGGTGTCGGACATAGATCGTTTTTGAGGTAAAAATATTATATAAATACTGTTCGGTTTTTCGCACAAACAGATCGTTTCATGTCTTAGGACATCAATGTGTTGTCACAAGCTGTGGAGTTTAATATGGAGGTGCAGGGTTTTTTTTACTTGATGCTAGTAGTCATGTACCATTCACATGCATTATACGACTGATAGACTGCAACGGTTGGAGTTAAAAATCTTCATTTGTGTTCTACTGAAGAAACAAAGACACCTACATGTAAGCAGATAAACATCACATTTTCATTTTTGGGTGAACTATCCCTTTAAGCAGAAGCTGATTTTCAAAATTGTGAATGTCAAGCGTCTTTTGGGGATGAAAAGCTATCTTGCGGTGCTGAAAAGCCTCTCACTCTAATTTCCAGGGCTGCGTTTCCCAAAACCATTGTAAGCTTAAGTTGATCGTATAACAATTGCCACCAATGGTCTCTACGATCATCTTAGGCTAAAGATGGTTATGGGAAACGCAGCCCAGGTCAAGGTGCTGCATTGTGGTAATTGATGCAACATGATGTCACTTCCAAAGGACCAATTAACATGACCAATTTCATGGAATGTGAAAATGAATCTCATTGGCAGAATAAATACATTTAAATTTAACATTTAAATTAAACTGGGCATCAGCGCAATTCAATTGGTTTGGTAATAGCAAGGGAAAATAGAATGAAGTGATCTCCCAAAAAAAAGTACTTTTGACTGTAAATAAAATTGTAAGGAGTAAAAAGTACTTTTTTTTTTCTTAAAAAATGTAATTAAGTAAAAGTAAAAGTATTGATTTTTAATTGTACTCAAGTAAAGTAAAAATCCCCAAAAATAATACTTAAGTACAGTAATCAACAACCCGTTCTCACTCCCAAGGCGTCGAAAAACGAAGCATGGTCAAGTGCTTTCCGCGTCACAATAAAGACGCTAAAGGCACCCCTAGGCGTCACTATATCGACGCGCTGAGTGCTCCATTAATTTCAATGAGAAACCTTCGGCATCAGACACAGACGCGTTGGGCATGGGAAAGTTAACGTCATGCTGATCATATATTGGGTTATGATTTTGTGACCGAATGCGTCATGCTAAAGAGGCGTGTGTATTATTTGAATGAGATATGAATGAGTGCGTTAACTGAGCAGCGGGATCATCATCTCAGCGATTAAAACATTAAGATCAACTCTGTTCTTTACATGAAAACATCGTGTGACTTCAGAAGACTTGGAATGCAACATGAGTTAATACTTTTATACTGTTGTTGGTAAGTTTTTGCAATAAATACCTGTGACTGTATACTTGTATTTGCCTGTTGTGTGTTTTATATTGTTTAGGAGTGGGTAGGTTTAGGGTAGGAGTTGGGTTAGCTGCTCCAAAATATAAAAGTAATCTTTAAATATGAATAAAATATTAATAAAATCATGTATGCTTTTATAAATGCAAAGAATAAAATGCGTCTTGATCTGACGCATTGGGTAAACAACTAAAAATCAATGGAGCACTCAGCGCGTCAAAATAGTGACGCCTAGGGGTGCCTTTGACGTCTTCATTGCGACACGGAAAGCACTTGACCATGCTTCGTTTTTCGACGCCCTGGGAGTGAGAATGGGTTGTAATCAAGTAAACTTACTCAAGTACTTTACACCTCTGTATAACACAGAAGAGCTTCAAGTTGCTAAGTAATTTATCTCACATTATTATGAGTTCCCTCAGGAAGTTCCTACTGGTAAAATAAAGTTATTCGAAGATAGAATGTTGAAAGTGAAACTCAAGATGCGTACGTGACGTCATGACGAGCGTACCTGGTCGCGTTAGTCTTTCGATTGGCAGAGGAACTTTCAACAATTTTTCCATAAATTGGACAGGGAAGGCAGTCGGTCGAAAATGTACTTGATAAAGTTTTAAATATGGATATTTTTCTTACACAAACGCATCGATTCACTTCAGAAGGCCTTTATTAACACCCTGGAGCCGCGTGGAGCAGTTATTTGATGGGCAGATGCACTTTTTATGGACTTCAAAAACTATGAATCCAATTCTAATGCTTAGGATTAGCCTGGACTTTTGTAATATAACTATTTATATATAGTTATATAACTACGATTTTATTCGTCTGAAAGAAGAATGTCATATACACCTAGGATGACTTGAGGGTGAGTAAATTATGGGCTAATTTTCAATTTTGGGTGAACTATTCCTTTTAGCAAAATAAGCAACCTGACATTTACTATCTATATCTTTTATTTCGAATACATACAAATGTCATTTATGTCTTTTAGTTTGTCAAGAGATTTAAAGCACCATTTTTTAAGAGTGCGCATGTGCGTACGTGCTCTAGTACGTAAGAACGAATCTATGATGTCCATAATTTATAGCAAAAAATCTAGCATGAATTCGATCTCAAACTAATTCATTAAAAGCATTTATTACTCCACTCTGTGTGACATCATTAACCAACGTAGTTGAACGACAGATTTGCAACAATACGGTTTCGGGAAACAGTCACGACTAGCTAGTGGATTTCTTCCACAATGCAACAAACTATTAGCCTAGAAATCTAGACGCACCCTAGCAGCAGCAAATATAATTTGCAGCCAGGGCGTCTAGCAACTCTCCGTTGGCTTGCGAGCTGGAAACTATTCAGGCCAAACACATCATGTATAGAGTTGGTGGACGGGCTTAACATAATGACGGCAGAGTTGTGGTGGTTCCGCATGCTACTCGTAAACAAAGAAGCTGGTGAACAGTGGCCTTTCGAATCAGCTTTGGTCGCGAAAAAACAAAGCTTTTCTTTGAGAAAAGAACAAAGAATGGGACTGAAGTCCTTCTTAAGAAAGGAAGATGTGTTCTGAGTTTTGGCGACCAGATACGGCAAAAGTTTAATCTATCAACTAGCTCCGCTTCACCTTCTTCGTTGCTCTGGTTGGTTATAGCGCTATCCTAAAAGCATCCCAGGGCGTTACTGACAGACTAGGACGAGAGGTGCTGCAACAATGTAAAATATGTTAAAAATAATGGTTTTTTTTTGTTGTTGTAACATTTAATCATAAAAAAACCTATTCTAGTCAACACAATATCAAGACTTTGTAAAAGGACATAATATGGCCTCCTTAAACCCAAAGTCTAGAGTCATTCTTAACTATTATCAAACAGTTCTTTTTTTGCGCTTTGGCCACTGAAAATCAGCTATAGTTCTTTTCCTGGTGCAGTTTCCAACTGGCATGCAAGTAATAATTCAGGCTCACTTTCCAAATGAGAAGAAAGCTGTTCAAATGACTGAAATGGCAAATTATAATGCTGTTCAGAGCCTGTAGCCAACATGGCTGCAAACAATCTTGCCATCGTTCCCATTTACTGTCTGCTAACCCAGAACCCTCAGGATGTTACCATCCCATGTATCTGCATCTTTTACCGAACGCTAATTACGAATATCCGATTTCAGTCAACCCAAAAAACAAAGTTTGACTATTGCAGCTCCACTCCAAATTTCTGTGCCTGCCCAGGGGGAGACTTATGCTAATGCCATCGCTAAATCGACAGCATTGCCTTTGAGAGCACAAATCCTGTTTGCTTCTTCATGCTGACAGAATCTGAGTGAGATGTGCTTGTCCTCGAGGCCTTTGGCTCATTATAATCCACTTAAACAAATTCACTCATTTGGGGTATCAGAATTAGTATGAGCGTCGCTATATTCAGTAATTAAAGCATTGTATCATCTGTTTTGGGGATGAGGTTATCTGCAGTGGTCCCATTTGATGTGGAAATCACATTTCAGGTGAACAAACAACTTGTCCTGTGGCAGCGCTTTGATAACAGCTGTCATAATGCAAGAGATTTAATAAACCAAATAATTGAAACCTCATGCATCGGCATCACAATGCATTTAACTCACACAGTGATTTTTAGCATACCTAAATATGTCTTCGCATTATAACAAGTTGACACTTTATAACACATCAAAACATTTTAGAAAAAGTTTCCTGTCAGGATTTCAATGATAAAAAAAATCGATAAATTGTTCCAAAGTTATACATTTTCTATCCCTGTATTACTATTGTGTGCGTAATTAAATTGAATGTGCAATGGTAGTGTAGTTTAAATCTTAGCTGGTATATATATCAAATTTACTTGGAAATAATGTAATATTAAGTTCTTTAAGAGAGTACACTTTCATGACGTTAACACACTTCAAGGGATCGTTCACCCGAAATTGAAAATTAGCCCATGATTTACTCACCCTCAAGCCATCGTAGGTGTATTTGACTTTCTTCTTTCAGACGAATACAATCAGAGTTATATATATAAAATGTCCTGGCTCTTCCAAGCTTTATAATGGCATTATATTGCTGTTCTCATTCAGCAAGTGCTATGCTATGCTAATGCTACCAAATCATTGTGTAGCCAGTTAGCAAGGTGGCATTTATTGAATTAGCTAGTTAAAGCTAGCCAAGTTTCCACTACTAAAAATGTGAGATTACATGATATTACTCAAATATTTGCAGTTCAGAGCAATTCAAATGTATGATTACAAAATAAAAATCTGCAAGTTCTGCTTACTTAAACTTTATATTTCCTAACTTACATTTTTTGAGGCAACTGATTGCATACATTTTTTTTAGTTTTGCCAACTTATTTGGGTTTACAGTGCAGTGAATGGGGGTTGACATTTTTAAGCCTCAAAAAAGTGCATCCATTCATCATAAAAAAATAATCCACATGGGTTAATAAAGACCTTCTGAAGCAAAGCTATGCGTTTGTGTAAGAAAAAGATTCAACTTTATAAAGTGCTTTCTGATGTAGAGTAATCAAGTGTTCCATTTATCAAAATTTTGCATTAATTCTAATTTGTATTAGTCAGATAACTCAGTAAAAAAAGTAATATGATTACAAAACTTGTGAGGAAACTTGAGGAAAACATCGTCAGCATAACAGCAATTTTGTGATTGATTTTTGTGGTGGATATTGTTAGCTGGGATAATATTATCATGTCTTGTAGCAACAGTGGATTCAATGAGAAGTGGACCTCCTTGTCTGACTCCTTGCTGTAATTAGAATTTTGGTGCTGTTTTTGATGCCCTAGGGTGAATGTACAGTTTTTTTTATTAATTTACTGTAATACATTCCATTCAAGTGCTTTTTCTGCATTTAGTGATATTATTTCTGTATTGCTGTTTTTGATATCCATAATATTGAATAAGCAGCATGTGTTATTGAATGAGCGTTGTCCCTTGATAACCTGTTTGGTCTGGATCAATAAGATATGAAATGGCTTATTCTAATCATGCAGCTTGTGCTTTGCTGACTGTTTCAGGTTTATATATGGGATATTGGGTGGTAGTTTTTATGTATATGGGGTCTTAAAGGGATACACTATATTGCCAAAAGTATTGGGAGACTCCTCCAAATCATTTAATTCATGTGTTCCAATCACTTCCAAACTTCACAGGTGTATAAAATCAAGCACTAGGCATGCAGACTGATTCTACAAACATTTGTGAAAGAATGGGTTGCTCTCAAGAGGTCCACGTAAAATCACAGAGCTGGGTCAGTGCATGCTAAGGTGCACAATGCACAGAAGTCCGCCAACTTTATGCAGAGTCAATAGCAACAGACCTCCAAACTTTGTGTGGTCTTCAGATTAGCTCAAGAACAGTGCATAAGGAGCTTCATGGAATTCGTTTCCATGGCCGAGCAGCTGCATCCAAGGAGAATGGTACTTGCTTGACTACATTGTGCCAAGTGAAAAGTTTGGTGGATGGGGGATTATGGTGTGGGGGTTGTTTTTCAGGGGTTGGGCTTGGCTCCTTAGTTGCAGTGAAAGGAACTCTTAATGCTTCAGCATACCAATACATTTTGGACAATTTCAACATCCCATCCCTGGGGATGGCCACTTTCTGTTCCAACATGACTGCGCACCAGTGCACAAAGCAAGGTCCATAAAGACATGGATGAGCGAGTTTGGTGTGGAGGAACTTGACTGGCCTGCACAGAGTCCTGACCTCAACCCGATAGAACACCTTTGGGATGAATTAGACCGGTGAATAAGACTCTGTACTAAAGAGTGTACTACAGTGCCTGAGGGATCAAGTGCTTGTTTAAAACCAAGGTTTCAGTGATACTGTTTTTCACCATATATGTATTCGATTACTGTATAATTCTTGCTATTGTTGATTTGTGCTTTTTGTTTTATCCAAGCCCTATCTTAGATTGATATATTGCTTAAAAGTTTTGTTAAAAACATGTTACAACTGTTTATGAAAAGCCACAAAAAAGTGTCACTATCAGATTTTCTGTATTTCAAGTGTACGGATACAATGACATTCGACTGTCTTTAGCTCCTTAATACTGAGTCTAAAATTGATATGATGAAATGGCCTTATCTGAAGGCCATTGTAAAGAAGACCAAGCAGTGGATTTAGATAAGCCTCAACTGAGCGAAGCCGCAGATATCGCACGGGCGAGGTAGATCATTCTCGCACGCATTGTCATCTCTCTGCCTTTCATTCTAAAATTACACTCCCACTGTGGCTGAATCCACAAGAAACCCCAAGCTATTTGCGATGCAATTCTCACTCTGGCTTGGGTAACCTGCTTGTGCAGCGCTCTAACTCGCGGCATGTGAGAACTGCCATTTGTGTGCCATTTTCAACCTCACACCTCAGCTCGAAAGCGCGTCACTCTCCAGAGGCCGCTGTCTTAGCTGAAGAGTGGAATCATGCTTTTGCAACTGCCTGTGTCTCTCACCCCGAGCGCATAAAAGTGAGTGTGCACCTGCTGTACACAAGGCTGAATCTTTCAAAGGACTCCAGCCTTGTGCAGTGGACAAACTCTGAGTAACTCGAGGCACCGTTGGCGTATTGCAGCCATCTTTAAATTGGCTGTGCTGAGACCAGCGAAGCCGAAAATGACAGAGCGGTGGTGTCTGGAGATGGGACAAATATATCTGCTTATGTTATGCACGAAGAGATATCGTGGCCCTTCGAGCTGATAAACGTTGTTTGTTTAAACAGAACGGATCTGAAGTAAATGGAAGTGAAAGCGCGCTTTGGGCAGGATAAGATGAAACAAAGAGATGGCAGAGAACTGAATGTTCAGTCTGGGTGAATAAGTCTGTTTGCTTTCCCCATTGATAATGTTATATAGTTGTGGTACATTTGTTCACGCTCTGTTTTCTTCAGAGATTCAATGTCTTCTCAATCTGAAGTTCTCTTTTCTTATGGGTGTACGGCTACGTATTCAAGTCAGTGGTGAATGGTGCTTTATAGGAGACAAGAGGCAAAATCCTTCCGTTCTTTTATGGAACACAAAAGAAGATATGTTGAAAAATGTCTCTTTTTTTGTCCATACACTTATAAAAATAAAGGGTCTTTATTGACATTGATGGTTGAGAACCTTTAACATTCATGAATGGAATCTTTCCATTCCACAAAAAGTTCTTTAAATTATTTAAAAAAAATTCACATTAAAGCTACACTATATATTTATTTGCCGCTAGGGGTCGCTAACCTCTTATTAAACTACAACAGCGTGCCGCTAGACATTACACAGTTGTCCACGTCTGTTGCCATGGTTTCTACGGCAGTAAAAGCGGAAACCTGTGGATATGATGCCATTGACAGGTGACTCCCTCACGCGTCCTGGTTCCTTGGTTAAAATCGCAATTTTCTCACTATTTACAAATAGTTGGAAACATTGAGGATATTGTAAGTACTCAACAGAACAAAATATATAACACCGGCCTAGTGGTTTTTCTGATATTTTACTGCAAAAATCTTACATATTGTACCTTTAAGAAAATAAATGGTTCTTTTAAGAATTACCAGCAGCCATATCACCCTGTATCCCAAAACTGGTTTCCCACTGAAGCTAAGCAGGGCTGAGGCTGGTGAGTACCTGGATGGGAGACCAACTGGGAAAACTGCTCGGGTTACGACTGTAACCCTTGTTCCCTGAGTAGGGAATGAGCACTGCGTCTGGTTAGACACTTGGGGGATACTCCCTAAGCACTAGCGAATCTGAAGTCCGTATAGCCACTAAACCAATCTGATTGGCGTGCGTGATGACGTCATTGTGACGGCGTACCCGGAAGTATAAAGCGGGAGCCGGCGCACAGAAACGGCAGCTATTGCTCTGAAGCATGCGCTCCAGGCGTGCCGAGGTGTGGTGACGAGACGCAGTGCTCGTTCCCTACTCAGGGAACAAGGGTTACAGTCGTAACCCGAGCAGTTCCCTTTCGAGGGAACTCTCACTGCGTCTGGTTAGACACTTGGGGAACGAGTACCCACTAGCCCACACCGAGGGTAGCGCCTGCCCTAGTGTGAACCGGAGACCGGGCACAACTAGGACTTGAGTACCCTAGCGCCAGCACATTAGGGAGATACTTCTCCACTCCTTTTCCTTCCGTGCCCCAGCCGATGAAGGGAGGCGTCTGTTGAAACGGTTTCCCGGCAACAAGACGCTCCCAACACTGGCCCTTGGGACCTTACCGAGGGTAGTGCCTGCCCTAGTGTGAAGCTGGAGACCGGGCACAACTAGGACTAGGGAAACCCAAGCGCCTTCGGCGCCCCAGCCAATGAGGGAGACGTCTGTTGAAACGGTTTCCCGGCAACAGGACGCTCCAACACTGACCCTTGGGACCTACCGAGGGTCGTGCCTGCCCTAGTGTGAAGCCGGAGACCGGGCACAACTAGGACTAGGGAAACCCAAGCGCCTTCGGCGCCCCAGCCAATGAGGGAGACGTCTGTTGAAACGGTTTCCCGGCAACAGGACGCTCCCAGCACTGACCCCTGGGACAGAAACCAAGGTTTCTTCCATATAACTAGGGAACGAAGGCATATGCGCGTTACCCTGATCATACGAAAAAAGATTCCCTCTGGGGGAAACCCCTCGGTTTCCAACCACCACTGTCAAGGTCTCACGTGCAGCAGGTCAAAAGGTCTCCCTTGGACGCTGCTGTACTGAGCCCCAGCACTCAAAAGTGCTTCACAGTGAGGTCTCTTACTCCGCCGTCACGTGAGGCGGGGGATGTAATGCCTGAAGAACCAAGGAACTGACCAATCCTAAATTCCCTGGTTCATCCGACTCCAATGGTCTGAAGGGGGCCTCAGCCAGCCTTCGAAACCACTGCCAGATCCCAGGTTGGGAATTCTGGAACGAGCCACAGGCCGCATCTTCCCAGTCCCACAGGGTAACTGTACAACAGATGGTGTCTACCCGAGCCCATCACCCAAAGGAGTGTGGAAAGCCTTATGGCAGCCACGGACACCCTGAGTGTGGACGGGGTTGGACCCGCAGAGAAGCGATCTTGGAGGAACTCCAGCACTGAAGCCACCGGCCAGTTAACTGGGTCCACCTCACGCTCCCTGCACCAAGTGGCTCACCACTTGGGGCTGTACAGTCTCCTGAAAGATGGAGCCCTAGAACTGAGTAAGGTCTCTATCACCTCTGCCGACAGGCCAATATCTAGGTACCTGACCCCCTCAAGGGCCAGACCCAAAGGTTCCAAACCTCCGGCCAGGGGTGAAATATAGTGCCCCCTGCCTGAGTAGGGGATCCCTCCTCAGAGGAATCTGCCATGGAGGACCTGCCAGCAAAGATATGATATCCGAGAACCAAACTCGTGTCGGCCAACGGGGTGCTACTAAAAGTAGGCTGACCCCCTGTTGGCGGACTCTGTCCAGGACTCCTGGGAGCAGAACAATCGGGGGAAAAGCGTACAGACGCAGCCTCGGCCACGTCTGAACCATGGCATCCAACCCCAGCGGGGCCGGATGCGTGATGGAACACCACAGTGGACAGTGGGACGTCCCTCGAGACGCCACCACCCCTGAGTGGAGTCGCTACTCCCCGGGCCTCAGCCCCTGCCTCGACAGGATGTCTGCTCTTCTACAGTGCGCAGGACCCATGTAGAAATATTCGGAAGGCATTTTCATGCGCCGAGATACTCTACTCAGGGAACCAGCCTCTCGAGGCTGGCTTCGGGTGTTACACGAGCGTCGTCCCCAACCCCCTGAAGCGGATAACCGGCAGGAAGTGGTTGGGAACGATTCTCTATGTGCGGACGCGTTAGCTGCCCCGCCGCAAGTCCTTCCGGAGGCGGCTGGAGCAGCATGCGTTCGCGGGAAATCGATGGGGCCCGAAGCGTCATAGACGGCGGGATTACCTCGATTTCCCCGGAGCGCCGCAGAGGAAGCAACCTCGGTTGCTCCCCCGCGGGGGGGACCACTCTTGGAAGTCCAGCCGAAGCTAGGACTTCTTCCCAGAAGCCTCCCTCCCTGGAGTACGTTCCTCAGATCGCCTCCAGGAGTGAAATCGCTGCTGGGACTGCTGGTGAGAACGCCGCCTCTGTTGCCAGGCTCCTGGAGGAGGGGCTCTAGAGGCGACGCTCTCCTTCTGCACCTGCTGGTGCGAGGAGCTGGTAGACGGCTGAGGCTGCCCCCTAGGGGCCGCTTTCCCAGGCTCTGAGTGGCGAGGGAGGCACTGACGGAAGGCCGCTGACTGCATCTTCGCCTCCTGGTACCCGGCGACAACGGTCTCAACCGCATCACCAAATAGACCAGAAGGCGAAATCGGGTCTAGGAGGAAGGACTTATCCTTCTCCCTCATCCCCGACAGATTCAGCCAGAGATGCCTCTCCACCATCACCACGGAGGCCATGGCCCGGCCGATAGCACGGGCCCTCTCCCTGGTGATGCGGAGAGACAAATCTGCAGCCCTCCGTAGCTCCAGCACATCCTCCGAAGAGGGACCGTCGCCCTCATTGAGCTCTTTCAGGAGGTCAGCCTGGTAGGCCTGCAAGACAGATAATGTGTGCAGGGAACTACCAGCCCGCCCAGCCGCCATATAAGCTTCGCCCACCAACGATGAGGTGTCCCGACAGGGTTTGGTGGGCAGCTCCGGGGTTTTAAGGGACGACACAGAATCGGGGAAAAGATAACTCGTGAGAGCCTCTTCCACCCGAGGCATCGTCCCCTAGCCCGCCTCGCGCGCCCCCAGAACATTGGAATAATCCAATACGCGAGGAATACGCGAGGAATAGGGCTTCCTCCACGACCTACACACCTCGATGTGTAGGTCCGGGAAGAAAGGTAAACCCCGGCGAGGTGTTTGGACCCGGCGAGAAAGAAACCGGTCGTCCAGCCTACTAGGTGGCTGAATTTCGGCACTTCCTGTGGCCAATTGATCTTCAATTTGGCCACCGCACGAGTCAGAAACCTCAATTAGCTCCTCTTGGGTGAGTGGATGAAGCGATGAAACACTTCCTGCTTCTCCACCTGCCCTGATGCAGAGAATAAGCATCAGATCCTCAACCCCGGGGGAAGAAGCCGCAGCGCGGGCTTCCACACGGTGAGGAAGATCTTTAGAACTGTCAGACAAGGATTGGGAAAGTGCCGCAGCAGTCCCAGATCCCGCTGACAAGTCGTTCTGTGAACCCCATGGTCTGTGACACCGAGACGCCTCAGCAATCGCGGGTCCAGAACCCTGGGGCTCACAAAGCTGGCCGGCCTCATCGAACACGGCCAGTCGAGAGTGGAGCAGTCTGAGTGTGAGCAGCTTTTCCACTGACAGGCAGTTCCCTCGAGAACTGCCCGAGCATGCTCAACACCCAGACACTGCACACAAAGCAGGTGTGCATCTGAGCCCGAATAAAGCAGGGACACAGATGCACACACTGCTTAAACTCTCTCACATTCTTTTCCATCCTTTCTTTTCATTCACACACTTTTGCAACTGTGACAAACAACAGTAAATAGACAGACAATTTCAACAGAGAGCGCTATGCTGAAGAGCAATAACTGCCGTTTCTGTGCGCTGGCTCCCGCTTTATACTTCCGGGTACGCCGTCACGATGACGTCATCACGCACGCCAATCAGATTGGTTTAGTGGCTATACGGACTTCAGATTCGCTAGTGCTTAGGGAGTATCCCCCAAGTGTCTAACCAGACGCAGTGAGAGTTCCCTCGAAAGCTCATTCAAAATCCCAGGATGTCCTTCGATAAAGAGTAGGGGTGTAACCCCGGCATCCTGGCCAAATTTGCCCATTGGCCTCTGTCCATCATGGCTTCATCACTCCGTCTCCTCTCCACCAATCAGCTGGTGTGTGGTGGGCGTTCTGACGCAAAATGGCTGCCGTCGCATCATCCAGGTGGATGCTGCACATTGGTGGTGCATGGAGAAGATTCCCCCCTTCTATATGTAAAGCGCTTTGAGTGCCTAGAAAAGCGCTATATAAATGTTACAAATTATAATTAACAAATTAATTGTTAACCGAAAGGTCCTTTGAGGAACCAAAAATGGTTATTCTACAGCATTGCAGCGAAATCCAAACTTTTGGAATCTTTATTTTTAAGTGTGTACCAGCATCTGAGTGAAGAAAATTCAAGGCTAATCGTGAATTATGTCATTTTGACATATGCCATTCAGTAAAATGAGCAGGATTAAATTAGTAGTTGAATTTTGCTCACTTATCTCTGTATAACTGAGTTTACATATAGTTGAAGAATTTGTATTTTAGCTAATAAAATGTCAGACATACTTCTAATTTTAAAATTATTACCCTAACTTAAATTCAAAATCAAAAAGTCATTAAGTCAAGTAATTCTGAATTACACTTTGCATTGTGGTGTTTTGGTTAGTTTTTTTAGTATGTTCTGCCTGCATGGATATTATATTTTTTTAGTGAAGCTATTGAAAATAAAATACTGTATAAATATTAGATGAAAAACTTGAGCTTAAAACACTAAAATGAAAATTTGAAATGGTGGCTTGTAACTATAAAAAATAAGTTGAGACCTACCTAACATCACTAAAATTGAAACAAATTTGAAATAAAATAAATAAAAGCTAAATAGAAATATTAACCCATAAATGCATGAATATTTTGCCAATCATTATTACATATTCGGGTCTTTAGTGACCCGAATCTATCTCTAACTCTGATGGATTTCTACCTGTCGCGGTAATATAAAACAAGTTTTCAAGTTTTTCTGATGATATTTCCTATTCTTTTGTTTTCTGCCTGCTGTAACTATGAGTGAAACGTAACTTCATCATTGTGTATCAGACATTATTCAGTCATCAAAGATTCAGTTATTGTTGTGCAGAAAAAATATACTTACACTGTTACACACCTCGGGTCGTTAATGACCCTATACAATTTTTACAAAAAGTGAGTAGGAAAACAGGCATTCTTTTATCATTTTTTAAATTATTATATTGTTTATAATGAATTGTTTGAGGAATACTAAGAAATTGATGTCTAACTTTAAAAAATGAATGAGGAGGAGGGTATGACGTCATGGGTCACTAAAGACCCAAGGTATGCGTTAAACTAATAAAAATGACAAAAGCACATAACAAAATTATTAAAGCTTACAGGAAGGAAAACTGAAAATATAAAGACAAAAGCGCATTCTAAATATTAATTCACATCCTTTGCTCTTTATTTTGTTGCTAGCACTAGTGCTAAAAAGTGCCCTGTGGAAAAATAGGGAAAGAAATGTGAAATTGTGTGTTTATATATGGATAAAATAAGAACCTGGCAACCAGGAACGTATAGAAGACTTGAAGGCAGCTATGGCATATGCGCTAACAGCGACTCAATGGCTGTGACCTGTTATTAATGCTTTTGAATGTCACACTGTGACAAATTATTTAGACAAACACATAGAATGTATATTCAGTCATCATGATGTTGTCTTCCCGTGGCCAGACCGGAGGAGGAGGAGGATGACATCTGTCTGTCAAACAAATAACTCTGACATTTGTGCACCTTTCTCTAGGTACCCCAGATCAAACAGCAGTAGCCGTGCATGAAGCCAACCTGAGAAAACATCAGGATTACTAAATAAATAGCACCTCGGTAGACAAAACCTGCTCCCATTGCGGCATGGCATTAAAACCATGAACCTGGTGCATATTTACATACAGCTTAGCAGCCAGATCTGATCATTAATTAAATTGTGTTGAAAATGAAGCACATCCGGCAGATCTAAAGGAAGTGCTAATAAGATGTTTTTAAAGCATGCAATGGTTTCAAAATGCACATGTAAAATGAAGTTTGTGTTTTAGAACAAAATGGGAAAGTATCTTGTTCAACACCTTTCCACGGAAGGCGGTCGGACGAAAGTTTACTTGATAAAATTATAAATATGAATCTTTTTCTTACACAAACAATGTCACGCAGAGTGGATTCACTTCAGAAGGCCTTATTAACACCCCGGTTTGATTTCTGTGGAGCACGTTATTTGACGGACAGATGCACTTTTTATGGACTTCAAAAACAGAGCAACTATGAATCCAATTCTAATGCTTGGATTAGCCTGGACTTTTGTAATATAACTATTTATATATAGTTATATAACTACGATTTTATTCGTCTGAAAGAAGAATGTCATATACACCTAGGATGACTTGGGGGTGATTCAATTATAGGCTAATTTTAATTTTTGGGTGAACTATCCCTTTAAGATAAGGATTTATTAAGTCCACATGTCATGCAAACAAGAAACTATGCTTCTAACCACAGGTCGAGAGCTGTTGTTGCCACCACACAAGTTTGGGATGCTGTTTGCGAATGTTCGTTGGAACTATGGTTCTCTTACGAGAGGTTCTCTCGTATTGCGTAAGTTCCTTACGCTATGGGAAAGTATTCTTTCTTCGAGATTTCTGAAAAACCCAAAATTATCCTTAATTTTGTAACATTGTCAACGCAGTGCGGCAGCCTGGCAGACCATAGCAGGCTATTCCAGCGTGCTATTGGCTGCTCTGCTGGCAACTGCAGCAGCCTAATGGTGAGCCCGCGTGACGTGGCGACCAATGAGGGCGCTTCGCGCCCACCTGGCTTCATTTGCCTACAGGTGGGGCGTGGCCACGTGTATATAAGCAGGGCTCACGGGCTGCATATTCGATTTTCTTTTCTTCAGCGAAGCCCTTCGCATCGCTGGATCTGGAACCCGCCGCCGTGATCGTGCAGACGAGCAAGCAGAGGACAGCGCCTGGAGAAGCCGGCAGCATCGCGCCACCTTCAGCCATCCGTGCCTGCTCTGCTATCCGGCAGCATTATATCCTTTCATTGCACGTGTTCTCGCCGTTGCGTCACACGTTTCATAAAAGAGCACAAGCGTTTTTATCAAAACGCCTCGTTCCACCTGCGGCTCGTGCCACGTGCAGCTCAGCACCAGAGACCGCCATGTGTCTGCGCTCTCTGTCTGGGCCGTGACCACGCTGCCGCCGCACTCCTCGCGGGCGAATGCCCTGAGTGTGAGGAACTCTCTATGTCGACCCTGCGGGCTCGACTCGAGCAGTTTTATGACGACATCACTCCGCTGTTCCCCCCCTCTGTTCAAGCCGCGCCACCGCGCCGCTTACAAGAGATGGTTGAAATGAACGGTCTCGGAGCGAGCCTCCTCCCCCTCTATTCAAGCCGCGCCACCGCGCCGCTTACAAGGGATGGTAGGAATGAACGGTCTCGGAGCGAGCCTCCTCCCCCTCTGTTCAAGCCGCGCCGCTTACAAGGGATGGTAGGAATGAACGGTCTCGGAGCGAGCCTCCTCCCCCTCTGTTCAAGCCGCGCCACCGCGCCGCTTGCAAGGGATGGTAGAAATGAACGGTCTCGGAGCGAGCCTCCTCCCCCCTCTGTTCATGCCGCGCTGATGCGCCGCTTATATACAAGGGATGGCAGAAATGCACGGTCCTGCAGCTCTCTTTACGTTACAAGAGAGCTGTTCCACCCTCGCGCACATTTTTCAGTCCCCTCATGAGTTCAGGCGACTGGAATTGTTCATATTGCTGTACACGAGCCTGTTAAGACACGCACGCCAGCAAACATACGCCGTCATGAGACATGACGCTGACATATGCTCTCCAACGAACCCGCACTCCCCCCTGTTGGACCGCGCAGATTGCGCCGTTGACAAGGAATGTGAGTGCGCACGGTCACGAGCACGTTCAGCGCGCACGTGCGCGCGCCGCACTCACCGGGAAATTAACAGAGGGTGTTTTCGTCCCGCTGTGGCCGGACGAACCGCCATTCTCTAGCATTTCTCAGCCCCCTCTCCAGTTCAGGCGGCTGGAAATATTACTATTGCAGTAACTAGCCTGTCTTTTATGCACGCACGACTGCCAACAAGCACGAGGACGTACTGCTGTATGCTCGCGCTAACTGAACGCTATTGTGTCCCTCCCGGTAGCACAGTGGCAAAATCAGCGGCTGAAACGCCGGAGACCCGAGTTCGACCCCAGCTCTCGCGGCAGATAAAAATGTTTTACTGTCCGCTTCCCCGGGCTCGCGGCCAGCTTTTCTTACATACAGGAAGCTAACTCGCACCACGTGGTGCTCGAGTATTTTTGGACGTCTATACATAAGGAGAGAAAAGACGGTTAAGTCCCGCTGCGGCCGGACCACCGTTAAAACTCTGTTTTTCCTGTCAGTCCCCACTCCTGTGGCTACTGCAGATGTTTTCCACGCAGCCTACGAGCCGGCGAACTCGCCCTCTCGCCTGTTTCCAACTGTAGCCCCTCCAAAGTCCTCCTAGCAGAGGGGGGAAGCGACGGCTAAGTCCCGCCGTGGTCGGACCACCGTCAAAACTCTTCTTCCTGTCAGCCCCCACTCCCGTGGCTGCTGCAGATGGCTCTCACGCAGCAAACGAGCCGGCAAAACTGCCCTCTCGCCTGTCTACAACCGCCGTTTTTATGACGAACCAGAGAAATCACGAAGTTGCCTTTTTTCTGGTTGCACGGCTCACGCCGTATGTGTTTTCAAATGCAGTAAACGTGCCCACTTTTGTGTTCACCCCTGCACCCAAGCACCACAAATCCCGTGTCTCTCACTCACATAAAGCGGCCACCGGCCGCTCGAGTGCTAGAGTTAGGTCACGTGTCTGCTTATTTGCGCCCACGCCTAATCACCACACGCGCTGTCACACAGCCACTCTTAACCGGTCATGTTCCACGCGTAAGAGTTGTGCCCGCTCAAACGCGCTCACACATTTTCGCGAACATTCTGCCCCCGGCGCCATGCGCCGCGCCACACACCATTTGTTCTCCGCCCAAGGTGGCCGGAACGACGAGTGTAGGGCCACACACAAGCCACTCCCTGCTCGAAGCGGCAGAGATACAGTGTGTAGGGCGGAACACAGCACAGAGAGCGCGCGCACTGCGCCCGCCCCTCCTATACAGGCCGTTGAACCCGCGAAGCGCGGCGTTTCGAGCCCGGAGGCCGTTCTATCCCGTGTGGCACACGCGAGAGCGTGGGAAGCCATTCCAGGTGTATCAGAATGGGTGCTGAAAACAGTGAAGCACGGCTACACTCTGCAGTTCGCTCGCCGCGCTTCTGTGCGCGTACGGAGACGGGAGTGAGCGAGGAAGTAGCACATCTACTTCGAGCGGAGATAGCCACACTGCTGTGCGAAGGGGCTATAGAACCGGTTCCCCATTCTATGAGCGAGTCAGGCTTTTACAGCCGGTATTTTCTCGTGCCAAAAAGGGTTGGGTCGCTCAGACCGATTCTGGATCTGAGGCGTCTGAACAAAGCTCTTATGAGAAGATCGTTCAAGATGCTCACGACCAAGCAGATCCTCGCGCATATTCGCCCGAGAGACTGGCTAATCTCCCTAGATTTGAAAGACGCATATTTTCAAATCAAGATAACGCCGCGTCATAGGCCATTCTTACGATTCGCCTTCGACGGCCAGGCTTATCAATACACCGTCCTTCCGTTCGGCCTGTCACTAGCACCCCGTACATTTACGAAGTGCATGGACGCGGCCCTCGCTCCCCTGAGAAGTCGAGGGATGCGAGTGTTGAACTATCTGGACGATTGGCTCATCCTGGCGCAGTCAGAGGCCGAGCTCCTCGCCCACAGGGCAATGCTGCTCAGCCATCTGGACAGCCTGGGGCTCACGGTCAATTGGACCAAGAGCTCATTAGTGCCCACGCAATCAACCTCATTTCTGGGTTTGAATCTGGACACTGTGGCAATGTCAGCCCGCCTGTCACCCCAACGCGCGCGCCAAGTTCGGCGCATGGATGCGTACTTCCGGCCGGGCAAAATCGCACCTCTCAAGCTCTTTCAGAGGATGCTGGGACGTATGGCCTCAGCTGCAGCTGTGCTCCAGCTGGGCTTAATGCGCATGCGCCCGCCGCAATGCTGGTTAAACGCCCGAGTGCCTCACAGAGCCTGGGCGTCCGGAGGCTTCAGGATCAGAGTGACTCAGGGCTGCGTTTCAGCCCTAGAGCCCTGGTTAGTAGCCGACTGGTACCAGCGGGGAGTGACGATGGGAGCCATCTCACACCGCAAGGTCATCTCGACGGACGCCTCCACCACGGGTTGGGGCGCCGTTTTCGAGGGCAGATCGGCCTCGGGCCTCTGGTCGAGCGGGGAAAAGCTCCTACACATAAACTGTTTGGAGATGATAGCGGTAGAGAACGCGCTCAAGCAGTTTCTCCCGCTTATGCGAGGACACCACGTGTTGGTCCGGTCGGACAATACCACAGTGGTGCCCTATGTGAACCGGCAGGGCGGTGTCAGGTCCAGGTGTCTGGACAATCTGACAGAACGCCTGCTCGTGTGGGCACACAGCTCGCTGCGCTCGCTGAGAGCTGCGCACGTACCGGGCCACCTCAATGTGGGCCCGGACAAGCTGTCCAGGGGCCTCATTCTCCCAGGAGAATGGTCCCTGCACCCTCAGACAGTCCAGCTGGTATGGCGCCTATTCGGCAGAGCGGAGCTCGACCTCTTTGCAACAAAAGAGAACGCCCGCTGCCCGAGGTTTCTGTCCAAAAGCGAGGATGCGCTGTCCCAACCTTGGCCCAGCCTCCCGCTGTATGCTTTCCCGCCGATTTCCCTATTGCCCCAGGTCATAGCGAAAATCAGGGAGACGCGCCACCTGGTGCTCCTTATAGCGCCGCGCTGGGAGAACCAGATTTGGTACCCAGAGCTGGTGAAGCTGTCGCACTCACCCCCCTGGCCAGTTCCGCTGAGAGCAGACCTCCTCTCTCAAGCAGGAGGGTCAGTTTGGCATCCCCATCCAGAGCGTTGGTCTCTGCATGTATGGGTGACCAACGGATACCCGTTGACCTGCCCGAAGGGGTTATGAACACGATTTCACACTCTAGAGCCCCCTCGACGAGGCGGTTATATAGTTCTAAGTGGTCGGTGTTCACTGAGTGGTGTGTTTCCAAGGGATTGGACCCACAGCAATGTGGGGTCCAGCGGGTGCTCTCCTTCCTCCAAGAGCTTTTGGAACTGGGCAGGTCCCCTTCCACGCTCAAAGTGTATGTGGCGGCTATAGCAGCGTTCGCTCAGACGACGCTAGGTAGCACGCTAGGAAGGAACGAGCTCATCATCCGTTTCCTCAGAGGAGCCAGACGGATGAATCCCCCGCGGCCCCCATCGGTTCCTATATGGGATCTGGCCTTGGTCCTAGAGGCCCTGAAGGCCCATCCTTTTGAACCGCTCGAGACTGTGGAACCAAGGTTCCTTTCGCTAAAAACCGCGTTCCTGATAGCTCTGGCTTCAGTGAAACGCGTGGGGGATCTACACGCGCTCTCAGTGAGCCCGACGTGTATGGAGTTCGGTCCTAATGACTCTAAGGTCATTCTCAGACCGAGGCATGGTTATGTCCCCAAAGCGATTGGCACTCCCTTCAGGGCGCAGATTATCTCCCTCTCGGCTCTGCCAGCATCCGACGAGGGGGACGGTGGCAATATCCTCTGCCCTGTCAGGGCATTGAGGGTTTATGTCACACGCTCCGCCGCCTTCAGGCGTTCTGAGCAGCTATTTGTTTCGTTTGGTGGGCGCACTAAAGGTCTCGCCTCCTCGAAACAGACCCTTTCCAGGTGGATAGTGGACGCGATTGCAACTGCATACGCTTCCAAACACCTGCAGTGCCCGCTAGGTGTCAGAGCACACTCCACCAGAGGCATGGCCTCTTCGTGGGCTTGGGCCAGAGGGATTTCCATCCACGATATCTGTATGGCGGCAGGCTGGGCCTCCCCGTCTACGTTCGTGAGATTTTACAATCTGGAAGTTCCTGCCTTACAGGCGAAAGTGTTACCAGTTCAATAGGGCTGTTGGTCCTGCCCAGTGATTCTGCGCAGACATAGCTCACATACTGGTAGTAAGTTCGGTACTAGGCTCATGTGAATTTGAAGGAGACCGGCGGTGCCGTTTCCTCATTTACGAGACGAGCTGTTGTGAGTTTGAAGGTGACCGGGCGGTGCCGTTACCTCACTCATATAACAAAATATTGTGAATTTGAAGGCGACCGGCGTTGCCGTTCCCTCATTCATGAGACAAGGTGTGGTGAATTTGAAGGAGACCGGCAGGTGCCGTTCCCTCATTCATGGGACAGGGTGTTGTAACCACCCGTTGTAACCACCCGTCAGTTCGAATGAAGTGTCTGTAGATGTGGTGGCCCGTTTTCCTTACCGGCCACCCTGCCCGAGCAGTGTTATGGTCCCCGGTTCCCTGGGATACATATGCTGTACGCGAGGCGCGCACGGCGTTGACAATATGTTCCCGTAGCGTAAGGAACTTACGCAATACGAGAGAACCTCTCGTAAGAGAACGATACTCGGTTACTTAACGTAACCTCGGTTCTCTCTAGAAGAGGGAACGAGTATTGCGTTCCTTGCCGTGCGCCCCGCGGGCTTTTACGCTTCAGAACTACGAAAACCGAATATGCAGCCCGTGAGCCCTGCTTATATACACGTGGCCACGCCCCACCTGTAGGCAAATGAAGCCAGGTGGGCGCGAAGCGCCCTCATTGGTCGCCACGTCACGCGGGCTCACCGATAGGCTGCTGCAGTTGCCAGCAGAGCAGCCAATAGCACGCTGGAATAGCCTGCTATGGTCTGCCAGGCTGCCGCACTGCGTTGACAATGTTACAAAATTAAGGATAATTTTGGGTTTTTCAGAAATCTCGAAGAAAGAATACTTTCCCATAGCGTAAGGAACTTACGCAATACTCGTTCCCTCTTCTAGAGAGAACCGAGGTTACGTTAAGTAACCGAGTATCGTTTCGGGAAACACAGACTCGTTGAACTATGTTGATAACGACGGAATTTGCGACCATAGTTGGCTAACGATGCTTTTGGAAAACGCACCCTTGTTTAGTTCCTTTCTCTATGAAGTCCCTCCTTCCAAAAAGCACAATGTGCTCTGATTGGTCAGCTGGGCCAGTGTGTTGTGATTGGTCAACCGCTTAAAGCATGTTTGGGAAATGTCAGGCCCCTCATAAGCACAAGTGAATACAACTCAACCAGGACTCGCCCCTTTGTTTGCGCATGCCTTGAGCTGGAATTATTTAAATGAGGAATATTGTAACGTGTTTATTCCCGGAAGAAAAATCAAGACTATTTTAGAGGTGTTTCAGGGAGTTCAGAAACAGTGCGCACTGATATAGAGAATAACTCCCTTTTGGAGTGATTTTGTGCTTTGTAACTTCACAGACCTTGCTCAAACAGCAACAATACACACTAAAGTCCTTATTAATAATCATTTGTTGAATTGACATCTCTTTATAGAGTTAGAGAAGAACAAAGGCAAGAAAATCCCTGTAAGCATAAACAAAAACCTGCACATTTAATGTTTGTTTAGTATTACGAGGAATTATTTTAAAGGAACTAATTTTTATTACTATAATTTTTATTTTTTAATAAGTCATCATTTACTCACCCACATGTCACTGCAAACACTTCTGCCTTTTTTATACAGAACAGAAAAGGTGCATTTCTGAAGAAAATTCTGGCAATTTTCCATATAATGAAAGTGAGTAAGGACTGGAGTTTAACTCTTTAGTTTTCAGTAGCGTGACAATGTGTAGCTGTTTTTGTGTCATATAAATACTGCTCAGATTGCAGAAATAAATTCTCTCATCTCATTATAAAAATTGTTGTTGTTGTTGAAAGAAAACACTTATTCAACAAGGAGGCATTCAATTGATCAAAAGTGATAAATTATAATGTCACGAAAGTTTTCAAACAAATCTCAATATTTCGATTTATAATAATAATACAAGGAAGTGTTTTCTTGAGCAGTAAATCAGCACATTACAATGATTTCTGAAGGATTTCTGAAGGATACTGGAGAAATGATGCTGAATACAGGCGTTGCATCACAGGAATAAATTACATTTTACAATATATATATATATATATATATATATATATATATATATATATATATATATATATATATATATATATATATATATATATATTCAAAAAGAAAACAGTTATTTTAAATTGTAATAACATTTCATAATATTACTGTTTACTGTATTTTTTTATCAAATACATTCTGCCTTGCTGAGACTTCTTTCAAAAACATATATATCTATATATATATACAGTGAAGAAAAGAAGTATTTGAACACCCTGCTATTTTGCAAGTTCTCCCACTTAGAAATCATGGAGGGGTCTGAAATTGTCATCATAGGTGCATGTCCACTGTGAGAGACATAATCTAAAAAAAAAAATCCAGAAATCACAATGAATGATTTTTTAACTATTTATTTGTATGATACAGCTGCAAATAAGTATTTGAACACCTGAGAAAATCAATGTTAATATTTGGTACAGTAGCCTTTGTTTGCAATTACAGAGGTCAAACATTTCCTGTAGTTTTTCACCAGGTTTGCACACACTGCAGGAGGGATTCTGGCCCACTCCTCCACACAGATCTTCTCTAGATCAGTCAGGTTTCTGGCCTGTCGCTGAGAAACACAGAGTTTGAGCTCCCTCCAAATATTCTCTATTGGGTTTAGGTCTGGAGACTGGCTAGGCCACGCCAGAACCTTGATATGCTTCTTACAGAGCCACTCCTTGGTTATCCTGGCTGTGTGCTTCGGGTCATTGTCATGTTGGAAGACCCAGCCTCGACCCATCTTCAATGCTCTAACTGAGGGAAGGAGGTTGTTCCCCAAAATCTCACAATACATGGCCCCGGTCATCCTCTCCTTAATACAGTGCAGTCGCCCTGTCCCATGTGCAGAAAAACACCCCCAAAGCATGATGCTACCACCCCCATGCTTCACAGTAGGGATGGTGTTCTTGGGATGGTACTCATCATTCTTCTTCCTCATATCATACAAATAAATAGTTAAAAAATCATATACTGTGATTTCTGGATTTTTATTTAGATTATGTCTCTCACAGTGGACATGCACCTACGATGACAATTTCAGACCCCTCCATGATTTCCAAGTGGGAGAACTTGCAAAATAGCAGGGTGTTCAAATACTTATTTTCCTCACTGTATATATATATATATATATATATATATATATATATATATATATAAACTACGAACATTTGAATGGAAGTGCATTTTTAAATAATATTTTATATGTATTACAAAAACTCCAGCCTGCCCGAAAGTCACAGACATCGCAGGCAATTCAATTTTTTAATGCAGAATAAAACTTTGGTGTAGTATCATAGCACCATATGCTATCTACGATGACTCACTGATTTGTTTCAGGTGTTAATTGCATCTTTAGTATATAATAACCTACAGATTTACATTACATTAGCTCTCTCAGAGCATTCGAGGCGTCGTGTGCTGCTGAAAAGCTCTAATCCCTACAGCAGCGGCAGTATAATTCCTACAATCAAAGCGCAACAAAAGAAGACAAAAAAAGCACACTTACATTCATGAATACTTGATTATAGACACTGCTGTCCTCATGTTACAGCAATTTCTTCTGTGGTTCTAGCAGCCGCTAGATGGATTAGGTCTGCCCACCACTTTTTTTTTAGCTTTGAAAAATGCTGTTTGTCACCTAAAGAGGCCCATTCAATGTGATCTAATGCCCCGCGCTGACCATAAGAAGCTAATGGAGGAGGATTTAGTGTCAACTTCTTGTCCTCTGCTAATATTTTTCCATGCTACTCAATGGTGCCCTAAACTACGATACTTATTCAGTCTGAAAATGTATCTAGCGGCACACTTTTAAAAAATTATGTTCCTCTCCTGCCTTCCCTCGCTGTCTAATTATCCAAAGACGGCCTACATCACATAGCACATGAACCAGCAAGTTAAATCCACAGAGACTAGAGACTTGAGCTATATGCTAGAAAAACAGTGTGAGCATTAGACACATGGCTATAATGGCAACGGTTTAGAATATAGCAATTTTTTGCTAATGGAAAATGGTTTCCATATTAAAACAAAACAGATTTTTCATTTAATAAAATTAAGTAAAAAAAAAAAATAATATATATATATATATATATATATATATATATATATATATATATATATATATATATATATAAATAATCATAACACCATAAAATAGCACTAATTACTACAATTCAATTCAATTACAATTAAAAATAATTATTTCAATTAATAAAATATAATGAACCATTTTAAATATATAAAAAAAGTTATTATTTTTAACTGAGAGAATGGATTAAAGGGTCATCAACCTGGAAAACTTAAATCATTGATATTCAATGTAAAATAAAATAAAATAAAAAAAATTTTAAAGCCAGTGAATTAAAGGGTCATACAACCTGAAAAAACTATTTATTATTAATGTAAAATAAAATTAAAACGTTTGTTCTAAATTTTAAAGATTAAAATCTAAACAATATTTATATATTAATTAGTAATGCCTATTTTATAGATAAACCAGTGAATTAAAGGGTCATAACACCTGAAAACACAAATTATTACCATTCAGTGTATAATAAAATTAAATATTAAAAATAAGTATTTCCAATAATAAAAATAATAAAAACATTTAAATATTAAAATTTAAAATACAAAAATATATAATGCTTAAGCAATGCTTTTTTTTTAAATAAGCAAGTAGATTAAAGGTTTCAAAAAACTATTTATTAATATTTAATGCAAAATAAAAAATATATTAATAATAATATATTTTAAAAACAAATGAAAAGTAATGCATATTTTTAATTAATTTTAGATATTCAATTCTAAAAAGAAAATAAAACAAAAATAATATAAGTAATGCCTATTTGAACATGAATTAATGGGTCATAAAACCGGAAAACATAAATTACTACCATTCAACGTATATTAAAATTAAATTTAAATGTAAAATTAAATTTAAATATTTATTTACAAAATATTCTACATTTTAAATATTAAAATCTAATAATATATTAATATAAGTAATGCCTTTTTTTATTTTATTTTTAGATAAGCCACAGAATAAAAATAAAGGTCATGAAAACCAAAAATTTCAGTTTTCGAGATGTTAACACCTCAAAACATTAAAAACAACACAATATGAGTTCAAATTCTGATGCATTATGCTTGAAGCCATATATCTAATGCAGCATAACAGTTTCTCCATCAGTTGTCACGTTTTCATCATTGCACATTATATAGTGCCAAACCTACCCCAGTAAGCACTTCATAAATGAAAGAGCACATGAAATGAGAGAGGTGGAAAAAGGGATGCTATGTCCCTCTTAAAGAAGCCCTGACTCAGGTTTGGAAGTCTTATGAATCTCTTTCTTGGAGGAAATGGGACGAAGTCACATCCCCCAGTCGCAGGAAGAGGTAAGCGCTCTATGTGATTAGCAATTCTGTGTGGAACTCCATGCACATCCTGGTTCTTTTTGATCATGGGCCTTTGGAAGATGTGCAGAGAAAACAGCTGATGGTGTAGTCTATGAAATGCAGACTAAAGCCTGGGATGAAAATGAACTGGTCGCATTATCGTCAGCCAAGCGCACAGAATGTGCCACAACATTCTTCAAACTCCGTCAGACAGCTACCTGTGGTATTTGGCTGGCATTTACAAATTTTGCCTCTGGTTAAGGTAAAAAATAAAGAAATAAAAGCAGAAGCCGGGAAATGCAAGCAGGAAATATGTGACAATTAAAGAAAGCCGCCTCCATCCCAAACAGACTGGGTTATGTAAGACGTGCAGGATAAGAGACAAAGCCATCCATCACAAACCTGCAAATTACCAATTGAAATGCTTGAAATGAACAATGCTCGAGAAGAAATGTAAACAAGACCATGGTACATTTCATCACAAATCACTGGATTTTCAGTGTACAGCAGGGGTCAACAACCATAGGAACATGCAAGTATAAACAAAATAGCAGACAAGACAAGATACTAATAAAAAATTAATTCATTCAAGCAAATAAATACATATTTATCTGGTTTCCGTGGCTGTAATGAAGCGCACAACGATAGGAATAGGAATCATAAACGTGAACCAAACCACTTTAAACACAATACCGGACACAGAACTGAGGAAACGTCTCGGTTACGTGGTAACCCTCGTTCCCTGAAGGAGGGAACGGAGATGTACGTCGGACGAATTGGGATCACTTCAGGGAGCCCCTATCAGCTATAGATAACAGGCCAATGGGCCATTGGCGTGCAAGATTTGCTTCTTGCGCTCCGCCCCGCACTGCAGGTATAAACAGGAAGCGACAGCAGCACACTATTGTTTTTCACTGAAGAGCCGAACTAGTGACTTGGTCATGCAGTGATGGTACAGCAACTGTGGTGACGGGACGTACATCTCCGTTCCCTCCTTCAGGGAACGAGGGTTAAAAGAGCACATACGTAACCGAGACGTTCCCTTTCAGTTGGTCACGTTTGACGTACATCGGACGTCACCGACGAATTGGGATCCCTTTGGAAAACGCCACAGTTACCACCACTTCCAGCACCCAGCGAAGAGCCCCTCAGACCCCGTCTGTTCCGGGCGGGAAAACTCATGCAGGGAGAGTCACACTGCTGTTCTGCAAGACCCACTCAGCAGACTATTGAATAACGCTGGGAAGCGTGCCCGGAGGGACGCTGCGGAAGCCACATCATGCCCGGAGGGAGTTACAATGTGGAGAATATACGTATGGAATGGCCTTGGGCAGTGCAACATACGGAAGTCCCAGGGGTGGCTCCGGCCAATTACGGCAGGAGAACAACACCGCACTGGGACGGCAGAGGAGCTCTGCAGAGGGAAAAACACAAGCTCCCGCAGGGAGCTGTACCGTGGAAGAATACACATATGGGACCGCCGTGGGGGTCACAACATATGGAACCCAGCCTAACACAAGTTCTACAAATGCATACGAGTGTTAAACCTGGCATCGGATGCTCAGCCACATCCGACTGCCGTGGGGTGCAGAGGACTCGACAGGGTTCACCTATCCTCGACTGGAGCAGATAAGCGCATGTATTCATTCCATGGGGAAGGGAATGGCGCAGCAAGCCAACACTAGAACGAGCACTCCGGTGTTACTGACTATGGGAAGCGAGCACAAGGGAAGCTACCGGCTCTACAAGCAGGCTATAGAATCTAGCGAACGTGTTAGGTGTCACCCAGCCAGCAGCTCTACAATATCTGTCAGCGAGGCGCCACGAGCCAACACCCAGGAAGAAGCAACACCCCAAGTGGAGTGGACTCTTAACCCAAGCGGACAGGGCACGTCTTGCGTTTCATACACCAAGACGATGGCACCCACTATCCAGTGGGCCATCCTCTGTTTGGAGACAGCCTTTCCCTTCTTCTGTCCTCCGTAACAGATGAAGAGCTGCTCTGAGGTACTGAAGCTTTGCGTTCTGTCGACGTAAGTCCGCAGGACGCGGACCGGACAGAGAAAAGCAAGGGCTTGGTCGGCCTCCTCCGAAGGCAGCGCTTGCAGGCTCACCACCTGGTCCCGGAAGGGAGTGGTGGGAACCTTGGGCACATATCCAGGCCGGGGTCTCAGGATTACATGAGAGTTACCAGGCCCGAACTCCAGGCACGAATTGTCGACCAAAAATGCCTGCAGGTCCCCTACCCTCTTGATAGAGGCCAATGCAGTCAGGAGTACTGTCTTTAGAGACAGGATTTTCAACTCTGCAGACTGCAAGGCTCAAAGGGCGCTCTCTGTTGTGCGGTTAGCACCAGAGTTAGGTCCCAAGAGGGTATCAATCAATCAATCAAATCAAATCACTTTATTGTCACTCTACCATATGCACAAGTGTAACAGTAGGTGAAATTCTTAGGTGCAGTCCGAGCAAACATAGTAGTCATGACATGACATTACACATCTGATGCGCACACAATTACTCACAGCACAGTATACACTACAATAAACAGTAAATAATTTACACAATGTGAGTGTAGTTCTCACAGCTTTAAACAATATATACACATACTTACAATATACATATACTTTAAACAATATACACTAAACATACACTAAACAATATACATTACACTATAATAATAATAATAATAATAATAATAATAATAATAATAATATACAATGTATAGTATACAATATTATTCACAAATTGAAATCCGAAGTGCAATAGATGCTGTATGATAAATAAATGTGTATATAATGTGTGTGTATCTACAGTGGGTTGTGCTGAGTGATATTCTGTCCAGTGTGTGTTATGATACTGATGGATCAGGAGTTAAGTAGTCTAATTGCTTGTGGGAAGAAGCTGTTCTGGAGTCGGCTGGTGCGTGTTCTGATGCTGCGGTACCGTCTGCCTGATGGCAGCAGTGAGAGCAGCCCATGGTTCGGGTGGCTAGAGTCTCTGATGATCCTCTGAGCTCTCTTCACACACCGCCTGGCGTAAATGTCCTGGAGGGAGGGAAGCTCACCTCCGATGATGCAGCTGGCCGTGCGCACTACCCTTTGCAGGGCTTTGCGGCTGCGGGCGGTACTGTTGCCGTACCAGGTGGTGATGCAGCCAGTTAGCAGGCTCTCTATGGTGCTGCTGTAGAAGCGTGTGAGGATGTGGCGGTTCATTCCAAACCTCCTCAGCCGTCGCAGGAAGAAAAGGCGCTGATGAGCCTTCTTCACAACGGCCTCGGTGTGGACGGACCATGAGAGTTCCTCTGTGATGTGGACACCGAGGAACTTGAAGCTGCTGACTCTCTCCACCGGTGCTCCATCGATGGTGATGGGTGGTGTGCTCTCTCATTCCTCCTGAAGTCGACCACCAGCTCCTTGGTCTTGCTGACGTTGAGGGAGAGGTTGTGCTCCTGACACCACCGTGTCAGAGTGTGCACCTCCTCTCTGTAGGCCGTTTCATCATTGTCAGTGATGAGACCTACCACCATCGTATTGTCAGCAAACTTGATGATGGAATTGGAGCTGTGGGTTGCCACACAGTCATGTGTATACAAGGAGTACAGGAGCGGGCTGAGAACACAGCCCTGAGGGGCTCCAGTGTTGAGAGTCAGTGATGTGGAGATGTTACTGCCCATTCTGACCACCTGGCGTCTGTTTGACAGGAAGTCCAGGATCCAGCTGCATAACAAGCTGTTTAAGCCTAGAGCCCGGAGTTTCCCGTCAAGTATGGAGGGCACAATGGTGTTGAATGCTGAGCTGTAGTCTACAAACAGCATTCTCACATATGTGTTCCTCTTTTCCAGGTGGGAGAGAGCAGTGTGAATTGTAGATGAAATGGCATCATCAGTGGAGCGGTTTGTGCGGTATGCAAATTGCAGTGGGTCCAGTGAGGGGGGGGGGGGGGGGCAGAGCAGATGTGGTTTCTGATTAGTCTTTCAAAGCATTTGCTGATGATGGGGGTCAGAGCAACAGGACGCCAGTCGTTTAAGCAGAGTGTTTTTGATTGCTTCGGTACAGGAACAATGGTGGACGTTTTGAAGCATGTGGGGACCACGGACAGGGAGAGGGACAGGTTAAAGATGTCCGTGAAAACTCCAGCCAGTTGGTGCGCGCACGCTCTGATGACGCGGCCCGGAATGCCGTCTGGACCCGCGGCTTTACGGACGTTCACCCGCCGGAAGGATCGGGTTACATCCGCTATACTGTCCTATACAGTTCCTTTAGTGCCCGGTCTGTGTCGGCTTGTGGGGGAATATACACAGCTGTGATGATGACCGCTGTGAATTCCCTCGGTAGCCAGAATGGTCGGCACAGAACCATGAGAAGTTCCAGATCAGGAGAACAGAAAGACTTGATAGAATGTACGTTCCTCTAATCACACCAGGATCTGTTGATCATAAAACATACACCCCCGCCTTTGCTTTTCCCTGAGAGATCTTTTTCTCTGTCCATTCGATGCACGGAGAACCCCGCGGTTTCGATGGCCGAATCTGGAATCTCAGCAGACATCCAAGTTTCTGTAAGGCAGATAATACAGCAGTCCCTCGTCTCTCGTTGGAAAGAGATCCGTGCTCTCAGCTCGCAGAGTTTATTGTCCAGAGACTGAACATTTGTAAACAGCGTGTCGTCGTTGAAGAATTTAAAGTCCGGTTTTCGGTGTGCGATTGCCGAACCAATGTCCAAAAGTGTCTGTCTGTCGTACGTAGTAAGGCAGACAACATCCAAGACAAAAAACACAAAAACTGTAAACAGAACAAACAAAAAACTACAATGATTCATCGGAGCTCGCGACGTAGCGGCCATCCTCGGCGCCATCTTGAGTACCACTTTGAGTACCATTAGGCCACGACTGCACGCGGATTTAGTATCCTCATCCCCATCAGGAACCTGACGATCAGATCGTGCTTCTCAACAGACTTACAATCGACCATGTCATGGTTTGCGGCGATAGTGGCAACATAAACTTTGAGGGTGGAGTGAGACAGCCTTCGCACCAACCCATCTTGTAGGAAGGAAAGCACTGAACCGATCAAATGGACTGCATTTATATAGCGCTTTTAACAGACCAATGGCCATCCAAAGCGCTTTACACATTGCCTCACATTCACCCATTCACACACCGATGGCGGTGTCTGCTATGCAAGGCGCCATCCAACTCGTCGGGAGCAGCTGGGGTTAGGTGTCTTGCTCATGGACACCTCGACACTTGGTTAGGTGGAACCGGGGATCGAACCACCAACCTTCTGGTTTGTAGACAACCTACATGAACCACTGAGCCACTGCCACCCGATCAAGCATCTCCGGGGGTCTTCTCGGTGAGAAGAACACCAATCGATGAACAGGTTCCACTTCAACGCATAGAGATGCCTCGTAGAGAGAGCTCTAGTGGAAGTGATGGTGTCTAGCGCATTCTGTGGCAGGCCACCTAGAACCTCTGTGTCCCATCCAGGGACCAGACATGGAGTTTCCAGAGGTCCGGACGCGGGTGCCAAAAGGGTGCCCCGTCTCTGAGTCAGGAGGTCCTTCCTCAGAGGAATGGGCCAAGGAAGTGCTGTCGCGAGGAGCACTAGTTCCGGGAACCAAGTCCGGTTGGGCCAATACAGGGCAACCAACAGGACTTGCTCCTCATCCTCCCTGACGTTGCACAGTGTCTGTGCAAGAAGGCTCACTGGGGAAAAGGCATATTTGCGTAGGCCCTGGGGCCAGCTGTGTGCCAGAGCATCCGAGCCGAGGGTCCCTTCGGTCAGGGAATAAAACAACTGGCAGTGGGTCATGTCCGGGGCGGCAAACAGGTCTACCTGTGTGGTCCCGAAGCGACTCCAGATCAGCTGGACCACCTAGGGATGGAGTCTCCACTCTCCCGGGAACACTTGCTGACGTGAGAGCTTGTCGGCTGCACGATTGAGCAGGCCCGGAATGTGAATGGCATGAAGCGAACTCAGATGCTTCTGACTCCATAGGAGGAGGAGATGGCAGGCGAGTTGTGACATGCGACGGGAGCATAGACCACCTTGTTTTCTTTGACGTATGCAACGGCCGCCGTGCTGTCCGTATGGACCAGAACGTGCTTGCCTCCGAGCGGCTCCATAAAGCGGCTGAGTGCAAGACGAACTGCTAACAACTCCAGGCAATTGATATGCCATTGCAGTTGAGGCCCCATCCACAGACCCGAAACTGCAAGCCCGTTGTACGTGGCGCCCCAGCCGGTGGATGAGGCATCCGTGGAGATAACAGCATGCCTGGACACTTGTTCTATAGGCACTCTTGTCCATAAAATCGAAGGGTCCCACCACGGGCTGAAGGTTTGGCGGCATCTCGGCGTCACTTGGACATAGAGGGTTCCGCTGTGCCACGCCCATCTCAGAACTCGGCCGAGTAGCCAGCGTTGAATCGGTCTCATATGAAGCAATCCCAACGGCGTTACTGCGGCTGCGGATGCCATTTGCCCCTGGAGCCTCTGAAAATGTTTCAGTGGTACCGCTGTCCTGCGTTTGAACGAGTTCAAGCAGTTCAACACAGACTGGATGCACTCCTTGGTGAGGCGCGCTGTCAGACCGACCGAATCCAGCTCCGTACAGAGAAAAGAGATCCTCTGCGTTGGGCAGAGTGTGTTGAGGTGCCCCATGCTCTCTCATGGGAGCAATGGCCGCCTCCACGACTTTCGTGAAGACACGGGGCGACAGGGACTAGCCCAAAGGGTAAGACTCTGTACTGATGTGCCCGTCCCCCGAACGCAACGTGTAGGAACGGTCTGCGTCGAGGGAAAACCGAGACATGAAAGTACACGTCCTTCAGGTCGATCGCTGCTAATCAATCTTGGGGACGGATGCACCTGAAGATGCGTTTCTGCGTTTAGCATTCTGAACTGCATTTCTTTAAGGGACTGATTCAAGAATTTGCAGATCCAAGATCGGCCATAACCCGGCGCTTTCTTGGGTACAATGAAGTACGGGCTGTAGAACCTGGACTTCATATCGGCTGGAGGGACCGGCTCTATCGCGTCCTTCGCCAGTAGGACTGCGATCTCCGCCTGGAGCACAGGGGCGTCTTCCTTCGACACAGAGGTGAAATGAATGCCCCTGAGCTTGGGGGAGCGCCAGGCGAACTGAATCGCACAGCCGAGTCTGATGGTACGGACAAGCCAGCGAGACGGGCTGGGAAGCACTAGCCAGGCTCCCAGTGACTGTGCAAGCTGACCAACAGCACCACTGATGTACCTGCAGCGGGGCAGCGTAGCGGCGTGCAGGGACCCGATTCGAACAGCATGATAGCGGCCTGAAGTGGGGTCTGAGTGTGCTGTGCAACACTACCTGCTTCCGCTGAGGGAGTGTGCAAGTCTGGGAAGGCCGCTTATGTGCATCCTCACAGCCTAGATTTGGAGAGGCACCAGGGGGTGACAACGCATGGGAGCCTCATACACAGGCAAGCGCACTCTCCGATTGAAGGAGGGGCGTGGCAAGGCTTTGTGGCGTCGCACACGGCCTGCCTCACCTCTTTCCTCAGCGGGGAACAAGAGCAGCGAGGCATAGCGTTGCACACTGTCGTCCTCGCACCGCTGAGAAGAGGCGAATGGGAGTGGCGAGGCTTTGTAGCGTCACACACTGCCATTCTCGCCCTCTTGTGAGGAGGGGAATGAGAGCGGCGAGGCTTTGTAGCATCACACACACACACACACACACACACACACTGCCATTCTCACCCTCTTGTGGGGAGGGGAATGAGAGCGGCGAGGCTTTGTAGCGTCACACGCTGCCATTCCCGAACTCCCGAGACCCAGAGGTATTGGAGCTGCTCTTAAGAATTTGGGTATCACAGGCTGTTTTTAACACCAGTGGCAGAGCAGAATTACCAATGGTTTTCCACCCGGCCCTCCTCCGGGGGAAGAGCAGCTCCTTACCAAATCCGGGTCAATGGTGTTTCTGGACCAGGGTGGACATCGTCTGGCCAAGAACTACCCTCGTGCACTAAGCAGGGCGGAGGTGGCCTGCCAGTGGCACTGCCACCCCACCGATGAGGGTAGTGAGAGAGAGGAAAACTTTATACAGATTATGGCCCTTTTGGTGTTCCATATTTTGGCACCAAATAGTCCCACAATGCCAAAGCCTTCCAATGCACATCCGGGAAAAGGCAAGGGGCGGGCAAGGCGATTTACGCGTTGCACTACGCCTCAGCCACCCAGGAAAGCATGGCTGTCAAGTATGAATCTGATTCAGCATTAGTGCCCACTATTATAGTATATACCATTTCCAACACATAACAGCCCTCTCTCCGATGCAGCAATTGACATCTGTCCTCTGTTAGAGCCCCAAATGAAACGCTAGATCCTTTTTTTTTATTATTTAAGGACCAGCAATCCCATCTGTAAGCTACCAGCAGACATGTGGGATAGTGGGCGTGGCCGTGAGACGGCACACGGCGCGCTGAACACTCAAGCCCTTTTGAAAAAGGCAAGATGAACAACGCGCCGACGTGGTTATGCTCTCATGAGAGAGCATAGACCACCCACAAACACAGTCTCAACATGCTTGCGATGCGATAGAGGAGTGGGGGGCCGACAGAGATGTACTCGGAGGGGGAAGCCTCACTGTAAACCTCAGGTCACCCAGGCTTATCAGCCAAAGTAGCCCCTTTTCTGGTGCACCAGAAAAGAAACTAGATCGGGGTATAAGCCAAGGGACTCAACCCCGTTTGAGGTTTCATAGTCTCGACCACGCATCTGCGGCGCCGATTCAGCCGGTGTTAAACCCAAGCGGCAACCTCCCCCAGTTTCTCTTGAAGCCAATATGGAAGTGACTTAAAATGCAATTCATCGACTGGCCGCTCTGGTCAGGCTCCAGAAGGGAGCAGAATCTCATTGAGCCTCATGTTAAAATGCCCAACTTTACAGCAGAAAAACACATGTTTACAGCCTGGTAAAGTGTGGTTTTGATCTATACGGCTAATTTTGCCCTTCATGACAACTGTGAGGGGAGGGAATTTTTTTTATAACTCATTCGCTTACATTATATAAAGCCTTAAAGTTCTGCATAATTAAGGGCGTGGCCACTGAGTGACTTTGATTGCCGTCTGTCTGCTGTCTGTTAGTCATCACTTCACCTCAGCTCCACCCAAGTCCTGCCTCTTTGCCCATTTTAATTTATCCGGGAGTGACACGCTGTCAAGATGACTTTGAGGCTTCAAAAACTCTCTTCAGAAACCTATGGGTGATACTACATCCATATTTTTTTACAGTCTATGGTTAACAAAACACACCATTACAATAACAATGAACTAGTGCTATCAACGTTAACACATTAACGCATGCGATTCATTTTTTCCAGTCGTTTTTTTCTGTCATCCTTTGGCTAACGTTACATTATATGATCACGCTCTTATTCATGCAAATGCTTTTAAAACATTCAAGCACCACAAGACAAACAAGAACAGTTAGTCTGTGAATGTTCTGTCACACACGACGCACAGAAAGACGCACCAGAATTGAGTTCTCTTTCGTGTTTGAACTAACAATAACACAGAATTATTCCAAAATGCCCGTTTTGTCTAGTATCCTCATAAGAGCATCTTAAATTAGTTAAATAATGTTTTAATTGAAAACGGGACGTGTGTGATAGCGCGACAGAGCCACATCATGTTCGGCAGCGGCAGATCCTAAGGGATAGTTCACCCAAAAATTAAAATTAGCCCATGATTTACTCACCCTCAAGTCATCCTAGGTATATATGACATTCTTCTTTCGGACATATACAATCAGAGATATATTTAAAAATGTCCTGGCTCTTCCGAGCGTTATTATGGCAGTCATTGGCTGTTTCTGTTTTCCATAAAAAAGTCCATAAAAGTGCATCCATCCATTATAAAAGTCCTCCACACGGCTCCAGGGGGTTAATAAAGGCCTTCTGAAGCGATGCATTTGTGTAAAAAAAACAATAATGTTTTAAACTTTACAAACTGTAATCTCTAACTTCCGATAACTATTGTACGCATGTTCACGAGAGACTGGCGTTCCAGCGTTTATGGTGTGAACGCAGCAACTGGGTGTTTTAGTTCAGGAGAAACTGTAAAAGGCGGCTGCTGTTTCGGTTGTGGTACTTGGTGACTGACGTCTGTCTAACTCATAGCATGAAATGAGCTAGTGAAGTGTGATGTCTGCACGAGCAGATGCGCAGATGTATGAAAATACATGTTGACAGGCGGGTAGGACATCATCCAATTGGACGAACACTTTATGGTCCTACGCCTTCCAGAGACACGCACATAAATACATTTAGACCACTTGACGTTGTGATTGCTATCAGGATGTGAAGAGACTTTCAACCAGCATGACAAAAAAAATGTTTCTGGAACAAATCACCTACCCTGCCTTTAAAAACAAGAGGAGAGTAATCAAAGTGAACAGGAACAGGTGTGTGGATCTAATGGTGCGTTCAAGTCCACCTGGGAAGTTCGTATTTATGAGATGGGAAGTCATGTTTACGACATCAGGTGCGTTCAAGTCACTTTCATTGGAGTAAGATTTCGGTGTACCTTCTCTTAATTTAAACCCGTAAGACATTCGTTCATCTTCGGAACACAAATGAAGATGTTTTTGATGAAATCCGAGAGTTCTCTGACCCCTCCATAAACAGCAATATAATTAACACTTTCAAGGCCCAGAAAGGTAGTAAAGACATTGTTCAAATAGTCCATGTGACTGTACAGTGGTTCAACCTTAAATTTAAGAAGGGACAAGAATTTGTGCGCAAAACAAACAGAAATAACAACTTTATTCAACAATTTCTCCTGCACAGTTTACATTATTACCGCAATGCAGCGCTTCCTAGTTCTACGTCAGAAAGCTGGCTCACCATCGGCTAACTCCTGCGTCAGCATCACACGCATGCATCGTGGTGCTCACGTGAACAGCATCGGCCAATGGTGAGCCAGCGTTCTGACGTAGAACTAGGAAGCGCTGCACTGCGGTAACAATGTAAACTGCGTAGGAGATAAAATTAAGGTTGAACCACTGGAGTCACATGGGCTATTTTAACAATGTCTTTTCTACCTTTCTGGGCATTGAAAGTGGTAATTAAATAGCTGTCTATGGAGGGGTCAGGGAGCTCTAAAATATCTTAATTTGTGTTCCGAAGATGAACAACGGTCTTACGGGTTTGAAACGACATCAGGGTGAGTAATTAATGACAGAATTTTCATTTTTGGGTAAACTAACCCTTTAACTTCAGAAAAAAACTTTTAAACTCCATACGTCTAGAAAATGTGTGTTTTGCTTATTTATGTTTTTAATTAATTTATGAAACCACTGTAAACTTTATCGTTACATATTACTGTATATTGTTTTATTACAATGCTATCATATTTTGTTAATGACAATTAGCTTACTTCGTTGTAAATAGAAAAGCCTGACAATATCACTTCTAAATATCTTAAAGTATTGTGGTATTCTCCCATGTGTCTCACTGACACGCACCAACTCATAAACATCAGCGCTAAAAGAATATCTAGAGCTTCCCACTCGTACTAATGACAATGTGGTGGCGTTCATGAATATGATTTTTCCGACATGACTTGAACACAAGTTCAAGGTTGTTCGGGTGTGGCTAACTAAACGAAGGCTGAGACACGTCATGAACAGAACAGACGTCGTTTCTTGGGGAAGGGGAGGGTTTTTGAATAAAGATTATTATTATGAATCTTTAAAAATATAATAGTGTGAACAGATAAATAATTTATAATAAACTGCAACATTCTGTAAAAAAAATAGAATGGTCGATTTTGATTTCACAGTGACTTTAATGATAATTTTTAAGAAAAAGTATATAAAAACAATATTGCATTTGTTGAGTGAATTTTACTGATGGATTTTGTATACAGTCGAAAAGTCAAGAGCTCATGGAACACCATTTATTTACATTTTAATCTTATGTGAGGTAATATTTGCATATCTAATAGTTCTCATAACAACAAAAACATACCTCTAATGTTTAAAAAAACAAAATCATAGAAAGTGGCTAATAAAAAATATATTAGCTTTCTCAACACTCCACTGCCTCCCTATTTCCTATGGCTAAAACCAGCCCCATCTGTCATGGGCAAGAGGAAGCCTGTCAATCTTCCTCCATGAGCAGTTGGCCTTATGAATCACCTCTGGGTTTTGGGAGCATCCGTCACCCTTGCAAATGCAATGCACAGATTCGCAAACACACACATACACACACATGCACTCAGAGAGAGTCCAACAAAAAAATCCTGGGAGGGAATTAAGATTTTATCTGAGACCAATCAGAACCTCAGTTGTCGAGGGATGTGAACATTGCTCGGAACGGTTAGACGTAATGAAATCGACGGAGTAAAGGAACAAGATGAAAACTGCCACAGCCAATCAGTGTTTTCAAAGTGTGAGTGAAATGCGCTCGCCTCGAGGGATGGGCTGAGATGCCACACAACAACCGGGCCGTAAAGTCTTGTTGTCTGATTTGTTGCATAGCATGCTAATAATGCTACTTCATAAGCAATGTTTCCTCAAGCAGGCATTCATTAATAAGCATTACACTTCAGTCTAGTGGAAAAATATTTGATGAACTATCAAATGAAAAGGGAAAAACTCATTTCTTTACATTAAAACAAAAAATATAATCATAAGGGCCTTAATCAGAAATGACTATAGTGGAAAAGATGCACATGGACATTTAATTAAAATTGAACAATATAGCATTATATTATAGTGCTGTATTGTTTAAGTAAAATTGTCATATTCTTGTGAAAGCATTATTTTATTTAAACATATAAATACATGTTATTACATACATTGATTCAAAATATAAATCTTTTCTAACAATATAAATCTTTACTATCACTTTTTTATCAATTTGACACATCCTTGCTAAATAAAAGTATTACATTCTTTTTTTTAAACTAATATATATATATATATATATATATATATATATATATATATATATATATATATATATATATATATATATATATATATTAAGCAGCACAACAGTTTCCAACATTGATAATAAATCAGCATATTAGAATGATTTCTGAAGGATCATGTGACACTGAAGACTGGAGTAATGATGCTGAAAATTCAGCTTTGCATCACAGTAATTAATTATATTTTAAAGTATATTAAAATAGAAAACCATTATTTTAAATTGTAATAATATTTCATAATTGTACAGTTTTTTTCTGTATTATATATACATCGATTAGGCATAACATTATGACCGGTGAAGTGAATAACACTGATTATCTCTTCATCATGGCACCTGTTAGTGGGTGGGATATATTAGGCAGCAAGTGAACATTTTGTCCTCAAAGTTGATGTGTCAGAAGCAGGAAAAATGGGCAAGCGTAAGGATTTGAGCGAGTTTGACAAGGGCCAAATTGTGATAACTAGACGACTGGGTCAGAGCATCTCCAAAACTGCAGCTTTTGTGGGGTGTCCCCGGTCTGCTGTGGTCAGTATCTATCAAAAGTGCTCCAAGGAAGAATAAGTGGTGAACCGGCGAAAGGGTCATGGGCGGCCAAGGCTCATTGATTTACATGGGGAGCGAAGGCTGGCCCGTGTGGTCCGATCAAACAGACTCAAGCTCAAGAAGTTAATGCTGGTTCTGATAGAAAGGTGTCAGGGGTCTAGTGGAGTCCATGCCTCAGGTCAGGCTGTTTTGGAAGCAAAAGGGGGACCAACACAATATTAGTCATAATGTTATGCCTGATAGGTGTATATATATAAATATAAATCCTAATATTGTGTTGGCCCCCCTTTTGCTTCCAAAACAGCCCTGACCTGTCGAGGCATGGCCTTCATGACCTTCCACCCCTGACACCTTATATATACACACCTTACTATATATATATAAAAGCAAAAATAATAAAGCAAAAACTAAATTACAAAAAATTTAAATATTATAGATTAATCAAAAGCTAATTAAAAATATTAATAAATAGTGTATAATAGTATATAAATGGTACTAAAATAATAACCAGTGAGAGGCAAACACATTTTGCCTGTCATTGTAAGAGGCATAAAGAAGCAGTAGAAGATATGAGGAAACTGAGGCAAAGCGAGGAAAAGGCAGTACATCCCCACATCACTTAAAAGCGTCGTCTTAACTCACTAAGGTGCTGTCAACACTTAAATGCATATAGAAACCACAAAAACTCTAGGGTACCTCAGAAAGGAAAATTCCATTTGCTAGACATGACCAGAGAATTCACCTCAAATACTCAGCAGGATCGTCTTTTCAGGAAAAGTGCTGATTGTAAAATAAAACACTCATCTTCGCTCACCTCCCCAGATGGTGCACAGGCGCCCTCTTGAACCTAAAACCTGACCGTGCAAAAGATTTCTGGTGCGGATCCAAAAATAAAGCCTTGCTTTGCCTTATTCAACAAGTAGTTAACAAAGTGTATTGCTTTAACAGTTCTCCCCGTGCAGTGTTTACAAATTTTCTGGCGCTATCGTAGTTAATCAGATATGTTCCTGTGGGCCCAGCTGGGAGAGTTGCACAAATGTTTGGATGTCCTAAAGCAGAGGTACTGTTTGTTGTAGATGTGCCTCATTATCTTTGGCCATGGCTGGTGCTGGTGTAACAGAGCCCCCTGGTGTGGTAATTGCTGGACTCCAGCCGTAACTTTCTGAGCCATATGCTCCCACACTTCGCTGCAGCTGCCAAAACTACCTAGTGTCCAGCTGAGACCATCAAACCGTGCTTTAAGACAACAGTGCTTTCCGTCCACCTCTAGACAGCAGAAAAGATCTGGAATCTTGAAATGGGATGCCAAGACTTTTTACTTCAGTGACTTTGCTTTCCATATGCAACCATACATGTTGTACAGTTTTTACAGGATGTCATTTTCTAGCACAATGACCAGTTGTCCCTGTTTTCCGAGGACAGTTCACTGGAGCGGTCATCACAAGTGTCCCTGATTTTACTTTGCTTTCAAAACAGCCCCCAAAGAAAAATAATCCTTAATCTGACAATAAAAAAAACAGAAGCAAAGCCTAAATGTTACCGCCAAATTGTGTTGTGTTTTTTTTTACCAGAAGATGCACGCTTTAACCATAAAGTCGCATTATGGTTCATCTGTGCATCCATGAAAGGGTGTACATGGTCTGCAACAATGCTTAGGTAGGTGGTACGTGTCAAAGTCCACATGGATGGCAGGACCAAAGGTTTCCCAACAGAACTTTGCACAAATCCTGGTGCCATGTGTTCCCCAGGTAAGCGATGCACACGCACCCGGCCATCCATGTAATGTAAAAGAAAACGTGATTCATCAGACCAGGCCACCTTCTTCCACTGCTCTGTGGTCCAGTTCTGATGCTCACGTGCCCACTGTTGGCACTTTCGGCTTTGAACAGGGGTCAGCATACTAACACACAGCATTCAACAAACATTCGGTTAAAGGAAGCAAGGAATACAGTGCAACATACAAAATACAGTACATGAGCAATGCTGACTAATTGTAATTTAGAGTATTATGATACTGTATACCATAGTTTATCACAGAAAAAAATACACAAAACCATGATAGCCCTCTTTTTTTATCCATATCTGAACTAGAAATGCACCTTATTTACAAGCCATAGTTGAATGACGTATTTGTGTTTCGTTCATACGCGTGTTGACTATGTGACATCTCAACGCTTGTAGGTCTTAATGTCACTGATTAGCATTATTTTTATGGATCCTAAGACACATTTACAATAACACTCATCGGTCTCGTAAAGCATCCGGGGGGAAATGGGAGCTCTTTAGCACAACCATCAAAAATACTTTGTAACAGTTCACTTGCCTGAAGAGAACAGAAAAGGAGACGACCTGAAGGCTGTATGACTCAATGTAAGGTAGGCCACTCTGTCTAAGTGACTGTTCCACTCGGTCAAACAAATCATTTCTTGCTCTGCAAACTTCTTGCCCTCAGCATCTGCAATTATTTTGACTGACGTGGTTGTTGCTATTACGGTGCTCTGACAAGAGTGCTGGTGCTGGACGGTGTGTTGTCAACACATGGAAGAAACTGTGATTTCATCAAACTGATAAAATTGCTGATATTTCCTGAGCTTTCATCAGAAATGTCAAATTTAGCGAGCTGTATTAAGCACCTGCCCCATAAAATGCAACAATATCAGTGTTATTCTCAGTGAATTCATAAAAATAGAAACTTTTACAAAGGTCTGTCTCATTGTAAAAGGCAATGACAGAGTAATGAGATAAGGAAGAGAAGTGACCACTGGTTTGGGAAAGAATAAGTCTTCCCAACCCCACAGTGCACTGGAGCATGTGAGCAAGGGTATTGCCCACATTGATGAGGACAAGGCAAGACAATCTGACGTCATATGTGGTAAAACCCCAGTTACTTCGTTCCATTTCAGAAACCACCCATCGTTTAAAGGGGAAGCCAAAATACTTCCTGCGCCCAGTCGGCCAACAGCTGGTCTGCCAAGGTGCCCCACTCAGGGTTTCCCTGGTACAGGCACAATGCCAGAGATCCACTTCTACTTCATTCAGCCTCGGAGCTGGAATTTACCCAACTGCACTGTGATGATTTGTCTGCTATTGAATTTGGTGTCGTATTTACAACAATCTCTGTATCTCTGTCTGAAAAGTGGTCATTTTTTTAGGATATTGTTAGTTTGACATGATCATTTTGGCCCTCTTTCTTACAATTAAATTAGTCAAGCTGTTTTTGTTACTATACCTTTAAGACATCATGTAAGGTTGTTCAAAAATGTTTGCAGACAATTTTCTTTGAACTAGGGAGTGAGATTAAATGGGTATTTCACCGCTGGCAAAATGGGCTTTCAGTAAACTTGGCTGCCTATACAGTAGAAAAATCTGTGCTACTTGACAAGAATAAACTAAGAATAAATAGATAAAATTTGCCAAATAGATAGGAAAACTTCCCAAAAAAACACCCATAATGCACTGGGCATGTTGCCGTCCAAAGCCACTCCCACCAGTCTGCAATGGATACGCTTACCAGAGACAAATACCACCTTGCTTTAGTAGGAAATACTTCTTAGCAAACTTTTTTATAATGGTGTCGACTTGTATTGGTCCCGGGTGCAAGAATTGAAAGCGTAAACGTTTAGCGGGAGTGAGTTACTTTTGGTTTCCAGTAAAGGACTGAGCACGTTGTAGGCAGTGGCTAAAGGCTGCAAAGAATCGTAAGTACGGAGAGAACGCTGTGACAAAAAAAAAATATCGGAAAAACTAAATTTCTCTGTAAACATTGTGTATTTACCTATACTACTAACATTGTAACAATACAATCAGGTTGAACATCTTCAAAGTTGCACTTTAAAGCATGTCTACATGTTATAAAAAGTTCAAAAACAAACAAAAAAATAGCCGCCATTATCCATAGTTAATTGCAGGAGTCAAGTGTCCAATAACATGGCAGTTACCAAGCTGCAACTCAGAATTCAGAACCTATTCACAAAGCTGCTGAGACCAACTTTTATTAATGAATAGAGAGAAGTCTTAAGCTAAAAGTAAGGGTGGGGTTGACCTCGTTGATTGATGATGTCAACAAGCTTATTAACTATGCCCACAGTGATTGGCTGATAGGGGAGGGGTCTCTGTCAATGATTTAATCATAGAAATATTGTAGATGAAGGTATCATGTTGCCATATTCAAAAAAGGTTTTAAAATGTAGGCTAAGTGTCACTTAACATATGTTCAGCTACTTGTCAGACTTGAGAGATTGCAGAATTCAAGCGACAAATAATGTTTTATTAACAAAGTACGGGAGGAACACATTCAAATGATCTTTCTAATCAGCTCGAGAGGAGGCATATATGTGTATACAGCCGACACACAATTTTCTTTTTCTGCATCCCTCAGCCACCATGACGACTGGGTTCCCTATTCCCAGCCAGGGATACGGGGGAGTATTCTGGGTTTGGGCTAAATTCCAAGCTCAGAGCCCTGGATCCCCTCGGACTGCACACCAAATATGCTCTCTTTTACTCTACCTGATCATTTGCAATTGTGAACTGCCACAGGTAATAGGACATTTATTTCTTAATTTATTTTTACAGATTTATTTTTGGTGTTTTGCCTTTTTATTTGCACAGGACAGTGAGTAGACAGGAAGCAAAGTGGAAGAGAGAAAGGTGGGACAGGATCGGGAAAGGCCCACGAGCTAGAATTCCATCATTCAATGCATATTGCCTGTACATAAATGAACCTTTATGCTATGTCCTCGCAGATTAAAAACTATAAGTCAAAATATTTATTGCATTTATAAGGGGAGAGGGCTCAGTACCCAAGGCTCTATCCCCTATTGCTTCAATAGTGTAGCGTCTTTGGATTGCTGAGGCGGATTGCCAGCTATAGCCATTTTAGAATTGGTTGTGATTTGGTCTTAGAGACTTAGGAGTCCTCTTGACTACCCCTAACTTTTCACAGATTTAGGAGCTGGTTTTAGCGCTAAAATGCTTTTGAATACGGCCCCTGAGAACTCAGGGCAGATCGCTCTACCCTAACATTGGCGAGACGCGTCATTTGATGTCACTTCCAAGATAGTGACTAGTCCTGCTTCCAATGAGGGGAGCTACCTTATGTCAAACGTAAAAACAAACTTTAATGTTAGGCATTAAGTTTATATAATGGTACTTTATTTTTTGCTTTTTGTCAGTTTTTTTCAAAGCAAACACCAGCATCTATATATCCCTGTAATTTTATTCCATAAAAACGTGAAATGCTCTCATTGTGTCATGGCGACATCATGTCAACATGTGACTGGAATTCACTTAGGTCAGAAGTGGGACATTTCAATTCAGATATTCCCACTTCCAACCTCGTCTCGAACACAGCATACACATCTGGTCATTTGATCACAAAATGGCCGCCCCCATGAGGTGACCTACTCCTTGTAAAATAAATGTATTTATTTTATAAGGCTAGAGACAAATCTTATTAGCATTTATTAATTTAACAAACTTTTTCTTATTACATTACATTGAATTTAAAAAGGTAGGACGCATAAAAGTTTTAAACCAGGGTTACAAATACCTCCCGCATTCGTGATAAAAAGTGGCCCATTAAATCATGCATACGAACATGCTTCATCAATGGCAGTGTGAGATTTACGGGAAGTCTTGCCTTAGGCCTTCTAAATCAGGCAGTTTGAAGATCCAATTAATTATCACTTTGCAATAACAGCTCCCCTTCACACGCAGCAAGAAAATGTGTGGCAGCATATTGCACCTCTGCATCGCACCAGTTATTTTTAACTTCAAAAAGCTCCTCCATGGAAAAGCATCGCACTTTAATCAAAACCTACGGTTCATTTTAAACACATTTCATCCGCTTATCAGCATGAGAAAGCAAATGTCTACTAAAGGTGTTAGTGAAATACTTATTAATAACTGTGTCTTCACAAATGTAAAGTTGCAATGAGATGTCAGAGCACAGTGATACATTTAAGATGGGAAAGCATTGGAGGGAGATAAAGGCTGTGTTTTTATATGATGCTTCAGCCAAATTCTTCTTCTAGACTTCATGTAATGTGTTTTGATGGTAATTGGCCATGAACACTGCTGTGAAACACCCAATATAGCCCGACCTTACCTCCAGTGTTTTATTGCTTTTTAAAATGGTTGTGACAGTGTTGATTACCACAAAATAAAATTAAAATGTATTTTCTTAATTAAAAAAAAAAAAAGAGGTACTTACTATGAAAAGTAAATGGGGCAATTTTTGGGAGGATTTGAATACATAAATGTAAAGCTTATAATTTTATTTAAAAAAAGCACTTACATTAATTATTCTGTTAAAAGTTGTATTGTTTAAGCTGTAAAGCTGCTTAAACCATCATTTTGACATCATGTTGTCATCCATGCGATGAAGGTTCGGATTGAATAACTAGTTCTTACAATGTTTCATTATCAGATTCAGGCTTGAACTGATATGGTAAAATTGATGCCATCGTCTTTAGAGTGAGTACAATCAATTGGGGATTTATGAAATTCAGATGGTAAATGGACGTTTTGTTTCCAATCACAGCAGAGTAGACCAATCACAACAGACTGGGCCATCTGACCAATCAGAGCAGAGTAGACCAATCACAACAGACTGGGCCATCTGACTAATCAGAGCAGAGTAGACCTATCACAACAGACTGGGCCATCTGACTAATCAGAGCAGAGTAGACCTATCACAACAGACTGGGCCATCTGACCAATCAGAGCAGAGTAGACCAATCACAACAGATTGGGCCATCTGACCAATCAGAGAAGAGTAGACCAATCACAACAGACTGGGCCATCTGACTAATCAGAGCAGAGTAGATCAATCACAACAGACTGGGCCATCTGACCAATCAGAGCAGAGTAGACCAATCACAACAGACTGGGCCATCTGACTAATCAGAGCAGAGTAGACCTATCACAACAGACTGGGCCATCTGACCAATCAGAGCAGAGTAGACCAATCACAACAGATTGGGCCATCTGACCAATCAGAGCAGAGTAGACCAATCACAACAGACTGGGCCATCTGACTAATCAGAGCAGAGTAGATCAATCACAACAGACTGGGCCATCTGACCAATCAGAGCAGAGTAGACCAATCACAACAGATTGGGCCATCTGACCAATCAGAGAAGAGTAGACCAATTAAAAAAAAACTGGGCCATCTGACCAATCAGAGCAGAGTAGACCAATCACAACAGACTGGACCATCTGACCAATCAGAGCAGAGTAGACCAATCACAACAGACTGGGCCATCTGACAAATCAGAACAGAGTAGACCAATCACAACAGACTGGACCATCTGACCAATCAGAGCAGAGTAGACCAATCACAACAGACTGGACCATCTGACCAATCAGAGCAGAGTAGACCAATCACAACAGACTGGACCATCTGACCAATCAGAGCAGAGTAGACCAATCACAACAAACTGGGCCATCTGACCAATCAGAGCAGAGTAGCTCTCGGAAAAAGGGGAGACACTTGGATGAGTGTTTTCAGAGAAAAAAATGTTTTGCTTGAGAAATGAGGTGATGCTGCAATGTATATTATGAGAAAATTAATTAGATTTGACTTTAGATGCATGTACACCTAGAAGACCTCCAAAAACAAAATTAGGAAGCTTTGAAATAGCATAATAGGGACACTTAAAATAAACTGTGTATTATTCATGAGCTACAAACATAGAAGTAATGGAATTCACTTGGTAAAAAAAACTATCTGAACATGTGGTTGGATATTCAGTCGCAAGAGCCTCTTTCACTAGTTAAAGGCTTCTCGTTTCCTCCGAAAGTCTTTCCTCTGTCCCTCGTTAAACCCCCAGCTAGTGATTAACTGTAGTGGTCAGCCTGGGTGAACTCGACAGAACTGTTTAAAACTTAATGATGAGAAATGGGGCTCAGAGTTTTTCTTTCCCTGAAGACTTGAATCCCACCTCATAAGCCGAGCCGAATATATATGCCAGTTTCAGGGAGCTGCAAGCAATGACCTGCATCCGTTCCGTAAACGAGTTACTAAAACTCTGTCTCAGAGATTGATTAATTAAACTCGCTCTGGCTGTCACATTTTTAATAACGTGTTTGCTGGGATAGTCCAAAGAGATTCGTGGCCATGTGACCTCAGGGCACTAATGTAGAGTAATGCTGACAAACTGCCAAATGGGCAAGAAACCATGAACCCTGCACCATCACGAGCCACTTGGCTGACGACCTTGCATTTCCAGGCCATTTCTCTTTTAGCAGGCCTTACACTGTAAAATGTAACAGATCAGTCTGAATTCTCGGGCTTACTTATCAACTTAAAACTAAAGTTTTAGAAATGTATGGAAAAACTTGGCTGTCTTGATATATAGGTTACATAAAAGGCTTTCATTGCCCTGTTCAGTCACATTTGCATTTAAGTGTCAGTTTAAAAAATCTCTTTTACTACTCTTTGAAGCCTGTGACACTTTAAAGGGAGTGATTTTTTTATGTGCTGCACTAGGGGTGGGCAATATGACCAAAATCTTATTTCAGGATATTATACATTTTATAGTTTTTAGTTATTTTTGTTATTTTATTTTATTTTTAATATAGAAAAATAAGAACAAAGAAGCAAATTACATAATTAAAAACACACAAAAAAACAGCCTAGTCTTCACTGTATGAATTAAATATAAATGTATTATTATTAACCCCTAAACACATATCTCAGGTATTTAGTGACCCAAGACGTCATTCACTATCCTCCTCCTCATTCATTTTTTTAAAGTTAGACATCAACCTTCTTAGTATTCCTCAGCCAATTCATTATAAACAATATAACAAGATAAAAATCATAAAATTATAATTGCTTATGACTGTTTTCCCATTCATTTTTTGTAAACAATTGTATAGGGTCACTAATGACCTAAGGTGTGTAATAGTGCGAGCATATTTTTTCTGCACAACAATAATTGAATCTTTGATGACTGAATAATGTCTGATACACAATGATGAAGTGACGTTTCACTCATAGTTACAGCAGGCAGAAAACAAAAGAATAGGAACTATCATCAGCAAAACTTGAAATGGCTCAGCGATTTACAGCAGAGCAACTGAACGCAATCAAATATTAATGTCACTTGATGGTGGATCTGGTGAAGAAGCTGTCAGCGATCAAAATATTGATTTTGAAGATGTTGAAAATGATAGTTTTGAGAATATGTTTGAGATGGCGAATATGAGGCAGATGCTGAATGTCCTGGGAAATGAGCTCTGATGAGGACAGAGATGATGCTATAAAACATCTGCTCAAACTGAACCCTTCCAAGCTCCAAAAGTTAACAAAATATGCTTTATTTTACGTTTATTTTTTTTCGCTTCAATGTCGATTTTTTTTAACTCTCATAGCAACAGAAAAGGCTTCAACTAATCAAATACAAGCCAACAAAGGTCACGAAATGTCCAGTTGATGTCACTAGCTCTTCAATCAACATTAACCTTTGCCAGGCATTTCTCACGAGATTACAGCTGTAGTTACAGCTGCAGCTGTGTTTGCCCACTGTAGGCTACAGACAACGATAACATAACCTTTTGAGTTAAAACTCGTTGATTCTTTTCTAAACCTTGTGTCCGCGACTATGGAAAGTGAATGTGTTTCCGTCAGTACGACTGTGGCACTTAAATGTTTACATTGTGACTCAACTGGAAACATAGCAGCTCCGGATCGATTGGTTCCTGAAGTTTGTGTTTGTCTCGTCAGATGCGCTGTCTCTGGAGGAGCTCCTCAAATTGTCCCACGGACATTCGAAAGTAAGTGCGGAACCGACCATAATAAAGTTTTAGCTCCTGTACAAGATTAGCATACTCCCCTTTAGACTGGGTGCACCCAAAACCTTCTTTTCGGTCTTTTAAATAAAACGAAAAGCTCGTCTTCACTGGAGGAGGAAGTGTCCATGTTTTCTCAGCTGTCGGCGCAAATGTTTTGGAATGTTGGAGCTCTGAAACGTCACAGATGTCGCAAATTCGTGTCACGGCTGTAGTGAATGGTTTTGAAACTAACTATTCACACGCAAAATATTCGCTTTTCCGCTTCGCTTTTTAGTTACGCGTCCGGTGTGAAAGGGCCTTAAGATATAACCGACTGTGAACGTGAATACTCCACGCAATGGCCATTTTTACATAATTGTGTGTGTATTCGCCTATTCAAGTGCAATAAGATGTGAAAGAGAACTGAATCCGAAGACGCATGCTGAGAGAGAGGTAGCTTTCTCTGCATGCACTTCAGCTGTGTGTCAGTCAGCTGAAGCTATATTTAGAGCCCAGAATATGCATTTTTGATTTAAGGTCAGTAAGCTTGGAAACACTAACATCATGGCAGTGACTTTTACACATGAAATTAAATTGAGAGTAGCAGACTACTTATTTCAGAGAAGAAATTAAAGGTCCCGTTCTTCGTGTTTTTTTGAAGCTTTGATTGTGTTTACAGTGTGCAATATAACATGTGTTCATGTTTCGCGTGTAAAAAAACACCGTATTTTTCACCCAATTTACTTATCTGTATACCGCTGTTTTCACTGTTCTAAAAACGGCTGATGACTTCCTTTATTCTATGAAGTCCCTCCTTCAGAAATACGTAACGAGTTCTGATTGTGCCAGCGGTTCCCGTGTTGTGATTTGACAGCAGCTTAGCAAACGTGGCACGGTTCCCGTGTTGTGATTTGACAGCAGCTTAGTGCACGTGGCACGGTTCCCGTGTTGTGATTCGACAGCAGCTTAGCGCACGTAACTTGCATGGAAAGGTCACGCCTCTTAACGGGAGATATATGCGCTTAATGATCTCTACAGCGTCCCTGGGAAAGCGAAACAAAGGTGATTTGACTCCGGGATGAAAATAACAGCGTCTCGACGACATGGCGACAAACACACTCAAACGCAACAATTCCTTTTCTCCAAGCGACCGTCCTCTTCTCCACGTGGGACAGCAACAAGACCACGCCCCCTTTTTCGCGTGTTCTTGTGGGCGGAGGTTAGTTTGTTCTACTGTTCTACTGACTGATGTAATTAATGAAGGAAGTACCAGGATGTAGTCCAAACCGGCCGTTCGCTGTAGGCTTTGAATGGGAACTTCTGTTAAATAAAATATCTCACTTGGCATTGAACTTTGAGCTTTATAATTTTACAGGTATTATTTATGCTCTAACAGCAACATTACACACTAACTAAAGTTTGAACAGTGGGATCACGAAGAACGGGACCTTTAAGGCATGAGAGAGAGAGAGCCAGATAAACCACAGCATTCACTGAGGTATGTATGAATTTCTAATGGTGTCCCATGGTTTTTCCAAAGGGTCAGTGTGAAACACACACACACAAACTAACGCTATAGATCTGATAACTCTAGATCTGATAAGTTGTGGACATGGCAGGCTGCATGCTGAGTGTGATATGTCTTGGGGGCAAGTCGGGATCAAACACCTTGGAATTCAATGTCAAAAAACTAAAGGAGACCTCACTACACACATACACACCACGTTCAAACAGCCACAAGCAAACCAATTCTGTTTAGTACAAGCAGGGATCCATAAAGTATTTGAGCCCTTTTGGAGACAAAAATCACACAATATTATAATATAATATAATATAATATAATATAATATAATATAATATAATATAATATAATATAATATAATATAATATAATATAATATAATTAGGACTGTCAAAATTAACGCGTTAATAAAGCAGATTCATTTTAACGGCACTAATTTTATTGACGCGCGATTAACGCAGCGCACATTTTCTGTTTGATCCGTGGCCTAGCCCATAGTTGGAGAAATCGAGAGCAGCCATAGACGTAAAGGATGCAGCAGCAAATAGAACTGGGGAAAGAAAAGGGCTAACATTAACATTACTATTCTGAAAGTGCAGTTATAGCCTACATAAGCTACCATTTTTGTTGAACTTTTATTAGACTTTAATAAAGAGAAGGGCGTTTTTACACTGAGCACGTTTGCTGCAGTCCAAGTCTGATGTGCGAATACACCCTGTTTTTTTACACACTGTTCACGTGAATCGCGGTACAGTTCGAGTGCAACCAAACTCAGAACACCTTGTAATGCGTTGCGTCCGGATGAAAAAAAATAGGGATAGTCACTTAACTGGAGTTAATGCAAACACGGAGGCAATTGACATTAAACAGCTCGCACTTTATTCCCTGCGAAACTCTCACAAGAGTCCGTCACAAACTCCATTCCGTCCACAGCGTTACTAAATAAAACTAAATAACTAAATGTGAGCAACAGAAAACAGAAAATAAACCGCAGAGGTGGGAGTGCTTGATGCGCAGTGCGCACATACAAAATGCAGGCAGTTCAACAGGGAGCGTGCAGCTCTTAAAGGGGCCACTCTATATTCCTACTCTATATTGCAACCTCCTCCAGGTATGGTGCGGTACCCTGGTGCGCTCCCAGGTCCGCATGACAGCTTTCACATTACCAATTTTTCATACGAACTGTGCCCTGTTCTGAACTAAACTGCCAGTGTAAAAACGCCCTTTATTTCTATTTTTAAAATGACAGAAATCAATTTTTAAGCTTAGGCTTAAGAGACATGAACAAGTTCTTTGAAAAACATCTATGATCTTTGATACATGTCTAGTCTTCATGCTCTGTTGAGTATGGTTTCACTAACAATAAACTTACATTTGCATAAAGCATGCATATTTATCCATAACCATGTTGATTAGAGTATTAAAAACTTGAAAAGTATTAATTTAAGGTACATTTATTAGAACTGATAAAAATGTGTGATTAAGCTGTGATTAATCGCGAGTTAACTCATGGCAATCATGTGATTAATCGCGATTAAATATTTGAATCGATTAACAGCTCTAAATATAATATAATATAATAATATAATAGTGACCCTGGACCACAGAACCAGTCATAAGTCGCACAGTTATATTTGTGACAATAACCAACAATACATCGTAGGCTATGGGTCAAAATTATAGATTTTTATTTAATAAAAAAAACCATTAGGATATTAGGTAAAGATGTTCCATGAGGATATTTTGTAAATTTCCTACCGTAAATATATCAGAAATGTATTATTATTAGTAATATGCATTTCTAAGGACTTCATTTGGACAACTTTAAAGTCGATTTTCTCAATATTTAGATTTTTTGCACCCTCAGATTCCAGATTTTCAAATAGTTGTATCTCGGCCAAATATTATCCTATCCTAACAAACCATACATCAATGGTAGCTTATTTATTCAGCTTTCGTATAAATCTCAATGTCAAAAAATGTACCATTATGATAATACACTCACCTAAAGCATTATTAGGAACACCTGTTCAGTTTCTCATTAATGCAATTATCTAATTAACCAATCACATGGCAGTTGCTTCAATGCATTTAGGGGTGTGGTCCTCGTCAAGACAATCTCCTGAACTCCAAACTGAATGTCAGAATGGGAAAGGTGATTTAAGCAATTTTGAGCGTGGCATGGTTGTTGGTGCCAGACAGGCCGGTCTGAGTATTTCACAATCTGCTCAGTTACTGAGATTTTCACGCACAACCATTTCTAGGGTTTATAAAGAATGGTGTGAAAAGGGAAAAACATCCAGTATGTGGCAGTCCTGTGGGCGAAAATGCCTTGTTGATGCTAGAGGTCAGAGGAGAATTTGTGAAGCCACAACACGCACAACCTTGAGGCGGATGGGCTACAACAGCAGAAGAAGTTTTATTTAGTAACACTGTGGACGGAATGGAGTTTGTGACGGACTCTTGTGAGAGTTTCGCGGGGAAGCAGAAGACACTTTAGGCCTCTTAGAGCCAATTTGGCATCGTTTAAATGCCACAGCCTACCTGAGCATTGTTTCTGACCATGTCCATCCCTTTATGACCACCATGTACCCATCCTCTGATGGCTACTTCCAGCAGGATAATGCACCATGTCACAAAGCTCGAATCATTTCAAATTGGTTTCTTGAACATGACAATGAGTTCACTGTACTAAAATGGCCCCCACAGTCACCAGATCTCAACCCAATAGAGCATCTTTGGGATGTGGTGGAACGGGAGCTTCGTGCCCTGGATGTGCATCCCACAAATCCCCATCAACTGCAAGATGCTATCCTATCAATGTGGGCCAACATTTCTAAAGAATGCTTTCAGCACCTTGTTGAATCAATGCCACATAGAATTAAGGCTGTTCTGAAGGCGAAAGGGGGTCAAACACAGTATTAGTATGGTGTTCATAATAAACCTTTAGGTGAGTGTATAATATAATATAATATAATATAATATAATATAATATAATATAATATAATATAATATAATATAATATAATATAATATAATATAATATAATATAATATAATATAATATAATATAACAATGATATGATATATGACATAATATTAATATTATTAATATATTATTATTAATTATATTATGGTTCACTTCTTAATTTTGCAGGACTGCTTGGATGACAAATGACCCTCACAAAATTAAGATGTGTAGTCATGCGCAAGTCTGCAGGCCTAAGACAGATGCTGACCTATTACCTCATTACACTTATTATGCAGATCTATTCACCTGACACTAAGCAGACTGCAAGGGCAACTTCCCATTTGCATAAATGCAACAAAAAAAATAAACATCTGACCTATCCCTCATAGTGTCACGATTTTGCTAAAGCAGACAACATTCTGACTCTTGATTTTAAAAGGACAATGACGGATGGTAAAATGCATTAAATGTCAATAATGATACAGTGCTTAAGTACACTCAGCTTAGCATGTGGCAAAACACCACTAATGACAAAAATATGACAGAACGAGTGATAAAACAGCTCTGTTCCAAAACCTAGTGTGCTGATTTACTGTCTACTGCCTACTAAGACAGCATCCTAACTGCAATGGAAGCTCATAAATAACTGATTTGGAACACTACCCATGCAGCAACTCCACACACCACATGTAAGCCACATGGTGGACTACACTCACAATTGATTCCAAGAGAGTGCAACGGTGCTCATCCACTTCTTCAGCGCCCTTGTTACTGGAAGTATTTTTCCAATATAGGGATTTTTTTTGTCATTTTTTTAAAGGGTTAGTTCACCCAAAAATGAGAATTCTGTCATCATGAGCCTCATATTGTTCCAAACCTGTATGAGTTTCTTTCTTCTGCTGACCACAAAAGAAGATATTTTGAAGAATGCTGGTAACCAAACAGTTAATGGCCCCCATTGACTTCCACAGTAGGAAAAATAATACTACGGAAGTCAATGGCTACTGTCAACTGTGTGGTTACCAACATTCTTCAATGGCAGCGGCTATTTGCACTAATCAAATAGGATGTGATAGGAAAAGGGAGAAGAGCGAGCTCTGCAAAAGGCGGATTTGAACCTGGGTTGATCGCGTCAACCTAGATCCTTAAGCCTTATGCTTTATTGACTGTGCTACTGAAGACACTGAAATATCCAAATATTAAATATAAAAATATATTTTTTATCTTTTTTGGCCCAACCAGGCATTGTAAGGTGGAGCTAGTGCGAATAGCACTTGCCAACAAGGCACGCTATTTGCACTTGATGTGAATAGACACTCCGTTCTTCAAAATATCTTCTTTGGTGTTCAACAGAACAAAGAAACTCACAGTTTTGGAACAAAGTGAGGGTGAGTCAATGATGACAACACTTACATTTTTGGGTGAACTATCCCTTTAAGAGTTATAAGACAAAACCAAACAGCTACAGTGAATCGCCAACATATAAACTTTGTTTTAAAGCAAAAAAGCATTTGAAAAATATGACAAAATACAAAGATGCATGACTGTTTGTCTTAATAGAGGGAAATAACTACAATCCCATTAAACAAATACATAAAAAAAAAAACATTAACCCCTTAACTGTCACCCCCATTTTGGGCATAGACATGAAAATGTACTATACAAACTTAAACAGCTGTAATTCATGAATGCTTTGGGATACAGACATAAGGTTGGTCTCTTTTGAAAGAAGACACTTTGGGGATTATTGTTAAAGTGGAATAATTAAAATGTATTAATATTTCTAAAAGTTATTAAAGTTTAAGTTTATTGTTATGAAAATGGTAGGTAATATTTGTTTTATTATATAAAAATTTTATATATAAAAAAATATATGTTTCAGCCTAAAAATGCTAGAAAGTAAAAGCCACAAGTCTAAATGAGATGTGTGTCAAATTTCAGCTTGATATCTCAAAAAATGAGGTTTCTGTGAGACTTTGTTGTCACATCACAAATGGCCACTAGAGACACCCTTGTTCATTGTTGATTCCCAAAGGTCACTTAGTTGCTTGAACTTACATCTGACACCTCAGCACAAACACAGAGAGAGATTAAAAAAGAACATTTAATTATTATTTTTTTTAGTTTTTTCAAAACATTTCACAAACATGTTCACTATTCTATACAAATTGCAACAGAAACACGAATACGACTAGTATGAATGAAAATAATAATGAAATAAAAATACTGGGAAAATAAATACCAAATAATTTCCAATTTTTCAACTATTTATAAACTATTTACATCTATATACAATTTTTCACAACTTCTGAACACTACAAACTATTTACATCATGCCAGTAATTGAAGCAATCTCGTGTTGATTCTCGTGTAGATTTTTTGAGGTGCACTCTTGTCATAAATTCATTTATTACTTTTGCTACATAATTTTTAACAAAAAACAGGGGTGACATATCTATTTAGGAGGCTTAGACCTTTCCAACGATATATAGTTTGTCATGATTAGATAAGGATTTAATTGTAAAATATTGAAGCAAACATAGGCGTCCCGCCAGCGGGACGGTTAAACAATAAATAAAAAACTATAGATGTAAAGATGTTCATTACGGGGTGGGGGGGAGGGGAATCGATACAGCATACTATCGCAATATTTTGTGAGGGGATATTGTATCGATACAAGGGTGGCAAGTATCAATATTTTCAGGAACTGAATTGGCTTTATGCACAGCTGCACTACTTCCTGAACTTCAGCCAGCTCCTTTGTTTCCTGTCTGCCATTATTGGACAAACTGATTAATCCAGGTGTGTCTGATTATTGTTGTTGTGACTACAGAGGTCAGGCACACCTGGATTAATCAGTTTGTCCAATAATGGCAGACAGGAAACAAAGGAGCTGGCTGAAATTCAGGAAGTAGTGCAGCTGTGCATAAAGCCAATTTCAGCTCGTATTGTGCAATTTCTTTACCATAAGCTCTGTGCTTATAACACGGGGAATAATAATAATACTAATTTGAAATATTCCTTTCAGACTGTAATATCACAAACAGTGCCTGACTACACACACGTGTAGTAGTGAGCTGTGTGTGCAGGAAGTGCACTCGCAGATTTCTGAACGTGGACCTCTCTGTCCATGTTTATGTGTGTTAGTTACACGTGTTGATTTGACACACAAGTGCAAGCCAGCTGCACACTGCAACAGAACTTTCGTTCACAATTACAATCAAAGAAGCTGTCTATATTATGCCATATCTACACTGTACACTCGTTCATTATACAACACAATAGGCTTCTTGCGATAGTAACATCACTTGCCTACCGTGGCACCGCCCCCACTGTCATTTCGATTTTTTATAGTAGTAAAAATGATTTAGTTCAGTTAGAGAACAGACACTACAGTTAAAAACTGAACGTGCAGTGTGAGCCGGACGAGAGTCACAGCACAGACCTGCAGCAGGAGTCAGATCTCATTCATCATAAGAGCGAGGAGCTGAATGATCAACAAGATGACGGCGGAAGATTTGGTTTCAAATCTGTTTTCAAATTTGGTTGTGAAATGTAAAAGCACCTATTTAAGTGAGTTTGTCACTGTACTGTTTTGTTGTGTTTTTCATTAAGAATAACAATGAACCCACCATTCAAGCAATTGCCGTCCCCGAATTTGTGCTAATTCTAACACAGTAAAGAATTAGCATAGTAAAACGCAAAAGTAAAATGCACATGGCCATTCATAATGGGCGTATTAATGTTATTGCAATACTCAACATATCACAATAATATCATTTCGTGGCTTAAGTATCGAGATAATATCGTATCGTGGGGCCTCTGGCGATTCCCACCCCTAATAGAAACCATATATTTTTTAGTAGCCTGGATGATAGCCGAATTTAGCCCCGCCCACAACATTTGAGGTCGGGAAGTTCAGTCTGGACTTGATCCGTTGTGGAGCAACTATGCTCGAACCAGAGCTGTTAGGACTAATCAAATTGTGAGGGCGGGCTTTATACGATGATCAACAGTAACAGTAAACACCAAAGAGCGCTTTGGTTGAATTCGTTCTAATCCTAAACGGAGAACTTGTTCGTATAGGCATTGTGATTGTGTTGGTAAGTACTCTTTGTATCCTTACTTTTTTTTTTACAACACCGGCAAAGATCATTTACACTCATCGGGCCCTATTTTAACGATCTGAAACGCAAGTGTCAAAGCGCAAAGCGCAAGTAACTTTGTGGGCGGGTCTCGGCGCTGTTGCTATTTTCCCGGCGGGATAAATGGCTCTTGCGCCCGGCGCAAATCTAAAATGGGTTGGTCTGAAGTAGCTTCATTATTCATAGGTGTGGTTTGGGCGTAACGTGAATAAACCAATCAGAGCGTCATCCAACATTCCCTTTAAAAGCAGGTGCGCAAGTTCCATTATGGATTGCTATTATTATGGCGTATTTACCAGGCGCACGCCAGGAGCGGTTCACAGCCGAGGAGACTGATGTTCTTGTAAGAGCAGTGAAAGACAGAGAAGTTGTGTTGTATGGGGATGGGAGACACCCACCCAAAATAGCGTCGGTTAAATAAATAATTTGCCTGAATAATTTGTAAGCTAGATTTATGCCTATTTTTTCACATCTTCGTGGCACACCACAATGATTTCCGTCATCTCATGTGTTAATATTTTTTTAGTGTAACAATTTATGATTTGCAAAAATAACTGTTGCATCTGTTTAGATTACATGAGCAAAGTGTATGCGCGTTGTGCACGCTATGGTCAAGCATGCGCCCTTAAAATAGCATAATGAACAACGCGCAACGCGCCACTGACTTTAGACTAGGTTTTTTCTGGTCAGTGGCGCAATTGTTTAATGGAACAGCAAAATAGCACCAGGGATTGTTTGCGCCGGAACACGCCTCCTTTTTTGCGCTGAACCGCCCAGGGAGCGCAAGTTCATTCACTAGTTTAGCGACGTGCTTCTGTGGAGGGAAAAGCGCGCTTTGCGCGGGTGCAAAATAGGAATGACACATGCGTCGGTGTACAAAGTCAATTGCGCTGGGTGCAAGATAGGGCCCATTTTCTTCTTCTACTTCTTCCAGCGTACTTCATGGGACACAATTTGTTTCAATTCTCTTTTTGCAGAATCATGGGAAATGTCGTTTTTCACAAATTTTGCTAATTTGCTCTGCTCTTGGTCATTATGGAAATGATCCGGCTGCATCTTTGTCGTTTAATTTGTGCGTAGCCAATAGATAATGCGCAGAACTTTCCACTTCCGTCTGCGCTGTTATGGGATTGCACTCTCACGCCCTGTTTAGTAAATCTGGCCCTAGTTGTTGCCTTAAAAGACTGTTTAGTTGCTACTACTGTAGGTTTGTAAATGAGTAGACTTTGGCCTTGTAGACATAGTTTAATGCGACAAATATCTCCACTGGTATCATATTAGTTCCTCCTTGTGTATATTACTATGAAGTATGCATGACTGTTCATTTCCTCTTAAGGATGTTTGATAAACTCACTGCACGCCTCAGCTGCAAGGACAAAAAGCATCAGAAGTGATGAGAAGCATGAAACGGACTATGTTCTTTAAAATTTAATTCCAGACCTCATTTGTGCTCGGCTAATCCCTCATTCACACCCTGCTCTCCATAAGCAAACACTTCAGATAATTCACTTCCCATCAGGACATATTATGGACTGAGAGGCGGTAAGATCTCTCCAAATCAGACCAGACACGGCAGGAGAGGAGAGACTATTGCTGTATATTACAGAATGGAGGATATGCTGTAGTGCTGATGTATTAGGGAGCAATTTAACTACTTTTTTTTTCAGCATATTTTTTAAATAAGCTAACTATATCCTAAAGGGTATGTATGATGGATAAAACGGATAGTGGAGAAAATTGCACCCTATTCTGTCACCAGATGATGCTCCATCATATCTCAGGAGACTTAATGGAGCTCTCAGGCAATGTTTTTTTTTTTTTTTTTTCATAAGCTTCCATTAAAATTCTTTAGGAGATCTAAATATAAACACAAATTAAATTAATGTGGATAGCAGTGCACAGAAATATCTGATGAAACTGACTTTGAAATAAGTTCAAAAACTCTCACTTTTGATTTAAAAATGAGCAAGTGTTTAAGAGTATTTTTCTTTTAAAAGGAACAAGAGATTTAAGAAAAAGTCTCCATTTGCTCACCATTTGATCAAAATAATTGTCCAGGAGAAATAAATGTTCCTATATATACACCAATAAGGCATAACATTATGACCACCTTCCTAATACTGTGTTGGTCCCCCTTTTGCAACAATGCTTAGTACGTGTCAAAGGAACATCCACATGGATGGCAGGACCCAAGATTTCCCAGCGGAACATTGCCCAAAGCATCACACTGCCTCCGCCGGCTTGCATTCTTCCCATAATGCATCCTGGTGCCCCAGGTAAGCAACGCACACACACACACCCAGCCATCCACATGATGTAAAAGAAAACGTGATTCATCAGACCAGGCCACCTTCTTCCACTGCTCCGTGGTCAGTTCTGATGCTCACGTGCCCACTGTTGGCGCTTTCGTCAGTGGAGAGGGGTCACCCTAACTGGTCTGCGGCTATACAGCCCCATACTCACCAAACTGCGATGCACTGTGTATTCTGACACCTTTCTATCAGAACCAGAATTAACTTCTTGAGCAATTTGAGCTACAGTAGCTTGTCTGTTTGATTGGACCACATGGGCCATCCTTCCCTCCCCATGTGCATTAATGAGCCTTGACTGCCCATGACCCTGTCGCCGGTTCACCACTGTTCCTTCCTTGGACCACTTTTGATAGATACTGACCACTGCAGACCGAGAACACCCCACAAGAGCTGCAGTTTTGTAGATGCTCTGACCCAGTCGTCTAGTTATCACAATTTGGCCCTTGTCAAACTCTCTCAAATCCTTACGTTTGCCCATTTTTCCTGCTTCTAACTTTGAGGACAAAATGTTCACTTGCTGCCTAATATATCCCACCCACTAACAGGTGCCGTGATGAAGAGATAATCAGTGTTATTCACTTCACCTGTCAGTGGTCATAATGTTATGCCTGATCAGTGTGTGAGTGTGTGTGTGTGTGTGTGTGTGTGTGTGTGTGTGTGTGTGTGTGTGTGTGTATTACACAATTCCATTAGAATGATATTTCAAAATCAATGTTTTTTGCTGATTTTGAAATATTATAATGGAATTGCGTAAGAGTGTAAGAATTATTAAAAAATAGTCATTCGTTTCTGAGATTTTATTCCTAGATAATATGCCAAAAAGTTAGGGAACTCTAATAATTCTATCAGTTGCTATGCAAGCAAAACTAAATGATTCATCAGAGAAGCTAACCTAATGCATAACCTTACCTGTATACATTTTTATTGTAAGCTATTTCTGATCTGATTGGCACCTTTATTGACAATTTTAACCAAAAAAAAGTAGGAATATTGGTACTAACTGCAGCGGCTTCTCTGAAAACAGCAGTACTTGCAAGAATGCAGGAGTTCAATCAACTGTGTCCACTTGTGGGATCCTTTTCATACATATGGATGCTCAACCACAGGCTTTTACAAGCGGAGTGATCGATCGGAGAGAGTGAGTGTGTGTAGAAGAGGTATAGAAGAGGTGAAGACTCACATGCCCTCACCATCGAGGGTGAGTTTATTTTTTCAACTGCTGTCATATGTTTGGGTGTGCTTGACCGATTAGAGGCGAGAGCTCTCATTAATGGGCCTCGGGGGATGTACGGAGAGAGAGATCGCTGTGGGATTGTAATTAAATTTGGCATCCTAATCCAGACATTACACTGAAGGAGTTTGACACGTTACAGAACTACTTAACAGCACTATCAGATCCATACCATAACATTATGCTTTTCAAAGGTGTTTAAGACTACGTACACAAGATAATAGACGAGAGATACACATTCAAAAGGGCAAATTATGCTTGATTTAGTTTTTGGGGACTACTAGAATTGGTTTTCATGCTTGAATGTTCTAAAAAAACACATTATTTTTCACATATTTTACATTGTTGCAGCTCCTCTCTTTTCAGTCTGTCAGTAACGCTCTGTTTAGTTCCTGTCTCTATGAAGCCCCTCCTTCTGAAAAGCACAATGTGTTCTGATTGGTCAGCTGGACCAGTGTGTTGTCAACCTCTTTGAGCGTATTTGGGAAATGTCCGCCGCTCACCATAACAGCGAGTTTCAACACACTACTAACACAACTCAACAACTCAACCAGGCTTTCTTTCTACTAAATGTAAAAAAACATAATAGGTCTTCATTAACTATAGCATTCATATGAAGAAATTGCATCATAACCAGGTATAAGTAATAAGACTAAACAGGTTAAACATACTAGTTTATACCCAGGGGCGTAGCCGTCTTTTCATAAGTGAGGGGGACAGAAATGTCAGGTATAATACCTGTTTTTTTCTGACCTCTGTCTAATTGACAGATTTAATTGATCTATTGCTTTTAATTCAGCAAGATATCAAATACACTGCTGAACAATAACCACTAATATGTATAATATTTTCCCCTATATTTTATGCCAATTTAATGATTGGTTTATGCACTACAAACACTTGTGCATTAAAGGGTTAGTTCACCCAAAAATGAAAATTCTGTCATTAATTACTCACCCTCATGTCGTTCGACACCAGTAAGACTTCTGCTCACCAAGGCTGCATTTATTTAATAAAAAATGCAGTAAAAAAATAATACAGTGAAATATTATCCCAATTTAAAGCAGCTGTTATCTATGTGAATATATAAATGTGATCAAAGCTGAATTTTCAGCATCATTACTCCAGTCTTCAGTGTCACATGATCCTTCAGAAATCATTCTAATATGCTGATTTGCTGCTCAAGAAACATTTATGATTATTATCAGTGATGAAAACAGTTGCTTACTTAATTCACTGCTGAAAACACTGCTGCTTAATTTTTGTGGAAACCATGATAGTATTCAAACTTTTGTGGTAAGATTAAAAAAGAGAGAAATTCATACTTTTATTAATTAAACATGCATTAAATTGATCACAAGTGATATTTATAATATAAATAAAGATTTATATTTAATAAGTGCTTTATTTAATGCAAATAAATGCAGTTAATTTAACTTTCTATTCATCAAAGAATCCTGAAAAATAAAATGCATCATGGTTTCCACAACGTTTTTAAGCAGCACAACTGTTTTCAACATTTATAATAATCATAAATGTTTCTTGAGCAGCAAATCCTCATATTATAATGATTTCTGAAGGATCATATGACACAGAAGACTGGTGTAATGATGCTGAAAATTCAGCTTTGATCACAGGAAAAAATTACACGTTTACTAGCTCAGTTACATAGTAAACAGCTGTTTTATATAATAAATGCAGCCTTGGTGAGCAGATACTAAACATTAAAAAGGATGTCAGTTAGCACTGCATTATTCATATACTTTATTGTCAATAAATACCTTGAGATGGCTTGAAAAACACACACATATAATGTCGAAATCATGTGTTTGTCGTCGCGTTTCATCAGTGATAATTCTCTTTATTTAGCTGCTGGTTCAGCGCTGTGAATGCCTTTGGAACGTGATTACTTCTACGAATCCGTTTTGGACTTTCTGTGAGAGGGCGCCGTCCGGCTTCGAGTATGAATTGGAGTGTTGCACGAGAGTGTTAGCACTCCATGGTGTTCAGAGCGCCTTGTTTTTGGATACGAATAAAATGACAGGTCATGTAGATTTATTCACATTGGCTTCTACGAAATCAAACTTGCCCGTGTAACAGACGTAGGCCAGTAAGAGCGGTACGACTAGACGCCGGTTCGAATCCCCCACGGAGCGGGTCGACTTGGACCGGTGAGACTCGGTAAAGTGCGGGGGACGAATTTACGTTTTATTAAAGGTGCGGGGGACACGTCCCCCCCGTCCCCCGCGTAATCTACGCCCATGTTTATACCTATCCTGCCAACGGCTGAAATGAAATACGAAGTGCGGCCAGAGTGGATCCATTTAAAATCCATCACAGTTCTTGAAAAGGGGAATGTCCCTGTAGACAAACTCCCAATGCTGGATCTGCTTTTCATTTTATTCGTACCTACTGCTGGATTTTATTCGTACCTACTGCTGGTTTCTATTCTGCAGTCCCACCAAAATGACTAATTACTCTCAAAAGAATAAATGATCCATAATAATTAGTGCTAAATCACAGGTGCACTTGTTAAATAATTGACAGCAGTAATAAAGAAGGAAGCACCCCTAAAGAGCCAATATTGCCGAAATAATGTCTGTATTACAACAGGTTTCCCTGAACACTCCCCCGCAGTACTTCAGACTGTAATTAAAAGGGTTGCAATAAAAGAAATTTAAAAATTAAAAACTGCAACAATAACTTCAAATCAATAACTTCATCCATCTTGTGCTTGCTAGTATTTCATGCACACCATGACAAACACAAGCTGTGATATAACATTTGCAACAACAAAAAACACAGAAAAAAACACTTTCAATAACCCTAACCTAACAATCTAACCTAGCCTAGGTCAGTTCATTTTAATGAGTCACTCAAAAAGGTTCACAAAACAGCCTCAAACTCAAATCAGATGAACTCAGTCAGTGAATCGTTGAATTTAGCAACTGACTCCCTTACTGAAATTGTCTTATTCGAAATGAACCAGAAACCATAACTGAGTGATTTTAATCAGTCTATTTACTGACAGTTTTTTTTTTAAATGACAACAGCATGCAAATAAAGATACATATAAATGTTGATAAATAATGATATTCTAAAAATACACAGACAGACAGACAGACAGACAGACAGACAGACAGACAGACAGACAGACAGACAGACAGACAGACAGACAGACAGATAGACAGATAGATAGATAGATAGATAGATAGATAGATAGATAGATAGATAGATAGATAGATAGATAGATAGATAGATAGATAGATAGATAGATAGATAGATAGATAGATAGATAGATAGATAGACAAACAGACAGGCAAACAGACAGACAGACAGATGGTAGGGGTGCACGGTACATGAAAAAAAGCCGTTCGGTTCGCTTGTCTCGGTTCGGAGCGTGTGCGTTGCACGGTTTCGACGCATGCGCAATGTATCCTCGTATGTTACCTCAGACAGTGGGTGTCCTTTTCGCGTGAAATAAGAGGTATGTGTGTGTGTGAGTGTGTGTGTGTGTGTGTGTGTGTGTGTGTGTGTGTGTGTGTGTGGGTGTGTGGGTGTATGTGTGTGTGTGTGGACATACAGTAAAATAAAGTAAAAGTGTAGTGCTGCAGGTCATGTCACGTGTAGAAATGCAAGTGGGAGAGATAAGGAAGGCTGCAAGGAGTTGGAGGATGCGCCAGCGACGTATAGCAGGCAGGGCAGATGCAGTGCGTATGGAGAGCGGGAGCCGCACGTCCCCATTGTGCATTCACACACTGGCAGTGTTTGTCTCGCGCAGCTGAACCGCGGCTCATGTATTGCAAATACAAACAAATATTGTCCATTCTGTCACATTTTCCGGTGTTCTCCTCCGACCCCTGTCTGTCTCATGCTTTGATTTATGATGGGCAGCATATATCTGCTGCAGATGCGACCGTGTTCCCCTCTGTCTCATACACACATGCATATAACATGCTGTATATAAGTAGTTCACATGATAAATGTAACATTTAAAAGTTAAGATGCTTCTAGTTGTAATAATTTAAACATGCCTTTGAAGTTTGGGCAAAAACTTCTGGCAGTGTTGTGTTTTTGTGTATTTTTTTTTCTTCTCACAGCGCTGGATGTCATATGGTGATTGTGAAACACACGGAACACTTCATGGTGAAATTTGTTAATCAGGTCAGCTGAATTAAAGTCACAGTGCATTGTTCTGATCAAAATTGACATGATTAACATGAAAAATGTTACGCCAATGTGTCGGACTCTGTAGACAGCCAGTTAAGAAACAACTTCTACATGATATAACAATTTTTTAATACTGTATCCTAATTGTGGATGATTAAGCTATATATCATATACTGAAGTAAATTTCTTGAGTGTTAACGATAAAAAAACAACAACAACAAGAACCGTACAGAACCGAAAACCGTGACCCTAAAACAGTGATACAAACCGAACCGTGGGTTTTGTGAACCGTGCCACCCCTAATAGATGGATAGATGGATGAGAGGATAGATAGATAGATAGATAGATAGATAGATAGATAGATAGATAGATAGATAGATAGATAGATAGATAGATAGATAGATAGATAGATAGATAGATAGATAGATAGATAGATAGATAGATAGATAGATAGATAGATAGATAGATAGATAGATAGATAGATAGATAGATAGATAGATAGATAGATAGATAGATAGATAGATAGATAGATAGATAGATAGATAGATAGATAGATAGATAGATAGATAGATAGATAGATAGATAGATAGATAGATAGATAGATAGATAGATAGATAGATAGATAGTGTCTGTAATGAACGGTTTAGTTGTTTAGACCCCATGTTGAATCTTTGTAATACTGACCTGAAATAACAAGGTCTGCCGGAGGAAACAATATTGGTTGCAATATTGGTTGAGCTGTGGGATTTATGTTGCTTCTAACAGACGATTTAGTGAATGATTTAGCATGGATATGATAGCAAAGGCTAGATATATTTTGATCAAATCTACATATTCATATTATGAAAGTCTTGACATTTAGTACATATTATGCTTGATATTATGCAGGTAAACAATCTAAAAAAAGACCAATTAGCAGAAGCCTTTGCTGTTTTATTGACACTCTTATTGCTGTTTCCTAAATATTTAATGTTCTCCAGTTTGCAGCATTACATTATGGGGCAGTAATTCAAAGGCAATTAATTCAGTCGTGTATCATTCATGAGGCTACAAGCACATATACTAAACATACACTTACATTTACATTTACATTTATGCATTTAGCAGACGCTTTTATCCAAAGCGACTTACAACTTGGGGGTACATGAAGCGATTGGTCATGAAGAGTCGAGAAGCGCAATAAGAGCCTGAGATCCTGAGACCGTGTACATTGCTCAGTGTAGCACAGGCTAGAGTAGGGAGGGAAGAAGGAAGAGAAAGAGGAAAGGAAAGTGTTTATTTTTTATTTTTTAAGTGCTCACGGAAGAGCTGAGTTTTAAGTTGACTTTTGAATGATGTCAATGATTCTGCGTTCCGGATGTTGTTGAGAAGATCGTTCCACCAGCTGGGAACGTTGAATGAAAATTTGCGCCGAATTGGACTCGCATTGAAATCTAGCATTTGAAATGGAATAGACGCGCGTTCAAGGCGCTCCAGGAGAAATATGTCATAAAACACCCCTCTGCCTCTTTTCATTTTCATTAAAAATATATATTAAACATTAATAGCCACACAAATGTGGTCCAGGCAACTCCTACATTATCTTCACTGCATGTATATTTAAATATCCTTAAAAAATAAAGTTATGAAACTTCTCTTTGCCCTCAGTCAAAACGATCTGGCAGACAACAAATGATAGATTCATGACACCAAAAATCACTCGTTAGATCCACACAAGATGCACCACTACAGGACATCAGAGCCAGCGGCAAACGTCTGAAGGGCTAGCCAAGGAAAGGTTGCTCTCGCCGGGGTTATGAGCGGTGAGTGCCCGGGGATTGCCTGGATCTCACAACTCCGAAAACACAAGATCATTTTTTTTAAATAGGCGCTCTCTTAATAAATAAACTACAGATTTGAGCTTTAACCAACTACATTCTCACCTGAAAAAGTCTTAAAACTACATTTTGTGACACAATAGTAGTATTTTTAAATTATGCAGGGTTTCTCATCATGTCACTTTCCCACGTGACCACAGCAAGCAGGCTCCTGATTGGTTAACGCGGCGCGAATTGATGCCAAAGTTCAAATTTTTCAACTTGGGCGTCAGACGCGAATTCGCTTCAAACGCGTGACTGCACAAAAGCACCACTCGCACAAAAGCACCAATTTGCATCATTCACGCGAACTGGACGTGCGAATGAGGCGGATTTGCGTCCTTCGCGCCATGCGAAACGCGCCTTCCGTGCCGCGGGACCTCCAGACGCACATCAACGCGCCTTTCCATTGACTTAACATTGAAATCATTCGCGCCAGACGCTCTATTCGCGTTTGGTGTGAACGCAGCATTAAACGTCGCCGATAAACGAGCGCGAAAATCGTCCCGGTGTGAACAGGCCTATAGGGTTTACAGTGCAGGTTTACTTAAAAAAAAATTGCTAATTTATCCATTTATTAATTAAATAACACTGACTCTGGTTCCAACTAAAATATATTAAAAAAAAATCACTAAAAGAATGGTATTAACTGTTCTTACAAACGGACAAAGCTCTTTCAGGTTTGTTCTGAACTCTTGGTTGTGGAAGACACAGCTAACTACGAAATCTGGCATAGCCTACTCGGACTGTAGGGTCTTTAAAATGCCGAATTACGCTCACATGCACTACAAGCCTGGATTTATGATCATTTATAATGCTCATCTCCATCACTTGATCATTCTTTGATAAATAACTGATGCTGTGATCATCTAAACCTAATTTAATTCCGTTTACCATCTGGTTTCTGCGCACAGTAACAGTTCAACGTTAATTACACCAAATAGCAATGAGTTTTAAACACAGCACTATATATTCAATAGTGATTCAATACACATCTATAATGAGCTGAAATACCGCAGCGTTTAGTGAAATCGCCCTTCAGCGTTCTTCCTGTCCTAGCCTTAAATTCACGGGAACTTGATGCAACCAGTGTTAAAACTCTAAGGGATACTCTCCTAGAGGTTCGCAACAGTTTGCAAACACCACATTTGCTAAGATATTACTTTCAAAGTGGCTTTTTCCTAGCTTATTTCTCCGCGGAGGTTCGTAACTGCTGTTGATTAGCCCAATTACTGTGGTGTAATCAGCAATTTGATGATGCGTATGTTTCCAGTACACTGCAGAATCTTGCAAAAAGTGCAGTTTGGGGCTGAGAGCACAGTGGAGCAGAAGCTTAAAAGTCTAGTCTGCAGTTTAGGAAATCTACAAGCTGAAGAACTGCATAGACCACAGAATAGCAAGTTTCAAGAATAGCACACAAAACATGCATATAAATAGCATCTAAACGTGATTCACTCACGACCAGGTGCAAAACACAGTATTCATGGCTGTGTTTATGCAGCACTTTAAGCCAGTTTAATGATTCCAGTTCGGATTCCTCAATGGCATGGCTTCCTACACTGTAAACCCTAATGCTCAAAAATGAGTAGGGTGAACTTAAACTAAACAAATTAGTTTAATCAAATTAAACTTTGAGTATTTCAAACTTCTTTTGAGTTCACCAAACAGACACATTTTAAGTCATCTGAGACTCGAAAGAGAGAGTAAATGCTAAAATTAAGTGTTGTAATGATTTTTGTGCAATATTAATGTTAAGTGGGAGAGGGTTTAATGTTTTGGTATGCTAATTTAGTAGAGTTTCTGTTATGTGGGGTTTCTTTGAGAGGGTGGGGGGAGGTTGGGGTCCATCATATAACTGCTCTACACGGCATGCATTTGTGTAAGAAAAACTGTTCCGCGTGGAGCAGTTACATGATGGATAGATGCGCTTTTATGGACTTCAAAAATGAAACAACAGTTCACTGCCATTATAAAGCTTGGAAGAGCCAGGACTTTTTTAATATAACTCCGAATTTATTCGTCCGAAAGAAGAATGTCATATACACCTAGGATGTAGCCTGATGTCGTCATACTCAATTCTAGTCAGAATTTGAGTCTGATACTGCTCCGTTGGGCTGTGATTATGGGGCGTGTTTAAACCGAACCAGGAAAGACCTCAATTGGATAGGCCTATAACCAATCAGAGCAACGGAGCGACGCATAACGTTAGTTGTCAAATGTCAACAGAACTCAACTGCACTGTGTTGCCAAGTCCGCGGGTTGAAGCGACCCCAATTATGTGATATACAGACCCAGGAATGCGAAATATAACAGGCAGTCCAGCCAAAATAACACATATTTTACCCCCAAAATGCCATTTTTCCCGGAGAACCCCACCCCACCCGGAAAGCTATTGGGCTTGTTTTTAGCTAGTTTTGAGTAGCAATTGGGCGAGTTTTGCTGTAAAAACTTGGCAACCCTGTCTGCACGCACGCTAGAATAAGTCACGTTAGAAGAAGAAGATGAGTGTAAACAATCTTTGCCGGTGTTGTAAAAAAAGAATTTAAGGATACACTGACACTTAAGGATAGACATCTACTGTAATAAAATACGATGTTCCTGATTTGTGTGTTCAAGCTAAAATCTAAATGCATGGCTACTTTTGAATGGACTGTCAATGAAGCAAGAAACTTGACTTCTAACATTACTGTACCTTCCAAATTAATCTCATACCCTGCCGTTGCTCACATACTGTAAGAAAATTTTCATCCAAATTCTACACATTTAAGAAACATGCAGCCCTCTTTCCAAGATTCACACTCTATGACCTAATTTCCTGTCTTGTACTAAAACATATGCCCTCAGGTGGACTGACCCCACTCATATCTCTTCACTGAGTCAATACAGGGTGACAGTCACACCAGTGCACTGACCACTTTTCATCTCAGTATAAGAGAGATGGTGTAGGAGGCTGGCATGAAAACACAGATGTTTTTTTCACAGCCTCAGCTACAGGAAAGAATATCTTCCTCCTCCATTTCTCAGATTGTGCTAAGGCTGTGTATATTGATTAAGACTGATGCGCCGCTTCACCTAATCTAATGCCATAATGGAAACCTGGAGGTGGCAATCATACCCTGAATGCCAAACAAATCAGGCCAATTTACACACATGCACATCCACGTTCATACTTCATTTACGGTTCATAGATTGCTTTGTTTTTAAAACATATTTACAGAGTTTGATTTTCTTTTGAGGCAAAAATTTCTGACTGGAATTGGACTTTTCAGGTAATTTACACTGTGAGAAAGCATATATTTAAAGGGGTCATGAACTGGCTTTTTAAAAAATGTTATACTGTTGTCTGAGGTCAACTTATGACGTTCGCATGGTTTTTACATTCAAAAACATCATAATGTATAAGTAATAGGCTATTTTCTACCCTGGTTTTGAGCCTAGCTCTTGAAACGCTCGGTTTTTATGGCCGTGCCGCACTGAAGACTTGGAAGTAAATGCCCACTGCTATGATTGGATAACAGTTTTGTATATTATAATGAGCTTTGGCTCCCCAGTCATTACACATGAGGAATTGTTTTGAAACGGCAACCGGAATGATTCTCCCACAGGGCTCGCAAAATGTCTTTATCAAACAAACACAATGATTATCTCTCATTCATCTGCAATTAATTGGAATGTTATTTTTTTATAACTTGGCCCACCTGATCGGTGGATATAACCGCGAACCGTGCATAACACACACGCACGCACGTATTTCACTATTTAATATAGTGCGAGCCCTGGCCTATACATGATCAAGTCTGATCACGAATCACAGGAATGAACCAACAACACCTCAAATACAAAGCCTGTGACAGTGTGGAAGTCATGTTTAGTTAGACGCGTACATAATCAGTAGATATCAAATGTAACAATGCAATACTATCACATATAAAAAACTATCACATTTATTACTCACATAATTGTGTTGCATCTTTCCTGTCAGATCCAGAAGCCACAGCATTGTTTTTTAATCTCATCCTGTCTGCATATCCATTCTCTTCTTTACAATCTAATTCGGTGAAATGAAGCGAACAAATGCAATGTCTTCCCCAAGTTAGCTGGATCTTCATTAAAAATAAAGTTCAACCATGCATTTTGGAATCCGAGATAAGCTTATGGCATGTTTGAAACATGCCATAAGCTTTATTGTTTGGAAGTTCAATCCGGTTTATCTCCACTTAGGCATGTTATTTATCTAACATGCCAGGCACGAATCGGTGGGCGGGGATAAAGAATTAGGTTAAGGCAGCGTGTCACTGAACTCCTGACGTCACAGGTAAGCAAATTTGTAGATCGATCATTTGCTGAGCCAGCTGTCGATAAAAACTTTTATTTGACTAACAAGTACGTTTTCAGCTCTGAAACTTACACGATAGTTTTATATTAAGATGAACTTTTATATATCAAAAGCGAAAGTTGAATTCAAAGGAAAGTTGATTTCTCAAGTCATGACCCCTTTAATTGCATTATTTATTCATTCAGATCATTCAAGTATGAAGCAATTGTTTCAGGGCACCTTATTAGTAAAGCCATTACTTATTGAATTGGAAAAATCTAATCAAATGAATCTAATGCAATATACAGTGGCAAGAAAAAGTATGTGAACCACTTGCAGAATCTGTGAAAATGGGAATCATTTTAACTAAATAAGAGAGATCATACAAAATGCATTGTATTTTTTATTTAGTACTGTCCTGAATAAGATATTTTACATAAAAAATGTTTACATATAATCCACAAGTCCACAAAAATTGCTGAATTTATTAAAACGACCCCGTTCAAAAGTTTCTGAACCATTGATTCTCGGTGCTGTGTGTCGTTATCTGGATGATCAATGGCTGTTTTTTTTGGTTTTGTGATGGTTGTTCATGAGTCCCTTGTTTTTCTTAAGCAGTTAAACTGGCCAATGTTCTTCAGAAAAATCCTCCAGGTCCTGCACATTCTTCAGTTTTCCAGCATCTTTCGCATATTTGAACCCTCTCCAGCAATGACTGTATGATTTTAAGATCCATCTTTTCACACTGAGGACAATTGAGGGACTCAAGCACAACTATTAAAAAAAGATTCAAACATTCACTGATGCTCCAGAAGGAAACACGATGCATTAAGAGCCGGGGGGTGAAAACTATTGAATTTGAAACTCAAGGTATATTGTACTTAATTTGTCTTCTGGGAAACATGTAAGTATCTTCTGTTGCTTCTGAAGGGCAGTACTAAATGAAAAAAATATTATATTTAAACAAAATAAGAAAAATTTGGACATCTTCATCCTGTTCAATAAGTTTTCACCCTCCGGCTCTTAATGCATCGTGTTTCCTTCAGGAGCATCACGAATGTTTGAAACTATTTTTAATAGTTGTGTTTGGGTCCCTCAATTGTCCTCAGTGTGAAAAGATGGATCTTAAAATCATACAGTCATTGCTGGAGAGGGTTCAAACATGAAAGAGATGCTGGAAAACTAAAGAATGTGCAGGACCTGGAGGATTTTTCTGAAGAACATTGGGCAGTTTAACTGCTTAAGAAAAACAAGGGACTCATGAACAACCATCACAAAACAAAAAAACAGCCATGGATCGTCCAGGGAACGACACACAGTATTAAGAATCAATGGTTCATAAACTTTTGATCAGGGTCATTTTAATAAATTCAGCAATTTTTGTCTTGTGGACTGTATGTATACATTTTTTATGTAAAATATCTTATTCAGGACATTATTAAATAAAAAATAACATGCATTTCGTATAATCCCTCTTATTTAGTTAACATGATTCCCATTTTCACCGATTCTGCAAGCGGTTCTCATACTTTTTCTTGCCACTGAACATTATTTCTTGAATTGAAAAAATATACATGCACATCTGTAAACTGATTGGCTTGTTTTTAAAGTAATGTGTATTTACAGGTAAATTTTTCTTGAGAATGTATTTCCTGAGTGAAATTGCCATTTTCAGCTAATTTATTTGGAGAAAAAAAAGTAATTTGCTTTATTTATTTATCCAGATCATTCAAGTCTGAAGCAATTGCTTCAAGACACCTTATTAGTAAAGCCATTACTTCTTAAAATGGAAAAATCTAATAAAATGAATCAATGAAATTGAAAAAAAAAAAAAAAAAAGATAAGACGCTACAAAGTGGGTAGCTTCAAAATGATTAGATCAGTGGTAAACAAAGAAAAACAAACAAGTAAATCCAAACAGCGTCCCACATTTACAAAATCCAATAAATGCATCAAATGTCTTAACTTAAAGCAATTTGTTTTCTTTCTATTGAACGTACACCCTTCATAATCACCTCTGTCTGTAGTACTATGAGACACAGATGCGTAGCGGTGACAGTGTTTCAAGTCTTACGTCTGCATTGCAAGTTAGATGAATGAGGCGGGCATTACCTCTGCCACTGTGGTGACCAATAAAGTCATTATCTGAACCGTATTGTGATCGCTACTTTATTCTTAGCCTTCATGAAATATGCATGAATAGATTTTACACTTCTGAGTGGATGAGCTACTAAAATATACATGCAGACAGTGTGACTGTCTGAATTATTCTTAACTTCCCATTTACCTGACTGTGATAAAGTGCTCCATTGCTGAGCTCAAATGCTGTTTGAATAACTGTTTAAGTGTAGGAGATACAGAATCCATCTTAACCTCAACTATTTTTTTAATTCGTGATGTAGGACTAAATTTAGACTTCATGTGACATGAAGCACTGCAGAAGCTTAAACAGGCCATATTCTACACTTTTTAGCAGCTAAGTCCACCGAAAACACATTCACACTTTAGAGTTACATGACCATTTTCCTCTCTCTCTGAGATATTAGCGAAATTTCACAAGCAAAAAAGGTCTATTTTCAATAATGTTGCAATGTATAAGGCACCGTTCACTAAGGGTGGAAATCACAGGGTACCTCACGTTACAATACTATACGATACACGGCTCATGATACTGATAATATCACGATGCAGTAATTCTGCGATAATCAAAATATTTTGCTAGACAATCCTATAATGATACATCACAATATCTGTCTAACTATAATAAACAAAATTACTGTGAAAAATTTAAGTGCAGGTGCAGTTGACTTTATTCACATCCAAATGTTGCACAAAAAGTTTTTCAGTAAATTAAAAATGTTATGCTTATACTTTTTAAAAGCTTAAACTTTACTTGCATGTTCGTGGTATTAACCGTGTTCTTTACTTTTACCAGGCAGTTCTTGCTTATTGCGTACTCTTTGTTGATTTTGTTTGTCCCATCAATGGTATAAAAGCCGAAGTGGGTCCAGACTTTGGACTTAAACTAGGCTGGGACATCTATTATTTTACTCACACTGCTGTCTGGCATCATGTTAAAAACCTCTTTTTCTTAGGCTTTCTTAGGTTCACGTGTCCCTCATTCATGTGCTGAGTGCCACCTTGAGGAGCCATGAAGTAGCGACGCTGGCAGCAGAGTGCCTTATTTTATTAATCAAAATATCGATATTTGGCACCAGTGTATCGATTATCATATTGCACGGAGGACAACGATATATTGCCCTATCGAAATTTTGTCCAACCCCTACCGTTCACAGTAAGTCACTTTAAAGTAGGGCTGTACGATTAATTGAAAAATAATCGAAACCGAAATTCAGAACCTCCTAACTAACGTATTTTTCCCATGTCGGTTATTTGGGTTTTAGTCACTTGACTCCGCCCCTTCAGTCACATCAAGTGCAGTTTGCAGGCACACAGAGATGCAGGAGCAGTTATCTTTGTTTATAGATGCCCAGAATCACTATAGTGACTGCATGTTTTACACAGTTTATACAGGTAAGTTAATTGCCGTTCTTATAGCCTACGCGCTGCCACACACACACACACACACACACACACACACACACACAGACGGCGCGCACAAGCCCCGAAGCCAGATCACTTTCACTTTCATCCTCATAAAGTTTGTCAAGTGAATGCGTTTAAAGGCTTACCAGTTTGAACATTTAAAGCGATTGTGCACTATTCAAGAACAACAATACGGAAAAATCCGTTCAGTGCTCATGAGCTTTTTTTCTGTGACACAGAGAGCCGAGCCGTGCCGCATCTCTGACAACGCGCGCGCGCCCTGAAGGCAGACCTCTTTCAGCTGCGTCCTCACAAAGCTATGTCATTTCTATGTGTTTTAAGGCCTGCTAGTTTGAACATTAAAGCGATTTTAGACCATCAGATGTGTATTATGTCGAACTAATGCCTGATATATTGTGACACACGAACACTCAGACAGAAGCTTGCACATCACGTGAAGATCGCACGTAGAGAGCAGCGCAGAAACGCAGTGTCAACGCTGTCCTGTGACTAAAGTAAAGTCACTAAAGTAGCCTTTGAAACTCAACCGTTATAGGCGTATATTTTAACACCTTTGAAGTAAGTACAAACCACAGCTTCATAATGAATAGAGACGGTATGAGTAATTCACACACGCAATCACTCTCTCATTAATGCATTCAAATAAATGTAATGTAGGCCTACTGTGCTAATATATCTGTATCTGATGTACAAGCAGAAATCTGCCCCATAGACAATAACTGCTGAAAGTGAACTGTTTCCTTCAAGTATTTTAAAATCACAAAGAAATGCACTTTTTCATTAGGAAAAAAAATTCGACCTTTAATAGTAGAAAATATTTACAGTAAAAACCTTATCAGGAACTTACTCAAAAACCTTGTGAGGGCCAAAAAAAAAGCACAAAAAAGCAAAATAATCGCGCATTAATCGTAATCGAGATAAAATTTTAAATTAATCGAGGTTTTTATTTATCAAATCGTTACAGCCCTACTTTAAAGCTAAGTTTGTGTGACAAATGTGTGATAAACTTGGTGCTAACATGATTCAAAATCTTTATGGGTAAATCTTTCACCTTTACGTGAAAATCCTGATCACATGGATTCCTATTGAAATGACAAACAATTATGGGCCCTATCATAGCCTACACCCAGCGCAATGCGATGCCAGGCGCGATAAGTGTTTTTTTGCCAGTTTCAACCGGACAGTTATATTTTCACGTCCAGCGCCACGTTGTTTAAATAGCAAATGCACTCGCGCCCATCTGTTTGCCCAATGGGCGTGCTGGTCTGAAAACGAGGCGTGTTCAGGCACATTGTTGGCATGTTGCTATTTTGAGGCAACTGAAAATGACTGCACCATTGACCAACAAAAACCTGGTCTAAAGTCAATAGGTTGACTTTAACGTTACGGCCAAAACACACCCATTTACTCACTAAGAGACTACAACCCTTTTAGACCATGTGCCTGGCGCGCTGACCATTTTTTCTGTCGTTAAACTAGCAAAAGTGGATTCAGACACCAGGGCCGGATTAACAATTTCCTGTGCCCTGGGCAACAAGACTCAAGGGCCCCTCATTGCCCCTGCCCCTGCCCCAAAGCAACCATCGCAAAGTCGCTATCACCAAGAGCATATAGCCTATACCTATAACAAATCAGGCTTCTGCAATGCTCAGTGGAGATTTATGTAATAGCCTCAGCATAAAGTGCATTCAAGAGACAGAATAGATGCACACATGTTTAACATAACTTTTTACAATGAATCTTTCACAGAACTTGGTGGCTACAGAGTAATTATTAAATGTTTCAATATAGCCAATCAATTATATTTAGACTGCAACAGTGAAATAAAGCAGACAGCTAGGGAAGCCTTAACTTAAAAAAACTGAGATTATTTCTAAAATGCTACAATGTGAAATTATGGCTATTTTTTATTCTTTTTAATTTTCTTTTAGTGCTCCCGCTTAAATTTCAGACAGTGTTGCCAGATTGGGTCAACGATTTCCAGCCCAAAAGCTCACTAAAACCCGCCCAATCCAGGAAAAAAACCGTCCAAAATTTGAACTGCCAAAATAATGTGATTAAATTTTATTGCCATTTTAATCAAGGTTGGTTAGCACCATTTATCTCCTTAAAAAAAATAATGATGTCAAAATAAAATAAAAAATAATACATTTCCCAGGAAAATGGATCCAAACAGGGCATTCAAATACAGTCATGCATGACTAAAATGTCCAAGTGGAAACTGTCAAAATCACGAAATTAACTAATGATTTTAACCCATGGAAAAACACATGCATCATTTTCAAATGTCAATTTAAGTACAAAAAGTGCCCAATATAATCGGAATAAACAATGTAATTAGCAGGCATTACACACACATTACTGCACACACCACAGACAAAATGTGTCATTCACTGATACTGTACGATAGTCCTACAACTAAAAATTAACAACAAGAATGCGTTTACCTTTGTGTTATGCTTTAACTTCAGACAGAACTACAGTAACGTTATGTCTTTCGTGAAGTACATATTTGTGGAACATAACGCAGAACTTAAAGGGGCACTTCAGCGCTGGGAAAGATGAGTGTGTATTTAAACTGTGTCATTTATCTAGTAGAAATTTGAAATTTGGTGCCTTCTAGACTAAGAAAAGAAAAAAAAAAATTGTCTCCTGTGGATGAAAGACAACAACTCCCAGAATGCACTTGCTTGCCTGCCCTACGAGGCCACTCCCAAAGCCACGGCTATTGATTATCACTTGCCCACCGACCCACCGTCGTTTTGATATTCACAGTAATAAAACCATTTCGTTCAGTTAGAGAATAGACATTACAATGAAAAACTGAACGTGTCTTTTCAATAAAGTGCGAGTGAGCCGAACGAAAGTCACAGACGCAGCAGGAGTCTAGCTCCTGTAGTCTCTAGGCTCTGGCCAAAAATCCTCCAACGATGCAAAATGATGATATTTGCGTCATTGGAGGATTTTTTCCAGAAATAAAATGCATAATTCTCGTCTCAGGGGGATATGAGGGGGACAAGTACAATAATTTGAATATACTACCGGGTTTCTACTGATACAAAGCTTAATGCTAAATCACTGAAGTTACCCTTTAACACAGTCAAAATGGATTAATCGTTGATTCAAACCTCTTTCAGCAGCTGTTGGGACGAGTAGAGCGCAGTCTAGACGGTTTAAAAGGTGCAGATGTCCTGATCAGGCCAGTGTGCTCGCGATGATGGACAGGAGTCATATATTCAGTTTCAATTCAAGTCATTCAACTATGCTCTTGGAGTTAGTTATATGTAAAGAGTCTTTGAGTCACAGGTGTAATCCACGTTTTGAGAGTTGGTTCACTCTCCCACCACTCATTAATGTAGATAACTTATAACTGTATATTTATGCCACTTTGGCATAGCGGTCATTTGATATCCAGCTACAATTTCGCACTGAAAACCTGTCATAAATGAGCGCGACTCCCTGCAGATCACTGATTGGCTGAAAGCGCGTGCTCGTCGTCGGCGTCAACACCAACGCCAGCTGACTCTAGCCAGTATGTGTCATGATGACTGATTTTATGGAGTACATGCACACTTGAGTTTGTTATTAACCAATTAGACTATTCAATTTAGATGTTTGAAAACCGCCAAACTGACCCCAAACCAGCCCAAATTTTATCCACCCACCAAAACCTGTTTTTAACCGCAAAAATCAAATTCAAAACCGCTCAATCTGGCAACACTGAGAGCGTCAAGTCACGTGATTCGACCTGACAGCTCGTCCTCGCTCGCTGCGCAGCAGCGCAGGAAGCTACAGACACTGTTTTTTGACGTGATTTAACATAATATTTTGATCTAAATATCTGCATATAATTAGGAAAGTGAGGACTGCGTTTATAACGTGATCTAACATAATATTTGACAGTGCCCAGGGCCCCTTATATGTCCTGTGCCCCTGGGCAAGTGACCAGTTGCCCTAATGGTTAATCCGGCCCTGTCAGACACGCCCTAGGCGTGTGGCCTAGATGTGGCCACATCTTCAGAATTGTTACTGTTACTGTACCTTTAAGACTATGCAATATTTCATTTTTATTGGCTAAACTCTTCACTTTTGAAACAAATAGCAAATGTATAATATATGTTTCAAACATTTAAGTGACCAAAAAGTTCGCCAGAATGCGCTAAATAGATGCTAGTAAACAGAACTCACTTTCACCAGAGGAGGGTAGCATAGAAACATAAGGCTACATTGGGAAAAAACATTAGCACTAGTATAATCACTTCATCATAAACATTTAGCTAATACCTAAAAAATCCTTAGCATTTGGTTTTCATGTCTTTAAGACATTAGCCATTTAAAACAGTAGCAAACTGTTAGCTAACATTAGCTAACAAGATGTTAGCGAACTGTCTTGTTTGTGCAACGACGATTGGGTTGTCAAAAGTCAATGTGTAATCTATATGATATACAACTTTCTCTTACTAAGCTAATTGCTAGCCTTGAGCTACAGTAAATCCAATGCAGAAACAAACTCGATGACTTCCCCAATCCCATCCTGTTTTGAGACCAGACACATATCACTTTTCAAATGTCCAGCCTCTGCAGATCAATGAGAGGAAGGAGCAGAGGAAACAGAAAAGACTCTACGACAGAATTTCAGGGTAAGTAATCCAATAACATATTTTCTACGTTGTCAGGGACGCTCTAAAATTTCAAAAACAGCAAAGGGAATCAAGCATCTACTGCCTCAGCTTAAATTGATCCGTGAATGCTTGTGACTGTACAAAGAAACAAATGAAAGAAAAATCCACAATCAATATCTGATTTAAATGATTGATGCACAAGGTGAAGAACAATGCAGTAGCCAATCAACAAGCTCAATACAGGTAAACAGCCAGACATCTCACTTCTTCTGAAGTCCATGCCAAGCTTCAACACTGATTACACTGCAGTGCAGATCAAACTTTTTGCATCTGATAGACACAAACTACCAATCAGATTAACAATGGACTCCATGAATAGCAAAAACAAGGCTTTCAACCGCATCCCAAATCACATCTTCCCTCTCCAACCATTTCTATGGGTCTATTTTCATAATCTCTACTGCAGATGCAGTCGTGTGTCTAATCTTTTCTGCAGTTGGAAAGGTGAATGCTTTCTTCACATAAACATGACACCCATTATTTGATCCAATTACAAGCCAGCTATATTTAGTATCTGTAACAGACACTCAATTATTAATGAGACATGAAACATAAGATAACCCAGTAGCAGTATTTTTGTGATGCAAAGGGAGAAAATTTTTGCACAGCATAAACACCAGATAGCAGCAAATTAATCATTTTAGGACAATCCGGAAAAATATTTCATCTACAGATCCAGGGATTCAACGCTTTTGGAGATGCATCTGAAAAGTCTGACACATTTCTGTTCATTTATAATCATTAGTGGTCCCTGTTTACAGCTCAAGAGACTCAAGTGATTATTGATTAGCCCTCAACAGATTCTATTACAGGCTACTACATCCACTAAAAGTCAGGACAGTGCTGTCAGAAAGTGTGTGCAATGAATTCCTCTGAGCACGCATTTGAAGCACTACTATTGCCTTATTTCATGCTTATAGCAGTGGCTCATGGACAGCAGGGCAAAAACAATGCTGGATGCAAATTATATAATGTAACTAGCCATATAATCATGCAAGGTAAAGTGGGAAATATGAACTTTTAAAAAAGGATGTGAAAAAGCTTGGATGTACTGATATTAAAATTCTGGACAATACCAATAAGCTTCTAATTATTTCCGATAACCGATAAAAGGCAGATATTAAAATGCTATGCTATTTTGTCCAAATGAATATAAAATAAAACACTTCTACATATTTGGTTTGAGATTTGCCAAAGATGAGATTCAACAGTATTACTGAATTGTTAGATTAACTTTAAATGAGTGTTAGATGAGCGCAAAGGTATTACCATATTGTTCCGAATAAAAGACGTATATATCCTTTTTCAAGATGTACCCTTTGGAAAAAGGCTTTTTGATAAATAAAATGCTTTTATTTGAAAATAATTTTCATATTGAATATTTAAATTTTTGTATCGAAAGTATGGTAAATACTGGTAAAATGTATCGATCACATTTAAAAATAAGACTTTTGGCATGCCATAAAAATAACCTGTAGCCCATCTGACTGTTTGTGTTTTTAAGACTCTTTTTGCGCCCGCAATCGTATTTCTTGGCACACTTGTTTTACGCGTATTTGGCACCACTTATTGTTGCATTTTGGGGAATAATAACAGACGGCAGTTGCCTATTAACTCTTTCCCTGCCAGAATTTTTTTTTTTTTAAGTTGCCAGACACTGCCAGCGTTTTTGATCATTTGCACAAAAGTGGCCCCCAGAATATTTTTATTTATTTTATTTTTTTATCAACTTTAATGTGGATAAGTATCATAAAAAGCAACATTTTGAGCAAAAAGCTGAGAAAAACTAGCCTGGATGCCAGCCGAACGTAGCCCCGCCCACAACATTAGAGGTCGGGCAGCTCGGTCTGGACCTGATCCGTTGTGGAGCAACTATGCCCGAACAGGAGCTGTTCGGACCAATCAAATTGTCAGGGCGGGCTTTATATGATGATGGACAGATGATAAACAGTAGTGTAATCATCCAAGTCACCAGAGAGAGCTTGGGTTGAATTTGTTCTAACCCTAAACGGAGAACTTGTTCGTATATGCATTCACCTTTACTATTTCTCTCAAAAATAATGATCGTGTTGGTAAGTAGCCTACTCTGTGTATCCTTAAATTCTTTTTACAACACCGGCAAAGATAGTTTACACTCATCTTCTTCTTCCAGTGTGTGTGCAGACAGGGTTGCCACAACCCTCCCAAAGCCCAATAGCTTTCCGGGGGTTCTCCGGAAAAAAATGCTGTTTGGGGGGTAAAATATGTGGGGGTGTTTTAGCAGGGTTGCCTGCTAAAATTTGCATTCCTGGGTCTAAATATAACCTAATTGGGGTCGCTTCAACCCGCGGACATGGAAAAACCGTGGACTTGGCAACACTGTGTGCAGTTGAGTTCTGTTGACATTTGACAACTAATGTTATCCAATTGAGATCTTTCCTGGTTCGGTTGAAACACGCCCCCATAATCACAGTCCAACGGAGCAGTATCAGACTTTATTCTGACTAGAATTGAGTATAACAACGTCAGGCTAGAGAAAAACATGTTTTTGTCAAAGACTACATCCAGATCGGATTCAGGACGATGATTAAAACGTAGATGGAGTATATCAAGTCCATCAAACACCTCCAATGCTTGCACAGTCCTATAGCTCATCCTGGGTCGACATTTCATTCAGTAACATTAGGCAGTTTTGATTTATTTGCTGTTTAATGTTGATGATCGCATTATTTTGCATATGCTAACATATGCTATCGCTTGTTTGTGCGTCTTCTTTACATGTGTTTTGATCAGGAGATTCAGTACTCTTTCAGAAGATGTGTAATAGCACCCCCTACTGTATAACAGTGAAAACACGGAAAGCTGGAAAATTCTGTCAATGGCGGGAAAAGAGTTAAGTGAAACTATATTGGTCTACCGCTACTGAAAAGAAAATGTGGTAGGTTTTATTACAGGTTTTATATAAAAAAATGCATTCAGAAATTGCTAGTTCATTTCACAAATAATTTCAAAGAAATGACAAGTAGCATTTGAATGCAAAATATTCTTGTATATCGTGCAATTCCTAAACATTTACCATGTAAAAAGTTGCGCATTCAATCAAACTTTGCAGCATTTTGGCGCAAATGTATCCCTCAAATCTTTGAAAATGCTATATTAAGCAAAACCTAACATGGACAGGTTGCCCTCATCCTTGAAAACCATGACCAAATCTTTGCAAAGTTAAAGGGTTAGTTCACCTAAAAATTTTATTCTGTCATTAATTACTCACCCGTTCCCAAACCCGAAAGACCTTCGTTCATCCTCAGAACGCAAATGCAAATATTTTTGATGATATCTTAGAGCTCTCTGACCCCTCCATAGACAGCAATTCAACACTTTCAAGGCCCAGAAAAGTAGTAAAGACATTGTTAAAATAGTCCAACAAGAATAACGACTTTATTCAACAATTCTGTTCTGTGCCAGTCTCCTACACAGCGCTCCCTAGTTCTACGTCAGAACGGTGGCTCATCATTGGCCAGCTCCTGCATCAGCATCAGCATCATACGCATGTGTCATAGTGCTCAGCCAATGGTGAGAGGCCGTTCTGACATAGAACTAGGAAGCGCTGCGTAAGAGACAAGAAGAAATTGTTGAATAAAGTCATTATTTTTGTTTGTTTTTGGGGTGTTTTACTACCTTTTTGGACCTTGAAGGTGTTAATTAAATAGCTGTCTATAGAGGAGCTCTCGGATTTCATCAAAAATATCTCAATTTGTGTTACAAGGATGAACAAAGAACGGGTTTTCTTACGGGTTTGGAACGGCATGAGGGTGAGTAATTAATGAAAGAATTAAAATTTAGGGGTGAACTAACCCTTTAAAGAAAATACACTCTAGAATATATTAAACAGGGTTAACGTCTAAATCTGTGGGCCCTGAAGCAAAGCCACCGACCAATAGTGCAGAAACGGCAGAAATTACCTTAAACAGGCGTAGGATGTTGGCCACCATGATCGAGACCGAACTAGCAGCTGCACCTATCACACCAATGATCTTGTCCGGCTTGGCAAAGATCGGCTGCTCGCCACTAGCGCATCGCACATCGGTAGAATCTCGCTCAATGAGCGCCTGCACAAAGGTAAGCGACTGTTCCAGGGCGTAGGTGTCACGCGAGCAGGTGTCCAATATGCGCGCCCCCAGTGTCACGTTGGGCAACAGGTCAGGGTCTTTGTTGATGAGGTCGATGGCGAAGAGCATGGCCTCTAACCGATGAATACCCTTCTCTTTTTTTAGTTCCCCGCAAGGGGCGCCACGTTCGCCCCGAGCGTGCACCGGGAAGAGACCCCCCAGGATGATGTCACCATCCAGGCGTATAGAGTGGGCATATTCGGGGGCAGGGGGCGTTAGTGGATCCGTACGCTGGCTGACGGATCTTGTCATCCCCGTCAGAAGAAGAAGACAGCCATACCATTCAAAGGCACTCAACATGGCGACATAAAGTGGATCCAGATGCACAAGCAGCAGTGGGGATGCAGTTACAAAGGTGGGAAGCCAGCAGGGACGGAGCGCAATAACCGAAAGGGGTCATCAGTGCCCCTCACCGGAGCAACTGCGTACCGGATAATGGAATCCGACGACAAGGAGACCATTGGAGTCACCTGGAGGTTTTGGGTGGCAAACGAAGAAGGGTGCCGCACGAATTAGATGACGGAATTTGAGGCAATCACATAGTTGCTAGATCCTCGATGACAGAGGTCACAGACCATTAGAACTCTGTGTGAGAGGGAACAGCAGAGGAATATGCATTCATCAGCAAAGATTGGCCATTATTTATCAGAACACATATGCACTGCACAGCAAGGAGGCTCTAAGTGTGAAAAATGGAGAACGATCGGTACATTTGTGTATTTGCTAAACACATCTGATCTGGTTAAAACATGGATATGTTTATGCATAAATAGGCATACATAATTAGCCTGTTTTACAGTTTCGTTTGGATTATATTTATACAACAAGTGAGCCAATGTGCTTTACAAATGCTGGCTGGAATCGATCCCAGTAAAGAGCAGTAGAAGACATAAGGCAAAAGCAGCATCGCAGAATAAGTTTATGATTCCTTCAGTCAAATAAAACTCTTAAAGGGACAGTCCACCAACAACGCATCATTTACTGACCCTCATGTCATTTTTATCTTCTGTAGAACACAAATGGAGATGGCTAGAGACTGCCGGTCTCAGTCAGCTGCATCTTTTTCCCATATCATAAATGTGACTCTTTTTGTGCTCCATGGAAGAAAAAAAGTCAGGTTTGAGGGTGAGTAAATGATCTGAAACAATGTGAACTGTCCCTTTAAGTAGCCTATATCTACTGTACAATGTATGGATAATACATTCGACCCTATCAAGTATAATTTTCATTCGCATTATTATAGTTAATAAACGTGAACGAGGAGAGCAAACGGTCAACACTGTTGCATTAGAACTCATTAAAATGATGATGGTGATGATGGTCAGCGTCCCTCTTTAGGAATGAAGAAAGCTTTGCACATACTGTTGGCATTGCATGAAACTTTGAAACATTTTAACTGGCAGGAAAACATACCGTCTGTTTTTCCTCATATCTAATAATTGCTAAAGATTAAATGCAATCAGCGTCACCACGAAACATTTCAGCGCACAGTTGCACCAAAATAGCACTGCAACAATTAAACACACAGAAAATACCATGTCACAGGTAAGCACAACTCACTCTACTGCTTTCGCAGATATAAAGAAGTAACATTTTGAAGACATTCATACCTGCAGGTGCCTGAGATGTGGTCGCGCGCTGATCGCTGCTGCTTTGATGCTGCTGGGAGGGACAGCGCGCGAGAGGCACACAGAGCGCACGAGCGCATCATTTCTCGCGCAAATACTCCCACTCCTTTATGATTGGCCTGATAATTTGGGCGCTTTCTGCGCCCCGAGGCAAAATGGAGTCAATCATTTGCGAATGATGCATTAGAAGTTTAAAGAAAAGAAAAGAAAGAAAGGGGTTGGGATTTAGGAACCCCTTTAAACACTCTGGCACTTAAGTAACGCGCATTTTGAGTCGAGCGCGCGATGCTAGCACGTGATAGTGTCAGTGGCAATGTTTGTTTTTGTTTGTTTGTTTTGTATTTGCTGTTCAGACTGATCAATGCAAATCTGTAGAAATAGCAGTTCAGTGTGGCTTGACAGCTGGTTTGAAGAGATCAAGCTGTTCAACAGTCACTGCTGTGAATTATCGTATTGCTCCATCTAGTGTGAACACTGTGGACTTGCACGGAGAATTCTATACCTCTACGGTGTTGTTAAAACTAAAAGTATTACAATTAGTTTTGAAATTAAGTGGAATAAATTACCAAAATGAATTAAAGGTACAATATGTAAGATTTTTTTATTAAAATATCCAAACTAGAACAATGTTATATATTTTGTTGACTTGTGGACATAAATTATCCCGAATGTTTCCAAGAATGTTTAAGTCCAGAAAAATAAGCAATTTTAACCAGGACACGGACCTATCAATGACATCATTCCTACCTTACCCTCAATTTCCGGTTTGTTTTATTTTGTAGAAACCATGGAGACACCAAATACAGGTGAGCAACTGTTGGATACATGAATTGACAGAAAACTAATCATTGTTAGGCTATATAGCTCAACACAGTTTTTAAATCTGTTTTTCTTGATTTACCGCGAGCACCATGTTTTACCACGCCTAATATCGATCTAGTTTACTGCAGTGTGCAACAAGTGTCTCACAGTAGCCGCCGAGCGAACGCACAGAGTAGCATTATAACATAACTTTCAACACACTCAAATAATGTATCTAATATAAAATAGCGCTGTTACCACACATGCCCAATAGCGGAAAAAGCGGAAGTCTGCATATAATAAAAGCTCCACGAAATCAAGGTGAAGCTACGCCTTTGTTTTGAATAAGTGACCTCTAGCGCCGAAAAATTACATATTGTTGCTTTAAACTATAACTGATAATTATTTTTTGATCATTAAAAAAATTACCGGTATTTAAAAAAACAAAAGTTAAATTTATTTGAAAGGTTTTAATAAATTATATGATAAAATTTAGACAACAATGAAATAACACTGCATCTTCAACTTATTATAAGAATATAATAAAAAATAATAAAAAATACTATACTACCGTTTCACAATCCAAAATAACCATGTTATGCCCATAGGCCTTAGTGGCAATTATAGCAGTGACAGCGGCATTCTTAAAAAATGTCATTACAAAAAATAATAGTAAATGAAAAATATTCACTGGAGTGAAAAATGTGACCTCGGTCTCCATATGATGGGGCATGAAAATGCACTGCATAGGAATTAATCACACCAAAACAGAGAGTGGGTTTTGACAGCAATAAAGGGCAATAATTCCTCTCCAGTGATAGGCCTACAGCTTGCTGGCCTGTTCAAAGTTTATTTTTTTATTGATTTATGTAGGCTATGTATGTATATGTAGGCTATGTATGCATGCATGCATGTACATGTATGTATGTATGTATTATGTATGTTGTATTTATACAGCCTATGTGTTTTTTTGTTGTTGTTGTTTTCCAGGCCTCATGGGCTATTTACGCTTGGCCATATTGTGTCTCGGCAAAAGACCTACCTTTCAGGATCTATATGCAAATATAAGTTCACTTTATAGTTCGCTTCCGTGATTATGTTTGGGCGTAGAAAGAGAGAGTTTCGCTCTCATCCACGATTGCTCACACACTTGGATTGCTGTTCTCACAAACATGCTGATATAATTCCGTTTGGGAGGAGTAACGTGTGTGTTTGGCCTGAACAACTAGCAACTAGTCGAGTGACTCCTTTTATGAGTCTCACATCCACCTGAGGTAATTTCTCTTGTTTACTCAAACCTGTAATGTATTTGAGCGTAAGGTGACTATTTGAAATTTTCAAGACACTTGTGTTTTTCCGAACGACACATTCACTAGTCAAATTCACAAGTTAGTGGCTTGGTGTATATTGCCAAATAAAGATTAGTCATGAACAATGTGTTTAAGTTTCAGTTGTTGAATAACATTTCAAAGTGTTTAAATTAATTTTTTGACTGTTTTTATATCAGGCGGTACAAAATATGTAGTATTGTATATTGTATGTATACTGTAGTGCCACCTGACATGGAAAGTGTACCATCCTAACGTTACCCATACTTGAAATTAGCATTCAGGATGACGCATTATCATGTTTAGTTATTACCTTGTCAATTCATAATAAAAGAGCCATGTTTGCAGTTGTGCCACCCTGACATCTGATAATATACAAATTGCTGGACAAAAGTTTTTCAATTATCTCAACGGATAATTTAAAACTACCAATATTAAAATGTGTTTATATGAAAGGGTTTGAACCTAAAGTGATGCCATATTTATTTTTTTATTATCAAGACATCATTTTAACCCTTTAGGCGCCAGAGGTTTTTTCCTAAAACGTTCGATTTTGGCATCTTAATTTGAAAAGGCTATATCTTAAAAGTAATAAAAGATAGAGACTTTCTGTAAATTAGAGAAATATTAAGGATGACCCAAAGTGTATGTAGGGATTACATTTTCTCATCTAATTTGCATATTATGACGTCATATGGTGGTGGTCACCTTGGATTATAGAATTTTCATGAAAAGTCACATGTTTAAATGATAAAATGCAGCACTTCTTTCCCCCAAACCTTCTGTATGCTATATTGCACAATACTGAATGCTCAGGTGAATAGTAAATAGTAAACAAACTGTGTAAATCGTTACTAATAAATGGTAGAAACAAACTGAATGCATGTAACGGTTGGCCTTTTGCTGTAGAGACTTTCCATTTACTACATACTGTAGGCACTCTGATTCCATGTATGGGGCACATGTATATTATTCATATGACACACAAACACAAGTAGACAAGACCTGTTTAGTTCAAAAGATCACTCGCCACGGCAAGGCAGAGATCATGAGTGAGATGACGAGAGACATCTCGCACATCTCGACAACGCGCGCGCCCGCCGAGTGTGCACAGTTCAGACTACTGTCATTGTGACTCCACACCCTGCCTCCACGTTGCCCACTAACTGTATTTGCAATACACGAGCCGCGGTTCAGCTGCGTGAGACAAACGCTGCCAGTGTGAATGCAAAACGGGCGTGTGCGGCTCCCGCTCTCCATACGCACCACTCCTGCCCTGCCAACGCACTGCTTGCGCGTGCGGTGTGAAGCCGGCGTAACATGCCTGCTAACTTCGCGATGAACACTCCGACCCCAGGAAACACCACTGTGTTCCCACCACTGACACTGGGCAAAGGACCATCTACATTGGGCAAAGGATTCACCGTTTGTGCTTGGTGTAGGGCTATTCTTTCACTTTCAGAATCGCGGCAGATATTCCCCTTCAGAATCAGGGTCCGCGAATAGAAGACCCAACACTTCATTGCGGGTAAGCTTTATTGATGCCATTAGAAAATAATAATCTAATGCAAATACTCGTTGACATTGACAATATTGCTCTGATAAAATGGCTCACTCGCACACTAGCTTCGGGTTTGTTCGCACTGATTCAATGCGCTCTTGCTCGAAGATTTTGTATAGAAGCATGACGTTTTTTTGAGTCGAGGATGAAGTATGACATGTCTGACATCTAGTGGAGGGGAGGTTGAACGAAATTTGACACCCTATTTGACAAAATCGGCCGTTTTATTCAGTGCCGCATCTTGTTGAGTAAACTCGACCATGGCGCCTAGAGGGTTAGATAGTTTCTTAGTCTGTTCATTTGTTTGGACAGTTATGCACCACCTGACATATTGAGGGTTTAAGATAACAAAACGAAATATGTATTATTTAAATGTACTAAATGAATTCAAACTAAATAGGTTTTATATAATTAAGTGATACGTGTCATGCATTTATCTAATTACCTTTAAAGGAAATAATGCACTTGGACACAAAAATATGCACGTCATGTCATTGACTCTAGACGACTGGGTCAGAGCATCTCCAAAACTGCAGCTCTTGTGGGGTGTTCCCGGTCTGCATCTATCAAAAGTGGTCCAAGGAAGGAACAGTGGTGAACCAGTGACAGGGTCATGGGTGGCCATGGCTCATTGTTGCACGTGGGGAGCGAAGGCTGGCCCGTGTGGTCCGATCAAACAGACAAGCTACTGTAGCTGAAATTGCAAATCTGCTGGGATACCTTGGGTCCCACCATCCATGTGGATGTTACTTTGACACGTACCACCTACCTAAGCATTGTTGCAGACCATGTACACCCTTTCATGGAAATGTTATTCCCTGGTGGATGGTTCAGGAATGAGTTTGAGGAGCACATTGAGTTTGAGGTATTGACTTGGTCTCCAAATTACCAGAATCTCAATCCAATCGAGCATCGAGTCCGATCCATGGAGGTCCCACCTCGCAATTTACAGGACTTAAAGGATCAGCTGTTAACATCTTGGTGCCAGATACCACAGCACACCTTCTGGGGTCTAGTGGAGTTATATATATATATATATATATATATATATATATATATATATATATATATATATATATATATATATATATATATATATATATATATATGATAGTATATTAAAACGTTGACAAAGAATGTGTTTATCATCTTTATTTGAACAAAAAAATCCTACTGCAAGCAAGGATATACCAGGATTTTGTAAATAAAAAGGAGTGTGCATCTGAATAGATCTATGGCGTTTGGAAAAAGCCCTATTATACACATAAACAAACGGTTCAAAGCATTCTGCATGCACCCCAACTAAAAGGAATTGTACTTGCAATTTACTTACTCAAAAGCTTCATTATACCTATTTATACTTGAAAGCAACGATGAGAGCCATCTACTAAAACTTGAAAATTATTTTCTCATTAGCTTTAGTCATTAGTAGGCTACCAAACTAAACAAATACAGTAGAATTCTATTTCGTTTTAGTCACAGTTGCAACCTTTTGTTAAAGACAAACAAAGTTTAAGCTGTTAAAAAAAAAGGGGGGGGGGGTGTTCTCATTTAAGATACATCCTGAGCAGCTTAATATGTAGGCTTCGACTTTAAAGGGTAGAAGAAATATAAGTACATTTCTAACAAATTAGCAGCATTTCAATCCATAGTTGATTAGAGAGGTGAACACATGGCAGGGAAATATGAAGCAGAACTACATTAACTTACCTACTTATGAATATTTAACATTAGTTAGAGACATGCTGTTCATATACAGATCAACCTCCTATGTATTTTACACTCAGTCCATTGTCCATTTATGAAACATTCGGTGTATTTTTAAACCGTCGGAGAGAATACAAAAAAATAGTGGTATAATCCGTTAACAAATTAATCGAAATTCATTTTGAGAGTTGTGTACTTAAAACATTTTGCCAACACCAGTAATCAGTCAAAACTCATTCAAAAATCAAATGAAGACCGGATACCATTTCTTTTACTACAGCGCCCTCCAGGGTAAAAAGCTGGAACAACATTTTTGGTGCACTTCTTTCTCAACTCGTTCAATCCCATTATGCAAAGGTTTGTTTTCTACCCAACAAGTCCATATTCCTTCCTCTTCTTTCGCATGGAGATAAAGCCATCCATGGAATCCAGTGCAAATGTGCTACGTATTCTGAGAAAAAAAAAGTCTAAATGGACAGAAAGAAAGGAAAAGTGAGAATCAAATATGTCATTCCTCATTAAATATATAAAATAACTACTTAAAGTGAATAATAGGAATGATTTAAAAAGGGAAAAATGTGTGAACTTTAGGTTTGAAGATGTTAATTCATCTAACAATGAAGGTTCTTTCATGTCATTCCATACCTGTACGACTTTCCTTTTACATCCTTTATTGAGATTATAGGTTTGGAACAACAAGAATTTGAACAAATTATATGAATTTCCATTTGTAGGTGAACTATCACTTTAAGGGAATGGACATTTACAAAAACTTCTCGAGCATCACTATTCTGTCAGCAAAACCACTGGAGGACCCCGGAAGTTTAAAAGGTCAGGTCAAAATGTGTAAAAGTTCAACACATCTACATATCTATTATAGAGAGCAGACGATGGGGAATCCCTCTCAGATACTGACTGCACTCATGCATTCAAATTAGGGAGTAATTCCTATTACAGTGACCTTAGATGATTCGTCTGAGCATGTAATGAGGGAAAAATAAGCACTGCGGCAACAGTGGCTTGGATAACAAAAAAAAAGAAACCAAATGTGCCCAATTTGGATCCCTTGAAACCACTTAAAAGTTTAAGAAATGAAACTCAAGTGTATCTCAGCGCTGTTCGCCCATTAAATACTTTCATAAAGCTAGGGTTGTTCCGGGTGGTTGCTTACTTGTCCAACTTAAGCCGCGTTTCCACCGAAATTACCCGGAACAATTTGTCCTAGTGACTTTTTTCCCAGGAACTTTTTTTCCTCCGGACCTGTTGCAGTCTGCGTTTCCATTGCGGTCTAAAGTACTGTGAAGATTAGGCAAATTTGTCCGGGGACTTAGGCTTGTGCTCGACTCCATTTGACATAAAATTCTGTGTGTACTCAACCAATCATCATGTTCAGCACCCAAGTCCCACCCCCTCGCGAGCAGAGACTTTCTGAGAGAACATTTTTACCTGAAACTTCATTTAGACCCTGGTCCCTGCAGTCGAAACACAGCAAGTACCACCACAAAATCCCTAGTACCGGAACGTTCCAGTGGTGAAAACGTGACTTTAGTCTTAATATTTGGTGTAAGGCGGATTTCTTCAAATGCAGCCCTGTAGGGGGTACCTGTACTGCAGAGTTTAGCTCCAACCATAATCAAAGATTAGGGCAAGAATTACTACAAATACAGAATTACTAGAAATGTACACGCAAGCGAGTTTGAGCTAAACTCTGCAGATCTGAGGAACCCTGTTTTAACTCTAAATATTAGGAACTTGCCTTAGAAAGCACCTCTAATAAAAGACAAGAAATGACGTCCTATGCAGTCTTGGAAACACAAAATCTTGTCAAATGGCTGATTGTTTGATTCTGTTCAGCATCTCATCTATTATGGGCTTTGTTCCAAACCTGTATTAGTTCCTTTGTTTGAATGTTGGTAACCAGACAGTTGACGGTAGCCATTGACTTCCATAGTATTGTTATTGGTACTATGGAAGTCATTGGCTACAGTCAACTGTCTGGTTACCAACAATCTTCAAAATATCTTCTTTTTGTGTTCAACAGAACAAAGGAACTAATACAGGTTTGGAACAAAACCCATAATAGATGAGATGCTGAACAGAATCAAACAATCAGCCATTTGACAAGATTTTGTGTTTCTAAGACTGCATAGGATGTCGATTCTTGTCTTTTATTAGAGGTGCTTTCTAAGGAAAGTTCCTAATATTTAGAGTTAAAACAGGGTTCCTCAGATAGCTCAAACTCATTTGCATGTACATTTCTAATAATTCTGAATTTCTATATACTCAAACTCATACAGGTTTGTAACAACTTAAGGGAGAGTAAACGATGACAGAATTTTCATTTTTGTGTGAACTATCCCTTTAAGGCATGAAAGCTTACGCCAGTTTGAAACCTTGCATCCAATTATAAGGGATTGTACCTTCATCTTATTCAACAGTCTAAGATCACTATTTTTGGAGCACCGAGTAATGCTTTCTTAGGAGTATCTAAGATGGCTGGGTAAAATATTTACAAAGTATTATACAGTGTTAATTACTGACAGCATTTTGAATTTTACATTTTCAGCAGAAAATGTAAATGACGCTTCTCAGTACAAAACGCCGCCATTACACTAAAGCAGAGGTGTCCAGTCCTGCTCCGGTAGGGTCACTATCCTGCAGAGTTTAGCGCCAATCATAAATACACACCTGAACCAGCTAATAAAGGACTTCAGGATTACTAGAAACGTCTAAGCAAGTGTTTTGGGGCTGGTTGGAGCTAAAGTCTGCAAGACATTGGCCCTCCAGGAGCAGGATTGGACACCCCTGTGCTAGGGTGCTCTGGGTAATTACTTGGGATTTGCTATGTGGTTACTTACGGGTGCAAGACTCAAACCCCAATTCTCTATAGCCACGTTTCCAGGAAACTTTACTAGGGACTTTGGGGTGGTATGCGGTGTGTTTCGACCGCAGGGACCAGGGTCTAAATTAAGTTCTGGATAAAAACGTTCCTCTCAAAAAAGTCCCTGCTCACAAGGTAGTACTTATAGAACTTTTGGGGGTTGGGACTTGGGCGCTGAACATGCTGATTGGTTGACTCCACGCAGCATTTTATTTCAACTACCATTTTTAAAAGTCTGTGGTGCATGCAGTAAGAGTTGTTTGCTATTTGACTCAACAATGGAGTTTAAAAAAATACAACAGATGGACCGACGACGAAGTTCAGGATTTATTAAGCTTATATACAGGAGGACTAAACCCGGTGGGAACTGGAAAGTCGAGCATAGTCCAACGTCACCAGACTAATCTTCACAGTACTTTAGACAGCGATGGAAACACAGACAGCAACAGGTCTTGGGGGAAAAAGTTGCTGGGACAAATTGTTCTGGGTAATTTCGGGGGAAACAGGCCTTATGACATTCTAGTCCCTATATATGGTTCCTTTTGCAATCTAAGCCTCTGGAAAATGTTCATGTCTAATTGCTTAAACACCTTAAAACACTACTCAATACCATTCCTGTCCAGAATGCAAACGGAGTGGGAAGAGTTACAGCCTGAAGTCTAATGCTTTGGATTAGGGCTTTAAAGTGCTTGTTGAATGGCATAAAGCAGCAACCTACCAAATGAGGGCCTTTGATCGAGTGCTTCTTCCTTGTAATTTGTCCCCACTTGCGATGGCAGTCCTGTGTCTCCGCCTGTGTGTCTCAAGGTAAACCTTTTTGGCAAATGCCCGGCCACACATATCGCATGCGTGGAGGGAAAAGTTTTTTGTTACCCTAACCTCAGTGCAGGTCTCCTGGCTTCTAGTGATGGGTGCCCCCTTGATAACATTATGACTGCGAGTGACATGCGGGTTCTTGGCTGTTTGAAGGTTCTTGTCTTGTCTATTTGGTGTGAGCGGAGACTCGAGTTTGCCTGTGTTGAGCGACGTGAGAGCAGAATGCTTTCGAGTGTTAGGGGATGTTGGGGATTCTTGTTTCTTTGTTTTGGGAGATATGAGAGGATCTTGTTGACGACTGTTAGGGGATTCTGGTGGGTCTTGCATTTTATGCTTCCCGCTACCCTCTTCTTTTGAATTTGTTTTCTTGCTTGTGTTGTTCAAGATTGCATCGGCTGGTTTTTTCACAGCCTGGTTCTCCAAGGCAGGCATAACCTTAGCCAGATAGCGGGACGACTTCTTGTGCACCACTGTGATATGGCGGATGACGTCGCGCTTCCGCCGTGACTCGTATCTGCAGATGGGGCAGCGGTAAAACTTTATGTAGATGCTGTCATTTCCATCGGTGTGCAGCTCGGCAATGTGCTTGCCCAGGTTCTGACTAGTACTGAACTGACGTTTACACAACCAGCAGTAGATCCTCTTAAAGTCAAAACTCACGCCGTGGTTTCCCTCTTCCTCCGACACTTTAGAAAGAGACTCTTTCTTTGCAGAAACCTTGTCTTTTCTCTCGTGCTTTGATTTGGCCTTCTGAGAGCTGTTTTCTAGAATGGGCATCTTATGAACGATTCGCATGTGCCGCCTAAGCATTAGTTGGGAGCTGTACTTGCGTTTGCACAACTTGCAGCGACAATTTGTCAGGTTGTACTTTGGCTTTTCTGGCTTGAGAGGAGAGCTTGGAGCTTTCTCTGGAGAAGGAGGTTGAGTGTCAAGTAGAAGAGGCTGACCTGGTCTTGTGGCAATCTCTGGTGTGATCAAATCCCGCTTTAAGCCACGGTGGACCTCGTCAAAGTGGCGACGGACATTGGCTTTAGTGGCAAAGGACTTTTTGCACACTGGGCAGCTCTTCCCTGGAGAAGGTGGTGGTTCAACAGGATGCCTGTCCTTCACCATAGACAGCAGGCTGGTGGGAACGGTGCGCGTCTCTGTAAATTTGCGCAACTCCTCCATCCTCTGCCAATGCATTTTTCGGCAGTGGCGTCGCACGCTGCGTCTGGAGCTGAAGTCTTTTCCACAGAGACAGCAAGAGATCCTCATCTCTTTTATCTCAGAGGCGGCACTCTCCTCTTCTTCTTCCTCCCCTTCTACTGGCTCAATCTTTATTTGCTCTTCGCAGCTCTGGCCTTCTTTAGCAGGTGGATCTTCAGGTTCAGTTTCCATCTCATCCTCAAAATCTGACTGTTGGACCTTTTTGGGTGCCAAAATAGATTTGCGGCGATTTTTCTTCTCGGGTACTGGGATCACCGTCTCGGGGGTAGGGGCTGGGGTTTCTGGCGTGTCCTGAATTTCCACTAGCGCCACTTGTTGAAACATTGCATTGGGATTGGTCTCAATGGCCTCCAGCTGAATGACATGTTTTTCTTGTTCTTTCTGTGGATAGATGGCTTGAAGAAGTTCTTTGATGGCTTGACTCTGCCCACCTTGTGAAGGCTCTACAAAAAAAGTAATAACATTACAAAATATTATTTATCTTATTAATAAATACTATTATGTTCATGGGCCTAATTGGAACAATTTGAATTACATTTTCACATTGTTTGAAGAACAATGAAATGCGTTTTATTTCTTCCCAAAGTCCATTTAATTTCTTAATTCTCATTTCTCATTTTTTTATTTTTTTTTAAATTCAAATTTAATTTTTAGTAATCAAAAATCATGTCAAATTAATTGAAATCATGAAACATACAATTTAACAACAATTCATTAAAAGTTTAACAAATAAAAGCAGAAATATGCTTGTTTTCTCAAATTCCATTCTATTTTTTTTACCAAATTCTGTTTTTCTATTTTAAGTTTTCTAGATTCCATTTTAGTAGTTCAATTAAATTTGAATATTCAAAAGGCATGTCTAAATAATTGAATTCATAAATACAAATCATTTTCTATTAAATGTTTTTTTCCCCACAAATTCTTTGTGTTGTGTTTTTTCTGGTAATCAAATGAAGACATAAAATACTAATTGAATTTATCTTTTAATCATATGGAATTAAACATTTTTTTTGGTCAGACAACTCCACAATGAGCTTTAATGTTAAAATTAATTGCATAATTGTAACCGTAATATATTTCTGTCAAGTTAAACCAAACTTTCATTTTGATGGGTTGCCGTGAAGACCTTCAAGTTTCTGTGTGTTTATGATATGACGATAGATTTTCTCAAATGAAAAGGTAAAATGCTGATGAACTGATGAAGTTCATGAATTCATGTCCTCACATAGTGAGGGCGGCAGAGGCTGAAAACATTGCGAGCGTCATGCATGCTACAGTGTGTATTTAAATAGTCTCTTTGGGGTTTAATATTCACAGAATAGTCTACATCGTGATTTGATTAAAGTGTAATGAACTGCTGTTTATTTATTCATCAAACATTTTAAGAATTTCATGAAATTTCACGTTATACAGTAAATTCCGTTTTTATGACTGGATTACGCAAATCCGTCCACGTTTTCGACATGGCGGAAATCATAGGGCCCTAAAACATGAATGGATCTTGCCCATTCAGAGCATTTCTTTCTTTTGATCAAAGGAAGTCAATTGGGTGCAATGTGTTTGGACCCCAACTGACTTAAACAGCTGAAACATTCTATAAAATATATTCCTTTTGTGTTCTGCAGAAAAAAATGGTTATGCAGGCTTTTAAAACACTTTTAAACACAACAGTCAGAGCATTTAAATGGATGTACAAACCATCTGACTGAGGTTGTCGGGGAAAGCAGTAGAGCTCCTTGTGAGTGACCAGATTTGGTAGACCACGGAACAGACTTCGACAGATTTTGCACTCAAATATGGTGTCAACCTCCTTCAACAGCATATGTTTGAGTTGAGTTGTACCTGCAATAACAGCACATGTTGAAAGCAAGCAATTATCATGAGGCAATGAGAAAACACACATTCATGCAGTGTTTCCCACAGGATTTTGTGAAACTCTGATGGGTGGACCTCTAGGGGGGTCCGGGGGCATGGGGTACCGCTGACCGCCGGAAGCTAGTTATTTTAGTCTATAAAGTTTTAAATATGGATATTTTTCTTACGCAAACGCACCACATTGCTTCAGAAGGCCTTTATTAACCCACCAGAGCCGTTGTGGAGCAGTTTTATGATGGAAAGATGCACTTTTATGGACTTCAAAAAAGACCCATCAAGTCAATGCCATTATATAGCTGGGAAGAGCCAGGACTTTTTTAATATATCTCTGATTGTATTTGTCTAAAAGAAGAAAGTCATATACACCTAGGATGACTTGAGGGTGAGTAAATCATGAGCTAATTTTCATTTTTGGAAATAAATTCCCCTTTAAATTCATCAATCTGGTGCACTTGGAGAGATTAAAATTAAGAGCTCCAACCCGTATTCAGTGTGCAAACTGAACGTCATTGAGAATCGAAGCCACAGAGCTGATCATGTGCTGATCATGTGAGCAAAGTGCGCACTTCTCTTTGCACAGCACAGACAGACTTTTGATAAAGTCACACAGCCTTATCGCGCTTACAATTTTTTGTTTGTTTGACAGCAATGGTGCAAAACACAACATTTAAGACCTTTTATGTTATTATGAGATGTTTACTTTTTTTGTTTTGTTCAGACAACGCCGAATATTGTAGCAGATGCCACAAATAAATCAATGTATGGAAAACCCCCATTGTATAAAACAAAATTATATAAAAACTTTGAGTAAGGACAGAAAATGTCTTGGTGCTGGCAAAATGTGCCATGCCTGGTAAATAAAAGAGGTCTTCATGACATGCATTTACTGAATGATCAATGTTCCGGGATTGAAGTACCTGAGCGAAAACACTCAATGATTTGAAGAATTCCTGACTTGGATGTCTGGAGCTGCTTTTGAAGCAGGGGTGGATCACCAGGCTCAATCGAATGCACTAAAACAGAAAACAGTGAAAGGGACATTTTAGATTATACTTTATGTAAAACATGTGTCCACAAAAGTCTTCATTTGAAGTTCCACCATTCAGTTATGGGGACAGCAATGGGTTTAAACCTGTTGTAGGGACTAAGGGCGGTGTAAGACACCACATGGTAGCTGGTTAAGTGCGCTACAGCTAATTCAAACAAAAAGGCGGTGACTGCCTGCTCATGTGCCCGTGGAACTACCATGCCCTCCTGCATTTCTGCCTTTCATTTGCATTTTATTTTGAATAAAAGCCAAATGTAACTAATCCCACATGTGATTTTGCTCACCTACACATGACACCAACTTTAGTGCATGACAGGAGGATGGACTACATACAAACAGTCAGACCATGGATAATAATAATAATAGGAATGAACTCACTGCTTATATAATTGTATTCTGACTATGATTATTGCTTATGTACAAGAATAAGTATTATTATTAGGGATTGACATTACCTTTTTTGCTCACCAGCCACTATGGCCAGTGTTTTTCCGAAGTTACTAGCCACTCAACATTTTCACTGGCCACAATTTTGACATTGTTACCATTGGGACAAACTGCCATATAGATATTTTTGATATCTCATAATTTGGCAGCAGGTATATTAGGTTGCTGTCACTTTACGACCTGATGCACGGATCCATTATACTATTACACATGCTTTTTCTTTCTCAGGTGTTTACGTTCACTTAAAGGGATAGTTCTCCTAAAAATAAAAAATACCCCATTATTTACTCACCCTCAAGCCATCCTAGGTGTATATGACTTTTTTTCAGACAAATACAATCAGAGTTATATTAAAAAATGTCTCTTCCAAGCATTATAATGACAGTGAATGGCAAAATTTGAAGCCCAAAAAAGTGCATTCATCCATTATAAATGTAATCCACACGGCTCCGGGGGGTTAATAAAGTCCTTCTGGTTTGTGTAAGAAAAATGCATATTTAAAACTTTAAAAAAGTAAAATATATAGCTTCCGGCGGAAGAAAGTGTAACGCCTCTCGCAGTTCAAAACACTTACGCCACGAATGGAATATGGAAGGAGGTCGGCCGGAAGCTAAATTTTTTACGTTATAAAAAAAATAACATGGATATTTTAAATATGGATATTTTTCTTACAAAAACCCAACGATTCACTTCAGAAGGCCTTTATTAACCTCCCGGAGCCGTGTGGATTACATTTATAATGGATGGATGCACTTTTTTGGGCTTCAAATTTTGCCATTCACTGCCATTATAATGCTTGGAAGAGCCATTTTTAATATAACTCTGATTGTATTTGTCTGAAAAAAAGTCATACACCTAGGATGGCTTGAGGGTGAGTAAATCATAGGGTAATTTTCATTTTTGGGTGAACTATCCCTTTAAGACATAACTGACTGTGCTTGTACGAATACTCGGCAAGACTGGCATTTTGACATTATTTTGTGTATTTGACTGTTTAAAGGGATAGTTCACCCAAAAATGAAAATAAGCCCATGATTTACTCACCCTCAAGTCATCCTAGGCGTATATGACATTCTTCTTTCAGACGAATAAAATCGGAGTTATATTTAAAAAGTCCTGGCTAATCCAAGCTTTATAATTGCAGTAATATTTGCTCTGTTTTTGAAGTTGAAAAATGCATCTGTCCGTCAAATAACGTGCTCCACATGGCCCGGGGGGTGTTAATAAAGGCCTTCTGAAGTGAATCGATGCGTTTGTGTAAGAAAAATATCCATATTTAAAATTTTATAAAGTAAAGCTCCAGCCGATCGCCTTCCGTGGAAAAGTGTTGAAAGTGCCTTCTCGCAATTCAAGATGCGTACGCGACGTCTGACGAGCGTACCTGGTAACGGAAGCCTTTGATCGGCAGAGGCACTTTCAACATTTTTTCCATAAATTGATTTTTAAATATGGATATTTTTCTTACACAAATGCATCGATTCATTTCAGAAGGCCTTGATTAACCCCCCAGAGCCGTGTGGAGCACGTTATTTGATGGACAGATGCATTTTTTTATGGACTTCAAAAACTATTATAATAACTATTATAATAAGCTATTATAAAGCTTGGAAGAGCCACGACTTTTTAAATATAATTCAGATTTTATTCGTCTGAAAAACGAATGTCAAATACACCTAGGATGACTTGAGGGTGAGTAAATCATGGGCTAATTTTCATTTTTGGGTGAACCATCCCTTTAAGCGCAATGAGAAGTGACTTTGGGAGTGAGCACAAAATCGCGGAAATTAGTAAAATTATGCAAAATACGTGCAATCCCATACTAAAATTTAAGCCCTGTACCACCAACAATATTCATCCAGAGCAAGTGAAACGAGTGAGTGAGGAGAGGCGGGTTTGTGTCAACTCGCTGTCAGAGAGATGAGAAAGCGCAGCTGGTATCGTGCATCTACTCTGCAGAAAATGAGCATAGGAAGCGTTTCAGATGGCTAGTAGGAGTGACTGCGTTACACGCCACTGCTGAAATACACCCGCATTTGGTGGGTGTTAATGTCAAGCCCTTGATTATTATGTAAAGGCAATAGAAGGAAAACAGCTTTATTCTATTCTATTAGTTTCTATTTGTTCTAACTAATTGTATATAATTCCGTAGTACATAATAGCAATCAATCTATGTATGGCATCTTTGCTTTACGACTTTCAAAAAAAAACCAGCAGAGTTTCTGTCTTTTAAAAAAACGTCTAGATGAAACTACTCAGTGTTTAGTTATCATAGACATGTCCAACAAAGACTGAAGGCCAGACCTGAGGCCAGGACAATAGTAGATCCATTTCCCCATGGACACAAGCATCTTTTGGTTTGCCACACTCCATCATTCTTTTGTACACCTGCAAGACTCTATCATTGCTCTTTAAGGCAACTCTTCAGTGCATTGATAGTAGTTATTTTGACTTCCTGTTATTTTCTTCCCATGGATGTCTACCAACTAAAGAGTCGCCAGTATAATCTGCAGGGACTTTTGAGGATGTGTAAATTTCACCTTCTCATCTGACACTAGGTGTCTGAAAGTTATGGAGCATATTTCATTAACTACGAGAACACATGAAAAGATTACATTAATTTAACAGGCTATTAAAAACCACTTTTCTACAGTTTGCCAACATACTTTTTTCATTTAAATATATTAAAATACATTCCACATTTCACAGGGCATTAGCAGGGAAATTGTACTAGAATACATTTGTTGTGTCAAAGTGAAAGTAAAGGGTTGAACGACTTTAGATTTTTTTTAAGTCGACATTTATGTGATCAAAGTTAAGTTGACGTTGACTAGTCGCTGATGACGTCATTAACAAACAAATAAGCCTGAACCTCAAGCTGAGACTCGAAGGTGGGTTTTCTTGTTCACAGCTATGGCATATGGCATGGCTTATACATAACAGCTTATTTTTATCTGCTATTTTGTCTTTGGGTCATTATATTTCTCACAGATTTCTGCTCGTTCTAAATCTGACAGTTGCCTGTAGTCCTTCTGGTGTGTTTATGTGCTGTTTTTTCCCCCGACGCAAGGCGACAACACAGTCGGCTTGCATCAGCGCTAGTTCTTTGTTGTTGGTTTGGTGTGTCCCTAAGAAATATATGCTAGAACTTTTTCTATTTTAGCTATTTTATTGATAAATCACAGAACTGTGTTGAAAAACACTTTCTGCACTACTGAATGATTCTATGCGCGCAATCTGCGAGCTACGGTCTGTATGTGTGTGTGCGTTACAATGCAGCAGCGCATTAGTTTAGAACGGCAATTAACTTACGCGTACATCCAGATGGTATAATCAAACATGAACTGAGTATGCATTTATTTTTCTTTTAAAATGGTTTGGAAACGGAGTGTAAAAGTGGACTTCAAAGATTTCTTATCCTGTTGCGCCCTCTATAGGCCACAACTAGTCGACGTCAAGCTTAAATGGTTAGTTTACCCAACAATGAAAATTCTGTCATTAATTACTTACCCTCATGTTGTTCGACACCCGTACAACCTCCGTTCATCTTCGGAACACAGATATTTTTGTTGAAATCTGATGGCTCAGAAAGGCCTCCATTGGCACAATGTAATTTGCACTCACAAGACCCATAAAAGGTACTAAAGACGTCGTTACAAAGTCAATCTCACTACAGTGGTTCTACAATAACTTTATGAAGCGATGGGAATAGTTTTTGTGCGCAACAAGTTCTTGTCTTCCGCCTGGGCCTTTGACGTGAACTCACGACGCATGCGCGAGAATATTACTCATTTTGCGGCTTTGATAAGGCCCTTTTACGTGCACTTGTTCGGTTTTCACGGTTCGGGCTTCCAGGAAATGCACACTTTAGCCCCATTTTGAGCACTACGCCAAGACCTAAAGCACGATCAATGTAGAATTTAACAGCTTAGATACGGCACGTCTTCCTCTGCAAGCTCCTCGATTCCGGGTCATGTGTCAGAACGCCGGCTCTACGTCATATTCTCGCGCATGAGTTCACGTCAAAGACCCAGGCGGACGACAAGAACTTGTTGCGCACAAAAACTATTCCTGTTGCTTCATAAAGTTATTGTAGAACCACTGTAGTGAGATGGACTTTGTAACAATGTCTTTAGTACCTTTTATGGGTCTTGTGAATGCAAATTACATTGCTGCCAATGGAGGCTTTTCTGAGCCATCGGATTTCAACAAAGATATCTTAATTTGTGTTCCGAAGATGAACAAAGGTTTTACGGGTGTCCAACGACATGAGGGTAAGAAATTAATGACAGAATTTTCATTTTTGGGTGAACTAACCCTTTAAAGTGTCATGGTAGAGCGTTAAAGTCTACTAGTTGTTGCACAGAGTCTGTTCAACCCCTAGGTGCAGGTTTAAATTTTTGTTCAAAATTTTAAATAAAGAGACAATTACATCAATCCTTCTTCCAAAATGTGTTTTTGCCTTACCCTGATTCACTATGGTAAGCCTATTAGAAGTGTTTTTATTTTTGATCAGGCGGGATAGTTTCAAGGGAAATTGCGTACATACGTCACCCACCTATGTGAGTCTCCTCATATCCGTAAATAGAGAAACGTGAAGTGTGTATAGTGTGGAAGTGGCAAAGGTTAGTTGTCACAACAAGCGAGGAAGATTTACATGGAGCAGCAAAATCTCAAACCTCTGGGGAATCACCCATTTTAAAGAAACACTGAACAGAGGAGAGTCTGCTCGCAAAAAGAGAACTCGACAGAGCTTGTAATAAAACAAGAATCAACATTAGTTTGGCTTTCTGGAGATGGCGAGAACTGAGGGATTTATTACTCAACCGGAGAGCAAGGTATTTTATTAAACAGATAAACTTCCATATGTAACAGAGTTTATTGTACATCATTATTTATTGTGAAGGGTCATTTCATTATGATCGCTGTAGCGCTGGAATTTATTTTCATGGAAGTACCGCATCTATTAATGGGTATAGGGAATGTCTTCAGCTAGACAGCTGGTTACATCGGTTAAGCCTAGTAGTGAATGTTTTATGAACAGAAGGATAATCATATTCATCCGCAGAGAGTCGCAGAGCCTAAGCACAACCAAAACCATGTTCTTCTGCAAAATGCATGTAGTTCTGATTTGTTTTTTTAAATGCTAGAGGGACAAAAGTTGCTTAGTGTACCTTTAAATAAAGGGAAACTTATAAATAGAATATTTGAGACTCTTTAACACTGCATTTATTCCATTTAGTGGCACGGGTGGCTAATTCATGGCCATTTGTTCATTCATATTCACTTGTGATTACACCTCAAGTCAACAGCTATGAATAATTAGAGGGGTAACTACTAATTTTTTTTATAACCAATTCTTTTTGCATCAAAAGCCCATCCTGATTCTTTTCAGCAGGAAAGATTTGACTGTGTATCTCACTATCAGCCAGTTTACGTGACTCTCTCAGTCTTTATTTATGGTCATAAATTACTTTAAAGACAACAACTCCAGGTCACTGAAATTAGCAGGACTGTAGAACACAAATAACAACCCGCTGAGCTAGAAATCTTATTCCAGCATCGATAATTATGGAAATATGTGGTAAACACATTGGAATGTGATTGTTCTACATTAACAACCCAGTCGCCAAAAGACATTGCATTAAATCGAACTACATTGATAGATCTTTGCAATAAATGTGTAGAGAAGGCATAAATCTTGATTTCACAATGCATGTGGGTTGGTAACTAACTTCGATTATGTACAGATATCACCAAGAGGGAATAACACGACCTCGAATTATCAATAAAATTATTGTTAAATACATTTCAAACCCTGAAAGTCTACATGAAACCAGCCTTCTCAGTTAATTTTACTCCTGTAATGTGATGTACTTTAGAATGCAACAGGATTCAACAAGAAAAAAATGTAGTCGGGATTTGATTTTAACCATTTGGAATTGATTGGATATTAAAAAGTGGGCGTTGCATACCAGAACGCAGCCAAAAATAAGAGCGATTTGGAACGTCAGCCTAAAAGGAAACTTTTGTTTCCACCTTTGGATTAACTTGCACTGACAAATCGTGCACAATAAAAGCAGGAATGTGTATTTAAAAAGGAAACAGGGTCAGTTTTGATTTCATGTTGACTTTAAGGTGCCGAGTTCCTACCTGGATTTTTGCCACAAGGCTCTTGATGGGTTTCTGTTGTTTGGCAACTGCAGGCCTGAAGAGTCTCAGTCTGGCAGCATTTGTCACTGGTCAGGCTTCCCTGATCTTCACTGTTAGTAGCCTCCATCCTTTATGAACTTAAAAGACAAATCAAAAAGTTAATCAGTGGAGCGATTTCTTTTGAGTGCTTTTGATGGCGGAATAACTTAATTCCCACATGCCTCCCAAAACGGCAACAAGTTCTCCAGCAGAAGCATAAAGTAGCACAAGTTAAAATTCAGATATACACAGAACTAGACAAGTTTGCTTGTTTGGAGTTATGCAGGTACAAAGACAAACAGACATTACTGTTGCTGTGATGATCGTGTGATGATGAAGACCTTTCACTGCACATTTACCAAGGAAATAAATGTCAAGATGAGGCATAACGGTTATGTGCTAAAAAGGACAAAACAATATGAATTATGGAAATGTCCGCCATGCATCAAACAAACATCATAATTGCCCAGATGTAATGGAAAGAATGATGTGTAACAACGGGACAAACTGAAATGAGATTGCATTCTTAATCCCAGAGCTTTTAAATATTAATATATTAAAGCCCCCTTTACAAAATCATGTCCACATAAACTTGTATGTTAGTAAAATGAGTTTAAATTTAAACTGATATGAATTGTAGATTACCGAAACTTTTACAAAACCGACAACTATACACAAATCAGAGAGGAAATACCAAATAATCTCAATGTTAGCATCCACTGCGCTTACAAAAATGAATAATGTTCAATATAGCTTGTAGCAAAATACCATAGTAACTTACTACGCTATGTTACTACAGGGGTAAATTGGTTAAAATTTTCATAAAAATAGCTACGGAGAACCCATAAAATGAAGCTATTATGATTTTACATAATGAAAAACAACATTTACTAACATATTTTAGCTTAACATATGTAGCAGGCTATACATTTCATAGTTATATTTCAAATCAACAGTTGCAGTTCACTTAAACAGTCTGGTATGACAAGTGCTTGACTTTTCATGTAAACTCTCTTTAATGTCGTGGTATTTGGGCGCTAACCACGTTAAACCATGGTACCATGTTAAAATGTTTATTGGTGAGCGGTATGTACCGTTATTTTTCGTTTCCAAAGAGCTCATACTAGCACAAATTAAATCTATAATCTGTTGTGTTGTGATTCTGAAAGACATACACCTGACCGCACTGCCAGTGTCCTGCCCATTCGCGAGGCAGGAAGTCGCGAGCGGTGCATGAAAGAACACGTGTCCGTGGGCAACTACACAAATGAACATAATTATGCTTTATAATACCACCACCACGCTTTAATATAGCGCTATTCGGATGATGGAAGGCACGTGTTGTCGGTACGAGTCCTATTGTGGGTATCAAATCAATAAGACGCGTGCACATCTTAGTATCAGGGTGTGCTCGTGTCTGAATAAGAACTTTGCAAACTTCATAACAACTGAAGAATAACCAATAAACACTAAAGCGTGGTATCCGCGTGCTAGTACAAGCATAACAACCGAGGACGTGTTGAAATGACCATCAGCACCCAAAAGCATCAGAGGCATTTGGCCACGTGACCGGAAAAAATAATAATTTAAAATAATAGACACCCGATCTTTGCCAGTCCCTCCTGAAGCATTGAGATAAAACGCAATAAAGTAATTAAATGACGCTTTAAATAATAAAACTCTTTTCGAAACATCTTATGCTTGTTAAGAACTACGTTGTCACACAGGCTCGCGAGCAGACTCACCAGACAAACATCATATCACGATTTTACAGATCGATGCATTAACGTACAGTTAAAGAATAAATCCCCACTTTTAAACTACGAAAAAACTCTTTAAACTCTTACAAAACGAACTCACGTTCACGAGCACCAATCAAAACACACGGGTCCACAAGGGGCCAAATGTGAACAACGTGAAAAGTTGATACCCAAATGTAGCAGTGACACTCTCTAAATCGAAGCAAAAAACATCCCACAGGAACGTTTGGACGACGAGGACGGGCATATTTACGGCAGTTCACGCGTTTGGCTGACTTATGATGGGAGATTGTGGATGCATGTGTGCGGGAACGCGCGAAGCCATTGGCTGCACGAGCATCACCAAGTCCACAGAGGCTAAAAAGAGGCATCTGACCAGCAAAAAAGAGAGTGTATCCGAGACTATCCCTCGGATAACATCCAAAACTGTGTGTTTGCGTTATTCGTGGCTATTAGTGTCGTTCTAAAACCTGTTGGAATAGCCTGGGTTTGCGATCTCCCCTATGCGCAATTTAGACACGTCGTGGCGCATACACACTTCATTTAGCCAAACTGTTTAAATATGTAAGCGCAGGTTATATCGCCGTGGTTTTTTCGGATAGTCGGGCTATTTAGCGTTTTCGTGAAGCAATTTGCATCGCTCCATTATTCTGTAAATCTCTTTTACACGGTTACATTGTCAGGCCAAATCTCCTCTATTGCGGACCACAATGGGCCAGATTAACTTGATGGAGAAGGAGAGCCCATGTGCAGAATGGAGCTTTAAAGCGAAATGAGAAGGACCGATGCTTACCAGGGAGCGAGTGCGGCGTAAAGGCGGGCTGACGCGAGAGGCTGATACAAAAGACGACGTTGCCACCAACTTGCAGTGCTTTCCGAGCATAAACCCAACACAATATGTAATCGCGTCCTCAAACAGTGACAAACCGAACACATTCGAGAGGATTTGCCCGATTACAAGGCACGTCCGAATGATAAAGTGCTGCGCTTTGCGGCGCTGTGCCATCTTCCCGAAGCCGCTTTGGCGCACAGGTCTGGTGACCCTTCCGCCTTTACGCGTCCTCTCCTCTTCGGTGTTTTGTTATGAAGTGCCATATTCACTCCCAAGTAGGCCCGTGGACTTGCTCTATCTCTGCGGGCAGTCGTGGCGAGTCCGAATCAACTCTCGCTCGAATTTAAGCGCCCAGAACAAGTGCGTTTTCCCCGGTCGCACAGCCAGCACGAACGGTGACGCCATTTTCTGTTAAGAACAACCACGCTCGCGCAGGATAGGAAACGACACTGGCCCGCTGCACGATTCCGGGCCCGAGTGGGCAACTCCCGCGGTTGAAATCAGCCGAGATGTGTTCGCAGAGTTCTTACCTTTTGGAAAAACGACGCTGGCTTTCGAGCTCGGATGGTCGGACGCGGTCCGGAGGTTGTTTCTCTCGCCTCTCGCGCTGACGCTGCCCTCTCGGAAGCTGCCTTTGTGCACCGCGAGGACCTCTCGGCGGAGAAGCGGCTGTTGCGCAAAGGTGCAATGGATGTTCGAGACCACCAAAATGTGGCACCCGATGTTGTCGCCGGGTTGGTGCTTTACATCTGACCCCCCACAACCCGTGCCACTAACTGAGGAAATGAACGACCCGTTTTAAATTCACACACCCAGATAAAACCGTTGCAAATGCAGCGATACCAAACCCAAATTTAAGCCAAAGGAGTCGTGCATTTGGCGATTAAGACAGCGAATTTATGGGAATTAAAAAACACAAACAAAGTTTTAATAAAAAAATATCCTTCCCAAATTAGATGATAATGAAATTTAATCAACATTTTAATTTAGTTTTAATGTTGTGGCTTTTAACTAGCCTAGCTGAAATCTAGAAAAACTTACTTAAAGTTTGTTTGTTAAACATTTATTTGTCGTGGAATAAAACCAGGCCTTGATCAAACTTCAAGTAGCTTTTAATGTCTGCTATTGTGGATTGTTGATATTGTTGTGTGGTGGTAATGACGCCAAGGGGATGACATGGGTTTGCGAAAACAATAAATGTGTTAGCAACTCTGAAATTTTGACAAACAAACAAATAAATGAATAAATACATTCGTGAATTTGTTTATGAATTAAAATACTAAAATAATAAACTGTTTTGGTACACAGTAAAAAGTGATCAGTTGACATAACTTAAAAAAGTAAGGAAGCCCATTGCTTTAAAATGATTAAGTAATAAACTTAAGTTATGTGAACATGACAACTTATTTTTTTCAATTATGCATGCAGTTTATTTACTTAATACTTTTAAGGCAATGGGTTGCCCCACTTTTTTAAGTTAAGTCAACTGATCATTTTATTGTAATGACAACTAAACCTATACGATCATTACAAAATTAATGACATTTCTGTTTTTCAAACTCTCAAGAGATGTGCTTTCCTGTCAGTTATTGTTTACATCATACGTTGTGTTGTGTTGGTAATGACAAAAGACTGTAAATCTTTGCTGTTGCTTTTGTTAATTCAATTTTACATACACTGTAAAAAAGAGTGTTGTTTCAACTTAAAAAAATGTCCGTGCTGCCTTGAAATTTTACGTTTTGTCAACTCAAATATCCAAGTTGTCACATTTCAAGTTGACTATAACATTTTTAAGGTAGCCCGAACACTTACTTTTTTAAAGTTGAAACAATTTTATTTTATAGTGTATAAATACGAATCATTGAAATTGTTTTTAAAAGATTTTAAGAAAAAGTGTACATTTAAGAGGGAAATTATGAGGTCTGGGTAAGAGACGTGCCCGAAATATAGAGAAACTGGCAGATGTAACATTTCAACGCTCTTAAACATCTGGTAAAAGTAAAGGAAGAGAGTATACTTTCACTTTAAAGTAGGTATACATCGTTTTAATTCTAAAATGGTTGTTTTTTAAATAGTTTTTATCTATTTATAGTTTATTTCATGGGCGTCGGAAGAAAAAAAAATGTGGGTGGGTCCTCATAAAGTACAAATATACCGCTTTGCTTGCTACATGTATAGTTTGGAAAGACAAAATTACGGAAATCGCCAAATAATTGAGAGTGGCTGTAGTGTAGGGGTAAGATGCACGGCATCTAGTTTTGACACAAATCGACTTCGGTTTGAGTCCGGCTTTCGCCGAGCTCAATCTTCTCCCTTTTCCCATCACATATCAGATCGGAAAGGCATTTATTTTCAATAAAATGAAGAAAATATTAGAAAAGTGGAAATAAAGCGTCTAACATGTGTTTAATAATAAGTGTTTATCCATTAGGGGTAGGGAAACAGACATGTGCTGAATGTTAGAGATGATAAAAGTGAGTGGGTCCAATATCATTGACCGTAAAAAGTGGGTGGGTCTTGTCCCACCCACATACAATGGTTCCGACGCCCATGGTTTATTTAATTTAGGCCATGACAGTTTACGATTTTAGTGTCTGTTTTAAAGGGACAGTTCACCCAAAAATGAAAATTAGCCCATGATTTACTCACCCTCAAGTCATCCTAAGTGTATATGACATTCTTCTTTCAGACGAATACAATCTGAGTTATATAAAAAAAATGTCCTGGCTAATCCAAGCAGTGAATGGCAGTCCAGGGGGTTAATAAAGGCCTTCTAAAATGAACCGATGGGTTTGTGTAAGAAAAATATCCATATTTAACAAATTTTGAATATCTAAAATATCTAGCTTCCGGTGGACCGACTTCCGTATTCAACTTACGAAAAAAGCATAACTGGGATGGCGTATAACGTCAGACGTAGCGTAAGTGTTTTGAACTGCGAGAGGCGTTACATTTTTTGAGTTGAATACTCAAGTTGAATACTGAAGGTGGTCTGCCGGTAGCTAGATATTTTACTTTAGTTTTATATATGGATATTTTTCTGACACAAACCCATCGATTCGTTTCAGAAGGCCTTTATTAACCCCCCGGAGCCGTGTGGATTACTTTTATAATGGATGGATACACTTTCGGGCTGTCATTCACTGCCATTATAAAGCTTTCCATAACATTTTTAATATAACTCAGATTGTATTCGTCTAAAAGAAGAAACTCATATACACCTAGGATGACTTGAGGGTGAGTAAATCAAGGGGTAATTTTCATTTTTGGGTGAACGATCCCTTTAAGTCTGTTTAAACACAAAGTCATAGCCTGTATTCATTGTAAAAGATGTCACTGAAAGGACTTTACAACTACTCAGAACACACCTCACATGCATTCACAATTTTGAACTGTTGCCACCATAATTAGCATAACATTGTTCTTCCCATTGAACTGGTAATGTAAGCAGTTCTCCGATACTCTCTCCACTGGGCTTTTGCATCTTGTCAGTGGAATTGCGAACACTATTTTGATTAAATTTACTCAAAGGTAAACTGGTGATGATAAATGTGCTACTCATGTAATTTATGTTTTTCCACATCAGTAAGACGTTCTCATGCGTAGTTTGCATTAAATACAAAATATAAAACCAAGTGGCATTGTAAATAAATGCTTCTAAACTAACTCACTTTTACTAGTCTTTTTGCAGTTTAACCATGCTGTTTGCTGATTTTTAGAGGGTGTATTTAGTCAGTTCCCCTCAATCCACACAGGTGTCCTAGAAGAGTAAACTCAGGTGTAGAGAATCACATGATCCACTGATGTCTCACAATACTTTTTATCTTTACTTTGCACACACTGTAAACCCGAATAAGTTGGCAAAACAAAACAAAAATGAGGCAACTGGTTGAAATTGAAAGTTTAAGCATAATTTGCAGATTTTTATTTTGTAATCATACATTTTAATCGCATTGAACTTGAAATATTTGAGTAAGCTCATTCATACATTTAACCTAAAAATATGTAATCTCCAGTTTGTATTAGTGGAAACTTGACTAGCTAATTAAATAAATGCCACCTTGCTAATTGATTATGCAATGCTTTCGTAACATTAGCATAGCATAGCACTTGCTGAATGAGGACGGCAATATAATACATTTAACATATACCTATTCTAACTGGTTGTGATGGTGACCCTACAAAAAAACATAACAGAAACTCTTCTAAATTAGCATAAACCATTAAACACTACTAAATCGCCCACTTAACATTAATCTTGCACACAAAAAAACACAATATAACACCTTATTTTGGCATTGACTTTTGAGTGTCGTGGCAAAGCATGCTGGGAAATAGAAATCCCAGCCCAGTTTCGGTTGAATTTAAATTTGTCAGTTTCATAAAACTCAAAACAGTGACACAATTCAGATGACTTAAAATGTGTCAGTTTTGAGAACTCAAAAGAAAAATAGAGTTCTAAATACTCATAAAAGTTCATTTGTTTGAACTAATTTGTTGAATTTGAGTTGGCTCTAATCAAAACAATAAATTATTTTGAGCGTTAGGGTTTAGTGCAGTATATTTATTGATTTATCATTTTAAAGCTACACTTTTTTGTATGAAATGCTTTGGAAAGTTTTATTTGTGCTTTAAAAAAATATATATATATATAGTTTTTTAAGAAATTATAAACAATTAAAAATAATAAAAACATTTAATAAAAATAAATAATTAAAAATATAAAATATTAATAAATAAGTATAATAGGTAGGAATGCAATGTAACATGCACACATTTAAATAGTTTATATAGTTGTATACTCAAAACAAGCTGTTGAACGAACTTACGGTAATTAAATTAAGGAAAACTTTTCCACAAAACTGAATTATGTTTTTCCAACAAAATCTAACTGGTTTGAAATGATTTGTTGTAATCTTGTTGTATGAACTTAAATTCATTTAGTCAAGACTACTAAACAACTAGATAAAGTAGGATAAAGAGGGTTAGAACTGATGACCATATTTAGACTGTGGGAACTATGTCAAACAAATTAATTTTCTTTATTTCTATAAAAACTAATAGTCAACACACATGCTAAGTGTAACATTTGTAGCATGTAATGCTCCAGTAAAACATTTCTCATCACTGGCATTAGCACAGATACAGCTCATTGAGAACAGCATAGGCTAACGACAAGGTCTACACTTCACGATAATGGTAACCTCAAAAATTGACACAACATAACACAACTTTTAAATGTGAAATATAACATCAAACTTTAACAGGTCTTTCCCTTTACTAAAAACACATTAAACAGCACTTAATTCCAACATTTCCCTCTTGATCCATCCCTATGCAAAGCATGTTGGGAACTAGATACATTACCTTTCAATTATTCATGTAGTCCCAACACAAATGGTTTAGGTTAACTTAACATTTTACACATTTTAGTTCATTTAACGTAATAAAATCGGTTAAAATGGCAATTGCGTAAAAAACTAAAGATTTGTGTTGTTTCAGCTTATTTTATTTAAATAAACGGAGCAAACTTTTTTGTGTGCAAATTAGGGGGGGAAAGTTGACAAAACTTTTTTTTCTAGTTCAGTTCTGGTAATGAGTTATTCTTCATGGGGCTTTTTTCTTGTCTATGACACAACTAATGGTAATTTCCCTAAGTTTCTGTGTTAAAAGGATAGTTAAAGCCACAATTGGTCATTTTTAGCCGCTAGAGGTCGCTTATTCAAAACAAAGGTGTAGCTTGATTTATGCTGCAGATGAGCACTTCCTCTTCGTCCGCTCATGCATATTTGTGGTAACAAAAGCGCTGTTTTATCATATTAGATTCATCTGAGTGTGTTGAAAGTTGTGTTATAATGCTACTACTGTTATAATGTGCTTTTGCTCTGCGGCTACTGTGAGACACTTGTTGCACACTACAGTAAGCTAGAACGATATTAGGCATGGTAAAACATGGTACTCGTGGTAAATCAAGAAAACAAGATTTAAACAATAAGACCAACTGTGTTGAGCTATACACTCACCTAAAGGATTATTAGGAACACCATACTAATACTGTGTTTGACCCCCTTTCGCCTTCAGAACTGCCTTAATTCTACGTGGCATTGATTCAACAAGGTGCTGAAAGCATTCTTTAGAAATGTTGGCCCATATTGATAGGATAGCATCTTGCAGTTGATGGAGATTTGTGGGATGCACATCCAGGGCACGAAGCTCCTGTTCCACCACATCCCAAAGATGCTCTATTGGGTTGAGATCTGGTGACTGTGGGGGCCATTTTAGTACAGTGAACTCATTGTCATGTTCAAGAAACCAATTTGAAATTATTCGAGCTTTGTGACATGGTGCATTATCCTGCTGGAAGTAGCCATCAGAGGATGGGTACATGGTGGTCATAAAGGGATGGACATGGTCAGAAACAATGCTCAGGTAGACCATGGCATTTAAACGATGCCCAATTGGCACTAAGGGGCCTAAAGTGTGCCAAGAAAACATCCCCCACACCATTACACCACCACCACCAGCCTGCACAGTGGTAACAAGGCATGATGGATCCATGTTCTCATTCTGTTTACACCAAATTCTGACTCTACCATCTGAATGTCTCAACAGAAATCGAGACTCATCAGACCAGGCAACATTTTTCCAGTCTTCAACTGTCCAATTTTGGTGAGTTCGTGCAAATTGTAGCCTCTTTTTCCTATTTGTAGTGGAGATGAGTGGTACCCGGTGGGGTCTTCTGCTGTTGTAGCCCATCCACCTCAAGGTTGTGCGTGTTGTGGCTTCACAAATGCTTTGCTGCATACCTCGGTTGTAACGAGTGGTTATTTCAGTCAAAGTTGCTCTTCTATCAGCTTGAATCAGTCGGCCCATTCTCCTCTGACCTCAACATGGCATTTTCGCCCACAGGACTGTCGCATACTGGATGTTTTTCCCTTTTCACACCATTCTTTGTAAACCCTAGAAATGGTTCTGCATGAAAATCCCAGTAACTGAGCAGATCCTCATACTCAGACCGTGACAACCATGACACACTCAAAATTGCTTAAATCACCTTTCTTTCCCATTCTGACATTCAGTTTGGAGTTCAGGAGATTGTCTTGACCAGGACCATACCCCTAAATGCATTGAAGCAACTGCCATGTGATTGGTTGATTAGATAATTGCATTAATGAGAAATTGAACAGGTGTTCCTAATAATCCTTTAGGTGAGTGTATAACAATCATTAGTTTTCTGTCCATGAATCTATAAAATGGTTGCTCGCCTGTCTAATAAAACACAATATATTAAAGCGTCTTTGGTGTTTCCATGGTTTCTACAAAATAAGAAAAAAAATTTTTTCCGGAAATCGAGGGTAACGCGGGTATGACGTCATTGTTTGGTGACTCACAGACACAGTCGTTTCCTGATTAAAATTGCTTATTTGTCTGGATTTCATTTATTTGGGATGTTTCGAAAAAACGTCTCAAGTCAATGTAAAAAGTGACCAGATGAGCCAATGGTTGTGGGTTACACTATACTTTTAAAACATCTCTTATGGCATTGACAAAAATGACATCAAGATTGTGTATACTGAATAAAAGTTCTACTTTTTAAAAAATAATAAAAGGTGAATGACATTTGTAGAACATTACGGTAATTAACATCTGAAAAATCCAATGGGAGCAGTTCTGGTCCCCATTGACTTTCATGGGGTGCGTCTCAATCAGCTCCCTAGTTCAGTAGTCAGGGCACAGATCAGGGAGTCAGCCATTTTAAGGGCTCTATCAATCACATAATTCTTCCAGGGCACTGAAACGTTCCCTCCCTAAATAGTCCCATGCACCGTGAAAACGGTGCATCGATGCTCACTATGTTCTGAAACGCGAAACTTAAATCCCGTGAGCCAACTCACTACACATAACGACACCAATGTAGATATACAAACCATTATTTAATTATATTTCAGCATAAACATACAACGCTAGACAGGTAATGAACATAATGAATTCAGGTAATTAATTTATGGCTGAAATGTAAAACAAGCAAAGTATTTATCATAATGTACTTTAAATAACATTGAAACATTAGATTAAGTCAGGATTAGGCCTTAGTTCAATTAGGACATTTAGGTGGCTTTTATAAACGTGCCTTAGAGAAAAACATTACTGGTGTACATCTTGAGGCAAAACAATGGCACTGTATTTTATGATATGTCCGTTTAAGCTTTCAGTTAAAACATGCATTTTAGTCTATGACTAGACTTAAGCCTTGTCTGTGAAACCGGGGGAATTTCAGAAAGATATAAGCTCTGCTGTTGTTCATAAATACCAGTAGTGATGTTGTACAATGAGGACGTTGTCACGTCGCAGGATATGGAGTCGTCAGTGTCCCAATGTGTAGTGAGCCAGTGTCTTTACTGTCCTTACCAGTGCCCGAATTCATGTACGTGATATATCATGTACGCCGACTGTATTTATAGTACCAATGTTTACATTTGCATTTTGCACCGTACTTCTAACTGTAATATGCAATAACTTCCACTGCACTTTTACACTTTCTTTCGGATAGCTCTGTCCATAATTTATTGCACTACCTTAATCCACTGCTATTCCTCATATTAGCCTAACATATTATTGTATACCTCTATCTGTAAAATTCTGTTTATAGTAATAGCCATCTGTATATTATATTCATAGTACATATTCACCTGTAAATTCTGTTTATAGTAATAGCCATCTGTATATTTATTCACTGTACATATTCACCTGTAAATTCAGTTCTGTTTATAGTAATAACCATCTCTCTATTTATACATATTTATATATATTCAGTACAATATGTATTCAGTATATATCCTGCACTTGCTGCTATTGCACTTCTGGTTAGACCTAAACTGCATTTCGTTGCCTTGTACTTGTGTAATGACAATAAAGTTAATTCATTAATCATTATTGATTCACAGCCTTGGAAGCTAGGGAGGATGAAGAAACACCCAGTATGAACAAATACAGTTGATGGTGACAGAAGTTTCATTTGGGGGTGAAATACCCATTTAAATAGCCGTTGTCACCTTCACTTGTATATGTGTTCTTGTCAATCCAGCATCCTAATAATTGTACACTATTACCTTAGAAAACCTTGCATATAGTAATATAGTAATTGTACACAACTGTTTCAACAACAATAAGTTTCTTGAGCAGCAAATTATCATATCAGAATGATTTCTGAAGGATCATGTGACACTGAAGACTGAAAATTCAGCTTTGCATCACAGGAATAAATTACATTTTAAAATATACTCAAACAGAAAACAGTTCTATTAAATTGTAATAATATTTCACAATATTACCGTTTTGTTTTCGTATTTTTATTTAAATAAATGCAGTCTTGGTGAGCAGGAGAGACTTAAACTCACCTAAAGGATTATTAGGAACACCATACTAATACTGTGTTTGACCCCCTTTCGCCTTCAGAACTGCCTTAATTCTACGTGGCATTGGTTCAACAAGGTGCTGAAAGCATTCTTTAGAAATGTTGGCCCATATTGATAGGATAGCATCTTGCAGTTGATGGAGATTTGTGGGATGCACATCCAGGGCACGAAGCTCCCGTTCCACCACATCTCAAGGTTGTGCGTGTTGTGGCTTCACAAATGCTTTGCTGCATACCTCGGTTGTAACGAGGGGTTATTTCAGTCAAAGTTGCTCTTCTATCAGCTTGAATCAGTCGGCCCATTCTCCTCTGACCTCTAGCATCAACAAGACATTTTCGCCCACAGGACTGCCGCATACTGGATGTTTTTCCCTTTTCACACCATTCTTTGTAAACCCTAGAAATGGTTGTGCGTGAAAATCCCAGTAACTGAGCAGATTGTGATATACTCAGACTGGCCCGTCTGGCACCAACAACCATGCCACGCTCAAAATTGCTTAAATCATCTTTCATTCCCATTCTGACATTCAGTTTGGAGTTCAGGAGATTGTCTTGACCAGGACCACACCCCTAAATGCATTGAAGCAACTGTCATGTGATTGGTTGATTAGATAATTGCATTAATGAGAAATTGAACAGGTGTTCCTAATAATCCTTTAAGTGAGTGTATTTAAAAAAACGATCCCAAACTTTCAGCAGATTAAAACATGTTCACAATGTTTGAAATGTAAAATGTATCGAGATGCATCAAGAGTGTGGTTACAACTCACTCAAACTGTAATATTGAGGCTGCCATAAATTATTCAGTATCACTGAATAAATGTGGAGGGACAAAATATGATTCTGCTCTGTTATATATTTGTTCACATTTGAATTTTTTTGGTTTATTTTATTATTTTATTCCATATTTATTTTGTTTTGATATTGTAAAGACATATCATTTCACTCAATATCATTAAAATTAGAATTAATTAAAAAAGTCAAATAAATAAATAAAAATTGATTTTATATTATTTTATATTTGATAACATACATTATATTTCCTTTATTTCACATTTTATAATATCTATGTCATGTTTTACCATCCTTTTTGGTCCTCCAGCTGGAAAGGTTTGACAAAGTTATGGTTTGCAGTTGGTAGGCTACTTGTTATATTTCATATTTATGTATACATGCATCCATACTGTTTTCTATATAAATCATTACAGAATCTATTTTACAGATACTTATTTTTAAGGACAGAGTTCTTGAGTTCACTTATAGCCGGAATGTTGCTGCACTTCTGGCAAGCCCTTCTGTCCTAAACAGAGAAATAGAGAAACATACTGCTCATAAAATCAAATATCTACCAAAATGCATGGGAGTATAGTGTATGCATTAGGTATTAGGTCTGAATTCAGAGCTTTCGAATCTTCACAACATCACATATGACTACTTACGCCTCTCTTATGAACGTCTCTTGTGATATCCTGTCATCACTGGCTCCATCCGGGAACTCATTGAAATTCTTAATGCCAAGTGTCTTCAGTGCTGCGGGGAAGCAATTGTGCGTATCATACCGAGTCAGACCACAAAATTCTTATAAACATCATGAATTATCATGAATTATAAACAAAACAACTTAAAGGGATAGTTCACCGAAAAATGAAAATTAGCCCATGATTTACTCACCCTCAAGCCATCCTAGGTGTACATGACATTCTTCTTTCAGACGAATACAATCAAAGCTATATTAAATCATGGGCTAATTTTCATTTTTGGGTGAACTATCCCTTTAATCTTTTGTTAAAGTCATAGTGCATTAGGGTCATTCTCAGGGTCAGTGTTTCTCCATGACTTACCACTAATATAATAAACCGGATTCAGAACATAGTCACATTATTTGATAGATTTAACTCTGTTCATGAATAAACCATTTTGTTTTTAAATCTTTGGGCTCCAATGGGAACAGCCCCGTTTGTCGCCATTACATATATGTATTATAAAAATTCACATCCTTAAAAGTCCTCTTCCCCATAGAACCTTTGATGGAGCAGTTCTTAAAAGCACAATTTTTTTTCATAGTGTGAAACACTTTTAATAATCTGAACCTTTTTCCACTATAAAGAACCTTCTGTCCACTGGAAAGGTAATGTATGTTTAAAGGGATTGTTTTACCCAAAAATAAAAATTCTGTCCCGTAAGACATTCGTTCATCTTCGGAACACAAATTAAGATGTTTTTGATGAAATCCGAGAGCTCTCAGGTCCCTCCATAGACAGCAAAATAATTACCACTTTCAAGGTCCAGAAAGGTAGTAAAGACATTGTTAAAATAGTCCATGTGACTCCAGTGGTTCAACCTTAATGGATTACTTCACTTTTAAATAAACCTTTGCTGATAATTTACTCACCCCCATGTCATCCAAGATGTCCATGTCTTTCTTTCTTCAGTCGCAAAGAAATTAAGGTTTTTGATGAAAACATTCCAGGATTTCTCCATATAATGGACTTCAATGGGCCCCAAATGGTTCAAGGTCCAAATGACAGTTTCAGTGCAGCTTCAAAGGGCTTTAAACGATACCAGACGATGAATAAGGGTCTTGAAAGTGACCACCTTGAAAGTGGTAATTATATTGCTGTCTATGGAGGGACCTGAGAGCTCTCGGATTTCATCAAAAATATCTTCATTTGTGTTCCGAAGATGAACGAAGGTCATATGGGTTTGGAACGACATTAGGGTGAGTAATGGCAGAATTTTTGTTTTTGGTGAACTAACCCCTAAGGTTCTTCACAGAACTATAGATGCCAATAAAGAACCTCAGATTATTTACACAATTTTTGTCTGTCACTGCTAAAACCTCTAAACATTGAATTAAAATAATAAATAAAAATGTAAGAATAAAATAAAAAACTTCAACAAAATTTAAAATGGACAAATGGCACAATTTTTATTTACATGAACTATTATTTACTATTTAAACTATGGTATTTTTGCTGAATAAACAGCTATAAAGCCAACTTAAGTGTATAATATAATTAGGGCTGCCACTAACGACTATTTTTATATTGATTAATCTATCGACTCATTTATTGATTAATCGATTAATCTATTGACTAATTTATCACAATTTTCAACAATTTTACTTAAAAACATTTAATTTAACTTGCAACGTTGGCATTCAGTAGTGTACTATAAGTATAAATGTAAACAAGCCCTTGACAAAATGTAAAACTAAAAGAGTAAAAATGTAAAAAAGGTAAAAATGTGTAAACCAACATAAAAAAAAGAATATCAGCAAATACGTTTTATAGCCTATAGAATAGTGTTGTCACGATACCAAAATGATGACTTCGATACGATACCAGACTATAAAACCTCAATACCGATACTGAATCGATACCATGGCAAAAAAACTGTAAAAGTAATTGAATAATATGACAGAACTTACTATTCATTGTTTTATCATTTAAAAACCCTAAAAACTCACTTGGCCGGCATGTTCCTGCCCTGCCCTGCCCTGCCCTGCTTCACACAGAATATTAGATCCGGCCCTTTAAGAGCTGTACAGAACAAATTCATTGTAACACCCGATTTCTCATTCAACTCTGTATACGTTCACTAAAGACATATCCGACTGCGTTTACCAGAATACTCGCTTTTTTACATATTTTTTACCATTCAAACCCAATAATCCGCGAAACTGGCATTGTGATCTGTCTGGTTGCGCGCGCTTCAGACAAGAGTCCGGCAGCGCGCGCGAACACGTCCCGGCCGCGCGCACTTCTGTCTTTTTCCTGAGTTGTGCGTATATATTTGACTGTTCTGCTTCCATTGTTTAGTGAACGGTGGAAGCAGAGCTCACACACACGTCCTCACTCCTGCTGTCACACATCGACGCAAATTAAGAAATAGTTGCTCTTATTAGAGTGCTGTCGTTTTTAAAGTACCGGTACTAATACAATTTCATATCGTACTCCCCAGTCGACTAAAATTATTAACGTCGACTAATTAACAGCGTCGACGCAGTCGATTGTATCGACCAATCACGACAGGCCTAAATATAATATATTCAATATAATATTTAGTGATTTGCTTCATTCATAAATATGTCAGTTAGTATATTTTACATTTATTTACATGCATTTGGCAGACACCTTTATCCAAAGTTACTTATAGTGCATTAATTCACATTTTACTTTTATTTATTTTTATTAGCTGTAGTTACAGCACAGGTTTTCCCAAAAGGACAAAGGCTTTGACATCCTCTGCAACATTATAAGAGATGTACCTTCATTGTATTGACCATGAGTGATAAAGCCTTGATGGGAAGGATCCAGGACTCCAAACAGCGCATCCAAGTTGGACTCGTTAAAGAGACTCGGAGTGTTTCCAAGACGAGCTTTGGAAAGGTTGAGCTTTTCAAGCTGGTCGATCAGAAATTCCCTTGGACGATCTGTTATGGCAGGATATATGAGATTGGGCAGTCTTTACCTACTTTTCTTTATTGTTTTATCACAAATTTAACAGTAAGAAAGCAATTGGTCACTAACGTTACCCTAGATGTCTACGCACTCCAAAAGTATGTGAATACTCTCCACCAATCATCAAATTGTCCATTTCAAATTGAAGCTGTGCAAGGTAAATGCCACAGTTTTTATACGGTGATGGTGTCAAATCTATGAGACGCGTCAAGAGTCTCACCTGGTCTGTAGAAGAAGAGCATACTAGTTAAATTATCCATCAGCTCGATAATCTTGTGTTTGTCGAGGTATTCTGCCGCCTCGTGCTCCCGCGGCGATGACATCTTGGGCTCACTGTCCGTCTGTGTTTATCAATGTTGCTATGGTACGATACCGCACATGCGCACAAACGTCAAGAGTCGTTTTGTTCATTTCATGATTTATGTCTTGATAAAACCGAAGTGAGTGAAGTGAAACCGCTGTAGTAACGTTAGACAGGAGAAAATTATTATTGCATTCCATCTCAATTTTTGATGAAAACGAATGAAGTTGCTTTTAAAGGAACAGCTACATATGAACTTCTTTCTTTTGTGTGGTTCAAATGGGATGTTAGTTTGGCAGAATGGCAGCTTCAGACACCGTTCACTCTCGAATATGAACAAAAGATTCAATGAAAGTGAATGATGACTGAGGTTGTAAATCCCTCACATTCTCCCTTTTTGCTCAATTTGAGTGAACTATTAATCATAATTCCGGTATAATCCTCTTCAATCTCATTATGTCTCTCGAAACTGAGGGAAAAAGTCGACCGTGTTTTTAGACTGTTTTACCGGCTTCCCTATATTTAATATAACTAGATTTTTTTGTGTAGGCTAATATCAATATGTTAATTTTGTATTATTATTATTAACTTGTTGTTTATGTTAATGTATTAATTTCATAAAATAAAACAAAACATTTAATTAATACAATTCAATATCGAGCAAAAATTAAAAAATGACAAATCTGAAACATTATTGAATGAATGTTTGAGAGAAATCTAGGATGTCAGTGGAGAAAATGAACACGTCATAATGTCCTTTTTTTTCCTTCCTTCCTGTTTTTTGTCTGTTACTTTTAACTTCCATGCTCACGAAAATTAGCATAAGAAGTTGCAAATCACACTTTATTGTGAAAAAGTTGGCGAGTATCAGTTGCCTTATCTGACCACTACATTGGACACATTCAAGGTTCACAGAATTTGGTGAAGCATAGTGAAGACATTACAATATAAAGAATTTCTTCATAAAGTTATACAAAATTTCATTATTTTTGTTATTGATTAACTTTAATGACTTCTTCAGCGATTCCATCTCTATTAAGAAGAAATTACATTGAGGTATGCATTTAGCTAATTTTTGTTTATGAATGTAATATTTACCATGTAAAATGTAGAAGTTCACCACATATTCAAACATTTTGCTTATGTGTATGAAATAACATATAACATCTTTTAGAGATAATTTATAATTAACATTTCTTGGGGGCAAAAAGAAAAGAACTAACGTCAGACCAAATTTTTAAAGACAAATGAGCCAATTCTTCCTCGTGTACAGTACAAAAAGAGCATTTGTTGTCAATGTCGAAGAAGTTTCTTTAGGTTTTTTATTTTTTATTATACTTTCAAAATTACAGAATTCAATAGCAACACAATTCCACACATTTACAGATTTTTCAAGTAATGAAAGAACAATAGTTAAAAAAAAAAAAAAAAAATTAAAAGGGCATCACAAACATGTTAAATTCATTTAGAAAATACACAGTTTTTTGGGCTTTTCGGTTTTTTGAAAACTTTATAGATTCTAAATAACCTTTAAAGACTGTTTGAAAATGAGAAAAATTAGGTTTCGAGTTATTCCATTTAGATTGATGAATGAAACATTTTCCCATTAACAAAAACAAATCGACAATATATATCATTCTTTTGGAAAAGTCATATTCATGTGAAAAACAGAGGACAAATTTAAGACTAGGTTGCAATTCATTTTAACACTTAGAAATTGTGACATCTCATACCAAAAGAAAGATGAACAGACACATTCAAAAAATAAATGCACAATAGATTCTCTTTCACAATTACAAAAAGAGCAATTGTAATCAATATCCAGACGAAAACACTCTAATGTTTCTTTCACAGGATATATTCTGTGAGCAATTTTAAATGACACTTCTTTGGTTTTATTTGTTACACAATACCGACTAAGAACTCCCCAAAGATGTTCCCACTCAAATGAAGGAAACATATTAACCCAAACAAATTTAGATGGAGGAGAAGAGATATTAACAAAAAGAGATCTAATCGATTGGTTACTTCATTTATCATTAATTAAATCAAGTTTATCTAAAAACAAATGTTTAGAGACTTTACTCCCTACAGTGTTACACCAAGTACCCTGATTCCTGAATAGAGATAGAATTTTGGCAGAAATAGAATTCAGGACAATACAATATTCTTTAACAGAAATATGACACTTAAATTTAAGACAGTTCATTAATACTCAAAAACTGACCATCAGAATTCAATAAGTGACCAACTAATAATATATCAGACTCAAATCAATGTCTAAAAAATAAGGATTTTCTTTGGCGTGTGATATACTTGTTATTCCAAATAAAAAAGGAGTGAGGAGAGAAGTTGTGCTTAAAAGCCAAACACCAAGTTAAAAGGACTTGCCTGTGAAAATTCGATAATTTAAGAGGTATTTTGTTAATATCAAAACTGCATCTAAGAAAATAATTTATACCACCAAGTTGTTCAAACCAATGGTTAGGGAAAATATTCCACATAGAGCAATTATTTTTAATAAAAAAATTTAACCAATTTATTTAAAAAGTGCTATTCAAAGACAAATGTTATTCTAACATTTAAACCACCCTGATCATATGTAATGCAAAATATATTTTTCTTTAAATAATGAGGTTTGTTTTTCCAAACAAAGTCAAAAATTAACTTGTCTAACTCTTTGGTAAATGACTTAGGTACAAATAGAGCTTGGGAGACATATGCAGATCTTGACAAACCTTCAGATTTAGACAATAAGACATGACCATAAATGGACAATTCTTTCTGCAACCAAAAGTTAAATTTTCTTTTTGTACTGTTGAGAATTGGAAGAAAGTTAAGAGAATTACAATAGGATTGATTTTTACAAAGTTTTACACCAAAATATGCGACTACCTTCTTAACAGGGATTCCATCAATTTCATCAGAGTTAACACTTTTAAGTGGAAATATCTCACATTTGCTAACATTAAGGTTGAGACCAGATACCTTAGAGAAATTATTTATGGTACCAATCACTTTGCTAACCTCTGCAGCATTTTTTAAAAAGAGTGTGGTGTCATCGGCCAGCTGACAAATCTTTAATTCATTCCCAAAAATGTTAATACCTTGAAAGAAATTCATATTTACATAGCAAGAAAGAATCTGTGTGACGAGCAGAAAAAGAGAGATTGGACAACCCTGTCTAATGCCCCTAGAGAGAAAAAACCCACCAGAAGTCCCATGAATCATTTTAACAGAGCTGCTACATTCTGTGTACAGGCTTGTATTTGCCTTTCTAAAAAAGGTTCCAAATATAAAGTATTCTAATGTTGCGAACATAAATTTGTGTTCCACTGTATCAAAGGCTTTATTAAAGTCAATAAATAGTAGGTTGTCATCATCAAGAAGGTGACTGTAATCAATCAAAAAGAATAAGACTAATATTGTTGCATATATGCCTCCCTTTCATGAAACCTGACTGAGACTGAGGGATTTCAATTAGGGAATCCAAACCTAATTTCAGCCTGCTGGCAAAAATAAGAGAAAACAGTTTGGCATCAGTGTTTAATAATGTTATAGGTCTCCACCCATCTAGAGACAGAGTATCCTTATTTGGCTCCGGGATTAAGGTAATTACACCCTGTCTAAGAGATGGAGGTAAAATGCTATTCTTTATAGATTCATTAAACATAGCTAAAATAAATGGGCAAAGGGCATCCCTGAAAGTTTTAAAGAATTCATTCGTGAGTCCATCATTACCAGGAGATTTGTTGTCCTTGAGCTTCTTAATATTGTCAATAATTTCAGTAACAAAGCTCTTTCTCACAAATGCTGCCAAATTCATCGTTAACAAAACTACTATTATCCAAATTGGCTAAAAAGGACTCCATTGAGGGATACTGAATTTCACAGCTAGAATACAAATTTTGATAAAATTCTGCTATAAATGTTGAGATTGTAGGTAAATCATCTGTGACAGTGTTATAATCTTTCACCATTTCTTTTTTCCAACGAATGAAAACTTCCTTCTGGAGCGTATGAAAGCACCCTTTGCTTTCTCCTCATAAAATGTATTTAAATCCCCTTGTAACTTTATGAGATTGTGAGTATCTTCTGTCAAATCTTTTCTATCACATAGGGCACCAAACTCTTGAATGATGGCTTGCATTTTGGCCTGTTTATTTTTGGCGAACAATTTACTCATTTCGATTGCTAAACATCTTACTTTATATTTCATAATGTCCCAGCTGGTTGCGTGACGTCATCAGGCAGCGACTCTGACAGCTTTCCGTACTGCGCATGCGTAAATTGACGAGTCCTTGGACACACCGATCGCTGTAGGTGAAGCGGTCTCGGAAGGGACGTTCTGTCAAAATGCAGACCTGGAACCATCTATACCGCACACTCGCCACGGTAATGACTGTTTATTTGCCCCAGTACACTGTACTTTGGATATATCCGTAGTCCATTAGAATGAAAAGAAAGCGTTTTAGACAGACATGCAATGTTATTACTGTGTAGGCCCAACATACTAGCTTGTCAGCGTGCACAGTTCTCAGCCCATAAACACAAACGAAGCAGAATGAGTTTATGTATTATGTATAACTATGTAAATGTATTTGTATCTATATATAATTTATCGAAAGTGCTATTGTATATTTATTGCAAAGACAAGAATTAGGTCTGTCATCATTGGTTGAACTTGCAGGGGCGTGTAGTTTCATGTCTGTGGAGCTTTTCAATCATTTTTCAATCAATCATAATTTTTTTCAATCAAGTCACATCATTCTGATCCAGGTACACACCAAATATAAACCGTTTTACCATCATAGGCGTGTTTAAATACAACACTCGGTGAGCTGCCTATCTAGAATGTGCCAGTGATGCTCAAAAGTGCTGTCTAGGGCTAGGTAGACTGAAAACAAAGTTTTAAAACCATATTAGCTATATTTAGGGAAGAGATTGAAGAAAGGGACAACACATTTTATAACAATCCATGTGCTGTCCTACTGTACTAAAATGTGGACATTGTTCTGCTGAAATTATGTTTATTATTGGGGGTTATCATACAAAAGATCAACCACAAATTGAAGAAAATAAATATTCCTTGTGCCTTAATTTTGTCATATTAGATGCTCATTTGCAGTTATCTAGTCTAAAAAATGTAAACTAAAGAGGAACAAATTTTTTCACATTAATATTTAACTTTTATTAATTTTGTAATGTTCTTTTGTCATTTTATTTAGTTTTTCTTTAAAATAAATTGTAGTAATATTTTAGATATTTAGGTAAAAAAAATTACACTTGTATAGTAAAAGAACTAAAAAAAAAAAAAAAAAAAAAAAAAAAAAAATATATATATATATATATATATATATATATATATATATAATTACTATTTAGTTTGTTTTAATTTCAGCTTTAGTCATTTTAAAACATATAAACTTTAACTTGTTTTATTTCAGGCAACATTTCCAATTTCTAAGGCAGGTTTTTTTTTTTTTTTTTTTTAAGTTAAATTTTTTCGTCTTCTATTACTTGTATGGAGACTTTTGAGTCCTGGTACAGAATTTTGGATTTTGCCTTTATTACTACATAATTATGCAACTGTTTAATACTCGTGATTTACTTTACATTTTGATGATTATTTTCCTCTTTATGTCTGTTTCTCCCTTTAAAATATATTCAGATTTTTCTTTGCTATTTGTAAAGGTCAAAACAGAGTATGAAGATGATGTACCATATCTGTATTATAAAATAAAAACCTTTTGTCTCTATTTCTATTGAACAATACAGCGAGGTCAGCACCTTCCCTGCAAGCTGCATGGAGCCACCGTCCTGTCTGCGAGAACATATGCTGACAAAGCAGCAAGTAAGATGACTTAAAGTCATATTTGATTGTAGTAATTGATACTGCTGTATTTACAAATTCTCAGCCATGTCCTTTAGTTTAAAGTTAAATGATATGAAATGCACTAATATGTAATGATATTCAAATAATCATTTGTTCTGTGAAAGTTGATGCTGATGTCACCGTTGTGGGCTCTGGGCCTGGAGGATACGTCGCCGCCATCAAAGCAGCTCAGCTTGGTTTTAAGGTATCAGTTTGATGCCCGGTTCATGGAGGCTGTCGGCTTTTGCTTTGAATTCACTGGTAACATCACATGCCACTTTCTTTCACAGACAGTATGTGTGGAAAAGAATGCCACCCTCGGAGGGACGTGCTTGAATGTGGGCTGCATTCCGTCAAAGGTTTGTGATTTTAAAAATGCTTCCCCAAAATGCTTTTAACAATGGTTATGGTTAACTTGATTATTTGTTTGCCTATTTAAGGCTCTGCTGAACAACTCGTACCTGTATCACTTGGCACATGGGAAAGATTTCGAAAGCAGAGGCATTGAAAGTAAGTTCAAGTGTAAACATGCGATATGGGTCCGCATAAACATCTTTTTTTGTGACTTGTACGTCAAGATCTTGCAGCAGCCAATAGACTTGAATGCTTTCCTTCTGGCAGAGGCCATTGGAACTGTAATAAATTATAGAGGACTGTGGTTATTTGAATCCTGTCTTTTTAAAGTGCCCCTTATTTTGATTTGAGGTCTCATACAAGAAATGGACATGCAGCCAAGATTTAAAAAAAAAACACACACATAAATTGTCACGTAATATACATCGCAGCATCACCTCTTTTTCTCACAGTGTCTGAATCAGTTCAATAAAGGATTCAGTCTCTCTAAAACCCCTCCTTTCCGAGAGCAGACTCTGCTCTGATTGGTCAGATGGCCCAGTCTGTTGTCATTGGTCTACTCTGCTCTGATTTGTCAGATGGCCCAGTCTGTTGTCATTGGTCTATTCTGATTGGTCAGAAACTAAACGGCCATTACCATATCTGAATTTCAGCTCCAGGTCTTCCTCAGCACTTGATACACCGGTTGAATCCAAAATCGCCCCCTATACCCTCAAATAGGGTACTGCCATTTGTAGTGGTGTCCGAAACCTTAGTGGACGTTATTGAGTGCACTCATTCAATCCCACATTGCACCGCAATAACGAGTGTACAGCCAATGTACACTCAACAACTGTCAGAATTCACTCTCGTTTTAATTCACTCCTTCAAGTGAACTGTATTAGTGGACTAACGTAGGGAATAGTGAATGAGGGTTTAGGGGGCGATTTCTATGAAACTTTGCAGAACTTTTACATTCATAAACGGCTTTATTGCACACTACGTAAAAGGTCATATCTGAAAAAGCATAATAGGGGGCTCTTTTATAATTTTTTAGTCATTTCATAATGATTTATTCTGCATTAGTTCAGGGGATCTCATTGAACCTGGAGAAGATGATGGCGCAGAAGAGCGGGGCTGTCAAAGCTCTGACCGGAGGAATTGCACACTTATTCAAACAGAACAAAGTGAGATTTTATTTTTTATTTGTTTTTGAATATTTTTCGTTATAGTCACACAGAATGATTGTTTGCAATCCATAGGTAACTCATGTCAATGGTTTCGGCATGATAACTGGTAAGAATCAAGTGACCGCTAAGACCGCTGATGGCGAACAAGTCATAAACACCAAGAACATCCTCATCGCTACTGGATCAGAGGTCACCCCCTTCCCAGGCATTCAGGTACACCAGTGAAGACTATTCCAAAACCTAAGCCTCACTGTCTACTGCCGACATAAGCAGCTGCCTTCTAAGTGAGCATCCTAACTGATATGGAACCTCATAAGTGAGCGATTTGGAACACTTTTAAAGTTAGCATGTTGCTAATTTAACTGCACAAAACTGTAATATGCATAGATAGTATATAAAATAGTACATTTTTAAATTATTAAAATACTGATTCTATTTATTTTAATCAAATTTAAAAAAAAATTATTAAACAAAATAAGAAATATGACAATTTTGTATTTTTCTGTAAAATAAAAAAAATCATATTTAAGATTTAAAAAAAAAATTATATATATATATATATATATATATTATAGGGCTGTAAGATTAATTGAAACCGAAATTCAGAACCTCCTAACTGATGTATTTTCCGTCGGTTATTTCGGTTTTAGTCACTTGACTCCGCCCCTTCAGTCACATCAAGTGCAGTTTGCAGGCACACAGAGATGCAGGAGCAGTTATCTTTGTTTATAGATGGCCAGAATCACTATAGTGACTGCATGTTTTACACAGTTTATACAGGTAAGTTAATTGCCGTTCTTATAGCCTACGCGCTGCCACACACACAGCGCGCGCAAGCCCCGAAGCCAGATCGCTTTCACTTTCGTCCTCATAAAGTTTGTCAAGTGAATGCGTTTAAAGGCTTACCAGTTTGAACATTTAAAGCGATTGTGCACTATTCAAGAACAACAATACGGAAAACTTATCCGTTCAGTGCTCATGAGCTTTTTTCTGTGACACAGAGAGCCGAGCCATGCCGCATCTCTGACAACGCGCGCGCGCCCTGAAGGCAGACCTCTTTCAGCTGCGTCCTCACAAAGCTATGTCATTTCTATGTGTTTTAAGGCCTGCTAGTTTGAACATTAAAGCGACTTTAGACCATCAGATGTGTATTATGTCGAACTAATGCCTGATATATTGTGACACACGAACACTCAGACAGAAGCTTGCACATCACGTGAAGATTGCACGCAGAGAGCAGCGCAGAAACGCAGTGTCAACGCTGTCCTGTAACTAAAGTAAAGTCACTAAAGTAGCCTTTGAAACTCAACCGTTATAGGCATATATTTTAACACCTTTGAAGTAAGTACAAACCACAGCTTCATAATGAATAGAGACGGTATGAGTAATTCACACACGCAATCACTCTCTCATTAATGCATTCAAATAAATGTAATGTAGGCCTACTGTGCTAATATATCTGTATCTGATGTACAAGCAGAAATCTGCCCCATAGACAATAACTGCTGAAAGTGAAAATCACAAAGAAATGCACTTTTTCATTAGGAAAACATTTTTTTACAGTAAAAACCTTATCAGGAACTTACTCAACCTTATGAGGGCAAAAAATGGAAAACAAAAAAAAATTATTAAAAAATTACAAAATAATTGTTCATTAATCGTAATCGAGGTAAAATGTTCAATTAATCGAGGTTTTTATTTTTGGTCAAATCGTTACAGCCCTATATATATATATATATATATATTATAATAATTTACAGTGCAGCTGTAAAATCACTACTAATATTTATAACTTTCCTTATAAATGTCTATTTTTGTCAGGAAGCCTTGAAGTTTCTCTTTTGTTGACAACAGCCGGATTATAAGCACTTCTCATTACAAGTTCACTCTGAAACACGCAATGCATGTATTTAATTAAATCACGGCCCTTGATAATCACACTAAAGGCCAATTTATACTTCTGCGTCGGACCTACGCCGTATCCTCTACGGCGCAAGTTACGCGTTGGTTTTAATTTATACTTCTGCGTTGTTGTCTGCATCAATGTGCAATTCCACATGCAGACCGCTAGGTTGTTGATGGTAACCCACAGTATCAAGGCAAAAGCCGAAGAAGAAGCAGCTTGTTTAGTGTTTACATTGTCGGAGATCAGCAGCCGTCAGATAGGGGCTTTTCTTGCAGCTTGAGTTATTGTATGTAATACAAATTATGCATCTCTAGTTGATTAGTAGAGTTACAAAAGAAGCGATCTGGCACTGGAATGCGTTTTTGAAGTCACGCAGTGTGCTCGTGGCGCTGTTTTCAGTATCGGTGGCTCGTGGACGAGCGCTTCAATCAATTGCTGTTGCGGAGACTATTCATTTCATTGAAATCACAAAACGAAATGCACCCTAATGTGTCCCTGTTCTTGATATACAATCACTGATTAACATCTTTGGTTTTCATGAGAAAATAAATAAACTATACACAGCGGATCTATATATTTATTCACAAACATAAACAATCTCTGGACTACAAAATATTGTGTTGTATAGCAGATATAAGGATGTAGCTATCATCCAATTTCTGGACACACACTCCTATCGCAGATTTTTTTTTTTTTATTGACCTGAGGGAGGGGTTCTGGCAGACCAATCACAACGCTTGCGGTCTGCGTAGCGTTGTTACATTTTTGGAGAGGTGCGTGTCAGGGTACGGCGTAGGGTACGTGCGCATCACACAGCCTACGGCGTAGCTACGGCGTACACTCGACGCAGAAGTATAAATTGGCCTTAAGATTTATTGCATTAAATTGTATAAATATTTTGTGATCAACATTTTTCTTGCTTTGTACGCCATCTTGTATAATTATGCTCCCTAATAGCCTTTGTGTTGGTACGTTGCGTTCAGATCATGAATCTTCAATATTTTCCCCTTTTTATAGATTGATGAAGAAACTGTTGTCTCGTCCACCGGTGCTTTGTCCCTCAAGAAAGTTCCAGAGGAGCTCATTGTGATTGGAGCTGGAGTAATTGGTGTGGAGTTGGTGAGTGGGCGATTAGAAGGTTATAGAGTGAATATTACAGAATTTCATTACCTAGTCATCATAAGACTGATCTAAATTGTTAATTTTGGCAGTGAAAGTGCATGTTTGAAACATTTGAGGACTGATGATGCTTCTGAACTGGGTTTGATTATGGAGGTCCATTTTGTTTGTTCCCAGGGGTCCGTTTGGCAGAGGCTTGGTACCAAAGTTACAGCCGTGGAGTTCCTCGGCCACGTCGGCGGGATGGGCATCGACATGGAGATCTCCAAGAACTTCCAGAGAATTCTCCAGAAGCAGGGGTTTAAGTTCAAACTGGGCACAAAGGTCATGGGTGCCACCAAGAGACCTGACGGCAAGATCGATGTGGCGTGAGTGCTGCGTTTCTCCTGTTTAAGGATTGAATTCTTCTAGCGATTTTGCCCATTCTGTGGTTTCCTTTGGTTAGTGTGGAAGCTGCGGCTGGTGGCAAGAACGAGACGCTCACCTGTGACGTTCTGCTGGTGTGCATTGGCCGTCGTCCCTTCACCGGTAACCTCGGCCTTGAGTCTGTCGGAATTGAACTGGATAACCGCGGGAGAATCCCTGTCAACGGCCGTTTCCAGACCAAAGTGCCCAGGTATGATGACTTCAAATGTTGTCTTGCATTTGTTTTCGACAAACAAGTCTTAATTTGTGTTTCTAACCTCTTCTTAGTATCTATGCCATTGGAGACGTTGTAGCTGGACCCATGTTGGCCCATAAAGCCGAGGATGAGGGGATTATTTGTGTTGAAGGAATGGCAGGAGGTGCCGTCCATATCGACTACAACTGTGTGCCCTCTGTTATATACACACACCCTGAGGTCGCCTGGATCGGCAAGACCGAGGAACAGCTCAAAGAGGAAGTGAGTAGACTCGTTATTTTAACACACTTCTCCATCTTAAATTATGTCAAAATCATCACAATCATCACGGCGTGCTGCGGAGAAAAACTCTATAAATAAAAAAACTGTGTTGATATCACGTTCAAATTCATGAGTTCGCCTACCAATGGTTTGAGAGTAACATGCAGAGTCAGCTGGCATTGGTGTTGACGTCGCCGACGAGCACACACTTCCAGCCAATCAGCGATCAACAGGCAGACGCACTCATTCATGACTGAAGGGTTTTTAGCGCAATTATATCTTGTAGCTGTTTATTCAAGTGATCGCAATGCTAAAGTGGCATAAATATACAGTTGTATCTGTATTAGAGTAAAGAGTGGGAGAGTGATCCGCGTGGAGTACACCTCTTTATAAACATAACCAACTCTGAGAGCACAGTTGAATTGCTTTAATTGAATGACGAATAAGTGACTATGACTCCTGTCCATCATCGTGTGCACACTGACCAGGACATCTGCAAGTTTTAAACCATAGACTGCGCTGTACTCATCCCCCACAGCTGCTGAAAGAGGTTTGAATCAACGATTATTCAGTTTTGACTGATCAATGCATGACTCATTTTGGCAGTGGTGTGTGAAACAGTGGCTAATATTATTTTGAAGGGTATATGTGTATATATATATATATATATATATATATATATATTAGAGCTGCAACTAACGATTATTTTTTCTGTCGACTAATCTAACGATTATTTTTTCGATTAGTCGACTAATCTAACGATTATTTTTCCAGATTAATCTTATTATTCTTTTTTACTGATTATTGTATTTCAAAGAGGGTAGTGAATTTGTATATTATTTTAACATGAAATCAATGAATGATGACAATATTAATTGTATTTCAGGAAGGGTAGTGTACATAGTATGCCATTTTATAATGAAATATATGAACACAAGAAGCTTTTTAAACATAATATATAATGATACTATTCATCATAAAATGTATACAGAGTAGGCCTAATTAGGAAAAGTTGTTTACTATAGTAGTTGAGTATGATTTACTTATTGATTTGTGTCAGTAGTAAACGAAAATGCACTTGTATTTATCTGCAAAAGGTTCACATACAGAAGCTTTCAGCATAGTGTTAATGTATAACTAGTCGTCTATTTTGAAGATACATGTGCATAAACAACGACTAAAGCTGCCAGAAGTTTTTGCCCAAACTTCAAAGACACATTTAAATGATTAAAGCTAGAGGCATATCTTAACTGTAATGTTACTTTAATCATGTAAACTACCTATATACAGCAAGTTATTATGCATATGTGTTTCGGACAGAGCGGAACCAGGTCGCATATACAGGAGATATATGCAGCCCATAATAAATAAAAGCACGAGACGTACTGGAGTCGGAGAAGAACCCAGGAAAATGTGACCGTCTGTTTCAATACACGCGTGGCGCGTTCAGCTGCGCGAGAGAACACTGGCAGCAGGGTTGCCAGGTTTACACAACAAAACCCACCCATTCGTTACTCAAAACTAGCCCAAAACAAGCCCAATCGCGTTTCGGGGAGGTTCTCTGGTAAACATCGCGTTCGGGGGGTTAAATATGTGTTTTTTTGCTTCAACCCGCGGACATGAGACACAGCCCGCGGCAACAGTGTAGAAGTAGCCCAATTCCGCGGAAAAAAGCGGACTTGGCAACACTGACTGCAGTGTGAAAGCTCCCGCTCTCCACGCGCACAGCTCCTGCTCTGCCACTGCGTGCAGTGTGAAACCGGCGTTACAGAGCGAACAAAGCACAGTTTTATTCGGCTTCTGTTTAAAGTACTCCCACACTTTTGAATGTCGCGGTCTGGCTTTATATGATAAATGATCATTTTCACTATGCCCGGGAGCAGAAGCTGCCATTATCCTAGATCTTCTGTTCCATTCTAGAACGTAAATAATGTGCCGTCGACGCATTTCACGCACGTCGACGTATTTTCGTAGTCGACGTCATCGACGACGTCGACGCGTCGTTGCAGCCCTAATATATATATATATATATATATATATATTTAGCCTACTTAGTTTTGTTGTCACGGGAAATGATGCGCTCAAAATGTGAATCATTTGTCTGTCCATCATTTTGCGTGACCATAAAGAAAAATGCCACGTCAGTATTGAAACTGTTTGCATCTTAAACCATGAGAGCAGGCCAGTGGATATCATATTGCATTGAGCAAACTTTGCGCAAGAGTTATGCCGGTGAGGGTCTTAAACGCCAGTCAATTATTCAAAGTGAAAGTAAAAAACGAACCGTTTATCTGACGCTGCATTACGGGCGCATATTCTATTAGAGATGACGCAAGATTAATCAAATGTATTTTTTTATATTTCACTAGTGGCCTATTGTGGGGGAAAAAAATCTATTTTCGTGAATCGAGAAGTATTTAGTGTTAAACAAGTTGTTTTTGAAATGAGTAGCAGACGCAGAGTAGCAGGATGTCGGTTGCGTTGATGCGCTGTGAAATATTGTGGGGCTTATGAATTGTAGTAGGCCTAGCTAATAATAATTTAATAATAAAAGTAGCCTAATCATAATAATAATTGAATATGCTTCCGTGCATGTCCGCTGCTCCTCTGTGAAGGGCTAAACGGCTTCCACAGGCACGACATCAAAGCAATTCATGTTTAAATTATCTGACTGAACTTCAAACTTCCAGCGATGTCTGTGATAAAGGGAAGCTCACACCTCTGTTTGCTGCTGTGCGCTCAATCCATTATTTTATTTTACGCAATCAGTAATCTGGGGGGCCGGACATGTAAATGAGGGGCCTCATGGCTATGTCCCTGGTGTGAAATGCCTGCGAATTACATTGTTTTTTCCGATCTCTTATATTTGTACTTTTTGCACATAAATTGGCTTATTCTTACTGTTGACATTGTTTTTCGTAGGGTTTAGTCAATTAACTTCTTGATTGCCGTTTTGACAGTTTCCACCTGGGCATTTTAGTCATATTTGCTAATTCTCTTTACTGTATTTGCCCTGTTTTGATCCAATTTCCTGAGATTTTTTTGTTTGTTTGTCATCAACATTTTTTGGTACTCTCCAACACACAACGGGCTTCCCCCGAACCCCCGTCGAGGGACAGATGTCCACCCAACATAGCTTTGCAGAATCCCGTGGGAAAAACTGATCATGATCATTATGAACTTTACTCCAGTCTAGTACAACAATGTTCCTCAAAGTCAGTAAAGTTGAGAAAGCCAAATTAAAATGTCATTGAACAAACTAGATTTGGGCTAAGACCCGAATCTTTAAAATTTCTGGCTCCGCCCCTGGCAGATACATTATTATACTGTTGTTTTTTCTTTTGTTTGCCAAATAAACAAAAGAAAAAACAACAGTATAATAATGTATCTGCCAGGCGTATCCACTCACCCAGCCCCCAACCCCACTGAAAAAAGAAAAAAAGTTCAGGCGCAGGATTTTTTTTTTTTTTTTTTGCTTTAACCCCTGCAAATATTAGATTAGATTAGATTCAACTTTATTGTCATTACACAAGTACAAGGCAACGAAATGCAGTTTAGGTCTAACCAGAAGTGCAATAGCAGCAAGTGCAGGATATATACTGAATACATATTGTACTGAATATATATAAATATGTATAAATAGAGAGATGGTTATTACTATAAACAGAACTGAATTTACAGGTGAATGAGTTATCCGAAAGAAAGTGTAAAAGTGCAGTGGAAAGTGGTAATAATTGCTAATAAATAGCAATAGCAATAATAAATAGCTAATAATTGCCTATTTTCTAGGGTGTGCCATATAAAGTAGGCAAATTCCCCTTCGCGGCCAACAGCAGAGCTAAGACGAATGCTGACACCGATGGACTGGTAAAGATCCTCAGCCACAAGGACACCGATAGGATGCTGGGAGCACACATTCTTGGAACGGTAATGCTATATTTGCCTTTGATTTTTTTTTTCCGTGTAGGAAGTTCAATGATATGATATGATATTTCATATATTAAATTTTCATTTTACAGGGGGCAGGGGAGATCATTAATGAGGCTGCATTAGCTATGGAATATGGAGCATCATGTGAGGATATTGCAAGAGTGTGTCACGCCCACCCTGTAAGTGTCTCTGAATATAGTCTACTGGTTTGTTATTTTCTCTATTCTGAAGTGCCTGGTATTAAAGGGTTCTTATCAGTTGTTCCACAAGGTGCCAACACTGGCCCAGGCCATTGTTTCACAGTAGAAAACGAAACTAAAGAGACGGTACAACAACAAAATACCAGAGACTGCAACAATAACAGACGCCAACATTGACAAGCACTTGTGTGAGGGGGATGAGAGCTGCAGCTTAAGTCTAAAAGAATGCAAAGACATGTTTATCGGTTGTAAATGCTGGAGAAAAGTAGCGCAGACACTGGACAAAGAGGAAACTCTCTAGAACGCAAGTGTGGACCGCCTGCGTTTGTGGCTTCGCGTTCAACTACACATAAGCTAGCGTACACTTAAAAAAAAAAAGGAAAAAAAAAGTGCACTTTGAGCTTAATAAACATTCTGAGGAATGAGCACTCTAATCTTAGCCATTTTTTGTTATTTTATTTGAAAAATGATGAATATAAAATATCTTAAAGTAAAATATTACTATTAATAATAATACATTGCAACATTTTTTCAAATGTCTTAACCAACTTTTTCCTCTCTTGCCCACTTCACAAGTGTCTTTGAATATAGTCTACTGATTTTTTTTTCCCCCTACTTTTTCTCCGTTACAATTATTAACATTAATTTTGGCCATTTTTTACTATTTACTATTTTTAGTAGTAAACTAATTCATATAAAAAAATTAATAAAATGGTTATAATAAATTGTTCATATTTGCCTTTACTTTTTTATATTTTTCAAATATGTTATCTTTCCTCTTTTTTTGGAAAATAATTCATATAAAATAAAAAAAATATTAATTTTGAATTTTTTTTTACTATTTTTAGTAGTAATTTAATTCATATAAAAAAAATAATAAAATGGTTATAAATTGTTCATATTTGCCTTTCTTTTTAATATTTTTATATAATATTGTTTATATTTTTCAAATGTGTTATCTTTTTCCTCTTTTTGTTTTTGTGGAAAATAATTCATATAAAATGTAATTAAAAATATTAATTATTACTGTTGTTAATAATAATTTTAAAAAATCAAATAAGCAACTTTTTTCTCTTTTGCACACCTCGTGTCTCTGAATAGTCTATTTTCTACTTGATTATCTCTATTAAGTTACTATTATTAATAATCAGTCTGAATAATGAGCACACTAATCTTGGCCACTGTTTTGCCTTTTTATTGTAAAATAATTATTCAAATTAAATGTGTAAATTTTTTTTTGTTTAATTATTATTATTATTATTATTATTATTAATACATTTTGTAATTTATTTTTAAATAATCGTAACATTTGTTATCCAAATGTGTTAACCAACCGTTTCCTCTTTCCCCAGACTGTATCAGAGGCCTTCAGAGAAGCCAACCTTGCTGCTTCGTTTGGAAAAGCTATCAACTTCTAGATTTTCTTAACACACACTTGTATATAAATACACTATCAGCTGCTTTTTTTTGTGTTTTTTCCCCCACCAAAAAAAAATCACAATTTGTAGTTCTTCAATCGCTGGGCCTTCAGATGTATCCTTCATGCAAATATCCAGAATAATCCTCTTAAACAGTCTGTTATTTAAATGTCATAATAAAGAAGTTTGAAACTTCGTCTGACTGAGAAAAATATTGTTTGGATTTTATAAATCAGTGTTGTTCAGTTTCATGCTGGTGGTCATAAACAGTCTCATGAACACCAAAGCAATAATTTTGAAAGTTGGGAAAATTGACTTTGGCTGTATTGATACACATGGGAGATGAATAAATTGAAACCTCATTATGCAGTGTTAGATCTTGCTTTCATTTAGGAAGACGTGCTGTGCATTACAGTTATGAGATTTTGAAAAGATTATTTAATACAGTTTGTGGGGAGTAGTTGAAGGTTACATGTTCTGGGTTAGATACATTGTATGTATACACATACATTTACACGGATCAGGCATAACATTATGACAGGTGAAGTGAATAACAGTGATTATCTCTTCATCACGGCACCTGTTGGTGGGATATATTAGGCAGCAAGTGAACATTTTGTCCTCAAAGTTGATGTGTTAAGGCCTGTACACACCGGGACGAATATCGCAGGAAAAATAGGCAAGCGTAAGGATTTGAGAGAGTTTGACAAGGGCCAAATTGTGATAACTAGACGACTGAGTCAGAGCATCTCCAAAACTGCAGCTCTTGTGGGGTGTTCCATAGAGGCCCCACCTCGCAACTTACTTAAGGACTTAAAGAATCTGCTGCTAACATCTTGGTGCCAGATACCACAGCACACCTTCAGGGGCCTAGTGGAGTCCATGCCTCGACGGGTCAGGGCTGTTTTGGCAGCAAAAGGGGGACCAACACAATATTAGGAAGGTGGTCATAATGTTACACGTGTGTGTGTGTGTGTGTGTGTATAAAACGTTTGTCATCCATCAATTTGAAAGGCAAATCAAAAACAGAATTTGACAGAAATTTACTTACAGTGAGTCACTGGAGAAATGATCTGTATTTTTACTGTTATTAGTCAAGCACTACTTTTGCAGACTTGCCAAAAATACTAAAAGTGGAACTGTGAAATATTTTTAAATTAGCAATGTGCCAACCAATTTATGACTATGATTTTCCACTGCTTAATATACCTTTATCACTCAAGTTACATCAGTATAAATAAAAAAACATCAAATCTACAGTTACATTAAAGATTATAATAAAGTCTGTTATACAATTCTAAAGCTTTCTTTCATAATAATTAACTAATACATGATTATCAAACAAATGCAGTTAAATGGAAATGTTATATCCTCAAGACTACGTCTATTACTATTTAAACTTACAAGTTCAGAATGTGTGAAGAACTGAAGATCATTAACTGCAGCAGAAGTCATTTCTTCTTTTTTAAGTAGGGAAATAAACATCCATGAATTGATTTTATTCTTAGGGTTTACAGTAATCCTGCGTTGATTTTTATTTTGCAATGTTCCCATTTGCCTTCCCATGTTTGCATCAGGCAATGTCAGCAAATATAAATGACTCATCATCATTAATAATGAATAATGGTAAAGGATAAGACGTGATTTGAAAGAACAATATGCTAATCAGTATATGATAAATGTGATCATATAGTGTTGCATGCATTTATAAGTTTACCTGCAGTTCCTCCTTCAGACCATCAGAGGTCATTGTTGTCTCCTGCATAGCGCAATAACCAAAAGTGGTTTGTCACGTTCCTCGCAGAAAGAGCTTTCTAGAGCAGATTACTTTTGTCTTCATTTGAACAGTTCATTCCTGTAAACCTAACTTTTTTTTCTGAAATGTTTTGCTTAGCTAAATTGTGCTTATGGAATAATTCCAAAAAAAAGAAGCTAATTTGTTTGAAATTGTGCAAATGTAAATGTTTTCAAATACATTCTGAGGCCAATGTGGATGTGTCATATCTCATAATAAATTGATGAAGAAAGGCCAAAAAAGTGAACATTAATGGCTTCGATCAATTTAGATGAACTTACTGAAATCATGCCAGCTGAGACCTTGGTGTCTGGCGCAGTGGGAGCTGGTGTGACCTAAAAGGCAGGAAGGATGGGAGGTTTTCGGATGTAGCTTTACTGTACCCGAAGACTGTCTCTTCCTTTGTGGTCTAAAAAATAAACAGTTTCTGGTAAAACTGAAGTTATGCTTAATATTAGAGTAAGAGTTGAACATTTTTTGAAAGTCTCCATGAAATCCAAATCGACAATTCTTATGTTTTACAGAATATTGCACTATATTATTATTTTAATTACTTATTTATTTGTATGTGCCCTTGTAATCTTTAAAGGCACAATATGTACGATTTTCAATTAAAATATCCCAAAACCACTAGAACAATGTTATATATTTTGTTGACGTGTGTAGCCTACTTACATTATCCCAAATGTATCCAACAATGTTAAAATCCAGATAAATAAGCGATTTTAATCAGGACACCGACCGTGTCCGTCACCTATAAATTACATCATACCCGCGTTACCCTCATTTTTGTGTGTGTGTGTAGAAACCATGGAAACACCAAAGACACTTTGTGTTTTATTAGACAGGTGACAACTGTTTGGATACATTCATTGACAGAAAACGTCTCTGTTATGTAACCCTCGTTCCCTAAAGGTACGTCGAACGTTAGGCTACCGACTGAAAGGGAACAACAAAATGCATATAGCTAAAAACAGTTTTGTTTAAGTCTCATTTTCTTGATTTACAACGCGTACCATGTTTTACCATGCCTAATATCGATCTAGCTGACTGCAGTGTGCAACAAGTGTCTCATAGTAGCCGCTGAGCAAACGCACATTATAACAGTATTATAACAACTTTCAACACACTCAAATGTATCTAAAATGATAAAACAGCGCTATGTTACCACAAATACGCATGGGCGAATTCAAGGCGAAGTTTTGGCGAAAAATTACATACGGTGTTTTTAAGTAGCTATTAAAGGTCCCGTTCTTCGTGATCCCATTGTTCAAACTTTAGTTAGTGTGTAATGTTTCTGTTAGAGCATAAATAATACCTGTAAAATTATAAAGCTCAAAGTTCAATGCCAAGCGAGATATTTTATTTAACAGAATAAAGCCTACAGCGTTCCCTTTCAAAGCCTACAGCGAACGGCCGGCTTGGACTACATCCTGGTACTTCCTTCATTAATGACGTCAGTAGAACAGTAGAACAGACTAACCTCCGCCCACAAGAATACGCGAAAAAAGGGGGCGTGGTCTTGTTGCTGTCCCACGTGGAGAAGAGGACGTGTCGCGTGGAGAAAAGGAAGTGTTGCGTTTGAGTGTGTTTGTCGCCATGTCGTCGAGATGCTGTTATTTTCATCCCGGAGTCAAATCACCTTTGTTTGGCTTTCCCAGGGACGCTGTAGAGATCATTGAGCGCATACATCTCCCGTTAAGAGGCGTGACCTTTCCACGTGCGCTAAGCTGCTGTCGAATCACAACACAGGAACCGTGCCACGTTCGCTAAGCTGTGGTCAAATCACAACACGGGAACCGCTGGCACAATCAGAACTCGTTACGTATTTCTGAAGGAGGGACTTCATAGAATAAAGGAAGTCATCAGCCCGTTTTCAGGACAGTGAAAACAGCGGTATACAGATAAGTTAATTGTGTTAAAAATACTGTGTTTTTTTACACGTGAAACATGAACACATGTTATATTGCACACTGTAAACACGAAGAACGGGACCTTTAACTTCCGCAGCGTCCTGCAGTGACTCTTCTCTGATGACATATTTTCTGGCGTGAGGCGAATCTGTCACTCACATGAGATCAACCAATAGCAAACCACAACCATCCAATCAATTCCAGAGGAATCAAGACGCCCTGCATTTATTCTTGTTCCAGAAGCCGTTTTCACTCAGTCACATCACAATAGTGAAGAAAAGACTATCACATATTCTGTTTCATATCGACTTGATAGCTGACAATAGACATTCAGGTATGCGAGTATTTCACACTTCACTCTTATCACTTTTATAGCTGACAGACAGGCAAAGCAGACAGATTCTTATTTTTATCCTCAATCCTCATCTGTCAGTAGGAAGATGCTTGTCATTGCTGCAAGAAACTGTTCAACAGATGGTGATAAAACCTGTTAGCGCTTTATTCCACACATTTCTGTGTCACCTTCCTTTTTATCCCCTGAGCTCATAACTCATTTTAGCTCCCTCAGTTTAGATTCAAGGTTTCCAAAACAGGGATTGGCAAATCGATGAAGAAAACATGAGCTGATGAAAGCTAAGTAGGAATTATATCGAATGTAAAATTTAAATAAATAAATAGGAAAGCACGATGATTATCAAATCAAAGGCTGTGATTTAATTAACCCTTTCACGTAGCTATGAATTATGATAGCCTCAGTCGGGATTTTTCCCCTGTGTTTTTATTGCGCTTAGGGCATGAAAAACTAGATTTGAAATGTTTTTTTTTTTTTACACAAGATATTCAGATGCGTTAACTGAATAGATACTGTATTTAACATTACAACACATAACAATATTGTGTATAGGCGTCAATGTGCTGCGTTAACGTGAGACTCATATCGGGCGATAAAAAAAATTATCGCCGTTAATCTATTCTCAAAGTTGGGTTGGGAGCTGGGTCTATACTACGCAAGCTATGATGACTTTCACCTTGATATTTTAGCGCGGATGTACACCTAGCCGAATTGCACTGTAGGGGCGAGAGAATAAGTCTTCGAACCTGTGTGTATGCCTACTAGTGTTGTCAAAAATTTCCATATTTCGCTATGTATCGATACTGAAATATCTGAAATGATACAATACTAATTTACAGTATCGATATCAGCTGCGCTCTCCTCTTCTCTCCTACAGGCGAACGCGTGTTCTGCTGGATTTTTCATGACAGCGCAGTATTGGTGTGACCGGTCTGAATTTCGCGCGGGGTTGAACATAACGTTAATTCTACTAATTCCCGCAGATTTCGCGCTCGCATCTGAAGCGCACACACATACCGTAATAAAGCCGCCTCTGACATACAAGTGCAAAAATGAGCTCCTTTTTCCAGCTTATTAATGGTCAAATACACTCAAAAATGTCTCAATGCCCATCTTGGTGAGTTTTAATGTAAACACAGTCGTAACCAGCTCACAGGAACAGTGTTTGGATATGCGTGCGTCAGGTCTTAAAGGGACAGAAGTTATTTATTATTCAAACTACAAAAAGACAAACGATCACTTACGAGCACACATATTCTGAATGTTTTCGGCAGAATTCAAATGAACCATTTTAATCTAGATTAATTTCAAGATTACAGTGAGATTAATCTAGATTAAAAAAATTAATCTATGCCCACCACTAGTATACTAACAAACCAATTAATAAAATTACATAAAATCATGTGAAAACTATAAAATATATACAAAATATATAAATGCAACATATTGCAAATGCCATTGAACGTCATACAAGTTGAACTATACATATCTTTGATATCAGAACATGATATCAAACGTGTTTCCATCAAAGATCTCTACAACCTGTTAAGGTACAACTGTGGAAACCCAACTCAGATGCTCCGTCCAGTGTACCAGAGTATGTTGATTTACCCTTATAAGCTGATCATTCTGATTATGTTCAAGATGGACACATTTCTAGAGCTCTCTTCTGAGAAAACCTAGCGATCAGGTGTTTTCAATCTCATCTGAAATGTGCAATGTTGGGGGTAACGCATTAGAAGTAACACGCATAACGCAATCCGAATACTTTTTGATCTAACAAGTAAAGTAATGCATTAAAAGTAACTAATTATGTAATTGTCACGGTGGATGTGGCTGTTCGAAAGCGCACGAGTCAGGAAGTACACAAACAGTCCTTTAATAGCCGAATCAAACGAGGAGATACGTAGGAGAAAACTTGATGTAAACAAAACAAACCACAATACCTATACCGTACTCAACAACAACGCAAGACAAAGAACAGACTGAAACTCAGGGCATTTAAACACATGGCAAACAGAGAACCAACGAGACTAATTAACTACACACAGCTGAACAGAACTAACATGAGGGTAACCAAGGAAACACAGGAGTGGCGGGAAAACTAAGGTTGCGTTCACACTTGTCATGTTTGGTTTGATTAAAATGAACCCTGGTGTGATTGCTCTGTTAGTGCGGTTCATTTGAACATATGTGAACGCTGCCATCCGAACCCTGGTGTGCACCAAACAAGCGGACCGAGACGGTTTAAAAGATGGGTCTCGGTCTGCTTCCAAACAAACTCTGGTGCGGTTCGATTGATAAATGAACGCAACACAGACCAAAGACATGAAAACGAACCAAAACAGGATGTGATGTCACAAGACGCGGAAAGATTGTGTATCCAAAATGAGTAGAGGGCAAACGTGGAGCAACGAGGAGGTAAAGTGCCTCATCAATATATGCAGATCTTCGTTTCTGCATACAACGAAGGAAATCCTGGTGCTGTTTTGAATGTTTTGAACATTTTATGAGCTCTTCGTGAGTTCTCAGCTGGTAAAAATAAAACCATATATACACGCATAAAATGATGGCGTTTAATCCAGCACACAGCATTGATTTGAATGTTCGTAAGCAAGCTCCATCGCAAAATATACGTCATAAAAGCCGACCAATCAGGTTGTGACCGTATCCCTATGCTTTTGGTTCGGTAACCTTAGGTTCGCTATTAAGAATGCCAGTGTGAACGCTAAGCGGACCAGGACTATATGTTTTGTTTTTGTTTTTTGGTCCGGACCAAACGAACCGAACTACAAGTGTGAACGCACCCTCAGAGAATGGAACGTGACAAATCAAAATACATAGAGGCCCTGTCCCAAATGGCACACTTCGATCCCGTCCCAAATGGCATCCTAAACCCTCATGGTCTTCCTCTGAGTCCGCACTTTCACAACGTAATGCCGCTTTGACTGCTGAGAAGAAGTCCGCTGTGTAACCCGCACCAGTGCGGGCTCGGCAGAAGTGTGCATCGAGGGCGCATATCGACCTCAAATGGGGTGATCGCGAGCACCCTTCTGAAACCTAAAATAGGACACCCTGCGGTCTCGTGAACTTAACGGACACACGCATGCAGCGGCCATTGTAACTCCACAAGACCGAAAGTGCACATGAAGTGTGCCATTTGGGACAGGGCCTTCATGTGCACTTTCAGTCAGAGAAGACCTAAAAAACAGACAGACTTGACAGTAATCAGATTACTTTGTGATCTAACAAGTTAAGAAATGAATTACAAGCATCATGCATTACGTAATCAGATTACCTTTTGATATTACGAGTAAATAGCCTGGTCCTACCAGACTCTCGTACATTTCATTTGTACAGAGAGTCTGGCCACTCTCCATTGACAAGCGTTCACTTCCTTGAAGGTGGGTACTCTGTTGAAGTTTAAAGGTCCCGTTCTTCGTGATCCCATTGTTCAAACTTTAGTTAGTGTGTAATGTTGCTGTTAGAGCATAAATAATACCTGTAAAATTATAAAGCTCAAAGTTCAATGCCAAGCGAGATATTTTATTTAACAGAAGTTCCCTTTCAAAGCCTACAGCGAACGGCCGGCTTGGACTACATCCTGGTACTTCCTTCATTAATTACGTCAGTAGAACAGTAGAACAGACTAACCTCCGCCCACAAGAATATGCGAAAAAGGGGGCGTGGTCTTGTTGCTGTCCCACGTGGAGAAGAGGACGTGTCGCGTGGAGAAAAGGAATTGTTGCGTTTGACTGTGTTTGTCGCCATGTCGTCGAGACGCTGTTATTTTCATCAAGGAGTCAAATCACCTTTGTTTGGCTTTCCCAGGGACGCTGTAGAGATCATTAAGCGCATACATCTCCCGTTAAGAGGCGTGACCTTTCCACGTTTGCTAAGCTGCGGTCAAATCACAACACGGGAACCGCTGGCACAATCAGAACTCGTTACGTATTTCTGAAGGAGGGACTTCATAGAACAAGGAACTCATCAGCCGTTTTTAGGACAGTGAAAACAGCGGTGTACAGATGAGTAAAGTGTGTGAAAAATACTGTGTTTTTTTACACGCGAAACATGAACACGTTATATTTCACACTGTAAACACAATCAAAGCTTCAAAAAAACACGAAGAACGGGACCTTTAAAACTATTGGATCTGCACAGAGCCACTCTGGATCTGCCATAACCAATCGCTAACGTTTGGTTGTGATGTATGTCATGCGCCGTTCACTTCGGTTTCTCACGTGGAAATCCGTAAAAATAACTGTGCAGCCACCTCAGTGATAAAACCTAAAACTTGTGCATTCGGATTGTGATTTATTCACAGTGGAGGGGGGAGTTTTGTGATCGGGAACACGCTGCTCACATGGTCTGTAACATGATTGTATGCTGTAAATAAATTGCCATATGGCTGGTATAATAAGAAAAAATGCTGCTGTAAATAACGGCCCGATTCAAATGTTTATTTTTTGAGCGGTGATGAAATATATTGCTCTTGTAAATAAGTCTAGAAATGCATCCAAATTACAGCGAAGCGCAACCGTACGGCGTTCTGCAGTGGCCAAAATGGATATAAACAGTGAATTTTGAAGTGATATATTCTTGAAAACTCAGACATGTGGATTCGGACAGCAATTCAATTACTACACAACTTTGGTGTTTGTCTAAAATAGTAGGTAATTCGGACGGGGAATTTTACGCGGGTGATGGGAGACGGACAGCAATAAAATCACTGACTAGCCCCTGTAAATGATGACAATTACTTTCAGACCCCACGAGAAATAATTACCGTCCAAATAGGGATTTAGCCAACTCCTTCACCTCTAACGGAGAGAGCTGGAAAATCAAACTTTTCCCGAACCCTGTGGGGAGGAGGGCAACAACATCATGGCCACCAACAAAACTCGGCAAAGATTTTCTTGCTCCGGCTTTAACTTCTGGATATTCGGCAGCGGTGCCACAACGGAATGAATGGCTTCGCCCGCATCTTTCTCCGCCGCCATTATTGAACTACAACTCAAACTAGCGCACAACATCAATGTCAACGTTCTCAGCCACTCCCTCTGTTCGCTGATTGGACCGGTAAAAATTTGTTCGGAGAAAACCTAAGACTATACCGCAGTCCCAGACGGAGTACTGAAGGGAAATGAAAATTGAGCGGAAGTACGTAGGAGGGCGGAGCCAGGCTAACGAGTAAAGTAATGCATTACAAGTAACGTGCATTACGTAATCAGATTACTTTTTGATCTGAGAAGTCCATTAATACATTATACCAGTCACATATATTACGTAATCAGATTACTTTTTTGATGTTAATGCAAATTACATTCTAATAACACAAATACATTTATTTACAGTCAAAAAAACAACAGTCACAGTAATAATAGGAATTGTAGCTGAAATATAGCTATTGATGCATGGTGTCCAACATAGTGGACAGATGAATAATCAGAATTCTCTCACAATCTAAAATCAATACTTGGGAAATGTAACTGTGATATGACTCATTAGATATTGCTTGATGCTACAACATTTTTTTTTTACCTGCAAGAGTCTCCTAGGATTGAAGGTATGAATGGATATTCCGGAGCAACTTGGCATTTCTGACTGGCCATCAGCCATCTTAGTTTGGAAGCGGGGGAAAACGATATATAACGGCTTGCCACTTTGTGGCAATGTATAGGATGATGCACTAGGGTCCACTGTAGAGGTTAATGTGCAACTATGCCATCAAAACCCATGCACATGTAAGAACATGCGTTTTGAATAGCTGTCCACTTTAGTGACCATTGCTCAATGCATGAAAGGGTAAAATAAATGCATATGTTGTTGTTGTGCTGCATGTTTCAGAGTGAAGACTGCAGTGTTTTCAGCAGCTCAGAGCGGCTCAATTCACAAAAAAATTCAGCAAACTCCATCTCTGCCTGTTTAACGTGGAATGCAATGTGCGCTAGGTTTACTTTATTTACACACTTGCGTCATTTTTAAACATTTTGCAGACAAAACTTTATAGCATTTCACCAAAATACAAAGCTTGAGAATTTGAAATGTTAAATAGCTTGAGGTTTTGAACATTTGAAAGAGAAGAATTTAAGATATAAATGTAATATTGTAACTTATGGGTAACTTGGGTGTTGTTAAAGAAATTATTATTATAATTATTGAATATTCATTTATTTCACAGTGCAATATTACAATTATACAGTACAGTTGGGGTGGCAGTGGCTCAGTGGTTCATTTGGGTTGTCTACTAACTGGAAGGTTGGTGGTTCTATCCCTGGTGTAAGGCCACTGAAATTCGTTCCAATGGAGGATATGATCGCGGGTGAAGGTCGCTGCGTGTTCGTTATATGACCCCATTTATCATAATCTCGAATTTAGGTTAGAATGCCAATTGGTTATTTGGTAATTTATATTTAATAGTTAATCACACATTAAATTATTCTGTTTAACCCTTTGTTGAATTTTTACCCGTTCATAATCTACTAGAGATAGTTAATAATTCCAGAAGTCAGAATAGATCAAAATGTAACAATTTATTAACAGTCAGGTAAATGTATAATGCCAATTACATAATCAATTCAAAAATAATTCATAAATAACATTAAATACTCTGAAGTAAAGAGTGAAAGATGCATACCTGGCTTCTGAATATTACATAACGCAGAGCGTCTAGACATTTCGCGTTATGGGCTGAACTGATTACAGTATCGAGCCCTGAACCTTTTGTCACACTTCCTTATATGCTCAGACCAAGACAGGAATCTCTTTAATCACATTTAATCACTGTCCCATATGACCTGTATTGACAAGAGACCAAATGGCTCCAAAAGCCACACCCGCTGTAATAAGCCAAATTTCTATAAACTCTAAAAACCTTTATTATATTTATATAGACATTTCACACGATATCAAACACATATAATACTGTATAGTGAGAATTGACATTAAACCAAATAGATTTTGGGTGAATTTTATGTGATCTCATCGTGAGAGGGAGTAGGAGTTTGGGGGGAGATTCAGGTGAAAGGAAAGGCATGTAAATTAAAGCCATTCTCAAATGATTCACTCAGTGTGACGTCGTCTCGAATGTGACTTCAGATTCGAATCTCTTTTATTTTCTCAGATAGTCTTTGTTCCTCAACCAGACAATTTGGCATAGTAAGCCTTCCAAGTCTTTCACTGGTTCCACCTGACCAAGTGTCGAGGTGTCCATGAGCAAGACACCTAACCCCAGCTGCTCCCGACGAGCTGGATGGCACCTTGCATGGTTGACACCGCCGTCGGTGTATGAATGAGTGAGGCAATATGTCAAGCGCTTTGATGGCCATGGGTCTGTTGAAAGCGCTATAAAAATGCAGTCAATTTACCATTTGTAATTTACAACAGTAATATATTGCGGTCTTATTATTCATTTTCACTGGGTTACTAAAACACCAGTGTGAATGTAATATGGGGCGGCAGTGGCTCAGTTGGGGCGGCAGTGGCTCAGTGGTTCATGTAGGTTGTCTACAAACCGGAAGGTTGGTGGTTCGATCCCCGGTTCCACCTGACCAAGTGTCGAGGTGTCCATGAGCAAGACACCTAACCCCAGCTGCTCCCGACGGGCTGGATGGTGCCTTGCATGGCTGACACCGCCGTCGGTGTGTGAATGGGTGAATGTGAGGCAATGTGTAAAGCGCTTTGGATGGCCATTGGTCTGTTAAAAGCGCTATATAAATGCAGTCCATTTAATAGATTGAGACTATCACAACTAAAAAGAGTTTGAGTCCACTTTCCAGCTACACAGCTACACAAACAAAAACCATTAGGCCTATACTAGCTGGGTTTCCATCTAAACGCAAAGCAAATCTTTTCAAAGTTTGCAACAAAATAATAAAAAACAAATGCAAATTACGTGCATTTCCATAAAGTTGTTTGAGTGGATGATGGCTGTACTGGTAACCTAACAGTAAATAAAACACCATCAGTGGAAACCGGAAGCCGATTAGTCACGTGGGTTTAATGTTCGCTACGGGGAATCAGGCTTAATACCTGTGCCAAATCCAGTGTGTGTGTGCGGATAATTCCGATGAGGCAGACCAAGAACGAAATCTATTAATCACGATTAATCACATCTATGTGTGTGTGTGTGTGTGTGCATGTCTGTGTATATACACACACACACCTGTTTGAAGTTATCCTAACATGAGTAGAAGGGCTTTTTTTTTAGCATGAGTTAAATATATCCTAAACTAAGTATATAAAACTTAAATGAGACAATTAAAAGAACTCTGGTCAAAATTATTGAACACTTTCAGATACCTCCAAGTAATCTGGCACCTGGTGCTGATCTGGCAAACCCTGTTTAACTGATAGCAAACCACTCTGAGGTGAATGAAACCCTGGACAGCAGATTGTCCAGATGAAGGCTAAGGGATCCCTTTCAGCTATTGCAAGAGATTTAGTCAGAGACACTTTACAAAGACACTAATTATTTCAATCCCGCCAAAAAAATAGCTGTTTTTCCGCGTAAGAAAAATGCACGAGAGGACAGGACTTTCAATGGACAATTGGTTCAACACTGCAGTCGAAATTGCTGTCTTGGCATGTCTCATCGTTTAAGAGAATTCGGACTGAAAGCCCACTCAGTAGTAATTAAGCCTCTCATTAGCAGAAAAATCCCCTTTGCTGAGGAGCATGTTGTGTGGACAGAGGAGAACTGGTCCAAAGTTGAAAGCAAGTTTAATTTATTAAAGTAGGGAAAAATTATGTTCGGCATTAAACTGGGGAAAGATTGACTCCAAAGTGCATAAAGAAGTCAGTGAAAGGAGGAGGAAGTGTCATGGTTTGGGGGATGTTTTCCACTGCCAAGTCAAGTCAACTTTATTTATATAGCGCTTTTTACAATGCAGATTGTTTCAAAGCAGCTTCACGGTGTTAAACTGAAAAATAATGCAACAGAATTTGATTCGACCGTCCAGTCACTCCGGAGAAATCGGTGATGTCATCAGCTCATTTCAATTATCTTACAGTAACGATAAGGGCATTAGATTAGTCATTAGATCAGTAATTTAGTTTATAAGGTTAATTTAGTTTACTAATACGTTTTATTTGGATATTTAGTTGAAAAATTTAGTGTCCCCAACTGAGCAAGCCAAGCCAAAGGCGACAGTGGCAAGGAAACCAAAATACCATCAGGTGACCTAATGGAGAAAAATATGAAGGGTCAAGGCCGACATCACTTGTCTCTTCATCAGACACATATCCTTCAAGAATGATTTTATGATAAATATTAAAATAAGAATCAATAATAATCAAGTTATAACCATTTTCTACATTTGATAAATCAGTTCACCTATAACCTCTCTATATTTAATGAGTGATTTTGGAGATTTTAGTATATTTGCTGTGTGCTTTTGGATCCACATTCTTTAGGTGCAGCTCTGATGTCTGTGTCAAGACGTGCTGACAGGCAACTGTCCTTGGTGCGTGAAACACCCTGGGAGTGAGAAGGCCCCTCAGCATGTGTTAACTACAGTATATGTCTTCCTAAAGTGACCTTAGAGACACATATGTTACAGGTCTACGTGACTTTTTGGGGACTCAGAGAAATGTACCTCTTTTATATGCTTTTCTTACTAAATGGAATAAATTCACTTCTGTACTAGATGTAGTATCAGCATGTTTTGGAGAAGTGCCTTGTTGATAGTTAGTTAAGATGTTCTCAACCTTGAGGAAACTGTTATTCTCTGGAGCTTTTGTGTGTGCGTTGCATGATCTGCAGTATTGGAGATAGACGTTTTCTATTGATTTCGAATGGCAGTAACTATTTAATTAGAGACATAGAGGGTTTAAATCATAAAAGTGTATAATACATTTTCCTGTTCCTCTGACTCGTGAAAAATTCTGATAAAGTTTATTTGACTGGATGTTGGTAAAATAAAATAAAACACTGCTCGTGAGACAATAATTGGTGTTAAAAGCTAAAAACCCTAGAAACTGATGTTTTGGTCTCAAAAGATAAGCTCATGCTGAGCTGTAATACAACAATTCGCTTATCTGAATCTGGCCCACCATGTCATTTCTGGTGCTGTGGCTAAAATTGGAAGAGTAACTCAGACTCAATTTGAATGTTTGAAGTTTAAATTTATTGTTTGGGCAAAAGACAAATATAAAATTATGATAATTTGAAAACGTTATTTCTGGAAAAGGATTGCATTAAAAGGATAATGTCTGATGTTTATTGCAAAACAAATGTAATCTCTAGCCAAGTCTTATGCTGTTCTAGAGGGACAAGTTAAAAGTTTATGAAAATACCAGTACCAGTCCTGAATGCCTAGGAGTCTCTCTCTCTTTCGAACCCAGCTCAAGGCTGATATCTGAGCCTGTGCCACGGCTGATAGAAGATATTGAGGAGTAAAAGCACAGGTCATCACTTGAAAATAATAAGACATGTTTTAGGTAAAACAGTGTTTTTAAAAAGGTATAAGATGTTTTTACACACAGACCTTAAATGAGAATGAATTTAACATTAAAGTTAAAGTCATAGAAGACTGTTGAAAAGGTTATCAGAGAGAGAGAGAGAGACTGCTTGTGGAAGCAGGGATGGTACAATTTGTTATCGCCCTGCTAAAGCTGAAACAAAACAAAGAAATTCTGAGTTTAAATAATAATTTGAGTAAACACTTAAAGCAAAATTTGCGAAAGAGCAATTCATGTTTAATGTGTGTGTGGGTGTGACTGCACTTTATGTTTTGTATGTGTCTGTTCCTAGAACTGTTCTGTCCTGATTGGGTGTCATTAACCTCTGGAATGAGTGTTTGACCATTACAGATTGGTTAAGGTAAAGGACAACCTTTAGAGAAACTGATAATTTTGAAGGAATCTGGTGAAAAGATGATCCAGAACACGGGACAAGCTTTAAATGGATTGTTATCCAGCTCTGTCTGTTGTGACGACTTTTGTCATTTATGATGTTGATTTGAATTACTCTCTGGATTAGTTAACGTGGAATTGTAAAGCTAAAAATTGCCGTCCATCATGGGTTAAAACCCTTGTCTAAATTCAACTGAGGGCCTAAATTTAAATAATGTCAATTGATTAAAAATGGTAAACGTAAATATTATAGACTTGACGGCAGAGACAAAGATTAGATTAGATTCAAGTTTATTGTCATTACACATGTACAAGTACAATGCAACAAAATGAGTTTGGAGCAAGCCTCCGAGCCGCAGCTATTTAAAGCGCCGCCACACGCTCTCCAGAAAAAAAGAAATGCAGATTGCAAAGAATACATGCAAAACATAACATAACACACATAACACAGTACACGTGGTCACGTGATGGAATTTTTTTGTTGGGACTGAGTAAGGGAGATAGGAAGGAGGAAAGGGAGGGGCAGACGGTTGGACGGGGGCAGGGATAGGGGTGAGGTATGTATGATGCGAGTAGGAGTCTGAAGGAGTCAAAGTGACAAATTGGCTGTAAAATTGTGATCTAAATCATCCAGAAACTCCCTGAAAATTCTGAAAGGCCGAAGGGCAACCAAAGAGATAACTTCTAAAAGGAAAAGTTTTATTTTTACTTTATTTTAAAAAAATGTTTAAAGGGGTGGTAAACCATGATTTCACTTTTCTAACTTTAGCTAGTGTGTAATGTTGCTGTTTGAGCATAAACAACATCTGCAAAGTTACAACGTTCAAAGTTTAAAGCAAACAGAGATATTTGCTTTTAAAGAAATCAATTTCTAAGGACTACAGCAAACGGCCGCTAGGGACAACTACACATTCCTCCAGGGTCTCTGACATCACCAGCCCCAATATTTACATAAAGCCCTCCTCCGAGAATATGAAATAAGTGGGGGCGAGGCCATTACTCCTCTATCACATTATTAGAGATATTTGCTTTTAAAGAAATCAATTTCTAAGGACTACAGCAAACGGCCGCTAGGGACAACTACACATTCCTCCAGGGTCTCTGACATCACCAGCCCCAATATTTACATAAAGCCCTCCTCCGAGAATATGAAATAAGTGGGGGCGAGGCCATTTTGTATCGCAGCAGGGAAGCGTTGTTGTGGTTAGTAGGCTGTAGTGCTGTTGCCAATGCCGACGAAATGCTGTTATTTTCATCTGGAGTGCAGGTCCACTTTCTTCAGCCTTCCTAGGGACGGGGGTGCGTTGCAGTGCTTTTAACATACAACGTCATATGCATGTGTGTAAGAGACATGAGGGGAACACGATCGCATTTGCATCGGATATATGCTGCCCATCACAAATCAAAGCACGAGACAGACAGGGGTCGGAGGAGAAGATCGGAAAATGTGACATAATGGACACCATTCGTCTGTATTTGCAATACATGAGCCGCGGTTCAGCTGCACGAGACAGGCGGGCACGCGCGGCTACGGCTGCACATCTCGCGGAGGAAAGCTTCCACAATCTCCACGAGTTCAATCAAGATGGATTTATAAACAGAAGCTGTTTACGGGCTACAACCTGTAAGTGTGATTTATTTTTCGTCTATGTGTTTTCTGTAATAGTTTGTGTTGTTAATTGTAGCCTACGTTGTAGCAATGAAGTAAACATGACAGCGCTGTTTGGCTCTGCAAACCAGTTTGCTAAATGCTCATTCGTTCTTAACGTTATCCGACAAACACCTAACGTTACAAACTGTTTAAAATCTCAACAGCGAACTTGGCATTAGTGTAAATTATTCTTTGATTAGAGCTTTTATGTATTGTTTATCTACAGGCATGCTAAACATGGTTCTGTGTTTTGATTTGGCTACTAGTGAAGCCAATGTTTAGTGTTCGTTCTTGTGACAGATATTTGGCTATAATCGTTCTAAAAATACTAAAGTATCAGTGCCATTCAGTAGCGATCACTATAGATCTGCAGTCTTTACTCTTGAGGACTGAACAGGTTCTGCTCGATCATCTTCACTAAAATTGTCTGGGTCTGATTCGGGCTCAAATTGGTATGGTTTTATTGACGCCATTGTACTACCCAAAGCACAGGCTACCGGTAAAGGTAAGGGGCGTGACGCTTCCGAGAAACGTGCACTAGGCGGTTAGCGAATCACAACACACTGGACCAGCTAACCAATCTGAGCCCATTGCGTATTTTTGAGGGACTGGCTTCACAGAATCCGGAAACCATCAGACCGTTTTTACAAGGAGGGACAGAGCAGTGTAGAATAAAGGTCAAATATAGGAAAAATACTGCATTTTTTTAAAAACGAAGCATGAACACATGTTACAGTGCCCCCCACAAACACAATCAAGCCTTCGAAAGAGTGTGCTTTACCACCCCTTTAATGATATTTTGATCCTCGATTAATGTTAAAGAAGCAAGTGACTTTAAGTCTTTCTGTGTGACTGACTGAGATAAGAGGAATATACTATTTTGGTTTCTGCAGAGCAGGAGAGATAAGAAACAAGAATGATCATATTGTGTGGCATCTGCAGATTGATAGAGGAATAATGTGACGTTAAATGTGAAAGTTAAACAAGAGAGAAATAGCCCAAAAGATAGATTTTTGTAAAAAATTGATTTTCTGACAGAATTTGATTAACACCTGTAAAATTAAATGCAGTTAATATAGATATTGTAGCGTTTCGCTACTATAATAACCAGGCTTGTTCGATATCGTTCGAATACTTTATTAATGAACTGCTGGGTTACTGTTCTGGCCCCAACCCACGCCGTACACAACATGAGATATCACGCCGCGCTCTCAGTCCGAACTACCCGCTTCCTCCCTCAACTCTCCTTCTAGCCCCCCCCCCCAACCTGGCTTTAACCCCACCCCTTAAAATGAACAAGCACTAACAGTTAGAACCCCTTCTTACTGGCATCTGCACCCTATACACTACCTCTCCCACCCTCTCTAGAACCAAGCAGGGACCCACCCAGTGGCAGTCAAGCTTCGGGGAGTGTCCTCTTTTCTTTTTCGGGTTGTACACCCAAACTGACTCCCCAGCTTGGAAGTCCCTACCCTTGCTTCTAACATCATAGTTCCTCTTTTGTCTCATGCCAGCCTTTCCCATTTGCTCCCTAGCGAACACATGGGCTGTTTCCATCCGATCCTGCAACTGCCTTACATACTCTGGTCCAGCTGGTACACTCGGCGTATCTGGGGGCTTCCCGAACAACAACTCTAGGGGGATCCGTAGCTCACGCCCCAACAAAAGCAATGCAGGGGTGCATAGTGTGGAGTCCTGTACTGCAGATCTGTAGGCCATGAGAACGAAAGGGAGGTGAGTGTCCCAATCTCGCTGGTGGTCAGATGTAAGATTGGCTAGCTGCTTGGCCAAGGTCCTGTTAAATCTTTCTACAAGGCCGTCGCTTTGGGGGTGCAGGGGTGTTGTGCGTGTTTTCTCTATGCCAAGCCATTCACACATGGCCGTAAACAGCTTGGATTCAAAATTCCTCCCTTGATCACTATGAATGATCTCTGGTATACCGAACCTGCTGAACGTCCCCTCCACCAGTGCATCGGACACTGTCTCTGCTTCCTGGTTCGGTATCGCATATTTCACACTTTGTAAAATAGTCCATTGCGGTGAGAATGAACCAGTTACCTCTCTTAGTAACAGGGAAGGGGCCCATGATGTCCACAGCTACTTTTTCCATTGGTGCTCCTAAAGCCTGCTGTTGCAGTTTGGCATTAGACTGATCAAGAGGACCCTTGTAAGCTGCACAGACATCACATCTGCGGCAGAAATCCTCCATGTCCCTTCTGTGCTGACCCCAGTAGAACCCTTGGCAAAGACGGCGGAGTGATTTGGACACCACCAAATGGCCGGACCCCGTACTCCCATGACAAGCAGTTAACACTGCTTCTCTCAGTGTCTTGGGCACTACCACTTGACATCTGTCCTCCCCAGTGGCAGGCTCCTTCCATGCCCGCTGGAGTACTCCCTCGCTCAGCCGCAGTGTGTTGAATTTTGACCACAGTCCCTTTGTGACCAACGAGCACCCTGCAACATCCCCCCAATTGGGTCTCCGCTGTGCCTCCAGCCAACGCAGCACTGGCTTCAAATCCGCATCCTGCTCCTGCTGATATTTCCACTCTGGTTCATCAACCACCCTCAGTGTCCCACATGAAGGCTGTGCTGGCTCGTTCTCCAGACACAGCTCCCTCTCCTGTGTCTCTCTTTTCTCACAGTGACGGCAGCCCTCGGCAGCACAGGGGCGACGTGACAAAGCATCTGCGTTGGTGTGGCTAGCCCCTGGTCTATGAACTACTGTGAAGTTGAATGACTGGAGTTCTTCCAGCCACCGGTCTACTTGACCTTCAGGCTCATTGAAGGACATCAACCATTGGAGCGCAGCATGGTCTGTCCTTATTGTGAATGGAGCACCACACAGATAGTATTTGAAGTGCCTCACTGCCATTAACACTGCAAGGAGGTCACGTCTGGTGACACAATAGCGCCTCTCACACTTATTAAAAGACTCTGCTAAAGTATGCCACCACCTTCTCTCCGTCTGGTCTCTCCTGCGATAAAACTGCCCCCATGCCAACATTGCTTGCGTCTGTGTCTAAAATGAAAAGCAGTGTTGTGTCAGGTGGAACAAGAACTGGAGCTTCAATCAAAGCTTGCCGAAGGGTATCAAACGCCTTCTGGTACTCATCCGTCCAGACAAGGCATGGTCTTTCCGTTGTAGGTGAAAGAGGGGCGCCCCTATGCACGAGAACCCCCTTACAAACCTCCTGTAGTAAGAGGCTAACCCCAGAAAACTTTTCAGTTGTCTCAGGTCTGTAGGGGTTGGTTAGTCTCTAATGGTGTAAATTTTGTCCTCCAGGGTGCCTATGCCCTCCCTCCCCAACTTGTGTCCAAGGAACTCAACCTCCCGCCTCATGAAGTGGCATTTATCTGGATGCAGTTTCAGGCCTGCCGCTGCCACTCTTCCTAGCACCCGACGGAGGGAATCAAGGATCTCATCAAACGACTCACCATGAACAAGTAGATCATCTAGATATACAAGACATTCACGGCGAGGAACTCCTGCCAGCACTTTGTCCACGAGCCGTTCAAATGTGGCAGGAGCATTGCAGAGCCCGAATGGGAGGACCTTGAACTGCCAGAGACCCCTATTTGTTCGGAATGCAGTTTTGGGAGCAGATTCAGGAGACAATGGCACTTGCCAGTAGCCGCTCCTCAAGTCAAGGGTGGAGAACCAGGAAGAACCAGCCACCAAGTCGAGGGACTCATCCACTCTAGGCAGAGGATATGAATCCTTTTTCGTAACTTTGTTGAGCTGCCTATAGTCTATGCAGAACCGCCATCTGGGATTATTTTTCTGCGGCACCATGACAACTGCTGAAGCCCACGGGCTCTCTTAGGGCTCCACTATATCCGCCTGCAGCATTTCCTCCAGCTCCTTATCCGTAGCTTCCTGTCGGGCAAGGGGGTGACGACGTGGCCTTACTCTTATCGGGCAGGCATCTCCTGTGTCAATAACATGCTGCACTAAATGGGTTAGGCCCACTTCATTCTCATTAAGGGCAAAAATGTCCTTGAAGTCCTCCATGACTTCCCACAAGCCATCACAGTTTTTGGACCAAATGTCTCTCACAGCCGAGATCCGAGTCTCTCTCTCGTTATTGCTCAATCCACTGTCCAAACAATAGTCATCCTGTGCTGGCGAAAAGAAGTAAGGAGGGGATGCAGCATTACAATCGGGGGTGTGGTGTGTGTATCAATTCGAACTTATGGGCTGTGATTCCACAGAGAGAGGTGGTGGCACAGAGGCTGGGTTTTCTGCTCCGAGGGCATGCCTGGATGTGTCTGTTGAATACACAGATAGGGGCACTGGGGTCAGACTTGGAGCAGGATGGGTCAGTTGTACCGAACGTCCATCAGGGAGGGCAAGTAAGTCCCTACATAGGTCCAGCACACAGCCAACAGCCCTCAAGAAATCCAGTCCTAGAATGCAGGGGTCTGCACTTCAGCCACCCATGCCTGGAACGACACACACAGACCTCCTATGTAAAACAGGAAGAGACCTTTCCCTTTTATTGGCGCAAAGTCACCAGTCACAGTTTTCAGGCAAGCAGACGTTGGTTCCAAAGCTGTCCCCACAGGAACAAGATCAGGTCGAACCAGTTTTGCATTTGATCCAGTGTCAACAAGGGCTGTGCAAGTGGTTCCCGCCACTATAATGGGTATGTGGCAGAAATTTCCTACATAAGACCAGCCAACTACCATAACAGTTTCTGTAGGTCGCAGTTTAATCCCTTCCTCCACTCGCTGCCCCTCGTCCTCAGCCAGAGGCGAGGTATTGGAAATATCATCACAGGCCCGTGTCCCCCCATCTACACGGGCCCCAGGGCGTTTCCCTGCACTTGACCGATCCTAGGGCACTGTCTGATCAGTTGGCCTTTCTGGCCACAGCCCCAGCAAACTGCAGGTTGGCGGCATGGGCGGGGCTCTGAGGCGGAGCGGCCCGGGCGCAGCGTGGCTGTATTTTTATAATTATCCATCCACACAGGTGGCCTCTGGCTCAATTAAGTCATTTCTGCAGCTCTCACTATTGGAGTAACCTCATTTGCATCAATTTCAGCCCCTAAAATCTCCCTTTCAATAGCCAGTTCCAGCGCTTCACTCAGTGTGGTTGGGTGAGCCAGCTGCGTTTGTACACGGAGCTCTCTAGGGCTGAGCGCCTGGATAAATCTGTCTCTAGCAAGCTCATTCTGGACTGATGGTGGCATTTCAGCATAGGTGTGTTTGCATAAGCATTCAATGTCATTGGCCAAAATACGGAGGGGCCACCTTGTCGTCTGCGTCTGTTATGAAATTCTGTCCTCAAAAGGACAGGCTGGCTACATTGTCCAAACCGTCTATGAAGAGCCCCGACCAATGCATTATAATCATTTCTTTCTGCAGGACTCAACAACAACAGACAGGCAGCCGCATCATCAGTGAGGCACAGCGCTAACTGCAAAGCTTTATGATTTTCAAACCAGCCTGCAGCATCTGCTAACAGTTCAAACTGGGCTTTGAATGCATCCCAATCTGTCTTACCGGAGAACCGAGGCGTTTTGATTGCGAGCGTGTCTGAGTCACTGCTGTATTGGCCGCGCACCTGGGCGCCGCCATGTTTGTTTACATCCCGCGTCTTCACGTCCTCGCGAGAGTGCGTTGTGCCGGGCCGCGCATGCGCTGTGATGTCGGCGCCACTTTGCTGATGTACAAACCCACCGCACGGGGAGAAAGGAGGCGTGAAGCCAGCTTCAGCAGCCTTTAGCATCATAGCCTCTCTCATCCTGGCTACATCGTTTGAAACCCAGCGTGGGTCTGCCATCAGGCCGTGTGTCCACAAGCACTCGCCTTCTCCCCTTTCAATGTCCTCCGCCATCTCCTGTTTCTCTTTCGGCCGCGTCCCGTAGTCCATCTCGCCTTTAAAGAAATTGATGATGACTTATAGTTCAAATTTAAAGTAATATGGGAGATTATGAAAATTTGTTCCTGGTAAAGTTATGACACTTTTGGTGCAAGTGGCAAGATAAGGCTAGTGAGGATTTGATAAGTATCACTGCCAAATTACATTAATTAAGAGGTTTAAGATTTTGGTCATTTGGAGCTTACACCTGAAGAGTTTTAATGAGCAAGACATTGAGAAACAGAAATTAAATAAAAAAAAGTGTATTTACTGTAAAGAAAACCCTGATGAATAATTTTTAATGTTTTACTAATAACATGGTGAATTTGATTAATAATTGGGTTTTGAGTATGATTAAGTATAACGTCACAAGATAAATGAGTGAACAAGCTGATTGGATGTAATAAAAATTGATAATTAAGTCATTTTGATGAAAAGGTTTTAACATTAACTGTTTTTTATTTTTATGGATACATTCATCAACGGTTATGTGGGCTATGATGGGTGAAAATGGGTCTGTTGGAAATAGTAAATTTAACAAAAGGGTTATTGAGTAAAAATTAGGAACAAGTTTATATTTTAAGTGGAAATAATGTGACGGATGATATGAATGTTTTCTTTTATTTTCTATTTTTTTGAGAAAGAAATGTATAATGTGTTATGCAATTAAGGTGGTACATGCTATATGAGACTGAATGAAATTGGATGGATTATTCTGTTGTTTATTTTTATTTATTTACTTTTTATTTTTATTTCAGGCCACTATTACGTTTTGTACCTTGAAAAAAAAAAAAAAAGTAATTACAATCCCTATTTTTGAGAGATATATATCTTGGTGGTAATGATGACAAGTGAGGTATTGGAAATTAGGAAGCAGCCTAAATTGGTAGACCATTAATACCTCAACATTGGCCTCAATAGAAACTTAAAGGGTGGGTTCTAAAATCTACTGCCTCTCCAATATAATTGTAAATATATTAATTAAATTTATAATCAAAGACTTAATCAATATTTATTTTTCTATATTATTATCTTGAATTTAATGAGCCTGTCCAGGTATGATTTTGTTTCTTCCTTTATATTTTCTAAAGTTTGTATTTGGTCTCTGAGTGGTGACTGGGGGTTCGTCGGCACAAGAACACTTGTATCAGGAAAACTGTGTGATCAGGAACTATAATTAACCTCTCTCCATGTTTTTCCAAATTTGAAAGCAGACCAGATGGCTCTGGTGACTCTTGAATGCACTTTCCAAAAGGCTCCAGAAAAATATCGGATCCTGTTGAGAGTCAAAGATCTCAAGCGATGACCAATGAGCATGAGGTGATTTCCCGATGACGGGTAAGATCCTCTTTTGGCCGGCGGAGGGCAACCTAAGCCAATGGGGGTCACCGCCATTGGGGCACCTCCAAGAAGTGGGGTGTTTTTATGCAAGGTGTGTATGAAAGGTGAGGCAGATGTCTGTGAGGCCAGCAACATCACTGTTGGGAGGGGAAGCTGTGTTTCGTAGGGGCCAAAGGTCAAGACTGGACACAGCAGCCCCTGCCCTAATATTGGCCCCTCTATACCGCTCACCAAATACAGCATAAATTGAGAGCCAGGAAACACCGTGAGCTATGATGAGATTGGCATTCAAGAGCCGGCTGAGACCATACTGGTCATCCTTAACCTTGCGGATTTCAGTCATGTGTTCAGATTTTGGAGGCATCACACACCTCTAACTCGATGGGAATGCAGTAACAGTGATTGCTCATTTAGCCCGGCTTCCAGAGATTAAATATGGATTTGTCTTTCATTTGATTTTATAAAATGTTATATTTCCTTTTACTGAAACCCTAAAGAATTGTATGAATACTATTGTACCATATTGTCTGTTCCTCTCTCAATGAGAGAAAGCACGTTATCAGTATGTTGATCAGGAGTTTTGAGAAAAGAAACATCAACGCCCTGTTGTGAGTGGAAGGTGTAAGAACCGCAAAATGGGGACTAGTCTTTTTAGTGACCAGCATGTCCGTGATGAGGTGAAGAGACAAGTGTGACCAGTCAGGGGAGCATGCGTCACCACTTCACCTTCCGCAGTGACCTCACTTGTAGACCAGACGTGGCGGTATTGGACCCCCACACATGGTCTAAAACGGGGGAATGAAGGGTCAAGGCCGACATCACTTGTCTCTTCATCAGACACATATCCTTCAAGAATGATTTTATGATCAATATTAAAATAAGAATCAATAATAATCAAGTTATAACCAGTGTTGGGAGTAACGGCGTTTAAGTATAACGGCGTTACTAACGGCGTTAATTTTTCAGTAACGGAGTAATCTAATTAATTACTTTTCCCAATGTTGCAACGCTGTTAGCGTTACTGAGAAAAAAAATGCGGCGTTACTATAATTGAGCTCACTGAAGCGGTTTTCATCCGAACAGGCTCTCTGTCAGTCGGACCTGCAACGTGCGTGTGTGTGTGTGTGTGTGTGTGCGCGCGCGTGGTACACATAACTGATGATGATTGGTGGGTGGGAGACAAGGTTGAGGTTGATAGGTTGAGTCCACACACACACACACACACACACACCTATGACGCACAGTCGCACAGTCGCACACGCATATGCACAGTCAGCGATGGCAAGTCGCAAACTGGAAGTAAAAGCGCTACTCTTCCCTCGTTGAGGTGAAAGGTAAGAATGTTTATGTAACGTGCAACTTATGCCCAGGAAGAAAGAGTCTCTCCACGTCGGTGGCCAGTAATTCTAATCTAATGAAGCCTCACATCATCACAGCCACAAAATGAGCGGCTAAAAACCCAGGAGATAACGTGAGCTCCACTACCAAAGGAGTAGTAAAGTACTGATAATATTTACACTATAGTAGGTCTACTGATAATATTTACAATATATTGAATTTGATAGGTGTCTCTCACATTGTCCCACAGCAACATTACAATAGTGTACATTAATGTACAATGTTTAGTGTCTAATTCATTCATTTAACATATTTAAATTGGGGGCATCCAAGTTATTTGACATATTTGAACTTTTGACAAAAAAAAAGTAACGCAGTAGTTACTTTCCCTGGTAATTAGTTACTTTTATAATGATGTAACTCAGTTACTAACTCAGTTACTATTTGTAAGAAGTAACTAGTAACTATAACTAATTACTTTTTTAAAGTAACGTGCCCAACACTGGTTATAACCATTTTCTACATTTGATAAATCAGTTCACCTATAACCTCTCTATATTTAATGAGTAATTTTGGAGATTTTAGTATATTTGCTGTGTGCTTTTGGATCCACATTCTCTAGATGCAGCTCTGATGTCTGTGTCAAGACGTGCTGACAGGCAACTGTCCTTGGTGTGTGAAACACCCTTGGAGTGAGAAGGCCCCTCAGCATGTGTTAACTATATGTCTTCCTAAAGTGACCTTAGAGACACATATGTTACAGGTCTACGTGACTTTTTGGGGACTCAGAGAAATGTACCTCTTTTATATGCTTTTCTTACTAAATGAAATTGTGGCAAGGTGGGCGTGGCGTCTGCAGACGGAGAGAGGGAAAGGAACCGAGCGGTGAGTAAGTAGGTCAAGTGCAGATCACGAACACCTGTGTCTGATTTCAGTAATTGGCGTGGAGAGACCGCATAAAGCCCGTGCGAGAGAGAGACAAGGAGAGAGAGAGCCTGGACTGGGACTACGCGTGAGTTGCTGAGACAAACAGATGAAGTGTAAACCGAGTGTTTATTCTGAAAGAAGTGCTGAGCTGTGTTTGTGAGTTTATGCACCCCCGTGCGCTTGTTGTGTTTGTTATTGAAAAAACGGAGTATTAAAGTCGCGAGTCCCAGTCACGCCGACCCCTGTCTTCTTCCTTCCTTGAATAAACTAACCTTCATCACACTGGTGCCGAAACCCGGGAAGGGAGAAGAACGCCGCCGCTATACAGTTCCCGTCAGGTACGCCGTTTGCGGAGATCATCCAGTCACTGGCCGGTCTTCATCAAGAGCAACACCAACAGCTACTGGTCATTAAGGAGGAGCAGGACAAGAGATTTGAAGTGCTCCTCCAAGCTCAGTACAAAGACCGCCAGCTGGGAGGGTAAGGCCGTCCCCCCCACACCATCTGACTCGGCGACTTCTATTCCACTCAATAAGATGGGTCCCCAGGACGACTTGGAGGCGTTCCTGGACCTCTTTGAGAAGTCCGCAGAGGCCCGGGGATGCCCCTCTACAGACTGGCCAATGCGGCTACTTCCACTGCTAGTAGTAGTAGTAGTAGTACCTTTATTGTCCCACAGGGGGAAATTGGATTTGCAGCAAATGCTCCACATAAAACACATAAATATACAACAACACTCACCAACAAGGACCAACCAGCAGAGAAGGAATTCACAATAACGCCCAATATACATAATGTGCTAATAACCAAAATAAAAACAGAACACGATCAAGTGCAAAAATGCAACTTGTGCAAGTACTATTATACAGTACTAAGTGCCATTAAGGTGCCTCACAGCTGACGGAATAAAAGATAACTGCATCCTCTTTGTTCCGCATCTAGGAACTCGATAGCGCCGCTCAGAGGGCAAAAGCTCAAACTCTGTTCTTAAGGGATGATCCTGTGAATGAGCTATGACTATAACTTTCCTCTGGACCTGTTTTATGTACAACTCCCCAGGTCTAGGCTGACCCCTCCTGGAAATCTTACTCGCCACTTTGACCAGACTACCAAGTCTGTTTTTATTTGTCAGGGAGAGGCTTTCAAACCAAGCAGCTATACAAAAAGATAAAACCGATTCAATAAAAGCACGATAAAACAGAGTCATCATTTCTGAAGAGACATTAAAAGTTTTTTCCTAAGGAAGTACAGTCTTTGTTGGATTTTCTTTGAGACAGTGTCAACCCAAGGTTCAAAACACAGTTTATTGTCTAAAATGACTCCAAGATATTTGTATGTCTCCACGAGCTCAATGTCCGTGCCTTTAATAACCGTGACTGTCAAAGGAGGTGGTGTCCTGCAAAAGTCAATGACCATATCCTTAGTTTTAGATACATTCAGCTGTAAAAAGGAACTATCGCATCACTCTACAAAGTCACTGAGGACTGGCCCATGGTCCTGCTCATTCCCTGATAGCAGGCTGACAATGACAGAATCATCAGCAAACTTAAAGGTGCCCTAGAATGAAAAATCGAATTAACCTTGCCATAGTTAAATAACAGGAGTTCAGTGCATGTAAATCACATTCAGTGAGTCTCAAACACCATTGCCTCCTCCTTCATATGTAAATCTCGTTTGTGAAAAACACCACGGAAAAATAGGCAAATCTCATCGTAACGCCAGCAGTGATGCAATACACGGGATCATTAATATGTACGCCCCCAACATTTTCATAAGCAAGCACATGTTCACTATCTGGCGGAACTACGCAGCCGCCGTATCAACTGGAGTTCTGCAGCAGTAAGCCTGACGCGAGGATAGCGATCATGGCAGATCATGGAAACAAATGTTATGTTCCAGGCTGTGCAGGGGATGTGAAGACGTTTCATACTCTTCCCACAGATAAAACATGTCCACAGGCATGGCTGATGTTTATTTATAATCGGATACCGCAACAATTTAATTCAAAGTTGTTAGTTTGCTCAGCCCATTTCACCACAGACAGTTTTTCAAACCTGGGACAATATCAAGCAGGCTTTGCTCAGCGTCTGACACTGAAGAAAGGGGCAATTCCAACCATATACCTGCAATCAGTAAGTGATTTTATCCACTTCTTGACTGTCTAAACAATTTCTGAATAAACTGAAAGCTTCTTAGAGAGACAACATTAACGATAATATCCCTGTTGTTGTCTTTATCCAACGCAAGATGCTATACGGTAAGAATAGGATATTCCAAGTGGCTTACATAACTAAATAGTATGTCTAATGACAAAGGTTAATATTATTTAATGCCAGTGTTGTCATAAATTAGTAAATGCAACCATAGATACGTAACATGTTAGTTTAGTTGCTTACACATAGCTCACTCGATCCTTCTAGCTAACGTCAACACCTCCACCACTTAAGTTGAAACGATAGTAATTTGATATTTATTTATTTATATTTTTGACAACTGAAGTATGATTATATACTGATTGATATATATAAGGTTGAATGCCTATAATCTCTCCATCGTCAAGACGGTCAGTAAAGTTGTGCCTGCTGTCATTGAGCCGCGCAGTGAAACAGCCAATCAGAGCAGAACTCTGCATTAATATTCATGACCCTTCCAAATAAGGCATAAACAGACCATTTCATCCTGGGGAAGATTTCTAGAGTTGTAAATGGACCTGTAAAACCGTAGCTGGACAATTATTGACCTTAAATAAGCCATATACCCTCTATGTAGATACCAGAGAACAATTTAAAATGTTGTTTCAAATCATTCTAGGGCACCTTTAAGTATAAATCTATCCTGGTATAAACTGCGACAATGGTTAGTGTACAGTATGTACAGGAGAGGAGATAGACAGCAACCTTGGGGGGAACCAGTGGATGTAGAAGTGACTTCAGACAGAGTGCTGTTGGCCCTCACACTCTGGGATCTGTCTGTTAAAAAATCCAGTAACCAGCCCACCAAATTCAAATCAAGGTCAAAATCCGCAATCAGTCTCTCAGCGAGCAGAAAGGGCTGAATGGTGTTAAAAGCAGAAGTAAAATCAACAAATAGACCTGGCCATCCAGCTGGCGGAGGACCAAATGGTGGTGTGCCCAGGGGTCAGCGAACCTCTACCATCTGCTTCTCTCTCCTCTCTCTCTCCCTCTTTTGTCTCCCCTCTTCCCTCTAAGCCTGTCCCTTTACCCAGGCTTGCTGGCGCTGCGGGGATCCGGGTCACTTTGTTTATCAGTGTCCGGTGATGGAGGTGGGGACACTGATCCGGGTCCCTGACGAGCCGCAAGCTGCCCCCGATCAGGCTGGCCTGTACCAAATACCAGTGAGTATAAATTGGGGTACTTATCAGGCTCTGGTGGATTCGGGTTGTAACCAAGTGGTTAAGGTGCGGTGTGTGCACGGGGAGGTGGTGAATTATCCACTGTTGCCTATCCAAATTCATTTCAGGGGACAAAAGCATAGCGTGGAGGTTGCAGTTAACTGGCACCTCCAGCATCCGATAATTTTGGGGACCAATTGGCCGGCCTTTAATAAGTTATTCGAGTATTTATGTACGGATGCCGCTTGGAGAAAGAGAGACCAAAGGCGGACGGCGGTGGTTCAGGTAGGAGAAGCCGAGCCGGGACCTCCGGGACTTGGGTCAGGGGAAACGAGCGCTCTCCAGAGAGCTATCCTCTCTGAGCGGGATGACTTTCCCTTGGAAAAATCCCAGGATGAAACGCTTAAACATGCATTTAGCCAGGTCAGCTCCATCGATGGCTGACTTCTCCATCCTGAACAGCCGCTCTCCTACCCTTATTTTGCAGTCATAAAGGATAAGTTGTATTGGGTAAACCAAGATGCCCAGTCAAAGCAAGATACAACTCAGTTGTTAGTTCCTAAGAACCGCCGGGAAATGCTTTTCCAGGCGGCTCATTCTAACCCAATGGCCGGACACTTAGGTCAGACAGCGACACTAAACCATCTAATGGCCCGTTTTTTTTGGCCGGGCATTCACGAGAACGTACGCAGGTGGTGTGCGTCGTGTCGCGAATGCCAGTTGGTGAATCCACCGGCCAATCCAAAAGCACCATTGTGCCCCCTTCCCCTAATGCAGGTCCCCTTCGAAAGAATTGGTATGGACCTCATCGGGCCATTAGAACGGTCTGCACGTGGTCACCGCTTTGCGGTTCCGCTAAGAGCGTCGCAGCGGCACTGTTTCAGTTGATCTCCCGGGTGGGAATCCTGAAAGAGATTCTCACCGATCACGGCACAGCGTTTATGTCACGGACAATTTGCGAACTTTACGAGTTATTGGGCATTAAATCGATCCGCACGAGCGTCTATCACCCACAAACAGGCGGTCTGGTGGAACGATTTAATCGCACGTTAAAAACCATGATTCGAAAGTTCGAGCGGGAAGACACCAAAAATTGGGATAAGTGGCTAGAGCCCCTCTTCTTTGCCGTACGTGAGGTCCCCCAAGCCTCCACGGGGTTTTCCCCCTTCAAGCTCCTCTATGGGCGTCAGCCCTGCGGGGTCTTAGACGTTCTTAGAGAGTCTTGGGAGGACGGACCTCAGTATGTCCTCGACCTGAGAACAAAACTCCACACTTTGGGGCAGCTGTCAATGGAGAATTTGTTACAGGCCCAGGACAGACAAAGTCGGCAATACAATAGGGGTGCTAGACTTCGTCAATTTGCACCGGGAAACAAAGTACTTGTATTACTCCCTACGTCTAGCTCTAAATTGCTCGCGAAGTGGCAAGGGCCCTTCGAGGTCACACGGCGAGTTGGGGATCTCAACTATGAGGTTCTTCGAACAGATAGGGACGGAGCACGTCAAATTTATCACCTCAACTGGTCTGAGGCAGAGTCGGTGTTGCTTGCGACTGTAGTGAGCGGGGAGGAGGATCTTGGCCCAGAGGCGCTCCCAAAGTCCCAATCCGCTGCCCTGGCCCTTGGTGGAGATCTCCTCTCACCCTCACAGCTCACCGATTTGAAAAGGTTGCAGGCAGAATTTGCCGACGTGTTCTCGCCCCTACCCGGTCGAACGAATCTCATCCATCACCATGTTGAGACTGAACCGGGTGTGGTCGTACGTAGCCGCCCGTATCGCTTACCTGAACACAAAAAAAGATAGCTCAAAGCGAATTAGAGGCAATGCTCGACATGGGGGTAATAGAAGAGTCCAACAGTGACTGGGCGAGCCCGATCGTTTTAGTTCCAAAACCTGACGGCTCGGTCCGGTTCTGTGTGGACTATAGAAAAGTCAACGCGGTGTCTAAGTTCGATGTCACGCCGACCCCTGTCTTCTTCCTTCCTTGAATAAACAAACCTTCATCACAGGATTAAAATTCACTTCTGTACTAGATGTAGTATCAGCATGTTTTGGAGAAGTGCCTTGTTGATAGTTAGTTCAAATGTTCTTTAATTAAATGTCTTTAATTTCTCTTACACAAATGCATCGATTTGCTTCAGAAGGCCTTTATTAACCTCCCAGAGCTGTGTAGAGCACGTTATGCAGATATTTCCAAAATTAGGATTTTTAATCCATCCTCCCTCCAAATTCTCTTTGAGAAGACCATTGTTAAACAGGCTAGGATAAATATAGTGGACCCCTCCCATGTCCTGCACTTAGAGTACGAACTGCTCCCCTCATTCAAGCTTCCTTGAATGCATCTAAATATAAAAAGCTTTCAGGAAGTGATACACCATGTTGCTCTGTGATTTGATTCCTTTACTGCAGAGGGCAAATCAATGTAAACTGAAGCATTATGTGAAATAGTCTAAAAAAAAATCCCATTTATATGATGACTATGTGATCAAATCAGAGTGCTATGAAGTTCACACACTGTGCTCACAGATGATGGGATGGTTTTAGCCCCTAGAGATGCACTTTTCTAAAGAAACTCAAGCCAATTAGCTAATTGTAAGGTGGATTGGTTGCGAACGTAGAGTCAGAGAAATGTGTCACCTCCGGTTTAAGGATAGATTAAATCGATTAGACTTAGATTTAATTCAGATGGTTTTAGCTACTCTATTTCGCTATTTCAGTTCCTTACATTACATAAGACTGGTTCAGATCAGACTGTCATGAACAATGATTTTCCAGTCACACAAGACGGGTTTTCCAAATGACCATTTATAACTGTCTCTATGAATATCTAAAATGTTCAGGTTTTGAATATAACTGCTAATTGTGTAGAAAAGAAATCCTGAAGTAGGATGTAATACCAAAACACTGGTAATTAATAATACAGTCTGAAACAAAATCCTTATACTTAACTGTAATTACAATAGAGATGGCCCCCAAAAAAGAGATGACACCATGGCTAGACGTAGCCTACTAAATAAAAGTCATATGCAACCCACTTTGTCATTTTCCAGTCACATAAAACAAGTCATGGCAACAAACCCAGAGAAAAAAACAGCCTTCATGTGTTGAGGTTGGAATACTGTACTGACATTAAAAGTCACTACATACGTTTAATGGCATTCTTGTGGTTTAAAATAACCTCATGAGTATTTTGTGGGAATTTGTTCATGTAAACACGAAAGGCATCATGTAAACACGACGTGCCATTTCAATACAAAGATTTGGTCTTTTCAGGAACTTGTGTCTCTAAACTTAATTAAACAATGTTATCACCAACAAATAATACAAAAGTAACATAACTGTCTAAATAGCAAATAATATCTTACCTGCCTGCTGACATATGTCATTATTCTGAGGCACTAGTGCCACCGAACAGAGCTGCACATTTTATTTTTACGAATATGTTTATTGCTCCGCCCACACCTCGCTCAAAACAATAGAGGGTATGCATTGACATCACTTTCCCGCCGGAACACACCTCCTCAGCCCGACTGAGTGGCAAAACTGCATGACTGGAAACTGCAAAAACGTGAGTAAAACACGATTTTCAGTTGGTCTAGATATATTGCCAAAAGTATTAGGACACTCCTCCAAATCATTGAATTCAGGTGTTCCAATCACTTCCACGGCCACAGGTGTATAAAATCAAGCACTAGGCATGCAGACTCTTCTACAAACATTTGTGAAAGAACGGGTCGCTCTCAGGAGCTCAGTGAATTTAAGCATGGTACCGTGATAGGTTGCCACCTGTGCAATAAGTCCATTCGTGTAATTTCCTCACTACTAAATATTCCACGGTCAACTGTTATTGGTATTATAACAAAGTGGAAGCAATTGGGAACAACAGCAACTCAGCCACAAAGTGTTAGGCCACGTATCACAGAGCGGGGTCAGCGCATGTTGAGGTGCACAGTGCGCAGATGTCGCCAACTTTCATATTCACACACATGTTCATGTTCACAAACAAACTATTTTGAGTAGGCTTTGTTTTTCACAGAGATAAACTATATCCTCAGATCACTGAGGTCTATGATCAATAAGTTTCAAAAATAAACACAAAACCTGTCCTAACTGAAAGACAACAAGTTGACAAAAAGATTGAATCCAATAGTTGGTGATAATATAGCTTAGCGAGTGATTTACAAGCTATATTTTTTAACAGGTTAGTGTGATGTTTTGTGTGTGTAAAACCATTAAATTACTTTATGTCCCTCAAACTCCAGTCCACCCTGTTTTATTGGAGCAATTTGCCTTTTAAAATCTTAAGTGTGTGTCCTAAATCACATGACTTGCTAGAAGTCGCATCCTTGGAGGGAAAGCAACTCTAAGAACAAAGAAAGAATTAGTCATAAACAATTTTCTGCTAGAGTTGTTGTTCTTCTTTCCTAGCTAGTAATGGGCCCGTTCACACCAAGGACGATAACTATAAAGATATAGTTCTAAAAATCGTTCTCAATATTAAAGAACAGCAGAGTTCACACCAAAGTTATAACGATAACAGCACAGAGAAACGATATTGTTGGAATCACTTTCAGAACGATTTTATCCAGCTGATGAACGATATAAACATTGACAGCCAATCAGAATCCATCCTGCGGTAACAAGCTCGAGAGTTTAAAGTGACAGACAAACACACGCTTAGAATAAACAGATCTGTAATAATATTGATGCATTTTATGTCGTAGAATAAAACGTGAAACCAAAATCCCATTCAAAAAACCAATTGACTTCGGGACAAGGGAACCAGAAGTGCTAAAATGCTAACTTGTTTCAGTGTTTTGGCCTACAAAGTGATGTCATACCTGCACCACTCTATATTGAATAGAATAGAATTAGCCTTTATTGTCATTGCATTGGGATACAACAAAAGATAGTTATCTTTATAGTGGAAAAATCGAATGTAAATGTTGAAATATTTGGTCAGGTTTATCATAGGTTATACTAGCCTTAGCTTGACCAGTGTGTTGTTGTTTAGTTTGATAGAAATACTTTTTCTCCCTCTGATAAGACTAAATAATAATTTTACATTAAAGATGTTTTCAACAAACCTGCTCAGTCCAAAATCCACCAAACTCTGAATGACCCAGACATTGTTTATAGTTTTCTAGAAAATTGACCTACAACAAAACTGACCTACAAATGATTGTCTGCATGTTAAAGTCACCATTTAATAAAAATGGACTATTCTTATTTTTTAATGGAATATTGCAGTATTTATTATAAATGATGTATTCGTGCTATATCATTAAAATAGCGTTATCTCTCTGATGATGTGTTTATTTGCGCAACGGTGAGATCAACCAATAGCAGACCACAACCATCCAATCAATTCCAGATGGACAAAATCAAGTCCCGCCCTAAATTTTTCTTGTTTCTTGTTTTTCTTGCTTTTCACTTGGATATCCGTTACAAAAGTGAAGAAAAGACTATCGCACCATCAGCTTTAATATAAAAACTGAATTATTTATGGCTCGGTTTTCTTAAAGATATGATTTATTTACTGACTCATATTTTCATCTATGGACAGACTGGCTTGTATGAGTCTTGCTCCAGCTGTCACAGGTGTTCCAAAGTCAGATGGTTATAAAACATTCATCTTGAGATTATGAAAATACTCCCCTTCCTGGAATTTGTGTTTATTTTATAACAAAATCTCCCTGTCCTGAACTCTATTTCAAAACATTTACTTGGTTTATTTAAAGCACATGAGAGATCCTGAATGACTATGAAGGTTAGGTGTCTCAAAATGTGCGTTACATATGGACCACAGAGATTTCAAGTGCTAAAAAATATATTTCATTATAATCGACATAATCAACAGAAATACATAAGTAATGCATAAAAATAAATGTGCATGTACAGCATACAATACATTACAAATCTAAATGCTTAAAGGCACATACAGGGAAGAATATAGCTCTAAGTGGTCATGTTTCAGAGACAATAATAAAGATATTAGTCATAAAATATTACTTACAGTATGCAACAAGATCAACTTACAATAATAAAGAAACACCATGTCCCTTGTATACTATGATAAATTGTAATTTGCTGGAACATTGACATGAAATACTCTAGAATCAGAGCAGCCGGTTCACATCTGTTACTCTTATGTCCCTCTTAATAATGAATGTTAAGCCACTAAAAAATTAAAGGGAACATTGTTTCTTTGGGTAAATCTTTGCATGCAAGCAATACGTTCATTCTCGTTAATGGCACGGAAAACAATAAAGCCAATCATTAAATGTCTGCAAGACAAATAAAACACATTTGATACATACATTTCCCTTCATTTTTATAACATTCACGGCTCTACATTCACCAGCCTAATGCGCTCCTCTTTCATTCCCTACATACACAGAACCACCCAAACTTACATAATTACTTCATTTATAGTTGTCCAAATAATGAGTTCAAAATATATGGTGAATAATTTAAGGGAAATTGTATAAAAATAATGAATTATGAACTATAAAAATATAAGGTTCCCAATACTTCAATATAATTGAATAATAATAATAATATTTCTCTAGAAACACATTTGCTGCATATTTCAGGACCCAAATAATCCGTTGCATATTTTATTTTGGAATCCTACATGCGTCAACTCTCTTTCTTTTTAAAGAAAAAAGACTTTGCTTGAAACAAAGAAGCATGTAATTATGAAAGTGAGTAGGTGCAAACACAATCATGAGACATCAAAAAAACACACATCCCTAATGACAGGAAGTAGTTTCTAGACAAACACACCCTAACTAGGAAATTGCTGTGACAAATATGTCGTTTTCTCAGTATTTACATCTATAATAGTATTTCTGGTGTGGTTTGCATTACCTGTAATTACTATAAGTAGCTGTACAGACACGCTATAGCCCTTGAAACTAGTTTTGAACCAGTCACATTGCGTTAAGCCATTTAGTGCACAATTCAGAGTGATTTTAAGTGCATTTGTTTCATACAGTGGGATCCAAAAGTGAGCAAGAGTGCTGTTTAATCGCAGCACTGCTGATATTTGGAAAAACAGCACAACTGCGAGACTGAATTTGCTTTTATACAACAATTTCCACCATTGAAAACAGTTCCAAATAAAATCAATGCAAAACGTTTGCACGTCTCAGAGCAACAAACAGTGCCATGGGCCCTATTTTAAGATCTGAGCGAATAGACTAAAGCACATGACGCAGATGCACTTAGGGTGTGTCTGAATCCACTTTTAGTTTAAAGATGGAAAAATGATTGGCGCGCCAGGCGCATGGTCTAAGAGGGTTGCCCCTAATCTCTTAAAGAGTCATAGGTGTGTTTTTGGCATAACATGCAATAAACCAACCAGAGTCCATTCTCTTTAAAAGCCAGTTGCGCTTGCACCATGGTGGATTCGCTATTTACATGGTGGAATTTGCGAGCGGAAAGACTGCTTCTCCAGAGAGGAATCCTTTTATTTTTAAATATAAAAAAATGTTTGTGTGCTGCTGCGCGTCCCTGTGTGTGTAATAAGCACACGCGTTGTGCACCCGCCTATAGGTGCATATTACTAATGCAATCTTTAAACAACAAAAAATACTACCAGTCATTTTCAGTTGCCTCAAAATAGCAACGCGCCAACAATGCGCTCAACACACCTCGTTTTTAGACCAGCACGGGGGCAAATGCATTTGCTATTTAAACAACATGGCACTGGTCGTGAAAATGATAACTGCGTCAGGCTTGCGTCACGCCTGGCGTCGCATTGCGCCGGGTGTATGATGGTCACCTAGATGTGTTTAGTTCCTGAGTGAATCTGTGTTTTTTGAGCAATCAGTTGAGTGAACAATTCAATGACTCACTCACAAAGACAGTCAATGTGTCCAAAAAAATTGCATACTGTACAACATTTAAATTTACTTTGCGACTGTTAAAAAGGTGTTGTATATAGTATGAATATGGCTAGAATTAATGAAATTCAGACGCATTACATTCGCTATGTTGTTATTGTCAAATGTCAGTTGCGTCATTTCACTGTCGTTCATAAATGCTCTCCCTTGGCTTCTTGGGTATCTTCTAGTATCCATCAAATGTGCTTTTCAGAATCTCACCGGAATTAGTAGGTAATCCAGGTGTTTTTCAAATGTATGTATTCAGACATGCTACCCGTTTGGTGTACTCTACGCATATAGTAAGGACGTATTCATTTTCAGATGCAGTGAGTCTTTTGTTACATTCATTCCGGAGTTTTCGGACAAATCGGTTGAATTAATGATTCAATGACTCACTCGTGAAAATAAGTCACTTGTTGCCATCTACTGGCATATAGGAATTGGTATCGAGAACCGGTTCCATTTTAGAACCGGACCAGAAAAAACTGTTGCATAAATTATATTATATATTTAGAAACAGATAACAAAAAGAACTGAACATATAAATACAATAATACAATACACAAAAAAAAAATGCATAAAGTAAATAAATATTTCAAACAGATTAAAGTGCAAAAGAATTATAACGAAAAATAGGTAACCCTTTGGTAACGCTTTAGATTACGGCCCGGAAAGTACTGCGTAAGTAAAGAGAATTTACAGCATAATTTTCGGTAATAATAGTGTAACTATAAAGTAAGTACGTATAGGTATAAGGGAACAATATGTTATATTGAAGGAATAAAGGGGTAACTATCAGGAAAATTAACACATTATTTATAAGTATTTTTTAATTAAGGGGTAATTATCCATGTACTTACAGGGTAAGTATGAATCTGTGGGCTGTAAATTAAAGTGGTGTTTGTTCCCCTCTTGTTTCGTGTAGTTACAGGGTAAGTACAATATAAACACGTACACAATCTGATATCACTCAGAAAACTATTTTTTAAAAAAAAGTTTTTTAAAACAGATTTACAACACTTCTTCGTTTCTCTTGCTTGGCTTTATCCTCGTCTTGTTCCTCTACTTTTTCGTCCTTGCCACAGATGAAACTTAAGAAGGAATCCCATGTCATAGCTATCCTATTATGTAACTACACTGAAAATACAGTGCACGCAGAAATGTCCTCACCGTTTACTCGTCTTTCACCCTCATGCCATCCGAGATGTACATACGACTTTATTTCTTCATATGAACACGAATAGGATGCGAAAAGATTAGTAAATTATGAGAGCATTTCTTGGTGTACTTTTTATTTTAATAAATAATAATACAAAATATCAAAAGACCTGGGATTCCCCTTAAGATCCATCAATGGAAATAACGATAAAGAAGAAGAGGAACATGAAGATAAGTGTCAAATCTGTTTTGGATTTAGTTTTGTCAAATAAATATTTCCGAGTGATATCAGATTTTGTAAGTGTTGTTTATTGTTCTTACCCTGTAACTACTTGAAACAAGAAGGGAACAAACACCACTTTAATTTACAGCCCGCAGATTCATACTTACCCTGTAACTACACGGATAATTACCCCTTAATTAAAAAATACTTACAGTAAAAATAATGTGTTAATTTTCCTGATAGTTACCCCTTTATTCCCCCAGTATTACATATTGTTCCCTTATACCTACACGTACTTACTTTATAGTTACACTATAATTACCGAAAATTATGCTGTAAATTCTCTTTACTTACGCAGTACTTTCCGGGCCGTAATCTAAAGCGTTACCAACCCGGTACTATAAGGTCTCATTAGTTAACGTTAGTTAATGCATAACCTAACATTAACAATGAGCAATTTTTATTTGACGTTAGTCAAAAAAATACAACTGATCATTGTTAGTTCATATAAGCTAAGATCAGGTTTTGATTTTAATAATGTATTATTAAATGTTGATATGACCATTGAGATTAATAAATGTTTTAGAAGTATTTTTAATTTTTGGTTTATGCTAATAAATTAATGAATGAACTAATGTTAACTAATGGAGCCTTATTGTAAAGTGTTACCAAAGAATACTAAAGAATCAGAACATTTAGTATTCAGTGCTGAGATGAACTAGCCTGACAAGCCAGACCCACGTCAAGATGTTGGGTCTGGAAACACACCATTGGCAGGGCTCAATTCGAGGGGCGGGATAAACGGTTGTCTTTCAAATTCCCTCTGCACGAAATAGGATAGCGCTACAACCAACCAGAGCAACGAAGAAGGTGAAGTGGAGCTAGTTGAGAGATTAAACTTTCGCCGTATCGGGTCGGCAAAACTCTGAACACATCTCCCTTTCTTAAGAATGACTACAGTGCCATTCTTTGTTCTTTTCTCAAAGAAAAGCTTAACTCCAAGTCTTCCAAAGTCGCGGCCAAAGCCGATTCGAAGGACCGCTGTTCGTCAGCTTCTTTGTTTCAACTCTGCTGTCATTATGTTAAGCCCACGCCCCGACTCTATACACAATGTGATTGGCCTGACAAGAGTTTGGTTTTTCCAAATTAGACTTGCTGCCGCTAGGGTGCGTCTAGATTTCTAGGCTAGAGATGAACACCATTGCGAATACAAAAATCTCAATGGCTGTTTAAAACATTTAAACACTGCTCAGAAACAGAAAGTAACTGCTTTGTTTATGGGGGTTACCAAGGCAACGGCTGAATTTCTGCTGTCTAGCGACATCTGCTGTCAGAGAGTGAATGTGTATTTCGTTCGGGGTCACCTTTACTTGCTCCGCCATGCGTGCAGGCTTGTTTACATCAGTGCATGTGCTTTTTTGACGACGCATACAGCCGTGTCATGCTTTTCAGTGATTGATGGAAAAATATTCTTCAAACGCATTCTAAAAATCTGAATAATTTATAATAATTATTATTATTCATGGTATTTTAAAGTGCCCACGATACCAATACCCTGCACGTTCACTATCGTGATATATCAGACCGTATCAGCATGTCTAATATTATATTACATTTTAGTGCTGTCAAATCGATTAATCCAAAATAAAAGTTTGTGTTTACATAATATATGTGTGTACTGTGTAGAATTATGTATATATATAAATACATATTTATATATAAAATATTTATATTATGTAATATAAATTGTATAAATATATATACACAGGCAAATATTTCTTAAAAATACACATGAATGAGCATTCACATATACATAATATTCTACACAGTACACACATATATTATGTAAACACAACTGTTTTAACTTTTATTTTGGATGCGTATGTGTGGATGTGGACGATTAAATCGTGATTAATCGATTTGTAATTATATTATATTATTATACAACTAAATTGGTGAATTTCTTAAAAAGTGACTTGTGATCTAGAAATAGTGCAGCATATGAAATATTTCTTCATTTTACTTCATAATGTTTTTTTTCTTCAGAAACATTCTACATCCTAAAACTGTCCGAGTTTTTGCGGTCTCAGACTGGACCCCACCGTACACACTCAACAGATGGCAAGCGTGAAATTGCGAGTTATCTGCTTGGATGGATGTTCTTGCTCTTACTTCAGTGTTTACTTCCCTATAAACCTCACTTGATAAGGCCATAGTCTACACCCGCCAACCACTGGCACCTGTCAACGTGTTAATGATGTTTTTTAATCAGCTTGCAGGTCAGAAATGCTGGAGGAAGGAAGCACTGACATTTATATAACTACCTTGACCTTAAAGCGAGCACAGATAGAAGGCACTAGAGACAAATGCAGCCATTAACCAGTCCAGTGCTCTGAGCTTGAGAGCATCATTAAAAGCAAACTTAGGAAAAAGGTTGAATTCATTCACAGTTTTGGTGTAATCACGTTCATGGGAAATACATTTGTAATTGCCATACATGTCAGCCATCATTGATGGGATGAGGAGGAGGCATTCTGATTGAGTCTGCTGGCATGGGCTTCTCTTGTCCCCATGTTCCCATATATAAGTGGCATGATGGGAATCGACAGGACAAGAGAGATAAAAGGGGACATCAGTGGGCACAAAGTGTTGAATACTTAATGGAGCTGTTGATTGTTGCACATCACGTCTGAATCTTCCCTCTGAAAGACATTTGTTAAAGATACATGAGTAAAGGCCGCTACACACTCCGCAAGAACAGAGAAAAAAAGTTCTCGCTCCCAGGGCTGCGAGAACAAAATGACGTCATTTTGTTCTCGCAGCCTTGGTTTGGGAGTTCTCGCAGCTCGTTCTAGACACATCGTCTGAGCAGAACTTTTCTCTTGTGGGTGTCCAAGAACTATTGTGTGATTGGTCAGAATTTTAAAGTGAGCGAGGTTAATGCGGAGAAACGGAGATGTTCGGCACCTGCTTTTCTCGTGAAGTATGGAATGTACTGGCCAGAACAAACTTTGTTCTTGCCACCTCGAGAAAACGAACACATTTCTTTGTTCTTGCAGAGTATGTTCCAAGCTTTAGGAAGATGGTTGTCTTAAAAAAAAACAATTACAAGATTATTCTTATAACATACCTGTTTTTTGGTGACATACGTTAGTCAGTCCATTAGCAATGTTTTGTATTCCTCCTCTGAAACAAAACAGACAATTATTGAAAAATGTTAGGGTGTTGTAGCAGGTTGCCAGGTTGTTGCTATGGGGTTAATAATCCAACTAACAGGAAATGTTAATCAGAACATTGTGGCAAGGTTCTCTGAAAAGCTATGAACAAACGTTCTTCCAGTAAAGTTAATAAAATGTCCATTAAGAGTTATCTGGGTCTGTTGCACCAGCTATATCCATGCAGTTCCACCGCAGTGATATATATATATATATATATATATATATATATATATATTAGTGGTGGGCATAGATAATTTTTTTTGATCTAGATTAATCTCACTGTAATCTTGAAATTAATCTAGATTAAAATGGTTCATTTGAATTCTGCCGAAGACATTCATAATATGCGTGCTCGTAAGTGATCGTTTGTCTTTTTGTAGTTTGAATAATAAATAACTTCTGTCCCTTTAAGACCTGACGCACGCATATCCAAACACTGTTCCTGTGAGCTGGTTACGACTGTGTTTACATTAAAACTCACCAAGATGGGTATTGAGACATTTTTGAGTGTATTTGACCATTAATAAGCTGGAAAAAGGAGCTCATTTTTGCACTTGTATGTCAGAGGCGGCTTTATTACGGTATGTGTGTGTGCGCTTCAGATGCGAGCGCAAAATCTGCGGGAATTAGTAGAATTAACGTTATGTGCAACCCTGCGTGAAATTCAGACCGGTCACACCAATACTGCGCTGTCATGAAAAATCCAGCAGAACACGCGTTCGCCATGTTCAGAGGATTAAACGGACTGAATGAGAGGAGGCGGGTGCGTGTCACTCGCTGTCGGTCGGAGAGGGCAGCTGATATCGATACTGTAGAAAATGAGTATTGTATCATTTCAGATATTTCAGTATCGATACATAGCGAAATATCGATATTTTTGACAACAAAAATTAGATATTAGATAAGATATTATTCTCTCGCCCCTACAGTGCAATTCGGCTAGGTGTACATCCGCGCTAAAATATCAAGGTGAAAGTCATCATAGCTTGCGTAGTATAGACCCAGCTCCCATCCCAACTTTGAGAATAGATTAACGGCGATATTTTTTTTATCGCCCGATAAGAGTCTCACGTTAATGCAGCATGTTAACGCCGATAACGGCCCACCACTAATATATATACACTCACCTAAAGGATTATTAGGAACACCTGTTCAATTTATCATCAATGCAATTATCTAATCAACCAATCACATGGCAGTTGCTTCAATGCATTTAGGGGTGTGGTCCTGGTCAAGACAATCTCCTGAACTTCAAACTGAATGTCAGAATGGGAAAGAAAGATGATTTAAGCAATTTTGAGCGTGGCATGGTTGTTGGTGCCAGACAGGCTGGTCTGAGTATTTCACAATCTGCTCAGTTACTGGGATTTTCACGCACAACCATTTCTAGGGTTTACAAAGAATGGTGTGAAAAGGGAAAAACATCCAGTATGTGGCAGTCCTGTGGGCGAAAATGCCTTGTTGATGCTAGAGGTCAGAGGAGAATGGGCCGACTGATTCAAGCTGATAGAAGAGCAACTTTGACTGAAATAACCACTCGTTACAACCGAGGTATGCAGCAAAGTATTTGTGAAGCCACAACACGCACAACCTTGAGGCGGATGGGCTACAACAGCAGAAGACTCCACCGGGTACCACTCATCTCCACTACAAATAGGAAAAAGAGGCTACAATTTGCACAAGCTCACCAAAATTGGACACTGGAAAAATGTTGCCTGGTCTGATGAGTCTTAATTTATGTTGAGACATTCAGATGGTAGAGTCAGAATTTGGTGTAAACAGAATGAGAACATGGATCCATCATGCCTTGTTACCACTGTGCAGGCTGGTGGTGGTGGTGTAATGGTGTGGGGGATGTTTTCTTGGCACACTTTAGGCCCCTTAGTGCCAATTGGGCATCGTTTAAATGCCACGGCCTACCTGTGCACTGTTTCTGACCATGTCCATCCCTTTATGACCACCATGTACCCATCCTCTGATGGCTACTTCCAGCAGGATAATGCACCATGTCACAAAGCTCGAATTATTTCAAATTGGTTTCTTGAACATGACAATGAGTTCACTGTACTAAAATGGCCCCCACAGTCACCAGATCTCAACCCAATAGAGCATCTTTGGGATGTGGTGGAACGGGAGCTTCGTGCCCTGGATGTGCATCCCACAAATCTCCATCAACTGCAAGATGCTATCCTATCAATATGGGCCAACATTTCTAAAGAATGCTTTCAGCACCTTGTTGAATCAATGCCACGTAGAATTAAGGCAGTTCTGAAGGCAAAAGGGGGTCAAACGCAGTATTAGTATGGTGTTCCTAATAATCCTTTAGGTGAGTGTATATAGCTGAGATGCCATGCATGTTGCTTACAAACTTAAAGGTGCAGTGTGTAATATTTAGGAGGATCTATTGACAAATGCAATATAATAAACATAACTGTTTTCAGTGGTGTTCATTATGTAAGGTCTTTAACCTTACATAATGAACCGTTATGTTTTTATTTCCTTACGCTGCGTTCACACCAAATGCAAATAGAGCGTCAGGAGCTAGTGATTTCAATGTTAAGTCAATGGAAAGGCGCATTGACGCGCGTCTGGATGTTCTGCGGCGTGATAGACGCGTTTCACACAAGGCGATGGACGCGATTCCGCCTCGTTCGCATGAATAACACAGCGAAGTCGCCATTTTGTGCCGCCATGTTTCTACAGTAGCCCTAAACAGACAAACTGCTCTACAGAGCACTAGTCACTCTCTGCTGTCTCAGGCGACGACATCTTTGTCCTGTGTCGGCCACATACCCAAGCATGTCCTAAGGATTTCCTCAAGCATTTTCCAAAAGTTTCTCATCCACACCGAAACATCAGAAAACGCTAAATTCACCTTACTGAGACGATACAGATGGAACAGACATCATAAAGTTATCACGCAATTCTTCTGGCAGGATCCATTTTATTTAGCATCGCCATTCACTGATGTGTCCAAGTCGCACTCACGCACATTTATATGTTTGGTCTAAAATGCAACTGCTCTCATGATTTACTCCTATGATATGAAGAGTGTGCAAAGCAACATATTTTAGCAACTGTGTGAAAGTGACACATATAGCACATAACAGGCCAATAGCGGTACTCGTACGTAAAACGTATTAAGCCACGTTTCCACCGCAGGAATTTTCCCCAGGAACTAGGAACTTTTGGGTGGTACTCGGTGTGTTTCGACCGCAGGAACTGGGGTCTTAATGAAGTTCCGGGTAAATATTTCCCCCTCCGAACGGCCCTGCTCCCGAGGTAGTACTTTTTCAAAGTTCAGGAACTTGGCAGGAACGTGGCACTTGGGCTCTGAACATGCTGATTGGTTGAGCTCACGCAGCATTTTATTTCAACCGGCAGTTTTAAAAGTCTTTTGCGAGGTTTCTTCTGTGTTCAGTAAATATCAGTCTCGCTCTTTCTGTCCAATGGAGCGCGTTCGTCTCAGCCATCTCACGGTCAATGTCCGTAATATCTGATGATAACATACGTTGTATTTTTTTAAATCTAGCTTTACAAGCTTTCAGAATACGCTTTAGTATCAGTGCTTGTCTCTTTTCCGCCGTTTTGTTAATTACATCTTTAGTAAACCAATACATAACTAGCAAAAGCAGCGCTGCTTGAATCTCCTCCACACTTGTTATTGTTGCAGACAGTATTGCACAAAAATGATTCCTGTCCGTCGCTGACTGGGAGGAGCAGCCGCGCGCAGTCCCACGTCTCTGGACTAATTTGCCTAATCTTCACGGTACTTTAGGCCGCAGTGGAAACGCAGACAGCAGCAGGTCTGGGGTGAAAAAAGTTCCTGTAAAAAAAAGTTCCTGGTACAAATTGTTCCGGGTAATTTCGGTGGAAACGGGGCTTTAAAGCGGACATGGCTGTAGTTGAATGTTTGTTAAACGTTTTTTAAATGTTACCACTTGTTTCAGAATGTTCAGAGAACATTCAAAAGTAGCATGCTTGCAAAATTATCAAAATTAATGTTTCCTTAATGTTCGCATAACCAGGAAAAATGTTAAAACATTTTAAAAACTGGACATTTGAATGTTTAGAGAGCATTCAGAAATAACATTTTAATAACTTAAGGGAACATCAGCAAAACGTTCATTTTTGTTAGCTAGGTGGTTTTTAGATTGTTGCTAGGATGTTTAGGCGATTTCTATGCAGTTTCTAGGGTGTTACTAAAGTATGTGGTTTCCAGGTGGTCTCGATCACTCAAAAATGACAGCTTTTTAATAGTAAAAGAATAAAAAGATATAAAGCATACTTAGTTTGTGACGTGCAGCCTCGTTCAGTCCAAGCGCAGTATGGATCACGGGAAAGAACACATTCCTCACAGGAAGCGTTGTAGTCTTGACATCTTTGCAGGTCTAACACGGACAGCTGACCAGGATATCCTACAAACAGCTTCCTCTGCGGACAAAAAGAACAGTGAATGATGTGAAACAGAAACTACAGACTCAAAACTGTTTACTGATTTGAAAGGCTTAATAACCTTCTCAGAGTCAAGTTTCATTGAATGTATTGGGGCCGAGCCATTGCACAGATGTGTTTCAGAGATGATAAAAGCTTTGGAGCCATCTTCCAGGATCTTGAGGATCCCTCCATTGTCTAAGAAGAACAAAAACAAAGAGTATTGGAGTAAGACTGTGGGCTGAAAGAACTAGCTTTGAACAAATTTCCAGTACTAAGTGCATATAATGGAAAATGTATTAAGGCTGGAATACACTGCATGACTTTTGCATTGATTATTTCCTTGATTTGCAGTCTGGAGGAGTCTACACTAGTTGCTGAAAATCAAAGTCAGTTTGCAGGTTTTGGCCAGTCGGAGTTTATGTGATTTTCTGCAAAAATCTGTTGTGTATGTCTAATGGGCACGTAACCTGATTTTTGAGCTTAAGACTATGATTCCATCCAGACAAGTGTTTGATGCCTAGTGTTTAAACATTTGTTTAGATTTTAAAAGTTGTATTGTGTATTGCAGGCTTTAATAATACAAAAATCTCATTCTAAAGGGATAATAGGATGAAAAAAAAAATATTTTGAAATAAAATTGTCAACCACTTCAGCTCTGCAGCATATTTAGAATTTTTTAGAGAATTCGGCATATCTGAATTTAAAAGAGCGCCCTACCCACATACATTGGAGTAAATTGATAAAAATGGTCTCATTTTACAGAAAACACACTTCAAATTCAGACCTTATTATCTTTTTCTATGTAACATAAATGCAAAAGTGATTGGGTTGTCAAGAAAGCTGAGGTTCTAATCTTTCAAACTATACCATATATGTCTAGTTTTGTGCTGTACAACTTATAGATTTTTTCAAATGATTATGATGATGCAATATTGGACCCGCGGGTGGGTCCGTTAGGGGGTGCAGATCTGAAGTGGTTTAATTATACTCTGAAAGAATAAAGCTTCAGTTCATTTCAGAACTTAAAACATTGTCCCAAGTCCAAAAAGATTGCGGTTTCACCTACAGCTCTGCATATCCTTCTGAAGGATCCTATGATTACAAAAGATTGGCTGAAGTTTATAAAAGTTTCAACATGGGTTGTTGAAACATCAGCAAACCAGTACCTTGTGCAACAAAGTGCTACATTTCATTTAAAAGCCAAAGGGAGTGTTTCTATAGGAGACTTAAAGGTACAATATGTACGATTTTTGGATTTCAATGTTATATATTTTGTTGACTTGTGTCATCACACGTTTCCAAGAATGTTTAAATCCAGACAAATAAGATATTTTCGCCCATCAATGACATCATACCTACGTTACCAACACAACGCTTTAATATATATTGTGTTTTATTAGACAGGTGAGCAACTGTTTGGATACATTCATCGACAGAAAACGAATCACTCTTATATAGCTCAACACAGTTAGTCTTATTGTTTAAATTTGGTTTTCTTGATTTTTTCCGCAAGTAGCATGTTTTGCCATGCCTAATATCGATCTAGCTTACCGCAGTGTGCAACAAGTGTCTCATAGTAGCCGCCGAGTGAACGCTCAGAGTAGCATTATAACGTAACTTTCAACACACTCCAATGTATCTAATATGATAAAACAGTGCCACATACACATGACCGGAAAAGTGGAAGAGGTTGTCTGCGGCATAATAAAAGCTCCTGCTCTCGAGCCGTGTGTCACGCTTGTCTCTCATTAGCAATCGCTCCAGTTGCCCAGCCCTATTTATTTGAACCGTAAGAGGCGTCAAAGCCTACGCTACTTACATCACGTCAGGGGTTACTTGGCGCAAGTCGACTTGCATAGGCCGTCTGCCGGAAGCTAGATATTTTAGTTTATAAAGTTTTTAGAAAAAATTATTTTTCTTACAAAAAACCATTGCTTCGTTTCAGAAGGCTTTTATTAACCCCCTGGAGTCGTGTGGATTACTTTTATGATGGATGAATGCACTTTTTTGGCCATCAAATTAAGGACCGCCATTCACTACTTATAAAGCTTGGAAAAACAATTATATATTTTTTTTATATAACTCCAATTGTGTTTGTCTGAAAGAAAAAAGAAGGAATGCTTTAAGCAGGTGGGGGGTGGGGGGGATACAAGACAAAAGCCGGTAATGACAGAAGGGCTTTTTATATCAAGTGTATTGTTATTTTCTCTGGCATGAAGGAAGTCATCAATATTCAGAGATCTTGAAGCAATATACCACATCCACATGTACCTGTTGCAAGCAGCAGCACATTGTGCATTCTTTCATCTGAAGCTTGGACTCGGTCAACGGCTATCTTGGTAAAGTTCTTATTACTTGTGAAGAAAGGTGTGTCTTTTTGAATGGGATGAATCCAGTCCTTCATCTCTGGATAGTCTTTAATAATACGGAGGGTGGGAAGCGGAATGGAATTGCTGTTTTTCACACACTGGAAAAGATGGATTCATAACAGTTATAATGTTATTTCAGTTTGCATTGTTTGAGGTCTGAGGTTGTAACCATCTCATTGTTACAAAGGTCAAGGCAAAAATGACTGCGTGTTTCCTCAAGTATAAGAGATTTAAAATAGCTATTGTGAGGAAACAATAGCCTTGGTTCTCCAACAATGTCTATAATAATAACCCATAACAATTCACCTTTGGGTCAAGAGTAAAATGATTGAGGAAGTCATTGGGCATAAAAAAACACAAAAATAAAACTTAGGAAAAATGTGAATTAAATAAAAATTTGCAGTGGACAGGCTTCACTTGAATCAAAGGTTACTCAGAGTCAGTACTTTTTTGGGGGGGGGGGTTTGTTTTGTTTACAATGTTTTAATGTAAAAATATGATGATCCCATTGCGATGGACCCCTTGCGGCCCCCTGGGAGTCTCTGGGCCCCAGTTTGACTCAAAACCTTATCAGCTTAGAAATGTTTACACAACACCCGTTGAGCTATTCAACACTGGCAAATGTAGAAATCTGGAAACAATATGAAACATATTGAACTTCCCTACATATTATTTTACCACAGTGGTTAACTGGGCGGTATAGTGCATTACAGGGCAAACAAACAGAACACTGAGGACTTTATGTTGTTGCTCACCATTCCTGGTCTTGGGCGGGGAATGGCCTCATCATAACCCTTGAAGTTAGAATTCTCAAAAACATAATCAAGATCCTTCAAGGAGTATATGCAGACAGCAGTAGAGTTCCTATGGCAATGTTAAAAGAACAGATTGTTAACACCCATATGTATGCAAATAAATTAAAGTGATGGATTTTTATGGGTACAATCTGCGATCTCTGACACAGCTTGTTTGCTGGCCTTCATGGCTGCAATTCGCTGTGTTTTCCGCCAACTGGCAACCTGGGGTGTCAAAATACAACTGGGTAAACTGGCAGTGGGCGGAATCGCACAGTCCAAAACAAAAACAGACATTCCAACACAGAACGCATTTCAGATTAGAATAACTGGCTATAGCATTGTTTTTCTGAGAAACAAGTGGGTGAATTTAGCATGTTTCCTAAATATCTGCAGACATATTATGGTATTTTTATGCTTTAGGACAGTCGTCATTCACAGTGCTTAACCCTTAAAGACCTAGAACATTTTTGGGGCTCCTGACTTGCCTCTACTTTTGTTTTTCTCACCCATTCTAGCAGTTAGCATCAAGTGTCACACAGCATTTTAAATAGGAGAACATGAAGTTTCCATTTAGCTCATTTGAAGTCCAAATTTTACATTTATTAAATTAATAGAATTTTAAGAAAAACGGCAGCAAAAATGTGGTGTTTTTACTGTGAACTCAAACAGAACTTCATGAAGTTTGGATTTTTTCCTTTAGAAAGTTAGACTTGGTTGTTTTAGACTTCCAGATTAAATGTTGTCTACATGTAACAATCCTTCAGTAAGTTATAGTCATTTATTATAATATTTTTGAGTTTTTGAGTAAAAACAGGTGTATTTTATTTACTGACATTGTAGATGTGTCCAATAAAGTTCAGGGTAAATAGAAAGATTGTTTCCGTTTGGCTCAGCGGAACAACCCACATGCGTTTCCTTGACGAATCAATGCTGCAGATTTTGATGACGCATCCACGCTCACCACAGAGCCTCTGAATAATCATTCGCGAGATTCTCCTCTTTACCGTGCACTTTACAGCATACAGATTGGATTAGCGGTTTAAAAGTTATTACATATTTTAGACCGATAGTTATTTTTAGCCGCGGGCGGCTGTCTCGGTCTTTAAGGGTTAATGGGAGTAGGCAGAGCTAAAGAACTCTTTTGGCGTGTTTTGCTTGTTGCAACTCTCTGATTGGTGGAATTTTCTGTATAGCATCATGAATCCCAAATTCTGCTGTTAAGCACAATTATTTAAAAAATAGGTTGGAATAATGCAGGCTGACGGCTTCAAAAGAAGCAAATACCATCGATTAACAACCTCATAGCTCACAGTAAATGCCCGTTCACACTAAAGACGATAACGATAATGAAAATTATAGATATAGTTAAAAGATAAAAATCGTTCTAAATATAAAAGAATAACAGAGTCCACAACAAAACTATAACAGAGAAACAATATTGTTTGAATCACTTTCAGAACAGCTGATGAACGATAAAAACATTGACAGCCAATCAGAATCCACCCTGCTCTAATGAGCTCAAGAATTTAAAGTGGCAGACGACAAAACTGCAGGGAGCGCGTAGAAAAGACAAAAGTTATCGTTCGTTGGTGTGGCTGCTAATATAGTTATCGTAATGGCTATCTTTATAGTTATTATTATTGGTGTGAATGGGGCCTTAAGGTTGTCTTTAAAGGTTTATAAGTTATCATTCAAAATCTATTTCTCTATTCCGATGATATAAGATGAAAGTATTCAAAAAAAGAAGCTCTCATTTAAAAAAAGATACTTTTGTTATGCTCTTTCGAAAACGAAACATTTGATTCCAAAAGGGAACATTCCTAACAAGAAGTGACACGGAGTAAAGCAGAATGCAGTGTTTACCAGCTGCTGGAGAAGAGCGCGTACACTCGCGACTCCATCCAGTCCTCGGCATGCTGGACGAACACGTCATGTAGGCGGTTGAAGTACAGCGACTCTCTAGGAATCCCACACACAAGCCGTGCCTTCAGGAAGGAAGTCCAGATGTTCTGGAGGAACAGCTTGGGACCACCCTCATCCACCTATGAGAGATTGACATCTTCACAGGTGGAAAATATTCAACTGAATTCCTGAAAGTTATCGTGTTTTCAATGGCATCCGCTGTATAAAGCTCATAGATCATAGGTGTTTGTTGTCTACGGAATTTTCTTGTAAAGATTTTTACAATGTTTTGTCAGCACAACAATCCAAAAAAACCGCATTAAATAACAGTACAACCCACTGAAGAGATGTGTCTATCCCTCACAGCTTCACTTTCATTCCCGTTAAAAATCAAAGATGGAGTGCTGTGCATATGGAAGCTTTCTTTATTTCTTAAAACTTCATACAAAGAAAACACCCAGCTAACAGGGAACGTTCTCAGATCTTCCCTAACGTTCCGGCAAAGCTCTCTCAAGGCCAATTCACACCGCACAGACCAACGGCAACCAACGCTGACTGATCCAACAAACTCCGACAGACTTGTTTGGTGGATTAATGTGTACCCCTTTCGGCTTCTGTTGCCGTTGGTCGGAGTTTGTTTTTACCTGAACATGTTCAACGCCATTTGTTGGGAAGCAAAATGTCTGCGCAGTGTGGTATGTTTTTCCAACAAACGCCAACAAACTCTGATGTAATCTGACCTGGACATGATTCTTTGCCAAATCAGAAGACAATTGAAGAATAAGAGCAAGGAGATATTCGCGAGAGCACACTGGACAAAGTTTGTGAAAGCAGAGCAATATTTGAAATTGTGCGTTCTGTCCAATAAGTTTTGTGCTAGTGAAAGAAATCCGAATGGGAGCGGAGAGATTTGTTACATGGATGTACTTTCGCATTATTTACAATAATGCGCTCTCGACATTTAACGCCATAGCAACGGTCTCAAATGAACTATAAAACGAGAAGAAAGTCGTGTCTGAAAGCTTCAATCTTTTATTTTTATTGGTTAAAATGAATGAGGAATATCTCCTATTTTTCCGTGGGTGCTCGACCATTTCCGTGAGTGCTCGAGTTTGTTCTGTCCGTTGGGGCAGTGTGCACATGACAATGATTTTTCATAAAATTCTAAACCCAATGGCCAACTTGTTTGTTGGCGTCTGTCTGTGTGGTGTAAATTGGCCTTCAAAGTTATGAGCAAACGTTCTTCCAGTAACATTAATAGAATGGGGGCGATCAAGGCGTTCTGGCTTCAGTTTTCAGCACAAGTGCGGCACGCTTGGTAGCGCCGCTTTGACTGTCTGAGGAGCTGCTGAGGAGCTCGCTTCAGTGCGGTCTCTGCAAAAGTGTACATCGAGGGCGCATATCGTCTGCTAAGGGCGGACAAAATGGGACACCCTACAGCAGGGACGGGCAAAATCGGTCCTGGAGGGCCATTGCCCTGCAGAGTTTCGTTCCAACCCTAATCAAAAACACTAGACTGGGTAAACCCAGTCTGATCTGCCAGCGATTTGATTTCGCCCGGCAACTCAGTCTGGAAACCTGTACACTCATTTCTACTGCTTCTGTTACACTTTTGCGGGAACCAATCACAGACTGGCTTATACACCTGGCCCGCTATTGGAGGGATTATCACGATGATGGATAGAGAAGCGATTGTGGTCTGATTGGTTGAAGGACTATCCAGTTGCGTACAGAGTCATTTGAATTATGCTTGTTTATCACGCCTCTTGTGGTCTGACTGGTTGAAGGACTATCCAATTGCGTACAGAGGAATTTAATTTAGGCGCGTTTATGCTCGCGTCTGCAGTAGAAAATACATAGCAGACTCCCCAGACCAATGTTCAATCTTAAAATTAACTTGGTCTGGTGATAGTCAGACAACAAAAACACCTGAACCAGCTAATCAATGCCTTCAGGATTACTAGAAAGCTACAGGCAGGTTTGATCAGGGTTGGAGCTAAACTCTGCAGGGCAGTGGCTCTTCAGGACCAGGTTTGCCCATCCCTGCCCTACAGTCTCATGGACTTAACGGACATGTGCATGCGGTGGCCATTGTTAGTCCATAAGTGCATATGAAGGCCTTGTTCCAAATGGCACCCTAAACACTCGCAGTCTTCCTACAAGTCCGCACTTTCGTGACGTAACGGCGATTTGACTGTCGGGAATAAGTCCGCTGCGGAGCCCGCAAAAGTATGCATCAAGGGCGCATATCGACCGCAAAGAGGGCGCTCATGAGCACCCTTCTGAGACCTAAAATGGTGTGGACTTAAAGGACATGCACACGTGGCAGCCATTGTAAGTCCACAAGACCGACAGTGCATATGAGGTATGTCATTTGGGTCATTTGGGACAGGGCCTAAGTTACCATTTGAGACAGGGCCATAATGTTTGCAAAACAACAAAATTAAGTGTTTTCTTAACATTCGCATAACCAAGAAAAATTGGTTATGTGATATTCAGAGAGCATTCAAAAATAATGTTTTCATAACTAAATGGAAATGTTAGCAACTGTTCTTAGAGCATATTTTTGTTAGCTGGGCAATTTCCGTGGCTCACACTAGAAGCTGACCTCTGTGCAACAGTATTGTTTTCTGCTGAAGATGCCTTCACCTAACTGTGCTGATAGCAGTAGTGTTGTCCTTCAAAAGCCTGAAAGAAGTGCGATGACGCATTACAGGCATTGTCGAGTTGCCAGAGAGTCTTGCGGTGCTTCAATCTAATTTTGAACCTCTGCACGAGTTTATGACCTTGCAAGATTTCTCTCTCTACGGAATAATTAATGGTAACCCTAACAAGCAAATGCCTTTATAAGATAAGGTCATTCATCGTCCCTCGAAATGTGTAGGATTGCTTCTGAAGGTCACTTTTCCACAATAATGGTTCTCTCAGACATGGTGGGTACCAGTGATGCGCAGGTTGATCCAAAATGAGCGGTTACGGTGTCATCCAAAAATATTTTTAATGATATTCGGGTTGCGGTTGGTCGGGTCGTCAATAAATCCTTATTTACCTTTTGAATGTTGAGCGTTATTAACTTTTGAATAAATGCTGACGCGGGACAAAATGCCCGATTTCCCAACACGTTGAACTGAGCAATGCCATTGTACCATTTTAATAGGCCACTTTTAAACGCATATAGCTCAGTAAAGTCAGTTTTATGTATTTTCTGAGAGGGGGCGGGATTTTTGTTGGGAAAGTCGGGGGAGAGACGCACACTTCGATTAGACTGGATAAACACATGCAGCAACTTAATTGTTAAGAAAATGAAACGAAATAAATGAATAAATCAAGCCTTTATTACATAACACTAGGCTATATCATAAAGCATTCAGAAAAAGAACAGTTTGCGCTCCTAAGGGCTTTCACACTTTTCCAAAAGTGGGCCTTCTCTCAGTTGACTAACCCGCTGATGAATTCTTCAAGCAGGGTCGAAACATCGCGTTCATCAATAATATGCATCTAGACAGCTGAAATGGAAAATGATGGGCCGCCTTAAGAACTGCCTGCTCTCGCCGCTGCACCTCTGAGCGCACCACGTCAGGGCCTGAAACATTTTCTCGATGGCCCAATGACGCTACGATGAGCATTTACTACTTTTAAAAAATGCGGGTCAGGAAGCGGGTCGGGTACAATATTTTCTTCTTTTTTTTAGCGGTCCGAGTTGCAGGCGGGTTGTTTATACATTGACCCGCGCATCACTGGTGGGTACGTGTAGGAAGCCTCACATAGAACCGTCACACCTTTCATATCTAAGTGAGAAACATACCTTACAAACTCTGGCAACTCTAGATATCCAAGGATCAGCTTCTGGGCTTGTGTCCGGGTTTTTCTCACGAAATAAGACGTATATCTTCTCATTCAAGGAGTCATTTTTGCGCTCGGCCAGAAAACTGGAGATAAAAGTGGGTTCTGTGGGGGAGTCAGAATAAGTCATGAATTATTTTGTTACTCATTGCTAGTGGTTGACCGATATATAAACATATATATGTGTGTGTGTGCGCGTGTTCACTACTGTGTGTGTGTGCACTTGGATGGGTTAAATGCAGAGCACAAATTCCAAGTATGGGTCACCATACTTGGCCACACGTCACTTCACTTCACTATATTTGAACTATAAAACTCTTACGACAATCACGTCTTCTAATATCTTCAATTGTTGCGTATACTGAGCTGCAGCGGACACATCTGTAAACAACTTTATTTGGACCCATTGTGCGAACTGTCTCTTTAATACCGCATGGTTTATATACATGTTGCTGCACCGGTTTGAACTTGAACGTGCCCCTGATCACACAGTGCTCACGTTCTAATACGTTATTAGACGTAACGGTTTGCGAAAAAGTATTGCGTTTGCTTTTATATTATTAGCAACGGAAAGGCAAACAATAGGCTATAATACTTTCTCATTTACTGTCAACATTCAGCTAATACGCATCTATATCGTTAAAACAAATCTCTGAAAATCCAATAAATATTTAATTTCACAATCCTTCCGATATAATCGAATCCAGCCATGTATGTAAAATTAGTGCTACCATGTCTGTATTTGAAACAAATATGATTACCAGTGCGCACAAACTTACCAGATTACTGAGTGCCATGTTAGCCTACAATGTTTACTTCCGTATATTTAAAAAAAATTACTTTATTTGTGAAAAATACTGTAAAATGATTGCAGAATCAAGAAGTTGCCGTCTAAAGTATATTTATTTTATTTATTTTTTTCATATTTCAAATGTATTAAATATTAAGTAAAATAAATATAAATTATGTATATTATATATCGGCCATCGGTCACCCTGCTCTCTAAGATATCGGCATCGGCCATCAAAAAAAGCAATATCGGTCGACCACTACTCATTGCACATTTTTGTTCATTTCAATGTGAGTTTCAAGTGAGAAACAGTGACTAGGGTGTATTTGGATAGCTGAAGCTTCCAAGTGGCAAAATGCCTTCTCAGCAGACACAAAGTCAGCATTTGAGAAACTGTTGCCAACTGTCAGCAAAACTGTATACTGTAGTGCATTAGCATTAGAGGACAGATGCCGATTAGGCAGAGTGAGATCTACGAGTTCCTTATATCTGAAATAACCTTAAATAACATAATTGGAGATGGAAAAACAGTTCATACATAAAATACACGTTTGTCTAAAAATGCTAAAAAGTTCTCTTCTAGTAATTCTAGTAAAAAATGTGATTCTACCTGAGACCCACTGGGCATGCATCCATACGCTGATTCGTTTCCCAGCTTTTCTTCGAAACTGCAGCAGGGTTCCATCACTGTATAGAGGAGCTACTGCATAGAGGTCTCCATCTGAACATATAAAATTCATTCAACATTCATTACGAAAGAGCTGACACACCCTTTCTCGGATCTGTCCATATGCATTATAAACCTGAGGTATAAATGTATTATGCGAAAGAGGAGCACTCTCTGAGCAAGCAATACAAATACTCAGTAAAAGCCTTGTTACGCTAGATAAGGTCAACAATCCTCCAGCTCATCCACAAAGCCTAAGCAGATCAAAACATTAAGCGGCTTGTGCCTCTCACGTACCTGCAATTAGGGACAGGGAGTTTTGTGTATATGTGTAAGGTGAGATCCCTGTGCCTTCCACAACCTCAGTGGAATGATTGCTTTCTTTGGGAAGCTTTGAAAAGAGAGAATATGAGTGAGCAACAATATGGCAAGCCACTTTAACATTTATTCAATTGTAAGATATCTACAATTGAACATGCACCTACAGATATCAAGAACATTTCGTTGAATTTAAAGGGGTCATGAACTGAGAAATCTGATTTTCCTTGAGCTTTTGATATGTAAGAGGTCAAACTATAATAATATCCTGTAAGTTTCAGAACTGAAAACTTCCTTGTTAGTCCAAAAACAGCTTTTATTGTAATCAGGCCCAGAGAATGACTTGTTGGGGAATGATAGGTGAAAGACCGCCTCCGCAGAAGAAAATCAACGCCTACTTCATGATTGCAACTTTGGCCCCGCCCACTGGTGTGTTAGTGAGATGACAAGGAGAGAAGAGCGATACAAGATCACTGGAATAAAAATAACATAACATTATCTTCCAAAGGATCCTAATGCAAAGAATGTGACTAAATTATACAGAGCTTTCAATGAGCTGTATATGGAGCTGTTAATCAAACAGTTTATCAGTGCCAGCATATGCCAGCAGCCATATCACCCTGTAGCCCAAGACTGGTTTCCCACTGAAGCCAAGCATGGCTGAGCCTGGTTAGTACATGGATGGGAGACCAACTGGGAAAACGTCTCGGTTACGTATGGTAACCCTCGTTCCCTGAAGGAGGGAACGGAGACGTACGTCGGTAATAACCGACGAATTGGGATCACTTCAGAGAGCCCCTATCAGCTTCGAGAACTTAAGAACAGGCCAATGAACAATTGGCGTGCGAGATTTGCATCTCGCGCTCCGCCCCGCGCCGCGGGTATAAACAGGAAGCGAGAGCATCGCACTGACGTTTTTCACTGAGGAGCCTAACCAGAGACCGGCCAGGCAGTGATGGAAGGAACTGTGGCGACGGGACGTACGTCTCCGTTCCCTCCTTCAGGGAACGAGGGTTACCATACGTAACCGAGACGTTCCCTTTCAGTCGGTCACTACGACGTACGTCGGTAATAACCGACGAATTGGGATCCCTATGGAAAACGCCACAGTTACTACCACTTCCAGCGCCCAGCGAGAGCCCCTCGGACCCCGTTCTGAAGCGGGCGGGAAGATTCACGCCAGAAGAGTCATACTGCTGTTCCGCAAGACCCATTCAGCAGACTTGATTGGATAACGCTGGGAAAGCGTGCCCGAAGGACGCTGCGGGAGCCACATCATGCCCGGAGGGAGTTACCATGTGGAAAGAATACGTATGGGCTGGCCGTGGGCAGCACAACATACGGAAGTCCCAGGGGAGGCCCCGGCCTAATGCAGGCGGGGGACGACACCGTACTGAGACGGCAGAGAACTCTGCCAAGGGAAAGACACGAGCTCGCCGTAGGGAGCTGAACCGTGGAGATACACGTATGGGACCGCCGTAGGGGTCACGACATACGGAACCCAGCCTGACACAAGTTCCACCAATGCATACGAGTGCCAGACCTGGCGTCGGACGCTCCGCAACATCCGACTGCCGAGGGGTGCGGAGGACTCAACAGGGTTCGCCAAACCTGGGGAACTCGACTGGAGAAATAAGCGCACGTATCCGTTCCGGGGGAAGGGAATGGCGCAGCAAGCCGACACTAGAACGGGCACTTCAGTGAAGCTGACTATGGGAAGCGAGCACACGAGAAGCCACCGGCTCTACACGCAGGCTATAAAACCTAGCGAACGTGTTAGGTGTCGCCCAGCCCGCAGCTCTACAAATGTCTGTCAGCGAGGCGCCACGAGCCAGCGCCCAGGAAGAGGCTACACCCCTGGTGGAGTGAGCTCTAACCCCGAGCGGGCAGGGCACGTCTTGGGATTCATACGCCAAGACGATGGCATCCACTATCCAGTGGGCCATCCTCTGCTTGGAGACAGCCTTTCCCCTCTGCTGTCCTCCAAAACAGACGAAGAGCTGCTCTGAGGTCCTGAAGCTTTGCGTTCTGTCCACGTAAGTCCGGAGAGCACGGACGGGACAGAGCAAAGCTAGGGCTGGGTCTGCCTCCTCCGAAGGCAGCGCTTGCAGGCTCACCACTTGGTCCCGGAAGGGAGTAGTGGGAACCTTGGGCACATATCCAGGCCGGGGTCTCAGGGTTACCTGAGAATCACCCGGCCCGAATTCCAGGCACGATTCGTCGACCGAAAATGCCTGCAGGTCCCCTACCCTCTTAACTGAGGCCAATGCAATCAGGAGTATTGTCTTTAGAGACAAGATCTTAAGCTCTACTGACTGTAAAGGCTCGAAGGGCGCCCTCTGAAGTGCGGTCAGCACCAGAGTCAAGTCCCAAGAGGGTATAGAAGAAGGGCGAGGAGGATTTAGTCTCCTCGCTCCCCTTAGGAACCTGACGATCAGATCATGCTTGCCTAAGGACTCACCATTAACGAGGTCATGGCTTGCGGCGATGGCGGCAACATATACCTTGAGGGTGGAGGGAGACAGCCTTCTCTCCAACCCGTCTTGAAGAAAAGATAGCACAGATCCGATCGAACATTTCCGGGGGTCTTCTCGGCGAGAAGAGCACCAGTCGACGAACAGGTTCCACTTCAACGCATAAAGCCGTCTCGTAGAGGGGGCTCTGGCGGAAGCGATGGTGTCGACTACCGCTTGCGGTAGGTCACCTAGAACCTCCGCGTCCCGCCCAGGGACCAGACATGGAGTTTCCAGAGGTCTGGACGCGGGTGCCATAGGGTGCCCCGTCTCTGAGACAGAAGGTCCTGCCTCAGAGGAATGGGCCAAGGAGGTGCTGTCGCGAGGAGCACTAGTTCCGGGAACCACGTCCTGTTGGGCCAGTACGGAGCTACCAAGAGGAGTTGCTCCTCGTCCTCCCTGACCTTGCACAGTGTCTGTGCAAGAAGGCTCACTGGGGGAAACGCATATTTGCGCAGAGCCCGGGGCCAGCTGTGTGCCAGTGCATCCGTGCCGAGGGTCCCCTCGGACAGGGAATAGAACAACTGGCAGTGGGTCGTGTCGTGGGCGGCAAACAGATCGATCTGTGCGGCCCCAAAGCGACTCCATATCAGCTGGACCGCCTGGGGGTGGAGTCGCCACTCTCCGGGAAGCACTGGCAACCGTGACAGCTCGTCGGCCGCACGGTTGAGCAGGCCCGGAATGTGGATAGCACGAAGGGACCTCAGATGCTTCTGACTCCACAGGAGGAGATGGCGGGCGAGTTGGGACAAACGGCGGGAGCGTAGACCACCTTGTTTGTTGATGTACGCAACGGCCGTCGTGCTGTCCGTCCGGACCAGAACGTGCTTGTCTTTGAGCGACCCCTTGAGGCGGCTGAGAGCAAGACGAACTGCCAGCAACTCTAGGCAATTGATATGCCATTGCAGTTGGGGCCCCGTCCACAGACCCGATACTGCAAGCCCGTTGTACGTGGCACCCCACCCCGTGGGTGAGGCATCCGTGGAGACAACATGATGCCTGGACACTTGTTCTAGAGGCACTCCTGCCCGTAGAAACGAAGGGTCCGACCACGGGGTGAGGGTTTGGCGGCATCTCGGCGTCACTTGGACACGGAGGGACCCGCTGTGCCACGCCCATCTCGGGACTCGGTCGTGTAGCCAGTGCTGAAGCGGTCTCATATGGAGCAGCCCTAGCGGCGTTACTGCGGCTGCTGCTGCCATATGCCCCAGGAGCCTCTGAAAATGTTTCAGTGGAACCGCTGTACTGCGTTTGAGCGTACTCAAGCAGCTCAGCACCGACTGGACGCGCTCCTCTGTGAGGCGCGCAGTCATGGCGACCGAGTCGATCTCCATCCCGAGAAAAGAGATCCTCTGTACGGGACAGAGTTTGCTCTTCTCCCAGTTGACCCGAAGACCCAACTGGCTGAGGTGCCGGAGCACCATGTCCCTGTGTTCGCACAACTGCTCCCGCGACTGGGCAAGAATCAGCCAGTCGTCGAGATAGTTGAGGATGCGAACACCACGCTCTCTCATGGGAGCAATGGCCGCCTCCGCGACTTTCGTGAAGACACGGGGCGACAGGGACAACCCGAAGGGTAGGACTTTGTACTGGTATGCCCGTCCGTCGAAAGCAAAGCGTAGAAACGGTCTGTGTCGAGGGAGAATCGAGACATGAAAGTACGCGTCCTTCAGGTCGATCGCTGCAAACCAATCCTGGGGACGGATGCATCTGAAGATGCGTTTCTGGGTTAACATTCGGAACGGCATCCTGTGGAGGGAGCGGTTCAGGTAACGCAGGTCCAGGATCGGTCGTAACCCGCCACCTTTCTTGGGTACAATGAAGTACGGGCTGTAGAACCCGGACTTCATATCGGCTGGAGGGACCGGCTCTATCGCGTCCTTCGCCAATAGGACAGCGATCTCCGCCTGAAGCACGGGGGCGCCCTCCTTCGGTATAGAAGTGAAGTGGACACCCCTGAACTTCGGGGGACGCCGGGCGAACTGAATCGCATAGCCGAGTCTGATGGTGCGGATGATCCAGCGAGACGGGTCGGGGAGCGCTAGCCAGGCCCCCAGAGACCGAGCAAGCGGGACCATCGGCACCACGGACGTACCCGGAGCGGGGCAGCGCAGCGGAACGCAGGGGCCCCAGGACGACATGAGAGTGGTCCGTGCAGGGGTCTGGGTCTGACACACGACCTGCATCCGCTGAGGGGACGGGCGAGCGTGGGGAGGCACTTTGTGTGCGTCCGCACAACCGACGCCCCCTGTTGGCGAGGAGAGAGGTGTCTGAGGGGTACGAGGCATGGTAGCGTCGCATACCGTCAGACGCGCTCTCTTGGCACCCAGAGATGTTAGAAACTGCTCTTTTATTGAAAATTTGGGTGCCACTGGCACTGGGGCCAGTGGCGGAACAGAAAATAAAATGGGGTTCCCCCGGCCCTCCACCGGGGGAAGGAGTGGTGCTGCAGCCATCTCCCGAAGAGCAGTTTCCTCCATCTCTGGGCGGCCCGTCTCAGGGTCTCTTCCGACGGCGCTTGCCACCTGGCTTGGCAGCGGCCTGAGCGGGCTGGACGTTCTTCCCGCGACCGGCTCCACGCCCACGACCGGTGGAAGGCTGCTGCTGGGCTGGGGCGGGAGCGGGGGCGGCCGCAGGAGGACGTCCTCGGCGACGGGCAGGCGGAGGCGCTGCAGCCGGCGGCTGGGTGGAGGCAGCAGCGGGCCGCCGGTGCAGGATATGCTTGATGGCCTCCGTCTGCTTCTGGGCGGCCGAGAATTGCTGGGCGAAATTCTCGACCGCGTCGCCGAACAACCCGGCCGACGATATGGGGGAGTCCAGGAACCGGTTCTTGTCAGTCTCCCTCATGTCGGCCAGGTTGAGCCAGAGATGCCGTTCCTGGACCACTAAGGTGGACATCGCCTGACCCACGGAACGGGCGGTAACTTTCGTCGCCCGGAGGGCGAGGTCCGTCGCCGCCCGGAGCTCCCGGAGGAGCTCTGGGTCAGACCTACCCTCGTGCATGTCCATGAGTGCTTGGGCTTGGTGCACCTGAAGCAACGCCATGGCATGCAAGGCGGACGCGGCCTGTCCGCAGGACCTGTAGGCCTTCGCAGTTAGACTGGACGAAAACCTACAGGCTTTGGACGGGAGACGAGGATCACCACGCCACTCGGAGGCGGTCGCCGGACGCAGCTGCATCGCGACGGCGCGTTCGACTGGCGGGATCCTCTCGTAACCCTTGGCCTGTCCACCGTCAAGGGTAGTGAGGAGGGAGGAGCCTCCAGGTCTGTTTCTGGCACTGAAGGGTGTCGTCCACGACCTGGAAAGCTCCTCATGCACCTCCGGGAAGAATGGCACTGGGGCGGGACGCTGAGAACCAGCGCGACCCCCCCCCAGGAACCAATCATCCAACCTAGAAGGTTCGGGACGTGGTGGAGGGTTCCACACAAGCCCGACCTTTTCGGCGGCCCGGGAAAGCATAGCCGTCAACTCAGGGTCCGACTCAGCCGTTGCCACTCTCCCAGAGGGAGGCAGTACAGCCGAATCCTCATCCTCTGAGGACTGGAACTCCCCCTCCGATGCTGCGATCGACATCTGCTCGTCCGCGGGCGCTCCGAAAGAGATGACTGGGCGCCGTGGGCGGGACCAGCGATCTCTTCCGGTGGCGCCACCGGCAGCGGTGCTTGAGAGGGTTCAGGGACCTGCGTAGCTTGGACACTAGGCGGGTTTGGCCTGAACGTAATCCTCAGATCACCCCGGCCATCCGTCGAAGTAGGTCTATCCTGGTTAGGGATAGCTCTAGATCGAGGTATGGGGAGGGGGACTCCGCCTTCCCGGAGGTAGGTGAGTCTCGACCTAAGCACCGCAATAGTCATGTTCCCGCAGTGAGAACACGAGCTATTCACAAACGCTGCCTCAGCGTGCTGTAAGCCCAGGCACGTGATGCAGTGAGTGTGGCCGTCAGCGGGCGAGAGGGAACGACCGCATCCAGAAACGCACGGGTGGAATGACATCTTGAAAAAGACGCAGTGTCACACCCGTGTTGCTCTTTTTGTGAGGAAATCGCTCTTTTAAGAGAGTGCTGAAGCACCCAGGGAAACCGCGGCAACACACAGGAGATAGTGCAGCCTGTGTTTGCACTCAAAAGGAACGCCCACCGATACCAACAAGCTGTTTTTGCTGTGATAACAGCAGTTGTTCCTCGCAGCTTTGAGTTCGCGGTCCCGCTGGAAAGCGCCGTCACACCAACACACACGATCCTCTTCTCTGTTCTTGTAGTAATCTTCGCTGAAATAGTCAGGAAGCAGTCTGCAAACTTCAAACGCCGGTTAGGCTCCGAAGTGAATGACGTCAGTGCGATGCTCTCGCTTCCTGTTTATACCCGCGGCGCGGGGCGGAGCGCGAGATGCAAATCTCGCACGCCAATTGTTCATTGGCCTGTTCTTAAGTTCTCGAAGCTGATAGGGGCTCTCTGAAGTGATCCCAATTCGTCGGTTATTACCGACGTACGTCGTAGTGACCGACTGAAAGGGAACTAGGTAGCTGCTGGTAGAGGTGTTAGTGAGGCCAGCAGGGGGTGCTCACCCTGTGGTCTGTGTGGGTCCTAAAGCTCCAGTGTAGTGATGGGGACACTATACTGTAACTAGCACCGTCCTTCAGATGAGACGTTAAACCGAGGTCCTGACTCTCTGTGGTCATTAAAAATTTGCCCATTGGCCTCTGTCCATCATGGCCTCCTAATCATCCCCATAAATAAATGATTGGTATCATCACGTCTCCTCTCCACCAATCAGCTGGTGTGTGGTGGGCGTACTGGCGCATATGGCTGCCGTCGCATCATCCAGGTGGATGCTGCACATTGGTGGTGGTTGAGGAGATTCCCCCCTTCCATCTAAAGCGCTTTGAGTGCCTAGAAAAGCGTTATATAAATGTAACAAATTATTAATGCGCTCAACATGTCTCTGATCTGCTACAATGCCATTATAAACACTTTTCCTGATGAATTAACATTGAGAGCTGTAATAGTAAACACTTGCTAAAAGTTTTTGAGAGAGTTAAACATGTAATACTAGCTATGTCATATGCAAACATGTCAGCCAATCACAACAGTGGGCGTTTACACTGAAGTCTCACAGCAGACACGCCCCTTCAGAGTGTTCAAATCAGAGGCTATCATGAAAGTAGGGAAAATACCTTTTATTTCTAAATTATGACAATTTTTGATGTAAAAATCATAATAACATTATAAGTGCACCCTATGAAACATAAAACAAAACAATGCAGTTCATGACCCCTTTAAAGTTGTGATGTTGTCAAGTGCTTACATAATTTTTTATATCAAGAATTCATATTTTTTACAAGTAATAACTGGTTACTTGTAAAAATGTGCAATGTTTACAAGTAAATATTATAATCTTAATATCAGGAATTATCAACTAGTGAAAACGTAATTGTTAATATAATTTTCTGGGAATTATATAATGTATTGGGAATTATATAACAAATTGGCTTGCCACAGTAGAGTTCGAACTTCAAACTAATAAGACATTGGTTCTCAAGCACATATTTGAAAGTTTGAATGTAAACATCACACAGAAATGTTTATTTATTAATACGCTTTCACAAAAGTTTATTTAAAATTTAGGGTAAAACAAGCCGAAACCAGACATATGCACAGCCTGTAAAGCTGTCTGTAACTTTTTTTGTGTTCAAGATTTACAAAAATTATATAATGAGAATGTACAACCCGTTTCCAAACCGTGTTTTTGTCTTACCCTGAATCATTATGGTACACTTATAATAAGTGTTTATATTGGGACTATTTCAGACCGGTCTGGTAGGAAGCGCTGTGGAGGAGCACAGTCCCTGCGTGACTCGCCATAGACATAAACAGAGAGAAGTAGCTCCGGCTGCAATGTTCTTCCGCAAGACGCATGCAGTTCTGTTTATTAACCGCTAGAGTGCTAAAAGTTACGGACTGCAGCTTTAAATAACATTTAAACTTGACTTTTTTTTTTTTTAAATTGGTTGAATCTTATATAACTTACAAAAAAAGTTGAAAATTGCTTAACTTATTTTGATGAGTTAAAGCAATGTAAAAACATATGTTGTCAACTTATTGATCATCTAATGTTTTATAGTAGGGCCCAATGTACTGTTAATATGAATACATTTTCCATATAGATTTTTCACAGGTATTGTTTTACCCATATTTCGTGATGGAAATTGTGTATGCACAGATAGAGTTGAGTCGAGATACAAATTTCTTCTCAGTATGGATATATAAATCGCAGAGACTATGCCAAAAATGTTGCTCTATATATTTATTTCTTACCAGTTTCCAACACGTCGGCTCTTCTCCATTCGTCCCACATACAAATGTGCAGTTTTGAAATCTCTCAATTACGGTGACTACATTTTCACAAGAGCTCTGTATAGATAGAGGAATATTAGTAAGAATGTTAATCCACAAAACTAATCTCCTCTTCAAATTAGAATTTACTCACCATACCACATCTTGCGGAGTTTGGATTCAGAGTGAAGTTCTACAAATAAAAATAAAAAAGCATCTGAATACATTGTATAGTTTGCATCTCAATAAATAGTGTTTTATTTTATCATCTCGATCTTCTGAACACTTCTCAAAATGTATGTCAAAACAAAACATATACAATCACACAATTAACATTTCAATAATTTATTGTAACCACAGCAAGACAATAGACTTGTTGATGGAAAGAATCTTTCATGAGCGCCTGATATTTCCATTCGCCTGAATTAAATTACACTGACAGACGTGGCTATTGAGAGGTCTTGTGCGTCATAGGCTGGCCTATCTTATTATCTATCCACAATATATAATTTAACGTAGGCTATTACTTCCACTGCCAGGCGTTTCAATTAACTTCAGTCTTAACTGAAGGGTTAAAAATAATAATTTCTCATTGATACGCACCCAGTAAACACAGAACGTTCCCATATAGTTATTTTTGTGGGGAACCAAATAAGAACGTTCTCTATTGGTTGTGTTTTTGTAACCAAAAAGAGAACCTTCCTAGAGCGTTACCTGCAGGTTATTTTTAGATTTTATTTTTTGTATAATATCCTCCTGGGACCCAGAAAAATTTTTTTTTTTATGTCATTACATTGTTTAGAGCATAAGAAACAAATGGAAAAAAAAACATTTTTGAAAAATTATATTTTATTCATATGTTATGATGTTTCCTCTGTAGTTGACAGCAGGACTCAGTTGTTAAAAAAATTAAATGACATGAAATTGCATGTATAGGCAAAAACAATGGGATTTATTTTTAATTCACCAATCAATTTTTAGGTTTCAGGGTTTTTTTTTTTAACAAACTTTATTTAAAGATGTTTCTGAACTATGTTATGAAAGATATAATGAAATGCATTCATATACCATTTTACTTTATTAAATATGTGGGTAAAATTACAATACTTGGATTTTCCCATTCAATACAATGTATCTATTCACTGCATCTAATTTGCATATTAATGTGTTCTTGGTGCAACATGTAATGAAAATAGAAGTGTAATAATGGGAGGAAAAATTGGCAACATTTTCATAATAATATCTAATATTTCATAGGAATATTGTTATGTAATTTCTTTCCCTGTTCACTTGTTATGTCTCCAAAATGCCTGATAAACATGATTTAAATCCTGGTGTCCACTACAGTGGTCATTTCTGAAATCAATGCCCTGTTTTGTAACAGAAAGTCATATTTTGATTAGAAACCCCATAACATTTTCCTGAGATGTTGATTTATAACAAACAATTTGAAAATTAATCAGATTTAAATTATAATGAAAAAATATGATCATATTTCCATAAGAGTGCTAAACATTAATGTCAGCCGTTTTTAAAGACCAAGAAGAAGTTGTTGTCCTGGTGAAACCTCCAAACATTTGGTATCTCTGCAAAGCCCCGAATGTGCTCTTTACAGGACATCCAGACTGTGACATGTGACATGTATGATGTCAGAGAAATTCACTAAAATATAATGTCCACTGTGGACAAAAGTCTATTAGTGGGTCCCAGGAGGAAATACAAATTAATCACTGCGTCACAATTACATTTCCACAAAGGAATCGACCCGCCATATGTTACCAATGAAATCAAAGTTGCGGATTAAATAACTATTTAAAACTGTTACATGGAAACTGAGCAGAAATACAACATGTTCAAGGCAAGTGAAAAGATCTTTCTGGTGGTAAAGTGTGTGTAGAGCAAGTTCCTCCTAATTAGGACCGGACTCGGGAGGCTTTCAATAGCTGCTTCCCTCAGCAACACCAGTGTATTCATTATTGTGGAGACAACCTGCTTCATGGAAACCATCCAACCAAGCCTCCCCTACGCAGGTTTATTTGTATATTTCGTTACTGCGCGCGCTTCTCCAGCACGCACCTTCTTCTGTCTTCCACAGAAAGACGCGCATTTCGTCTTTACCGACTGACTAACATTAGTTTATCGATCTTTATTGAATAATAGTATATAAGTATTAAAAATACCAGTGTAAATAGTGTGATTTCAGAGAAATTTGACACGTAATTGAAGACAACATGATGTTAACCGAGGAGTTTTGGTTTACTGACCAAAAGAGAGAAGCTGTTCCGATAATTCAGTGGTAAGAAAATAATGCAATGTTATCCCAGTTAAAGTAATCTTTATGCATTAATAATGTCTGTGAATAAAATTCATATTTTAAAACCACACATTGTGTTGAAGTCATTGCTATTTGGCACTTAAACGTAAAACCTGGTTGTGGTAGGTGTCAGTGATACAAGTTACGAAATAAAAAAAGAATTACCTCCAAAATCTGACCAATGTCTACATCCAAATACAGAACATTGTTTAATCCTCCCACCAAAAGACTCCTCGATCCTTCTTGATGGAATAAGACTGTATGACTATAATTTGTGTCGTATAACAGTCGAGAATCATCTGAGGAAAAAGTTAAAACTGGAATGTTGTAGTAAGATATAATACGTCACCTTTCTCACAAACACAATTTAGACGGTATCATTTGATACACTATAAACTAACAACTAAAGTCTATTGTATACGTGCATTTCTATGACACAATAGAATAGGCTACTATTAAAAATGGCATTATTAGTCTGATTGTATTTTCTCTTACCTTGTCTCAGAGTTAATCTGGGATTATAAGAGCAAACCACGCACTGAAAGCACGCTCCATAAATAAACCAAGGATACGCCAAATTGCATTTGATGTCGACAGAGAAATATCGTTGTTTTAGGAGCATTGTCCTAATCGACACCAGAGTAGGCTATATTGCTCTGTGCTGCTGCAGATCATGTCTTAGACTGACTGATTCCAGTAGGGGGTAAACCCCGCCCCTTATAAATGAGACGTTATAAACTAATCAAATTCTCCACCTACCGTATCGGAGAGAAATGTACGTTGATCTGCCATTCGTGGATCTTTCATGCAGAGACTCCTCTCATGTGTTTGCAAAGTTAATGGCCAAACGTATCATTACAAAAGTTCACAAAGCTGCTGCAGGTGAAATATCATGTGGCTAACATTGAATAAATATATTTTTGTCAGGTTAAATACTGATACCCAGTAAACACAGACCGTTCCCATAACGTTCCCATATGGTTCCCGTTTGGTTATTTTTGTGGGGAACCAAATAAGAACGTTCTGGGAACGTTCTCTTTTGGTTGTGTTTTTGTAACCAAAAGAGAACGTTCCCTGCAGGTTATTTTTGTGGTTTATTTTATAACCTAAAGAGAACCTTCCCAGAATGTTCCCTGCTGGTTATTTTTTGGGTTTGTTTATAACCTAAAGAGAACCTTCCCAGAATGTTCCCTGCTGGTTATTTTTAGATTTTTTTTTTTTAATAAGGTTTATTTGTATATTTCGTTACTGCGCGCCTCTGATCTGCGCGCGCTTCTCCAGCACGCGCTTTCTTCCGTCTTCCACAGAAAAATAACTTGCAAAAAAATTAACGGTTATTTCGTTTTACTGACTGACTAACATTAGTTTATCGATCTTTATTGAATAATATGTTATAATTAAAGCAGCACTAGGTAGGTTTTGCTCTCGGGGTCCCCCTACAGTTGGGAAAGAGTATTGTCCTCTACTACTGTCGTAAACTCTGTCATCCTACATGCATCGCACGTGCATTTGTTGACATGACAACTATGATAGCGCAGCGCAGTACACTACTGGTCAATCAATCAATCAATCAATCAATCAATCAATCAATCAATCAATCAATCAATCAATCAATCAATCAATCAAGTTTTATTTATATAGCGCCTTACAACAACCAAAAGGAGCACAAGGCGCTTTCCAGTAAAACATCAATAGACAACATAATGTAACAACATTAATGTACATAAAATTGCAGTCCAGTCAGAGGCTACGTGTTAAAAGCTTGTATGAATAAATGTGTTTTCAACTGTGATTTAAAAACACTCAGCACAGTGAGTGTGCTGGAAGTGCGTTCCACAGCTTAGGTCCCAGGACGGCAAATGACCGGTCTCCAAACTTTTTGTACTTGAACTTGGGAATAACCAGAGAGGTATATTTAGAGGAGCGGAGAGTTCTGGCTTGCTGGTAGACCGCTACTAATTCGGCGAGGTAGGCCGGGGCGAACAACAACACGAACACCAGGACCTTATACTCCACCCTAAGCCGCACCGGGAGCCAGTGAAGCGAGCGGAGGACAGGGGTGATGTGTGAACGTTTGGAGGTGTTGGAGAGAAGATGTGCTGCCGCGTTTTGTACCAGTTGAAGCCGACTGAGGAGTGAAAGATTTAAGTCCAGTGTAGAGGCCATTGCAGTAATCTATCCTCGAGCTGATGAAGGCATGAATTGCTTTTTCAAGGTCAGCTTGGGACAAGAATGATTTGACCTTACTGACCTTACGAGTGAGCGAGCTGCCTGTGACAAGATGGCCGCCAGGTGCGGACGTCGACCTCCATTGGCCAGCAGCGCGGACGAGACATCTAGCCTTTATTATGGATATCTATGGTTTTGATCACGCTAATGTAAGTTTAAGTGTTTGTTTTTTTCAAATAAGTTTCAAGGTTGTTTTGTTTTGTTTTTTAGAGCGGATGAATAAAAAAAGGCTCCTAAGAAAAAAAACAAGAACGAAAAAAAGAAAATTACAACAACAACAAAGACATCACATGATACAGATTCATAGGCTATGTGACAATAGCAGTAGCACATTTTACATTTTTCACAACTTTAAGAGACTTCATTAACAGAGTGAGTTTGTTACAGAAAACCTTGTATAAAGGAGGAGATTTAGATAATCGACATTTATGAATAAATAATTTGCTGTTGAGGATAATGAAATTTGGAAAATTGTCTTTTTTTGTTCAAATCTACTGTTAATGTGTGACAAAACGTAGTTTTAAGACTTTTTCAGGCGATAATGTAGTTGTTTAAAGCTCAAATCTGTGGTTTATTTATTTAAAGAGTGCCTATTTTGAACTTTACATTTATTTGTGGATAACAATATATTTGTTTGGAATAACGCAACAAATCTACCCCCATACCTAGACTGATAGAATAAATATATCTAATCTGTTTTTGACTCATACTCCAGTCCAGTAGGTGGCTGATTTGCAACCATCGTTAGTTACATACCAGAAGAAGAAGAAGAAGAAGAAGAAGAAGAGCAGCTGACTAACTGTCAAAATGGTATTTATCTTATTTCTTATTGTACGATAGCTAGGTTTATTTTAGCTTCCATTTGAAAGCATTAAAGTTATAATACGTGACGGCTTTGTTTTGTGGATAGTTGATTTATTTTAATGTTGTGGATAGCGCACGCTAGTCGCCTAGTGCAAAGGCTGAGCAAAAGTAAATATTCTTCACTCATTTTTCTCTTTCATCTCTTATTTCAGAGGTTCCGATTTTGTGGAGATCTAGACTGTCCTGACTGGGTCCTTGCAGAAATTAGCACCTTAGCTAGAATAGTAAGTGCGGTTTGTCTAAATGTAATAGGTGTTTTGATGTCCCCTTTGACACATTCTGTCTAAAGCTTGACTGTAAATCATTTTCTTCATTGCTGTTCTTCACAGTCGAGCGTCAAGATGAAACTTCTGTGCGTGCAAGTCATCAAAGATCTGCTTGATGAAGGCATTGATGTAAGAGAGCACTGGCTACTGCTGCTATTTGTAATTGTAAACTAAAAGGATATTCCTCTAACTAGTGTATAATTATCTGTTTTCAGTATGACAAAGTTTCAAAGCTAACCGCAGATGCAAAATTTGGTGAGTAAAACCCAATTTCTGTCATGTATTCACAATAATAGTTGTGATGTGTGAAAAAAAAGTATTATTAAAAATAAAATGTTTCAATACTAATAAGCTGATCATTATTTTCATGTTATGGCTGATGACAATAAATTGCTGATATTACAATTCTATTCTATATAAATTAAATAATGTTTCATTTAAAAATATAAAGTGGAACAGTGTGGGAAAAAAATGGATATTGATTTTAAGATTTGCTAAAGATAACATTTAACATTGTTATTAAATTATTAGTACTATAATGTGAGCATTAGATGACAGCAAAAGTCTAATTGTAAAAAATAAATAAATAAGGAAATGAGCAACAACTATAGAAATCGATTCTATACCTTTCAAGTATAGTGCTTTATAAATAAAATTAATGAATAAGTGACCAATGATTATTAAAACATCTTTAATATTGACTGATAACTGATATGTTACCAATATAATGTACATCGATCAGGCATAACATTATGATAATAATACTGTGTTGGTTCCCCTTTTGCTGCCAAAACAGCCCTGACCCGTCAAGTCATGGACTCCACTAGACCCCTGAAGGTGTGCTGGGGTATCTTGCACCAAGATGTTAGAAGCAGATCCTTTAAGTCTTGTAAGTTGCGAGGTGGGGCCTCCATGGGCCATTCACGTGATGTAAAAGAAAACGTGATTCATCAGACCAGGCCACCTTCTTCCATTGCTCCATGGTCCAGTTCTGATGCTCACGTGCCCACTGTTGACGTCGGTGGACAGGAGTCAGCATGGGCACCCTGACTGGTCTGCAGCCCCATACGCATCAAACTATGATACACTGTGTATTCTGACACTTTTCTATCAGAACCAGCATTAACTTCTTGAGCAATTTGAGCTACAGTAGCTCGTCTGTTTGATCGGACCACACGGGCCAACCTTCACTCCCCTCGTGCATCAATGAGCCTTGGCCGCCCATGATCCTTTCGCCGGTTCACCACTGTTCCTTCCTTGGAGCACTTTTGATAGATACTGACCACAGCAGAACGGGAACACCCCACAAGAGCTGCAGTTTTGGAGATGCTCTGACCCAGTCGTCTAGCCATCACAATTTGTCCCTTGTCAAACTCGCTCAAATCCTTACGTTTTCCCATTTTTTCTGCTTCTAACACCTCAGCTTTGAGGAAAAAATTTTCACTTGCTGCCTAATATATCCCACCCACTAACAGGTGCCGTGATGAAGAGATAGTCAGTGTTAATCACTTCATCTGTCATAATGTTATGCCTGATCGGTGTACGTGTCCCTACATAAATGTCTTGCCTGTTGTCTGTGTATATTCTATGCCATATCTCTTGCTAATTTGTTTGTTTGTTTTTCAGAAATTGGAGACATTAAAGCCAGTGTAGCTGTGCTGAGTTTCATTCTGTCCAGTGCTGCTAAACATGATGTAGACAGTGAATCTCTCTCCAGTGAACTACAGCAGCTTGGTCTGCCTAAAGGTAAGGATATGCACTTTATATATTTATATAAAGATTATATTTTAAAAAATATTGAAAGATTTGGTACTCTTTGATACTCTTTCTTTGGTACTCGGGCTCTCTCTAAACTAGAGCCCGACTGATATGGGTTTTTGGGGGCCGATACCGATATTAGGGAATAAATAAAATCTGATATTTATATATCGGCTGATATACTTTGTGTATATTATATTATAGTATAGTACAAGTCAAAAGTTTGGACACACTTTCCCATTGGTGTGTCTAAACTTTTGACTGGTACTGTATATAGAATACAGTATATACATAAACACTTTTTTTGCAATGACTCAAATGAGGTGATCAAACATTTATAATGACGTGACAAAGATATGTAATGGAGGCAGGGTATTAACAATAAACTTTATAATCCAAAATGAATAAAACACATAATCGACTAAATTCTAAACATCACTTGACATACAAAATGAAGAAATGAATTGTTGTTTTCTGAGAAATTGAATAAAATTAAGTGAGTTTGTGCTTAAAACAAGAACAAATATCTGTGATTGGGTATGAAAATGACTTGCTTTTGAATTAAGTTGATTTTTATGAACCCATTGGCAGATATTTGTTCTTGTTTTAATCATAAAATCACTTTCACAAGATCACAAGATTTCTTATCTCAAACTTTAAGCTATTTTTTTTGTTTTGTTGTAAAATTCATTCAAAAGTTATGGAGATCTGTTGGAAATTGTATTTTCAGTGTCACTAATACAACTCATTGTGTGCTTAGACATTTACATTTTAGAGAACACATTGACGTGTTATGTTCCCTTCAATTTATTGGTCTTAAAAGAACACTCCACTTTTTTGGAAAATAGGCTCATTTTCCAACTCCCCTAGAGTTAAACAGTTGAGTTTTTTCTGTGTCCGAATCCATTCAGACGATCTCCGGGTCTGGCGGTAGTACCTTTAGCAAATCTTAGCATAGATCATTGAATCTGATTAGACCGTTAGCATCTCGCTCAAAAAATGACCAAGGAGTTTCGATATTTTTCCTATTTAAAACTTGACTCTTCTGTAGTTACATCATGTACTAAGACCGATGGAAAATGAAAAGTTGCGATTTTCTAGGCCGATATGGCTAGGAACTATACTCTCATTCCTGCGTAATAATCAAAGGTCTTTGCTGCCGTACCATGAGTGCAGAGCGCAATGATATTACGCAGCGCCTGAAAATAGTCCCCAGCATGCTCTCTGTGCAAGCAGGTTGTCACGTTGGTTATGTTGACAGAGGTTAGCCTATTTTCAGGCGCTGCGTAATATCATTTTGCAATATCATTGGAACTTTGTTTGGTCATTTCTTGAGCGAGATGCTAACGGTCTAATCAGATTCAATGATCTATGCTAAGCTATGCTAGAAGTGCTACCGCCAGACCCGGAGATCGTCTGAATGGATTCGAAAACGGTAAAACTCAACTGTTTAACTCTAGGGGAGTTGGAAAATGAATGTTCCTTTAAAAAGGTCTTAAATATACCTCCATAAAACCTGCAGAAGACTTATTTACTGACGACCCATTTCAGGACCTTCAGAATCGGTTCTTTCTTTTTGAAGACCTTTATTGTGCAATTTGATCTTTGAAACTTTGCAGACCATTTACATTCACAAACCGCTATATTAAACACTACATGAAAGGTAATATCTGAAAAATCAATAATGAGGCACTTTAAAGCTTTAAAGGGGTCATAGAATGGTACATGCACTTTTACAAGTTGATTATACGGAAATGTGTGTTGGCAGTGCCTGTACACAACCATCCTATAATGATAAAAATACATCCAGTGTTTTTTTTTTAATCTCCTTATATATTTTCCCCTGTCTCAAATCGAGCCGTCTGACCGTGTGACAACACACGGTGTACGCCCCTCCTAAGATTGTTGATTGACAGCAGCGTTTCAACACAGACCCACCCTGAGCGAGCTGTCATCAGTCCGCCATTGTTGATACTCTGGAACAGAATGGCGTCTAAGCGATTGTGGTGTTGTGTTGTTGTTGTGTGTAATAACGAACACAGCAGTCATTTTGATGTTCCTAAATCCGAACTGCTGAAGACCCAGTGGCTGCTGAGTTTTGTTTTAGAAGGGAATATTCCCCCCGATCAACGTCAATGTGTGCGCGAATCATTTCTCAGCAGACTGCTTTATAAACGAGTGTCAGTATAAAGCAGGTTTTGCTAATAAGCTGCTCTTGAAAAAAGGATCGTGTTCCTGCTGTACCTCAGGAAGATGTGAGTGTAACGTTTTATTAACCTTTATATTAATCTTTGCAAATCGCTTCACGATGAATGAGGCTAAAGTTTACAGGGTAAGTTACATTACGGCATGCTTTCTGTGTATGATGTTCTCAATATAATTCATAATCCCACGTTTATAATGAACAACGCGTTATGTTTGTTATTACAAACTGTGTACTCGGGTGATAAAGTTAACGTGGTAACACTACACTAAGCTTACTTTTGTACATGGTTTATAACGGTGTCTGTTACTGATTAAGAAGTAATGTAAAAAAAAAAATCTTATAACATAACATCAATCTGTCAATGAACTAACACATCAGTAAACACATAGCAACTACACTACTCTGCCAGTACAAAGATAGATCAAAGTGACATGACGTTAACCAACCATTCAGAAACGTCCTGTTCGAACTTCGATGGGTTCGTCATCTTGTTCCTAGTCCGACTCCGGTTCAAAATGATAAGGTTGCTCAGATGTTTCCTCAGAGACTCCCGTTGCCATTATTTCTCGAAAATATACCCTCAAATGTTGTCAAGGCAACACTCCACGTGTGTTGTGGTGTTGTGTCGGGTCGAACCGAACGCCCCACAGAGCAGAGGGGGCGGGGTGAGCAAAGCTCATTATCATTTAAAGTCACATGCACTGAAATGACTTGCTGAAAACTGAGCTGGTTTTGACCAGGTAAAATGAGTGTTTTCTTACAATACTAATGATAATTTTTAATTAAAGTATATTACAAACTTTTCATTTAGACACTAAAGAATCATATTAACTTGTACAAAAATGTCATTCTATGACCCCTTTAATAATTGATGTGTTTGTTTTAGAGCACGCCACAGGACTGTGTAAATCATACGAGGATAAGCACAGTGCTCTCCAGGAAAAACTAAGGGAGAGCAGCCTACGATGTGAGTATTACCAATTTAAAAAAAAGAAAGGAAATTCAGCCTGGATCATTCATTTAAATATAATATTCTGATCCATGCCATGTGTCAGTGGGTCGTCTGGAAGCGGTGAACTGGCGTGTGGATTACACCCTGAGCTCCAGTGAAATAAAGCAAGTGAATGAACCCACAGTCCAGCTCAGACTTCAAGCTCAGGACCCCGAGACCGACTCCACAGAGACCACCGTTGTCTCCATCACTGCTGACAAGTTCAGAGTCCTGCTAACAGGTGGCCGAGTCATTTTCCTTCTGGGATCAGTAATTATATATTGTATTATGCATATTGTAAATTTCCTTTATTTTTGTTTTCCAGAACTCAAACAAGCACAGACTATGATGAATGCACTACAGTGAACCAGTCATCCTTTGTTGAATAGTATTGAGTCTGTCCGTGTATATATAATGGGCTTCTCTGAAAGAAGAGAAACATGTTTTTCTAACATTATGTATTTTGTAGAGGTCTTCACATGCTGATTTGTCACATGTTGGTGCTCAAATTGAGCACTGACCTTTTTGGACCAGACGTCACTAGAAACGTAATTTTGTCACATGTTGAATGTCATCCAGAGAACAAAAAGCTCTTAGTGATTTATCCCACCTCATGTATTTGTATTTTTGTTAATTGTATTAACAAATAAATAAATAAATATATATATATATATATATATATACAGTTCAGTTTCCATCACATTGCTGCATATTTCAGGACCCCTTAATTTCATTTGGTCATTTTTGTTTGTTTGTTGCAGTTTACTGTTAAAGGGGAATGGCATATCTTTAAAATGCAAATATGTACTATTTAGAATATTCTGATATTTTATTTAGTGCTGCTTGGCCTTGAGGATATTCAGATATGTTGAAATCCTGAATTCCTCCTTTGATATACTGTTTAAGATGAAAGTAGTTTTGTGTACCTCAAATGGGTGAAACCCCCCAATAAATTCTGTATAAACTACTTAATTTGAGAGTTTGGCGTGTGAGATATCAAGAGGCTCTCAGAGTGGCTGGGGAATTGAAATAAACTACAACTCCCATGATCCTCCAGGTCCCGTTTCTTAAACATTAGCGTATACCCTGCGTGTTTTCATGATTATATAACATACATCAGGAACAAAGGTGAGTTGGTGCACGATTCATTGAATTTAACCAGCGATTTACTGAACATGGTCTTGCTTGCTATTTTGGGGCGCACGTTGCTAAGCGATAATTCATGAACTTTGCGTGTAGCATCTAAACATGCATGTACTACTTGTTCCCTTCCGGCAGACTTTCATAACAACAGCATCGTTCAACGTCAGGAAAGGAGTGTAAACTAACACAGAACGCTTAACAGATGCTTGTGTACAATACATATTCATACTATCTAGCAGCCCAGTTTAGGTTTTCGCTTAGCGTTGTCCACTTTGGCGTCCCTTGTTTTAAGCAGAGGCACAGTAAGTTACCCGTTACTAAATTATGTCTCCACCGAATGGGTGACATTTACTTCTTGTAACTTAACTCTTAATTTTTTTTTTCCAACACTAAATCTAATACTAAACATTTAACTACTCAAAATGTGTATTGGTCATCTCATGTACGTTAACTTTATTTAATTTTTTCTAAGCAGAAGATGGATGCATGTTTAAAAGCATGTCAATTAATTCCTTTGTTTTCCACCAATAAAAGTGATTATTTTAAAGAAATTGGTTATATGTTCAAATAATTAATATTTGTGATAAAAAAACTATATGTGAAGACAAGGTGTATTTTAATAAAATAAAAATAGCAATCTTTTTCCATTTTAAAGAAGACTGAAGCCTCAATTTATCTATTTTCCTATCATTTGATTTATTCAACATGATGGACCAAACAAAACGGATTAAAACAGTGGTTTGACTTAATTATTTATTTTGTTATTTTTTAGAAAATAAAGTACAATTTAGTAACAGGAATGAGTGTCCATGTGTGTGCATGTGTTAGTTATAGATTATGTGTACATGGCCGTGTGTAAGTGAGATTTATGTGTTAGTAGAACTGGACAGCAAAAGAGGTGGAAAGAGGAAGGAGGGGAGGGGTACCTGCATAGTATGGGTTCTCTCCTTCTACAAAAGATAAGAAAAACAAAGACAAAAAGTTGAAGGCACTTGAAGACTGAAAGTAACAGGATTGAGAACAAATAAATGAGCAAATACATGACAAATTTCCACATGGCGTACATGCTAATAGCACGAGGGCACTGAGCAAATTGTAGTGACTTACATAAGTTAATACTTTTATAATAAACAAAACATCTAAGAAATAATGTAGGTAACAGGACCGTACGTTGAGTACGTTATTTCTGTATCCAGTGCCGCCGCTCCCATCACGTGGAAGAAAATGCTCTCTATACACCCCTGTAAAACCTGATAAAAGTGGACGGGGAGGCCCAGCCTGCCACCGTACAGATATCATTCAGAGAAATGCCAGTAGACCAAGCCCATGACGAGGCCATGCCTCTAGTAGAATGGGCTTTGATGCCTATAGGGCAGCTGAGATCTTTGGACTCATAAGTCAGCGAGATAGCATCTACTATCCATCGTGACATGGTCTGCTTTGTAACCGTGCACCCGCGGGTGCGGGCGCCAAAGCACACAAAGAGCTGTTCAGTTTGTCTGAAAGCAGCGGAACGCTCTATGTATATTCTCAGCGCTCTGACAGGACAGAGCAAATTAGCATCTTCCTCATCTAACGATGATGAGAGTGCTGAAAGTGAAATGACCTGTGCTCTGAATGGAGTTGAAAGCACCTTAGGTACATATCCATGTCTTGGTTTGAGGACGACTTTTGCGTCGTTTGGCCCCAATTCCAGACAAGAGGCGCTCACTGAGAGCGCGTGCAGATCACCCACTCGCTTAACTGATGCGATTGCTAGCAGAAAAGCGGTCTTGAGTGATAGGAGCTTCAAGCTCACCAAATGCAGAGGCTCGAATGTTGAACCTTTCATAGCATCCAGGAACGTGGACGGGTCCCATATAGGGACTGAAGGGGGGCGAGGTGGGTGAAGCCTAGCCCCTTTGAGGAAGCACACGATAAGATCGTTCTTCCCCAGTGACAGTCCATTCATTAGAATGTGGTACGCTGCTATAGCAGCTACATAAATTTTGAGCGTGGAGGGGGAACGACCCGCGTCCAGTAGCTCTTGTAAAAAAGTGAGCACTTCTGACACTTCACAATTATGTGGGGTCAGGCTTCGTGCTTTACACCAGTCCGAAAAGACTGACCATTTGCCTGAATAGAGCCGCCTGGTCGCGGGGGCTCTAGCTTCAAAAATAGTGTTTAATACACTTTCAGAGAGGTTCACATGTACCCGTTGATGGGCAAGACATGAAGCGCCCATAGATCGGGATGGGGATGCCAGATCTGCCGTTTCGCCTGCATGAGGAGGTCTCTCCTCAGCGGAATTGGACCCGGGGCTGTATCTGACATCCGACTTAGCAGTAAGAACCATGGTTGATTTCTCCAGAGCAGGGCTATTAAAAGCACAGCACATTTGCTCTCCCTGATCCTCTCTATGACCTGAGGTAACATTGAGATTGGGGGAAAAGCATAAAGAAGAAGGCTGGGCCATTCGTGGGCCAACGCGTCCTTGTGCTTGGAGAAATATATTAGGCATTGAGCATTGTCTTGTGAGGCGAAAAGATCCACTTTTGCCTCGCCAAACATGCCCCAAATTGTCTGAATCATTTGTGGGTGAAAAGACCACTCTGCTGGGGACACTTTGCCCCTGGACAGCACGTCCGGACCCAGATTCAGAATGCCTGGCACATGAGTCGCTCTCAGCGAGCTCAGGTTGTGCTCCGCCCATATTAGGACTCTTTTCGCCATTGTGTGTAGACCAATAGATATTAGACCGCCGTGGCGATTTTTATAGGCTACCACTGACCTGCTGTCCATTCTGAATAGGACATGGTGGTGCTTTATGTACGGAAGGAAAGCTCTTAGCGATAGCGTGACCGCTTTCATCTCTAGACAGTTTATGTGAAGGCTCTTTTCTGAGTTTGACCAGAGACCGGAGACTGGCCTGCCCTCGTGAAGGGCTCCCCAACCTAGGTTGGATGCATCTGTCGAGATAACTTTCCACTTCGTAACAGTGCCAAAACTCATGCCCGTTTGATACCAGACAGGATTTTTCCAAGGAGCCAGAGCCAACACACAGCTGTGGTCTACCTTGATTTGTAATCCGCCCGAGAGCCATGCGTGAGCTGGAACGTGGCAATTCAGCCAGCGCTGTAGAGGGCGCATGTGTAACAGACCTAGTCTGAAGACTGGCGCCGCCGAGGCCATGAGACCCAACATCTTCTGAAAGTGTTTGCGAGGAGTGTATACACCGGACCTGAGGGAAACCGCTCGGTTCCTAACAGATAGCGCGCCCTGTGTCATCTGTAGTGAGTCTAACACTGTTCCCAGAAACGAAATGTTCTGTGTGGGAGACAGTGAGCTCTTTGCCACATTGATTCTGAGGCCCAAGCATTTCAAATGGTTGAGAAGCCAAGATCTGTGGTTCAATAACTGTATCTCTGACTGAGCTATTATGAGCCAGTCATCGAGATAGTTGAGAATTCTCATTCCCCGAAGCCTCAGCGGGGTTAGCGCCGCTTCCATGCACTTCGTAAACGTGCGGGGAGCCAGAGATAGACCAAAGGGTAGCACCCTGTATTGGTCAACTCCCCTCGAAGGCGAATCTCAAGTATGGCCTGTGATGAGGGGCTATTTGTATGTGGAAATAGGCATCCTCTAGATCTACAGTGAAGAACCAATCTCCCGGACGAATGTGCGTGAGGATATGTTTAATTTTCAACATTTTGAACGGGCACTTCATAAGGGCCTTGTTCAGATGTCTGAGATCTAGAATGGGCCTGAGACCACCGTCCTTTTTTGGTACAAGGAAGTAACGACTGTAAAATCCTGACTCGCTCGCTTTGTTAGGGGTGTACAGCTTCCACCGCCCCTTTCATGAACAGTTTCGATATTTTTTATTATCGCGGTGGTCTGCGAGCAAACTGTAGCGAGTAACCTTGCTCTATTATGTTCAACACCCATTTTGAAATGCCGGGAATGGCCTGCCAGGCCTCGGCCTTCGAAGCCAGGGGCTGAATTAATTTGTGGGGCAAGTCGCTGAGTAACAGGGACTCGGTGGCCTGATAATGTTGTGTTATAGTGGCGCTTATCAGAGCGCTCTTTGACTGCGAGCGCTCTTTGACATGGAATATTGGTGCTTGTGTACAGGCGAGCGCGTTTGTGTACGGGCTCGTTGACTGTGAGGATAGTGTTTCCAGCCACCTGAGTGCAGGGGGCTGGGGAACATGGGGGAGTGATTGAGTGTAGGGGTACTTGCTTTAATGCTGGCACACTGCCTACAGAGAGAAAAAATATGTGATTCATATGGGTTGGCGTGAAAACAACGTTTGTGTACAGGCGAGCGCGTTTGTTTGCGGGCTTGTCGGCTGTGTATGTAATGTGCCCAGCCACCTGGTTGAAGGGAGCTGGGGAACATTTTGGAAGAGAGCGAGGTGGTAAACCGGCCGAAGCGGGTATTATCCACCTTCTCTTTGTGCCTCTGGCTAGGACGGCTTCGGCGGCTTGGGTTTCGACACATTGCTGGGTCGGGGACCTCGACGCTCCGGCGGTCTGCTGTGGCTCGTACAGCTTAGAAGCCGTGCCAGGCTGGGGTGCTGGTGGCGCTGCCTTGGTGGGCTTGGCTGGTCCAGCCTTAGCGTGACGGCTAGCGGAAAGCTTGGGCAGGAAAAGTCGCATTGCCTGTGAGGCCTTTTGTGCCTCTGTGAAGAGTTCTGTGAACCCAACCACAGACCGAATAATCCTGATGGTGACATTGGCGCGTCCAGGAAAGCGGTCTTGTTTGAGTCTTTCATCTCGGTTAGGTTGAGCCACAAATGGCGCTCCAACACCGTCAAGTTGGCCATGCATTTGCCAATCGCCTGAGCGTTGGCCTTGGTCGCGTGCAGGGCCAGGTCAGTGGCGCCGCGCAGGTCCTTCAGGGCCTTGGTATCAGGGACAGACTCATCCAGGGAACGGAGGAGTTTGGCCTGGAAGGTCTGAAGCCCCACCGTAGAGTGTAGCGCTGAGGCCGCCTGGCCAGCGGAGGTGTATGCTCGACCGGCGAGGCTGGAAGTAGTGCGGCAGGCCTTAGATTGGTGTACAGCCTTTGACTGCCATCCCCTGGCGGAGGGCGGGCAAAGGTGTGCAGCGACGGCTTCTTCGAGGAGAAAGAGCGTGATGTCCTTTTTCCTGAGTGCCATCGACCACAGAGAGCACGGGAGAAAAAGAGGATTTGGCGCGAGATGAAAATGGCGCCTTCCACGACTTGGATAGTTCCTCGTGGACTTCTGGGAAGAAGGGAGCAGGTTTTTGAGTGGTCGGGTGGCAGCGGTTCTTGAAAAAAACCACTCGTCCAGGCTGCTTCTCGTGGGCTCCTGGGGTTGAGACCAGTCAATACCGAGGTCGTCCACGGCCTTAGTGAGCAAGCGCATAAGCTCAGCGTCAACTGAGGTTTTGCCGCCCGTGGCAGTCCGTGTCGAAGTAGCGTGCTCCAAGACGGTGTCCGACCACCCGCTTTCAGATGCAGCAAGCGAAAGGCTGTCATTCTCCTCCTCTTCTGGTCCACCGAAGGAAACAGTAGCAGCCGTCAGACGAGGGGAGCTGTGCTGTTCCTCGGCGAAATGACAGGCGATGGCGAGGCACGCGGGGAAATGGCCGGCGTGTGCTCGTCAGATCGCTCCTGGGGCCTCTGGTCGCGGCATTTCTTCTTACGCGTCTCGGCTCTTTTTTTGTGAGTGTGTAGCAACGGCAAACACCGATTGGTATAAAGGATATGTGCAGGATGGCGCAACTGGAAGGCAGGCTGAAGGCGGAGAGTCTGACGTCCTCAGGCTGCAGAGTTCCGCTGGGTGCATGTCGACGGCAGTCTTCAATCCAGAGCTCAGCGAGGTGAGTCGCTGAAGAAGAAATAATCTGATGAACCTGGCGAGACAGGGTCTCTTTATACCCATGGCTATGCAAATTCTGCTGCCCCCTGTGGCGGGAATATTAGAGGGACCTGATTGGTCATTCCCACCCAGTGGTCTCACCATAGGTTCCTGCAGTTGCAGTGGCACAGCCAATCAGCGTGCAGCTGCTTCCTGCTGAGAGCTGTGCAGCTGCACTGCATTTTACATGGTATTTTTAGGATAAAAATTTGCTTCAAAATCTTGAGGAAAGGAAATTCCCCTAGCGTTTAGCAAAATGCAATACGAGAGTACTCTCGAAAGGGAACGGTCAGCGGCGGTACTGTTTGCATCAAATATACAGAAATAAAAATGAGAGGACTTACTTTTGGTCTTCTCATGGTCTGCATAAGATCCACATGACCAGTGATGCCACTAATCTGACTACTTTTTTCCAGTAACGAGTAATCTAACCTATCTACTATTTCCAAACCAGTAATCAGATTAAAGTAACTTTTTCTGAGTTACTATTTTAGTCATTTTCCTTAGTAAAAATATATATTTTTGCTTTCTTCTTGTGTCTCGGGGAGAGTATTTTTATTAAGTGAAGTCAAGAAAGACTGTCTTTATTAATTTTTTATTAAAACATGTTTTTTTTTCAGGAAATATTTTTTCATTTCAACTTAAAATGTCAGGAGATACATCGTTGACGTTACTGTTAAAAATGCACTTCAATAAAGTGAGCGTTGGCAAAAACGGTTGTCATTTCTATGTTGAGGCTGCAGGGGTGTTGTCGGCAACTGCTGAATGTAACTAATAAAGTAACTTGTAATCTAATTTAGTTACTTTTAAAATCAAGTAATCTGTAAAGTAACTAAGTTACTTTTTAAAGGAGTAATCAGATTACTTTTTCAAAGTAACTGTGGCAACACTGCACATGATGCAACTTCAACATTTTTAACTGGAAAATGTCTCTTTTAGCAAGTTTTTTAGAGGGGGCAATGTGTGACGGGGCATGTAACAAATGCTAATTTTTTTTTGTTCTCAGTAGTACATTTTCATGAAAATGTACACATACAATGTCCATGGGACAGAAATGTTACCCATTCAGTGGAATGGCTCAAAGACATTTCTTAAAACTGACAAATGGCAGGAAGTAAAACGTTACATTTTTCTAAACATGTACACAGATTGTAGTGGTAGCTGAATTTGTCGAGATTCAGGCCTTCAATTTCTAATATATATATATATATAATATAACATATAACATACATATATAACTCTAATATATATAACTTTTATTCATTCATTTATGAATGTCATTAAAATGTAGTATGCTTAATTTAGGCTATATCTTCAACTCTGTTACCCATTTGGCCAGAAAATTATTCCTAATTTACTTTTTATGTAGATTTTTCCTAGAAAACTGCACAAACACAGACATCGGGGATGCAAAAAACAAAACAAAAACGAAAAACAACTAAGGAATAAAGCAAGTTAATTTGACTTCCTGAGGTTTCAAATCTGAATCTTCATTTTCTGAAGGTTAAGCACCTTCTTTCACTGATTCTTGTTAGGAGAATGTTCGGCATGAAACAGAAGTTGCAATAGTATTTTCTTCCCTGTTGTGAAACGGCTTCTCTCTAACAAGGAAAATGTAGGGCGGGACTTGATTTTGTCTATCAGGAATTGATTGGGTGGTTGTGGTTTGCTATTGGTCGATCTCATGCGATTGACTGGTTGTCCCACCCTCGCGCCAATAAACACGTCATCAGAGAAGAGATGTCACTGCAACAGGAAGTTATTTTGAGAACATGAATTAAAAAAAAAGTGCAGATAAATAATTTATAATAAATACTGCAATATTTCATTGTGACTTTAAGAGTTTTAGGTCCCATGTTGAACTGATTTGTGGAAAGTCTCTAGTGTAACAACATCTGAACCCCTGCTGTCTTGTTTAGGTTTGTCCTTTCATGTTGGAGAATGCCGGAGGGACCGGAGCTCCATTTGGCTAGCCTGTTCGTCAACAGGATGTGTGAAGGGCTTGTGTTTACTGGAGCTGTAGAGAAATCCGAAGTGAATAAAAACCCAGAGGTCCCTTTCTGCTGCGACACCTACCGCATCAAAGCCCAATCCAGAGGAAAAGAAGTCAGACTCACCCTCACACCCATTAAAAATGATGGCGACAGTAAACGCAAGGCCGATAAACAGTCCAAGCAGCCGATGGATGTTGTTTTCCGATTTGGGATGTCAGGGTTTTTCCGCTTCACCTCAGTAGATGAACTTCCGAAACATGCCCATCTGCGCTTCTACACTAATGAGGCCCCACGCAGGGTTCTGAGTTTTGAGGACACACGCAGATTCGGTAGCTGGCACCCAGATGGGACCTGGCAAAAAGACAGAGGGCCTTGCGTCATGTTCGAGTACGAGAGCTTCAGGTGAGGGAGGAACATGTTTCCCAATGCACTGAACTCTAATAATCATATTGCACTCATTAAATATTTAACAGAAAGTAGTATTTAGCTAGGTTTCTAGTAAGATAGCAGGAAGTGTACACAGTAAAAGCAATCGAAAGACGCATGGCTGACAAACAAATTGCATGATTCGATTTTGTTACAAGCTTGTGATTCTGATTTGATTCGATATTGATTCTTTTGGATATATATCAAGTACATGTCAGTTTTTCTCAAGGAAAAAAAAACTTAGTAAACTGTACAGAGAACCCTGTCAGTACATGAACAACTGATTTATACAAACTTTTAAATTGCACATTAGTATTTATAATAATGTTATAATAGTAACTTTTCCATGACATAATTATGTTTCTACTCCAATTTAACGTTTAACCCTCAGAGACCTAAGGGTATTTTTACAATTATTTTTCCGCCTGGTGTTATTTACTAAAAAAGCTTGTAAAACATCAACCCTGTTGTGCACAGACAATTGACACACCTCTTTTTTTTCAAGACAAGTTGCACTGTCAGTATATTTGTGTTGCATTGATGTCACCTGAATGTAAAATAAGTTATGGGACCATAAAGACAAATGAAAACATAAAACGGAAATTGAATCCCTCAAATATTTATTGAAAACACACACAAATAAATAAAAGCTAAGCATATTTCCTCTGGAAAACTGTTTGTTCAAGTCTTTGGAGTCCTGGAACTCAGGAATAAACATGATAACTTATACAGAACCAAAACTATTTACATTTTTCCAAAAAAAGTCCAGGCGCTTTTGGCCTCTTTGGATTTTGGATATTTACTGGTGCCAAGCCTCAAAACAGTTCCTATCAGGAACTTCTCCTCAAACTTTCTCCTCAAACTTTGTCCACAAAACTACTCAAAACTGCAGCACGTCTCTCTCTCTATCTCCTCAATACTAGCGTGCGTCTGTATCTCTCCACAATAACAGAGCTGTGGTTCATGCGTAATGACGCACACCAACGTGGATGACGGATCAGCCTGTCATTGGTCAAACCCTCATCCAAAATGGCAGCTAGCATCGCGCTAGCGGCAAAAATGACGGAAAATGTATAAATTATGGACATCAAGTGGATATATCTTGGATGTAAGCGTTTTGATTTATTGCTGAACAACTCCAAAAAGATGCACATGTTCCAGGCTGGATAGGAAACCTTCTGTAAAGGCTACAAAGACACCAAAGACACCCCCGTGATGGCTAGCTCGTTAGCTTTCTGCTGGAAAAAACGGTAAGAAAATCGATAAAAGTTTCATGAAATAATATAGATTTTTATCGGAGGTGCCGTGTGACGTCGTGGGCGATGCCGTCGGGCTCTGAGGGTTAAACGGTGGCTGTCATTAAAAAAAAGGTTTTCATGACGGATTTATTCATATATACACTGATCAGGCATAACATTTATCACTTATATTGTGTTGCCCCCCTTTTGCTGCCAAAACAGCCCTGACCCTTCAAGGCATGGACTCCACTAGACCCCTGAAGGTGTGCTGTGGTATCTGGCACCAAGATGTTAGCAGCAGATCCTTTAAGTCCTGTAAGTTGTGAGGTGGGGCCTCCATGGATCGGACTTGTTTGTTCAGCACATCCCACAGATGCTCGATTGGATTGAGATCTGGGGAATTTGGAGGCCAAGTCAACACCTCAAACTCGTTGTTGTGCTCCTCAAACCATTCCTGAACCGTTTTTGCTTAGTTATTCTGCTGAAAGAGGACACAGCCACCAGGGAATATCATTTCCATGAAAGTGTGTACATGGTCTGCAACAATGCTTAGGTAGGTGGTACGTGTCAAAGGAACATCCACATGGATGGCAGGACCCAAGGTTTCCCAGCAGAACATTGCCCAAAGCATCACACTGCCTCCGCCGGCTTTCCTTCTTCCCATAGTGCATCCTGGTGCCATGTGTCCCCCAGGTAAGCGACGCACACACACCCGGCCATCCATGTGATGTAAACGTGATTCATCAGACCAGGCCACCTTTTTCCATTGCTCTGTCGTCAAGTTCTGATGCTCACGTGCCCACTGTTGACGGCAGTGGGCAGGGGTCAGCATGGGCACCCTGACTGGTCTCCTGCTATACATTCCCATACGCACAAAAATTGTGATGCGCTGTGTATTCTGACACCTTTCTATCAGAACCAGCATTAACTTCTTGAGCAATTTGAGCTACAGTAGCTCGTCTGTTTGATCGGACCACATGGGCCAGCCTTTGCTCATCACATGCATCAATGAGCCTTGGCCGCCCATGACCCTGTCGCCGGTTCACAACTGTTCCTTCCTTGGACCACTTTTGATAGATTCTGACCACTGCAGAACGGGAACACCCCACAAGAGCTGCAGTTTTGTAGATGCTCTGACCCAGTCATCTAGCCATCACAATTTGGCCCTTGTCAAACTCTTTCAAATCCTTAACGTGGTGTGGGGGGCGTGGTTTAGCGAAGTCTGTGACGGGAGAGAGAGTCAGAGGATTAGCACCGTGTAAGTGAATCAAGGCCAAATGAGAAACACCGGTCTCTTGTTTCGGTGATTGGTGTGGAGAGACAGGATAAAAGCCACATGCACTGGGACTGAACAGGGACTAAGAAGGACGTGCAGAGAGGACCTGCCTAACTAAACCGATGATTGAAAGAGACTGAGTTTATTTACGTTGTGCAACGTGCACATCTTCTGTATATAGATACGAACATTGTTACATTGGTGCCGAACCCTAGGAGGAAGAAGACAAGGCGGTCGCCTGGCTTGGGACTCAGAACAGGTATTTTATTGGTCTTAACTCAGGTCACAACACAAATGTGCATGTTGCACAACGTAAATAAACTCAGTCTAGTTAGGCAGGTCCTCTCTGCACGTCCTTCTTAGTCCCTGTTCAGTCCCAGTGCGTGTCCAGCTCCTCTCTCTCTAGTCCTCCTTTCCTGAGTCGTTTTTGTCCTGTCTCTCCACGCCAATCACTGAAAAAAGAGACAGGTGTTTCGGCCTTGATTCACTTACGTGCCGCTCGTCCTCTGACTCTGGGTGTGTCTCAATCAGTCCCATAGCTCAGTAGTCAGGGCACTGATCAGGACATAAGTCAATGGGCTGACTCCCTGATCAGTGCCCTGACTACTGAGCTAGGGGGCTGATTGAGACACATCCTCTCTCTCCCGTCACAGACTTTGCTAAACGACACCTCCCTCGCCACACTTATGCTTGCCCATTTTTTCTGCTTCTAACATGAACTTTGAGGACAAAATGTTCACTTGCTGCCTAATATATCCCACCCACTAACAGGTGCTGTGATGAAGAGAAATTGCGGGTTATAAAGTCAGAATTCTGAGATATAAACTCGCAATTGTGTGATATAAAGTCAGAATTCTGAGATATAAAGTCGCAATTGTGTGATATAAAGTCAGAATTCTGAGATATAAACTCGCAATTGTGTGATATAAAGTCAGAATTCTGAGATATAAAGTCGCAATTGCGAATTATAAAATCAGAATTCTGAGATATAAAGTCGCAATTGCGTGATATAAAGTCAGAATTCTGAGATATAAAGTCGCAATTACGTGATATAAAGTCAGAATTCTGAGATATAAAGTCGCAATTACGTGATATAAAGTCAGAATTCTGAGATATAAAGTCTCAGAATTAATCGGGACAAGAATCAATGGGCTAACTCCCTGATCAGTGCCCTGACTACTGAACTAGGGAGCTGATTGAGACACAGCCTTAGTTTGAAGTTTTGTGAAACATCTTGCTAGTTCAGATTTGTTTACACTCCGTCATTAGCGCAGTTTTCTTCTACCGAAACATTTGTAAGGGCTGCATTACACTCTAGCGCTACAGCGCCGTAGCGGTCAAATCTCGATATTGCAGGCCCTTACATTAGGTCACATGAAATCAAACGACTACTCAACAACAAAGATATTTGTCTACATTTTTTTATTGTCGACAATGTCGACTAATCGTTTCAGCCCTATTTACATATTGCCTCACATTCACCCATTCACTCACTCATTCATATACCGACGGCGGTGTCAGCCATGCAAGGCACCATCCAGCTCGTCGGGAGCAGCTGGGGTTAGGTGACTTGCTCATGGACACCTCGACACTTGGTCAGGTGGAACCGGGGATTGAACCACCAACCTTCCGGTTTGTAGACAACCTACATGAACCATGGCCGCCCAATAGTCTAGACGGGAAAAAATATAGGCATGGACAACTTTTTCCAGGTCCCTGGCTGGAAGAATTGGTTTCAGTTTGGCTATTGCCCTTAAATAAAAGAAGCAATTACAAACCACCATCTTTATCTGTCGATCAAATATGAGGGATGAGTCAAAAATGACTCCCAAGTTCTTTACTTGATCATGCAGGTACACCTTCCATGGGCCTAAGTTATCGATCAAAAATAAAAACTTCTGTATAAGATATCGGGGCACAACATGACACTGGTTCAGTAGTTTGATGCTACTGTCGGTGGAGATGCTATATGCTATAGGTTGATAACTTAGTATGTGTTTAAATATTTCAGGGAGAATGTTCTTTCAAATCTGTCTGACAAGGCGTTTGACAAACCCATCTGTGAGGCGCTTTTAAATCAGAAGTATTTCAACGGGATCGGGAACTATCTTCGAGCAGAGATTTTGTTCAGGTAACCCAATTTCCAATGTTTTCTATGTTTCTATGATCTCAACTTCTTCACTAAAAAGAATAAAACCATGTTGTCTAGTTGAAAAACCCCCCATTTAATCATAAAACCATTGAAAGGTTTCTCTTTGATGGCCTACTGTCATGTCAATCTAAATCTCATTATGAGGAAAAAGGAACTGGTTGTTTTCCCCACACATCCTTTTCAGATTACAAATCCCCCCATTTGTGAAGGCACGGACAGTTCTAGAGGAAATGGAGCTGAAAGACGAGGATAAAATCAAGATAAAAAGGGAGACTACAGTTTTAGAGGTGAAGAGTCTGACCCTATTGCCAATATTGAGCCTATTGAAATATTAATAGGCACTTTGTTTGGCATAAACCATGTCTTTGTTCTGTCCCATTCAGGCAACAGATACAGCTGGTAATAAGGGGGTGAAGGTTGAGAACCCAGACCTCCTTTCTTTGTGTCACGCTGTTCCCTTGGAGGTGGTGAAATTGGGTGAGTTTACACTGCATCTAACTGTGATATATTAATTTATCAACTGCTGTTTTTCACAACTGTGTATGATGGTACATCACATTCTGAATAACCTCAGATTTGTAGTCGTAGTGTGACATTGCCTTTTTAGCTTCAGAACGGTATTCATACAACTGATTTTTTTTTACTTTGTTTTTATATAATTAGGTGAAAATGGCTATAAACCAGCAAAGGGTGAATATTCTGTGCTACAAGCCTGGATGCAGTGTTACTCTGTGGATGGAATGAGCTCATTAAGTGACCACAATGGACGGACGATTTGGTTCAGAGTATGTAAATCTTTGTAAAATTGTAATTCTAAACCTGGAAACCATTAGGTAACATTTAGAGTAGTGCTAACTAACTAATCGCATACTTTTCTGTAATTAATGAACCTAACATTAAAGGTTTTAATATACTTTTATATTGTAATATTTTCACATTTAATCTCCAAATTAATCTATAAACAACATAAAAAGAGTCAACTATATTTTCAATATTTGTTTAATGGCATCTTTTTATGAAAGAAGGCCAGTATTACAGAGACACCAATACTCCGGGGGTTAATAAAGGCCTTCTGAAGCGAAGTGGCGCACTTGTGTAAGAAAAATATCCATATTTAAAGGTCCCATGGCATGGATTGTTTCCTGAGGTGTACTTGTTATTAGGGCTGGGTATTGACGCAAATTTCACAATTCGATTTCGATTCACAAGCTTTCGATTGGATTTTCGATTCTTTTGGATATGTATCAAGTATAATACATGGAAAATTTTATCAAGGAAAATTAATTTCTGAACTAATGCTGTAAACTATGGGAGTCAGTTGATACTACATTAGCCTAACGTTACTAATATTGAAGGTAAAAATTGATTTGTATACAAACACTTAAATGACACTAAATTATGTTTTTTTTATATAATAATAAAGTTAAAATATTAACTTTACAATTACATAATCAATTCTACTCAAATTAGTTTTTTTAAAGGTCCCGTTCTTCGCGATCCCACTGTTCAAACTTTAGTTAGTGTGTAATGTTGCTGTTAGAGCATAAATAATACCTGTAAAATTATAAAGCTCAAAGTTCAATGCCAAGCGAGATATTTTATTTAACAGAAGTTCCCTTTCAAAGCCTACAGCGAACGGCTGGCTTGGACTACATCCTGGTACTTCCTTCTTTAATTACGTCAGTAGAACAGTAGAACAGACTAACCTCTGCCCACAAGAATATGCAAAAAAGAGGGCGTGGTCTTGTTGCTGTCCCACGTGGAGAAGAGGAAGTATTGCATTTTTTGGCTATTCACCTAGCACTGAACAGTCTCTTTGAACCTTTTCAATCTGGGTTCAGAAGAAGGCATAGTACTGAAACCACTTTAGTTAGGGTCATAAATGATCTTCTTACTGCGGCAGATTCCGGTGCATACAGTATCTTGGTCTTATTAGATCTCAGTGCTGCTTTTGACACTATATGTCACTCTCTTCTGCTTGACAGGCTGGAAAATTGGTTGGGTCTTTCTGGAGCTTTACTCTATTGGTTTCGGTCTTATTTAACCCTCTGGTGCTCTTCGTTTAGGGGTTGCATTGGTTGTCTTCCCGGTCATAAGTGACCGGACACCAAAAAAGTAAACTTCCTCCATCCCAGTAAAACCAATGCAATGTATTTTTCTTCAATAATATTTTTTCTTTTTAATTTTATATTTTGAGATTATTTGATGGTATTTTTTAATATTTATGCAATAATTATGGTCTATTTTTGCCATTGAAAATTATACAACAAATGTTTTTGTTATTTATTATTGCAGTATTTCAGGTTAAAATAGAGACTAGGCCTTCAAAATCACTAGAGGTCTCTATGGAGAGGCTTGATAATTCCCTAGTTCTGTTTTGAACACATTTAATGATTTGTTTTGTTGTTGATGGATTTGAATATATATTTAAAAAATCTCAAAGACTATTTATTATAAAGTTTTATAAGTTTTGCATTCCCATAAATGCAAAAGTTAAAAAAAAAAAAATGTTCTGTTAGAAATATAGATTTTTTTTTCTGTGAATTCGTGTTTTTGCAGATTTCCCATTCATTTCCTATGGTGGTCATTTTTGACCAAAGAGCACAAGTGGGAGTATTTTTTTTACGACCACTTAGCATGCTCGAATCATGCCCTTAATTGTTTTGTGTTAACATACCTAATGCTAGAAAAGTCTAGAAAGGTTCATATCATTCTGATGAAGTAGTGATTTAAAAAAATTCCAAATGTGGTTCATAGGTTCAGTTTTTCATAGGTGAGTGTGTGTGTATAAGTGTGTGTGTGAGTGGATGTGTCAATCTCACACTCTTGATGTTTTAGAGTGTCACCCCTTTACTGCTGTGTACTTTTTTTCAGCATCGTGGCCGATTTGTAGATTGTACACACAAATATTCAGAGAATTGTGTTTTTGACGATTTCCCATTCATTTCCTATGGTCGGTCATTTATGACCGAAGACAATGAACGCTACTTTTTTTTTTTTTTTTTACGACCAATTAGCATGCTCGAATCATGACCCCATTTTTTGTGTGTTTACATACCTAATGCTAGAAAAGTCACCAAGTTTCATATCATTCTGATGAAGCAGTGATTTTTAAAATTTCAAAACAGAAAATTGAATTGAAACAGAATTGACCGAAGAGCACCAGAGGGTTAATGAATCGTGCCCAGTTTGTTAGCCTGGGTAACTACAAATCTGATACCGGGATACAGGGAGTTCCTCAGGGCTCAGTATTGGGTCCTATTTGATTTAACATTTACATGCTTCCGCTTGGGCAGATCATCAGGAAATATGGTCTTGGGTATCACTGCTATGCGGACGATACGCAGATTTACATCACCACTAGTCCTGATGTCCATTGCTCATTAATAGTTTTGCGTAGTTGTCTAGCAGAGATCAGTATCTGGATGCAGAATAATTTCCTGAAGCTGAACTGCTCCAAAACTGAATTGATGCAGATTGGTACAGTGGCGGCTACTCGTAAGGCCGGTTTGATAGTTTGACAGTTTGATAGTTGATTCCAGCACGGTTATCCCCACTTCACAGGTGAGAAATCTTGGTGTCATTTTGATCCACAGTTAACATTTAAAGCACACATAAAACACATCTCTAAATCTGCATTTTTCCATCTGAGAAATATAGCTCGGCTTAGACCTTTTCTCTCTTTTGCAGACACAGAAAGGCGTATACATGCCTTCATTACAACTAGGTTAGATTACAGTAATGCCTTGTTCTATGGCCTTCCAGCTAAATCGTTGCGCAAGCTTCAGAATATACAAAATTCTGCCGCTCGTGTGCTTACTCGTACTTCTCCTCGTGAACGCATTACACCGGTTCTTTCACAATTGCACTGGCTTCCCATAAATGCAAGGATTGATTTTAAAATTCTTATTTTAACATACAAGGCACTTCATGGGACTGCACCTGAGTATCGTTGTGATCTCATCAGTCCTTATACTCCATCACGCTCTCTTCACTCTGCTAACATGAAAGGATGAGCATTGAGTACACAGACAGTCTGCTGATCGTGTGAATGCTGTGATCTCGTCATTGCAGCGCGTTTTCTCACAAAATGCTTTCACCATAACTAACAGCAAACACGATCGACATGAATACAGTAAGAGCTTTGTGCAGCATAACAGCATCATTCATTATAATGGCAGTTTGGGCAAGTGTGCAGATACACTCGCGACGTGTGATTGACAGATCCGAACATTATAAAGAGAGTGTTCTTTGATCGCTAATCTAGTGTCTAATCAAAATTGAAATAACAGATTTGTTTCATGCTACTAACAGAAACGATGTGAAATTGATCGTTTTAGTCACTGGCTTGATTCACTGATGCATTACGCTTAGGGCATCAAGACGGCCAGCGGCGGGACTGACAGTATTAAACGATGTAGAAAGAAAGTCTGAGTGAACTTGAATGATTAGCTACACATCAGAAATCACTGATCACAGATCAGGCATTAATGAACATGGTTAAGGCCAATTTATACTTCTGCGTCGAGTGTACGGCGTACGGCTGTGTGACGCGCACCTCTCCAAAAATTTAACAACACGTCAATTCTACGCGAATCGCAAGCGCCGTGATTGGTCTGCCAGAACCCCTCCCTCAGGTCAATAAATAAATAAATCTGCGATAGGAGTGTGTGTGTCCAGAAATGTGATGATAGTGTCCTCCTTATATCTACTATATAACACAATATTTTGTAGTGCAGAGATTGTTTATGTTTGTGAATAGATACATAGTTGTGTATAGTTTATTTATTTTCTCATTAAAACCAAAGATGTTAATCAGTGATTGTATATCAAGAACAGGGACACATTAGGGTGCATTTCGTTTTTTTGATTTCAACGGAATGAATAGTCTCCGCAACAGCAATCGATTGAAGTGCTCGTTTGTGCATGAGCCAACGATACTGAAAACAGCATCACAAGCACTCGGCATGATTTCAAAAACGCATTCCAGCGCCAGATCGCCTCTTTTGTAACTCTACTAATCAACTAGAGATGCTTAATTTGTATTACATACAATAACTCAAGCTGCAAGAAAAGCCCCTATCTCTCGCCATGACGGATGCTGATACTCTGACAATGTAAACATGCTTCTTCTTCGGCATTTGCCTTGATACTGTGGGTTACCATCAACATGCCCGTGGACACTGCCAACTAGCGGTCTGCATGTGGAATTGCACATTGACGCAGACAACAACGCAGAAGTATAAATGAAAACCAATGCGTAACTTGCGCCGTAGAGGATATGGCGTAGGTCCGACGCAGAAGTATAAATCAGCCTTTACTCACTGTTTGTGGCGGTGCTGTCGAATCCATATTGTAAAGTCTGTTTGTAAAGCCTGTGCTGACATCGGGACTGATAAACTGAATCAATTTTCTCCAAATTCAAATGGGTGGGCAAAACATATAGGGAAAATTCCAGATTGGCTCGTCTGAGCTTTCATTTTCTCAAAGGCAGAGCAAGACACCCAGAACTCGGTTTACACCCATCAAAATTTATAGCCACTTGGGGACCATATACAGGCTAGGGGAACTCATATTCATGTTAAAAAACCTCATAAAATGAAAATGTCATGCCATGGGACCTTTAAAACTTTATAGGCTAAAATAACTAGCTTCCGGCGATCAGCGGAAGTCGAGTTACGGTTCAAAAACCAAATCTGTACTCACACTTACCACTGTGTCATAAACACGGAGGGAGAACAGATTAGTCAGGTGGGTTTAATGGTCGCTACTACAGAATTTATTCGGCAAATGCACTTCCATTTCCCATTATTCCCGTCTCCGGCGTGATGACTCCGATCTTTCGAATATTCCTATCTAATAATTGCCTCATCGACACGGCATCCTCAATAAACCCGTCTCTGAAGTGAAGACTCCGATCTTTCGAATATTCCGATCTAATATGACTTCTGACTTGTAATTTTGCTAGAATCATAATCATACACTGTTTGTTCGTTGGCCAGAGGAGAACTGGCACCCCCGACTGAGCCTGGTTTCTGGTTTATTTTTTCTCCATTATGTCACCTGATGGAGTTTTGGTTCATTGCCACTGTCGCCTTTGGCTTGGCTCGCTCAGTTGGGGACACTAAATAGTCAACGAAATATTAAAATACATTTTCAACTAAATTACTGATCTGCCCACATTGTCACTATGATATGAAAATTGAAATGACCTAGATGACATATAACCGTTTTCTCCAGAGCGGCTGTACAGAGACAGATATCCGCGTCACACACAAGTCCCGGGGGAAATTAGGACATTTCATTCTACCGAACTACCTGCAAGTGCTGAATTACTCATACTGGTCATACACAGCATAATGTTTGAATGAAACTACAACAGCGTGCCACTAGAAGTTATGCAGTTGTCCACATCTGTTGCCATGGTTTCTACGGCAGTAAAACCGGCAGGAAACCGAGGGTAACGCGGATATGACGCCATTGACAGGCTATCGATTTTAACATTTATTAGGCTTTAAAAAAGAAGTGAACTTAAAACAATCTTCACATAAACACATTGTAATAAATGTCACATTTTACCTGCCATTCAATATATCAGGGTTCAGTTTTTTTTCTATTGGCCCAGTCTGACCGGTTCAGAAAATTCTTGTTTGCATTGTTTTTGACCCATGTAACTTTGCATGAAACAGTGCTTTTAAGGGTTTTTTCATCCAAAATACGGAAAAGACTAGATATTTTACTTTATAAAGTGTTTAAATATGGATATTTTTCTTACACAAACCCATCGATTTGCTTCAGAAGGACTTTATTAACCCCCCGGAGCCGTATGGATTACTTTTGAATGGATTACTTTTGTAATGGATGCTGCATTGTGTTAAATATTTATAACGTGTTAACTGAAATGAATAATTGCATGTGTTAACGTGTTCATTTTGACAGAACTAATGTAGAGTTCAATATGTTTGCTTTGTTTTAGGGGGATCCTGGTCCTATGGTGCCCAAAGGTAAAATCAATGTAAACCAGATGATTGACTGTTATTGAATCTTAGTTACTTATAACTAAAAATTATTTTCCATTAGGTGCCAAATCTCGCAAAATAAAGTGGAAAATACAGAAAGATCACGATTATACCGATTCAAAGGTGAAAAGCAAAGCAGTTACCTTTTTTTTTAACACTGGTTTCATGAACAGATACAAGAACATTAAATGTCTGCTTCATTCTAGAAAGCCAAAAGGACACACACCGACAGCACTGCAATAGAAAAGCCTGCCAAGAAAAAGGACGACATAAAGGTAAAGAAAGAAAGTGCAACCTTCAAAGAGCAAAGACAAAGGCAGAAAAAAGACACAAAAAGGGTCAGTACAAAACCTGCAGATGAGAACAATAAGTTGAATAAACAAGGAAAGAGAAACTCAAAAGGTTAGAATCTTACATTCACCATGTGTATGTCTATTTTCAGTTTTAGTATTCAGGCCCTGATTTCACTGCAATTTGTCCTTTTTTAAGTTCCTCCAAGGACTGGAACTAACAAAATCAAAGGCCAACAATTGGAGGAAGGAATTAAAACTGAAAGGAATTCCATCACCTGCAGGAAAAATGCAACAAAAGGTATGAATTCAGTCTTGACCTTTTAATACAGAAGCTGACTGTGCTCAGTGAGTCTTGTGTAACTGAAAAGTCTTTCTCTGGTTCTTTTGTAGCAAAGCCACAGCGGAGAAGCAGTGGCAAAGGAAAAGGCCGTTCCAGATGATGAATCAAATCTGAACTAATTTCAAAACTACTGTAATGGACCACTCAGAGCTTTTATATTCAGTAAAGACGTTATCTATCTATTTTTAACACAAATAAAATTAAATACCTAAAGTATAGTATTTTAATGCTAGTTTAATTGCCCATTTCTTTTCCTAAAATGTTACTTGCAAAGAAAGTTGAGAGGAAATAAAAACAGGAACAAGTAAAACATTGTAAACCTTACATTGAAATTTATTTTTACAAAAAAATTAAGCTCATGTGAAAAACTTCATTCAACCATTTAAAAAAGTGAAAATGTGTATGTGTATCATCAAACGTAAATTTTCAAGCGATAACAGTAAGGATTTAAAGGGATAGTTCACCCAAAAATCTAAATTACCCCATGATTTACTCACCCTCAAGCCATCCTAGGTGTATCCTTCTTTCAGACGAATACAATCGGAGTTATATTAAAAAATGTCCTGATATTTTTCTTACACAAACCCATCGATTTGCTTTAGAAGGACTTTATTAACCCCCTGGAGCCGTATGGATTACTTTTATAATAGGTGGATGCACTTTTTTGGGCTGCCATTATAATGCTTGGAAGAGCCAGGACATTTCTTAATATAACTCCTATTGTATTCGTCTGAAAGAAGGATATACCTAGGATGGCTTGAGGGTGAGTAAATCATGGGGTAATTTTCATTTTTGGGTGAACTTTCCCTTTAAGTACCTGCATCATAACTGATATGGATTGAAATGGTTCACTGTATAATTAAGAGGAGAGATCTGATCTGAAAGGGTTTGAACGATAAGGATATTCCAGAGGCAGTCTTTGACACAGGAATGCTGGGATCAGGACGCTCCAGGAGATCACAACTGTAAATACAGTAAGTTATGAGTTATTGTTCTTGACAATACAACAGCAGAACTTTAGTATTCATTGTGTACTCACTGCCAGGCTTCTTTCACTGTAAGGGAAGTTGACAAAGTCGCCGTCACGCTGCTCCCGTGAGACTCATAGAGGCGAACAAGAAGGGCACTCTCTTTTCTTTCCGCCTGTGAGAATAAAGGAAACCGAGTTTGTGATGACACAGTGGGCAAAATTCTGTTGGAGAAAGGTTACCGTCAGGACATTTCATGAATGGGCACCTGTTTTATGGTGTCCAGGATGACGGCAGGCGAATTTACAGAGAACGCACTCGAGGGTTCAGAAATGACACCATGATAGACACGGAGTGGGAAGTTCAGGTTGTGGGCATACTGGATAACTGAAGCTTCCTGGAAGGGGCCTTTTTAGACACAATGTTTTTATTCATGGCTGTATGGAAATGACTTATAATAGTTTAGATATGAGATGTACCAACCTTTATGTGGCATTAATGCGTAGGTTAAATTATGACGGCCCATATCTGCATTGGCATCTGGTGCTTTTGGAGCCCGCAATCTGTGGAAAAAAACAGTGGTGCTAGCAAAACATCTGAATGACCTGTCTGTACTTGTGTGAGAAAGATAATGCCGTGTTTGTTCATTCTGCATGGGAAGCTTACAGGGACAAGGTCATGATGTTTTCATGGATCGAGTAGCCATATTTGGAGTCGTTAAGAAGAGCCACGCCAAAGCCATGCTCAGACAGATCAGCCCATTTGTGTCCCCACACCTAGTAAATAAACCATAAGTTCATACATTATTACGTAAAGTTCTCCAAAATAACATTACACCACAAGACGTTATAAAGGGGAGAGATGGCAGCTGCTGAGAAACCCATGGGAGATGAAAAAGCAAAATGGGAAGTATCAGCAAAACTTGAAATGGCTCAGGGATTTACTGCAGAGTAAGTACTGAATGGTTAATGGTGGGGGAATCAAAATATTGATTTTGAAGATGTTGAAAATGATAGTTTTGAGATGGGCGAATAAGTTTAGATTCAGCCAGATGCTGAATGTTCTGTGAAATTAGCTCTGAGGACAGTGATGATGCTATAAAACATCTGCTCCAACTGAACCCTTCCAAGCTCCAAAAAGTAACAAAGTATGCTTTATTTTATTCTTCTGTAATTGTTACGCTAATATCAGGAGAGTTTTTATTATCGCGACAGGTAGAGTTCCATCCATGTTAGATATAGATCCGGGTCGCTAAAGACCCGAATATGTAATAACGATTGGCGAAACATTCATGCATTTTAGGGTTAAAGAGCCAGTCATCGTATTGGTGAAGACATGGTCCTTTTGGGTTTGAACATGCAAGTGCATTCATTGGACCAACCAGAAAAAAGCCGTTTTTAGCCTGATTTGAGCTAAAGATTCAAGGTTTACGACATCAACATTGGTGCTTGCACAGGTTACTGAAATGTACACTTGGCTTGATGTGAACTTGGGCATCTTGTAGCCTATGCTCACACAAGTCCATGAGGCCAAGGTGTCCCATTTATAATTTTATGTTTCAATGGCCCTGTTTACACCTGGTATTAAGATGCGATATTGTCGATCGGATCAGTAGACGAGTAGCCTGACGTCATACTCAATTCTAGTCAGAATTTGAGTCTGATACTGCTCCGTTGGGCTGTGATTATGGGGCGTGCTTCAACCGAACCAGGAAAGACCTCAATTGGATAGACCTACAACCAATCAGAACAACGGAGCAACGCATAATGTTAGTTGTCAAATGTCAACAGAACTCAACTGCACTGTATTGCCAAGTCCGCGGGTTGAAGTGACCCCAATTATGTGATATACAGACCCAGGAATGCGAATTTTAGCAGCCGTGCCAAAATAACACATATTTTACCCCCCAAATGCCTTTTTTTCTGGAGAACCCCCCCGGAAAGCTATTGGGCTTGTTTTTGTCTAGTTTTGAGTAGCAATCGGGATTGGGCGGGTTTTGTTGTAAAAACTTGGCAACCCTGTCTGCACGCACGCTGGAATAAGTTACGTTAGAAGAAGAAGATGAGTGTAAACGATCTTTGCCAGTGTTGTAAAAAAATTATTAAAGGATACACAGAGTACTTACCAACACGATCATCATTTCTGAGAGAAATAGTAAAGGTGAATGCATACGAACAAGTTCTCCGTTTAGGATTAGAACAAATTTAACCCAAGCGCCTTTGATGACGTGGATGATTACGTCACTGTTTATCATCTGTCCATCATCGTCTAAAGCCCGCCCTGACAATTTCATTGGTCCGAACGGTTTCTGTTCGGGCATAATTACTTCTCTATGGATCAAGTCCAGACCGAACTGCCCGAGTTAAAATATTGTGGGTGGGGCTAAGTTCGACTGGCATCCAGGCTAGTAGACGAGGGATTCTCATTTACACCTGGTATTTTAATCCGTCTCTTTTGTCCACTTCTGTCCTGATTTCTTAGAGGGGAGTGTCTATGGGCGGGTTAATGTATATGCTTTTTCAGATCTTTCGATCTAATGGACAAAATAAGCTTGCGTATATTTACATATGCGACCTGAAGGCCTGTACATGTGCACTTATCGCCAGCGTTTTTCGTGACTTTTTTCGGCGCGTCTTGAGTGTTCACACCCAAACGATTTTCACTGGCGATGTGCCGAGTGAATGTGCACATTCAGTAGATAGCGCTCCCGGTACACAAGGTGGTGCTGCGGCACTTTACGCTTCTGACACTCGCTTGTCACACAGAAGAAGAGAGACAGTATTTACGTGCTTGCCAAAACCACAGATATATTATGTCTATGGCCAAAACCATTCACACACTTTTTGCTAACTGGCAGGCAGCATTAGCAGCTTATCTTCTTCTTTCTCTATTTACTACTTCTTCGTCGTATCAATGTGTGCTCGGCAAGACTGTTTTGTGCTCGAGCACCACCAAGTCGTGTTTTACTGTAACTTCAGCAGCTCCAGGCACGTGAACAAAAGCGCTGATCTCATTGGTCGGCCAGTTTTTAACGCGCCACGTCAAAATAAAAAAACGAACCCGAGGCGTTTTTTTTTTTTAATGACACTTTTACGCCTGGCGTCTTGCCTGTGCACACTCACATTGGCGCCCTTTGTTTAGTCACGAAGCGTTAAACGTGCGCGAAAATCGTCCCGGTGTGAACAGGCCTTCAGATGATGGAAAAACATACGGAGAGCATCAGCTTTCGTTTCCGCACTGACAGCCTCGAGTCCACACCAAACATTGCGAGTGTGTGTTAGAAATCAGGATTGGTGAGAGAACATTGTGCTTGGTTTGTTTTTAGTCTTCAAACCAAACTTGGGTCTTCAGCTGACAACGTTTAAATCCTGTCTGATTAGCGCACTTCCCGTAATGTTTACGCATTAGGGCAGTAGGCAGAGAGTAGGCGGTCTTTTGTGGCTGTTCAAACACATTCGATCACATGAGCATCTACTACGAAAGCAATCCGGTCAAATGCGTTTTTGACTACCACTGGAAGTGGTCGAAAGTAGACAAGCTCAAAACGTTTTAGACCTCGTTTACAATTGAGTAATCCACTTGTGATCCGATCGACCAAAATGTATCTTAATACCAGGTGTAAATAGGGCCTAAGGGGTGCTCACGAGCAGCTCTTATTAGCCACAATGCTCCCTTCATTGTGCCCTTTTGCCAAGCCTACAAGCAAGGACTTGAGGCTTTTTTGGGGAATCCTTTGGGATGGGAAACAAACTGATGGGAATGGATGGGATGGGAAACACTATTAATCATGTGATTGGGACGGAACAGGAAAAAATATCAGCAGGAGTGGGCAGGACCAGGAATTGTAATAAATACTATGATAACTATGAGACCCAACTTTATATATAAATAAACTATATATTTAAATGTTGAACTCTATTCTAGTTGCCCTGTCTCTTTATGCTCTCCTGTTTGCTTTGGTGTGGCTGGTTAAGTGAATGATGTGCTCCACACCCGTAACAGATGGTGATGGTAATGCCCCAAGTGGTATGCCAATGCCAACCACCAATAATAAAAGAGAAGGCGACGGCTTCCCCATGCAGTTTATAGCTGTGAAAATCAAAATTGTGTCAGATATGAAAGCCACGCTGCAACGACTACTGTGGCAAAATGATACCTCGGTTGTGCTCACCGACATTTCTGGGCGGTCTGAAGTAACCAAACAATTTTTACGAGTTGAGCCATACGCTAGCTGCAAAACATGTAGACACATCATCAAATATCACTCTGACTCAGCCCAAGTGGCCTTCAGCGTCACACATGCAAAGCAGCCTGTTCAAGGCAACTGGCAATTTCTTCATTTATTTACATGAACTGTAATGTGTGCATTGTTTAAGCTGGCTTTCAATTCAATAAAATAAACTACATTTTAGATTTTTATTCAACTAAGGTGTGATGTGATCTGTACTGTATTTTTTACTGTAACTGACAGATTCCAGCCAAAAAAACAGCACGGGAGTGGGAGTCATTTTTCTGGGATTGGGACGGGATGGGATTTTCCCAGTTTTTTTGTGGGATTGAGATCATGGGACTGGATTTTTTTTTTTATGGGAGTGGGATGGGAGAGGTTTGAAAATCCACTCCTGTGTCCTCCTCTATTGAGGATTTTGCGGTAGACTACTACTTGACAATCAACTACTACAACGTCAACAGAATGTGGACTCTTGAGGAGGACTGCATGGATTGAAGGCAGCTTTTAGGATAGGGGAAAGCCATTCAGAAAGATAGGGGCTATACTTCTATGACCTGAAAATAAACCAAGTTTGCAGTACCTCAAAGTAGGGATGCGCAGTATACCGGTACTGGGAAAATACCGGTATGTATTTTATTTCAAACGGTATGATATCAAGATTTTGCTCATTTCGGTATATGCTGCTGTTCCGAAGTTCACCGCTAGGTGGCAGTGCACTACCCAAACTGACACGAAACCGGCAAATGTGGCGCCATAGAGGAACAAAATGAATACAGCAGTTGAATCTCACTCGACTCGCACAAAAGGAGTTAATTGAGAATGAGGAGATACGTCATGAATTAGGCGGAGTTTGAGCCCGTCGCCATTTTGGGATCAGACGCTATCGGTTGCCAGGAGCAACATTGTAAGAGTGACGAGTCTCCAGAGACAGAGGAGGAAAGACGCGGAATTACGAGACAAGTAAAAATAAGAAATGGAGAAGAATGCAGCAAAAGAAAAGGGACCTTACAGGGATAAACTTATTACCAGTGCCAAGAAGAGGTATTTAGAGAAACTGGCTGATATAAAAAACGTCGACCCTTACGAGCTGCCTGCAGCACAATGGAATAGAGATCTAGACTCTTTACCACCGTGCACCTATATAGACATTGTTAATTACTTGGTTTTTGGCATCAGTTACTACACTATGCAAGAATTCAAAAGCCTGAAATCACTGGAAAGCTACGAGACATTCTGCTGCGGCTGGGTGCACGACTTGGTCATCTACAAGCCCCCAAACTGTGAAAAAAACGTTGTACTGGCAAAGGTAAGTTGCGTTGCTTCACGTTTTGTCAAGTAAAATCACCTTTATTTATATGAAAATGCAGAGAACACACCCTGATCGAATCAGAAATGCAGTCGAAAGTAATGTCCTTTCGTTTGATAGCAGCCACCCAATACATCCGACGTCTCCTTGTAACATCGGAGACATGCTCTCCTTCGTGCCTTTTCCATGTAGGAAAACGAAAAAACTGTAACACGCTGTTCTTATGGTTCCCGCGCCAAACGTGTGAGGCACTGGAGCAAGCTATTACAACACAGTGTTTCCCAGGCATTCTAAAATAGCGCAAGAACAACCTCTGCTACCAACACAATGAACGAATGTTTTGGCGCGTTCACTCTCCCAAAATGGCGGATAGGGGCGGGGCTCTGTGTCGTGACGACATCTCATTCTCAATAAAGAGAGAAGTAGAAGTGAAATTTGGAATTGCTTTGCTTATAAAACTGCTGAAGAACCATCAAACCTTGCCAAGCATCTGCCACTTGCCCATCCTGTCTTGTACAAGACATTAAGAGATTGACAGGTGAGTGCATAAATCAAACGAACTAATTTAGACATATTTAGATCTTTTAAAGATCAACGCACATACATAAGATCGTATCGTTTAAATATAATGAAATCTCCAGCGTTCGTTTCAACCAATGACGTTTAGATTTCATAATATTTGCACGCATACTATTGCACTATATTCACGTAAGACATAACCAACTGTGTTTTTGTGACTACTCACTAAAGATGAACATTTTTGACAGAAGTTTGTGTGTATTTGACTAAGGAAAAACAACTTAATTTGGAATGTGCGACGCTCTTTAGGCTTGTGTGTATGTTGTTGGTATGAACGCCAAGAAAGCTCTCTCTTAGCTCTCATCCCATGTATGACGGAATGCTATAAAATCGCTCGCATGTTCAAATTGGCGAGATTTAAAAAGACGTGGGCAGTGATTTCCGTCAGCTGTCCCGAAACGAAAGCTTAAATTTTGAATCGAAGCGCGCAGATTGCTTTTATAGTGCATGTGTGATGTCGGTTGAAGCTAGAAGCAATTTGCTCATTTTGAGAGCTAGAGAAGGGTGTATTGCTGAAATTACTTTGCACAAGAAAGTTTCCAAATGACTGATTTGATAATCTTTGTTGATTAATTTAATAATAAACATTTGCGTTAATGTCCCGCTTTATAAACCTCAAACCTGTGAGAGTGAGTAAAATTATGCGCAATACCCGCAACAAAATTCAGACCCTGTATGGTATCGATTTAATATTGGTACTTCGGTATTAGATTGTGGTACCGTACCGAAGCCAAAATTGTGGTATCGAGCCATCCCTACCTCAAAGCGAGCCCAGTCCCAGGAGGTGTTTCTATGAGTGGGCCTCTGCAAGTGTCCGAATTGGATCTCGTAGGTGGCGTTTGGGCTGCGCACCTGCACGGGGAATTCCACCTTCAGAAACTTATGTGCCTCTTCCCAGTCCACCTGGAAACAAGATATCCATTATGCTTCACAGAGTTTCTTGAGCAGCTGGGTGATGATTAAATATCAAGCATGACTGTGATTCATCATCCCTCACCTGTGTGTTGAATTTAATATACGGGCAGCAAGCATCCAGAATGATCTCCTGTCTTATAGTGCTGTTTCCGCTGATCCTTAGTGAAAATGAGACGCTGCCCTGAAGCCCCCCAGGTCTCATTACTTTGGCAGGCTCAACAAGCTCAATTACAGGCTTCCTAGGAAAGCAGACTTATTGCCATCAAGATTATAACATTAAAGCCCTGTTTCCACCGAAATTACCCGGAACGATTTGTACCAGGAACTTTTTCCCCCCCAGACCTGCTGCTGTCTGCGTTTCCACTGCGGTCTAAAGTACCGTGAAGATTAGGCAAATTAGTCCGGTGATGTAGGACTGCGCGCGGCTGCTCCTCCCAGTCAGCGACGGACAGGAATCATTTTTGTGCGATACTGTCTGCAACAATAACAAGTGTGAAGGAGATTCAAGCAGCGCTGCTTTTGCTAGTTATGTATTGGTTTACTAAAGATGTAATTAACAAAACGGCGGAAAAGAGACGAGCACTGATACTAAAGCGTATTCTGAAAGCTTGTAAAGCTAGATTTAAAATAATACAACATATGTTATTATCAGCCATTACGGACATTGACCATGCGATTGCTGAGACAACGCGCGCCATCGGACAGAAAGAGATATTTGCTGAACGCAGAACGAACCTCGCAAGACTTTTAAAAATGCCGCTTGAAATAAAATGCTGCGTGAGCTCAACCGATCAGCATGTTCAGCGCCCACGTCCCACACCCGAAAGTTCCTGAACCTAGAAAAAGTACTACCTCGCGAGCAGGGCCGTTTTAGAGGGGGGAAATATTTACCCAGAACTTCATTTAGACCCCGGTTCCTGCGGTCGAAACTAGGGCTGTCAACGAATATTCTAAATTCGAATATATATTCGAATAGTTTTTAAAAAACGAATTTCGAAGGGGAAAATTAATATTCGAATTAAAAAAAAAAGTGAAAAAAAACGCCCGCGATAGTAGAGGCGTGGCTGTCTGCTTTGCGATTGGGAGCGCTAGCGGCCTGAAGCCTTGTTTTATACTTTCGCCTGGCTCCGCAGCGCGAGCCTTTACTGTCTATGGCGCGAGCCCCCGCTGACTGTGCACGCTCCTCCCCAAACGGACGAGGCGTTTAGTTTATACTTGACCATTGTGCTATTCTTTGAAGCGACAGAGGGCGACTCAGAGTAATTGTTCTATAAACCATCAGGAAAAAGCGTAGAGAATATTTATTTTAGTACACTTCACCGAAAACCACACTACAAAAGAATCATGTAAAACAGATCAAAGTAAACCTTGATATTACTTGTGACATGAGAACAAAATGTATGTAGAAATGTAATGTTAACTTGTACAACTAAATTTATGATCTCTTAAATGTTTCCTAATTTCACTAAACACTTTCGTGAGTTTTCACTTTGTTTCGTGAACTTTTCTTTATTAAACGAGCTTGTTTATGCTTTTGTAGGCTCATTTTGTAAATATAAGCAACTAATTTGTATATGCAAACTGGACCACCCTTACTTTGCATCGCCCGCCACAAGCTCTTTGTCTTCAACACGACAAGAGGCCGTAACGGAGAAATTAATTTCGTTCATTTGTAAGGACATGAGAGCGATCAGTGTGGTGGATGGGGCAGGCTTCAGGGAGTTCTGTCGAGCAGTGGAGCCGAGGTACCATAACCCTAACATTACTAAAGTGTAGGCTACTGTACTGACTGAAGAGATATTGCATGAATAAAGGATAAATGCACTGCTTCCACTGGTTTGATTATTTACCGTTTCATGACAAGGAAAAGTTCCATGTTTACCACAGCACAGCTCGCTCGGAGCGTTCAATATGCTGTAAAACTTCAATTAATATTTGTTTCAATCACTGAATAAAGCCTGCTATATTTGGGACAAGAGTCGCGACCTTAAATTGCTTGCACAAAACTCTTGATCAGCTCTCAAAATGTGTTTGTTCATTTAAACCATTATGCGCAGAGAGCGTGAGGGTGAGGGCGAGAGAGTGTGAGGTCTGCGGTCTTGGCCATTAGTTGATTTACTTGTTTGTGTGTAGGTAATACGTTGTCAAATATGTTTAAACTTAAATAGACTACCTATACAAGTAGTTATGTCTCTTTGTATTCATTTGTCCTGTTATTGACGTAATGCGCATCATTGACAAAATGCGCAACCAGATGTTCGAATATTCGTTTTTTTTTTAGAGGGAATATTCGAACGTCATTTTTGAGCAATTTTGACAGCCCTAGTCGAAACACACCGAGTACCACCCCAAAGTTCCTAGTTCCTGGGGAAAGTTCCTGCGGTGGAAACGCGGCTTAATTTGGGTTCACACTAAGTTCAAAGCTGGGCTCATGTTTGCATCAGAATCCAATCCCTCACCTTGTCTGAAGGTGGTAGTCCATCACATCCCAAGCATCCCAATACAGAGGCACATCATCGAACAAGGCAAACTGGTTCCCAAAGCAGCCCTCAGAAATGGTTTCCCTGAAGTCATAACACAGTTGCTTACAGTAAGTTCTATAAACAACCCTACAAGATTGTGCACTCTGCTTGAAGGCCAACATGATGACTCGCCTGTTTGTTTGGACTAAATGCAGTGACATCAATCGACCCATTTGGTCAATCATGGCCTTCAAAAGGCCATTCTCCATCATAATGGTCCCATCGACCTGTATCACAAAGAGCACCCATTGAATGGCGGAAATGTGTGGGATGAAGGAAAATGTCCAAGTGAATTAAGTACCATCTTTGTGACAGAGACAGAATCCGTAGGCTCGGCCATCTCGGTGACTTGAGCTACGCCCACGCTAGGTACTCTCACCAAGGCTGTGGAAACAGGTGGAAACTATAATAGGGGTTCAATGAGCCTTACTGTTCTTTAATAAAATCTTACCTTGTCATTAGACATTAGAGGTTTACCCAAAAAAGGTCATCTGAACAATGTTAGGTTTTGTCTGTGGGAAGTACCTAAACTTGTTTGAGTGCCCTCCCCTGGCAGCGATACAACTTCAGTTCTTTCCCAGGGTAAGGTGTTCAGCACAGCTGTGCTCGATCCTACTCCATTGTCAGGAGAGGATCCCAGTGACTCACAAGCAGCAAGAAGTAGTCTAGACCCTGTGGTGCGCATCTCTGAAAACAAAGTTAATTAGATCATCAGATGCTACAGTCCATTAGACATACAACAAACACAGGAAATGGAGGCAGTCTTATTAGTCATCATGATGGCATCACTTCTTATGTTTGCTTTGTAATACTTTGACGTTAACTGTGTTAACAGGTTGTAGTTTTTTGTTATTGTTTACTTATCCTCCTGGTGTTCCAAAACTTAACATGATCGGAGGTTAGGCAATTGTGCCAGACAGTTCTGGGAGGTAATTATATCAACATACACTCACCTAAAGGATTATTAGGAACACCTGTTCAATTTCTCATTAATGCAATTATCTAATCAACCAATCACATGGCAGTTGCTTCAATGCATTTAGTGGTGTGGTCCTGGTCAAGACAATCTCCTGAACTCCAAACTGAATGTCAGAATGGGAAAGAAAGGTGATTTAAGCAATTTTGAGCGTGGCATGGTTGTTGGTGCCAGACAGGCCAGTCTGAGTATTTCACAATCTGCTCAGTTACTGGGATTTTCACGCACAACCATTTCTAGGGTTTCTAAAGAATGATGTGAAAAGGGAAAAACATCCAGTATGCAGCAGTCCTGTGGGCGAAATGCCTTGTTGATGCTAGAGGTCAGAGAAGAATGGGCCGACTGATTCAAGCTGATAGAAGAGCAACTTTGACTAAAATAACCACTCATTACAACCGAGGTATGCAGCAAAGCATTTGTGAAGCCACAACACGCACAACCTTGAGGCGGATGGGCTACAACAGCAGAAGACCCCACCGGGTACCACTCATCTCCACTACAAATAGGAAAAAGAGGCTACAATTTGCACGAGCTCACCAAAATTGGACAGTTGAAGACTGGAAAAATTTTGCCTGGTCTGATGAGTCTCGATTTCTGTTGAGACATTCAGATGGTAGAGTCAGAATTTGGCGTAAACAGAATGAGAACATGGATCCATCATGCCTTGTTACCACTGTGCAGGCTGGTGGTGGTGGTGTAATGGTGTGGGGGATGTTTTCTTGGCACACTTTAGGCCCCTTAGTGCCAATTGGGCATCATTTAAATGCCACAGCCTACCTGAGCATTGTTTCTGAACATGTCCATCCCTTTATGACCACCATGTACCCATCCTCTGATGGCTACTTCCAGCAGGATAATGCACCATGTCACAAAGCTTGAATAATTTCAAATTGGTTTCTTGAACATGACAATGAGTTCACTGTACTAAAATGGCCCCCACAGTCACCAGATCTCAACCCAATAGAGCATCTTTGGGATGTGGTGGAACGGGAGCTTCGTGCCCTGGATGTGCATCTCACAAATCTCCATCAACTGCAAGATGCTATCCTATCAATATGGGCCAACATTTCTAAAGAATGCTTTCAGCACCTTGTCGAATCAATGCCACGTAGAATCAAGGCAGTTCTGGAGGCAAAAGGGGGTCAAATACAGTATTAATATGGTGTTCCTAATAATCCTTTAGGTGAGTGTATGTTGATGACAGGCTTTGGCTCAGGCATTTCAGGATGACTAAAACAATATTTTGAGATGATGTGCAATGGGATTGGTCTGCTGGCGAGTCCAGTTATCCATTCAAAGCTCTCAAATCTTGTTGAAGTACTCAAATATGTTGTGTGAGGACATGCACTAGTTTTGATGTCCGAGATGCCACTGGTTCTCACAGGTCTCGTAACCACAGGCACTGCCTAAAGTTTGAATATGCAGAAGTCTGAATGAGATTTGAGCACTATGCCGAAGGTCACACATTTCAGATTATGACCTAAATTTCTAAATTATTCCCACACAAAGCCATCATATAAATCATCGTTCCTCCCTCGCATCCTGTAACAAATACTCCCCTTGCGGGTCAAAATTACTTATATAATTTAATTTTAATATTTTTTTAATGCAATTTTTTGGAGATTTTTTTTATTTAATTTACCTTTAAATTACTAGATTTGATCAATAATAATTTAAAGCACATTCTTTACATTTTTTCAACTTAAAATAACTACAACTCTCAAATACATGCAATAACCAGCTGAAATCAGCTCAAAATATTGAGAGACAACTCAGTTTGGGTGTCTCTGCCGACCTCTCTGGAAGAAAAAATAATATAACATATAGCCTTACAGCTCTATATGGAGCAAATGAGCTGTTCCGCTGGGTCCTAAAGTCAGTTCTCGAGTTTATCTCTTCAGAATGCATTCAGACATTATAAAATAATTTTTTGGTAAAGTTTTAGCATTTTTTGTTTTAATTGAGCATTTTTTAGGGTTTCATATGAATACTGAAGCATTCCTCGTATTCCATTCATTCGTAAGGTTTTTTTTTGTGTATTTGTGATTCAAGAGGTCTTGGACCACTCCAATTTTCCAATTTCAGGTCAAAATGACCCGAGGGAAGGATGAAGTTAAGAAGACTTAGAAAACAGAGCATGAATTGTAAAGACTACTTTTTTTGGTACTTTTTTTTAAAACAACTAGTTCACTTTAATTGACCGTTCGCTAAGACCCGCCCCCTTTAGTTACTGTTGCTATGTCCGACAAGCCGCGCTCTCACACCACACGTTCTCACGCATTGTAAAACACATCGCATTGCAAAGAGGATACTGACAACGCACTGACAGACAGGACAGAGCAGGTTACTTTTAATATGAAACAAAGACTCAATTCTAAAATTGTCATTTTTAAATAAATAAACAATAAATACCGTTTTGTGGCTCTTTAATGTGTGGTGACAGGTCGCTGAAGCGCCTCAGTTAAAGCTGCTTGTGAACCGATAATCTTTTCCATTTAGTTAATTTATAGTATCAAATAAACATGAATGAACTTCAGAAGGAATGTTGTTTCAACCGCGGAAAGACATCAGTACACACCGTTTTTCAAGTTCAAGTCCACCAACGTTAATCTACAAACTCTCTTGAATGCTTTGTCGGAAACATTCTCAGCCAAAAATGGCGGATTCGACGAATGGCGGATTATGATTGGTCAGATCACCTGTCAATCAAACTCCCGGCGAAGGGTGAATTGTATGGAAGATAATTTATATTGTGTTCCACTGAAAAAAATATTACGGAGTTAGAACAACACGAGGTTGAGTAAAGGATGCCAGAATTATCGAGGCCTTTACCATTACTAATTGTAGTATTAAAACCCCAACTTTAGAACAAAATATGTAGACCGTGGTAAAGACAGATGGTTTACCGTCATAGTACTGTAAAGCATCCTCAACAACCATCTCAATACAGCTGCCAGGAATCACATCATGGAACTGATTGAGCAGAAGCAATCTAAAATAAAAGACATGCAGAGAGCCACTTGAGATTTCAGCTACACTCTTATCATCAGGATATTTGATACCCGAGTACTTGCCTCCACAGTTCTTGAAGTTTGCATGCTGGATATTTGAAGCCATCTCTTTTACACAAGGCCAGGCAGCTAGCCACCTCAACGTCATGAAGCAGAACTTCACATTGGCGGTTTCCCAATTTTATCTACAGAAAAAAGACAAATGAAAGGGTAAACATTAAATTATAATACTTCAATTTACACAATCTAACAAAAAGCTTCCCATCCAAGTTCACTCAGAACATCGATAAAAACCAAGCTGGTCAAATAGACATAGACATAGTATTGATGTAGGAACAATGGGCATATTAAAGGATTAGTTCAGAAATAAAATGTCCTGATAATTTACTCACCCCCATGTCTTTCTTCAGTCGAAACATTTTTTTTTGTTGAGGAAAACATTCCAGGATTTTTCTCCATATAGTGGACTCCAACGGCAACCAACCAATTTTCCTTGCAGCTTCAAAGAGCTCTACATTATCCCAGCAGAGGAATAAGGGTATTATCTAGCGAAACTGTCCATTTTCTAAAAAATATAAAAATGTATATACTTTTTAACCACAAGGGCTTGTCTTGCACTGCTCTGAGCGACGTAATCACGTTGGTCACAGGACGTAGGTGGAAGTTCTGACCCAGTGCCGAAAAACTCCAACTTCAAAGTAGTCCAACATCAGGGTTTTACCTTCTTTTTTTTTGTAAATGGCATTTTATTTAGTCTTTGCACGTTTGCTTTGTTAACACTGGGTCGGTACTTCCACCTACGTCACTGGTAACCTTTTCAATGTGATTACGCAATGCATGGTGCGTTGCAGAGCAGTGCAAGACAAGCCTTTGTGGTCAAAAAGTATATACATTTTTTTTAAGAAAATGACCAATCATTTCGATAGATAAGACCCTTATTCCTCGGCTGGGATCATGTAGAGCTCTTTGAAGCTGAAATTAAACTGTAATTTGGACCTTCAACCCGTTGGTTGCAATTGAAGTCCACTTTATGGAGAAAAATCCTGGAATGTTTTTGTGGCAAGCAGGACAAGGCCAAGGGACCGTGAGAGATTGGAACTCTCACGGTCCCTCTGCCTTGCCAGTTTTCCTCAAAAGACTTAATTTCTTTTCGATTGAATAAAGAAAGACATTAACATCTTGGATGACATGGGGGTGAGTAAAATATCAGGAAATTTGAATTCTGAAGTGAACTAATCCTTTAACAAATGACCACTCCCTTTATATAATCAAACCCCATAAGCAAGTATTCAGCAGATGTGCTGTAATGTTGTGAACTACGCCAGTGTGGGGGTCAGCCAATAACTGAATTCATTTACACCAAGTCTTAAAGGTACAGTAACCAAAATCAGCCAGAAAATGAGCAAGTAAAACAAAATAGTTTTAATGCAGTCTTGACCATCCAAAAAAAGTGTATTATATACCTATTTATCAAGTCATACACTGTAGAATGAAAATGAATTACTATTTTGGGGTTTGGGAGACGGACACACCTTTGCTTGTGTGGTGTAAGTGCCATTATGAAGCTCAAGGAAGAGTTCGCCAACCCAAGTGCACAGAAGGGAGGAGTCTGATTCCAGCTGAGAGAACAGGACATCAGGACTTGACATCTGAACCCTGGATCACATCACATTCATTAAATCCCAATCATACAACTCATTCTGGTAAGTTAATAACTTCATGAATGTGTCACAGGGTAAGTGCATTATAATGTAAATATTTTTATATTCTCATAAAAAAACAGGAAATGGGTGTTTTTGTGTTACACCCTCAGTCAGATGAAAAGGAAACTGACTTTGGCAGACAATCAGTGTCCCTGACTCGTTGTAAGCGGTCAAGCATTAGCTGTGTGGGGCCACCGCCACCGTCTCCAAAACCAAAAAGGGCCGCACTGTGATTGGCACGCCCCTTGTCTTTGTTGTTCTTCACCGTATTAATCAGCTGTGTTGAGTCAAAGGAAGAAGAAATGAGCTGACCGTCACTAGAGGGAGCTCGCAAATTATACGCAATATGATGAAAAACTTACATCTTCCACTTTACCCTTCATCTCATAGGAGTTACCCGGAGGAAAATGAGTGAGAACCGGTGTCCCATCAATACCTTCCCAAAAGAACGTGTTATGCTGGCGGAAAGAGGAATCATGTGATTTTGAACATCACAAACAACCATAATAAGGGGTTTTCATACGTGCAGATGTGGCAGGCACGCACCGGAAATGTGTTAACAAGGTTCCAGCTCAGCTTCTGAGTGAGGAAACGAGAGATTCCACATCCTTTCATGATCTGAGGCAGCTGTGCAGAGTAGCCAAATGTGTCTGGCAGCCAGAACTGTGTGAGATACAGCAGACAGTTCATTAGTACAGGTAGTGTGTGGGGGTTTTCAATAACAGTGACTAGCATACTGTAGTTTGAAGCTTGTTTGAAAAAAAAGAAGTGTATTTTACACTCATCAAGCCTGCATTTATTTGATCAAAATACAGAAGAAAAAAAACAGTAATGTGAAATATTACAGTTTAAAATAATGGTTTTCTATTTTAATATACTTTCAAATATAATTCATTTTCAGCATTGTTACTTCAGTCATCATCAGGGTCACATGTTCCTTCAGATTAATATGCTGATTTATTATTAATGTTGGAAAAACATTTTTGAATCTGTGATATTTTTCAGGATTAATTAATGAATAAAAAGTTACAAAGAACAGCATTTATTCAAGATAGAAATATTTTCTAACAATATAAATATTTACTATCAATATATTTATATTTTAAATAAATGCTTTTTTGGAAAAAGGTATCACAATAAATCATAAGAATAAGGATCATGTGACACTGAACTAATGACACTGAGTAGTGATGCTGAAAATTCAGCTTTGCGTCACAGAAATAAATTATATTTTAAAGCATATTAAAATAGAACCATCATTTTAAATTGTAATAATATTTCACAATATTACAGTTCTTCCCCTGTATTTTTGATCAAATAAATGCAGGCTTAATGAGAATAAGAGACTTCTTTCAAAAATATTAAAAAGAGTAATGTTTACAAACTTTTGACCGGTATATATTCATAATCAAACTACAGTTCTTTTTTTTACGGATTACATGATTACAAATTCACACAATGGCAGTAAATTATATTGTCTGCATGTAATGTTTCAAGTCCTCATGAAATCGATCTTATTTACTTTGTTAGCACACATTACAGGTCTTAAGGTGAGAACATTAAGCCGTGCAAGTTAATACACAGAAAAAAAAAAAAGAGTTTGCCGTGGTAATTTTTAATCAAAATCTGAAAAGTAACTTCCGGTCTGGAATGACACTTCCTTCTTCCTTTCAGGCTATTTTTGTTTTAATTTCTCTCCACATGTGAAAAATCCTCAGTTTGTATGCGGCACCATCATCAATGCAGAACAGGACATGAGGCTGTTATTTTCATTGTTCGTTCAATACCGTGAGATGACATCATGGTGTTTTTTTCTTTCCGATGATGGCAGTTTGACGGCTTGGGTTTGAATATCCTTAACCGCTCCCCTCCAACCGTTAGTCTGCTATGAGCGAGAGATGGAGAGGAGGAGCGCTGAAGTAAAACCCTGCCCTCTCTTCAATATTCCGTTTCACTTGGATTTGAAATAAAATCGGTTGCAACTTCCGTTTCACTGGGACTTTAAGAAAGTACTTGTCTTAACGGCCTCCCACATTGATGCTCGCGTCTGGTATCCACCTTTTTCCTATTCCCATTAGAAGAAAAAGAAAATTCACAATATGGGACCTTTAAGAAAAGTAATTTCTCTCGGCGGCCATCTTTGAAAAGCCTCTCAGGCATGCAAGTGCAGCTCCTGTCTCTTTGAATGTGGGAAACATCAAATTCTCCATAACTGTTGTTTCTATAGCAACCGTAGCAGCAGCTCCAGTGACTTTACTAATCAACGATTGGATCTTTCATTTAGAAGGCGGGGCTTAGTCGCCATATTGGGCGTTGCACTTTCTTCCATTCATGAATAATCAGAGTGCACCGTCTTCCTATATATATAACGTCTTTGGTTACATTCAAGCTATTTTAAGGCATGGATAATTTTTTCACAGGACAAAAAAAAAAAAAACGTTTAAAATGTCATTTTAGTGATCAAAATTAGTTTTTAGGAATACAATGATTGACTACAGGGGGATTTTAATCAAAAATGTTCAGTAACTGGAATAATGAGTGATAATATTTCAAAGTGATTTTCTGTTATTTGGACATACAATAAATATTACATTTACCTGATTTAGAAACATTCCAATAAACACTGCAAATAGGGATTAGAAGTGAAAAGAATCCGGAATACAAAGAAGAAGAAATAATAATAATCAGGAGGAAAAGTATGCAGCGACTAAAAGAGCTTTAGCTATTGATATTCGTGTTATTTCATGTCACATTCAAATACGTTACGTTAATCTCCTGATGTCTGTTAATAGAACATGAAGGACATTTTTTCAGCTCATGCAGTCAAACTGACGGATAATGATTATTTCTAGCGCAACCTTATGAGTTGAAATGATTTGTTTGATTTGAGTGGAAATTCCCCAAAACAGAAGTGCCTCCCATAATCTAAAAACACAGTGGGCTCGTTAGGAAAAAAGGTGGATAGATGGGTATCAGCCGTTAAACAACTGAGCGCCAGTGGGCGGGGCTTATGGTGTGACTATTCATAGGTTTGCAGCTTGGTAAAATAAATGCTTCGTTTATAATAAAGGTGTTTTAAGCTATGAAAAACGCAGGATGTTTTAAAGGTACAAAGGTTTCTAATGGCATGGCCACTTTAAAAGTTCATTTCTTGTCATTGTACTCAGTTTCTTTTCATCTCAAGGTTGTGACAGATATACAGCCTCATGTGCTCTCCTTTCAGGCTCTCATGGCCTCCTCGGCCTTGGTGGAGAGAAGATAGGCACTGTATTTCTTTCTTAATCTGTTCTTTGCCAGTAAAATTCCGAGATGTTAAGAAATGTTTGACTGCATGCACCTGCATCAACACTGATAATGACCTAAATGAACCATATTGTGTCATGGGGAGTGAATGTACCCCCTTTTTATTTTAGACAAACACAAGTACCTCTTTACAGTAATGTCCAAATTCATCCTTGAAGAAGTTCTGGCCGTGTAGAAAATGTCTGACCATGGACTCCCCAGATGGTAAGTTGCCATCCTGATACAAAAGAAACAGACCAGATAAGCCCGTTTAAAATTTTAACTAGTTTTAAACAGAATGTGGTGAAGAAATGCGCACAAAAATAAGTGTCCTACCATCTCTACCCACGTGCCTCCGACTGGAATAAATTGTCCTTTCTGCACAAAGCGTTTGATCTCTGAGAACAGGCCCGGATACCAGCTCTTCACCCACTGGAACTGTTGTGCCTGCACAAACACATCTGTTTTCCTTTCATTTCATTGACATATATTGCTTTGCTAATTAGATTTTTTTATCCCTTAACCCAACAATAATTAAAAAAAAATATTTTGCTTTAATTATCCCAACATTTAGTATGTTTACTAAGCATCTTCCATTGGCTGATGGCCACAGTGAAGGCAAAAACTTACTTGGGAGCACGTAAAGACAAACTCTGGGTTCTTCTCCATCAGTCTGATCACAGTGACCCAGCTTCTAGCACACTTCCTGATGGTCTCTTCATATGGCCACAACCAAGCTGAGGACGGCATTGAACACATTCAACAAGATCTAACATTTCCTACTGTGTGTACACTACCATTTAAAGGGGTCATGAATTGAGAAATCAACTTTCCCTTGAGCTTTTGGTCACGGTAATATAAGAATATCCTGTAAGTTTCAGAGCTGAAAACTTCCTTGTTAGTCAAAGAAAAGCTTTTATTGACACCAGGCCCAGCAAACGATCGATCTCAGAATGTGCCCGGCTATGACGTGAGAGTGTAGTGAAGCACCGCCTCAACAGAAGAAGAACAACACCTGATTCTGTAGCCCCGCCCACCGACTTGTGCCACTAACATGACAGCTAAGAGCAGCATAGAGCTAAACAGCATCGAATTTCTAAGCAGTAAACATACCACATAAACTTTTCGGATTTGGATTTTTAAGCATTCGGATTCCAATATTATGAATGCATGGATGAACTTTATTTTTAATGAATATCCAGCTCACGTGGGGAAGACATTGCACATATGTTCATTTCACCACGGATTCGTTTGTAAACGAGACTGGATTTGCAGGTAGGCTGAGATTACATGAACGAATTAAAGGTCCCGTTCTTCGTGTCTTTTTGAAGCTTTGATTGTGTTTACGGTGTGCAATATAACATGTGTTCATGTTTCGCGTGTAAAAAAAAAACAGTATTTTTAACACAATTTACTTATCTGTATACCGCTGTTTTCACTGTCCTGAAAACGGCTGATGACTTCCTTTATTCTATGAAGTCCCTCCTTCAGAAATACGTAACGAGTTCGGATTGTGCCAGCGGTTCCCGTGTTGTGATTTGACAGCAGCTTGGCGAACGTAGCACGGTCCTGTGTTGTGATTCGACAGCAGCTTAGCGCACATGGAAAAGTCACGCCTCTTAACGGAAGATATATGCGCGCTTAATGATCTCTACAGCGTCCCTGGGAAAGCCAAACAAAGGTGATTTGACTCCGGGATGAAAATAACAGCGTCTCGACGACATGGCGACAAACACAGTCAAACGCAACACTTCCTTTTCTCCACGCGACACGTCCTCTTCTCCACGTGGGACAGCAACAAGACCACGCCCCCTTTTTGCACGTAGTCTTGTGGGCGGAGGTTAGTCTGTTCTACTGTTCTACTGACGTCATTTATGTAGGAAGTACCAGGATGTACTATTGAATCATTTCTTATTAATATCAATGTTGAAAACAGTTACTATATTTGTGGATGTCATGATCATTTTTTTTTTAATGTAAAATAGACTTTTACATTTTTGTAACAATGTAAAAGTCTATAATCTCAGTTTTGAATAATGTGATCCAAACTCTTAAACGTTAAGGCCCCGATATACTCACGGCGAAGTTCTGTCCGTTCTCCGTTTAGAGGTAAAACAACGTTTGAAATACGTGACTAGCGATATACTGTTAGCTAACATCCGACGCCGCCCACACTACTGAAAGCGACATTTAGATGAATATGTAAATATGTGGTGCACGCTTTCCTCTCAGTAACAAAATAAACACCCAACAAAATTTTGAAAACGGTAAGCCTCCGAGCAAACCTACCCATTACGTAATCGCTACGGACCAATGGAGAAGGTATTTAGCAGCTGGAGCAAACTTTTCCGGAAAGTCGTTTAAAACTCAAATCTGTGGTTTATTAATAAAGAGAGCGCCTTTTTGAAAATTTGATTCTGCCGTTTTCGGAGTTGTGTGCTCCAGTGGATCAGCGGCACTTAGCGCTCATTAACCCCACCGAGAGGCGCCTTTCCTCGGCCAGTCCTTCTGCCGTCTGCCGCTGGCTCTGATGTCTCTGTAGTGGTTAAACATAAGATATGATTTGTCTTGTCTTGTGTAGATCTAACAGCTGATCTTTGCTCTCATTAATCTATAATTTGTTCCCTGACAGATCGTTTTGTCTGAGGGCAAAGTGAAGTTTCATAACTTTATATTTGGAAGCTATAAAACTTTACTATTGTAGTCTCCTAGCGCTGACTTTGTTTGACTGAATTGCTTTATTTATTGTATAGCTTCTTATACCTTTTACTTATACTTTTATAATGGCTATTGATCACACATAAACTGACATTTAACAAAAAGAGACTGGGTTGTTTTTTATGTCATATCTCATTTTATTACAGTGATAATCATAGCCTATATATGCACACATATTAATTTATTTTTATTTTTATGTAAACGAAAAGAGGCCAGGTTTTTTTTATATTTCGTTTTGTTATATACATGCATTGAAGATAATATTGCCTGCACTACATTTGTGTGGCTATAATATGTTTCATATTTAAAATATCATTTTTTTTATTTTTATTGTAGCCTAAAATATACAAATATATACTGAGTGATACTGTCAAGAACGCTGCTTGTCCATTAGCAGAGTAGGCGGACCAGTGTCCTCCCGTCCTCTGGAGCTCATTCTCCGGAGTCAAACTTGGTCACGGACGCAAGTCAGAAGTTCACGTACGAAATATGTCATAAAACACCACTGCCTCATTTCATTAAAAAAAAAAAACTTACCCATATTAGCCACACAAATGTGGTTCAGGCAACGCGTAACTAGGCCTACATTGATTATCTTATATATTTATAATAAAACGAAGTATAAAACACCCTGCCTCTTTTCGTTTACATTTTAAAAATAATATATTAAACATTAATATGTGGTTTAGGTAAGGTGACCAGATTTCTGAAATGGAAACCGGGGACATTTCCTATTTGAGAACACAAGTACAGACAAGAACGCATACTGAGAAACGGCCAGTGTCTCAGATGTTTCTCCGTTGCTCTGCATACGTCATCTCCTTCATCACTCTGATTGGTTTTAGGTCTATCCAATTGCGCCCAGAGGCATTTGAGCGACGCCCGTTGGTGACGCCCCTTTGGAAACGATTTGTCTACGAAGCTTTGCCAGACCATAACTCAGTTACTACTGAGAATGGTCTGGTTTTAACCAGGCTAAAACGAATCTGATTTTGTTAGAAAATGATGTCACATCAGTTCGTTCTTAGATTTCGCTTGAAGTACATCAGGGCCTTTAGTGTTCATTTCCACAAAAGTGAAGTAATAATTATTTAATATTACCCGAGTCAATATGGCAGTGGCCCATGGCATGAACCACATGTTGACTTTCCCCATTTTTCTGGCTAAAAAACTTCTGGGCTAGACTTCGAGCAGCAGCAAATGAACTAGGATTGGCTGGATCGCACAGATTCACCATCTCATTGGCTGTAAACAAGGCCTGGAATCCGCGTTGCTCTCCTTCTCCTAGTAACTGTGCAAAAACAGCACAAAAATAAGCTCAGGAATGTGTATTAAAGAGTGTACATTTTTGCTGCACTGCTCACTTTAATATCACAGTTCAGTGTGAAAATACCTTGACAATGTCCACAAGCATCTCAAAGTCGGTGAGAAGCTCCCTAACATCTTGATTGAAAACAACAAGCTCCGCCTTCTGGAGAGTGTACTTCCTGTTTGGGTCGGGGGCGGCAATCATGGAACCTTGTCCGGCTCCAAAAAGTCCATTACATGCAAGTTCCACATAAAGGGTAATGCTGAAATATGAGATTAAAACATGAAATGGAAGCAAATGTACATCAGTTCAGAGTCAGACTATGCTGTTAGATTTCCACTAACCCATGAGGTTCACTGTCCTTCAAGCTCTCTGTCAAAACATAACTGGTCTTCTCACCTTCTTTTGTCAAACCCTGAAAAATAACTCACAATGCGTGAACTCTTAAATATTTGGAAAGTCATTTTATGAGATGATCTGGTCTTGGGTTTCCTCACCTGAACTGGTTGGTGATCCCGCCACACCATTCCCTCTCCATCGCTCTCCCATCTCAAATGGATCTCCTTCCCTCTCCAGGCCTCTGGGATCTTCAAGACCACTTTGAACCAGCACGTCCACCATCTGTCAGACATTTACAGTCAATACACTAGTGCTATATACAGTTTATTAGACAGTAAACATTTACCCAACTTACGTGGGCCCGAATGCATCACCAACTTTACAAGGCTGAAAGTTTTGCTGGATGGCCTCTGAATAAGGAATACGCTTCTCCGACAGGAACGCAGTGATGGACTCAAGTGGATGAGTGTCTCCAAACAGTCTGCAGTAAATGAATGGGTGTTTGCATGCTCATAAAAAACTATACACTAGGGTAAACAAGGTCAAAGGTCTTGTATTAACCTTCAATCATTTGTTTAACAAGGAATACATATTCATTATTTAAAGTACAAATAGTTCGTTTAACATGAAAACCGTTAAGTAAATTTGCATAAACATGAATTAAATACCAAACATTATTAGAGAAACATGAAAGTGCACAGGATTACCTTCCTCTAAGATTGCAGTCTGTGAAATATATCTCGGAGATAAACTTCTCGGCTCGCTCCAGCAGAGTCCGTCTGTTTTTCAGAACGGGTTGGTGGTACATGATTAAAAAGTTATGTAGTTATGAATGAACAGATCAGCTGTATTCAGACGCGTCTCTGCATTAGCACCCGGAAGTACTTTGACAATAACAATTAGCTGTAAATGCCGTAATGAACACTAGAGGACGCCATTGCACCATGTGTTTCCATAAGCATGGCCGCTGTCGTGACAAATCAGGTCCTCCTTTAAGCATTTAAGATGCCAGGGAGGAGGGTGATTCAGGGAGTGGGTCTGTCATTAAAGTACCCTATTTTATGAGTGATTAATACCGACTCGAGGGGGTTAACTATCAGTTCATAAGAACGATATTAATTTAAAATAATGTATAGCTTAGCTACTATATAGTGCATAAAACAAGTTGAACGTAATTTCGAATGTTATCACTTGATACAATTTTACATAATTATTTAATAATATTAAATGATTTAATAATATAAATAATAATAGTAATAGCCTAAGTGAATAATTGAAACATTTAAGCCCACCGGCAACTACAGTTGCCGCAGTGTATAGTTGTCATTTTCCTTTTGTAAGTATCTTTCTAGATAGTGTCCATGTTTTATATCTCAATGACACGCAAGAAAACAACCAAATAAAGGATTTCAAGAGAGAGAAAAAGGTATTAACTTCCTTCATGAGACTGCCAACTTCCTACCCCTACTTCCAGGAAGCATAATGAAGGCAAAACCTCTCAGAGAAAGGTTATTTTCATGTTACTAATAAGTATTTTTTGTAGACATACGATTATCTACATAATCGTGAATCATCCAAACAAAACAAAACTTACAAGAGATCTATAGTTTTTAGTATAATTAGTCAAAAGTCCAAGTGGGCAAATGACTTGTAAGTACATATAATGGGGAAATGGGGTATACTGTGTTAAAATATACATATACATTACATATAGACCTACTTGTAGAACATGTTCACATAGGACACTATTAACATGACTATGCATGAAACCATTCAGAAAAATTTGGGCACAAATGGGTTAACTGTTATGTTCTTTTTATAACTGAAACATTTAACACTTAAATTAACACGTTATTAAAGATTGTGAAAACATATAGGATATTATGCGTGTAAACTAAGCTATCAGTAATCCTGTATCTGCTATGCTAGTAGGCTAGGCTATGTTCCATCTTATCTATCTATCTATCTATCTATCTATCTATCTATCTATCTATCTATCTATCTATCTATCTATCTATCTATCTATCTATCTATCTATCTATCTATCTATCTATCTATCTATCTATCTATCTATCTATCTATCTATCTATCTATCTATCTATCTATCTATCTATCTATCTATCTGTCTGTCTGTCTATCTATCTATCTGTCTGTCTATCTATCTATCTATCTATCTATCTATCTGTCTGTCTGTCTATCTATCTATCTGTCTGTCTGTCTGTCTGTTTGCTAAGGAGACATTGTCAGTGAAGAGCTTGAGATGAAGGAGACGTGATGTGTGAATGAAACAAAGACACGGTAAATATCACAATATTTTTGTTTGTCCAAATGTTTTCATTGTTTTATTTGTATTTTGCTTTTCAAATTATGCAAAAATTGTAATATCTGTTAAATATATTAACTATTATATTAGTAAACATACTAAATAATGTGAAGGCCTAATAATAATAACATAGGCTAATTCATAATATGTATTCTCTATAATTATAAGGGAGGTGAACCTGCTATAAGCCAATAAAGCTAATTTGTTATTAATAGCCCATGTATACATTTTGTTTATTTTTAATTTGTGATATTTTTGATTAAAAGAGAAATATGTTCTACCCCAATATGTGCCAGAGATATGTGCAGACTTGTTGTTTTAGACTTTAGATAAGTAAGAAATTATTTAGGTTTTAGTGCTATAATCAATTACATATGAACATTAGACATAAGAATAGGATCATTATAGGATCATGCAACTTTCCACTGCACTTTTACACTTTATTTCGGATAGCTCTGTCCATAATTTATTGCACTACCTTAATCCACTGCTATATTCCTCATCTTAGCCTACATATTATTGTATACCTCTATCTGTAAAATTCTGTTTATAGTAATAGCCATCTGTATATTATATTCATAGTACATATTCACCTGTAAATTAATAGTAATAGCCATCTGTATATTTATTCACTGTACATATTCACCTGTAAATTCAGTTCTGTTTATAGTAATAACCATCTCTCTATTTATACATATTTATATATATTCAGTACATTTCCATGTCCTGCACTTACGCAATCACTGTATATATCCTGCACTTGCTGCTATTGCACTTCTGGTTAGACCTAAACTGCATTTCGTTGCCTTGTACTTGTACTTGTGTAATGACAATAAAGTTGAATCTAATCTAATCTAATCTAATTAGAAGCGTTGGAGTTGAACACCTGTAACAACTTTTGAAAACTAAGATGTTTTCCTGAGTAGATTTTGAATATTTTAAGTCACAACTAAGTATATTTCATATAATAGTAGTAATATAAAGATTGAAGTTTTACACACAACAATTTGCATAATAAAAGTACTATACTAAATAATATTATATTATATAAAATAATATAACTAATTCAAAAAATACTATAATTTGTTCTTTATTGGGTCAATTTATTACCAGCATGAAATATATCACAACACAGTAGTTCACAATACCAAAACACTTAAAGACACTTATAAGACAAATGAGGAAAAAATACAACTCAAAATTCTGCTCATCACAAATACGTGCACACAACTAACCCATATGAAATAAATCAAAATCACATTCTCTTCGCCTCTCTTTTTACATTTTCCATCAGAAGAGAGTCTATTTCAAGATTCACAGTGCTGAAGTGAATAAGACTCTAGCAAAATCACCAGGATTCTTCTGTCAGTCAACTTCACCAGACAGACCATGTTGGTTAACCATCTTAAACAGAATAACCAGCCTGGAACAGCATGGAAACTGGTCTTTTAAGAAAATCCCACCGGAATATGGAATTTATTTGCTTTGTATCAAGAATTCACAGCTTCAAAAATCTCCAAAGACAAATCATCACAATCAATTTGATTCTTGCACACTTACCATTTTTCTTATTTCTTTGTCATTAGCTCTCATGCTAGAACTCAAAACTCCAGAAACCAGATTCCCGGTGGAGTTGACTCAGGCTACATCTAATCCGGATACATTTGAAAATGCATAGTTTTCTCTACACAACACCGTTTTCAACAAAACAATTGCCCATTTATTTCCACTTTATAAATATATATAAACTTTTGAAAGCTAGTTTCAAGTGCACGTTAGTCGTTTTTGTTGTTTTCGTTTCAAAACACTCTGTCCACACTAGCGTTTTTAAGCTTTTTCCAAAAGTTTCTTGTCCACACTGAAACTTCCAAAGACGAGTACATTTTCTGTCACCTTTACAGGAATTGTACAAAGGAGATACAAACAAATAACATTTAATAACATTTTAGCAACACTTGAAAGTGACCAGTATAAACATCATATATCGGTACAATATGCAGCACATGCATGGGCGTCGGTCGGAAGCAAAAAAAAAAAAAAAAAGTGTGTGGGTCCTTCCCTAGAAAAAATGTACTGGAGTAGATGCCATTTTCTGTATTCTGGTGCCTTTTAATTAAACAATTGCTTTTATAGCCTAAAACGGTTACTACATACCTGGCAAGGTTTCCCAAAAATTAACACAGCAACAAAAGTCTAGTCTAGCAAGTTGTTTTGAACAAAAAATGTTCTATCATCTATTATCTTCTATCATTCTATAATGGGTTTCAATGTTGCTAGTCAGTGAGGAGAACCATACAGTAGCATCTTGGCTTTAATATCAACACAACATGTGTAAGTGTAACTGTAATTCAACGCTGCAACAAAGACTACATGATGCCTTTAAAAGCAAAAGGCAAACAAATGATGAACATTCACTTAAATACCAAATTGTATCTGATTAAATAATCGATGAAGCTTCAAATCAATCAGCTAGTCAAGATCACAGTTCATTGAAAATGACAAACAGTTGAAGGCGAATGTTCAAAATCAGGAACGAGTCTCCCTGATGCACCCTGACCAGTCGTTCATCAAGCTTCACAGTTGCAAGAGTCTGAGCATTCCGGTACATTATATTTGTACGGGTCACTGGGTGTCCATGGGCGTTTAGTCTCATGATCGCTCAGGCAATGAGAGGTCAAAGGTCAACCTACACACAAGCTGGGGAACAATAGGCCAGTTCTGTGGCAAGCTCAGTGGGAACCGAGAGCGCGGCTCTGCTCGTACCCTTTCATTACTCTAATCGGTCGAACAGCACAATAGTAAATATAGGGTGGGGACATCATAACTACACATCTCAGGCCACCACATATCCATGCTGAACCAGAACGTCCTCATTGCCTCGGGCAGAAGCTGTGTTTTCCCACCATGTCTGCCTGGCACTAGAAAGAGAGATGTCACATGCCGGTGGACAGCAAAGGAAGGCCACCCTGCAGAATATTGTATGATGGTTTCTGCTTAGCAAAGCACCGGGTTTGATGTTGACTGGTGGGTTATATGCATGCGGTGAATTACATACTGTACGAAAACGACATATTTTTGCTCTTCTCTCGTGTCATCTTAGGTTTTCGGCTCTTGTTGGATTAGAATGTGGTTAAAGAAGAGCTCGGTATTCAAATAGTCAGAGTCGCTTGAACATTTTTGATCTAAATATTGCATGCAACCAGACAGTTCCTCAGGTTTCATCAGATGATGAGAGGTTATACTTTGGAGATGTTTTCTTCTTTCTCAGCAAGTTTGTACTCACTGTTTTTTTGCTCTTCGGTGTTAGATCTAGGTAAAAGAACAGAAGATGGGCAGTTTATTGTGGAAATTTGTGGAACGATAAAACTGTTAAAGTTGCATTAAGATGCAGTCACATCAATGCAGCAAATTCACGTGACCAAATTAAACACGACCGCAATTTGTGTGGGGAACTTTTTCGCCCTCACACGAAACTCCTGACTAGGCACATTCCTATTAAAATTACTGGATTTCGCGCAAATCTTATGAAAACTAAAAATAAATGCTTGCTTTGTGAACTGGTGCGCAGTCATGTTGGAACAGGAAGGGGTCATCCCCAAACTGCTCCCACAAAGTTGGGAGCATGAAATTGTCCAAAATGTCTTGGTATGCTGAAGCATTAAGAGTTCCTTTCACTAGAACTAAGGGGCCAAGCCCAACCCCTGAAAAACAACCCCCCACATAATCCCCCCGTCTACCAAACTTTACACTTGGCACAATGCAGTCAGTCAAGTATCGTTTTCCTGGCCACCGCCAAACCCAGACTCGTCCATCGGAGGAGACAGAGAAGCGTGATTCGTCACTCCAGAGAACACGTCTGCACTGCTCTAGATAGGGTTGCCAACCGCTCCGTATAATACGGAATCATCCCGTATTTAAGGCATCAATGAAGCATCCCGTATATTCAGGCATACGCTCTAAATTGAGAATTAATCATTCAGAAAAATCATTGTTTGATTTGCGAACATAGCCATTCGCAGAAGGCTTTAAGTCCCAGCAGAATCCTATGTCAATCCACAGCGAGTGGCTCCCGCTAACGGCAAATCCCTTTCACTGTCGAAATTTTGATTTCTGCAAATTAGTTTGGGCGGATGCAAACAACATGATTATTGTTCATGAATCCAACATTTAGCCATGCAAGAAAACATGCACTCTCCCTGAGGGAAGACGTGATCAAAAAGGGAAGTCGTCTTTCACTATTGTACACTCTAAAAAAAAAAAGGTTCTATATGGCACCAAAAATGGTTCTTGGCTCGTAATCATAGGGGAACCTTTTTAAGTGCTATATAGCACCAATTTTGGTGCTTCAGTGGTTCTTCAGCGGTTCTTCACCGGTTCTTTGACTAAGGTGCTATATAGCACCGCTAACTATGGTGCTATATAGCACCGCTACCATATACAGAACATGTTAAGATATGGTGCTATATAGCACCAAAAGTGGTTCCTCTATGATTACGACGAAGAACCATTTTTGGTGCCATATAGAACCTTTTTTTTTTTAGAGTGTAAGGTAATGTTGTTAAATAGACAAAAAAACAACAACTTGTAGCTTAACCTCATTATTGAGTCTCAAGCACCAAAAGCAATCCTCTAAGTTTTCTTTAATTGAAAAATATACATTTTCATTTATTCATACATGGTTGCAACAACATTTAGTTCAACATTTTAAGTGCCATTGTTTAAAAAAACGTTTTTATTGGCTGAAATTTCAAAGACGTTCAATTATTATGCTTTCAAATTTTATGCCATGTACCTTCCTGACAAAAAAACGTTTTAAGTTTATCATTTTGAATAGAGGTTGATGATATTTAATATCCCTTGGTAAATAAATATTCAATCATTTGAGCATGGAGCCACATTATATCTATGGGCTTTACACCACTGCATCCAAAGTTTTGCATTGTACTTGGTGATGTAAGGCTTGGATGCAGCTGCTCAGCCATGGAAACCCATTCCATGAAGCTCTCTACGCACTGTTCTTGAGCTAATCTGAAGACCACACAAAGTTTGGAGGTCTGTAGCTATTGACTCAGCAGAAAGTTGGCAACATCTGTGCACTGTACGCCTCAACATGTGCTGACCTCGCTCTGTGATTTTACGTGGTCTACCACTTCGTGGCTGAGTTGCTGTTGTTCCCAATTGCTTCCACTTTGTTATAATACCAATAGCAGTTGACTGTGGAATATTTAGTAGTGAGGAAATGTCACAAATAAACAGGTGAATGCACACTTATTGCACAGCTGTCAACCTATCACGGTACCACGCTTGAATTCACTGAGCTCCTGAGAGCGACCCATTCTTTCACAAATGTTTGTAGAAGCGTCTGGATGCCTAGTGCTTGATTTTCTTTACCTGTGGCCGTGGAAGTGAGTGGAACACCTAAATGCAATGATTTGGAGGGGTGTCCCAATACTTTTGGTAATATAGTGTACATGTGCTGTCAGATCATGTACTATGTTAAAACAAACACATTGTCCCTGTAGTTGGATAAAAGCTGGAAAAACAATGTATTTTTATCAACTCATTTGAAAGTAGCTTATCCATTTAGTGGTCTCTGTCTGAAGCTCCCTAAATTATTGTTGATTAATTATGGTGGGATGTTTAAAGCACCATCACATTACATTGTACTAAATAAATGAATTATTATTCAATTTATCTTTAAGCCTATGTGGTACACACAGTGTTTCCATTTAATCAAACTTGAATTGTGTCTTTTATGCCACATGGCATATGATTTTCACACTATTGTTGGACCATTTTCTATTGCAATATGCCAATATTTTCCTTAAATACAAAGTTCTGTCATGAAACTCTAAATGGCTCAGGGTTATAGATCCTTAACTCAATCTGCTGCAATCACATCATTCTCTATCTACACTTTTCCCCCAGAATGGTTTGTGTTCTAGAACCGGAGCATGTTCTAGGCTAGGCAAACTGGAGCCTGTCACGAACCGGCCGTGTGTTTCCACAGACTTGCTGTTTCCACAGACCAGCTACACCTCTCTTGACGTCTAATGGGGTGGGGATAGTCCCACCTCTCTAGATGTTTAAAGGGGTGGAGGGATAGTCCCCCCCATTAGGCCCAAGTTAGGGAAGTTTGTGAGTGTATGTCTAAAAGCAAAGTGCACGCACACCATGTCAGCGGAAAATGGTCAGCATTTTCTGTTAGCAGTTGCAGTTCACTTTCATAAACCCTCCACCTTCCCCAGCACCACCTGTATTGATCTGCAATGGAAAATTCATGTATGCTCTATTCATTAAGAAGATGTATTCAGCCAAGACCAAACATCAATATTGCCATATCCAATACGATGCCAAACACTCAAGAGTTTTCATGACAGAAATAAAAACCTCTTTATACTTTTGCTGTTGGATCTATATTTCATGTCAATGCTGCTAATTCGAGTGACACATTTGAACCGGTTGTGATATCTGTGCGGGAAAATGTTTCGAATTGATCCATAGAATACAATTGAAATTACACGATTTCAACTGAAAATTCACAGAAGGTAAATGTGACTGCATCTTTATGTAATTTGTTACATTTTTGTATGAATTTAATACTTACCTTTTTCTGAAAAGACACCAAATTAGTGTAATGATCAGTAGCAGTCCTAGCATGGAGGCAACTATTATTGTTGCTAGTATACCTGAAAGGAGAATTAACCTCATAATTAACAGTATGTTTCATTATCCTCAATTGTTGGTCTATTGCAGCATGCCTTATATTTATTCTAGTTTACAAAGTGCCATGTGAATATGATCATACCCTGGTTTGAAATACATTTTGTGCATCAAATGAAAGCAAGTGACATTAAAGTCAACATGAAATGGCATTTTCAACCCATTTTATATTCATAAAATAATGGATTTCTGAGTAAAACAAGATATTCAACAAGAAAAAGCGGCAGGATTGTATTTTATCCATAGGGAATTGATTGGATTGTGAAAAATGGATGTTGAAAAGGAAAGTAAAATAGTCAGAGACAAAACAAGTTATTACATTTTTATAAATTTTCTTGAAAATAATGTGTATTAAGAAAATATAGGGTAAACTTTGCTTTCATGTTGACTTTTTCATGACAAAAGTTAAAAATAACTTGTAACTCCTTAAATATACCTAGATTATCTTCTTGGTTAGCTGTTCTCAGTATGATTAGCAGTCATCACACACTTATGTTACACAACTGACATAATACGCAAAAATACACAAATGTGGCTATGATTACACATGTGGTGACAAAACCCAGTAGTGTCAAATGAGACACGCATACACACTGGCACAGTGGTTTAAAGTAAAGATATCTGTCAGGCACCACAGCACTACAATTACAACTAAACCATAGATACGTCAATGATAAGGTCCTAAAATCATGCTAAATTCACAAACATGCCCTCTCCATATGTTCAATCTTATGTCAACAGCAATTATGGTGTGGTCAAAGACAGGTGACGTAACACTGCAGTTACACGTCACTACATGGCCACCAGCTTATTGCCTCGCATATGAGTGTTATATCGTAAGACGTCACGTCTGTTAGCCAGAGGTGAGGAAGTGTCTGACATCACAGACACACACACACACACACACACACACACATGCACAAACTGTTTGTTACAATAACATACCCCAGGTCATCCAAGTAAAGTCTCCTTAGAGGAAAGAAAAGAAACCTATGAATTGTGAGGAAAGTTTTGAGAACATATTGCACATACAATTGAGCTATTCAGACCTCCTTTGTACATGCAATGAAAGTCAATGGGGGTTAAAAACAAATGGACTTATTTTTTATTTTATTTTTTAAATATCACCAGCAGAAGAAATAACGTCAAATAGAAAAGAAACAGGTTTGAAATGACATTAGTAAATGATGACAGAATTTAAATTTTTGGGTGAAATATCCCTGTACGATCCAAACATAAGATTCTGATAAATGTAGGACTTTTAACTCAATACAAAATTCAAACATAAACAAATATGGCCACAGTAATACCTTATAATATTCACATATCACTTCTGAACACCATTTAGAATAAAAACATGGTTATCCTTTACAAATGGAAGAAGTGATACATTTTTAATTGATGTTATGCTTTTATTTTACAATCCATGATCTAGACATTTCACACAAACATGTATACAGACCAAAAGAGTCAGTGTACAAAAAAAGATTATGCTGTCTGCTTTCTCTCTGGTCTCAGATCACACCCAAAAAAAAAACAATACCACTCAGAGTTCAAGAATGTGAGAATGTTAAAATACTTAAAGTGCTGATTTTGTCCCTTTTAATTTGCGCATGAATCCTTCCAACCACAGAATACAATTACTGCAATATACAGCTCAACCTTTCCCAATAAAATGTAAAAATATGCCCTCAACATTATGGTCTTCTGTCTTTTTGTGCATTGCATATCATAATTAAGATTGTTTGAGCCATACACTCCCACAAAAATCTCTCTAATGCTTAAAACAGACCAATTTTTAGTCTAGACTAATCATTAGATAGTTAATCAGGAGGTTGGAAAAAGGTCCATTTTGTGGTCCTGTCCACAGCCATCTCGCAAGTGTTGTCTAGCATACTGTCCAGTTCTTTGGAAATTAACTTCAAACTTCTTCGTAATCAGCAGCATAACATATCATGTATATTATTCGCTCACCAATTCATTTAATCTACTGCAAAAGCAACTAGTTTGAGAGTCTCTGTCTCTGAGACAGTGTTAGAGGGGTACCATCAAACTAAATAAATATTAGTCAAATGATGTGCTAGCCTTAGGAGCAGAGTTGACTAAATATTGTGCGTGACAGCGTACTGCGGAAATGTAGGCCCTCTGGGAGGTTTGCAGCCTTCACTTGGTCTAATCTTCCCATTCAACACGTTGAGGTCCGTGGTAAGTCAAGGCTGAGTTGTAGTCCTTCGGGAGTGTAGCTTGAGGAAGCCCCATGGTGGTTTTCATGTTTGGGTTTCTATGTCGTTTGATCTGCCTCCTTATCTGCCTCAGCATGGCTTTAGTCAGTGAGTGTTCAAGCTCAGCGGCCTCGTCCCGAGATCTTCCTTGTATGAGTTGTTTTATGGTCTGAAGGTCCAGATCAGACCGGCAGTGCAAGTAGCTCCTGAGGTTCAACTCAGGAAAAACGACCTCTCTCAGAGCTTCAACCATCAGACCCTTTGCATGGTATCTCTCGAGATGGTGAACAACATTTTCCTCCAGGGATACAAAGCACATCCCTTTATCTGTATCAAATGCTCCCATATACCACGGTGTTGCCGTTTTCTTCCCAACGGAATTGGAGTAGCCAGTGTTGCTTGGCACCTTATTGTTCGACCACTGCTGTTTCTGATTTGCCTGGCTCCACTGTCCCTGCTTCTTGGTCTTCTTCCACTTTTTATCCACTCCCGGTTGTGGACTCAACTTTGGCAGAAGCTGGTAGAGTCCGTCGTCAGCCAAGTCCGCAAGGTCGCCCACCAGAAGCTTCTGGATGATTTGCTTCCTCTGAAAGGAGGACGCCGCTGAAAGAATACCATGCAGTCCTGCACCAGACACAATGTAGAGAGGTGTTCAAGCAGAGCATTGCAACGGAGGACTGCCAGGGCAAAGCCTTACTAGCGCGGGGGCTGGAAGGAAAGATTAAGGACCAACCTTTCTTCTTGGGAAGTCAGCTTTTTGGGAAACATTGCCATGCAGTGAAGAAGGCAGCAAGCGGTAACCTTGGATATCGATGCCCAGACAGCAACATAGTGTCGGCCCAGATCTGGTACGCGTGGAATTCACATGTACCAGATGATTGAGCCTTCATGCAAAGATGTTAGAAAACAGCAAGACTAAAGAAGATCACAAGGCTCTGGTGATGACAGCTAGCCCAAACTTCTCTCATAGCAACAAAATGCCTGACATTTAGAAGCAAACTCTGTTGTGCATCAACTCTAAAACCAAGTTTAGAGGAAAAGATTTATGTCACTGGAAGCCTCTAATTTAAAACCCAGCATTTGTTTCGAATGAGCCTGAAGTAGCGAAGGTCTTTCATCAAGAAAAAAAGGTAACAGTGCATAAACTGAGGCCTTACGCAGATGTTGAGAGAGAGACAAAGCCATCTAGACATTCAAATTGAGATCTAAAAAACTGTACTTACCGTCCTTGAAAGAAACCAGTACCACTCTGTTGTCTGTGAGTTGTGACTTCCGGTAATTTCCGTGAAGTGGCACGGTAGAAGAATCTTGGGCATAAGAGGCATACAGAGCTGTGGCCAATGCCAAAAACTGTAAAAACACAACAGTATCATTACTACAATATAGGCAGCAGAAACCATTGCCTTAGTGGTCCATGCCACACATAGGCCATGTGCCCACCAACTCGTATTTAGCCAGATAAAAACGTTAGGCGCTCTACTGAAAACGCCTTGCTGTGGGCGCTTGAGAGCATTTTGGCAGCGGAGCATTTTTTTTTTCAGTTGAGACTCTATGCTTGCTATGATACAGAACATCCGCGGAAGTGTTCACATTTCCCAGAGTTTCCCAGATTGTTCCTGTATTGTTTCTATACAAAAATGTTGATACACTGTAAAGTATTTGCTCTGGCTCTTGTTTTAAATTATTTTGTTCTGTTATTATGCTTGTTGTTGTCATATGTTGACATTATACAAGCAGAATGTGACAGTTGGTCGGTGTGGTAATTTTTCCACCCCTTCGAGGACTTTATAAAAGATTTTTAAATATAGGAAGATGGTTTACTTATGAATGAGAGAGTGCAACGCCCAATATGGCGAAATAAGCCCGCCTTCTAAATGAAAGAGCCAATCGCTGATTATTAAAGTCATCGCGTCACTGCAGCTGCCGTTAGAAGCTACGGTTGCTATAGAAAAAGGCAGTGTTCTGAGACGCGCGTTTAGGATTGCGAGTGTGCATTAGCTTTGTCCAGGCTGAAAAATGCAGTTTGTCATGATTCAAGCTTTTAGAAACAAAATTTATGAGACAGTTGTTGTCAGATTTCATCAGTGATTTAAAAGAAATAATCGTAAGCTTGGCAAACAGTTTTGGAGAATTTGATGTTTCCCCACTCAAAGATATAGCAGCTGCACCTGCATGCCTGAGAGGCATTACAAAGATGGCCGCCGAGTGAAATGACTTGTCTTAAAGGGATTTTGGTTTTACCTAAAGTCGACCATTTTTTAACTCTCGGCAACCGGTAAAAAACACAGAACGCTCAGCACTTCAGCTTGAAATAGATGCGCCTTGCTGCACTCCTGCCGTTTGGCACTCCCATTGAAAACAACTGAAAAATATACTAGCCTCTTGAAAAAATGCTTTGGTGGACACACAGCCTTAAAGTGGTTTGGCTAGTTAGGCTAGTAAGGTTTGGCTAGTTAGCACCTGCTAGTTGATGCCGTAACTAGATGTACTACATCTGTTGATGATAATTCAAAAGTAGTATATAATGTAATAATGTTTTTTGCCTTTCATATCACAACTCACAATATTTGCTAGCTGTTAATTGCAAACATAGCAGATTTCAACTTGTACTTAAATGGGAATGCAAATGATAGCTTAGCTCAAGGTATTATATTCTTTAGTGTATATTTAATAATTGCCCGATTTGATTTCTACTTGACCATCTTTTCTTGAAAGTATAGCATAGCTAAATAATATTTGACAGTGAGAAAGAACCAGGTTTGAACAATAAGCATTGTTAATTTACTTGTTTTCGTGAAATGGTGACAGGTTTCCTGAACACAGTCCATAGCACACTGGGAAAGCAGGGCGGTGTGGTCAGAGACCCATCGTAGCGGTAATACTCGTCCAGACGGGCTGGTAGCAGTGCACGGATGTTGAACGCTGGGACCTGTATTTTCTGATCTGTCAGATCACAGGTTAGTAATAGGAGAGTGTTAGCATACAATTGTTGTGTACATATCCTAATCACAGATATTTGAAACTCTATGAAAGTAACGTACCTCTGTACTTTATCCCATTTATGTATTTGAAGAATTTGTCAAAAGCAGGGTTAAAATCTCCAATCTAAACAATATAAAACATTGACTGATTAGAAAATAGACTCATGCTGGGAGAATTTGTTGATGTGACTTTCAAGCAAATGAGCTTATTACAGGGGCAATTACCCTAAAGCATCTGGAGTTAAATGCCTTGTGGTGATGGCCCATTGTTCAGTTGCGGGAATCAAACCGGCAACCTTCCGGTCATCAGCTCGAGTCTTAACCACTACACCACATCAGTCTCAGTGGTTGGTTTAAGGTCTGGACTCACCTCAATGAAAACTCCCAGCACAGCCAGTCCATCATGCTTGTCCACTGCCATTGAGATGTTGGGGTATTTGTCAGAATTGAAGTGTACTATATGCATCTGGATACAACAGAAAAGGCTGCCTTTAATGAGGAATCATAAGTAAATCCATCTACCCATCCATCCGTCCGTTTTCTTATGCGGAGGAGTTCTGCACCACGACTCGACAGGCCACTTATTTGGAGAGCAAGATGATGCACCTCCATTTTTTATGATGTTTTATTAACAAAGTTCGGGAGGAGCACGTTCAGATAAATAACCCTCCACCACCCCATCTCCTCACTTCTAACTATTCCTATCCCAACCTGGGATGGGGGAGTACTCTGGGTTCGGGTGCCCTCCCCTCGAACAGCAGGCCAAATACGCATAACCTTTACTCTATTTAATTATATGCAAGTGTGAACTCGTGAACCTGCATCCGCTTTGAAAATCTTGTCACTTACGTGTGTGTGTCTGCGTTGTTAACAAAGCAACTCATGCAGATAGGTTGGCTATGTTTGGACACACAAATATTACTTGATCAACTGCAATTAATAGTGTGGACAGTCGCCTGAAAATACCTGATTTGAGAACATACCCCTGCAGTCTGAACATAGCCATAATGCTGCATCTGAAATCACAGACCATTGCAGTGGAGTATCCACAAATTGCAGCAGCATTTGTCGAATTGTTTGGGCGTGCTGTTTGGTTGGCTAGAGAATTTTAGAAGAAAGCCACAAAGTCTCACTGTCTTTTCAGGTCAGGTCACAGGATGTATCATCTGGCCGCTGGAAGGAGAGGCAATAGGCCAATTTAAAGGGCAGAGGACTGTAGTACAGAGCCACAATGACTATAAATCCTATCTTTGGGAACACATTTAGGTATGTTCAAGGAACACATATTGTGCAGACATTTTCCTTGACCTAAAGTGATGACACCTTACCGAACATTGCATCATGCACTGTTGAGTCCTGACTTATTTTTAAATCCTCTATAATGGGGATTATGCATTTGAAAACAGTTTGTTCATGAACTAAAGTTGTTCACAGTAATGTTAAGTTCTCGTTTTTGGGGTTTACTTTACCTCTCCGGCAAACCGCTTGCCATTAACAGTGTGTTCTGATCCAGTCAGCAGACTAGAGGAGCCCCAGTGGAAATGAAGCTGAGCTGCTGAATATCTGTGAGGGAGGCTGGAGATGTGCATGTGAGACGGCAAAGACAACTGCACTGTGGGTACAAGAGGAAGAAAATCATAAATTTTACCTTTAAGGCAAGATTTTGCTGGCAAGAAAGGTCCATTGTCAATACTGTAGAGATGCTCGAAGAGTCGCTCACACGGAAGTCACATTCAAACAAGCAGCATTTTGTTAGTCGGTATTGTGGGAACAGAAGGTTATAACCTAAATTGTTTTCCTTAATTTACATTTAAGCCTTGTTTACATGATGAGAGGAAAGAAACAGCATAACATTTTTGAGCCTGTATTGTTCATAGTTCATTCTGACTCTGTTGAACCCGAGGTGCTTTGTGTACTTTGTCACTGCTACGCTGTATTAAACTTCATGGAGATCTTCAGCGTCCTCATTATTTTTTCTTTCACTACCCTGCTGAAAAATCCAGCATGAATTCCATGTTGGTCCAGGCTGGTTTATGCTGGTCTGAGCTGTTATAGTGCTGGTCTAGCTAGTGAACCAGTATAGTCATGCTGTTTTCAATCAAAACTAGGTAACACTTTATAATAATTTTCATCAATAAATCATTAACATTATATAATGGGTTAGTTCACACCAAAAAAAATAATTTCTGTCATTAATTACTCACCCTCGTGTCGCTCCAAAGCCATACGAACTTTGTTTATCTTCGGAAGACAAATTAAAATATTTTTGATGAAATTGAGAGCTTTCCCTCCATAGACAGCAACATCATAACCAATTTCAAGGCCCAGAAAGGTAGAAAAGACATTGTCAAAATAGTCCATGTGACTACAGTGGTACCTTAGTGTTATGAAGCGACGAGAATACTTTTTGTGCACAAAAACAAAACAAAAATAACGGCTTTATTCAACAGTTTCTTCTCTTTCTTGTCAGTCTCCTACACTGTTCATGTAGTAAACACAGTGCATTATTATTGGCCGACACTGTTCACATGAGCACCACGACGCATGCGTGAGATGCAGACGCAGGAGCTGGCTAATGATGAGCCAGCATTGTGACGTAGAACCTGGATGCACTGTGCTGTGTTTACTACGTGAACAGCATAGGTAGGAGACTGATAAACGAAGGTCTTACAGATTTGGAATGAAATGAGGGTACTTAATGACAGAAATTTCATTTTTGAGTGAACTAACCCTTTAATATATATATACATATATATTCACATAGGTAGAAATACACTCACCTAAAGGATTATTAGGAACACCATACTAATACTGTGTTTGACCCCCTTTCGCCTTCAGAACTGCCTTAATTCTACGTGGCAATGATTCAACAAGGTGCTGAAAGCATTCTTTAGAAATGTTGGCCCATATTGATAGGATACCATCTTGCAGTTGATGGAGATTTGTGGGATGCACATCCAGGGCACCAAGCTCCCGTTCCACCACATCCCAAAGATGCTCTATTGGGTTGAGATCTGATGACTGTGGGGGCCATTTCAGTACAGTGAACTCATTGTCATGTTCAAGAAACCAATTTGAAATGATTCGAGCTTTGTGACATGGTGCATTTGTGACATCCTGCTGGAAGTAGCCATCAGAGGATGGGTGCATGGTGGTCATAAAGGGATGGACATGGTCAGAAACAATGCTCAGGTAGGCCGTGGCATTTAAACGATGCCCAATTGGCACTAAGGGGCCTAAAGTGTGCCAAGAAAACATCCCCCACACCATTACACCACCACCACCAGCCTGCACAGTGGTAACAAGGCATGATGGATCCATGTTCTCATTCTGTTTATGCCAAATTCTGACTGAACAGAAATCGAGACTCATCAGACCAGGCAAATTTTTCCAGTCTTCAACTGTCCAATTTTGGTAAGCTCGTGCAAATTATAGCCTCTTTTTCCTATTTGTAGTGGAGATGAGTGGTACCCGGTGGGGTCTTCTGCTGTTGTAGCCCATCCGCCTCAAGGTTGTGCTTGTTGTGGCTTCACAAATGCTTTGCTGCATACCTCGGTTGTACCGAGTGGTTATTTCAGTCAAAGTTGCTCTTCTATCAGCTTGAATCAGTCGGCCCATTCTCCTCTGACCTCTAGCATCAACAAGGCATTTTCGCCCACAGGACTGCCGCATACTGGATGTTTTTCCCTTTTCACACCATTCTTTGTAAACCCTAGAAATGGTTGTGCGTGAAAATCCCAGTAACTGAGCAGATTGTAAAATACTCAGACCGGCCCGTCTGGCACCAACAACCATGCCACGCTCAAAATTGCTTAAATCACCTTTCTTTCCCATCTGACATTCAGTTTGGAGTTCAGGAGATTGTCTTGACCAGGACCATATCCCTAAATGCATTGAAGCAACTGCCATGTGATTGGTTGATTAGATAATTACAGTAATGAGAAATTGAACAGGTGTTCCTAATAATCCTTTAGGTGAGTGTATATGTGATATATATGTATAGGTAGATAATGTGCTTGTTAAATGTTTAATAATGAACTTATTAAACATTACATGTTGATTAATTAACAGATCATTATTTCATGTAAAATAAAATGCTTACAAATGTCTTAAAACTTCAGGTCATATATTACCTAATGCACTTTTATACATTTACAATTTCAAAAAGGTGTTTGGTAGCTACGAGTGATCTAGATGTTCAACTGAAATTGAACAATATAACAATGACTGGTCCCACTTTAAATTAGGTGACTTTACTTCTATGTACTTGCTAAGTGTTGTGGGAATACTAACCTTTTGTACCCACATTACAATTATGCGGCGTTGTTCTCTTTATCAAGCATTTAGCTTAAAGGTTAGTTCACCCAAAAAAAGAAAATTCTGTCATCACTCGCACTCATGTCGTTCCAAACCCGCAAGACTTTCGTTCATCTTCAGAGCACAAATTAAGCTCTTTTTTGATGAAATCTGAAAGCTTTCTGTCCCTCCATTGACGGCTATGCAACAACCACATTGACGCTTCAAAATGTTCATAAAGAGATCACCAAAATAATCCATATGAATTGAGCGGTTTAGTCCAAATTTTCTGAAGAGACACGATCACTTTATATGATGAACAGATTAAATTTAGGACATTTAAACACTGATCAGCGGACATAAACAGAAGCCTAAAATTTTAGACTAAACCTCTCAATATATATGGATTAGATTTATGAGCACATTATCTCATATTTCTAACCATGTGAATATATATTAACTAATTATCTGTTAATAATTATATAATGTTTGTTAATGATTTATTAATGAAAGTTAATATAAAGTGTTACCCAAAACTAAGATGGTGTAGCTGGTCCACCAGGACATGCTGGTGACCAGCATCCCATGTCAAATATGGGATTATTCCCATTTTATAGTTTGCCAGGCAAAAAAATCTTAAATCTGGTGACTATCTGGTGACGATGTTTAATATTAAAGGTTAGGTTTGTGTTCAGACATGGCACTAATGAATATGGCTGAGGGCTTGCATCTCTGTATCAAGATTTCCATTTAACAAAGTCTGCAAGTTTTTTCGACTAATAATCCTGCCTAACATTTTTCCAAACCGAGTCTGAAATGGCTCCAAAACCCCAAACACAGTAGCACACTGTCAGAAAAACGAATCAGTATTCATCCTCGTGGCAGGAGCTCTGTGGCAGCAATACACACTTAGTTAACTATACATTTCCCTCTCTTTCTGACCCGACATGGCTCTTTGAGTGAGAGTGCATAAAATAAAAGAGTCTCGAAACTAAACAATCGCCGTCGGGAGATGGTAGATGGAAAACCTTCAGACTGTTTAATGCACACTGGACCAAACATATGGCAGAAAATACTCATTACCTAGAAAAGTATCACTTGTTATGTTGTTTAAGACATTACCTCGAATCAAAACTTTGCCATACTTTCCAGACTAAAATACAAACAGCTTTGTTTTATCATAATAAGCGGGTGATTGTGGAAAATTGCTATGGCAGAGATGCCAAATAGATCCTTCTATCATTTTCTCCATGTTTGACCTAGAAATTAAGTTTGAGAAGAAAGACTGTTTTACCTTTATGTGTGACGCATGGTCTCATTAGTTTAACAACCACAAATCCTTTAATCTATTATTTCGAATGAAGTCTATGTTTTCTCTCAGACATTACAATATGAAATGCAAATCTTAAAATGTATGTTTAAAATGCATGTATTGTGACAATAGTTATTAGTCGTGTTTAAAAACGAAATCTTGCTCTATAATCACACTGCACCAACCAGAGTGTCCGTTGTTTCCAAGAGTGAGCTGCTCATTGGTTGACAGGTTGTAGTTCTGGATCTGGATGGGCAGCAGGTTTGGATCGTATCTCAGCAGCTGTGTCTGGAAATCGATGGGCGACTGGAATGCTCCTCCACAGAACGGGTAGTTGCTGGACCAGTCATGTTCTCCATCAGGTCCTGAAACCAAAAGTCAAAGAAAGTTGTAGTCACTGAAGCATCTTTCCACCGAATCTTGTCTGGTGGTTATCTAAAGGAACTGAAGGAAATTTTTGTGGACAATTTAAAATACTTTTTTGGAGAGGTTATACTCTGTTCCCCTGTATCTCCACTGCCTCCTGTTTCTCCAGCACGCACTGTACCTCCAGTGCTTCCTGTAGCTCCTGTGTTACCTGTATTTCCAGCATCCCAAGTTTCTCCTGAGTCTTCTGAACTCCCACTCAGCCTCCCTCTCCCACCTCCTTAGTCACCCAGTTCCTCAGCCCTGCCTCCGCTGCTGTCCTTCAGCCCCTCTGCCCACATGCTGTGTGGACCCGCCCCGGTTCCTCAGTCCATCAGCTCCAGCCAGCGCAGAGGATCCCCTGTCATCGCCGCCAGTCTCTGCACCCTGCACTCCACCGCGGCCCGTCAACACTTCGGCTACGCCCTGGCTTCTCCCTTTCTTGGCTCCACCGGAAAACCTCCGGCCATACGGCTTCTCCGGGCTCCCTCATCTCACCAGCTTCGCCTTGGTCAGTTGTCCACCTGCTTGCACCTTCGGCTTCGTCTGGCTCCACCTTCATCCTCGGCCCCACTGGCTTAGCCTCTGTTCTGCGGTCATCCGGCTCCACCTCGGATGCTCATCGCCGCAGCTCCTCCTCGGTCTCCTGGGCCTCCGGTCTCACACGGATTCATCGACCCAGCAGCTCCTCCAGTGTCTCCATCAATGGCTGCTTCGTCGTCGGTCATCCCCAGGGTGGTTTCCTCCATATCATCCACTCCATGGGTCCTCCCGCCCTTCGACTCCGCCCTGGGGCTTCATCCTGGCTGGCCTATCCCCTGGCTTCTCCTTCTCCAGGCTCCCCACTGGCTCCTCCCTCCTTCCACGTCCCCATGGACTGTTCTTTCAGTTGGACTTTGTGTTGTTTCTTGTGTGTTTCCGCACCCTCCTCCAGAGCCCCCACCCTCCCTCCTCAGTAGTTCCCTTTACGGTTACCCAGTTTTCCCGCTACTCCCTCATCATTGTCATTATGAGTTCATTTGGTTCATTCAAATTACCTTGTTTGTCTCTGTGTATTTAGTCCGCTGTTTCCCCCCAGTGTTTGTCGATCGACGTCTACGTATAGTGGTGTTTGTGAGTGTTCCCTGTGAGTTTGTTCATTAAAAGTTCCTGTTCCAAGTTCTCCTTCACCATCGTGAGTTTTGATATACACTAGTCTGTAACAGTAATAGTATATTTTTCCTGCACAACAATTGAATCTTTGATGACTGAATAAGTGCTATTGACCTTTATTCCACAAGGTGGCAATGTCTGATACACAACGATGAAGTTACGTTTCACTCATAGTTACCGCAGGCAGAAAACAAAAGAATAGGAACTATCATCAGCAAAACTTGAAATAGCTCAGCGATTTACAGCAGAGCAAGTACTGAATGCAATCAAATATTAGTGTCACTTGATGGTGAATCTGGTGAAGAAGCTGTCAGCGATCAAAATTGATTTTGAAGATGTTGAAAATGACAGTCTTGAGAATATGTTTGAGATTGTGAATAAGAGCCAAATGCTGAATGTTCTGGGAAATAAGCTCTGACGAGGACAGTGATGATGATATAAAACCTCTGCTGTTATGACGTCATAATAGGTACGGTTACCTCCCTTTCCTCCGCCCAGAGAATTTGGCACGCCCATGCGAGCGCCATATTTGTTTGTCCTCGAGAGATGATGGTATAAAACATCTGCTCAAACTGAACCCTTCCAAGCTCCAAAAGGTAACAAAATATGCTTTATTTTATTTTTCTGCAATTGTTACTTAGTTTAATATTATCGCGACAGGTAGAGATCCATCTGTGTTAGATATAGATCCCGGTCCCTAAAGACGTAATAATGTCATAATGTAGACAATAAAGATGTAATAATGGTTGATTAAACATTCATGCATTTAAGAGTTAAATTATTATTATTATTATTATACATTTTATTTATAGGCGCCTTTCATGGCACTCAAGGACACCTTACAAAGTTCACACAAAAAGAGTGTTATCAAACAATAAAAGACAATACAGAACTGACGACAATAACATTAAAATCACATAAAAGCCTGCCTAAACAAATACGTTTTAAGACGAGTTTTGAAAACCTGAAGACTTGTACTATTATGAACTTCTACAGGAAGCAAGTTCCATAAATGAGGAGCCGCATAACTAAAAGCTCGTGACCCCATGGTAGTTGTCCTAGTGCGTGGAAGAACAAGTGTAAGTGCAGAAGCAGATCTTAGAGTACGAGAAGGTATGTATAGATGCAGAAGATCAAGAAGATATGGAGGAGCCAAATTATTAAGTGCTTTTATAAGTTAAAAATACTCTCCTCCCATAAATTTTGCGTCTGAAAGGGAAACTCCTACAAATGCATATGCAATAAGGTCAACTGCAAAAATATATCCCGTTCCATGACTTTTCAGTGCAAATGTTTCACTGCGTGACTTTAGTAAATCCTTACAGTAGTTTTTTTGACGGCAAAAGAGGTTTGTGCTGGCGCAAGTGTGCACTGTAAAAATGTACGTGATTTTAATGGTAAAAGACTGTAAAAATTATATGGTGAAAAACAGTTAACTGGTTAACTGAAAGTTTCCGTACTATATACGGTGAATAACTGTAATAGATCTTACTTTACATTTAATTTAATTTTACAGTAAAATACCGTTAATACAGTTTTTGGAAGTGAAAAAGAACAAGTCATTGTGTAATTTACAGCGAAAAAACGTAAAATTGACGTGACGTTTCTTCTTTTTTTTTTTTCTAACCAGTTATGTACATTAGGGTTTTATGTTACATCTAATGTTTGTAAAAAAATTCTAATTAATTTTAAAAACCATATATTAATATTTCCTTCCTAAAAGCTGCTTGTGATGAGCTTTGATTCATCATGTGACTCATCTCCACTATGATTGGTGATTAAAGCTTTGATTCAACATGTGATTCTCATCATCACCATATTTGGTGGTTGTCAGTATATATCAAAGGTACATAACAGATGATTGCCCCTGGCTGCCCCCCTGCTGCCAGAAAATTACATTTTTTTACGGTTAATTTTTTTTTACAGTGGGGCTAGAATTGGAGTGCATTAGCCATAAGTTTTGCTAAGACACAGGCTAAGGTCAGCGATCACAGAATACTGCCTTACAAAATGAATGCCCTTACATGAATACCACACCCAACAATAAAAGATAATGTTTTGTTGCTTTGGAGGAGGTTTAGAAGTCATTCCAAATGCTTGTCTAAGAGACATTTCTGGTGCATTGTGGATCTTTTAGAAAAGAGGGTAAAGAAAAGGATATATAAAATTGCAAAGTTCCTTATTAACATACTACTAATTTAATAGTAATAATATAGTTTAATGCAATTAATTAAATGCAACCGTCATGGTTTCTGTTTCTGAAAACAGTGGCAGTAAAAGTGGTTTGTTGCTGTGGGCTTAAAACATCACATTAAGGTCTTGAGTATTCTTCGTCAATGATGATCATGTTTTTGTGGGCAGCTTTTGTTCTCAGGACTGCTGTAACTGCGAAACTACACAGTTACTTTCCCTTGCGGTCGTAATTACTCACCGTCCAGTTCATTTTTAATCTAGACTAGCTTCTCCATCATAATCACATCAGATGCCTGTGGCCAGCCCGTAGAGGTTCCTAACCCTAAATCATAACCGTCACCCTGTTATGTAATCATAATGAGCAGGCCTCTACAATAAAACATCTGAAGCTCTCTGGTCTGGATGTGTTTGACATTAACACACTGAACCGCTGGAAGCTGAGGTCATGCAGCTGTTAAGTTAAGCAACAAATCCCTTAAGAAAAGTTAAGAAAACCCTTAGGTATAATAACCTTAAATCAAAATTAAGTATTATTTTCTAAACTTAAATCTTATATTCTAAAAATAAATAAAATACAATAAAATGGAGAGGATTTGCTTTTTGTTAATGTTAGTTAATGTTATCGCATTGAAAAAAACACTGACTTTGCTCACACGGGGTATAACTACTTCCCAAAATTTTTGGGATAATTTTCCCCCCACCTTAATATACATTTGTAGCCTGACAAGCCAGACTCACATCAAGATGTTGGGTCTGGGAACACACCATTGGCAGGGCTCAATCCAAGGGGCGGGATAAACGGTTGTCTTTCAAATTCCCTCTGCATGCAATAGGATAGCGCTACAACCAACCAGAGCGGAGCTAGTTGAGAGATTAAACGTTCTCCGTATCCAGTTGGCAAAACTCTGAACACGCAAAAAAAAGCAGTATTTGTGGATAATTTTGTTAATATTCAATAAAATATGAAAAAATGCATTGTTTATCGCACTAGTGTGCTTTAATGTTTAAAGCTCCACTATGTAACTTTTCCGTCCGCTAGAGGTCAAAACGAAGGCGTAGTTTGATGACGCCACATTTGAGTGCAGAATCTTGGGACATGTGGTCTTCACCTCACAGCCGGTGGAAAAATCGGGATAGGACTCGGGCAGAAATCATGTTCATGGATGCGATTATTAACATTACTGTAGTATGAAGCAGAGCAGAACCGAGTGTTGTGGAGCTGAGCAAGGCCGCTGGAGCCAAATAAGAAGAGCGGAACACACGCCTCACGAGCAGCGGAACTGTTATTATGGCATAGTCTACGGCAGGACTTTTATTATGCCACATTCGCCGGCGCCACTTCCGCTTTTCCGGTCATGAGTATGAGGTAACGCAGCTCTGTTTATCATATTAGATACATTTGAGTGTATTGAAAATGATGTTATGACGTTACTCTGTGCGTTCTCTCAGCGGCTGCTATGACACTTGCTGCACACTGCAGTAAAAGTAAAGCCTTTCTGCAGAATAAAACCGGAAAACGAGGGTAACGCAGATATGACACAATTGACAGGCGACTCCCTCACACGCCCGGTTCCTTGGTTAAAATAGCAATTTTCTCACGATTTACAAATAGTTGGAAACATTTGGGATATTGTAAGAACTCACTGGCCTAGTGGTTTTTGGATATTTTACTGAATTTTTTTTTACATAGTGCACCTTTAACCAGGATGTTTGTTTTGAAATTCAAACAAAGCTTATAAAATCTCTCATCATTCTATCTTATCACCAAATATTGGATTAAATCTTTTTGAGGCCTACGATCCATCACTTCCAAAAAGAAATGACAAAACCTGTCCTAACTGAAAGAAAACAAGTTGACAGAAAGATTGAATCCAATATTTGGTGATAATATAGCATAACGGGAAAAAAAAGCAATTTTTAAAAGGCTGGTCATTTTTGTCCGGGAACGCCAAAGGCGTTACAGCGTTTGCAACACAGCGTAAGGATTCATTTGGGGTTTTATTGCAACTGGCATATTATATAAAATACAGTGGCACATAAAATCAGTTCACATTTTATGAAGAAAATGCATGGTTCTTGCTTACTGTCCAAATCAAAAGAGCCCAGTCCCAAATATCTATGATATTCTCTACTCAGAAAGCGTGATTTGAGATACCGTTCAAGACGGTGTCTGACCAGGATAAATTATGCTAAAATAAGATAACTTTTTTGAGCAGTTGCATATGTGTTTTCATCTTAGGCAGTGAGATGTTTGACGTCATTACGTCCCTCTATGTGATTCTAAAAGGCCTTGACTCAGCGGAATTAATTCAGGCTCAGAATGTCAAGAGCTCTCAGTGGTTGCCAACACAGAGGACAATGCTCATCTGAGCTCTGTTTGATATGCTTGATAACATCTACGCAGCAGCACAAGCACTGCTTGTGTTTTCTCACTGAGCTATTCGTCATGGTATTTCAAACAGTGGTCAGTTGCTTTGGACACTTTCACTTCATTCATCACATTGTACACATCTCAATATATATAAATATTTTTACATTTTAATGGGGGACAAAATCCCACATAGACTATCTTGAGCCACTTGTCTTGAGCCAGTACACTACCACTTAGCAATGGCCGAGCAACTACATAAAAGAATCACATAGAAACACCCTAGCAACAGCATAACAATTACAGAGACATAAGGGTGGGCTGTTGTAACTTGGCCCAGCAACCACATAGCAACACCACAGAAACTGCCTTTTGACTTGGACTCTTTTAACTTTAAAAAACATGACAATGGCCAAAAACTATTTAGAACACCTTAGCAACACCATAGGAACAACATAAGAATTATAGAGACATGAGTGTCTTTTGACTTGGTCCAGTAAACAACCACATAGCAACAACCCAGAAACCACATAGCAACACCCTAGCAACAATGTAACTAAGTTGGAGGCCCTTCTGACTTTGACCAGTAAACAACCCCTTAGCAAAGGCATAGCAACCACTTAGAACAGCTTAGCAACCATATAGCAACACCCTAACAGCGCTTTTGTTAACAAACAACCACCTAGAAACCACTCCCCTGTTGAAAAAAACAGCATTTGCTGGTTAAGTATGTTTTAAAGCATTGTAGCTGGTTTAAGCTGGTTTAGTTGGTCATGAGCTGGTTTATGCTGGTCAAGTGCTGGTCTTAAGTTGGTCCTAAGCAACTAGCTACAGCTCAGGACCAGCTTAAACCAGCTCATGACTAACTAAGGATCAGCATAAACCAGCTCAAACCAGCTGCCATGCTTAAAAACATACTTAACCAGCATATGCTGTTTTTTTCAACAGGGTCAGGACACCATAGCAACCACATAAAAATTACAGAGACATTAGGATGGGGTCCTTTGACTTGGTCCAGTAAACAACCACATAGCAACGACCCAGCAACCACATAGCAACACCCTAGCAACCATGTAACAATTAAAGTTAGCAAGGGCATTATGGAATAGTAACCACGTAGAACAGCTAAGCAACCATATAGCAACACCTTAACAATGCTCCTGCTAACAAACAACCACCTAGAAACCACTCAGGGCACCCTAGCAACTGTATATTTTAAACGCTGATTTTAGCCACTCATGTTTTCTTCAGAAAATGCACAAATCTAGTTTTAGTAGCAGCTAAACTTAGCAATTTGCTTAATGAGGGTGCTTGGTTTGATCATCACGTTGTCTTAAATTCATAGTCTACAAGCCTAAAATACAGCACATTACAAGGTAGTCTGACTTTGCAGCCACTGTAAATTTGCACACAGAAGTATAACTGAAGGGACAGAAGAGATTCAGCTTGTAAATTGCAATGTGCCACACATAAAGACTAGAATAATATTATGCATTGTTCTTTCCTAAGTATAGGGGGCTATGAAATTTCAATAGCCAAGCAATTAGACGAACAATCTCTTCCCAAAATAAAGCCATTTTAACAGCCCTGTTTTGCAGTTGAGGCCCCTTGAGTTGCATTGGTTATATCTTAGTTCAAACCAGCTTTAAATAAATCAAAACTATACATGTAAATACGTAAATATGTGTAATTCAATCATGGTACTCAATGAACCTATACGGGTCTCCTTGAAAAGCCATTGAGAACACGTGAGTGGAGAGAGGAGAGAGCCATGGTGGGAATCATTTCAGAGCCAAGAGAGCCAATAGGGGTGGAAACGAGGTCAACCTTGCGCCACGAGTTCCCCTTTTCCAGCAGCATCATGTTTTTTGATACCTTCATCATGACTGCCAGAGTCTCCATGTCCACACTGGTATGGCATACTGGGATTGTTAGAGATAACAGTTAAAAAGTCTGTCCAGAAATAGGCTTGACACATGAGGATGGTAAGCAGAACCCTGCTTGGTTCCCTAGGTGCAGGCAATAGACCAGAACTCTGCGACAGCAGCCGTGATTAAGCATGTTTATTTTAAAGCTCTTCGACGTGTAAAGAGCACGTTCTGTTGGTCTCTGCATGACCGAATGACCTTTTATGCTGAGGTGAAAACGACAGCATCTGGCATTACAACTCAATTACTCACACTTAGGTGACATATTAAATATTTGCATTATACTTTTAATGACTTTGCTGGAGATCATGTGCAAAATGGTAAACATGTATGTGCTTTTTATTAAATGTCATTAGACAAGTTTTACTATCCCTCTAACATTAGCTGAACATTAGCTGTTCTGTTGATTGGACAAAATCAGGAGCAGGATGTGTTTTTGGGGGGGTTGATTTCAAGAGTTTTCTGAGTCTCTCAGTAGTGAAAAGGGTGTTAAACTTTGATTCACAGTTTTTAACACAGTTTGTGTTATCACCTCATTATTGTGTTCATGTCTCTAAATGGCATTATGTTAGAATGTTTTAGTTTTTTAAAGAAATTAATATTTTATTCAGCAAAGATGCAATACATTTATCAACTGTGACAGTAAATACTCTTACATTGTTGAGGGAAAAAATGCTGTTCTTTTGAACTTCATCAAACAATCTTGAAAATGTTTCAAAGTTTCCATGAATATATTAAGCAGCAACTGTTTTCAACAATGATAATAGTAAATGTTTCTTGAGCAGCAAATCAACATATTATAATGATTTTTGAAGGATCGTGTGACACTGAAGTCTGGAGTAATGTTGCCGAAAATTCAGCTTTGCATCACAGTAATGTATTCACATTACATTCTGAAATATATTCAAACATATTTCATAATATTTTTACTGAATTTTTGGGTCAAATAAATGCAGCCTTGGTGAAACCGTGAGATTCTCAAAAATGTATTTTAGGTATTTTTATTTACACATTTATTTGAATATGACAGTACAAAAAAACCCGAGATGCAAATCGAAAACTAATTTGCATCTCGGGTCCCTAAAAAGGCTTTTCTAAAAAAATATATATAAATAAAAAGGGAAAAAAGGCTGCTTATCATAGAACTAAACATTCAGCTAATATAGCATATACAAAAAGCATACCTAAAAGACCTGTACGTACCCAAAAATTAAAATTAGCCCATTATTTACTCACCCTCAAGTCATCCTAGGTGTATATGACATTCTTCTTTCAGACGAATAAAATCGGAGTCCTGGCTAATCCAAGCAGTATAATGGCAGTGTCTTGTTTTTCAAGTCCATAAAAGTGCATCTATCCATCATATAACTGCTCCACATTGCTCGGGGGGGTTAATAAAGGCCTTCTCAAGCAAAGCGTTGCGTTTGTGTAAGAAAAATATCCATATATATTTAAAACTTTATAAACTTTATATACTAAAATAACTAACTTCCAGAGGAAAGCCGTACACAATTCGACTAATGGCAAAAGAGTAACCCTTGACACGATGTATAGAAGCATCGCAAGCTTTGACGCCTCGTGAATAGGGCTGGGCAACAAACTCAAGCCCCTCTTCTCTTATAATGAAATCCACTGCCATTTCTCTTTAAAAATTCTCATTTTAGACTCTAATTCATAACCCGTGTTTTGTTTTGCTCTATCCTCTGCGCTTCTGCGTTCGTCAATATGCATGCGTCAAGGGTTACTCTTTCGCCATAAATCGATATGTGTGGCGGCAATCCACCGGAAGTTAGTTATTTTAGTCTATAAATTTTGAAATATGGATATTTTTCTTACACAAACGCTCCACATCGCTTCAGAAGGCCTTTATTAACCCCCCGGAGCCGTATGGAGCACTTTTATGATGGATAGATGCCCTTTTATGGACTTCATAAACGAGACAACAATTCACTGCCATTATAAATGCTTGGATAATATAACTCCGATTTTATTCGTCTGAAAGAAGAATGTCATATACACCTAGGATGGTTTGAGGGTGAGTAAATCATGGGCTAATTTTCATTTTTGGGTGAAAGGGCCCAAGCCCTTATGGGGCCCTAAGCAGAATTTTATTTGGGGCCCCCTCTGTGCCACCAATACGATTGACTATTGTCAATTCTTGATAATTCACACACCCAGTATAAATTGTATTAGTTGTAGCTGTGTTGCTTACATCGTGTCTGCCTGTCTGTCACCCTGGGTGAACTATCTCTTTAAGGATGCTTCCAACCCTAGCAACATGAATAATTAGTTAAAACAAATATTTATTAAATTTAGGTATGCGCACAGCTCTGGTTTGTTTTAAACCACCACTTTATCATCGATGTAAAAAAACATTATGTCATGTATTGCAGGTAAATATTAATGTGTATGACTATGTATTGTTATATTGCTGCATATAAATTAATATAATTAAATATCATTCTTTCTGGTGTTCATTTAGTATGGAAAACCTGTCTGTCTTACATTAAACATTTTGAGTCTACATTGCAACAATGATTAAAATGACAAAACAAAATAGCAAACTCACCATTATATGTCCATTTTGCCCCTGAAAAAGAGATGGACACAATTATTAAATGCTTTTAAACTAAATGTCGAGCTTCATTGTCTCTTTCATGCAGTGAACTCCAGTCATAAATCAGTCAGATAATGCATTCCATTGCAGCTGGACTCCAGTCTGGTTGCAACCTGCTGCTCTGGTCATTGCTGGCTATTCTCAGTCAATCTGAACGGACAGGCTGAGCCAGACTCTTGCTGGTCTTTCCCACAGATTTCTGGTTGACAATGAGGTACTCCGGGAGAGCATCTAATCCGTCACTGCTTAACATGCTGAAGTGCAAGTCGAAGGAAATCAAGGCATTTCTCGAATTATAAAAGTTTATACGTTCAATTTAAACTCAACAGATGTAAAAGGCTATACTGTCTATGATGAAACTCACTTCTTGTTTTTGTATGGAACAGGTGTTTTTTTGTATTTTTGTTTTTTACAGCAAAACCACCATCCAGTAACTGTGGTGTACAGTGATGGAAATTTTTCTAAATGACACATGGAAAATTATGATATTATCCCAATATGAGTCCAAACAGGAAGGCGCAAAAAATGTCCTTAGCAATTTGGTCATCACTTTCTTTCACAAAAATTGCTATTGTGAGACCACAGGTTTTTCCTGAACCGACCCTTTTGGGGAAGATCTCCACACAAGATATCAGCAGGGCCATTAAGGATGCTAACTTGCCGTGAAAAATGTTTCACCTGTGGTTTTCAATTTAAGGTCATTTGTCAGATCTGCAGACAGAAATCTTCATGCTAATTCAGAGCATTTTGGGGTTCTGCAAGTTTATAATTATGATTTTACATGTTACTTTACTCCCAAAGTTGTTCATTTATGGAAACAGCATTCACCCACTCATTATAACAACTCAAATGAACTTCCAGGAAACTATACTTGATGTTCAATTTTCTCTCAAATTACTGCTTTTACACCAGCATGAGAACATATTGTCCACTTAAAGTGATGCAAAATGTTATAATGCAAAGTATTTAAAAAAATGACTTGCATCAACAGAGTGTTTTACAATAATGTAACAGAAATAAGAGTAAATGTTAAACTTCTGAAGCATTTTTATCCAAGTATCATATCTATAATCCATTATTCAGCAACAAAAAAAATATTAAATAAGATAACTTTCATTAAACATATTAGCAAACATTTCCACATCATAGGTAGCCTATGTTTAACAGATCAATAATAATCATGTTATTTTTGTCCTCAGTATGTAAGCTACAATTTTGAATGCACATGTAGTGCTAATATGTTAAGTCATAGTTTACCATGTTTCTGAACTATAAATGGAAGTTTGGGCTTATTATAAAGTGAGCTCTGCAAGACTACAGTGCGCGAGACTAACTTACCTGTGGACGCGAGGGGACACGCGATGAAGATGATGAATAGAAGTGTAATTGTCATTGCAGAGAAGTGCTGGCTTCTCATGTGCCCTCAGAAGTCGACTCAGAAGAGAGAAAGTGTGACATAGCTGTCGGAACCGGCTCTTATATCAAGCATGGTGCGCTCGCGAGTTAAACAAACTGACGTCACGGCGATGACAGAGCAGCGCCTCAGAATATCTGCCGCTCGTTTTTGCAGTGACTTCATGCAAATCTGTGGCTGTGCCTCGAGTGGAGCTGCTACCCAGACAGCTTTTTAGGCATCAGTAGCGCACAACTTTGTCTAAATAGCCATTAGCCACAAGTCCTCAAACCGGTCATTTTAAAACTCCGCAAACAAGGTACAATGGAGCGTCATGTGATATGAAAAAAAAAAAAAATCAGCTTATGACAGTCATTATATCTCCATATTGCAACATTTGCTCGGTGTTTACTGTGCCCGCAAATGACACACTGCGTTATTATAGGTGTCTATGTATATTGCAGGTATTGTGTTTAATGTAGCCTATACGTTATCTTTGACTGGCTGCCTAATTTATCATCTATCTATCAGTCTGCTAACGGAACGCCGCATATCCAATCAAATTCGAGGACTGGAATTATTCCACCCATTTAACAAAAATATGTTGTAAGAAAGTTTTGCTAACTTTAACATTAAGTTATGAAAACGTTAATGTTCTCTGAAACGTTGTTACTTTTGAATGTGCTCCATTCTGAAAGTAGGCATAGCAACATTTAAAAATGTTTTCATGGAACAAAAAACATTCCACGAACGATGTAATGCTTTATTAAAGACCTACACGTTATTTTAACGTTACTGAAGAACATTTCTTCATAACGTGAGAGAACATTGCCAGATTGCCATAGTTAAGGAAGTTCTGAGAACGTTCCTTCTCAGATGGTCATTGTTATTTTGACAAGGTTACAACATAAAAAAAGCATCCTATTATATTTTTTATTATGAAATGCAACAACAACAAAAAAAATCATACAACGACAATAATGTAAATAATGAAATACTATCAAACTTTACAATAACATATCAAACCTTTGTTTTGGAAAATTTTGTAAAGCTTTCGTTGAATTTTTTCAATACACACTCTTTTCCAATGTTTGGGGTAACGCATTACATAGTTACGTAATCAGATTACTTTTTCCAAGTAACTAGTAAAGTAACACATTACTTTTACATTTTGAATTATTTTTTCAAATAAGTAACTCAAGTTACTTTGATTTCCCATTTATTGACAAGCATCTCTCCTGTTGCCATGTTGATAGAAACTGTGAGTGTAGAAGCGTTGTGTGAACATGATGGTTATTGTAGTTCTAAATGTGAGCAGCATGCATTTATACGGTGACGCATTGCTGCCACATACATGTACAGTACTCCTGGATGAAAATAACAGCGTCTTGACGACATGGCGACAAACACACTCAAACGCAACACTTCCTTTCTCCACGACCATCCTCTTCTCCACGTGGGACAGCAACAAGACCACGCCCCCTTTTTTCGCGTATTCTTGTGGGCGGAGGTTAGTCTGTTCTACTGACGTCATTTATGAAGGAAGTACCAGGATGTAGTCCAAGCCGGCCGTTCGCTGTAGGCTTTGAAAGGGAACTTCTGTTAAATAAAATATCTCGCTTGGCATTGAACTTTGAGCTTTATAATTTTACAGGTATTATTTATGCTCTAACAGCAACATTACACACTAACTAAAGTTTGAACAATAGGATCACGAAGAACGGGACCTTTAAAATGTTCTAATATATAAATCACTGTGAATAAACAGCAGGTTCTATATACAGGTTGTGACCAGGATATACCCATAGAGGCACGTTGAAAGAGTGAATGTGTATTTATTTAATGAGAAGGAGTAAAAAAGTATGATAGATTTATACATCTTTTATAAATTATTTCAATATTGTCACAAAAAATTTTTTGATTTGCCCTATTTTGAAACTAAAATCGTAAATAAGAGTTAAGGTTGTTCAGACTTAGATTCACTAATATACTTATAAGCTTTATCCGCCACAGATAAAAATATTAAAAAAAGGTAATTGCGACTTTTTACCTCACAATTAAGACTTTTTTCCCCCTTGCAATTGTGAGTTTATATCTAGTCCTGGGTAGTAATCATGTAATCTGGATTACGTAATCAGATTCCCAAAATGAAGTCCTTATAATTAGATTATATTACGTTTTAAAATACTCGTAATCAGATTACAGTTACTTTTTATGGATTACATTATTATGTTATTCTCACAATGGCATTAAAGGGATAGTTCACCAAAAAATAGTTAATAAAGGCCTTCTGAAGCGAATTGATGCGTTTGTGTATGAAAAATAACCATAATTAAAACTTTATAAAATAAAGTTTCGGCTGATCGCCTTCCGTGTTCAATTTATGGAAAAAGTTTTGGAAGTGCCTCTGCCGATCAAAGGCTTCCGTTACCAGGTACGCTCGTCAGACGTCGCATACGCATCTTGAATTGTGAGAAGGCACTTTCAACACTTTTCCACGGAAGGCGATCAGCTGGAACTTTACTTTATAAAGTTTTAAATATGGATATTTTCTTACACAAATGCATCGTTTCGCTTCAAAAGGCCTTTATTAACACCCCGGGCCATGTGGAGCATGTTATTCGGCGGACAGATGCATTTTTTATGGACTTCAAAAACAGAGCAACTATTACTGCTATTATAAAGCTTGGATTAGCTAGGACTTTTTTAATATAACTCTGATTGTATTCGTCTGAAAGAAGAATGTCTTTTACCCCTTTTCCACCAGAATGAACCGGGTGCTAGTTCAGAGCCAGTGCTAGTCCCAGTTCACAGTTGGTTCGACTGAGGAGCCTTCTAAGAACCGTTTGCTTTTCCACATGCTGAGAGCCGCCACGGAGCCAGGTCTTACGTCACTGTATACGTCTCATCTTTCTCAGCAACGCTTGCGAGGCAGCGGGAAACACAAAACACACCAGGCTTGCTCGAGATGCATCGGCGCTGCGCAGATCGATCTACATATGATATTAAAAAAACCTGCATGAGTGAATCAAAAGCATAAGGAGTCGTATGCTCTCGCTGGACTCGTCATACGGCGATCGGTCTGCACAGCACCGCTGCGAACAAGCCTTCCATCAACAATGCAAACGTTGCGTTACTATTGATTCACATGGCTTTACGATCCTACATCGCCATCAAAACACAACAAAAAGCGAATCCAACGCATTCGTGCAGTTTGCCGTAATTTGTATAGATGGAGATTACAAAAGAGCATCAGATGTTAGCTCCATTAGCTGCTATTTCAAAAATGGTGGATCTCAAGTTTGTGTTCGTCTTGTTGACCCCGCCCCCAGCGTCTGACGTAATTGGTTCTTACTTCTAGCCCAGCAATGTTTTGGTGCTACATTTCAACGTTTCTTTATACATATGTCTCATGTTTGTGTGTCAAGGTTTCACTAAGATACAGATCATTTTCTGAAGAGAATCAGATTAGACATCATTGAGAGAGAGGCTGAAGATCATGTTTGTTTCCCTTATTTTGCAAAAAGCACAACAATTTGTTTTTATTGCGACTGTACACAAAAAAAAATAGAAACTTAACAGAATATAATGATGTATAACACTTGCATGAATGAAAAAAAATGACAGAGTTATTTGAGTCTCTTTGGCACTGATAAGAAAAAAAGAGAGCCGATTGCGCCGGCGCGACCGCCGACTCAAGGGGGTTAAGAACCACTTTTCCTGGCTCGGAACTGGTGCTTTGGGTGTGGAAACACAAAGAACCGATTTGAAACTAGGCTCTGGCTCTGAACTAGTACTAGCACTGCCTTGGTGGAAAAGGGGTAATATACACCTAGGATGACTTGAGGGTGAGTAAATCATGGGCTAGTTTTCATTTTTGGGTGAACTAACCCTTTAAATTATTCATCATTCATTGATTCTCCCTACTACTTTTATCTTTTAAAAATCATACTGCTTATATACACTCACCTAAAGGATTATTAGGAACACCATACTAATTCTGTGTTTGACCGCCTTTCGCCTTCAGAACTGCCTTAATTCTACGTGGCATTGATTCAACAAGGTGCTGAAAGCATTCTTTAGAAATGTTGGCCCACATTGATAGGATAGCATCTTGCAGTTGATGGAGATTTGTGGGATGCACATCCAGGGCACGAAGCTCCCGTTCCACCACATCCCAAAGATGCTCTATTGGGTTGAGATCTGGTGACTGTGGGGGCCATTTTAGTACAGTGAACTCATTGTCATGTTCAAGAAATGATTCGAGCTTTGTGACATTGTGCATTATCCTGCTGGAAGTAGCCATCAGAGGATGGGTACATGGTGGTCATAAAGGGATGGACATGGTCAGAAACAATGCTCAGGTAAGCCGTTTCATTTAAACGATGCCCAATTGGCACTAAGGGGCCTAAAGTGTGCCAAGAAAACATCCCCCACACCATTACACCACCACCAGCAGCCTGCACAGTGGTAACAAGGCATGATGGATCCATGTTTTCATTCTGTTTACGCCAAATTCTGACTCTACCATCTGAATGTCTCAACAGAAATTGAGACTCATCAGACTAGGCAACATTTTTCCAGTCTTCAACTGTCCAATTTTGGTGAGCTTGTGCAAATTGTAGCCTCTTTTTCCTATTTGTAGTGGAGATGAGTGGTACCCGGTGGGGTCTTCTGCTGTTGTAGCCCATCCACCTCAAGGTTGTGCGTGTTGTGGCTTCCCAAATGCTTTGCTGCATACCTCGGTTGTAACGAGTGGTTATTTCAGTCAAAGTTGCTCTTCTATCAGCTTGAATCAGTCGGCCCATTCTCCTCTGACCAACTCTGGATGTTTTCCCCTTTTCACACCATTCTTTGTAAACCCTAGAAATGCTCAGACCGGCCTGTCTGGCACCAACAACCATGCCACGCTCAAAATTGCTTAAATCACCTTTCTTTCACATTCTGACATTCAGTTTGGAGTTCAGAAGATTGTCTTGAACAGGACCACACCCCTAAATGCATTGAAGCTACTGCCATGTGATTGGTTGATTAGATAATTGCATTAATGAGAAATTGAACAGGTGTTCCCAATAATCCTTTAGGTGAGTGTACATTCAGAAGGTCTTCCAGGTTTGTGGAATTGCACACACAGACCAGCTACTGGTCATGTGACTATCACTGGAAACTGAGACCCAGCAGCAGTTGATCACTGGATTTGCAGAAATCATTTCAATTTTAAGAAGTGTTTTCTCAAAATTGCACATCTAATCAATTCCTGGCGAATACATTAATTGTTATTTGAATTATCACTCAGAGAGTAATTTAACCTTGCATTACCGTGTTTGGAAGGCTTTTCTTTTTCAAACACAATAAAATTAGATTAGATTAGATTCAACTTTATTGTCATTACACAAGTACAAGTACAAGGCAACGAAATGCAGTTTAGGTCTAACCAGAAGTGCAATAGCAGCAAGTGCAGGATATATACAGTGGTTGCGTAAGTGCAGGACATGGATATTGTACTGAATATATATAAATATGTATAAATAGAGAGATGGTTATTACTATAAACAGAACTGAATTTACAGGTGAATATGTACAGTGAATAAATATACAGATGGCTATTACTATAAACAGAATTTACAGGTGAATATGTACTATGAATATAATATACAGATGACTATTACTATAAACTGAATTTTACAGATAGAGGTATACAATAGTATGTTAGGCTAATATGAGGAATAGCAGGGATTAAGGTAGTGCAATAAATTATGGACAGAGCTATCCGGGGGAAAAAAAAGTGTAAAAGTGCAGTGGAAAGTGGTTGCATATTACAGTTAGAAGTACGGTGCAAAATGCAAATGTAACCGTGGTACTATAAATACAGTCGGCAGTGCAAATGAGCATAATCCAGTTAAGATATGGCTGTGCAAGATGCCAATAAGTAAACAGTTGTTACTGTAATAAACAGTCGGTAGTGCAAATAACAAAATGAAGGCAGATGTGAGGTAGGAGAGTTGGCAGTTTATGAGGGAAGTGGATCAACGGGGGTTTGAGTTCAATAAAGAGACAGCTCTGGGGAAAAAACTGTTCTTTAGTCTGCTGGTCCTGGTCCGGAGGATCCTGAAACGCCTGCCGGAGGGCAGGAGAGAAAACAGTCTGTGGGCTTGGTGAGAGGAGTCCTTGAGGATGCTGCGAGCTTGGTGCAGACAGCGTTTCCTCTGGATGTGCTCGATGGCAGGTAGTGGAGTCCCTGTGATGCACTGGGCAGTTTTTACCACTCGCTGCAGTGCCTTGCGCTCCGCAACAGAGCAGCTCCCATACCATACTGCCACACAGTTGGTCAGGATGCTTTCTATTGCGCAGCGGTAGAAGTTCACCAGGATAGCCGAGGAGAGCTGATTCTTCCTCAGTGTCCTCAGGAAGAAGAGGCGCTGGTGAGCCTTCTTGACCAGGCTGGAGGTGTTGGTCGTCCACGACATGTCCGCCGAGATGTGGATCCCCAGGAACTTGAAACTGGAGACACGCTCAACAGCCATTCCATTGATGTGGATGGTGTCGTGTGTGCCTCTTGACTCTTTCCTGAAGTCCACGATGAGCTCCTTCGTTTTGGTGGTGTTGAGGAGCAGGTTATTATCAGCGCACAATGTGGCCAGGTGCTGGATCTCTTCCCTGTAGTTGTTGCTGATGAGACCAATCACCGTAGTGTCGTCCGCAAACTTGACGATGGAATTAGATCCATACACAGGCTTGCAGTCGGAGGTGAAGAGGGAGTAGAGAAACGGACTTTGCACACAGCCCTGTGGTACACCAGTGTTGAGTGTGATGGACGTGGAGCAGGTGGATCCTGATCAAACATTCTGTGGTCTGTCAGTTAGGAAGTCCAAAATCCAGTTACACATTGAAGTGTTGATGCCCAGGTCTCCAAGTTTGGCTATTAACTTGGATGGGATGACAGTGTTGAATGCAGAGCTGAAGTCAACTAACAGCATGCGTGCATAAGTGTTCTTATGGTCCAGATGGGTGAGCACAGAGTGCAGTGCCATGGAAACATCCTCTGTGCTCCTATTGCTGCGGTAGGCAAACTGGTGTGAGTCCAATGTGGATGGTAGAGAGTCTTTTAGGTGTTCCAGGACCAGCCGCTCAAAGCACTTCATAATGATGGGTGTGAGTGCTACAGGGCGGTAGTCATTAGGGCACCTCGGGCTAGAGTGTTTCGGCACTGGCACAATGGAAGTGCGTTTAAAGCATGTTGGTACAGCTGCTTGGGCAAGAGACAGGTTGAAAATGTCTGTAAAAACCCCAGCGAGCTGGGGTTTTTAAAATGTATGTGGCTCTTCTTTAAATTTTTTGCTTGGTTAAAAGAACCCGTTCTTTCACGGATGCCGGGGAGAAAACTTAATTTTTATCAATATATTGACTATGCCTTGCTGTTGAGTGGCTCCTCATTTACTGTGGGAGAACAATAACAGAACACTCCATGTCTGGAGTTATTCACGCCATGCCAGGGCCTGTTCACGTCATGCCTGCCAAGCAGGAGCCTGGTCCCGTCATGGCCACCACTCCAGAGTCTCTTCCCAAGATGTCCGTCTGTCGTACACAGTCCAGAGGGGACTCTAGTCTCCCAAACAGCGTCCAATGATGGCTCCAGCCCCCGACCAACATCCAGAGAGGCCCCCCGACCAGCTTCTAGAGGGGCCTCGGTTTCTGACCAGAGTCCAGTGATGGCCCTGGCCCTCGACAAGCTTCGAGAGAGGGCTCTAGCCCCTGATCAGCATTCCAGTTCCACTCCAGGGTAGGGTTGCACCAGTCGTTCGTAAGTTCTTTCTTAAATTGGAACGTAAAGTCCACACTAGAGGCTTAGTAACTACTAGATAGTTTGTAACTAACTACTTTTTTTTTAAATACTTTTTTCGGTTGCACCATTTGTTCTTAAGGCAGAACGTAACTAGTAGGTCGTAAGCTCTCCGTAAAGTAATGCGTAATCGCATAATATGACGTTTACCCTCAATGATCCAATAGCAGCCTTCAAATACGTGAGCAAAAGTTGTGTTGAAATAATGTGAATTTCAGTGTCCTTCATTATTATAACTTCTTTTGCCTCACGTAACCAACGGTAAAAATAAGTTTCCATTAAATATACTTAATCATGAATAACATAAGTGCTTTTATATATAAATAACATTCAGAAGCATTCAGTAGGCTATATGAAACGACATTAACAAGGATCAATAAATAAATAAATACTGAAACAAAAACAAAAAAACTATTTTTAAACTATTTACATTTATTGATTATGACTGATTTTATTTGACATCATGACATGCACAACACGGACCGGTGGGACAGATCAAATCAAATCAAATCAAATCACTTTATTGTCACTCAACCATATACACAAGTGCAACAGTAGGTGAAATTCTTAGGTGCAGTTCCGAGCAACATAGTAGTCATGACATGACATGTACAACATTTAAAGCAACATCAGATTACATCATCTGATGCGCCCACAATTACTCACAGCACAGTAAACTCTACAATAAACAATAAATAATTTACACAATGTGAGTGTAGTTCTCACAGCTTTAAACAATATACACATACTTACAATATACATATACTTTAAACAATGTACACTAAACACATTAAACAATATACATTACGCTATAATAATAATAATAATAATATACAATGTACAGTATACAATATTATTCACAAAAGAAATCCAATGTACAATAGATGCTGTATGATAAATAAATGTGTATATAATGTGTGTGTATCTACAGTGGGTTGTGCTGAGTGATATTCTGTCCAGTGTGTGTTATGAACTGATGGATCAAGAGTTGAGGAGTCTGATTGCTTGTGGGAAGAAGCTGTTCTGGAGTCGGCTGGTGCGTGTTCTGATGCTGCGGTACCGCCTGCCTAATGGCAGCAGTGAGAGCAGCCCATGGTTCGGGTGGCTAGAGTCTCTGATGATCCTCTGAGCTCTCTTCACACACCGCCTGGCATAAATGTCCTGGAGGGAGGGAAGCTCACCTCCGATGATGCAGCTGGCCGTGCGCACTACCCTTTGCAGGGCCTTGCGGCTGCGGGCGGTACTGTTGCCGTACCAGGTGGTGATGCAGCCAGTCAGCAGGCTCCCTATGGTGCTGGTGTAGAAGCGTGTGAGGATGTGGCGGTTCTTTCCAAACCTCCTCAGCCGTCGCAGGAAGAACGACCCCATCGTTCCGCCGAAGTAAATTTTTTATTGGGTTGGTTGTAGGTACCTTGCTAGGCTTGGAATGGCTTCCTGAACTTTGGTCCCCTGAACTGCAGGCTGCTCTGGCTTCCTGAAATGAGACAGGGTGGGGCTTCAAGGTCTGCCCATGCTACACGGCGCAGGTCCGCCTCTGCTCCATGGCCCGGATCCACCCATGCTCTATGGCCCAGTAACGCCATCCCTCCACCACCCTCCTGGATGGTATGTCTAGTACGTCTATGGTTTTGTTGGCTGTCGGGAGCCGCCCATAGAGGAAGGGTAAAGTTTATTCTACAAACACACGCTGTATTAAGCAGTGCATAAAGTATTACATGACAATAATGTTTCTGAAACATCTGTGTATTGCCAAATATTGCATTTATTTCACTTCAGCTGTGATAAAGTATGGAAACACAGCGTGAGCGTCACTATGGGACACAGAAAGTGTCCGACTTCACGTCTCTGTTTGCAGCTCCTCCCTGCCTGTACGCGGCTACTCTCACCGATCGGTTGCATCCAACCGCAGCCGATGTCAAACACACCTACTGTTTCCTGGTTTGCCATGTGTTCCCTTTTGTCATGTGACTTCCTTGCCCTCATGTGTTATGTTGTCATTGGTTCATTGTCCTGATTGTTCACAGGTGTGTCTTGTTCAGTCATCAGTCCCTGTGTATGTAAGCCCTCATGTTTGACATGTTATTTGTCTAGTATTGTTTGTTGCAACCCACTGTTGGTGACTTTGCCATGCCATGTCATGCCAAGCCATGGTTTGTGAAGTTCCTGTTTATTTTGTATCTGTTCATGTGTGGGATTAAACTGCACTTGGGTTCTCATCAAGCTCGGTTTCAGTGGATCCTCATTACATTCCAATGCAAAGCTCAGTCTGGGAATCCCTATTTAAAGGTCCCATGGCATGGCATTTTTCTATTATTTTATAATGTTTCCTGAGGTGTACTTATATTGTTAGTATGACTTTTACATCATAAAATGTCATAATTTAGAAATAAAAGGCATTTTTTCAATACTGCTGTTTGCCCTGTGGCTGAATGCCCTGCTTCAAGAGGCGTGTCTGCTGTGAGACTTCAGTAAAAACGGCCACTGTTGTGATTGGCTGACATCTAGAACGATTCAGTCCGATATGGTGAACTGATTCGGTTCACTAAAAAGAACCGGTTCAAAAGAAAGATCGTTCGCGAACCGGACATCACTAACGTACCAGAGACGGAGCTCAGCGATCGCTAACAAAGTTATTTATAGTAACTTCTGAGTTATGAGAGCGCTGTCAGTCAGCGCAAGTTTATTGTGTTTGTATCTGAGAGTTCTGAATAAACACAAGTCCCAGTCACACCGACCCTGTCTTCATCATTATTACCAACTTTGTAACACATGCAAAGTACCATTACAGCTGTCGAGATGAACGAGTTAAAAGTAAGTGTTGATAATAGCATTATTTTAAAAATAAAATAAAAGCGTCAGTGACGCACGTTGAGTACACAGCGCAAACAAAGACACAACAGCAGTAATCGAATGTAATCCAGTTTATTGTGGGGCTAGGCTGGCTAGCCCGAATATGCTCACGCTTAATCTCACGCCGCGTTTGGTGCCTCCGCTGTGGGCCAGATGCAGTACTGGGGGTCGGGGATGTTGAAGGCCAACGGCCAGTGCAGCCCGAGCTTCGGCGTGTGTGAGGCCGATGTTGAGCAGAAACTCACGACTGTATGCACATTTTAGAACCGGTAGACGCGACGAGGACGTACAAAAACACTGACTTACAAGATAGAAAACACCGTTCTGTCTGGAGAGAGAGAAGCCGCATTGTGTGCACGAATAATAAATAATTAGCTACACATCAGAAATTACTGATCACAGATCAGAAGGAACTGAAAAAAGACTTCTGTTTTCATTTGTACATCCAAACACTGAGAAACTGCCAGCATTCACACTTTAACAAGGAATGATCTCTCGAGCGTTTGCATGGGCGTGCCAGATTCTCTGGGCGGAGGAAAGGGAGGTAACCGTTCCTGCTTGGACGTCAAAACAGGAGACTTCAGGATTGGCTCGTCTGGCCTGTCATTTTCTCAAAGGCAGAGAGAGACAGCCAGAACTCGGGTTTACACCAATCAACATTTCTATCCACTTGGGGACAATATTCAGGCTAGGGGAACTCATATTAATGTTGAAAAACCTCATAAAATGAAAATTTCATGCCATGGGACCTTTAATGCACTTCATGTTGTTGATAACAAAGAAAGGAATATATTTTTATATCAATGCGATGAGATTATTGTATTCAATTCAATGTGAAACAAGTTAGGTCAAAAGTAATCCAAAAGTAGTCTGATTATATTATCTTAAATGTGTAATGTAATGGATTACATTACTAACTACAAGTTGTCATGTCATTTGGAATCAGTAACTGAATACAATTTGTAAGTAATCAAACCAGCACTGGATATAAACTTGTCGGGTGTAAAAAACAAGCTTCTCCAAGCTAAATCGGTCACGTCCATGTCACATTATGTGAATGACCCACTGGAGACACATGGATGATCGTTTAGTGAATCAAAGGTCAAATGAAGGAGAAGTGATATACCAGCTGAGCCACTCCAGAATAAACATATTTTGCATTTTTAGATGTAATATAATTATGTATTATTTAAAAAAAAAAAAAAAATCTAATTTATGATGGGACTGAAGATTTGAATTGACTGGATTGTGTGTTAATGTTTCACTATAAGGAACAGCCGATGCTGAAACCTGATTCTGCCACATCCTTTGTGGAGCCTCTTACTGGCATCATGCTAGATACTATTTTCACTTGTAACCTCTGAAGAATTCTCCCATAGCGAGGTGCATAAAAATGGTAATTATATATTATATTATATATTATTCTTATACACGTTTTAAAATTATTTCAAATTCTGTGCTGGACCAAAGCTAATTCTTTTAAATGCAATAACAGTTTATTTTTACTTAGCACTGTATAATCGCGTTATTGGAAATCATACTCATTTCCTCCTCTAAGCTTATTGCTCTTTAAACAGTACAAACGTCTCTGATCATTGTTTAATCATTCATGTACACCAACATTCACAAGATTCTGTGGTTCACTATGAGGGAACTTGGTATCATTTTGTTAATTTTTACTCTGAACCACAACATTCAGGCACAAACTCAGAAGCCAGGTAAGCGTTGTTATTTTAAAATATAGATAAATAAAACAAATTAAGAAATTAATTTGATTTGTGAGGGATAACATGGTTTATGTCTGGTTTGTGTGAAGTTCAAATTCCAAACTTGATAGAAGATTTTAAGAACCGTGTAAAGAAAAAAAAAAAACATTACAAACTACTGGCAGCTGTGATTGCAAGATTAATTATGTAAAAATACAGCAAAATGTACACAACTTTACAGAACAATGTACATTTTACAGTTTAAAAATAAATAAACTTGTAAATCCAACAGATCTTTTCTACTGAAGAAGCATAACCACACTACTAAAATCTGTTTTGATCCTTTAACATATACTGACAAGCACCATAATAACACAGGTGGTAAAGAAAAAGCCACACAACGAATCCCTGTTAATATATAGAGAAGGTGCAAGCAGTATCACAAATACAAAACACCATCATTGTAACTCTCATGATGACACTAAAATAATGCAATAAACATTTATTTTTTTATTAATAAGATGTAACATAAAACCCTAATGTACGTAATTTATGTTATGGCTATGGGTGTTTTTTTCTTTTCTTGGTATTTGTTAGTTTTGTTTCCTTGTTTTGTAGGTGGCCGCAGAAGATGCAGGACACCTGACTCCAATTAGGAGGCGGAGATATATGTCGTGGTTTCATGCAATGGAGGGGGTCACGGAGAGTTGACATCATCTCCGGCTGGCCTCTTGTTGCCTCGCTTTGAGATCTGTCGTTGTCAGCATTTCGCATTTTGTAAACCCCTAGATTTTGTAATAAATTCCATTTATTATATTATTTCAATGTTGTGGCTGTCTCATCTTTATTGCAGTCACGAGCAGGCCGTAACACTTATAACTAATAAACTTAAAATGAATAAGAAACAATTATTTAATTGAAATACCATCAAATGTGAAGTGTCACACAGGAAATGTTCACTGTACAAATTCTTAAATGAAATGTCCTGACAGATCTATTACGGTTTTTATTTTTACCATATAGTAAGGGAACATACTGTTAAAGGTAGGGTAGGCAATTTTCCGAGAACAGGGTTCCCACTCTTTCATGAACACCAGATTCAAGGACTTTTTAAAGCACCTTTATTTTATTTCAAGCACCTATCAGATTCATAACCCAGCATATGTAGCATCACGAAAGGTAGGTTAAAAGTAGGCTACTTAAAGGAACACGCCGACTTTTTGGGACTTTAGCTTATTCACCGTATCTCCCAGAGTTAGATAAGTCCATACATACATTCTCATCTCCGTGTCTGGTTGCGTCTCAACTCTGTCTGACACAACCACCGCTAACCTAGCTTAGCACAAAGACTGGAGGTAAATGGCTCCAGCTAGCCTACTGCTCAATAAGTGACAAAATAATGCCAACACTTTCCTATTTACATGTTGTGATGTGTATAGCTACAAGGCTAGCCTAGGCTAGCCATATCGGCCTAGAAAATCGCAACTTTTCATTTTCAGCAAGTGTATGTACTGCTCTCTATCGGTTCAAGTTTTTTTTTCCCCCGCTACCCCTCCACCCCCCGAACATAAGCAACGTTTCGTTCTGTCTTTGATAGCGCATACTGTAGGACAATCTAAACTAAATTTATTTCAAATTTAAATCAAGCACTTTTATGGACCTATATTTGTTTCCAAGTACTTGCCAGGCCTTGAATCCATGTATCTGAAATTCAAGTAGCCTACTTTCAAGAAGCCTGGATATAGTGGAGATTTTACAACATTTTAATTGAGCACCTTGGACAGAGATGTACTGTAATACAGTACAAATCACTCTCCTTGTTATTTTTTTCTCCAAATCTAGACGCCTGCAGTCTGAAACCAGATGAAGGAACTGGGACAGCTGGGGTTATTGTTTATATGCACTACGATGGAGAAAAAGACCGTTGTTATCCAAGGTCCAAGTGAGAGGGTGGAAATGCAAACCGGTTCATAACCGAGAAGCAGTGCATGAGAAACTGTTCACGCAGAGCTGAAGAACTGTTCCCTAAAGACGGTAATCTTTCTACGCACATTTGTCAGCAATAATGCAACAAATCTTTTTGCATGAAAAGCATTTTCATTGATTTATTCCTAAATCAAACATCTTTGACTTAAGAAAATGCTGCCACCCTGTGGTAACTTTTTTTTTAATCTACAGAAAGACTAGCTTGCAAGCTTCCAAAAGAACCAGGACAATGTTTAGGTGGCTATCTGCGGTATTTAATAGGATTTAGACTAAAGTTCGAAAACGTATGATAAACTAAATCATTTAGTTTATCATTAATGGTAGATAATTCTGCATATACTAAAACAAATGGTTAAAGATCTTAACATTATCTTAACATCATTAATATTATTGATCATCAGAGAACCCTACAGACACATTGCTCAGCTTTTAATGAAAGCTGTGAACTCGTTATAAACAAGTTAATTGGAAATAAATCATAAACCAATCAGCCATCAAAATAAATAAATGATCAAATTAATAATAAATTAGCTTCTGTTTAATAAACATCAATATAGCCTATTTATTCAAACCAAGTTTTAAGTATGCCTAAATCATTATAGGTATTATTTGAAAGCTTAAATTCTCAAAAATCAGCCTGTTTAGCAATCGTTTTCTAAACAAAAAAAGCTTTATAAAATGATCAACATCACATAACTGAATTTAAACAATTTTTAAGAACAGGGAAAATGATAAATTAGGAGTCAAAATTATAAATTATACATTTATTTAAAATATGATTATATAGAATATTCTAGTTGTATACTGTTTAAGCACTTTATTTGTTTCTGATGGGCCATGTGGTGGGAGGCTTTGCATGAAGAATAATGTCCTTCCCGAACTTTATTGTGCTCATTTAGGCACAACAATAGTTTTCTGGTTGAATGTTTAGCTCAAGCCTAGAAGGCTCTACAATGATGCCGAACATGAATCAGAATAAGTTCAGGTATTGCACATCTTTAGCAGACCACCCCAAAATCCACCAGAATGCAGGGTAGACATGGGTACAACACCTCATTAATTCCAATTCTCTGATCTTGTGTGGCTGCGTGTGCGGCATAATTTTGATTTCCCCTGACAAAATCTCACTCCAAGGTTTTTTGATAAGTTGGCAGGTATATTGGTATATTAATGTACATTTGATTGATCAGATCTAGGACGCAAATGACTCCACTTGGTCTTACTGATGTCCTTACTTTCCCTCTGGTGATTGCCTTTGCTGTCAAGAAGAAGGCTTTCCACAACCATGTGTCATATGAGCAGTGCAAAATGAATCAACCATTTTATATAAACCTGTTAAAATACACCCATTAATGCTATATCTGTAATTCAACTTATTTCAAATTCAGCAAAACAATAAAGTTTCATTTGACTTAGCATTGTTAGTCTCTGCAATCAAGTTATTTGAAAGAAATCATACTTTGAAGCTACAGTTATAGTTGTCCCCTCCTCAAAGTTTATTGCTCTTATCTCGAGAGAAAGTACAAAGTGCAAAGCATCCTCCCCTCGCTGATTATTATTTGCAAACGTTCATCTTCACCAGCGTTCACATGGCTCTGTGGTTCACTATGAGGGAACTTGGCATCATTTTGTTCATTTTTGCTCTGAACCACAACATTCAGGCCCAGACATCAGGTGAGAGTTTTTGTTTGTTTTTTAAACGCAGAAGGGTAAAGATATTTATTTGTGTTGTGAGTTATAATAAGGTTTATGGGTTTGGTCTTTGATGTTAAATCATTACTTTAAAAAAAATGAATGTTGAAAATACAATTCTCAAGGTAAAAACGAAATACTAAAGCATGCATAACACAATCATCTTGTATTCTGTGTGATGAAATGAGGTAAAGTGAAGATATATAAAGCAAGAGCAAGGGTTGTGTCTATAGAGCCCCGACACACACCTTAGAAAGTCAGTTCACAATATCAGGGTTGTGTTCCTTTCAGAATTAAATTGAGAAAACATTTTAATTTCCCATTTAAGGAAGTAGAGTTCAAATGTACTTAAGTTGAAAGAAATTTTGAAAAAGATGAAAATGTATTTTTTAACTAGAAAACAAAAGGTGTGTAGAGACAAACCTTGGATTATTTCTTAAAAAAAAAAAAAAAGTTTTATATCAAAGTCCCTTTCAAGAAAAGTCTGTTCACTCGGCGGCCATATTTGCAACGCCTCCGGGCAGCTATTTCGGGCATACAAGACCAAGTCTCAAAAACTGCTTGACAAACTCACAATTAAATAACATATTTCAGATCAGCAACAAAATCTGACATGAACTGTACCATTAATGTTGTTTCTTATTATCAAATGGCGTTAAAAAGCTTATTTTTCAGGCTAGACGAGCCAATGCGCATGTGCAGTCCTAAGTGCGAGTCTCAGGTTTCTACCGGAACCGGAGCTTCTAACGGCTTCTAACAGTGACACAGTGATCAGCGATTGGCTCTTTTACTTTAGAAGGCGGGGCTATTATGCCATACTGCGTGTGAAATTTTACCTAAAAGTCTACTCAATATTTAAAAACTCTTCATATTTCATCAATTAACTTTTATTTTACGGATCAGAACAGTTAATTTGTCGTTGAATTTGTTGTAATTCAGTCAATTCCGCTTTCTGTAATTACTATTCAACTTCCTGTGGGGTGTGGCCAATTCAATTCAAATTCACACTCATGAACTCAAAAACAATGGGAAAAGCAGCGCTGAAGTTGCATAATATTTCCAAGAAGAGTCGGTCACATAAAAAACAGAACAGACTTCACTCTTATAAGACCTGTGTAAACTATGACCATTGCAATTGATTATATTAATGAGAATCAGAAAACTGATGTTTGTGTTTGTTTTCTATTGCAAATGTGCACATCTGTTTCAAAAGCATATTTTTTAACTGTACAAGCAGGTACAAATAACACCATTGTCTCAGGTTTTTGTAGGCCACAGTTAGTCACTGGTTGTCCAGGTTTAAAATGTGAGCAATTGGTCTATCTGTAAAAAAATGACAACATTTACAACCACCATAAAAACTAGGTGTGGACTGTGTCCAGATTAGTTACACATTACCCGATTCAAGATACAAAGATCACTCCCATTTCCATTATTGTTTCTACCAATTTAGCAGAATGTCCAACACAATCTCACAGCGATTCATAACTATTTACGTTTTGACGAAATGGTGGCTAAATTGTGTGAATCGTAGCATCTCATTCGTATGTTTTTGTATGATCGGCATAAGCCGAGTTAAAGGGATAGTTCACCCAAAAATGAAAATTCTGCCATCATTTACTCAACCTCAAGTTGTTTCAAATCTGTATGAGTTTTTTTCTTCTGCTGAAAACAAAGGAAGAGATTTTGAAGAACATTTGTAACCAAGCAGATAGAGCAACCGTTGACAACCATAGTAGGGAAAAATAGTCGATGCTTGCTCTATTAGATTAGATTCAAGTGTATTGTCATTACACATGTACAAGTACAATGCAACGAAATGTGTTTGGAGCAAACCGAGCCGCAGCTATTTAAAGCGCCGCCACTATCTGCTTGGTTACAAACATTCTTCTAAATATCTTCGTTTGTGTTCAGCAGAAGAAAGAAACTCATACATTTGGAACAACTTGAAGGTTATTAGGACATTTTAATTATTATTTTTTTAACTAGAAAGCTTATTTAATTTCATTCTGAAAATATTTTGTCCTATTTTTTTATGCTTTTTTTTTTTTTTCTCATAGCACTATATGGAGCAAATGAGCTGTTCCGCTGGGTCCTAAAGTCAGTTCCGTTCTATGTGTACTGAAGCATTCCTCTCATTCCATTAATTCCTAAGGGGGTCAAATTGACCCACGAGAGAAGGATTTGTTACTTTTTTTTACCACATAAACTCCGAATCCAGACAATTGTTTTGGTGTGTATTCGTGGATGAAGTGCGACAAAAGTCTTGGACCACTCAGATAAAAAAAAAAAAAGAGTTTCGGGTCACAATTGCCCAAGTTAGAGCTCAAGCATTTAAAATGGCCAACAACACAACCGCAGCATGTGCTTATAATAAACAGAATAGTAACAATATAATCTAATTAATCATGCATCGTTTTCATTATTATTCATATTATGTATATGTATCATTATCTTTATATTTCATTCTTGGTGTGAACGGGCCTTAAATCTGGGGTTAGGGGTAATCGCCACCTCGTAACAGTTATATTTTCCTGTGAGATCCATAGATCGTAAAAAAAATATGGACGACGCGACTTCATTGACTTCCACTGACCAGAGTTCAAGCTTTCGGAAGCGCACACGACGCTGACATCTTGGGACAGAGTCTGCGCTTTAGCGGTCTCGGGACCGGAGTTGCGCAGTAGAGAGCAGGAAGTAGAGGCGCGATTATCAAAAGCCTGTCCACACTCTCACAGATGAAGAACAATTCATTATGTTGGTGTGAAATAAACAGTTATAGAAATGTAGAAATTAAAGCTAAAGCTCCAATCTCCTCCCAAAAATCCCGAAAAAAGTCTGTTAGTGCCTTAGTGACAACTTCGAGGCGCGGAGGCTTCAGTTTCTGAGAGGAGTGCTACCATAGATAGTAAAAGAAATGGACACAGCGACCCCATAGACTTCACGGAGAAAAATTGAAGTCATGTAGAACCACTCACTTCCTGATGGCTGATCGTACTGCGCAGCCTCAGACTGAGCTTGACAACGTAGATGTGATGTGAGCAACCTGTCTGACAGTTGTATGTCTTCTAGTAGTTGTGCAAAGTGAAATCTGAATCACGTTGTTGAAACATTTTGTCCCGTTGCTTTTGGCTCTCTATGGTCTTCTCGACATGCTTCTCCCTTAACTTTATCAGATTTTATGCCTCCACGTCCCCCCGATTGCCTCATAGACAGTAAAAGATTGCCTGTGAGCTTCTCCTCCTGTTTATACGGTACAGCGCAACGGAGTCGCGTGGTTATGACGCAATCGTTAGCCTAAGTTTTACAAAAACGGCTTCTACGGGGCGATAGTGTAAGATACAAGGTAATGGAGCATTTTATACATTGTCGTGTTTGTTTAGAAATAAACAATGGACAAATGGAGTCTTTAAACACCTCAGATGTAAAGATATTCGCTGTCAAAGTGAGGCCAAAATGAATGGGAGTCAATGGGATGCTAACAGCAGGTTTGGTTAGCAATGGCTGCCCCTATGGAAGGTACGCTTTCCGGGGGCTGGATTACCCCCTTGAGTGCTTCAGGCTTGGTGAGATCAGGTTGGAATGTAGGGGTTAAAGGACTGTGTAGATTTTAGCGGCATCTAGTGGTGAGGATGCAAATTGCACTCACCCACCGCTCACCCCTCCCTTTCAAAGACACAGGACAAAGATGTCGTCTGAGACAGAAGAGAGTAGCTAGCGCTATGTAGAGCAGTTTGTTCTGTTTAGTGCTACTGTAAAAAAATGGCAGCGCAATATTGAAATTTCACTCTAAGGGGACCCGCGATGTACACACTGCACCTTTAAATCTGTGGTTAGGGGTGGAACTTCATGCTTACTTTTTTTAATACTCGTACGTTTTCACACAAATTGAAATGTAAATCGCCACCTTGTAACAGTTACATTTCCCTGTGAGATCAGGTTGGAATGTAGGGGTTAAATAATGCTTTACTAGATCTTGGACAAGACCATATTCTTCCTTTCTTTATTTTTTCAAAAATCTAGACGCCTGCAGTCTGAAACCAGATGAAGGAACTGGGACAGCTGGGGTTATTGTTTATATGCACTACGATGGAGAAAAAGACAGTTGTTTTCCATTCCGGTACAAGGGAGAGGGTGGAAATGCAAACCGGTTCATAACCGAGAAGCAGTGCATGAGAAACTGTTCACGCAGAGCTGAAGAACTGTTCCCTAAAGACGGTAATCTTTCTACGCACATTTGTCAGCAATAATGCAACAAATCTTTTTGCATGAAAAGCATTTTCATTGATTTATTCCTAAACCAAACATCTTTGACTTAAGAAAATGCTGCCACCCTGTGGTAACTTTTTTTAATCTACAGAAAGACTAGCTTGCAAGCTTCCAAAAGAACCAGGACAATGTTTAGGTGGCTATCTGCGGTATTACTACAGTGCTGAACTTCACACATGCACGTCTTTCTTCTGGACCGGATGTGTGGGAAACGGAAACCGATTCTTCTCGTTTGCCCAGTGCAATGAAACGTGTTTCAATGCAGCAGGTACGTGTGGTATGGAACTTGTAATAGTGATTTATATGCTAAATGTATATTAATGTACATATGTTTGAATAGATCTAGGCCATGAGGACCACACAGGTGAATCAGATGTACCAGTCGGTAAGTGAAACTCGAATATGGTGTTTTCAGCTCATTCAACTCATTTATCAACTGATATTAATTTCTTATTATCCCATCAGGAATTATCTTGGGCGTTGTGTTTGGTCTTATTGGTGCCATTATTCTCATTGTGGTGATTGTCTTTGCATTCAAGAAGTATGTCATTACAGTACATTTTTGTTTGTGTTAGGCTATATTATTTTTTACTTTCACTTTTTTCTGTAATTACGCTGGAATTTATATCATTCAATTTTAATTTTTGTAGGCCTAGCTCGAAGAAACGTCAGAAAAAAGATGGGAAGACAGCAGAACAGCCGCTGAAAGAGCAGGCCATTGAGATGGGAGGAGGGGAAGCACAGCCAGCGACTCTTGAAATCTCTACAGCCCAGAATTGAAATATCTGAACTTACATTTTAAACCACAAATGTACATTGAATTTTTTTTTTTTTTTGGTAAAGTGATTTTTTTAAAGAGGGAAAGGCTCGACTGTAAAAAAAAAAAAAAAGGGGTAAATAATATTTCTGTTGCTTATTTACTTGTACTTTATACTTGTGTTTACTATATTTGGAAGGTCCTTTCTCATTTACATTGTTTTATATGTCAGTCAAACTGGTCATATCACAATAAAAAATGTAAGTAGAAATGTCTGCTTGGTCTTAAATTGCTTAAAATGTATAACGGTGGCATGTTTGTCTGTCTGTGAGAGAACTTCAGTGCATGGTACAAATGTGAAAATAAATCAATTAAAACTTAACATTTACAGAAATAATTGTATTTTATTGTTAGCCATAGTTTTACATTTCTCTTGAAAAATTATATTCTTTTAATGAAATGAAATAAATAAAAATAATATAATAACAAAAAGTAAATAAAATGATTAAATAAATAAGCTAACATTTACAGAATTTATTTTACTACACATTAGCCATAGATTAAAAAATGAAAATAAATAAATAAAATCTGTTTTAAATTGATATATTCAGGGGGCTCAAACCGGCATAATGATATATTGGGGAACAAGGTATCAAAAAGTTTGAAAACGCCTGAAGTAAAATATTGATTTGATAGTTACACTTTCTCACTTATCGGCCACTTTGACAAATCCTTTACAACAGCAGCACTTGTTCATAATATGCACTTCCTCCCTCATTGCATTTCCAATTGTCAAGTTAAATTTAAGTGTGCTTTATTTGGCATACCAAAAACTGAACATCTATATTGCCAAAACAAATGTAGCTAAGCTGCGTTCAAAATGTGTGCAATGTACAATAACATTAGTGCAAATTCTTCTCAGTATTTATCACTGCTCTCCCTACGAAGGTTACATGGCCCTGTTTCGGAATTGAATGCCTTTTCTCGATTAACACACGCTTGTGTGTATACACCCCATCAAAGTAAAAGTAAAGTTTGAAGATTGTCAAGTACGCTCACCATTTAGACTGTATTTTTGCTGTCTAGGTAGGGAGCCCAGTGGGTTTTGAGACAGCCCAAGTGTGTGGATGCATGTCGGCTCTCTTAAACCATAACAACGCACTTACTTGCAGAGCAACGTCAACTGCCAACACATCTATACGTCTAGGAATCTACCTACTGCTTCTCAAAAACACACTGTGTGGCTTTTAAACATACACGTTTAGAGCTTAAACAGAAATCGTGGTGAAGAGGACAGGCTGGGTTAGCTAGTGCTGTAGCTACTAGCTCACAGGCTCATGGAGTGCCCTCACCTCAACTCCAGTGTCTGTGTGACGGTGGACCCGAGCCGCTTCCCCAACGGTTCCCCTTCCTCATGGTGCTGTTCTGGTGAGTTAAATGCGGATACCAATAAATATTCACTAATAATCTCTAAAAATTAAACCCGTTTCCTGTGAAATGGCTCGAGCTAGCCGAGCCGGCTAGTTCTTCATTGCTCCCACAGCGGCTCGCGCTAGGAGACTTTTGTGTGTGTTTTTTTAAACTAATATAACAGAAAACTGAGGAAACCGTAATTATAAAATATAGTAATATGACGTGAAATGATAATATTTCGCAATTGTACGCATTTAAACCCTCAAACTAAATAGTTAAGCTTCACACAGCCCTCAAACTTGCTAAGCGCAACGCTTATTGTTCGGTGAACACATTTCACATTTTTTGTTTTCAAATATGAAACGGTTCTCACATTTACTTTCGCGAAGGAAATGTTTGTGCTTCAGAAGTTTGGCTTTTTAATCTGCGATTGGCTCTCAATTAACGTTAGTCGTTTTCTTTATGTCGAGCTGTTGATTTAATATAACAGGCCTTCTGATTTACAGTAAATTACTAATTTATGATCTTTATGTGCAATATTTTGAGGAAAATATCAAACAGTCTAGATATGCAGACCTTGATAACAAAATAAACCGGAAATAACGTCTGCAAACATTTTTTCAGCATTAGTGTAATGCATTCATGGCCTTAAATGAGTGCTTAAATGTGTGAAAGGATCAAAAAACTGAAATCTAGAGGATCTACATTTTAAACTTTTGGATTTGGTCAGTTGCTGTATGTGGGAAAGAATTGGGCCTACATGTGGCATTTGAAAGCAAGTTATTGTAAATGGTAATTATTGGCTTAGTGTGGGACCCGCTCTTTTTAGGGCCAGTTTGCTTAAAAATGTTACTGAGGACATTTCAAGGAAGCCATTAAAGGTTGGAGAGACTTTTACAGTAACCCATTAAGTCTTACGGCAACAAACTCGTGGAAAGAAAAGAAGTGCGGGATCTATTTTTTCACCAAATCTTAGATTTTATAGACCAAAAAAAATGGGTGTATTAGAACAATTATTTCTGGGGGTGCATTCATGGATATCAAATTTTTGCAGATAATTGTTTTTAATATAATGGCCAATATTATAAATATTTTTGAAAGAAGTCTCTTCTGCTCAGAAAGGCTGCATTTATTGGATCAAAATATAAGTAAAACAGTATGAAATATTATTATAATATATTATTATAATGAATACAATTCATTACTTTGGAGAAGTTCCATTTTTAGCTGCTATTTCTCCAGTCTACAATTTCACATGATACTTCAGAAATCATTATAATATGCTGATTTAATGAAGAAACACATTTTCTTATCATCACTAGAAAACGTCTGTGGCATTATAAATGTATTTACTGTCACTTTTGATCATTTTTAAATGCTAATAGCCTGACAAGCCAGTCCCACATCAAGATGTTTGGTCTGGAAACTCACCATTGAGGGCTCAATCTGAGGGGCGGGATTAAACGGTTGTCTGTCAAATTCCCTCTGCACCCAATTGGATAGCGCCACAACCAACCGAAGCGGAGCGGAGCTAACGTTAGTTGATAGATTAAACTCCGAATACATCTTCCTTTCTTACGAATGGCTTAAGTGCCGTTCTTTGTTCTTTCCTCAAAGAAAAGCTTAACTCCAAGTCTTCCAGAGTAGCGGCCAAAACTGATTTGAAAGATGCTGATCGTCAGCTTCTTTGTTTACCTGTAGCACCTCCGCAACTCCGATCCGTCATTGTGTTAAGCCGCCCACCGACTCTATACACAATATGATTGGCCTGACCAGAGTTCGGTTTTTCCAGCTCTCAGGTCTACCGAGAGTTGCTAGACTACACTCGCGGCAAAATAAATTTTCTGCCGCTAGGGTGCGTCTAGATTTCTAGGCTAAAATGCTAATTGTATTTGGCTAAAATTGAGATTTTTGACATGGATAAATATCATTGCAGAAACATTTCCTTGTTTAAGATGTTTTGTAGTGAATATAAAAACTAGAAAATGGCAACGCCGTGTAAAATGTGTTCATTTAAATGTAGCCATATTGTGTACATAGCCTAATGCATTATATTATTTATATACATGCATATATTGTGTAGATATAGTATTAAAAAACCCTTTTCAGGTGACTGATTATAAATATTTATTTTTCGTGCCTGTTTTTGAACGCCATTCACACTAATATTTAGAATGAAGAAAATATAAGTTTAATACAAAAATAGCATCACCACTATATCATGCATCCCTAATTGAATTGAACATTGAAGTAGAAAAACTGAAATAGTATTTTCTTAGAAAAATATTTTTTTTACTGTGTATTTTTGGTTGCAAGGCCCTAGAGGCGAGATGAATTGTCATGTTAGATTACACTGAAAACACGTGAACATTTAGGGCGTGACGCCAGAGGCCCTTTAGCACACCCACGGGACATGAGGAATGCCCCATATCTCTTTTTTAATACATTTCACACGTCTTTTCAGAGACCCTCTCACTAATACTACTAAAACATACTTTAATATTAATTTAACATGATCGAATTAGTAAAACAGAGCTGTGAACTCCCTTTAATACCATATCATTAATGTTTCTCTACATTGTGGGACATTCTTTGGAAAAATCATACAAATTGTACCTGCTTAGGTGACATTGTTCTCGACTTTGTTAAAATGTCGCTTCTTTTGTGTGAAGCACATTATATAAAGCATGTTACAATAGCACAGCATTGCTGCTTTCTTAATCAGCGCACAGCAGGTACGAGGAGTCTATTGACTTTTTCCACATTTGTTGGGTCGTGCACAGACCAGCATTCACCAGAATCGACCGTTCCTAAGCAACGGCTAATTCAGATGCTTGTTGTGCACTCAGAAGGGAAGGTGATCAAGGCAATTAGAACAAAGCTCGCTCTCTCTCTCTTTCCCAGCAGGCCACAGCTAGAGATTACTTTCACATGAGGTTAACATGCCACCTCAGCTCTTCAGTGCAAAAGTGGTTCTTATTATTATACACCAGGTTTCATGTTTTTGTTGTGGGTCTGGATTTATTATACAGCCAAGTTACAATTATGAAGGAAACATTATAAAACGTAAAGTAAAAAATACAAATATTATACAAATGCAAAAAATATTTAGAAATATAGAACAAAAATTACACCGTGTGTGTGCGTTTTATTTATTTTTATTTTGTATTAAGCCTAAGAGAAGTATGTGTATGTCTAAATATTATACAAATTACACGCATATTATACACATACAGAAAATATTTAGAAATATATATATAAAAAAAATAAATAAATATATATATATATATATATATATATATATATATATATATGTGTGTGTGTAAAATATGCCTTGTAGGAAAATGAATAATATTTTTAATAATAATAATACAATTATATTCAGAATAATTGAACTTGCAGAATATTTGACAATGCAGAATATATAATATAAAGTAGAGGTCGACTAATAGTGGATTTTACCGATACCGATAACTAGGTTGGGCCGCACTTGCCGATAACCGATTAATTGACCGATAGTTTTTCAAATGGATACTGGATATAAAAAAAACATAATTAAAACAGTGCTGAACTTTGAAAATGTGCTAAATTAAAAACATATAAATATGAATATTAAAATGAGAAGTTCTTACATAACAAATTCTTCAGAAAATAATTTAAACATTAAAATATTACAGGTCAAATTTGTTTCTTTACTAATAATCTAGAAACATGCATGTACATTTCATAGGTAACACTATTCAAGTCCCTATGCAACATGGATGTATTAGCTTACATGAACTACGGTATATGCATTATGCATACATTTTTACAGCATGTATTAATATGAGCAATACAATTGTACCTTGATCATTCATGTTAGTTCATAGTGCATTAACCAAGGTTAACAGATACAAATTCAAACAATTTAATGTTGAAATTAACATACTAATGATGAACAATACTTCCACAGCATTTATTAACCTTAGTTACCGTTACAAATGGAATCTTATTGTAGTGGTACCATTTCATACAAATCCAAACAGTCTGCTTTTGGAAGGAGATTATCTAATAAAAAACGAATGCGTTTCTGCTTTGTTTATGTTGCTGTCGGCAGCATGATGATACAGTTTGCTTTCTCACATCACTAATTTTATATTTGCAACATTTGGGTCGGACTTGCGTGTGTTTTTATAACATTGTTTTAACTGCTTGAGGTACTGCTATTAGCGTCCTCAGCCTCGTCGACAAACATACACACTGCTGTTATTTACCTGTTAATGCAGCATCTAGTCAAGAAATTAATTACTTTATAATGATTTGGCAACAAGTACTGTAGTGCTCTGTATTCATACCGTTTCGCTGGCGTGTTTTAAACATCTGAAGTGTCAGTGCTCTCTGTGCAGCGTGTGCGCTCGAGAGGTCTCAGTGTTAATGTAAACTAGTGATGTGTCGTTCATGAACGATTCGTTCATTTTTGTATTGACCCGCGCATGCGCATTGTGCAACATCTTAGGCTATTTTTCAGATGTTTGTTGCAGATATCTTTTGATAATTGTATGAGAATTCCTAAACAAAAAATAATATACAGTCAATAATACGACTGTAATGTTGTATGTTGCGAGACACTGAAACCGGGGAGTGGTCACGTGACAAAAGAACGAGACTAGGACCCAAAGACTGACTCGAGAGATGAACTAATCATTTTTGTTTCTGCATTCAGCCTATGGGGACTAGAAGGAACGACTCAAAGACTTGAAATGAACTGTTCAAATCTGTTTCCGGTGACTGTGACTTGTGACTGGGACTTGATGACTGTGACTTGATGAACGAATGACTCAATATGAACTGTTCATATCTGTTTCCGGTGACTGGGACTTGATGAACGAATGACTCAAACCCGAGACTCGAGATGAACTGATCAACTGATCTGTTTCCGGACGCATATGTATTACACGGCTGTCATGGCCAGATCAGAGCAATGAGAGCATCAGACATGACGGAACTAACGGCTCGAACCTGAAGACAGACACGAGAGGTAAACGATTTGAAAAAAAGAAAAAGAAGAACGATTTGGATCGGGAGGTGAGGTGAACTAACAGACTGCATACATAGACTAAATCAAGCTAAGCAATTAATTAATAATTTATTTCTCAAAGTTTGGCCATGGCTGCATTAGCTTATAGTTCATTTTTTTTATTCCAAAAGTACTAAATGTGCTGAAAAATGTAATATTTTAATTAGATTCTGCTGAAATGAACGAAATGACTTGAAAAAAGATTCGTTCATTTTGCTGAACGAGATTCAAAGATCCGAGTCCGTAAAATGATCCGAACTTCCCATCACTAATGTAAACACACGTGAGTTTTTTTTCCGCCTCTAGAGGCCGCTCTCATGCTCTATAATGCCAGCAGAGCAGACCCTTCTCAGAGCTCTCATACTGTGTAATAACAGCGCACACGTCTCCGCCGCTCCAGCAACAGACGCAACACGGGAAAACTATCGGTGAGGATTTTTGACGATAACCGATTGTTCCACCAATCAACTATTGGTGCAGATTAATCGGCAAAACCGATGAATCGGTCAACCTCTAATATAAAGCCCAAGAGAAGCTGAAAATTAACATGTTAAAAAAAAGTATAAAAAAAAATGAAAAGATGGTCTGGTTTTTGCACATTTGTAAAATGCCATATTATATCGGCTGTTACTCCTATATATATATATATATTTATATATATCTTTTGTTATGTGTGGGAGCTGAATAAAATATGTTTTGGGAGAAAATTAATCAATGAATTAAAAAAAAAATTATAAAAAAAACTATACAAATTTTGTAAAGTAAAATTTCATTATACAAATATTATTACTATAATATACAAATAGAGGAATATTAAGCCCAAGAGAAGCAGATATTTTTATTTTTTTAAAGGTATTCAAAATAAGAAGAAATTGTTTTATACATTTCTAAAATACCATTGTTCATGGATGTATTTTGATTTTTTTTTTTCCCCAATTTTTTTGTTTTTGTAGTTTGCCGGTCAAACAAAAGCCCATGGGTTTGTCTGACGTGCTTGAACGTGCATTGCGGAAGGTGAGTGCTTAAATTGATATTTTTAATCTGTATGGTTTCATTTATGATTTTACAGTAAATATTACATTTAGGTGTTAAGCCATAGTTCCTTGATTTAGTATTAATATTGTGAAGAATTATATTTAAGCTGTATTGAAATATTACAATTATTTTAGTAATTAAATTGAATTAAAATCAATCAAATTGTAATTATTAATACATGAAATTCCACACATATTAAAATGTCTTTGCATCTGTTTGCTGTGGCAGGTATGTTAACGGCCATGCCAAAAAGCATTTTGAGGAGATCCAGGCTCCAGGTGGCGGTCAAAGGAAGCCAGAGCGAGAAAAGTTGAGCGAGAAGAATCAGCAGCACTCTGTGTGTATGGACTGCAACAGTTTTAGCACATTCTGGTTGGTTTCATTCCACAAATACTTTAAAATGGACATTAATTAGATGAATGTTTTTAAAGGGACAGTTATACAATATTATTCATTGAGCTTTGTTTGTGTTAATCTTTCACATTGTTTTCTTCTGCAGTTACAGATGTGACGAATTTGTGGTGAACGACACAAAACTAGGGCATGTGCAGAGGGTCAGAGAACATCTTCAGAGTCTGGAAAAGTAAGACTGATGCTTGTCGAAGTGCATCCATTCAACAACCATCGTCACATGAATACATTGTTGATGTTATTGTGAAACTATTTATTCTCTTTGTTCAGCTCTGTGTCTAATACCGACAGACAGAGGAAGAGAAAACTGTCAGACAGTTCTTCTCCTGACAGCAAGCTGAAGAAAGACAGTGTAAGTTCAGTTGGATTCTAGATATGCGTGTCAAAGGGCCCAGTGTGCTGAGAAATGGTTCAGAAAAACACAATGCGACCATCTACATATCTAACCAAATATTTAATTTAATGATTTCTGGAAGGTAAAATTTCTTATGATTCCCCACAGCAATATGTTGTCATGTTGTAGCCTATTAATATTTGAAGTTTAATATTTTGCTTATTTTATTAGGCCTAACAAGGAGCTTTAACATTTTGAAATGGTTCAAAAATTATTATAAATAAAAAATTATCATTATTATATATATATATTATGTATTAATTAATTATAAACATTTTAAGCCTAAAAAAAACTATTTTACATGTATAGGCCTAGCATAAAGCTTTAGAATTTTAAAAATGCTTTGGGGAAAAACATTTATTTAAAAAGAAAAATGTATTAAATGTGTATATGAATATAATGTATAATGTATGTAATAGTTAAATAAAATACTATACTAAATAATAATACTATATTGCTAAACATTTTTCTACTTGGAAATCATGGATGGGTCTGAAATTGTCGTTGTAGGTGCATGTGCACTGTGAGAGACATAATATATAAAAACAAAATCCAGAAATCACAATGTATGATTTTTTTTAACTATTTATTTGTATGATACAGCTGCAAATAAGTATTTGAACACCTGTCTATCAGCTAGAATTCTGACCCTCAAAGACCTGTTAGTCTGCCTTTAAAATGTCCACCTCCACTCCATTTATTATCCTAAATTAGATGCACCTGTTTGAGGTCGTTAGCTGCATAAAGACACCTGTCCATCCCATACAATCAGTAAGAATCCAACTACTAACATGGCCAAGACCAAAGAGCTGTCCAAAGACACTAGAGACAAAATTGTACACCTCCACAAGGCTGGAAAGGGCTACGGGGAAATTGCCAAGCAGCTTGGTGAAAAAGATCCACTGTTGGAGCAATCATTAGAAAATGGAAGTAGCTAAACATGACTGTCAATCTCCCTCGGACTGGGGCTCCATGCAAGATCTCACCTCGTGGGGTCTCAATGATCCTAAGAAAGGTGAGAAATCAGCCCAGAACTACACGGGAGGAGCTGGTCAATGACCTGAAAAGAGCTGGGACCACCGTTTCCAAGGTTACTGTTGGTAATACACTAAGACGTCATGGTTTGAAATCATGCATGGTACGGAAGGTTCCCCTGCTTAAACCAGCACATGTCAAGGCCCGTCTTAAGTTTGCCAATGACCATTTGGATGAGGAGGAGTCATGGGAGAAAGTCATGTGGTCAGATGAGACCAAAATAGAACTTTTTGGTCATAATTCCACTAAATATGTTTGGAGGAAGAAGAATGATGAGTACCATCCCAAGAACACCATCCCTACTGTGAAGCATGGGAGTGGTAGCATCATGCTTTGGGGGTGTTTTTCTGCACATGGGACAGGGCGACTGCACTGTATTAAGGAGAGGATGACCGGGAACATGTATTGCGAGATTTTGGGGAACAACCTCCTTCCCTCAGTTAGAGCATTGAAGATGGGTCGAGGCTGGGTCTTCCAACATGACAATGAACCAAAGCACACAGCCAGGATAACCAAGGGGTGGCTCTGTAAGAAGCATATCAAGGTTCTGGCGTGGCCCAGCCAGTCTCCAGACCTAAACCCAATAGAGAATCTTTGGAGGGAGCTCAAACTCCGTGTTTCTCAGCGACAGGCCAGAAACCTGACTGATGTAGAGAAGATCTGTGTGGAGGAGTGGGCCAAAATCCCTCCTGCAGTGTGTGCAAACCTAGTGAAAAACTACAGGAAACGTTTGACCTCTGTAATTGCAAACAAAGGCTACTGTACCAAATATTAACATTGATTTTCTCAGGTGTTCAAATACTTATTTGCAGCTGTATCATACAAATAAATAGTTAAAAAATCATACATTGTGATTTCTGGATTTTTTTTTTAGATTATGTCTCTCACAGTGGACATGCACCTATGATGACAATTTCAGACCCCTCCATGATTTCTAAGTGGGAGAACTTGCAAAATAGCAGGGTGTTCAAATGCTTATTTTCCTCACTGTGTGTATATATATTATATAATATGTATGTATATGTGTTTTTTTTTATTCATTATATTTTATTATATAATAAATCTCTCTAAATAGATAAAAATACATAAATAATGTACATTTCATAAAAATCTCTGGTGATGCCACTGTTTTTGTAAATGTAATTTGTGGTATTTATGTATGCATCACTTGTCAAATTTGTGCTGGCTCCATAATTTTTCTGAAATGTCCCCACACAGGACGGCACTCTAGCACATTGTGCCACGGGCCTCCGAAATCTGGGCAACACCTGCTTCATGAACGCCATTCTCCAGTCCCTGAGGTAAGAGCAACCCTCACGACCCCGAGCCAAGGGCAGCCGGTGATGTGTATCCTGGCAGGGTGTGTGTGGCCCGGCTGGAGGAGGTTGACTGGCTCCCTGCTCTCTGCTGGCGGAGAACAGTGTCTCTGTGGCCAGTGAGCTGGCTGGAGTAGAGCTTGATGGGCAGCCAGGTGACGGATTAGGCCGTCTGCCTGCTCGCCGCAGCCAACCTTACACCGGCCGGGCTGAAGGCCGCAGCGAGTAGCTCATGCCAAATATCATATAAACCGTTAGGCCTGTGTTGTTATGAACTAGTGAGGGGAAGCATTCATTTCACTGCAGTTACACTACCAATCAAAAGTTTGAAATCAGTAGGGGTTTAAAAAAAAAAAAAATTATATAAGAAATTAATAATTTTACTCAGCAAGGACACATTACAATGATCAAAAGTGACAGTTAAGATTGTACATTAATAAAAAAAAAAACTATATTTCAAATAAATGCTGGTCTTTTGTACTTTATATAATCTTGGAAAACATGTATCATGGTTTCCACCAAAATATCAAGCAGCACAGCTATTTTCAACGTTGATCATAATAAGAAATCATATTTGAATGATTTCTGAAGGATTGTGTAATACTGAAGACAGTGCTGAAAATAGTAACAGTGTAATAGTAACATAGTCTCTATTAAATAGTAATAGTAACAGTGCTGAGAATTCAGCTTTGCATCACAGGAATAAATTACATTTAAAAATATTATACAATAGAAAACAGGTATTTTAAATTGTAATAATATCTCACAATATTACTGTTTTTGTTGTGTTTCTGACCCCAAACTTTTTAATGGTAGTGTATGTGCTTTTGCTCTCAGATTTGTCATGGTCAACTATGTCCATGGTATGTTACAAATATGTAATGGGTCTTTTTTTATTTCTGAGCTGTCATTAGTTTTAAGGCCTGAATGAGGTCTAAATCTACCTTAAAAAAAAACCCTTTCCATTTGCGCACTTTTGCTGATCATAATCCATGGAAAAGGAAGCTTTGGCAAGGTCTCAGAGGATTCTGGCATATTGTCGATGTTTAGTTTGCATTTGGAAAGATATACTAAAAGGTTGTAAGGATTTTAAGTTGTGCTAGAGTCAGATCTGTTTAGTTAAACACTGGTTTTTGTTTCCTGTCTCCAGTAACATCCAGGTGTTCAGCTGTTATTTCAAGGAGCTGCCCTCCGTGGCCTTACGAAGCGGAAAAACGGCAGGAAGGAGAATGTACCACACCAGAAGTCAGGGGGACAGCAGTGTGTAAGGTCCTCTCCACTGAATGGCAAAGAGGGGGGTTTGAATGGTGTCCTTTATTTTAAAGAAAATAGTCAGAACACACTTTTCCTAGTGTAAGCTCTTAAAATATTGCATACGTAAGGAATAATCCACGGCTAGTAGTCATTATTTAAATGATTTTAATGCACAATGTGGAGGCAAAGAACCATATGATGTGAAGCGAAGTGCATTCAAAATTCATAAAGTAGATTACATTTATTTGAACTCGATTGAGAGAGAGAGCCATAAGAATACCATATTGATCTAAATGTCTATGAAATGGTTCTATGGAATATATATCCACTGATCAGGCATACCATTATGACCTAAAATTGTGTTGGTCCTCCTTTTGCTGCCAAAACAGCCCTATGCAAACTGCGATGCAATGTGTATTCTTACACCTTTCTATCAGAACCAGCCTTACCCATTTTTCCTGCTTCTAACACATCAACTTTGAGGACAAAATGTTCACTTGCTGCCTAATATATCCCACCCACTAACAGGTGCTGTGATGAAGAGATAATCAGTGTTAATCACTTCACCTGTCAGTGGTCATAATGTTATGCCGGATCGGTGTATATAAATAATCAAATGTAGTATAATAAATTATTATTATAATCATTTATAATTATTATTATTGTCTAAATAAATCAATTAATTTATCATATATATCACACTATATAAAACTATAAATAAAAAGTCTGAATTTCTCATATATACATATATTATATATACACTCACCTAAAGGATTATTAGGAACACCTGTTCAATTTCTCATTAATGCAATTATCTAATCAACCAATCACATGGCAGTTGTTTCAATGCATTTAGGGGTGTGGTCCTGGTCAAGACAATCTCCTGAACTCCAAACTGAATGTCAGAATGGGAAAGAAAGGTGATTTAAGCAATTTTGAGCGTGGCATGGTTGTTGGTGCCAGACAGGCCGGTCTGAGTATTTCACAATCTGCTCAGTTACTGGGATTTTCACACACAACCATTTCTAGGGTTTACAATGAATGGTGTGAAAAGGGAAAAACATCCAGTATGCGGCAGTCCTGTGGGCGAAAATGCGTTGTTGATGCTAGAGGTCAGAGGAGAATGGGCCGACTAATTCAAGCTGATAGAAGAGCAACTTTGACTGAAATAACCACTCGTTACAACCGAGGTATGCAGCAAAGCATTTGTGAAGCCACAACACGCACAACCTTGAGGCGGATGGGCTACAACAGCAGAAGACCCCACCGGGTACCACTCATCTCCACTACAAATAGGAAAAAGAGGCTACAGTTTGTTAAACGAACTCACCAAAATTGGACAGTTGAAGACTGGAAAAATGTTGCCTGGTCTGATGAGTCTCGATTTCTGTTGAGACATTCAGATGGTAAGTCAGAATTTGGCGTAAACAGAATGAGAACATGGATCCATCATGCCTTGTTACCACTGTGCAGGCTGGTGGTGGTGGTGTAATGGTGTGGGGGATGTTTTCTTGGCACACTTTAGGCCCCTTTGTGCCAATTGGGCATCTTTTAAATGCCACGGCCTACCTGAGCATTGTTTCTGACCATGTCCATCCCTTTATGACCACCATGTACCCATCCTCTGATGGCTACTTCCAGCAGGATAATGCACCATGTCACAAAGCTTGAATCATTTCAAATTGGTTTCTTGAACATGACAATGAGTTCACTGTACTAAAATGGCCCCCACAGTCACGAGATCTCAACCCAATAGAGCATCTTTGGGATGTAGTGGAACAGGAGCTTCGTGCCCTGGATGTGCATCCCACAAATCTCCATCAACTGCAAGATGCTATCCTATCAATATGGGCCAAAATTTCTAAAGAATGCTTTCAGCACCTTGTTGAATCAATGCCACGTAGAATTAAGGCAGTTCTGAAGGCGAAAGGGGGTTAAACACAGTATTAGTATGGTGTTCCTAATAATCCTTTAGGTGTGTGTGTGTGTGTGTGTGTGTGTGTGTGTGTGTAATAATATATATATTATTATTATTTATTTATTTTTGTAAAATTTGGTGTCTTTGTCTCAGCAGCCAAAAATTCAGCTTACAAAACACAATGTGGTTGATGCAATCCATGTTTATCCTCAATACAACCTGTATTTAATATAGTCTGGGTAATTTTTTTGTTACTTTGTGTAATTTGTTTATGGTTGTCGAGGATGAGGGCAGCCCATTTATTTTGACATCCTAAACACACAATTATATGTTGAGATGCATTGTATTTATTTGCATTAATCATAGTTTTTTCTCTGCTATCTGCCACCCCAGAACAGGCCTGACGTATCAGTCCCTGTAATGTCTGCTAAAATGCCTGTGTTTTTCTGCTCTGTTGTGCAGATCTCTGGTTGAGGAGTTCAGGAAAACACTCTGTTCACTTTGGCAGGGGAGTCAGACTGCCTTCAGCCCAGACGCCCTCTTTTATGTCATCTGGAAAATAATGCCAAGTTTCAGGTATCATAAAATCACACAATTTATTTAAGTTTTTCCATGGATTTGTTCATCCTGAGCTTTTATAAGATATACTACAAGTTGCACCAAAATGCTACATTTTACATCATTCAAGCACCCTGAAAAATTATTTGTCTGTTTCATCCATTTTTGCTAGTGGTCGACCGTTATGGATTTTTCTTTGATGGCTTCTCATCAATTATTTGTAATAACATTGCGTAATACAAGTGACCCAAAATATTAAACAAGTAAAAATGTGTCCAAGTCCTTGACTGTGAATAACCAATATGCCGTCAGACCAAATACAGTTTTTCTAAACCAATGCCTAAGTGGCTGTTTGATTATTGGTTTACATTATCCAATAGCCTGCATGGCCTCAGTGATGTCATCGAAATCATTGTCATTTTTTTTTTTTCTTGGTTCATTTTGAAATAAAGTTTACAGTCAAACAATTTTTGTCTTTTGAAGTAACATGCTCTAATGAATCTTCAAAAAATGCCAAGAAAATCTTTAAGAAAGTAAGTGGGATCAATGTTGACATTAATCTGATGTTTTTGCAGGGGTTACCAGCAACAGGACGCTCACGAGTTCCTGCGTTACCTGCTGGATCATCTTCACAGAGAGATGCAGGGAAGCAAGAACGGGTCGCCCAGTCCCGCCCTGACCCCAGACCGACCCAAACATACCGACAGCAAATGCTGCATGTATGATACCACTCTGAACACATATTTGTAATTTCAATGGACAAACAGGAAGTCCTATCCAAAACTTAAGCTGCCTTTCCTCTATCTCCGCCATTTTTATGTGATTCTCACGGTTTGTCCCATAGTGACAGTTGCACAGAACTTTCGATTTGGTCATAAAGCAACTGTTAACCGCTGCTTATTCACTGTTAAAATGAATGATGTGAATGAATAATTTAAATGAATGTATGAATATATCCACACAAAACAAATGACGCCCAATATTATTAACAGAATTATTCATAGCTGGCAATTTTCAGAAATGGTGTTTAAAGAAAAAATGTTTTGTGGAAAAATACTGGTCCTTCTCCCCCGCGCTCATAGTGTTGATTACAATACATCACATCTGGTTAGGCAGTCACATACAGTCTAGCCACATTTCAACACATCCAAAGCTTAAATTAGATCTGAAATTTCCGCATGTATAACTGGTCCAACTCGATCCGCTCCAAGCGGGATTTACACCAGGGTCTCCAGCATGGGAGGCGGACGTACTAACAAGTAGCCGTTAATGTGCCTCTTAAAGGGTTAGTTCACCCAAAAATGAAAATTCTGTCATTAATTACTCACCCTCATGTCGTTCGACACCCGTAAGACATTCGTTCATCTTCGGAACACAAATTAAGATATTTTTGTTGAAAGCTGATGCTGAGAAAGGCTTCAGATAGGCCTCCATAGGGATTCTGTACATTTGCACTCACAAGACCCATAAAAGGCACTAAAAACAAAGTTACAAAGTCCATCTCACTACAGTGACTCTACAATAATGTTAGGAAGCGACGATAATAGTTTTTGAGCGAAAAAAAAAAATCTAAATAACGACTTTATTCCACAAGTTCTGTCTTCCTCTGTCATGAACTCACGAAGCACCACGACGCATGCGCGAGAATATGACGCAAACCGGCGTTCGGACACGTGACCCAGAAGGGAGGAGATTTGTTTACAACGAGCAGAGGAAGACGCGCCGTATCTGAGCTGTTGAATTCTACATTGATCGTGCTTTAGGTCTCGGCGTAGAGCTCAAAATGGGACTAAAGTGTGTATTTCATGGATTCCCGAACGCCGGTTTGCGTCATATTCTCGCGCATGCGTCTTGGTGCTTCGTGAGTTCAAGACAGAAAGGAAGACAGAACTTGTGGAATAAAGTCGCTATTTTGATTTTTTTTTTTTTTTCGCTCAAAAACTATTATCGTCGCTTCCTAACATTTATTGTAGAGTCACTGTAGTGAGATGGACTTTGTAACAACGTTTTTAGTGACTTTTATGGGTCTTGTGAGTGCAAATGTACAGAATCCCTATGGAGGCCTGTCTGAAGCCTTTCTCAGCATCAGCTTTCAACAAAAATATCTTCATTTGTGTTCCGAAGATGAACGAATGTCTTACGGGTGTCGAACGACATGAGGGAGAGTGATTAATGACAGAATTTTCATTTTTGGGTGAACTAACCCTTTAAGTCCAGGGGAGTCAGGTTTACGCACACCACTCTTACTGGCCTACGTCCATTACACTTGCGCCCCTAAACCTCACTCCCATCCGGGTCACGGCACCAGATATAACCGGTCCTACTTGACCCGCTCCGAGTGGGATTCAAACCAGGGTCTCCGGCGTGGGAGGCAGGCACACTAATAAGGACGCTAAAGACTGCAGTCGCTATTACGCAGCTTGAGGACAGGGGAGTGAAGTTTACACGCATAACTCTTGCTGGCCTACATCTGTTACACCTGTGAATGAATGAACCTGTGAATGACCCCCCATCCGGGTCAACAGCACCAAATGTAACCGGTTGTACTTATCACCCGCTCTGAGCGGGATTCGAATCCGGGTCTCCGGCGTGGGAGGCAGGCACACTAATATGGACGCTAAAGACTGCAGCCACTAGCGTCAGTCGTGAATGCATCTCTTGAGTCAAGAGGAGTGAAGTTTACACACACAGCTCTTATTGGCCTACGTCCGTTACACAGGTCAGAACTCCACAAAGCTCTCCTACTACTCAACATCAAAAATTAATGACTTCCGGTCTGTCACTTGTCGGAAATTGTGGAAAGGCAGCTTTATGCCTCAGATTGAGCAAGAAGTTTATATATTGGACTACTTAAACAAATACAGCGTTTTTTGAAAACGCCACAGTAGCAGAAAATCTTTAAATTACACAAAAAAAAAAAAAAAAGTGCACAACTTTTCCTAGTCAAAGCGGTACACAGATGGTTCGGGGCTAATTTCTAATTCGAGGTATGTCTATCTCAGCAGGCGGCCCCTTGTTCCATATCTCCCCTGCTAGTTTAGTGAGTTCGTGGGCAGCAGTGATAAAGATAACTCTTTATGGCACACAGAGGGAAGTCTCTTTCGTATACAGAGACGGATGTTCCCACACTGGCCTGCTGGTAAAGGCAGAGCCACCCTGTTGTGTTTGTATTAATAGCTGCAGACAAGTGAGGAAGCCCCTAGCCAAAGGCTGTGAGGGTGACCTGAGTGGATTTGCCAGGGTTATTGAAAAGGAAGTACAGTGTTGTGTCGTGCTCACTGAATTGTGCAAAACAAAATGGCAGGTTAATCCTGCTGTCAATAGACAGACTAGATGTGCTTTCATAAGGGCCGGATTCTGTTGAACACTTGGGAAACGGTACTCATGTTGGTTTATTTAAAGTTGGACCTATTATTCCCCTGTTCAAAGTCTTGATTTCGTTTTTGGGGTCTACTAGAATAGGTTTTCATGCTTGAAAACATAATTTTTCACAAATTTGACATTGTTGCAGCACCTCTCTTCCCAGTCTGTCAGTAACGCTCTGTTTAGTTTGCGTTTCTATGAAGCCAATGTGCTCTGATTGGTCGGCTGGACCAGTGTGTTGTGATAGGTCAACTGCTTTGAGTGTGTTTTGGAAATGTCACGGCCCTTATCATAACCACACTACTTTCAACACACTACTAACGCACAATTTAAACAGGCCTCGCCTTTTTTTGTTTATGCCTTGGGTGGGAGTTATTTAAATAAGGAATATTGTGACGTGTTCTTTCCCGGAAGAAAACTTAAGACTACAATCAAGCCGTTTCAGGGAGTTCAGAAACAGTGCGTACTGATATAGAGAATAATTCCCTTTAGAGTGATAATAGGACCTCTTTAATAATGCAAAGTGGTTTTGCTTTTCTGTTAGAAATGGGACCTCCACTATCGTTACATCTGTGTTTGGTGGCGTCCTACAGAATGAGGTGTACTGCTTGATATGTGGCACAGAGTCTCGAAAATTTGATCCATTCCTAGGTGAGTTGTCAATCTGGTCTATCAGCTCTAAAAGCTTTGTCGCCTTTGTTGCCATGGTTACGCTAAATCTTGCTCTCCTCCAGATCTCTCATTGGACATTCCCAGCCAGTTCAGAATCAAGACCAAGACAAAAGACCAAGAGCCAGGGCCAATGTGCACTTTGAAAGGTAAGAGATGTTATTTGAAACTATTAGTTGAGTTTTGTTCTCCGGTGACACTAAGAGCATCTCTCTGCCGGCTACAGATTGCCTTTATAGTTTCACAGACCTTGAGGAACTCGATGAAACTGAGCTCTACATGTGTCACAAGTGCAAAAAGCGACAAAAGTCCACCAAGAAATTCTGGATCCAGAAACTGCCCAAGGTGATGGAAGTATAGAAATATCTACGTTTTAAATATCATGTTTCATGTAGTTTGCAACGGTTCTATGATGTGTTGTCCCTGTGCAGGTGCTTTGTTTGCATCTGAAGAGGTTCCACTGGACAGCGTTTCTGAGGAATAAGATTGACACCTATGTAGAGTTTCCCATGCGTGGCCTTGACATGAAAAGCTACTTGTTAGAGGTGAGAGCAAACCATTTAATTCTCTTAATTCTGTCAAATTAGTTTTTACCTATAACTGAAGACAATGTGTTTCTTCGTAATTTCTGCAAATATTTTTTATATGTAAATGTCATTTATATTTAATTCAATTAAAATTATTATCTATCATTATAATAGTATAAGGGGTATGTATATTTTTTGTATTATAATATTATATAATAATAATATTTAATTACTTCTTATATATTGTTATCTAATCTTAAAGAATACACTTATTATAATTTATATATTCATTATACTATTGCTTTATATATGAAGTAATTAAATAGTATATATTTGTTATCTAATATTGAAGAATACAATTATTATAGTATAATAAATTATATGTGTGTGTGTGTGTGTGTGTGTGTGTGTGTGTGTGTGTGTGTGTGTGTGTGTGTGTGTGTGTGTATATATAAACACAAATTATAATAATTGTATTGTAATAGTCATATTACTCTTCAAATAAATAAAACAATTTTAATATAATTTAATAATCATTTATATAATTTCATGATAATATTAAATAAGTATATAAATTATAATAATTATATAAATATTAATTATAGTAATTATTTGATATCCAAGTATACTTATTTACATATATATTAAACATTTATTTATATGCATAGTATAATAATAGTGGCATTCATAGTACTCTACTACATATACATTGATTAATTATTAATTTAAGATAATTTAATAATTATTCATATTTTAATGTAAATAAGTAATTTGACCCTTTAATTGACATGATTATAATATTACAATAATATCATATAAATAAGTATATAAATTATAATAATTATATAAATATTAATTATAGTAATTATTTGTTAGTATACTTATTTACATATATTAATAATACATGTAATTTTAAATTAAATTCCTATATCAAATAAATACACAATATTAAAAAGAATTGACATCAAATATATTACTATTAAATATTAATTATAATATGTATACTGTTTATTTTGTTATATTTCATACTTAAATAAGCATTAGTAATAATAAATAATGAGATTATTTTTTATATTTATATTACTATGCATATAAATACATGTTTAATATACATTTTATAACAATGATGTAATTATTCTCAGCCTGAAAACAGCTTGCCTGAGAGATGCCTGTATGATCTTGCTGCAGTGGTGGTGCATCATGGATCTGGGTAAGTAAAGGCTTGAAGTGTACAACTCATTTACCACACTCTAAAAAATGCTGGGTTAAAAATAACCCAAGTGGAAAATGGACTAACCCAGCAATTGGCTTTTTTTTTTAACCAAGTTGGGTTGAAAATGGACTAACCCAGCGATTGGGTGGTTTTAAGCAAACATTTAACCCATCCGCTGGGTTAGTCCATTTTCAACCCAACTTGGGTTATTTTTAACCCAGCATTTTTTTAGAGTGCAGCCTGAACGCCTGTTTCATTGTCATCCACTAGGGGGGGTGTTGTTATATCAATAGCTGTTTCCTATTATTTCCTGTTATATCAATCTCACGCTGTACAGATAATCAGATCACACATATATACAATATTCCATCTCCTTCCTCTCCTGCAGCATCGGCTCAGGACATTACACGGCATACGGGCGTCATGAGGGCCAATGGTACCACTTCAACGACAGCACGGTCACTTTGGTCAGTGAGGAGGCTGTGCTGAAAGCCAAGGCCTACATTCTGTTCTACACAGAGCACAGCGATCAAGAGAGTCAACCCAAGCTTTAAGACCCACTCCAGATCAGTCATTGGACCTTCATACGTGTGCCGTCATCCGTCTCATGTCTTATGCTATCCAGTTATGTTTTCTCTGTCACAGAACCTCAGTATAAACCGAATTGCTGCTTACGTTTTGACTTGATGACTTGTGTTTAATAGACTGTCCCAGTTTTTTTTGTTTTCATACGCCACCGGTGTGAAATGAGATTCCAAAGGCAATTCTTCAGGGGGGATTTTTGTCTGGAACGTAGAAACAAAATGCTTTACAATTGATTTTTTTCCTAACTGAGTGTTTGTCCGTCGGCTGAAATGATGACAGCTGTCACGTTTCCGTGTCAGACGCTGACGTCTCGTACTCACGCCAACGTTCTGCTCGCTGCTCCAGGAAAATTTCTTTCTATTCAGCTCGGAAATTCATTCTTGTCCTCTGAGCCTGCTGTTCATTTGATCTAGGCTGGCGTTTGAGGTATTTCCGAACCAAAACTTGAAATGTATGATTCTATGTAACAAAACGAGATGTCATTTGTACCACCAAGCAGTAGTTGACTCACAGGTATCACCTCACTAATGTGAAAATGTCTTTTGAAGAGAAGGGTCCAGTAGCTCACGCGTTTCATTTCCTTTACGCTTGAAAATGTCTGACCTGATGTACAGTTTCTGTCCTTTTAGTATTAAAGGGATGCAGTTTGTGCAAAAGTTGATTTGTGCTTTTATTATATTCTCATAATTAAAACGCGTACAATGTATTACTGTATTTACTCGTTCATTTTGAATGGACCAACCACAGTTCATTTTGTTTTTAGGTTCTATTTAGGATCAGGTAAAGCTGAAACCCAGTGATTCGTTCTTCCTCACAACCTTGTACCTTGTTAACATGATTTTGTTTCCAGTAGTTGTGCAAAACGATCCAATCAGAGTAGCCTGCCAAATAGAGAAAGTGCTTGCTTGCGCATCAGATGGTCCGTGGGTGTGCCGACTTATGCTGAGACTAACTTTGCCCCACTTCCATATCAGTTATTGTAGATAGGGAAAAAAATGAATAGATGTTAATAAAAATGTAAAAAATATCCTGAAGGAAGTAAAACTAAAAATGTGCCATATTTTGTCAATGCAATGTCTTTACAGTGTAGTCATTCTACAACACGTTTATGTACGTATGTTTTAAACGGTTTTAACATTTAAATGTATAATAAAAGATAATTAGATAATAAAATATGTGGTTATATACACAAACATAAACATTACATTTTTAATGTTATTAAAAGAAGTTGCTTATGCTCATCAAGCCTGCATTTATTTGATCAAAAATACAGAAAAACAGTCATGTGAAATATTACAATTTAAAATGTTTTTCTATTTTAATATACTTTAAAATATTATTTATTTCTGTGTTGCAAAGCTGCATTTTCAGCATCATTACTTGAGTCTTCAGTGTCACATGATCCTTCAGACACCATTTTAATATGCTGATTTATCATTTTTGGGAATTATTTTTTTTATATCCTGTGATACTTTTTTCAGATTCTTTGATGTATGAAAAGTTAAAATATAAATATTTTGTAACAATATAGGCTGCTCTACCGTTCAAAAGTTTGGGGTAAGTCATTTTATTTCTTTCAGTTATTGTGAAGGAAATTAATACTTTTATTCAGCAAGGATGTGTTAAATTGGTAACAAACAAAAAAATCATAGTATAGATTTATATTTTGAATTTTAACTTTTTTATTAATCAATTAATCTGTTGAAAATTCAGCTTTGCGTCACAGAAATAAATTATATTTTGAAGTATATTAATATAGAAAATCATTAATTTTTAAAATTGTAATATTTCACAATATCACGGTTTTGTCTGATCAAAGAAATGCAGGCTTGATGAGAATTTCTTTAAAAAACAAGTAATAGTAACGTCCCCAAACTTTTGACCGGTACACTATCCAGTGATCTCAATGTTAACCTGGGCGTGTGTAACCAGGAATGAAAAGCATTTGAGACTTTTCTAGTTTAGTTAACTAGGGTGTATTTTGTATACAATAGGACGTGCTATTGCTCAATGTGAATGTGATCGCACAGGGGATTCTAGTACGCGCTGTTCTCAAACACGGGTGTGGGTTCAGAGTGGCACAACGTGCACGCTTGCTTGTATTTCCTCTGTCCTGCCCATGTAATTGCTCTCTCTTCAACCTCGCTTTAAATATAGTCGTGACAAGTACACCAGTTCTCTATAATCTCTTTTTCTTCTTCAAAAGACTACTTACAGTGTCTCCCACTGTGAAATGTAAATGCTGAATGGTTTTTAATGACGTAAAGCGCTCCAAAACAACAGCGTATGAGGGTGTTCATTGTTCCCATTGTGAGTATTTATTTTCCTTCTCCCTCACTCCTTCTATCAATTGCTGCCGCCCACACGCACGAGCTCCCGGGGGCAGAGCAAACACCGGGACTCCCCACACACGCCACGTGCAAGCGGGGTAGCGGCAGGTGAGGAGGAACAGCTGCTCACAGGTGGCTGTCTGAACGCTCTCATCATACTTTAGAGAGGACAGCAAAGTTCCCCCCCCCCTCTCTCTCTCTCTCTCTCTCTCTCTCTCTCTCTCTCTCTCTCTCTCTCTCTCTCTCTCTCTCTCTCTCTCTCTCTCTCTCTCTCTCTCTCTCTCTCTCTCTCTCTCAGGTCACAGCTGCTATTAAGATCACGTTGTGTTATCAAGTGCCACTGCGTCAGTCCTAGTATGTCATGATGACTCATTGAGAATGACTCAAACTTTACAGGGTGAAATCGCACTTTACTCGGAAAAAGATTCGCTAGGTCCTCTGTGATTCATTATGATATCAGGTGGTATTGGCAAATGCCATATCAAGTGTGTAACGTTAGAGTAATTCCAGTAAGGGGGCAGGAATGCTAGCCTAGCTAATTTGGAAGTACACTTTGTTCGATGGGCACAAAACGTGCAGAACTGCAACTCACACTGTACTTTCTCTTTACTTTGACACATTGCCAAAAACGAATGCCTTCCTTTTTCCCCTAAACACTGTTTGTTTGAGGGTTCTGACTAGCCTGACACAGCAGTCTTGGCTCAACTGATGGTGCGAGTTTGGGGCGTGCTATCTGTTTTGGTGGGATTTGGTGGGGCCAACCAAAATTTTGCCGGGTACAAAGCAATTTTTTTTATTAATATAACAATAGCTAGGCTATATACACACACAGAAAACACTTTGTATATACAGTATATCCTATAGAGACACACAATTTTAAAGCACTATGTGTAGAGGCATGATTTTGTCTAAATAGAACACATTGATTATACATCAACCTACAGCTTTTACAGGGAAGAAAAAGGAAAAAATCTGTCTGTCCTGTCCTTTTTGCTGTGGCTTATCTTAAAAAAACAAACAAACAAAAAAACAGCGTTGTAGTAAAAACTACTTTAAAGGACAACTCCGGTGAAAAATGAACCTAGGGGTAATTAACACATGGTTACCGAGTAGATCGATCTCTGGGATGCGTTTTAATGAAAGTCGAATGTAAAGAGTTTTATCTCTAAAAACAGATTAGCTTATAACGCTAGTATATGGGGCACAGAATAAGTACATTTAAATTGCTAGTTAATACCACTAACCAGGCTCAAAATAGCCTCACACTAACATGGTAGCATAATGAGGGTGCAAACCGAAGCATTGAGAACTTTGTAAGTGTACAAAAAGTTTAATAAGAAGATAGTTTATAAAGTCAGTACATTACGAGTATACAGACAGGAGCCATCTTGGAAAAACAGTCTCGACGTACAACGTAGGTCAGTCACTTCCCACAGTTTTATGACTTGGTGCAAAGTGAATGCTTTCATGAATTTCGGAGACCCTCCTCTCTAAATTCAAGTATTAGTGGTCAGAGGAGAAGCATTTGAGATGCGATTTCTACCAGGTATAAATAGCGAATGTCTTCTTTGACCACTTTATGGGTGTGTTCCAACTTGGCATGTTTGGTGTGATTAAAGCGAACCCTGGTGCAATTGCTCTGTTAGTGCGGTTCATTTGAAGAAGTATGAACATTGCCATCCGAACCCTGGTGTGCACCAAACAAGTGGACCAAGAGCACTGAAAAAATGGGTCTTGGTCCGCTTCCAAACAAATTCTGGTGTGGTTCGAATTAAATATGAACGCAATACGGACCAAAGACATGTAAACGAATCAAAAACGAGACATGATGTCACAAGATGCGACCCTAACAAGGACAGAATACTCAAGCATACCTGTTTTTTCTCGTCATAGTCACGATGTTGCCCATCACAGTTCAGTACAGGCCTTTGAACCGTGTCTTCTCAAAGCAGATCATTTGTGTGTGTGTGTGTGTGATGGAGGGATTCCTGCCGCTGTTTGGACTCCTTTTACGTTTTATAAGCTCTTCACGAGTTCTCAGCTGGTCAAAATACCATATACAGGCTACGCACATGCAACGAGTGCATTTAGCCTAGCCTGACATCGTCATACTCAATTCTAGTCAGAATATGAGTCTGATACTTCTCCATTGGGCTGTGATTAATTGGGGCGTGTTTCAACCGAACCAGGAAAGAAAATGCCTCTGCACTCAATTGGATACAGAGCAACGGAGCGGCGCATAGTTGTCAATAGAACTCAACTGCACACAAGCTGGACGAAGAAGATGAGTTTAAACGATCTTTGCCGGTGTTGTAAAAAAGAATTTAAGGATACACTGAGTGCTTACCAACACAATCATCATTTTTGAGAGAAATAGTAAAGGTGAATGCATATACGAACAAGTTCTCCGTTTAGGATTAGAACGAATTCAACCCAAATGCTCTTTGGTGACGTGGATGATTACGTTACTTTTGATCATCGTATAAAGCCCGCCCTGACAATTTGATTGTTCCGAACAGCTCTTGTTCGAGCATGTTGCTCCACAACGGATCAAGTCCAGACCCAACTTCCCAACCTCAAATGTTGGTATTGGTATCTTTAGGTTTTGTGATAAAATGCCAATGTGAGCGCTAAGCAGACCGGGACAATATGTATTTGTATTTTTGGTCCGGACCAAACAAACCAAGCAAACCGAATTACAAGTGTGAACACACCCTAAAGGGCCGTTTACAAACCACCGTTTTCAACTCAAAACGGAAAACTTTTTGTGTTTTGGCCGTTCATTTATACGACTATGGCATCTTAGAGGCCTGAAAACGCAAACTTTTGAAAATGGTCTCCATGTAAACTACAAAAACGGGAATTTGTGAAAATGGTGATGTCACGAATGACATCGCCAACTACTAGCTTTGCGGGCATAATACATCCGTATTAACGGGGATCATTTTGACAACATTGTCGTCTATGCGAAGAACGCGAAGGAAAAAACCCTTCCATTTTTAGTACATCTTTGTCATGTAAACACACCCTAGTGTGTGTCGTCTTTGATCACCAAAATGCAAGCAAAACCAGGTGTGAAGGTGGTCTCAGTGTGGAAGAGTGTCTCGCCATTCCCCATCCCCCAAGATGCAAGGCGCTGAGTGAAGACTCTTGCAAGTGATAAACAGAAGCTGCCACACTCTAAACGTCCCTCACATTGCCTCCTGTCCAGGCGTCGGAGACAGATGGACCGGGAGAGTCCATGTGCCTCACACATTTCCATTTTTGACCGTGCCTGCAGCGGTCCTCCCAAAATAACCCCCATTCCTTACGACCTTATATGTGCAAGGCCTCAGTGAGATTACAGTCTGGGAGAGAATCACAAATCCAGGCCACACAAGACTCGCCGTTGTCTCTTTGTTGCTTTGTGGTTGTTAGCAGGCCTGTTATCGTCTCTAGTCTTGCTATGCATCTCGCAGAACTAGATCAGGAGTGTTTGCTACACTTATTTTCGTACCTAGACAAGGACAGTCGCCGCAGCCTGTCATTGACTTGTGTACGACTAAGACAGGTCTTCCTGGACCCGCAACTGTGGACGCTACTTCACTTCAGGTCTCCATGCGAGCTAAGGAGGGACAACTTTGTTCTGGGCTCTTCGCTAAGATACCTGGCTGTATGCTGGCACTCGAGCAGGGTCAAAGTGTGCAACATTGAGGACTGGATGAAGACCACGTTCCAGAGGGACCTCTGCAGAAAACACGAGAGCCTCGTCAGTGACTTCCTGGAGCGTGTCTGCCACATGTGAGTGTTTCTGTTTGTCTTGGCATCAACATTCATTTTGTCATTTTGTCATTGGCTTGATATTGGACAGGCAGATGTTTTACCCTGATATATTTAGAAAGATTAAGTAACCTTAATGAATCCCACATCCACTTTCAGAAAAGTATTGACTGCAAAATTAAGTTTCCATGATCGCTTACTAACCCTTGTGTTGTTCCAAACCTTTCAAGAAGAATGTTTACACAGCCCTGTCCCATTGCAAACAGCAGTATCCAGTGACTGTCAAGCTCCAAATAGGACAGAAAACCACAATATTATTAACTTAAATGTACCATACAAAAGCAATATGATAGATTTGTGTCGAACATACCAACATTTTATTCGTTGAATCTCATTTGCTCTTGCATTTATTCAAACTTGGTGCATGAAGATGTTACCTAGGATTTACATCAATGACACCAAATCACATTTGATTTTTGTTTCATAGCCTATCATGACAGGGCGAATCGAGTGTGAAGTTTGATATGCACAAGTGAAAATTTGAAAGATTTGTCAGTGAACAATGACTTAAAGTCACCATAAAATCGAAACTGACAATTCTTATTTTTTTATGGAATGTTGCAGTGTTTCTTATAAATGATTTATCTGTGCACATCATTTAAAAAAAATAATATTTTTTAATCAAAATCATCCCCTCCCTCTCACAACAACATCTCTTCATCCGTCATGTCACATGAGATTTCAGAAATTAGCAAAATTATGATCTAACAATTCCAGATGGACAAAATCAAGTTATGCCCTACATTTTCTTTCCCATTCGAGAGGCCGTTTCGCTCAAAAGTGTACTCATCCCTTGCAGAATCTGTGAAAAAAAATGCTTTGTGTTTCCTTCTGGAGCATCTGTGAATGTTTGAATCTTTTTTTAATAACTGTGTTTGAGTCACTCAATTGTCCTCAGTGTGAAAAGATGGATCTCAAAATCAAAGTCACTGCTGGAAAGGGTTAAAATATGCAAAAGATGCTGGAAAACTGAAGAACGTTTAGGACCTGAAGGATTTTTCTGAAGAACATTAAGCAGTTTAACTGCTCAGGATAAAAAAGGGACTCAAGAACAACCATCACAAAACAAAACAAAAAAACAGCCGTTGATCATCTAGGTAACAACACAGTATTAAGAATCAAGGGTATGAAAACTTTTCAACGGGGTCATTTGTTATAAATTCTTGTGGACTATATGTAAAAAAAATTTATGTAAAATATCTTATTCGGGACAGTACTAAATAAAAAAATAACATTAATTTTGTATGTTACCTCCTATTTTGTCAAAATGTTTCACAGATTCGGCATGGGGTGTGTAAACATTTGAGCAAGACTATATATCACAATTGAAAAGAAATGTTTAGTTTCATGTGCTGGAGGAGACTTTACAGAGTGCTTGACTTTTGCATTGACAAGATCTTGACCAAAAATTGATGCGCCAAATAAATGTTGTTATATGTTCAACAATTTTTGGTCAAGGTCTTGTATTGACAATGCAAGAGTCCAACACTCTGTAAAGTCTCCTCCAGCACATCCCAAAGACTTTCAATGAATTTAAGGTCTGGTGTCTATTCATGTGTGATAATTATTCTTCATGCTCCCATTCTTTCACAATTTGAGTCTGATGAATCTTGACATTGTCATTCTGGAATATGTCCATAATGTGTCTTCCTACATGGTTGTTTAAGAAATGAAAAGCTATGCACTCCATTAATTAGGTTTGGAAGAACTGTTGTCAAACATATAACATGCTAGAAACATAATCATTGATCCAATCCAAACATGTATACTTTTAACTGTTAAATAAATTCATTATATCTCTATACAAAAGATTGTCAATGGAAGCAAAGACACCAACTGGTAAATTTCACGCATTGCCTGCAACAACTGGCCCATCACTCCACAGCTACAGACCCTCTCATTCAACAGGGAGCTGTGGGACTGTCACTCAGTGTATGGAAGAATAGAATGCAACAATGGCCATTCATTCACCCAGGTTCTTGTGAATGTTCTTATTACTCATTGACCAGGTTTTTTTATGTGTTGAAAAGATTTACACGAGGACAGAACGTTCAGAAACTTCTGTTTTTGATGGATACCGATACATTAGGACGTAGCGTGATATTCTTTTTAAGGAACAGACACTGGTGGGAAGCCTGAAATGACTTCAGCATGAATGTTCTTTAACTCTACCAGACTAATGTGTCTCAAACCTTCATTCCTTAAAAGTTCATCAGAAACACATTTTAGCTTTAAGCATGCACGTCATCACCGTCTTCCATCGATAGATGCGGCTTGTGTTGGAAGCGTGCTGAGGCTGGGAATGTAGTTTGCCTGAAGTTTTGAATGACACAAGGTCTGCGGTGTAGCATGCAGTGCACAGCTGAATTACCCTCTGGAGTTTTTAGGGCAGATCTGTGCAGCCTCTTCCAGGCAGCCAATAATAACGGGAGACATGATGGAGCTCTGCGGTTTCTCCCGCTGCTGTTTTGCACTGTAAACTCACTTACGAGGGAAAAAAGAAACTGTGTAATTTGGCAGAACACTCTTTAAAAAAAAGGTTCTTAAGTAATTCTCTGCATTGCCCTCAGATAACAGCTAAACCTAGCATTTGCTGATCTGACGAATGTGTTATGAAACATCAAGGGCCAGATTTACTAAACAGAGCAAATTAGCGTGAGGGCACAATTCCATAAAAGCATCGATGGGAGTGGACAGTTCTGCGTGTGATCTACTGACGATGCGTATATTAATAAACAGAGACACAGCCGGATCATTTCCAATAATGATCAACGTTATCTACCAGTTAGCGTCTGGTTTAACCCTAAAGCCATGTTCATAATTTTTTACTGAAGTTAAAGAAATATTAAATAAAACATAAAAAATAAGCATATTTTACATACAAATATGGTACTTTTAGAGGTAAATAAATTAATTAATACCCCAAAAATCACAAAAAAGGCATACATTCATAGAATAAATTTGATCAAACATGGTGATACAACATTTATAAAAAAAAAAATGGTGATACATGGTGATACAACATTTATTAAAATGTTTTTTGGGGAATCACACTTGTGACCTTCGTGCCCAAAATGTGTCCACGAGGGTGGGATTAAGGGCTGTTATGCGAGAGTGGCTTTGGGGTTAAGAAATGCTTTTTTTTGGGCTGTAAATAATGGCGCAAACACCAGGAAATTGACTAGCGCAAACCTTTGTAATTCACCACGGATGATTAATTGAAATCAGTCCCTCCAGAAAAACGTGATTATGCAGTCGCATGATTTAACGCATAATAAAAAGTCTGCATATTTATGTGGGGGCCGCATTTTGTCAAATACGCCGCACTTTCGCCGCATAAATTGTCTATTTCAGCGTGCAAAATATGCGGGGCTAGCATGATTTCATAATCCCCGCATTTTCGTTGCAAAAAAAGTCATATATATATTAGCAGAAAGTTGAAAAATGTTAGTTTACTTCACACAAGAGCCGCCATTTCTGCCTATTGCCATGGGAACGTTTTGAAGTGACTTAATTACCCGACGCGAACGTCATCAAAAAGCTACAAACCCCGTGGTGAAACCATAGATATCGGTGAAACCATGATGAAGCACGCAAATTCCCATTTGCCAACAAAAATAACAGCAAAAGACCGCGCAAAACAGTTTCCTGGTGTGTTGACCGATTTCAAAACACAGCATCATGAAGCTTTGAAGCGTTATGAATCAGTGAGTCGATTCAGTGGTTTGGATCGCCAAAGTCTCGTATTTCAGCAGTTTGACACGCGATCCGAATCATGAATCGACTCGCTGATTCATAACGCTTCAAAGCATCATGATGCTGTGTTTTGAAATCGGTCATCACTATATAAGTCGTTATTTAGGTTTTTTTTTGCGCACAATAACTATTATCGTTGCTTCATAAAGTTATTGTAGAACCACTGTAGTGAGATGGATTTTGTAACGACGTCTTTAGTACCTTTTATGGGTCTTGAGAGTGTACATTGTGCCAATGGCCTTTCTGAGCCATCTAAAATATCTTCATTTGTGTTCCGAAGACGAACGGAGGTCTGACGGGTGTCCAACGAGGGGAAGTCATTAATGACAGTCTTTAATGACAGAATTTTAATTTTTGGATGAACAAACCCTTTAAGAGATTGCACTTTGTGCATTGGAAGCACTCAAATGTCTGTTTTGTAGGGCTACCTCTGTAAAACAGGAAGTTATTTATTGATTTTTCAAGTTGTAGCATATTCCTTTTGTAAAGCTACAGAACTTGTTTGACTCAATGTTTTGTAAATTTGAGCCATGTGTTTATTAAGGTCTTCAATAAAACAAGATGGGAACTTAAATATTCCCAGCACTTTCTGTGATGTAGTGCTTTTTTTTTCTCTTTTTCATCAAACCGCAGTTTTTGCAAGTTCCCGCAATTTCATCGCATAAAATTGCATAAATATCCCGCATTTTCCATCGCATTTTTAAAGAAAACATGCCACATAATCAAGGATTTTTGCCCGCAACAATCACAAAAAAGGCACATTTTTCTGGAAGGACTGTGAAATACTCTCCTCCCATGAATTTTCTGCCTGAAAGGGAAATTGCATATGCAATAAGGTCAGCCACAAAAATAACCCTGTCCACGCCTTTTCAGCGCTAATTTATCACTGCGTGTTTAGTAAATCCTGACAGTAGTTTTTATAATGGCAAAAGAAGGTTTGCGCTGGTGCAAGCTGTTAGTAAATCTGGCACCAAGAATTTTTAATTTCCAAAGAACATTTTAGTCAACGTCGGGTGGTCTTTGAAGGTTTTTTGTGGAGGTTAGAGTCTGTGTGAACCAGAAGTTGCAAACGACTTCAGTGTTGTGACATATTTCCAAGTGAAACGGAATATTGAATAGAGGGCTGGGTTTTATTTTAGTGCACATCCTCTCCATCCCTCGCTCATACTAACGGTTGGAGGGGAGTGGTTATGGACAGGTCAGTGTATTGGTTTCTAGGTTCTTTAAAGAGATAGTTCACCCAAAAACGAGAATTACCCAATGATTTACTCACCCTCAAGCCATCCTAGGTGTATGAATTTCTTATTTCTGACGAATACAATCAGAGTTAAACATAAAAAAATGTCCTGACTCTTCCAAGCTTTATAATGGCAGTGAATGGGGATTGAAATTTTGAAGGCAAAAAATCTGTTCACGAGAGAGTGGCGTTCCAGGCGAAGAGTAAGCTTAGGTGAGAATAGATTATGTCATGCGTGTCAGAGTTCACTCTTCGGCTGGAACTAGACATTGCATAATGTTATACCGGAAACCAGTAATTAAAGTTTATAAAGTTTCAAATATGGATCTTTCACCTCGCTTCAGAAGGCCTTTATTAACCCCCATCTTTTATAATGGATGGATGCACTTTTATTGGCCTTCAAAATCTCGACCCTCATTCACTGCCATTATAAAGCTTGGAAGAGCAAATATATTTTTAATATAACTCTGATTGTGTTCGTCTGAAAGAAAAAAGACAAATACAACTAGGATGGCTTGAGGGTGAGTTTCCTCAAGAACTAAAATAAATGTTTGTAGCATTTATGGAACCAACTGAAACCTTTGTTTTTTAAGAATGAAAGACAAGTGTGAATATGGATACATCTTGACGAGATTTCTAGAACGACACATGATGATATCAGTAGGGTTTTTGAGTTGGCTATACTGTCAGCATGTTAGTTTCTGCTCTGTCAAAAGAATTAAAACACAACAACTAGATCATTCTAAGGTTCTCTGATGACATCAGGGAACAAAATGATCTAAAGATCCAATGCAACTCAAGATAGTTGTGGAGGGTTCTTGAGAGGATTCTTTATGGCTAAAAAAAAAGATGTTACATTATGGGTTCATCAGCATAAGGATGGTTGTTCCTTGACCAGAGAGAATTGGAGCAACACATGATGAAATTGGAGAGAAGCAGAAAGAAGTCCCTCCCTTCTGAGCTCTCCTCTCGTGATTTGCATTGGCAGGTGGAGCCTACAATCAGTTCTTTGTTGATGAGGGTGGAATGCACATGTGCGTCACTGTGGACTGTGTGTGCACGTGTGTGTGTCTTGCTCACTTTCCTACAAAGACACACACACACACTGAATGATGCCATTATGGCAATATATTTCAGCTGTAGGAAATATTAAGGCCTAGGGAAGAGTCTCGGTCTCAGATGGCGTCATTAAGTAGATCTAGTTTTATTCTTCAAAATAAAACCTTGCTTTCTTTCTCTTTCTTGAACACCTAGTGCAAATTACCATTGCCATCCACCAACATTTAGAACTGAATTCAGAAATTTTCATGGCCAAAAATGCATACACTCATTTTTTCTAATGAAAAACATCTACACATACTTAAAACAAGATATTTTTACTTAACAATTATGTTAAGATCGTAAAAGACATTAAGACAGAAAAAGGAAGAATAGAACTAACTGTTTAAGGATAAGATATCTTTAATGGAATAGTATTGATGCTTAAACCATATGGCTTAACATTCCTACAGTTAATATTTTGATAATCTGTCTTGAATTATTGATTAAAATATCCTGACGCAAGATCACAATATTTCTTCAATATCACTTTAGCCAACGGCTTTAATCTTCTGTAGACCTTTGGCTCCACAACAAGGAATTGAATGAATTTGTTACGGATATTGAACATGATGAATAACACAATTTCTCCAAACAGGCTATTAGAAATGAAAAAATGAAGAACGTAACTACATCTGACCGCATCCATCTGCTGTGTGAGACTTTTTTGTTGGCGTTCTTGGCGCAGACCGATCGTTATGCCGCCTGAGGGAAAAGAAGTCTCTAGACACACCCTCCACAGTGTCCCAAGAGTGACATTAGCCTATAGAAAGACTACTGTCACTGTGATGACTCTTTGAGTTCAAAGAAAAAGCATTAGCTAGAATTCCTGGTAAATTACCATGCAACGTACGTCCTGCCACGTGTGGGATGTCTATAGAGGCCACATCCACATGGGGAAACCTTCACGGTTTGTGTTATTGAATATGCACCCTCACACCCAGCCTCATTCTCAAAAGCAAAGTAAAATAAGACTTAGTTAAGTCTTTGTTAGTTTCTCGTTTTTTCTCTCTCTAAAAAACCCTGTGGTTTGGTGGTAATGCCTGTATTTAAAAAAAAAACCCAAACCAAACATCTGCACAAGAGAAAGGCGGAGCTACGAGAGGAAGGCATGCTTATGTAACCGGAGATAATGCGACGCATATATCTGGTGTGTTTACTTAATCTGGCCAGCTCTGGAAGCTCCTCCCAGTCAAACACAATGGCTAAAAATCTAACCAACGATCCCCAAGACTTTGAATTCCTGTGAGCCTCTCTCATCCTTCCTCTCCTGTTGATCCCTTTATCAGACTGTCTGTGTCACAGATGGCCGTCTGTGATAATGAAAGCAATGGCACGTGTAGCGTGAGATCACCCCATGGCCAGGGTTATTGGGACAGTGCTCATAACACTTAGAGGCGGCTGGAATGTGCCGGTCTCACATGTGGTTAAGTGGTAAGATTATGTAAGAGTTTATATAATCTGCATCAGTAAACGTGAATGACATCTCAAAGCAACAGCCATTAGCTCGCTCCATGTGAGCGCGTGTGAGTGTTGACCCAGTGCGAGTCCACCAGCAGGCTGCAGCAGAGGAGAAACGCAGACACACAGAAGGGCGACTCTCCAGAAGCCAGTACAGAAGGTTCCTGTTGCCCGAGCTCACTGGTGTGGGCATGGGAAACGGCTCGGCTTTCAGCTGGTGCGATTTAGCAAGAGCACCAGCTGTGTTTATGTGGCAAAAACAGCTGATACAGCAAACACTGACTAAGGGAATGTTTTTTTGTTATGCTACAGGTATGCTGAGTATAATACCATGCAAATGCTTGGTGGGGCCACATAAATTACTGCCTAAACAGTCTTGGGTTACAGTTTTTTGACAGCATGGCTTGTTTATTATACTGTCTAATGTGCCCCCTGAGGAATAAAAAGCATTCGCAATGCAGTAAACTAGTGTGTTTTCCAGCCAGTTAATCTCTGGCGGTTGCTTTTCTTACAAGCAGTGACTACATTTGTGCAACTTATCCCATATTTCTCACTGTCTAGTCAACTTAAAGCTGTCTTTTTGATGAAAATAGCTTCTTTGATTTCAAGAAAAGTCTGTTTTCTGTCACTCGCTGCGCCCGAAATATGCCAAAAACAGTACGCCATCAGAGTAGCATGTCCGAATTCATATTCGAAAAACAGTAGGCGAATAGCCCCAGGATGACCTGCTACTTTTGGTGAGATTCTGAAGTGTGCATTCGATGGCCACTTTACTATCCCATGAGGCCACGGGAGGGGATTTATAAATGGAGGGGAAGCATCGCAACTGACGCTGGTAGGTCATGTAATAATGACAACATGACGGATGTAGTATATCCGGATTACATTCATACATACATGTATAGAACACATTTTTTTTAACGGTCGCAAAGTAAGTTCAAATTCAAATGTACCTACTCCGACAGTATGCAATTTCGGATGACCTGGTCCTGGATGACGTGGTCCTGCAGAGCTACGGGGCGGGCCGCCGCCCCTTTGCACATGCACGAGGGTGGAGCCGACCCAGGGCTCTTCAATGAGCTGCGTGCCGCCACTGATCCCGCCCTTCGGTCGGTGAAGGTGGCCAAACGCTCCCTGGGTTGGGCGATGTCCACAGCTGTGGTCTGGGAGAAACACCTTCTCAACTCGCCCATACCTCTCGGGCGGCGCGGCTAAGAACTGCGCCCAACGGTTCTCAGCCGCCCAAGAGCAGACTGAGGCTGTAACACGTACTGCCCCAGCGGCTAGCTGCTGCACCCAGCCACCGGCTCAGTCGCCTCAGTCCGCTCGCTGCCGAGGGCGCCCTCCCTCCTCCCGCCCGGCCCCAGCAGCAGCCTTCATCTGGGCCGCGCCGTGGAGGTGGTTGCAGGATGACGCCCAGTCCACTCCTCAGCCTGGTTAAACGCTAGGCTGGAGGTGGACAACTCAGAGATGGGTCCCAGTTCTTTCCAGGGGATGGTAGCAGGGGTCTCTCCTTTCCCCGGTGGAGGGCCGGGGGAAAATCCTTCTGCTGCTGGCCCCTGGGCTGGCGGCACTTGGAAGGAACTGGTGTCCCCATCTCTAAGGTCCCAGAGACCGGTGATGGCAGTGTGTGCCACCCCCCGGGCCGCACCGCTCTCGTCCCTCTCTGTCGCCAGCTCCTCTCAGAGCAGACCCCAGTGGAACGTGCGTCCTTCCCTGGTCTCCTCTGTCAGGACGCAGCTGCTGACTGTGCCCCCACACCGGGACGCTATGCCTCACACGTCCGGGCAGTCTCGCTGCCCCACCCGGGGTACGTCTGTGGTTCGAGTGACCCCGCTGGTCAGTTCCTGGGAGCCTGGCTACAGCTTCAGGGACTGTCCACTGGGTCGCGAAGACCATCAGGCTCGGCTACGCAATTCAGTTCGCGCAGGCTCCTCCCCGCTTCCGGGGAATTTGTGCTCCATGGTGGGGCCCAATAAAAGGCCCCAGTCATGCGTGCGGAGGTTGCCACCCTACTGGCAAAGGGTGCGTTCGAGCCTGTCCCTCCAGCCGAAATAAAGTCCGGCTTCCTCAGCCCTTATTTCATACCCTAAGAAACCAGTGGGGTATGGCTAATTCTGGACCTGCCCGTCCTGAACCGATCCCTTCACAGGCTTCTGTTCAGGATGTTGGTAGCGAACGCCTCCTCGGACGCGTTCGTCCGGTAGATGGGTTGCAGCGATCGACCTGAAGGACGCTTACTTCTATGTCTCCTTCCTCAACGCGGACCATTCCCATGGTTTGCTTTGAGGGGCGGACATTCAGTACGCGGTTCTCCCATTCGGGCCAGCTCTGTCCCCTCGTAACTCCACGTAGTCAAGCAGCAAGGGGTTTGCATCCTGAACTACCTCGACGACTGGCTCATACTGGGTCACTCTCGAGAGCAGGTGTGCGAACACAGAGTCCAAGTGCTCCGGCACTTAGCCCGTCTGGGCCTTCGGGTCAACTGGAAGAAGAGCGACTCTGCCCTGTGCAGAGGATCTCTTTTCTCAGTATGGTTTCCGACTCGGTCGCCATGTGTGTGCTGCTTACCAGCAAGTGCGCGCAGTCACTGCTGACTTGCCTTCATTAATTCGAGAGCAAGAGTGCGGTCCCACTGAAGTTATTTCAGAGGCCCCTGGGGCATATGGCATCTGCAGCCGCGGTAACGCCGCTCGGATTGCTTCATATGAGACCGCTTCAGCTTTGGCTTCGCGATCGAGTCCCGAGATGGGCATGGCTTTCGGGCCTGCTCCGGGTCCCAGTGACTTGGCCCTGCCTGCATCCCTCACCCCGTGGCCGAACCTCATTTTACGGGCCGGTGGCCCTTAGGACGAGTTTCCAGGCATTTTGTTGTGTCAACAGATGCCTTCTCCACGGGCTGGGGTGCCATATGCAATGGACATGCTCCACAGGCTCCTGGACAGGACCCCTGCACTTCCTGCATGTCAATTGCCTTGAGTTAATGGCAGTACGGTTAGTCCTGCACCACTTCCTAGCATTGCTGAAGGGTCAACATGTACTAGTCCAGTCAGACTACATGGTCAGTAGCGTACATCAACCACCAGGCTGATCTATGCTCCCGCCGTATGCCATCTCATCCTATGGAGTCAGAAGCATCTGAGGTCCCTTCGTGCTGTCCATGTCCCGGGAGAACTGAACCGTGCAGCCCACAAGCTCACGGTCTCAGCCACTTCCTGGAGATTGGAGACTCCATCCCCAGTCGGTCCAGCTGATTTAGGAACTGTTCGGCGACACACAGGTAGATATGTTGCCTCCCACGACTCTTCCCTCTGCTGCCTGCTTTATTCCTTGACCGAGGGGTTGCTCGGATGCACTGGCGCACAGCTGACCGTGGGGCCTACGCGAATATGTGTCCCCCCAGTGAGCCTTCTCGCGCAGCTATTGTGCACAGTCAGGGAGGACAAGGAGCAGGTCCTTCTGGTCGGGGGTCCTGGATGGGACGCGGCAGGTTTGAGTTCGCTACCACCTTTGGTGGTGGTTACCAGCACTTCCGCTAGGGCAGAGTTCTTTCGCCTAAGCGTTGAAGTAGAACCTCTTCGTCACCTGGTGTCTTCTCGCCAAGAAGACCCCTGGAGATGCCCGATCGGGTCTGTGTTCTCGTTTCTCCAAGTAGGGTTGGAACGAAGGCTGTCTCCTTCCACCCTTAAAGTATATGTGGCCGCAATATCTGCCCACCACGACCTCTTGGGGAACAGAAAGGTAAGTCAGCACGACCTGGTCATCAGGTCCCTGAGGGGAGCGAGGAGACTGAATCCTCCTTGCTCTCCCCTCTTACCCTCTTGGGGACCTCTCAGTAGTCTTAGTTGCTCCGCAGAGGTCTCCCCTTGAGCCTTTGCGGTCAGTCGAGCTTAAGTTCTTGTCAATGAAGACTTTGCTCCTGACTGCATTGGCCTCCATCAAGAGGGTAGGGGACCTGTAGGCATTTTCGGTTGACGAAGCGTGCCTGGAGTTCGGGCCGGCCTACTCTCACGTGATTCTGAGACCCCGGCCTGGATATGTGCCCAAGGTTCCCACCACCCTGTCAGGGACCAGGTGGTGAACACGCAAGCGCTGCCCCTGGAGGAGGCAGACCCAGCCTTGGCACTGCTCTGTCAGTACGCGCCCTCCACGCTTACGTAGACAGGACGCAGTGTTCAGGACCTCAGACCAGCTCTTGTTTGTTATGGTGGAGAGCGGAAGGGAAGGGCTCTCTCAAAGCAAAGGCTGTCTCGCTGGATAGTGGACACCATTGTTTTGGTTTACCAGCAGCAGGCCGTCCATGCCCTCTTGGGGTCATGGCTCACTCAACTCGGAATGGCCTCCTCTTGGGTTTAGCACATGGCGTCTTGCTAACAGACATCTGCAGGCTGGGCAACACCGAATACATTTGCAGATTCTACAATCTCCGAGTGGAGCCTGTTCCGACTAAGTACTCGCCCCTACTAGTGGCCGGTTATGGACTAGGCTCAGGTGTCTTCGTTTGCTCGTCATTCCACTCCACGGACTGGATACGTGCGATATTCTCCTCAGGTGAGCTTCCCAGAAGCCCTGAGCTCCTCCTGCACTGTTGACTCCGACACCAGTAAGTCTGCCCTCTATGAGCCCAGACCCTCGTGTCCGGCCAGGTGCCCCGTGTGCATGGTTCCCCTCTGGCGACCCCCACACGTGTATTTCCAGCGTAAGCCGCCTTGAGCGGGTGTCTTTCCCTTGGCAAGCCTTGCCACCCTGGGGTTAAAAATCCACCTTTGGCTGGTCCCCCAGAGTTCTCCATATGCTACCCGCAGCGGGTCATGTTTACTCTCTAAGTCCTCCCTACGGGTAGGCGTCTTTGCATATCTCCACCTGGAATATGCTCCCAGTGTACCTTGTATTCCTGTGATAAGTAGGACTCCTTCGTCCGTACAAGCCTTACGACACAGGGCACTGGAAGACAGCCGAGTGGCGTGATTATATTGGGACCCCCATTCGTTAGTCACTAACGCTACGTCGTAGTGACTGAACGAAAGGGAACATCTCATTTACGTATGTAACCCTCGTTCCCTGAGGAGGGAACGGAGACGTAACGTCCCTCTGCCACATCCGCTGTACCGCTGGAACGGCAGAGAGTTCAGTCTTGGCTCCTCAGCAGGTAAACATAATGCGATATTGCCCACGTACTTCCTTATATACCCACACGGTGGGGCGGTGTTACGTATGAAAATTCTGCATGCCCATGGATTGGCACTGCCATTGGGCGTTTTTTAATTCTCGAAGATGATTGGCTTCTAAGCGAAACCCCCATTTGTTAGTCACTAACGTTCCCTCCTCAGGGAACGAGGGTTACATATGTAACCGAGACGTTATTCTTGAATCCCCGAAAGAGTGCAAACATTGCTCTTGAGCATGACATTGTGACACTGACTCAACCAATGGACCAGCTAAGTGTGCGTTTGGCATGATGAGTATGTTTGGATGGTTTTGATTTCTAATAAGCGCTTCCAATAAGAGTTTAGCTAATTATTAGTTTACTTAAGTTCTATGTCACACAATAAGGCACTAAAAAATTAAAAAATCACTAGAACAGTGTTATTTTTTGTTGACTTGTGTACTTACATTATACCAAATGTTTCCAAGAATGTTTAAATCCAGATAAATAAGCCTTTTTTACCAGGACACAGACTGTCCGTGTGTCGCCTATCAATCATACCCGCGTTAGCCCCATAACCTTGATTTGATTTTATAGAAACCATGGAAACACTAAAGATGCTTTAATATTTTATGATTTATTAGACAAGGAAACAACTGTTTGGAGACGTGTATAGATATAAAACTAATTGTACAGTGATGCAGCATTTTCTTTGTCAAAATTAATCACATGCCACTTAGCAACACAAGCCATCCAGCATATGATATTCTAATATCGATCTAGCTTTTTGCAGTGTGCAAAAAGTGTCTCATAGCAGTCGCGGAGTAACGTTATAACATAATTTTCAACACACTCAAATGTATCTAATATGATAAAACAGCATTGCGTTACCCCACATACGCTTGACCGGAAGAAGTGGAAGTGGTGACTGTAACATAATAAAAGTTCCACTGCTGTCGAGCCGTGGGTCGCACTCGCCTTTCATTAGGAATCGCTTCAGCGGCCTTGTTCAGCTCCCACAACACTGCTTCATACAGTAATGTTAATAATCTCATCCATGAACATGATTTCTGCCCGAGTCCCGTCTCGATTCTTTTCCACTGGCTGTGAAGTGAAGGCAACAACTCCCAAGATTCCATGCTAAATCTCGGGCTCATCAAGCTACGGCTTTGTTTTCGAATAGGCGACCTCTAGCTGCGATAAACTACATAGTGTGCCTTTAATTACTTTCTTCTATCCAAGTATAATATGCAGAAACCTTGGGAATTTGTATGTTGAATCCCACAGTCTTTGTGGTGCTTTCAAAATATTATTCTTTGTTTGAAAATCCTGATCAGCCTGCATAGCAACACGGGATCAACCAATAGCATGAGTTTGGGGGGAGGAGCTATCAGTTTAATTGACCAGTCACATACAAGGGGAGTGTTCAGGGAAACCTGTTTGAAAAAAGCAGCACAGAAATTACACTCTTCAGCTTTAATAGACACTTGTTTGTTACTATTCCAATCTGTTTTTCCCCAGACAAATAGCAAGCAAACGTGTATGCACTGCATGTTAGTCTTTTTGTATTATTGTCAGATTATAAATATTGCTTATTAATGTCATATAGCATGAAAAATATTTTTCTTCTTGTTTCTTAAGGTGTCCGAATCTACTCTCGCTGACTCTGTCTGGATGTGGACACATTACGGATCACAATGTCATCAACGTGCTACAAAGCTGCAGGAGGCTACGTAGCCTTAGTCTAGAAAACTGCTCTCGGATGACTGACTCCGTCCTCCAGGCTGTGGTGGACCATGGCAACAGTCTCAAGGAGGTGAGGGTGGACTTCTGCCGTAACGTGACCCAGGCAGGGCTGCAGGAGATAAGAGACAAGAGACCAGAAGTGCACCTGAGCACAATACACAGTGCGGATATGATTCCAGACAGCAAGCCTGAGGAGAAAATGCCGATCAGGAGAGCTCTGCAGAAGTTCTTGATCTTCTCCTGAAAGCTGGAAGCTACCTAGACTTCATGTCAAGTTGAGGTTCACAACATTGCCCAGATGGTTTATTTTCTTTTTCACTATTGATTTTGATATTACACTTGAGGTTTCTTTTGCAACTCCTTATTTTGAAAAGTTTCCGTGACACACAGTCTTCACCTCTGAAGTTTTCATTCCTATTTCGTTTGAATTTTACATTGTCTTACAACCTTTCTAATATTTTATTTGATCAGCGTTCTCATTTTAAACAATTTTTTTTGTACCTGCACTGACAAGGGTTGTTTTCCATTTGTTTGTTTGTCCATTTGGCCTTATGAAATGACTCACCGGTCAAGTAAACAGTACAAAGACTAAGTATTCAATATGCAGGGCAGTGGCCCAATCCTCACATTTCAACAAAATCTTAGGTTTTGATTATAAAACATTTGTGAACTCTGTGAAGGGCCGTATTTCAACTTGTTTTGGTTGCATAATCAAGGTTTGTTCTGGAACAAGTCATAGTTGGTTATTCTCATTGTGGGTTTTGGACTTCCTCCTAGTTATGCAAGAACAATATTTGACCGAGCACAGGTTTACAGCCTTGCAGCATGACTTTTATTAAGCAATAATGTGTGAGAGGCTGTCCTATATTTTGAATATAGTCATATTGTGAATCATATCATGTTGAGCACAACACGCCAGAAGGACTTTATTCACAATACAGCATGGCCTTGAGTGCCTTATGCGCCTGTAAAACCTTCATTTCATTAAGCAAATTCAATAATTCATCTTGTATTAGAAAACAGTTCCAGTCCTGGTTGCTGATTGGTCAACACAGCGTTTCAGCCCTACTAAAACACACAGTATACTACACTCACCTAAAGGATTATTAGGAACACCTGTTCAATTTCTTATTAATGCAATTATCTAATCAACCAATCACATGGCAGTTGCTTCAATGCATTTAGGGTTGTGGTCCTGGTCAAGACAATCTCCTGAACTCCATACTGAATGTCAGAATGGGAAAGAAAGGTGATTTTGAGCGTGGCATGGTTGTTGGTGCCAGACGGGCTGGTCTGAGTATTTCACAATCTGCTCAGTTACTGGGATTTTCACGCACAACCATTTCTAGGGTTTACAAAGAATGGTGTGAAAAGGGAAAAACATCCAGTATGCAGCAGTCCTGTGGGCGAAAATGCCTTGTTGATGCTAGAGGTCAGAGGAGAATGGGCCGACTGATTCAAGCTGATAGAAGAGCAACTTTGACTGAAATAACCACTCGTTACAACCGAGGTATGCAGCAAAGCATTTGTGAAGCCACAACACGCACAACCTTGAGGTGGATGGGCTACAACAGCAGAAGACCCCACCGGGTACCACTCATCTCCACTACAAATAGGAAAAAGAGGCTACAATTTGCGCAAGCTTACCAAAATTGGACATTTGAAGACTGGAAAAATGTTGCCTGGTCTTATGAGTCTCGATTTCTGTTGAGACATTCAGATGGTAGAGTCAGAATTTGGCGTAAACAGAATGAGAACATGGATCCATCATGCCTTGTTACCACTGTGCAGGCTGGTGGTGGTGGTGTAATGGTGTGGGGGATGTTTTCTTGGCACACTTTAGGCCTATTAGTGCCAATTGGGCATCGTTTAAATGCCACTGCCTACCTGAGCATTGTTTCTGACCATATCCATCCCTTTATGACCACCATGTATCCATCCTCTGATGGCTACTTTCAGCAGGATAATGCACCATGTCACAAAGCTCGAATCATTTCAAATTGGTTTCTTGAACATGACAATGAGTTCACTGTACTAAAATGGCCCCCACAGTCATCAGATCTCAACCCAATAGAGCATCTTTGGGATGTGGTGGAACGGGAGCTTCATGCCCTGGATGTGCATCCCACAAATCTCCATCAACTGCAAGATGCTATCCTATCAATATGGGCCAACATTTCTAAAGAATGCTTTCAGCACCTTGTTGAATCAATGCCATGTAGAATTAAGGCAGTTCTGAAGGCGAAAGGGGGTCAAACACAGTATAAGTATGGTGTTCCTAATAATCCTTTAGGTGAGTGTATATATAGAGACCAAACTTCCGTTTACATATCAAGTTCTGTATTTTCTAGCAGAATGATGTAACAATGAATTTTCTTAATAAAATGATGTTTGTTTTTAAGCTTTTTTTTTTATTATTATTTATTTTTTACATTTTTTTATGATGTACTGTATAACTCCTGTACATTTAGACTATGCACTTCGATGTAGGAATTTACTTGTTGACCGTTGAAGAAGTATGCTTTATGTGTGCAGGTGTGTCATATAAATACATTTATGGACATACTATATATGGCATGTTGGCATTGCCCTCAGTTGATGCAGAAGGCAATTTGGGTTCACCACTGTTCCTTCCTTGGGCCACTTTTGATAGATACTGACCATTGCAGACCAGGAACATCCCACAAGCGCTGCAGATTTTCAGATTACTCTTTTGAAATACTAATGGGTTGCAAGGAAATACGTACGTATGTTTCGGACACGGAAATATATATATATATATATATATATATATATATATATATATATATATATATATATATATATATATATATACAGTGAGGGAAATAAGTATTTGAACACCCTGCTATTTTGCAAGTTCTCCCACTTGGAAATCATGGAGGGGTCTGAAATTGTCATCGTAGGTGCATGTCCACTGTGAGAGACCTAATCTAAAAAAAAAATCGAGATATCACAATATATGATTTTTTAACTATTTATTTGTATGATACAGCTGCAAATAAGTATTTGAACACCTGTCTATCAGCTAGAATTCTGACCCTCAAAGACCTGTTAGTCTGCCATTTATTATCCTAAATTAGATGCACCTGTTTGAGGTCGTTAGCTGCATAAAGACACCTGTCCACCCGGGTAAGAATCCAACTACTAACATGGCCAAGACCAAAGAGCTGTCCAAAGACACTAGAGACAAAATTGTACACCTCCGCAAGGCTGGAAAGGGCTACGGGGAAATGGCCAAGCAGCTTGGTGAAAAAAGGTCCACTGTTGGAGCAATCATTAGAAAATGGAGAAGTTAAACATGACTGTCAATCTCCCTCGGACTGGGGCTCCATGCAAGATCTCACCTCATGGGGTCTCAATGATCATAAGAAAGGTGAGAAATCAGCCCAGAACTACACGGGAGGAGCTGGTCAATGACCTGAAAAGAGCTGGGACCACCGTTTCCAAGGTTACTGCTGGTAATACACTAAGACGTCATGGTTTGAAATCATGCATGGCACGGAAGGTTCCCCTGCTTACACCAGCACATGTCAAGGCCCGTCTTAAGTTTGCCAATGACCATTTGGATGATCCAGAGGAGTCATGGGAGAAAGTCATGTGGTCCGATGAGACCAAAATATAACTTTTTGGTTATAATTCCACTAAACGTGTTTGGAGGAAGAAGAATGATGAGTACCATCCCAAGAACACCATCCCTACTGTGAAGCATGTGTGGTGGTAGCATCATGCTTTGGGGGTGTTTTTCTGCACATGGGACAGGGCGACTGCACTGTATTAAGGAGAGGATGACCGGGGCCATGTATAGCGAGATTTTGGGGAACAACCTCCTTCCCTCAGTTAGAGCATTGAAGATGGGTCGAGGCTGGGTCTTCCAACATGACAATGACCCGAAGCACACAGCCAGGATAACCAAGGCTCTGTAAGAAGCATATCAAGGTTCTGGCGTGGCCTAGCCAGTCTCCAGACCTAATCCCAATAGAGAATCTTTGGAGGGAGCTCAAACTCCGTGTTTCTCAGCAACAGGCCAGAAACCTGACTGATCTAGAGAAGATTTGTGTGGAGGAGTGGGCCAAAATCCCTCCTGCAGTGTGTGCAAACCTGGTGAAAAACTACAGGAAACGTTTGACCTCTGTAATTGCAAACAAAGGCTACAGTACCAAATATTAACATTAATTTTCTCAGGTGTTCAAATACTTATTTGTAGCTGTATCATACAAATAAATAGTTTAAAAAAAATCATACATTGTGTTTTCTGGATTTTTTTTTTTTTTGATTATGTCTCTCACAGTAGACATGCACCTATGATGACAATTTCAGACCCCTCCATGATTTCTAAGTGGGAGAACCTGCAAAACCAAAAAGTATTTGGGTGTTCAAATACTTATTTTACTCACTGTATATATACAGGGCTTGACAGGAACTTTTTTACTCACCAGCCACTGTGGCTAGTGGTTTTCCAAAGTTACTAGCCACGCAACATTTTCACTGGCCATCGATAACGGGGAAAAACTGCCATATAGATATTTTGAATATTATCTCATAATTTGGCAGTAGGTAGCCTATATTAAGCTTCTGTCACTTTAAGACCTGACGCACGGATCCATTATACTGTTACACATGTATGCTTTTTCTTTCTCAGTTCACTAAAAAAATAAATGACTGGCTGCATCCGAAATTGCATACTCTCTTGAGTAGGTACTTTATTTTGAATCAGTAATTATTTCACATCCGCTAAAAAAGTATGGTTGGAATCTGGCCATACTACATCAACCATGTTGTCATTATCATGTGACCTACCAGCGTCAGTTGCGTCACTTCACTGCCATTAATTTAGGGCGGCAGTAGCTCAGTGGTTCATCTAGGTTGTCTACAAACCGGAAGGTTGGTGGTTCAATGCTCGGTTCCATCTGACCAAGTGTCGAGGTGTCGAGGTCCATGATTCGAAGTGTCTCCCGATGAGCTGGATGGCGCCTTGCATGGCTGATACTGCCGTTGGTGTATGAATGGGTGAATGTGAGGCAATATGTGAAGCGCTTTGGATGGCCATGGGTCTGTTGAAAGCGCTATATAAATGCAGTCCATTTACCATTAATAAATCCTCTCCTGTGGCCTCATGGGATAGTAAAGTGTCCATCATATGCACTCTTCAGAAAACTACTTTTTTGCCTACTCTTTTATGAGTACTGTGAATTCGGACATACTTCTATTGTCACGTACTGTTTTTTGCATACTATATAGTAGGGAAGCATGTGATTTCGGATGCAGCCACTGTGTTACATGAATACTCGCCAAGGCCTGCATTTTGACATTAGTTTTTGACTGTTTGAGAGCAATAAGCAGTGAGGAAAAAACAAAATTTAGTAGTGAGGGGCGGCTTTATCTGTGTGAGCACAAAATCTGCATGAATACACTACGTGAAATTCAAGACCTGTGACTTGACAACAATGAGTGAGTGAGGGGAGGCGGGTTTGTGTGTCAACTCGCTGTCGTAGATGAGAGAGCGAGAAAATGCCGCTGGTATGAGTGAGAAAATGAGTATTGGAAGCATTTAAGATATTTCAGTATCGATATGTATAGAAAAATCGCTACACTGCACTTAGTTTATTATTTCACATGCCTTTTTAAAAGACTACAATTGAAACATTTATATATAACATTCAACCCATTAAAGTGGCTAGTAGGAGTGACTGTTACACGCCACTGCTGAAATACACTCGCATTTGACGGGTTGGCGGGTGTTAATGTCAAGCCTTGTATATATACTATATAGCCTATATACTGTGTGTATATATCTATCTATATATATATATATATATATATATATATATATATATATATATATATATATATATATATATATATATATATATATATAAATCAAAGAACTCTGTGCAGGCTTTAGGTCATAAATCTTATTTAAGGCAGACACAATAGAAAATAAATGAATTTTTATTATATATATATATATATATATAGTAATAATATATAAAATTATTTTCTATTGTGTTTGCCTTAACAGAGGTTTATGACCTAAAGCCTGCACAGAGTTCTTTGAGGCCATGTTGGACGTCTTCCAGCAGTGTGATTAGAAACATATTATATAAGAGCTGTGGAGTGTAGAAGTAGGTTGGCCAGTGTCTGCGTTGTCCACGTGACCATGCTATTTTGCATCGTAATTGCAGCAAAAATAGTCGTTCAGAGTTACAGAATTTGTTCTTCCTCTTGTGTGCCTGTTTGACCTTTTTCAAGTGCCTGTAATCCAGCAAACACACAACTACTGTTTCCTCAAACCCCCAGGGCATCATCAAGACCCTATGAACAACAGTCGCACATTTTGTCCCTAAATAGTCCGTAATATTGTTGGAGATAAATTTAGAAAAACAAAATAATTTGTAATGAGTCTTAACAGAAAGTCCCTTGTTTTACAGCCAATGTTCTCCACAGGATGTTCCCCGCAATGGATTGAAGGCTGGAGGGTGAAATAATATTAGGATAAATGTTTTTCTCTCTCTCTCATTCTTGTTATCAGTCTCTCTTTCCAACTCTTGCTCTCTTTCTTTTGCTCTAGGTTTTGTACTTGTCAAGTTACGTAAGTAAATGTCTGGGGGGAAAAATCAGTTATCGTTGTAAAAAATGTCTATTATTGTGCAGTTCGAAATGGAGATGGTTAGATAACGTCTGTCTAATCAATACTTTACAATAATTCCCATGACCAGGACCATCATCCCAGACCTGTGACTCATGATCCACCCATAAAACTCTTGTCCCGGGCCTTGTGATATTTCGTAAGACTTTGAGAGGTCAAATGAGCCGCAAAACACGATCAGCATGCTGTGATTGCCTAAATCAGGTATTTCTTTGTTGTGGATGCCAATCCACTCCAAGCGGTTACGCAATCCAGTTAGCATTTGATAATATCAAGCAAACAGATTTAGAAAGGCTGAAAACATTAGGCACTATTTATGTGCACTATCACGTGTAAGCAATTAGCAAGTGAAGCCAAGAAACTGTAGTAGCCTTTCAAAGAAAAAGAAAAAAGTTGATGTTTTTGCCAGAGTGTAGACCTTCTTTTTCTCACAACTCAGACTAGTTAACACCCATGGGCAACTTTAAGGTTGGTGTTGATTGGCTGTAGACAGCAAACAGTCTCTAATGTGTGCAATTTGCCTGAAGCTACATGGGTTTGTGTTGCTGAGGTTACAGTTGTAAAGCGTTTGATCTGTGAAGTCTACATATAGGCAAACACAATCTCAGAGGAGGTCATAAAACATGCTCCATATCACAAGAACTATTTGTTCTGTTTTATTTTTTCAGTATCAGAAAGCTTATGCTTATGTAAAGGCAGGTGAGTTAGACATAATGGCAGACAAAAACTTACACACACAGCTAGATCTTTAAAAATACTTGTATATTTATTGAGACAACAAGGACCTTCAAAATGTAGTTGTCTCAATATGTTGCTGTCTTTTGCAACATTCTTACGAATGGCTGATGAAGATTGTGAGCATGAAAGTTGCTGTCTCAATCTGTTGCTGTTTCTTACACCATACGAATGCCTGAAGTTCAAAAAACAGAAACCGTATTTCCTCAATATGTCGCCTGATCAAGTTTGTATAAGACCAAAAGGTTTATGTCTTAAAGGTGTCATGAACTGGCTTTTTAAAAAAAATTTTTACTGTTGTCTGAGGTCAACTTATGATGTTTGCGTGGTTTTTACATTCAAAAACATCATAATGAATAAGTAATAGGCTTCTTTCCGCCTTGGTTTTGAGGCTCTCTGAAAAACGCTTGGTTTTGATGGGCACTTGGAAGTAAACGCCCATGGCTAGGATTGGATAAGATTTGCATATTTAATGAGTTTCTGCTCCCCCTGTCAGTGAAAGCGTGTGGCAAACGGCAACCGGAATTAATCACCCAGCCCACAGCCAGGTCTCGTAAAATGTCAAACAAACACAATGATTCATCTCTCATCCACCCGCAATTGATTGGAATGTTATTTCTGTATCATTTCGCTCGATCATCAGTGAATATAACCGCAAACCGTACACACACACACACAAACGCGCGCACGGGCGAGCCGTCTGAAAAGCACATAGCCCCGAGACTTTGGGCTTTGCGAGCTGGCGTTACAAGTCCGAGTCTGATCACGAATGAACCAATAACACCTTCTCCAGCCTGTGACAGCGTGCTACGGTATGTAATCAATAGATATCAAACGATCTGTAACAATGCAATACTAACACATATAAAAAAACATGTTTTACTCACATATGCGTGTTGCACCGTTCCTGTCGGATCCAATATAGAAGGCACAGCATTGTGTTTTAATCTCAATATGTCTCCAAATCCAGTCTTGACCTGCATCTTGTTTACAATTGATTCCGCATCGTTTAGCTCTAAGAGTCGGTGGGCGGGCTTGAGGCGGTGCTTCTGCATCTTACTATATCAGTGGTCGACATATTCTGAGATCTCTCGTTTTCTGGGCCTGGTATCAATAAAAGCTTTTCTTTGACTAACAAGGACGTTTTCAGCTTTGAAACTTACAGTCTTAAATCATGATGAACTTTTATATACCAAAGGCTCAAAGGAAAGTTGATTTCTCAATTCATTACCCCTTTAATACACTGCCATCTTTAACAACATTCTTACAATCGCTCAAAGTTTATAACACTGCTGCTGTCTTTATACGTTGTCTTTTTTTTACAACCTTATAGTAAAAAAAACCTGACAAAAATATTACAGTATACTTCCAACTGTTTGAATGCCTGACAAAGTTTGCAAGGCTAAAAGATGAATATCTCAATAAGTTGCCATCTTTAATGAGTTTAATAATGTGTGATGAAAGATTGTAGATTTCTTTCTACCTTACGAAAAAATAAGTTTATTCAAGTGTGCTATTAGTATACTTCTTTTAAACGAAAAAAAATAAGAAAGTATACTTTTTATGTACTTCTCAGAAATATACTTAAAATTGCACAAGCATACTCAACATAAACTTGAGAAAAGTCTAATAAGTATATTTGGACTATACTTGTACTCAATCTTTTGATCGAGATCTACTTAAAAGTATAGTAAAGTATTCTAAGTATACTTGGCTTGTAGTTGTGTTTACTCTTTTGATTGAGTAGCTATTAAAAAAATTCACATAGTTTTACATACACTCTTATTAACTTAGGCTACATTGTTTGAAAATATTGATTTAGAAAACAGTTATGTTCCTAATTCTGAGTATCTGAATTTGTGTGTAGGCTAGTCCACTGGTAGTGTAATGTACTTCAAATCTACTGTACTCTTTTCCCACCACTGACTGAATTTTTATCCACGTTTTCACTGTTACAGTAGGGGGTGCTATGGCACATCTTCTGAACGAGTACAGAATTTCTGGATCAAAACACAGGAGAAGAAGAAGCAGAAACAAGTGATAGATTGCTTACACAAATCATCAAACACAGCAGCATATAAATTCAAAATTGCCTAATGTTACCGAATGAAACGTCTAACCCATGAAGAGGAAACGACTGATGCTTTGTGGGTGTTGATGGACTCTCAGAATTATCATTCTGAATCCCATCTGGATGTAGTCTTTGACAAAAAAAAAAAAAAAAAAAGTGATTTTCTAAGCTTTTTGTTCAAATGTAGTTGCAGGGTTGTTAAAAAATATTCATGAAGCTAGAATAAAATGTTTTAAAAATGGAATAAAAAGGATTAGAGCAAGTTTGACAAGGGCCAAATTGTGATGGCTAGACAACTGGGTCAGAGCATCTCCAAAACTGCAGCTCCTATGGGGTGTTCATATTTGCATGCTTTGGACAGTCACGGAAACACTGCGCATTGTATATAAACAGTAAATTCAGCTTTTGAGAGGAAAAATTTAAAATGCTGGGCATCAGACGCATAATTATTTTTTTGCTTGACTTTTTTCAAACAAAAGTCCAAACCACAATTTGTTCAGATCAAGAACTTCAGTGCCTTACAGCAATTTAGATAAACTTCAAAGCAAATTGCTTAAAATGCACCACAGCCATTTTTCCAGGTGTAATCGTTTATGTGGGATTACACAGTCCTTATAAGACCATATAAGAGCCAGTTTCCTCCAGGCTGCATATAGAAATTAATGTGTCTCCACATGTCAGTTCCCAATGTCTAATCCAGTTCTTGACCAGCAGCTGTGTATATGTAAGCTAGAAATGTATGCATTTGACAGGAAACCAGTAAGACTGGTCGCTGTAATAAATAGTGACATTGACGTATATATGCAACGTCTTGGTTGAATTCCATTCCCTCAAGTTTTTGGCCTGTAATGTCTACTGTATGTTTGCATTTAGACCCACAGCACCACCCAGACATCTCCTCTTTTCTAGAAGAACATCACATGTTGTACATATGCCTGTCCTCGCTTGCTAGTCCTCATATGCCATATAAACCGAACGCAAGGTTATGAGGAAAGTGATAAAATCAAGCTACAGAGGGTAATAAATTCGACTAAGGATGTTTATTGGTTCGACTGAAGCACATGGGCAAGTTGTGACATAAGATCTGCACATACATGTACAACACACAGTCTCTTTCCTTCTCTTTCTCTCCCTCTGGGTGGAGGAATGCAAAGGCAGCTCAGGCCACGAGCTGTTTCGTAAAAACTGTGGGAGGGAAGTCACGTTGTAGTGAAATTCACAGGCTGAGCGGAAAAGAAGGGGAGGGGAGTTGATTTATGTCATCCAGGAATGGTTGCTGGTGCGCTGGCTTCTCTTTTAGACCCCAGCACACATCCATAGCCACTCCTACTGCATCTCTCATGTCCTGCAATGCACATTACCAGGGATTTAGCAGGTCTGTTGGGATTCATAAAATGTGAGATCGTGCATTTTAGATGATGTGCCTGAAGGATCTTCATTAAGGGGGTCGTACTGTACATTTTATTTTTATTTTATTGTACTTATACATCTCCCTGTGGTCCACCTGTGTTAGGGTGTGATGACATTTACCATTATTCTGCACATTTTCATTTCAATAGAAATCCATGCAATTGGGAATTTCGCTTGAGTGCTAAAGATTTTGGCGCACATTCAGTCTTTTCTTGCTTCAAAAACTAAAATTTTGAATCAAACTATCCGTTTTTTTCCCCTTTATGTGAAATGAAGAACCATGTTTGCTGTCAGGTCAAATCTGACAAGTATAACATCCACCAGCTGGAGTGTGCATGATCGCCACCCTTGCTTTCCCATCATGAACTTCAATTCCCATAAGCCATTGCCTGGACTCATTATTGTTTGATCACTTCCACCTGTGTGTCATTACCTCGTTAACGCTGCCTTTATAAACCCTCCCTGCGTCCCAATTCGCATACTATCCGTACTAAATAGTATTCGAAAAAATAATTAGTATGTCCCAAATCGTAGTATGTTGAAAAGAGTGTTCCAAAGATTCCCGGATGGTCTACTATTTCCGGTCATAATTCGCAGTGCAGATCGATGCGCACTCTAACGGCTGATATTCCCCACAACCCATTGCGAGATGGACGAGGATTCGATTAGAACTACAAACGCGGATAAAAAGTGTTAAAAACTGCAAACATGACGGTTACGCGAGTCTGATGGTTAAGTAGAGAGGGTTAGATAAAGGGGTTTGAGAGAGCAATTATCAGTATTTAACCTGACAAAAAGATATTTATTCAATGTTAGCCACATTATATTTCACCTGCAGCAGCTTTGTGAACTTTTGTAATGATATGTTTGGCCATTAACTTTGCAAACACATGAAAGGAGTCTCTGCATTAAAGACCCACATTTCTCTCCGATACGGTAGGTAAATTGAATGTGGAGGATTTGAACAGTGCTGCGCGTAACTAAGCAACAGAGTCTGTTAAAGATGACAAAGTAGTATGTCCCAAAGCTTGCATACTCCTCTGCTACACACTCAAAAGTATGTACTTTTTCTTCACAAAAAGAGTACATATTTTTAGGACTTTAAGTAGGCGAATTGGGATGCAGCGCCTGTGTTTTCAGTCACTCTTTGCTAAGTCTTGTATGTGTCTACACTGCATCTAACAATTTCTTGGACTACCCTGTGTTTCCTGCTCAGTTTATTTGTACTGCCTGCCTTGGAATTCACCCTCTGCCTATTTTTGTACTACGATTCTGGATTACTCCGTAATAAACACTGTGTTCTTATCCTCAGCCTTTGTGTCGAGCAGTTTGTAACACACATATAGTTGTTATCTGTCCTTTTGCAAAGCCTACATTAGATTGCGATAGGTCAAAGACATTAGACAATTGACTGCCAACAGTGCTACACATGTTCTCATGCAGTGAAAAAATACATTGCGGAGCAAACAGGTCACTAACAACGTGCCGACAGACAGGACAGAGTTACTTTTGATGTGAAACAAAGTCTCACAAATTTGTTTTTGTTTTTTTAAAGAAATGTAAACGATAAATACCGTTTTGTGGCTCTTTAATGTGTCGCGACCGTTCGCTGTTGTGCCTCAGTTAAAGCTGCTTGTGAACCGATCATCTCTTCCTAGTTAATTTATAGCATCAAATAAACATGAATGAACATCACAAGGAATGTTGTTTCAACCGCGAAAAGACGTCAGTACACACAGTTTTTTACATTCAAGTTCACCAATGTTATTCTACTAACTCTTCTGACTGCTTTGTCGGACAAAATGGCGGATTTGGCAGATGGCGGATAATGATTGGTCAGATTCCCTGTCAATCAAACTCCCGGCGAAGGGTGAATTGCGGACTTTGCTAAAAGAAATTTACTTTAGCCATTTGTTTCTAATGTTGGGCATCTACATGTATTACATCACAGTAAGGGGCGGGCCAAGTTTTTACTTAAAACTTACATTATGTTTTTATAGTACAATCAACTCTTTTACCTTAACATGTTTTACAAATTTAGATTCTAGTCATTCATATAAACAATAGTCGAGCATACGAGTGATTTTATTATTGGAGATACATTTTGCATTTCAAAAAGTTAAGGCAAAAAACTGTTCGCTAACAGAAATTCTTTCCAGTAGGCTATTCATATTGAAAACATATTCAAATTTGATAAGTCAGTGCTTTATTGCCAAACACAAGTTACTTCATTTTTTACTTTAAAGGTCCCGTTCTTCGTGATCCCACTGTTAAAACTTTAGTTAGTGTGTAATGTTGCTGTTAGAGCATAAATAATACCTGTAAAATTATAAAGCTCAAAGTTCAATGCCAAGCGAGATATTTTATTGAACAGAAGTTCCCTTTCAAAGCCTACAGCGAACGGCTGGCTTGGACTACATCCTGGTACTTCCTTCATTAATTACGTCAGTAGAACAGTAGAACAGACTAACCTCCGCCCACAAGAATACGGAAAAAGGGGGCGTGGTCTTGTTGCTGTCCCACGTGGAGAAGAGGACGGTCGCGTGGAGAAAAGGAACTGTAGCTTGAGTGTGTTTGTCGCCATGTTGTCGAGACGCTGTTATTTTCATCCCAGAGTCAAATCACCTTTGTTTGGCTTTCCCAGGGACGCTGTAGAGATCATTAAGCGCATATATATCTCCCGTTAAGAGGCGTGACCTTTCCGTACAACTTGCGCTAAGCTGCTGTCGAATCACAACACGGGAACCGCTGGCACAATCAGAACTCGTTACGTATTTCTGAAGGAGGGACTTCATAGAACAAGGAAGTCATCAGGCCGTTTTTAGGACAGTGAAAACAGCGGTATACAGATAAGTAAATTGTGTGAAAAATACGTTTTTTTACACGCGAAACATGAACACATGTTATATTGCACACCGTAAACACAATCAAAGCTTAAAAAAAAACACGAAGAACGGGACCTTTAAATTTTAATTACTTTAAACAAATTAGGCAATGTGTAGAAATAACATCGGCAACAGAGTTTGACAGTACAGGATTGAAAATGTTAAACTTTTTAGCCAAAAACTCCACTTGCTAGCATAAATGCTAAGAGCACATGGCACTAATGAAATCATGATGAAAAGACTTATGAAGAGAGGTGATACATTCTGTTGTACTTTTGATATTGTGGCAACAATTTTGACATTTTGCAAAATAACTCAGTGTAGGAACTTTTAAGATTAAAATATTTTCTCAGAGAGAGCACACATACCTTTCAGTGCTTCGATCTTATCAGTGAGGGAGTGACATCATTTTCTGTATCTTTCATTGTTGTGGGAGATAATGCCACCAATTTAAAGGCAAAGTATATGGTACGGTAAAAGACTCGATGAAAGATAAAGGTTATTTTTACACAATTTAATGTTGTAGAATTAGGAAAATTACTATTTAGGTATTTAAAAAATACAATAAATGAAGTATTACCTAAAGAAAAGTAATGATACATGATGGAAAGATACACTCATTCTGGAAATCATGATTTTCAGCTAAATAAATATTATATTGTTTTGGCCTGTAACATCTTGTGATCCATTACAATGAGTAACAAATTATTGAAATAATTAAAAATATAATTGCCATTTGAAAAAGCAGAAAATAATAATGATTTTGGACACCAAATGTACCTGCAATTATAGAATCTTCCATATATAGTGAGAATGTATGCAGTGCCCTCATTTAGTGCACATGTTCGCAATGTGGTTTGACTTTGTGATGGGTTAAGATCGGGCAGAGATCGGGCATTACATAAGGATGCTTGTAAAATGTGTGCGGAGAGACCTGTATAAAAAACAGATCTTTATAATTTCACATAATTGAGCAAATGCTTGCTTAAGTTTACTCCACAATATTATACACTGCCCAACACAGCACTCAGCAGCTTTGCTACATGTAGTGTTAGCCTCCAAATGTCTTTTAGTTGTTTAGTTAGGACCTTTTTTTTGTTTGGTAAAAGTGTGACAGTTAAGTGACAAACTATGGCTTATTTAATGTGTTATGTCTGCAGTCTGGAGGCCGTGTTGGTGTTGAGCGTTTTAGTACCTCATGAACTGAGATGGCCTTCTCGGAAAGCTAGGGTTGAAAAAGGTGTTTAATATGCAACATTCAGGTTTCAAGGAATCTCATTTATTTGAAAATATCAAGGAGGATCACGGTGCCAGCTGTTTTTTTTTTTTTTTACCCTACTAGTACCTGATCTGCCTTCTTTTCCATATTAGTTGAGGAAAACTGATGTAAATCAAACAGGCGTCTATCTGTCCTTCCACATTAGCTCAAAGCAGGTTTTTTCATTGGCCAATACAAACATAACAAGAGCTCCAAAGACACTTCTCCTTTGTCCAGTGGAACTTCTGAGGAAATGTATACACTACAGAGTAATCTACATAGATTAAGATATTTACATAGATATGCTTTATCTCTCTGTGCATATTTTCTGATAAAGCAACTTTACAAAACTATTGAGAGATCAGTTCTTACCATTAAAGTCTACATGAAACAGCATGCACAACCCATTTTACACTTCGGACACTGAGACTTCTACCTAGTATTCTTAAGGCCCGTTCACACCAAGAGCGAGAACTATAATGATAAATATATTAGCGCCCACACCGTTGGACGATATTGTTCTGTTTATTCCAAGCGAATGCTTGTCTGCCGCTTTAAATGCTTGAGCTCATTAAAGCAGGATGAATTCTGATTGGCTGTCAATGTTTTCATCATTCATCAGCTCGATAAAATCGTTCTGAAAGTGATTCCAACAATATTGTTCCTCTGCGCCGTTATCGTTATATCTTTGGTGTGAACTCTGCTATTCTTTATTATTGAGAACGATTTTTAGAACTATATCTTTATCCTTATCTTTATTGTTATCGTTACTCAGGGCTACTCTTAAAGAGATAGTTCACCCAAAACTAAAAATGTTGTCAATACTCACCCTCAAGTTTTTCCAAACCTAGAGTTCTCTTACGAGAGGTTCTCTCGTATTGCGTAAGTTCCTTACGCTACGGGAAAGTATTCTTTCTTCGAGATTTCTGAAAACCCAAAATGATCCTTAATTTTGTAACATTGTCAACGCAGTGCGGCAGCCTGGCAGACCATAGCAGGCTAATCCAACGTGCTATTGGCTGCTCTGCTGGCATCTGCAGCAGCCTATCGGTGAGCCCGCGTGACGTGGCGACCAATGACCACCTTGCCTCATTTGCCTACAGGTGGGGGCGTGGCCACGCATATATAAGCGGGGCTCGCAGGCTGCATATTCGATTTTCTTTCTTTCAGCGAAGCCCTTCGCATCGCTGGATCTCTGGACCCGCCGCCGTTGAATCAAGCAACAGCAAGCAGAGGACAGCGCCTGAAGAAGCCGGCTGAATTCGCCACCTTCAGCCATCCGTGCCTGCTCTGCTATCCGGCAGCATAATATCCTTTCATTGCACGTGTTCTCGCCGTTGCGTCACACGTTTCATAAAAGAGCATGAGCGTTTTTATCAAAATGCCTCGTTCCACCTGTGGCTCGTGCCACGTGCCGCTCAGCACCAGAGACCGCCACGTATCTGCGCTCTCTGTCTGGGCCGTGACCACGCCGCCGCCGCACTCCTCGCGGGCAGATGCCCCGAGTGCGAAGAGCTCTCGATGTCGACCCTGCGGGCTCGACTCGAGCAGTTTGATGACGACATCACTCCCCCTCTGCTCAAGCCGCGCTACTGCGCCGCTGACAAGGGACGGTAGAAATGAACGGTCTCGGAGCGAGCCTCCTCCCCCTCTGCTCAAGCCGCGCTACTGCGCCGCTGACAAGGGATGGCAGAAACGGACGGTCCTGCAGCTCTCTTTACGTTACAAGAAAGCTACTCCACCCTCGCGCACATTCTCAGTCCCCTCATGAGTTCAGGCGACTGGAATTGTTCATATTGCTGTACACGAGCCTGTTTAATACACGCACACCAGCAAAACTAACCCTGTCATGAGACATGACGCTGACATATGCACTCCCAGAAACGAACCCGCACTTCCCCTTGTTGGACCGTGCAGATTGCGCCGTTCACAAGGGATGAAAGAGCGCACGGTCACGAGCAACGTTCAGCGCGCGCGCCTCACTCACCGGGAAAAGAACAGAGGGTGTTTTCGTCCCGCTGTGGCCGGACGAACCGCTATTCTCTAACATTTCTCAGTCCCCTCATGAGTTCAGGCGACTGGAATTGTTCACATTGCTGTACACAAGCCTGTTTAATACACGCATGCCAGCAAACAAACCCCGTCATGAGACATGACGCTGACATATGCTCTCCCAGAAACGAACCCGCACTTCCCCTTGTTGGACCGTGCAGATTGCGCCATTCACAAGGGATGAAAGAGCGCGCGGTCACGAGCAACGTTCAGCGCACGCGCCTCACTCACCGGGAAAAGAACAGAGAGGGTGTTTTCGTCCCGCTGTTGCCGGACGAACCGCCATTCTCTAACATTTCTCAGCCCCCTCTTAAGTTCAGGCGGCTGGAAAATATTACTATTGCAGTAAACGAGCCTGTCTTTTATGCACGCACGACTGCTAACAAGCACGAGGACGTACTGTTGTATGCTCGCGCTAACCAAACGCTAATGTGTCCCCCTCCGGTTGCACGGTGGCAAAATCAGCGGCTGAAACGCCGGAGACCCGAGTTCGAGCCCAGCTCTCGCGGCAGATAATAAAAAGAAATTAAAAAAAAACTTTTTACTGTCCGCTTACCCAAGCTCGCGGCCAGTTTTTCTTACATACAGAAAGCGAACTCGCCTCTCGCACCACGTGGTGCTCGAGTATTTATGGGCGTCTATACACGAGGAGAGAAAAGACGGTTAAGTCCCGCTGCGGCCTGACCACCGTTAAAACTCTGTTTTCCTGTCAGTCCCCACTTCTGTGGCTACTGCAGATGTTTTCCACGCAGCCAACGAGCCGGCAAAACTGCCCTCTCGCCTGTCTACAACCGCCGTTTTTACGGCGAATCAGAGAAATCACAAAGTTGCATTATTTCTGGTTGCACGGCTCACGCCGTATGTGTTTCAAATGTGTTTTAAATGTGCCCACTTTTCTGTGTTCACCCCTGCACCCAAGCACTATAAATCCCGTGTCTCTCACTCACATAAAGCGGCCGCCGGCCGCTCGAGTGCCAGAGTTAGGTCACGTGTCCGCTTATTTGCGCACACACCTAACCACCACACACGCTGTTACACAGCCCCTCTTGCCGGTCATGTTCCACGCGTAAGAGATGTGCCCGCTCAAACGCGTTCACACATTTTCGCGAACATTCTGCACCCGGCGCTACGCGCCGCGCCACACACCATTTGTTCCCCGCCCAAGGTGGCCGGGACGCCGAGTGTAGGGCCGCACACAAAGCTCTCCCCGCTCGAGGCGGTAGAGACACAGTGTGTAGGGCGGCCAGCCATCGCAAGCGATCGGCTGGCCCAGAGCACAAAGAGCGCGCGCACCGCGCCCGCCCCTCCCATTCAGGCCATCGAACCCGCGAAGCGCTGCGTTCAGAGCCCGGAGGCCGTTCTGCCCCGAGTGGCACACGTGAGAGCGTGGGAAGCCATCCCGGGTGTATCAGAATGGGTGCTGAGAACAGTGAAGCACGGCTATACTCTGCAGTTCGCTCGCCGCCCTCCGCGCTTTGTTGCGCGTACAGAGATGAGAGTGAGCAAGGAAGTAGCACATCTATTTCGAGCGGAGATAGCCATGCTGCTGTGCAAAGGAGCTATAGAACCGGTTCCCCATTCTATGAGCGAGTCAGGCTTTTACAGCCGGTATTTTCTCGTTCCGAAAAGGGATGGGTCGCTCAGACCGATTCTGGATCTGAGGCGTCTGAACAAAGCTCTTATGAGAAGATCGTTCAAGATGCTTACGACCAAGCAGATCCTCGCGCATATTCGCCCGAGAGACTGGCTGATTTCCCTAGATTTGAAAGATGCATATTTTCAAATCAAGATAATACCGCGTCACAGGCCATTCTTGCGATTTGCCTTCGACAGCCAGGTTTATCAATACACCGTCCTTCCATTCGGCCTGTCGCTAGCACCCCGTACATTTACGAAGTGCATGGACGCGGCCCTCGCTCCCCTGAGAGGGCAGGGGATGCGAATTCTGAATTATTGGGACGATTGGCTCATTCTGGCGCAGTCAGAGGCCGAGCCCCTCGCCCATAGGGCAGTGCTGCTCAGCCATCTGGACAGCCTGGGGCTCACGGTCAGTTGGACCAAGAGCTCATTGGTGCCCACGCAGTCAACCTCATTTCTGGGCTTGACTCTGGACACTGTGGCAATATCAGCCCGCCTGTCACCCCAACGCGCGCGTCGAGTTCGACGCATGGCCGCGTACTTCCGGCCGGGCAACACCGCACCTCTCAAAGCTTTTCAGAGGATGCTGGGATGTATGGCCTCAGCTGCAGCAGTGCTCCAGCTGGGCCTACTGCGTATGCGCCCGCTGCAACGCTGGTTAAACGCCCAAGTGCCTCACAGAGCCTGGGTGTCCGGAGGCTTCCGGATCAGGGTGACTCAGAGCTGCGTTACAGCTCTGAAGCCCTGGTTAGTAGCCGACTGGTACCAGCAGGGAGTGACAATGGGAGCCATCTCACACCGCAAAGTTATCTCGACGGACGCCTCCACCTCAGGTTGGGGCGCCGTTTTCGAGGGCAGACCGGTTTTTGGCCTATGGTCAAGCCGGGAGAGACTCCTGCACATAAGCTGTTTGGAGATGATAGCGGTCGAGAACGTGCTCATGCAGTTTCTCCCTCTCATACGAGGGCACCTGTCCGTTCGGACAATACCACGGTGGTGTCCTACGTGAACCGGCAGGGCGGTGTCAGGTCCAGATATCTGGGCACTCTGACAGAACGCCTGCTTGTGTGGGCACACAGCTCGCTGCGCTCGCTAAGGGCCGCGCACGTGCCAGCCTTGGCCCAGCCTCCCGCCGTATGCTTTCTCGCCGATTTCCCTATTGACTCAGGTCATAGCGAAGATCAGGGAGGCGCGCCGCCCGGTACTCCTCATAGCACCGCGCTGGGTGAACCAAATTTGGTACCCAGAGCTGGTGAAGCTGTCGCACTCACCCCCCTGGCCAGTCCCGCTGAGAGCAGACCTCCTCTCTCAAGCCGGAGGGTCGGTTTGGCATCCCCATCCAGAGCGATGGTCTCTGCATGTATGGGTGTATAGCAGCGTTCGCTCGGACGACGCTAGGCAGCACGCTAGGAAGGAACAAGCTCATTATCCGTTTCCTCAGGGGAGCTAGACGGATGAATCCCCCGCGGCCCCCATCGGTTCCTATATGGGATCTGGCCTTGGTCCTAGAGGCCTTGAAGGCTCATCCCTTCGAACCGCTCGAAGCCGTGGAACCGAGGTTCCTTTCGCTCAAAACCGCGTTCCTGATAGCTCTGGCTTCAGTGAAACGCGTGGGGGATCTACACGCGCTCTCAGTGAGCCCGACGTGTATGGAGTTCGGTCCAAATGACTCCAAGGTCATTCTTAGGCCGAGGCATGGGTATGTCCCCAAAGCGATTGGCACTCCCTTCAGGGCGCAGATTATCTCCCTCTCGGCTCTGCCAGCATCCGACGAGGGGGACGGTGGCAATGTCCTCTGCCCTGTCAGGGCATTGAGGGTTTATGTCACACGCTCCGCCGCCTTCAGGCGTTCTGAGCAGCTATTCGTTTCGTTTGGAGGGCGCACTAAAGGTCTCGCCTCCTCGAAACAGACCCTGTCCAGGTGGATAGTGGACGCGATTGCAGCAGCTTACGCTTCCAAGCACCTGCAGTGCCCGCTAGGTGTCAGAGCACACTCCACTAGAGGCATGGCCTCTTCGTGGTCTTGGGCCAGAGGGATTTCCATCCACGATATTTGTATGGCGGCAGGCTGGGCCTCCCCGTCTACATTCGTGAGATTCTACAATCTGGAAGTTCCTGCCTTACAGGCGAAAGTGTTATCAGTTTAATAGGGCTGTTAGCTCTGCCCAGTGATTCTGTGCAGACATAGCTCACATACTGGTAGTAAGTTCGGTACTATGCTTATGTGAATTTGAAGGAGACCGGCGGTGCCGTTTCCTCATTTACGAGACAAGCTGTTGTGAGTTTGAAGGTGACCGGCGGTGCCGTTACCTCACTCATAAAACAAGGTATTGTGAATTTGAAGGCGACCGGCGTTGCCCCTCCCTCATTCATGAGACAAGGTGTGGTGAATTTGAAGGAGACCGGCAGGTGCCGTTCCCTCATTCATGGGACAGGGTGTTGTAACCACCTGTTGTAACCACCCGTCAGTTCAAATGAAGTGTCCGTATATGTGGTGGCCACCCTGCCCGAACAGTGTTTCTTTCCCCGGTTCCCTGGGATACATATGCTGTATGCGAGGCGCGCACGGCGTTGACAATATGTTCCCGTAGCGTAAGGAACTTACGCAATACGAGAGAACCTCTCGTAAGAGAACGATACTCGGTTACTTAACGTAACCTCGGTTCTCTCTAGAAGAGGGAACGAGTATTGCGTTCCTTGCCGTGCGCCCCGCGGGCTTTTACGCTTCAGAACTACGAAAACCGAATATGCAGCCTGCGAGCCCCGCTTATATACGCGTGGCCACACCCCACCTGTAGGCAAATGAGGCAAGGTGGGTGCGAAGCGCCCTCATTGGTCGCCACGTCACGCGGGCTCACCGATAGGCTGCTGCAGATGCCAGCAGAGCAGCCAATAGCACGTTGGATTAGCCTGCTATGGTCTGCCAGGCTGCCGCACTGCGTTGACAATGTTACAAAATTAAGGATAATTTTGGGTTTTCAGAAATCTCGAAGAAAGAATACTTTCCCGTAGCGTAAGGAACTTACGCAATACTCGTTCCCTCTTCTAGAGAGAACCGAGGTTACGTTAAGTAACCAAGTATCGTTTCTTTCGTCTGTTGAGCACAGAAGAAGTTATTTTGAAGAATGTTGGTAGCCAGACTTCCATATAGGAAAATTCTATGGAAGTCAACGGCTACTGTCAACTGTCTGGTCACCAACATAATATAGAAAGCAGATCTCAAAGAACAACTTTTACTTAATGTTCATTTATATCAGCCTACTTCTGTGTAATACCATATCACCACCCTTAAAACTGAGAATTTGAATAATTGTAATGTGACGATCAGGTGTGGATATCTAAATCAGAGAAAATCATAGGTTCGGGTGGATGACAGGGGACATTTTAGGTTTTATTTTTAACAGCAGATTCAGGCAAAGAGTATAAGTTCTCTCAAAAGCAGTTCTGCGGCATGAGAATATAATGAAATAAGTTCATAATATAACAAGAAGCTTGCGAGAAAAATGATTGAATGCTTTTCCGGGCCCAAATGATGTAGTTACACCATGTGCCAGCAGGCGCTAATGCTAACCAGCCAAATCTGACTCTCTGACCAGCATGGAGCCAGGTGGTTAGCGAGAAGGGGTTGAAAAAATATGACGGATTTGTGATGTCAACTGAAGTCGTTTCAGAGACAGAGCAAGTTAATACATTTTGATGAAAGGTATGGAGACAAACATACCTTTCTTTCAAATTGCATGCAACGATGAATCGTTCACAATAAGACCAGGAATGTGTATTAAGAAAATGAATCAAAGTAAGTCAATTCTGATGTCATGTTGACTTTAAGATCAAGCACAGATCAGTAAAACTCAATAAAGGAGCAGTAGTCATATCCTCAGCATTGTACAATGAGGTAAATGATTTTACTTTATTGGAGTTTAGACATGTACATCAACTTGTCAGTTATAAGGTCAGTGAGCTGTAAGAAGGCAAACAAAACTAATGCATTTCTACAGACGGCTGAAACAGTTACCTCTTGTTATTCACAAATGAATTGAAGCAAATAAGTTTTGACAACAGCCAGTCGTTATCCAATTTACTCAGATTTTCATGGAGGTCATTTTACCATGGCAGCCACATTTTTCACAAAGAACATTTCCCCCTTGGATTTCCTGTGTGCGAAATGCCAGTTCAAGCCTTCTGGCCGTGTTCATGGCTGCTCATTTTACAGAACTTATTTCCAGCAACAGGCTCTTCATTTGAAAATCAAATTGAGCGGGAACAAGCCTCCAGGCACTAGGAAATTATGGACAGGCTAATCACTCTAAATCAGCTGTTATACAGTATGCAAAGAAGACTGCATAATGATTATAACTCTGGTACATTTTAATTTAAACGTTGGATGCTTAGGCTTTGGCTGAGTTTCTAAGCAAGTAATTTGGTCTGCTGCTAATATACACTATATTGCCCTAAAGTATTGGGACATCCATCCAAATCATTGAATTAAGGTGTTCCAATCACTTCCACGGCCACAGGTGTATAAAATCAAGCACTAGGCTTGCAGACGCTTCTACAAACATTTGTGAAAGAATGGGTCGCTCTCAGGAGCTCAGTGAATTCAAGCGTGGTACCGTGATAGGTTGCCACCTGTGCAATAAGTCCATTTGTGAAATTTTCTCAATATTAAATATTCCACAGTCAACTGTTAGTGGTATTATAACAAAGTGGAAGCAATTGAGAACAACAGCCTTGAAGTGGTAGGCCACGTAAAAGCAGGGTCAGCACATGCTGAGGAGCACAGTGCGCAGAAGTCACCAACTTTCTGCAGTCAATAGCTACAGACTTTCACACTTTGTGTGGCCTTCAGATTAGCTCAAGAACAGTGCGTGGAGAGCTTCATGGAATGGTTTTCCATGGCCGAGCAGCTGAATCCAAGCCTTACATCATCAAGTACAATGCAAAGCGTCGATGCAGTCATGTAAAGCATGCCGCCACTGGACTCTAGAGCAGTGGAAACGTGTTTTCTGGAGTGACGAATCACGCTTCTCTGTCTGGCAATCCAATGGACGAGTCTGGGTTTGGTGGTTGCCAGGAGAACGGTACTCGCCTGACTGCATTGGGGATTATGGTGTGGGGTATGGTGCTTCAGCATACCAAGACATTTTGGACTATTTCATGCTCCCAAATTTGTGGGAACAGTTTGGGGATGGCCTGTTCCAACATTGTGCGCACCAGTGCACAACGCAAGGTCCATAAAGACATGGATGAGTGAGTTTAGTGTGGAGGAACTTGACTGGCCTGCACAGAGTCCTGATCTCAACTCGATAGAACTCCTTTGGGATGAATTAGAGTGGAGACTGCAAGCCAGGCCTTCTCGTCTAAAAACACATCTAACATTTAAAGTTTGTAAATATATACTGTGTGTGTGTGTGTGTGTGTGTGTGTGTGTGTGTGTGTGTGTGTGTGTGTGTGTGTGTGTGTGTGTGTGTGTGTGTGTGTGTGTGTGTGTGTGTGTGTGTGTGTGTGTGTGTGTGTGTGTGTGTGTGTGTGTGTGTGTGTGTGTGTGTGTGTGTGTGTGTGTGTGAATTTTTTTTTCATTAGTGATGTAAAATCGATTAATCACGATTAATTGCATCTAACAGAAAAGGTATATATATATATATATATATATATATATATATAACACACACACACACACACATAGTGTATATATATATACATATATATATATATATATATATATATTTAGATGCGTTTAATCACAATTAGTTGACAGCACTAGTTTTCATGAAATATTCAAGTCCACTTGTGACTATAAAAAAAAATGAAATATACATTTCCTGCCACAATAATATAGTTTTATTGTATATTATATTTTATCATATATTTTAGTATTTGTAAAAAATATGGAGGATTTGCTTGACTGTCATGACAGTGGCCGCAAGCTGAGTGAATATTGCATGGATGGAAAAGGCTCTCAGCCACTCAGATTCGAGAACCAGAAAGAACTGTTGAATAAATAGTTATTGGCTGTGTCTGAAATCGTCTCCTATACCCTTAAATAGGGATCTATTTGAGGGGACAGCCATTTGTAGTGGTTTCCAAAACCATAGTGGATGTCATTGAGTGCACTCATTCAATCCCACAATACACTGCAATAACATGTGTACAACCGATGGATGCTCAATGGCTAGAGAATACCCGTAATGCACTGTGATGGTCGCGGAAAATTAATTCCTGCATCTGACCAGAAGATTGCGCCCCCTGCTAAATCATCCATCTATCCATTTTCCAAAACGCTTGTCCAATGTTGGTACAGCGTAATATCATACCGGTATAAATTCCTTTTTAATTGATTGTTAAATTGTTTAATTAAGGTTTATACATGCTAGATTCCATGGCAGAGTTCAAGAAAAATCTTTTCATTACTGGAGTTGCCAGTTTGCTATGTTTCAAATGATTATTAAACAGCAAGCACAAGCTATGCAAAATAGCAGCCCTTCCGTTGCACTCGGTGTCAGAATTCACTCACTCGTTTTCATTCAATCCTCTAGGAATCTAGGTCCGCAGTTGTGCTTTCCTCAATAGTAGTTAATTCTATACGTTCACAACACAAAGAGCTGCCAGCCTTAGAAAGGCCTGCCACAATATGAGAGCGTTTTTTTCCCCCTTTGCTTTGAAGGGTTGGATGTCTTTTAGATAGATATGCTTCCGTCTGATAACACTGTGCAGGTTTAAATGCATTTCCATACCATACGACCAGCCTATAATGAGCTTATAGTAGAAAATATATGTATTTTTGTATTGTGGCTGTGCGATAACGGCTTCTTTCCTTTAGTGGGTAATGATAAAGAACAGAAAGTTGATGGTAATGGAGAGGTTAAGTGTGTATATGTCTAGTTGTGTGAGAAAGTGAGCCATTAAGACGAACCCCTCCTGCTTTATTTATAAGGTCTCATTGTCAAAGTATACGAGCATCCGCTATAGATTTTCTTAATGGGGGAGTGGGTTTAAATGTGAGCTTTTTTGTTGCTCTGCTTCAGTTCCTGCAGTGCTTGGTTTCATTGTGCACTTTTGTGTAGCAATATGAGAGAAATATAGTGAGTGGATGGAGATGGGTGGAGGTCGGACAGAATCGAGGATGGAACGAGGGTTCATTATCTGATCTTTTCTGTAATCTCATATGTCCACAGAGAGGGAACATCAATACCAGGCCTGGTTTTTTAAATACTTGTTCTCTGTGTCTGAATAGGATGGTCCACATATCATCTGAGAGTTGTTAATGTTGTCTTACTGTTGTCTAGACCTCAGGCCCTCACTCTTTTCGCAATGGCCAGATCTGGGAGTTGTTCAGATCAATAATTATAATGGATATTCTTTTTTTAATATTATTATTATTATTATTACTTATTTAGCTAAAGGTAACAGATGCTGAATAATGAATACGAATGTGAAATTTAAAATTGTGCAAAAACAGTGTAGTTTTTGGCTACCAATCAGAACACTCTAACAACCACATAGCAACATTCTGGCAACCAACCGCAACACCCTAGCAACAACATAGCAACAGTCTGGCAACCAACCACAACACCCTAGCAACAACATAGTAACAGTCTGGCAACCAACCACAACACCCTAGCAACAACTTAGCAACAGTCTGGCAACCAACCACAACACCCTAGCAACAACATAGCAACAGTCTAGCAACCAACCACAACACCCTAACAACTACTTAGCAACAGTCTGGCAACCAACCACAACACCATAGCAACAAAAAAACAAAAAAACACCCTAGCAACCACAAAGCAACAGTCTGGCAACCAACCACAACACCATAGCAACCACATAGCAACATTCTGGCAAAAACAGAACACCATAGCAACTGCATAGCAACAATCTAGCAACCAACCACAACACCTCAGCAACCACATAGCAACATTCTGAATAAAAAAACAACACCCTAGCAACTGCATAGCAACAGTCTGGCAACCAACCAGAACACCCTACCAACCACATAGCAACAGTCTGGCAACCAACCACAACACCCTAGCAACCACAGCAACATACTGGCAAACACAGAACACCCTAGCAACCACATAGCAACAGTCTGGCAACCAACCACAACACCCTAGCAACCACATAGCAAAATTCTGGCAAAAACAGAACACCCTACCAACTGCATAGCAACAATCTAGCAACCAACCACAACACCTCAGCAACCACATAGCAACATTCTGAATAAAAAAAACAACACCCTAGCAACTGCATAGCAACAGTCTGGCAACCAACCAGAACACCCTACCAACCACATAGCAAAATTCTGGCAAAAAAACAGAACACCTGAGCAACTGCATAGCAACAGTCTGGCAACCAACCAGAACACCCTACCAACCACATAGCAACAGTCTGGCAACCAACCACAACACCCTAGCAACCACAGCAACATACTGGCAAACACAGAACACCCTAGCAACCACATAGCAACAGTCTGGCAACCAACCACAACACCCTAGCAACCACATAGCAAAATTCTGGCAAAAAAACAGAACACCCGAGCAACTGCATAGCAACAGTCTGGCAACCAACCAGAACACCCTAGCAACCACATAACAACATTCTGGAAACAAACCAGAACACCCTAACAACCACATAGCAACATTCTGGCAAAAAAAGAAAACACCCTAGCAACCAACCACAACACCCTAACAACCACATAACATTCTGACAAAAAAACAAAAAACAGAACATATAACAACACTTTGGAAACCAATCAAAACACCCTAGCAACTGCATATCAACAGTCTGGCAACCAACCAGAACACCCTAGCAACCACATAGCAAATTCTGGATACCAATCAAAACACATAGCAACACTCTGGAAACCAACTAAAACACCCGAACAACTATATAACAACATTTTGGAAACCACCATAGCAACATAGCAGTAAGTTTTTTATGTACAACCGTACAAAAAAAGTAACTAAACACAAGAGTGAACTTAAATTCTCCCTGCTCTTTATTTTGAGTAGACTTCATTATGCTGAGTGAGGAAACCTTCACGTCTAGACTACAAAATCCTAACGTAACATAATTCCCCATAATTCTTGGCAGGATAAACATGTGCTTCCGTTAGAGGACTATTGAGAAATATAGTTATTATATGATATTGTCATTATAAACTGGTCAGTGTCATAAATCGTGTCTGCAGATTAAACTGAATGACTATCTCTCTCTCTGTCTGTCTACCTGCGGCTCTATCCTGGCTTGATCTTTATCTCACACCTGCACAGTGTGTGTGCGCTCGGCCTGCTGTGGACGTATACATTCATGCACTCGCCCCCAGAGTGTGTTTCTGCCCTCGCTGCGCGTCTGTTGTGTCTCCTGCCCACTGTGCAGGTGTCGAGGAGGCTTTTAATAATGCACAGTAAGCCTGCTTTGAAGCTGCCTGCTCCTATGCACAATATTCCTTAACTCCCCGTGGATCTCTGTCAGTTTCTCTGCCCGGGGCTGTGTTGCCTCAGACATCAGCTCTCCTGTCAATCACTCTCCTGATGAAGCAATACTCAGACACCACAGGGCGTGAATTAAACAGCAGGGCATTCAGTGTACGTATAGGTGCACAAAACCTGCACGGCCATGAGATTTGCTTCATAAAACTTTTATTTGCAATAGATATTTTGCAACATAACTGTTTTGAAGTGAATTGGTAGTTCATCCTTGTGTTCTTCCAAACTAGGGGTAGCACTTCATAATATGTTTATTCTGTTTATTAAATCTGCTTATTTTTCAGTTTTATTTTGGAATTTTTGACAAGCGCCATTTTAATGTACTCCACCACACAGAAAGATAGAGATGATCAATGAATAATGATTGATGATATATATATATATATATATATATATATATATATATATATATATATATATATATATATATATATATATATATATAGTGGTTAAAATGGGATTTGGCAGGTGGGGGAACCCTCAATTTTGTGTAGGTGCAACAGGGAAAAATGACTTACGGTGGGACAACATTTGAGCATCGTGGTATAGCAATACTTTTTAGGAGTGTCACTGGCACCAAGTATCACAATACTTATTTACTTTATATTTTAATGGTTTTATTTTGGTCCATCTACATCTACACTGATATGATGATGATACTATGTTAAAATAATATGGAACACAACCTTGTTTTTCACATTGTAAATTCAAACATAAAAAGTATAAAAGAAGTATAAAAATTCTTAACATTTAACACACCAAAATGGCTGAAGACACAACCACAATAGAAATAAATCACAGCCTAACTAGACCTATTGCAGTCTTAATGTCAAAATGCAGAATCAAGGCTGTAGGCCCTGAGGCAATAGCAAACCCAAGGGCCCCATATTAGCTGATCTTGGTGGCACAACGTTTTCTACCACAAAATTTCTTTTTTTTACTAACTCGTCAAAGCAGAGATAAAATGAGTATATAATGTCTGAATATTCATTTTAATATTAAGTAGGCCTATAAATATTCCAAGCTGCAACACATTAAAATCATAAATGCATTAACTCCAGATATGATGTCAAAGCAAACATGTTTCCAGGAACCGCAACAACTTTTGAGCATAAAACTGCCTTAAGGAATTTTAAAACAATGATTCTAAACTATGCTAAAAGTGCTACCGCCAGACCCGGAGATCGGCTGAATGGATTCGAAAACGGTAAAACTCAACTGTTTAACTCTAGGGGAGTTGATAAAAAGATAAAAAGGGAGTTGATTTGAGTTTATAAAATCAATTTTGAATTAAGCATGTTTTGTTGTTTTGTGTGTAGAGTTTCAAGAAAACGGGGTCATAGTTTCAGAAATTAATAAGCTATTTTTTTAACTGTAAGATGCATAACTATTGTGCTATAAAAAAAAAAAAAAACATAGGCCTAGTCAGAGCTCTAAAATGTCTAAAAGTATTAGTGCTAGATTAAGTCAACCACTGTTCCACAGTATCATTGCAGACCTTCTTAAGAATGCATTGTTAGCTTTGCCAAAGTGTGTATCCCCTTAAAGAGAGGCTGGCTCAAGTTCATGCAGTGTTTATTTTTTAATCTGCTCGTGGTAATCTGAGACACGACCCTCAACGAGCTTTATCCTCCCCTGTACAACAGATGCCGCTTTATGGAAGTCAGACACTAACTAGGTGCCTCATTCACACAAAGTCTGCTCACTTAAGCAAGTGCAGTTACACGGCAGGCGAGGAGCAGACAAAGAGTACACACAGGTATGTGTGTGAGCACAAGGTCATCTCAAGGACAGGCCAGCTGTGTCGTCTAGGCAGAAAAGCCAGTCTGCCACACAACGTGATCCGCCTGCCAAACAAAACAAGTGGAGAAACACACAGAAGGCCCGGTGATTCACATTCACAAACACCCACATATGCACATAACAGCGACAGACAACACACAAACCTCTTATTTTTCTGAAAACTATAGCGTTAAATTTCAAGATCAAACGTAATTTTTCATAAAACTCACAAACAGAGCAACGTCAGAGAACCGTTCACTCAAATTTTTTTTTAATGTTTAATGTTAATTTGTGACTTATTTTTTTAAAGAATACCTGTTTTCCCATTCATTTTTGTAAAAACATTGTATAGGGTCGCTAATGACCCTAAGTGTGTAACAGTGTAAGTATATTTTTTGTCTGATACACAATGATAAAGTGACGTTTCATTTAGTTGTCATCATGATGGACATTGTCCATCTTCGTTTTAGTTGACAGAATAAAAAAAAACAGTTCGTTAATGACCATTTTCACCAGTAAAATGAGATTAACATTATGTCTTTGCGGCTCTTTTCAATTGACTAAAGCAAGTTATCAGTAATTACAGTCTTACTTCCTGCTCGAACCTACACAGGTTTGAAACAAACTTGTCTTGGTCTTCACTGGTTGCTCACAAACAACATCTACTTTGACCCTCAAACACTGTGTTTGGAGTTGAGACTGGAAGAGTTTGGTTTGTCTTGTTGACATGTCAAGAAGATCGTTTTCTGCACTGTGAAAGCAAATCCACTTTATGGTATCTGTCAGGAATTAGTTAGCAAAGAATCATGCACTTCCAAAGGATGAGGACTCAAGCTTGAACTGATACCTAACCAGAGCAGAGTAGACCAATCACACCAGACTGGGCCATTGGACCAATCAGAGCAGAGTAGACCAATCACAACAGACTGGGCCATCTGACCAATCAGAGCAGAGTAGACCAATCACAACAGACAAGGCCATCTAACCAATCAGAGCAGAGTAGACCAATCACACCAGACTGGGCCATCTGACCAATCAGAGCAGAGTAGACCAATCACAACAGACAAGGCCATCTAACCAATCAGAGCAGAGTAGACCAATCACACCAGACTGGGCCATCTAACCAATCAGAGCAGAGTAGACCAATCACAACAGACTGGGCCATCTAACCAATCAGAGCAGAGTAGACCAATCACAACAGACTGGGCCATCTAACCAATCAGAGCAGAGGAGGCCAATCACAACAGACTGGGCCATCTGACCAATCAGAGCAGAGCAGACCAATCACACCAGACTGGGCCATCTAACCAATCAGAGCAAAGTAGACCAATCACAATTAACTGGGCCATCTAAGCAATCAGAGAAGAGTAGACCAATCACAACAGACTGGGCCATCTGACCAATCAGAGCAGCCAATCACACCAGACTGGGCCATCTAACCAATCAGAGAAGAGTAGACCAATCACAACAGACTGGGCCATCTGACCAATCAGAGCAACCAATCACAACAGACTGGGCCATCTAACCAATCACAACAGACTGAGCCATCTAACCAATCAGAGCAGAGGAGGCCAATCACAACAGACTGGGCCATCTGACCAATCAGAGCAGAGTAGACCAATCACACCAGACTGGGCCATCTGACCAATCAGAGCAGAGTAGACCAATCACAATTGACTGGGCCATCTAACCAATCAGAGAAGAGTAGACCAATCACAAGAGACTGGGCCATCTGACCAATCAGAGCAGCCAATCACACCAGACTGGGCCATCTAACCAATCAGAGCAGAGTAGACCATCATAACAGACTGAGCCATCGGACCAATCAGAGCAGAGTAGACCAATCACAGCAGACTGGGCCATTGGACCAATCAGAGCAGAGTAGGCTCTCGGAAAGAAGGGGTTCAGAGAGACTGAATCCTTTATCAAACCATTTCAGAGAAAATAGGTGATGCTGAAATGTTATACGCAAATATTATTAGGAAATTAAAGTGTTTTCATCTAAACTTATTGTAGAAAACTAAATTAGGAAGTTAGAAACCTTTAAGGTCACCACAAAATCAAAATTGAAGATTTTTTGTCTTTTAGTATGAATATCTCAGCATTACTGTTATCTATACGCTTTTGTGCTCCAAAACAACGACAAAATGCGTATTAAGAAGAAGAAGTTCAAAACTTAGTCTCACAATGATTTTGATGACATTATCTGCACTTCAGCTTCTCATCAGATTCTCAATCAAATGCTCTCTAGAATCTGAATCGTCCCGCCCCCTACGTTATAAATAGACGCTGAATCCGTGGCCAAAATCGGTCACTTGTTCACACATTTACTATTTTCTACATGGTGAATGGCACATAGTGCACTATTTAGGGGATAGGGAACGATTCAGACAGTGTAAATAAGCTTTCCATTGGGGCGAATGAAGTCTGGTTTTGTGTTAATGTCATGCGAACCTCCACAGCGCGTACACAGAGTCTGCTCCGATCCAGAGACACGATAACACCGAGCGGATCATAACACATCAGATCCATTGGAATTCTGCACAGAATGCTATATTTTGAAGCGATAATGGAGGATAATAGGAGGAGAAACAGTTAGAGATTAGGAGGAAACTATGGCTTACTCGGCTCTGGCCAAGCTGTTATCTAAACAAAACGCTATTGGCTACTTTAAAAAAAGGGGAGGAGCTGATCGATATGTCCCGCCCTGTCTTCCTGTTTCAGTGGAAATGACGATTTTTCTCATGAGATCAGGTGCTCTTTTACAAATAATTAAAGTGAATTCATCTAGGGTGTCGCTCTAAAGGCAAGCAAATTAAGAAATACTTATTATTTTTGGGTGCACTATTCCTTTAACTTAAAAAAAGCTTACTTGTTCAATAAGAAATAGGTCTAGCCACAGGAAGTATTATCCCTGGGGAAGCGAAGGTGTTTCCGTTTTTTTATTCTCTACAAAGCAGCAAACTCCAATTTGATTCGAGCTCAAAGTAGTACACAGCACTGAAATCCAATCTTTTGGTATATCATTCACAACCAGTCTAAGCTGCTCCTACATCCATATGAAGAAAGCTTCCGTTGGATACTTAGAACTCGGAAACTATATACCTGCGCTAATCCCTACTTGTGTGGTGATCTGAGCCGCGTTTTGTGTGAGATTGCAGAAATATAGTATGTTAGGAAAAGTTTAGCCTAGATCAGTGTGACACATGCCGCTCCCTGTGAGAAACTGAGGGTGTTAATGTAATCTCAGAGCTGTCTGTTATCTGAAGCCTGAAGGAGTGAGGGGCCACATCTTTGTTTGTAGATGAATCTCTGCTCTTTTGAGACGCATGAGGACTTTGTTCTTGCTATAAATTGCACTTATATTGTACAGTGCACCTGATAAACTGTACCAAACTAAAATCAAAGAAAGAACATAAATTTTGATTTCACAGCCAAAGATGATTGTATGTTTTCACCTGTAGTATTTTTGTTACACAAAGACAAAATGTAAAGGGATAGTGTACCTTAAAAATAAAACTGGTTGAAATGTAAATTATTCAAAATAAAATTGACTCACTCTGTCGTTTAAACCCATTTGATTTCTGTTTCTGTGGAATTCGTAGAAATTTTGAGTGTCCTGGCTGTTCTTTTCAATGAAAGTAAATGGGGACTGGAAATGTTAAAAAAATGGACCAAAAAAACAATAAAAAAAAAAAAACAACTATACCATTCAACTTGTACACTATTTTTCAAGACGTTGAAATACGAAAGGCCATACGAAAGTGCCAGGGAAAAGCTTGAAATTTAGTGTGTGCTGAAAATCTTCTCCATTACTTTTGCATTTGCAATTTCAAAATAGGTCAGCCAGATCAGTTCATTTTTATTGCGTGTTGAACCAGGCGATTGGTCGGTCATGTAGATCGATCAAACTTGATGCATGTGCCATAAGTGAACTTATAAAACGCAAATAAGATTTTACAACTACGGCAGAGAAGATGATTTTCAGGTAATAACCAGTGTTGGGGAAAGTTACTTTGAAAAGTAATGCATTACAATATTGCATCACTCCCTTAAAAAGTAACTAATCGCATTACTTAGTTACTTTTTAAGAAAGTATGCATTACTTTTGCGTACATTTTTCTCACCTGGACTGGGCTTGTTTGGGTTAGTAAAATTTTCATCATCATAGGCCAGCAGCAATTACACGGGTAAATAAAGTGAGATTAAATACATACAAATATTTGTTTTATTTAAAATATTTAATTATTGGAGGTTTGCGTAGTTTTCTGACTTTGCATTTCACTCGGTCAGTCAATATTGTCAGTCAATAAATGGGAGAATAAAGTAATGTGTTACATATTTGAAAAAGTAACTCAGATATTGTGTTATAAATTTAGAAGTAATGCGTTACTTTACAAGTTACTTGAAAAAAGTAATCTGATTACATAACTCGAGTTACTTGTAATGTGTTACAACGCTGGTACTAACTATCGCATGGCTTAAATTCAGTCATGAATTACTTACCCTAGAAAAAATGGTTGAATAAAGTTATTTTGTTTGTTTTTTGCACACTCGTTGTATTCTCGTCGCTTCATAAAATTAAGGTTGAACCGCTGTAGTCACATGGACTATTTTAACAATGTCTTTACTACCTTTCTGGGCCTTGAAAGTGGTAATTAAATAGCCGCCTATGGAGGGGTCAGAAAGCTTTTCATCAAAAATATCTTCATTTGTGTTCCGAAGATGAATGAAGTCATGAGGGAAATTAATGACAGAATTTTCCTTTTTGGGTGAACTAACCCTTTAATGAAAGATTTCAGAAGACATACAGACCACTTTTATGATACTTAAATAATTTTTGGGCATTTTTCGAGTTCAGAAACATCTGTCCCGTTCACTTTCACTTTTTGGAAAAGAGCAGCCAGGACAATCTGTCAAACATCTTCTTTTGTGTTTCACAAAAGAAAGAAAGTCTCTTTTGCTATTCAAGTTTATGGACAAATTCCCAGGCGTCTTACTTAAAACTAACCTATTTTTGTAACTTTTTTTAAACAATATGTGTTTATTCATGTGTCGTTTTCATTTCTACATTGTGTGTGTTAGTAGGTGATCTAATAATTCCTGTTTTAATTTCCCAGTGGTTCTTTTGGCTTGGGGCACAAGCAAAATGAGAGGCGCTTGTGGTAAAGTGGGGCTCGAATTCTCCCAGGGATCCAGAAAACGGGTCTATGTGTGGACCTGTTTCTCAAAGCGTCTGTCATTGCATCTATCATAATGTCTGCCCAGATGCAGTTCAAACATATACAAGAGGGGTTTGAAGTAAAAAATAACCAACTCAAGACTGTTATAGTGATTGTATAAAACTAGAATGAATAACATAATTCATAATAGGGCTTCAAACAGGTGCCGAGAGCCGTTTTAGCACAGGAACGAGGAGAAGCTGTGGAGGAAAAAGGAGGGTGAAAGGGGGTTTTGGTGTACTCTGCACCCGCCTCCAGTGCTTCATGCCGGTCGGATGACTGAGCGCTGCTGACGCGATCGGTGCAGGAGGAGGACAGAGCAGATGCCATGTGAAAAAGAGAGTGGGAGGATAAGTACAAAGTGCACATGGCCAAGACGCCACAAGCACATGGGATCCTGAATGTAATGAGAAGCAATGATAAGGGCATCGTCAACAAACACTGCGTTACTGAGGGACACGATGCGAGTGGTGGGGGGGGGTCAAGGTAACCATGCTGAGATTGACCACACTTATTCTTCTGACTTAACCCTTTACAGGAAATTATTTTTTAATAAAGAAAAAAAGTTTACCGAGTAACATACGTATATTATTGCACAATTTCATGATTGAAAAATCAAAAATGAAAATTCTGTTATTATTTGCTCACCTTCATGTCATCTTTCAAACCTGCGTGACTGTTTCTTCTTTTTTGGTCTATACAAAAGTAAACTTTTTGGTTACAAACATTCTGCAAAATGTCCAGTGCTAAAGACGGATAATCAAATTGTATGTTTTAAACTGTTTTGTTATACAAAGACAGAATTTAAAGGGATAGTGCACACAAAAAAGAAAACTGGTTGAAATGTAAAAAAATTATTAGCTCATATGTTGTTAGATTTTTAGAGTTTGAAGACATGTTGAGTGTCCTGGCTGTTCTTTTCGATGAAAGTAAATGGGGACTGAAGCTGTTGAGCTCCAAAATTGACGAAAAAAAAAAAAAATTCTATACAACTTGTTCGCTGTATTTCAAGATGTTTGAAGAAATACGAAAGTGCCAGGAATGTTGGTCACCAAAATATATTTTAAGAAAGAAAATCATACAGGTTCAAAATGACATAAGAGTGAGTAAATCACAGAATTTTCTTTCTTTTTTTGTGTGTGAAATATCCGTTTAACCTATAACGGGAAATAATTTTCTTTTAAAAATGTTCTTGTTTTCTAAACAGTTTAAAACACATTTCACATTTTAAAACAGTTTTAGAAAATATACCTAAATTGAAAATTGTTGTCATTTACTCACCCTCATGTCGTTTGAAATCTGTATGACTTTCTTTCTTCCGAAGATATTTTGAAAAATGTCTGCTTTTTGTCCATTTAGTGAAAGTCAATGGGGTACATTGTTTTCTTTGGATGTTGTGTGGACAAAACAGTTAGTCAAATATCTTTCTTTGTATTACAGAAGAAAGAAAGTCATAGAAGTTTTATTGTCATTTTTTCCATGCAGTAGGCCTAACTATGGTTCCATTGTTACCAAGATAGTTCGCCGAATCGGTTTCCCAAAACCATAGTTCCAATAATCATACATAAACAGCACTGCAAACTTGTGTGGTGAACTTTTGAGAAAATGTCTACCGCTGAAATCGCATACTGTCTATGTAGCTACTACATTTCAATTTGAACTTACTTTGTGACCGTTAAAAAGTATGTCCTCTCCCGTGGCCTCATGGGATAGTAAAGTGTCCAGTGAATGCACACTTCAGAATCTCGCCAGAAGTAGTAGGTCATACAGGGACTTTTCGCCAACTATTTTTCGAATACCATGCATTTGGACATTCTACTATGTTAGCATACTGTTTTTGGCTAGTAGGGAAGTCTAGGTGTTCCAGCATCAAGATTTTGGGTCTGGAAACTCACCATTGACAGGGCTCAATCCGAGGGGCGGGATAAACGGTTGTCTTTCAAATTCCCTCTACAAAAAATAAATAAATTGTCAAGTCTTTGTAACCTGTCATCAAAATGTAATAACTTGTTCTGCCTCGTAAATAAAACTTTCCTTTGATGTCACCAACCCCTTCGATCCAAATCAAAATCAAATTAAATCAAATCACTTTATTTGTCACTCTACATATGCACAAGTGCAACAGTAGGTGAAATTCTTAGGTGCAGTTCCGAGCAACATAGCAGTCATGACATGACATGTACAACATTTAAGCAGCATCAGATTACACATCTGATGCGCACACAATTACTCACAGCACAGTAAACTCTACAATAAACAATAAATAATTTACACAATGTGAGTTTAGTTCTCACAGCTTTAAACAATATACACATACTTACAATATACATATACTTTAAACAATATACACTAAACATACACTAAACAATATACATTACGCTATAATAGTAATAATAATATACAATGTATAGTATAAAATATTATTCACAGATTGAAAAATTGAAATCCAAAGTGCAATAGATGCTGTATGATAAATAAATGTGTATATAATGTGTATGTATCTACAGTGGGTTGTGCTGAGTGATATTCTGTCCAGTGTGTGTTATGATCCTGATGGATCAGGAGTTAAGTAGTCTGATTGCTTGTGGGAAGAAGCTGTTCTGGAGTCGGCTGGTGCGTGTTCTGATGCTGCGGTACCGTCTGCCTGATGGGAGCAGTGAGAGCAGCCCATGGTTCGGGTGGCTAGAGTCTCTGAAGATCCTCTGAGCTCTCTTCACACACCGCCTGGCGTAAATGTCCTGGAGGGAGGGAAGCTCACCTCCGATGATGCAGCTGGCCGTGTGCACTACCCTTTGCAGGGCCTTGCGGCTGCGGGCGGTACTGTTGCCGTACCAGGTGGTGATGCAGCCAGTCAGCAGACTCTCTATGGTGCAGGTGTAGAAGCGTGTGAGGATGTGGCGGTTCATTCCAAACCTCCTCAGCCGTCGCAGGAAGAAAAGGCGCTGATGAGCCTTCTTCACAACGGCCTCGGAGTGGACGGACCATGAGAGTTCCTCTGTGATGTGGACACCGAGGAACTTGAAGCTGCTGACTCTCTCCACCGGTGCTCCATCGATGGTGATGGGGCGGTGTTCTCTCTCATTCCTCCTGAAGTCGACCACCAGCTCCTTGGTCTTGCTGACGTTGAGGGAGAGGTTGTGCTCCTGACACCACCGTGTCAGAGTGTGCACCTCCTCTCTGTAGGCCGTTTCATCATTGTCGGTGATGAGACCTACCACCGTCGTATCGTCAGCAAACTTGATGATGGTGTTGGAGCTGTGGGTTGCCACACAGTCATGTGTGTACAAAGAGTACAGGAGTGGGCTGAGAACGCAGCCCTGAGGGGCTCCAGTGTTGAGAGTCAGTGATGAGGAGATGTTACTGCCCATTCTGACCACCTGGCGTCTGTTTGACAGGAAGTCCAGGATCCAGCTGCATAACAGGCTGTTTAAGCCTAGAGCCCGGAGTTTCCCGTCAAGTATGGAGGGCACAATGGTGTTGAATGCTGAGCTGTAGTCCACAAACAGCATTCTCACATACGTGTTCCTCTTTTCCAGGTGGGAGAGAGCAGTGTGTATAGTGGATGAAATGGCATCATCAGTGGAGCGGTTTGTGCGGTATGCAAACTGCAGTGGGTCCAGTGAGGGGGGGAGAACAGAGCAGATGTGGTTTCTGACTAGTCTTTCAAAGCATTTGCTGATGATGGGGGTCAGAGCAACAGGACGCCAGTCGTTTAAGCAGGTGGTTTTTGACTGCTTAGGTACAGGAACAATAGTGGACGTTTTAAAGCATGTGGGGACCACAGACAGGGAGAGGGACAGGTTAAAAATGTCCGTGAAGACTCCAGCCAGTTGGTGCGCGCACGCTCTGATCACACGGCCGGGAATGCCGTCTGGACCCGCAGCTTTACGGACGTTCACCCGCCGGAAGGATCGGGTTACATCCGCGACAGATACGGAGAGTGCACTAACCTCTGTATCTTCAGCCGCGAGCGCTCTCTCCGCGAGGGCGGTGTTAGTTCCCTCAAAGCGAGCATAGAAGGTGTTTAGCTCGTCCGAGAGAGAGGCAGCGGTGTTCACGGTGGAGTTTGTGTTCCCTTTATAGTCCGTGATGGTGTTAATTCCCCTCCACATGCTTCTGGAGTCGGTGGTGTTGAACTGTCCTTCAATCTTGTCCCTGTACTGCCGTTTTGCTGCTCTGATGGTTTTCCGGAGGGCATAACTTGCTTGTTTATGCTCCTCCGCGTTACCGGAGTTAAAAGTGAAGGTCCGCGCATTGAGTGCCACGCGAACATCCCCATTTAGCCACGGCTTCTGGTTAGGGTACAGCCGAATTGTTTTGGTCGGAACAACGTCATCTACGCACTTCCTGATGAAACACGTTACGCTATCAGCGTAAACCTCGATGTCGTCATCAGAGGCCGACCGGAACATCTCCCAGTCCGCGTGATCAAAACAGTCCTGTAGCATAGAATCTGATTGGTCCGACCAGCACTGGATGGTTCTGAGGGCGGGTGCTTCCTGTTTGAGTCTTTGCCTATATGCGGGCAAAAGTAGGATGGAAGCGTGATCCGATTTGCCAAATGGTGGGCGCGGGAGGGACTTGTAACAATCCTTGAAGGGGGAGTAGCAGTAGCATCCAACCAAATGACCCACGACCCAATCATTCTCCAATTGCTAAATTCAAGTGACACAATCGTGAAAAATTTCCAATTAAAGCTGCTTTGTGCTAATGTGGTTTGCAGGGGTGGATTCTGCATCTGTCTCTGAGCAGCCTGAGACCGAACATGATGGATGATTGTTTCTGTTAGGAGCGAGGGTAGGAATCTGTATGTGATATACAACTGACTGACTGACTGATATTCAAGCAATGAGTTCCTAAAAACATTTAGCACTGCTCTGTTTGGTCTTGCGTCACTCTATTCCTGTAAGCTCGTGGCTGACAGGAAAGGAAGTGGCCGGGCAGAGGAAGTGGGGCACCAGCTAAGTCAATGTCAGTTTAGCGAGGCCATGCAAACTGAACTGGTGTAATCCACTTGAAATGTTCTGGGGTAAAGCATCGTTAGTCAAATATGGAAGATATTTCACACAAAAGAAGATATTTTGAAAAATGTCAGTAGCCAAGCAGTTCATCAACTGTTTGGTTACCCATATTCTTCAAAATATCTTCTTTTGTGTTAAACAGAAGAAAAAAATTACAGGTTTGGAACAATTTGAGGGTGAGTAAATGATGACAGAATATTACATTTTGTGAAATATCCCTTTAATTTCTTCAACAATGCATCGTACTATGGTGGTTAAGTCGTTTCATGGGAAACAGACCCCTGGTCCAGTTAGTTGTTCAGTAAAAAATATCCCTGATTCTTTATATGTACTGAACATGTTCTGCATAGAAATAACTCAAAATGCTAGAACAGCTCAGAGTTCAATCTGTATCTAGCTACTGTCTTCAGGGATTGTGTCAAAGATCAGGAGATGCTAAAATAGATATTGCTTGGACACGCTGTCAGGTTTGGTGTTGCTTTAAGGCTGTTTAAAGTTCATCCGTTTTTAAAAGATGCCCTATTGCTAGCCCTTTTAAGGCAGCATCCCAACCATCATGTAACCTCATAAGTGACTCTATACGTAAAAAAAATCATGCAAATAGCACTCTTCATATGTCAGGCATAGATCTTACTTTGATTACTATAGAGTTTGATGTTAGCATGCTGCTAAGATAATGTTTAAAGTGTATCAGTCTATAAAAGGTGTCCTATTGTTAACTCTGCTCTAAAACCGTGACTGCAAAAAATGCTTTTCTTACTTAGTATTTTTGTCTTGTTTTCAGTCCAAATATCAAAAAAAATAATACATTAAGAAGCATTTACTAGACAAGCAAAAGTTGTCGTCTTCTTTTGGGGGAAAATAACTAAAAATTAAGGGAGTTTTTGCTTAAAATAAGCAAAATAATCTGCCAATGGGGTAAGCAAAATAATCTTAATTCAAACAGAAAACAAGATTATTTTTCTTACCCCATTGGCAGATTATTTATCTTATTTTAAGCAAAAACTCCCTTAATTTTGAGTTATTTTCCCCCAAAACAAGACAAAAACTTTTGATTGTCTAGTAAATGCTTCATAATGTAAGATTTTTTAGATATTTGGACTGAAAACAAGACAGTGTTTTTCTAAGTAAGAAAAACATTTTTTGCAGTGTACATAGGAAGTATACTTATTAAGGTAGGCTATATTCACATCAAGTTTTAAGAATTGTTCTTATTTGATGAGAATAGGGAAGTCCACACCATAACGATAATGATGACACAGAGGAAAGATTTCATTTGAATCCCTTTCAGAATGACTTTTTTTCCATCTGATGAATGATAAAAACATTTAACACAATTTTAAAGAGCTCAAGCATTTAAAGCGGCAGACGAACTGCAGTGCGTTTACATTGTAAACCCGAATAAGTTGGTAAAACCCTAAACATTTGAGTTAATCGGTTACATTTGAATTGCTCTTCACTTAATCAGTTAATAGTAGTAATCAGGTAGTAGTTTAGTAGTGGAAACTTGGCCATTTTAAACTAGCTAATTTAATAAATGCTAAATTGGTAACACAATGCTTTGCTTAGCATAGCATAGCAATTGCTGAATGAGGTTATGAGGTATGACGATATAGAACATTTAACATCTGTTCTCAAACTAAACTCATACTCCACTCCATGATGATAACCTCCAAAAACCCAACATAACAGAAACTCTTCTAAATTAGCATAGATAAATATTAAACGTCTCGGTTACGGATGTAACCCTAGTTCCCTGAGGAGGGAACAGAGACGTAACGTTAGTGACTAACGAATGGGGGTTTCGCTTAGAAGCCAATCATCTTCGAGATTTTAGAAAACGCTCAATGGCGTGCCAATGCAATGGGCATGTGGAATTTGCATATGTAACTCCGCCTCACCGCGTGAGTATAAAAGGAAGTACGTGGCAATATCGAATTATGTTACCTGCTGAGGAGCCAAGACTGAACTCCCAGCCGTTCCAGCAGTACAGCGGATGTGGCAAAGGGACGTTACGTCGTAGTGACTGAGCGAAAGGGAACGTCTCGGTTACGGATGTAACCCTCGTTCCCTGAGGAGGGAACGGAGACGTAACGTCCCTTTGTGACTAACGAATGGGGGTTCCAATATAATCACGCCACTCGGCTGTCTTCCAGTGCCCTGTGTAAGTGTGAGTACCCTGTCGTAAGACTAGTACGGACGAAGGACTCCCACTTATCACAGGAATACCAAGGTAGAAGGTACACAGGGAAGCATATTCCAGTGGAGATATGCAAAGATGCCTACCCGTAGGGAGGACTTAGAGAGTACACATATGACCCGCTAAGGGCTGCATATGGGAAAACTCAAGGGTACCAGCCGAAGGTGGATTTTTAACCCCAGGGTGGCAGGGACTTGCCAAGGGAAAGATACCTGCTGGAAATACATGTGTGGGGGTCGCCGGAGGGGAACCATGCACACGGGGCACCTGGCCGGACACAAGGGTCTGGGCTCGCTAGAGGGCAGACTTACTGGTGTCGGTGTCGACAGTGCTGGAGGGACTCAGGGCTTTCGGGAAGCTCACCTGAGGAAAATATTGCACGTATCCAGTCCGTGGAGTGGAATGGCGAGCAAGCGAAGACACCTTGAGCAAGGCACCTAACCCCTAATCGCTCCCCGGGCGCCACACAAGGCTGCCCGCTGCTCTGGGTGTTCCCTTTCGTTCAGTCACTACGACGTACGTTAGTGACTAACGAATGGGGGTTTCGCTTAGAAGCCTATCATCTTCGAGAATTCAACAGCGCCCAATGGCAGTGCCAATGCCATGGGCATGCGGAATTTGCATGCGTAACTCCGCCCCACCCTGTGGGTATATAAGGAAGTACGCTGGCAACATCGCATTATGTTTCTGCTTTGGAGCCAAGAGCATCTCTTCACTCCTACAAGCCTGAATTCTGAAGTCCTCTCTTCAGTCTTCAAGACGAGCGGTTCTCCAGAGTGTTGGTGTGACGGCGCATTCCAGCGATCTCGCATTGCCTGCCTGCTGATCTGTGCAGTGATCTGCAACAGCTGTGTGTGTTATTACTGGGCGCTTCGGCACTCTGCAGAGCTTTCCTCTCACAAAAAGAGCTTGCGCGTGGCACGTCTTTTTCAAGACGGTTCGCCCGTGCACTTCCGGGTGCGATCGATCTCCGTTGCTGTCTATGGGCACATTCACTGCTCGACGTGTTTGGGCTTCAGCACGTTCGGGCAGTGATTGTGGATGTGTCATGTTCCCACTGCGGGAACGTGACCATCACGATGTCGCGGTCGAGACTCAGTGATCTCCGCAAGGAGAGAGAGTCCCCTCTGCCACACCCCAATCTACCGTCTCTGAGAGAGGTGGTACTTTGGCTGGTGGCCAGGGTGACCTGAGGGCGGTGCGTGGTTTAAGAACCCCAACGATCATTCCTCGGGCCACGCCCCCCTCTCGCACATCGCTTCCCGCGAGTGCTGAACTGAAACAGCGGCCCGTCTCTGACGCCTCGTTCGTTTCGTTCACGCTCCAGATAGCGGCGAGATGTCGATCGCCGCATCCCAAGGTGGGCTAGATCCTTTGGGGATGACGATTAGGTTGTGCTCCGCCTCCGGGTGTGTCAGCACTGCCTGATCTGACCTAGAGTTGATAGCCATGTTATCTCGGGCAGCCGCGAGCCTTGCGCTGGTGTGGAACTCCGCCCAGTCGCGAGTGCTTGTGGTTGCGCGATCGGTTTTTGTGGGCGGCACCCGACAGCTGTTGGGCCCCGCCCCCAATGCCTTTCGCTCCCGAGGTGCATGAGGAGATCACGCGGTCCTGGAAGTCCCCGTGCTTCCCGTGACCGTTTGGTGGCCTCCTCCGCCTTCTCTGCCCTTGATGGGGCCGCGGCCTAGGGTACACTGGGGCCCCCTCCCCACTGTTAAACAACTCTGTTGCGCACTCCGGTATCCACAGAGGGCTTTGACGTGGTGTGGCTGTCCTAAGCACCCTCCCTAAGCCTGTGGGCTCGTCTACTTCGGTGGCGTGGTCCTGCAGTGCTATGGGGTAGGCCGCCGCCCCTTTGCACATGCACAAGGGTGGAGCTGACCCAGGGCTCTTTGTTGAGCTGCGTGCCGCCACTGATCCCGCCCTCTGGGTGGTGAAGGTGGCCACACGCTCCCTCGGTCGGGCGATGTCCACAGCTGTGGTCCGGGAGAATTTCCTGGCCTTACCTGGTGATATGGGGGGGTTGACTGAGCCCGCCTCCTCAACTCGCCCATATCCCAGGCTGGCCTCTTCGGCGGCGCGGCCGAGAACTGCGCCCAACAGTTCTTGGCCGCCCCAGAGCAGACTGAGGCTGTAACACGTACTGCCCCGGCGGCTGGCTGCTGCACCAGCCGCCGGCCCAGTCGCCTCAGTCCGCTCGCCACCGAGGGCGCCCTCCCTCCTCCCGTCCGGCCCCAGCAGCAGCCTTCTCCGGGCCGCGCCGTGGAGGTGGTTGCAGGATGTCGCCCAGTCCGCTCCTCAGCCTGGCTGAAACGCCAGGCTGGAGGTGGACAACTCAGAGATGGGTTCCAGTTCTTTCCAGGGGATGGTTGCAGGGCCTCTCCTTCCCCCGGTGGAGGGCCGGGGGAAAATCCTTCCGCTGCTGGCCCCCGGGCTAGCAGCGCTTGGAAAGAACTCATGTTCCTGTCTCTGAGGACCCAGAGACCGGTGATGGCAGTGTGTGCCGCCTCCGGGCCGCGCCACTCTCGTCCCTCTCTCTCGCCAGCCTCCTCTCAGAGCAGACCCCAGTGGAACGTGCGTCCTTCCCTGGTCTCCTCTGTCAGGACGCAGCAGTTAACCGTGCCCCCGCACCGGGACGCCCAACAGCCTCCCATGTCCGGGCCGGTAACGCTGCCTTGCTGCCCCACCCTGGGTACGTCTGTGGTCCGAATGACCCCGCTGGTGCAGTTCCTGGGAGTCTGGCTTCAGCTTCCGGGACTGTTCCGCTGGGTCACGAAGACCATCAGGCGCGGCTACGCGATTCAGTTCGCGCAGGTTCCTCCCCGCTCTGGGGAGGCCGCCCGCTATGATGGGGCCTATCCCCTGTCATGCGTGCGGAGGTTGTCACCCTACTGGCGAAGGGTGCGATCGAGCCTGTCCCTCCAGCCGAAGTGAAGTCCGGCTTCTCAGCCCTTGCTTCATTGTACCCTAGGAAACCGGTGGGTTATGGCCAATCCTGGATCTGCCCGTCTTGAACCGATCCTTCTAAAGCTTCCGTTCAGGATGTCGGTAGCGAACGCCTCTTTGGACACGTTCGTCCGGTAGATTGGTTGCAGCGATCGACCTGAAGGACGCTTACTTCATGTCTCCTTCCTCGACGCGGACCGTTCCTACGGTTTGCTTCGAGTGGCGGACATTCAGTACGCAGTCCCCCCATTCGGGCAGCTCTGTCCCCTCGTGACTCTACGTAGTCTTCGAGGCAGCCCTTGCGCCACTCGGCAGCACGGGGTTCGCATCCTGAACTACTTCGATGACTGGCTCATACTGGGTCACTCTCGAAGCAGGTCTGCGGACACAGAGTCCAAGTGCTCCAGCACTTAGCCCGTCTGGGCCTTCGGGTCGACTGGGAGAAGAGCGACTCTGCCCCGTGCAGAGGATCTCCTTTCTCAGTGTGGTTTCCAACTCGGTCGCAGGTGCGTGCTGCTTACCAGCGAGCGCGCACACAGTCTCTGCTGACTGGCCTTTGTCAAATCGAGGGCGAGAATGCGGTCCCACTGAAGCTATTTCAGAGGCTCCTGGGGCATATGGCATCTGCAGCCGCGGTGACGCCGCTCGGATTGCTACATATGAGACCGCTTCAGCACTGGCTACGCGATCGAGTCCCGAGATGGGCATGGCGGTCTGGCACGCTCCGGGTACAAGTGACTCGGGCCTGCTTACAGACTCTCACCCCGTGGTCGAACCTCAAGTTTCTACGGACCGGTGTGTCCTTAGAACGAGTTTCCAGGCATCTTGTTGTATCAACAGATGCATCATCCACGGGCTGGGGTGCCATGTGCAATGGACAAGCAGCCGCGGGCTCCTGGACAGGACCCCAGCGCCTTCTGCATGTCAATTGCCTCGAGTTACTGGCAGTACGGTTCGCCCTGCACCGCTTCCGAGCGTTGCTGAAGGGTCAACATGTGCTAGTCAGGACAGACAACACGGCCGTAGTAGCGTACATCAACCACCAGGGCGGTCTACGCTCCCGCCGTATGTCTCAACTCGCCCGCCATCTCGTTTTATGGAGTCAGAAGCATCTGAGGTCCCTTCATGCTGTCCACATCCCGGGAGTCCTGAACCGTGCAGCCGACGAGCTCACGGCTTCAGCCACTTCCTGGAGAATGGAGACTCCATCCCCAGACGGTCTAGCTGATATGGGAACGGTTCGGCGACGCACAGGTAGACCTGTTGCCTCCCAGGACTCTTCTCATTGCTCCCTGTATTATTCCCTGACCTATGGTCAGCACGGATGCACTGGCGCACAGCTGGCCGTCGGGGCTACGCAAGTATGCGTTCCCCCAGTGAGCCTTCTCGCACAGGTACTGTGCAAGATCAGGGAGGACAAGGAGCAGGTCATGTTGGTCGCCCCGTTGGCACGGCCAGGCCTGGTTCTCAGAACTGCTACTCCTTGCGACAGCCCCTCCCTGGCCTATTCCTCTGAGTCAAGACCTTCTCACTCAGAGACGGGGCACCCTTTGGCACCCGCGTCCAGTGTTCTGGAAGCTCCACGTGTGGCTTCTGGACGGGACGCGGCAGGTCTGAGTAGCCTTCCACCTGCGGTGGTCGCTACCATCACTTCCGCTAGAGCAGAGTCTACACGACACCTCTATGCGTTGAAGTGGAACCTCTTCGTCACATGGTGCTCTTCCCGCCAGGAAGACCCCTGGAAATGCCCGATTGGGTCCGTGCTATCGTTTCTCCAGGAGGGGGTGGAAAGAAGGCTGTCTCCTTCCACCCTTAAAGTGTATGTGGCCGCAATATCTGCCTACCACGATCTCCTGGGAGACAAAAAGGTAAGTCAGCACGACCTGATCATCAGGTTCCTGAGGGGGGCGAGGAGACTGAATCATCCTCGCTCTCCTCTCGTTCCCTCTTGGGACCTCTCAGTAGTCTTAAGTGCTCTGTAGAGGCCTCCCTTGAGCCTTTGCGGTCGGTTGAGATTAAGTTCTTGTCTATAAAGACGGCTCTGCTGACCGCATTGGCCTCTCTTAAGAGGGTCGGGGACCTGCAAGCATTTTCGGTTGACGAAGCGTGCCTTGAGTTCGGGCCGGCTAACTCTCACGTGATCCTGAGACCCCGGCCCGGATATGTGCCCAAGGTTCCCACCACTCCGTTCCAAGAAGCCAGGTGGTGAACCTGCAAGCGCTGCCTTGGAGGAGGCAGACCCAGCCTTGGCATTGCTCTGTCCAGTACGTGCTCTCCGCGCTTATGTAGACAGTACGCGATGTTTCAGGACCTCAGACCAGCTCTTTGTCTGTTATGGTGGAGAGCGGAAGGGAAGTGCTCTCTCAAAGCAGAGGTTGTCTCACTGGATAGTGGACACCATTGTTTTGGCTTACCAGCAGCAAGGTCGACCATGTCCCCTTGGGGTCAGGGCACACTCCACCTGGAGTGTGGCCTCCTCTTGGGCTTAGCGCATGGCGCCTCGCTAACAGACATCTGCAGAGCTGCAGGCTGGGCGACACCAAACACATTCGCCAGATTTTACAATCTCCGAGTGGAGCCAGTGTCCGACTATGTACTCGCCCCTGCGGGTGGCCGGTATGGGCCAGGCTCAGGTGTCTTCGCTTGCTCGCCATTCCACTCCACGGACTGGATACGTGCGATATTTTCCCTCAGGTGAGCTCCCCGAGAGCCCTGAGCTCCTCCAGCACTGCTTACGCCGACATCAGTTCAGTCTGCCCTTTCGAGCCCAGACCCTCATGTCCGGCCAGGTGCTCCGTGTGCATGGTTCCCCTCCGGCGACCCCCACACGAGTATTTCCACCGTAAGCCTCCTCAGTGAGCAGGTGTCTTTCCCTTGGCAAGTCCCTGCCACCCCTAGGGTTAAAAATCCACCCTCTGGCTGGTACCCTAGAGATCTTCCATATGCAGCCCTTAGCGGGTCATATGTGTATTCTTAAGTCCTCCCTACGGGTAGGCATCTTGGCATTCCCTCACTGGGATATGCTTCCCAGTGTACCTTGGTAATCCTGTGATAAGTGGGAGTCCTTCGTCCGTACTAGTCTTACGACAGGGTACTCACACTTACGCAGGGCACTGGATGACAGCTGAGTGGCGTTGTTGCATTGGAACCCCCATTCGTTAGTCACTAACGTACGTCGTAGTGACTGAACGAAAGGGAACGTCTCGGTTACGTATGTAACCCTCGTTCCCTGAGGAGGGAACGGAGACGTACGTTTCCTTTGCCACGTCAGCTGTGTTGCTGGTATGCGGAGTTCAGTCTTGGCTCCTGCAGCAGTAACATAATGCGATGTTGCCAGCGTACTTCCTTATATACCCACAGGGTGGGGCGGAGTTACGCATGCAAATTCCGCATGCCCATGGCATTGGCACTGCCATTGGGCGCTGTTGAATTCTCGAAGATGATAGGCTTCTAAGCGAAACCCCCATTCGTTAGTCACTAACGTACGTCTCCGTTCCCTCCTCAGGGAACGAGGGTTACATACGTAACCGAGACGTTTGTATACACGTTTGCAGTGTGTGTGTGTTAACTACTCACTACTCTGCTCCTAATGTGTGTGCATAACTGGATGGGTTAAATGCAGAGGTCAAATTCCAAGTATGGGTCACCATACTTGGCCGTCACGTGTCACTTTGTCACCTGAGCCTGGTCCATTACCGGCCACTAGTAGAGGCAAGTACATAGTCGGACACTGGCTCCACTCGGAGATTGTAGAATCTGGCAAATGTGTTAGGTGTCGCCCAGCCTGCAGCTCTGCAGATGTCTGTTAGTGAGGCGCCATGCGCTAAAGCCCAAGAGGAGGCCACACAAACGAAACAAAAAACATTATATCACACCTAATTTTACCATTTACTCTTCCGGGTGTCAAGGCAAGGCATGGGAAAAATAAAACCCAGCCCGGTTTCAGTTAAATTTAAGTTAAATTAAAAGAAATGTAAGCCTAAATTAAAATAAACAAGTTCATAAAACTCAAATGTGTCAGTTTAGTGAACTCAAAAGAAAAAGAAAGTTCAAAATACTCATAAAAGTTAATGTGACACGCGATAAAAGGTATGTTTTGAAACATACAATAAAAGCAGTCAGATGCTGCGTTCCACTCCAGTTTTAGACAAGCACTTGAGAACTTCCCTAAGCACTTCCCCTCAGGGGAATCCCCGCCGCCATTTTGAAGTGTGTTCCACTTCGTGAAGTGGACAAGGGAAGTTTATATGGACAGACCCTTGCTCCCTCGATTTTGACCGAGTCTACTTCATATGTACACTTCAGGCAGCTTTATACACCACAATGCAACACGTGTGTGACGTCACCGGATATCGCATTTAATTTACCCCACAAAAAACAACTCAATAAGTATTTGAACACCCTGCTATTTTGCAAGTTCTCCCACTTAGAAATCATGGAGGGGTCTGAAATTGTCATCGTAGGTGCATGTCCACTGTGAGAGACATAATCTAAATAAATAAAAAATCCAGAAATCACAACTCTATGAACATTTTTTATTATTTTTTAAAACATTTAAAACAACCCAAATACACCTATATACATAAAGAATGTTGCATTAAACAATTTCGTAAAGGAAAAAAATAAATAATAAATCAACTCCATAGTGGATTCGAAGTGATCAAGGGCTTAGGACGTTCCAGTTCAGTCCATTGCAAATGTTCCTCGAGTAGTGGACATTCATGCAACGTAAGCACTGACGCACTTCCGAGTGAATGAGACAGGCATAATAAAAATGAACTGGAACGCAGCAAGAGTCACCACTGGAACAGACTCACCATTGATCTCTTAAAGGTCCCGTTCTTCGTGATCCCATTGTTCAAACTTTAGTTAGTGTGTAATGTTGCTGTTAGAGCATAAATAATACCTGTAAAATTATAAAGCTCAAAGTTCAATGCCAAGCGAGATATTTTATTTAACAGAAGTTCCCTTTCAAAGCCTACAGCGAACGGCTGGCTTGGACTACATCCTGGTACTTCCTTCATAAATGACGTCAGTAGAACAGACTAACCTCCGCCCACAAGAATACGCGAAAAAAGGGGGCGTGGTCTTGTTGCTGTCCCACGTGGAGAAGAGGACGGTCGCGTGGAGAAAAGGAAGTGCTGCGTTTCAGTGTGTTTGTCGCCATGTCGTCGAGACGCTGTTATTTTCATCCCGGAGTCAAATCACCTTTGTTTGGCTTTCCCAGGGACGCTGTAGAGATCATTGAGCGCATAGCCGCATACATCTCCCGTTAAGAGGCGTGACCTTTCCGTACAACTTGCGCTAAGCCGCTGTCGAATCACAACACAGGAACCGTGCCATGTGCGCTAAGCTGCTGTCGAATCACAACACAGGAACCGCTGGCACAATCAGAACTCGTTACGTATTTCTGAAGGAAATACTTCATAGACTTCATAGAACAAGGAACTCGTCAAGCCGTTTTTAGGAGAGTGAAAACAGCGGTGTACAGATAAGTAAATTGTGTGAAATATACAGTGTTTTTTTACACGCGAAACATGAACACATGTTATATTGCACACTGTTAACACAATCAAAGCTTCAAAAACACACGAAGAACGGGACCTTTAATGTTTCACCATTGATCTCCAAAGCGAGGGATTTGACCCCAGGTTGTTTCTGAGAAACTGTTTTAGTTACATCTAAAATTCAAACCGCCAAATTGGCTAGTAGGGGTGACTGTGTTACACCCGCATTTGGCAGGTGTTAATGTTTTGGGAGTGTTTCATTTTGGGAGTGTAAAGCACTTTTTTAAACTTGTTTTGTTTTTGTTTTTAAAGTGCTATAGAAATAAATGTTGATTGATTGATTGAATTTTCCTTCTATTGTGATTTAACAATCCTGTATTCCGAGTATTATGACACAGATGCCACAGGTGAGTCATGATCCACAACTGCTTTCCTGTCATACAAGTGGCCCAATTCATGTAGTTGGACGGCTGAATGAAGGTATAATTTGTCTTGATTGTGTCAAGATTTGCAGGTCCTCAACCTTTGACCTCCAGATCACAACTCCAATGAACTAGCATTTAAGAGGGCAAATACTCATCTTTCTCTTCATTAACTATTTATGATTTTAATAGAGACTTAGTTGACTGCTTTTGATAAAGTTAACAAACACAAAAGCACGGTTACAATGCATGAAAGACGCAGCAGTGAGATTGGTTTAAACTCTTTTCTTCTTTGTTCTTTGTGTGAATGCATAGATCCTTTCACAAACAGCCTCCACACGTTTCCTCTGGAAATGAGATACTCCTTATCTCCGTGTAATTGGCCGTCCTCGCTTCCTGTGCTTTTCCCTACACTAATCTGTGGTTCTGTAAATAACAAATATTTTATCATTTATTTTATTAAGCTTAGCATCTAAGCAAAAATGCATTTATATACTTTATTTATTTAAAATTTTATATAAATAAATGTGAATATTTACAATATAATTTCACATATTTGTATATTTTAAATATAATGTTTAAATTGTATCACTCAAAAATAAAATGGTGCTATATTGCACTAAAAGTGGTCCTTTGGCTCGTACTCATAGGGGGAACCACTTTAAGTGCTGTATAGCACCAAATCTTGGTGCTTCAGTGGTTCTTCAGCAGTTCTTCACTGATTCTTTCGTACCCATTTTCCACCAGCATGAACCGGGTGCTAGTTCAAAGCTAATGCTAGTGCTGGTTCGGAGTTGGTTCGACTGACAAGCCTTCTAGGAACCGGTTTGCCTTTCCATGGGCTAGAGAGCCACCACAGAGCCAGTCTTACGTCACTGTATATGTCTCATATTTCTCAGCAACTCTAGAGAGGCAGCGGGAAACACAAACACACCAGGCTTGTTCGAGATTCATTGGCGCTGCGCAGACCGATCAGCGTATGACATCAAAGTCAGTGGTGGCTGGTGATAATTATTTTTGGGGGGCGTGCAGTATCATGTTGACTAAATTCAAGCATTAAAGAGAAAACAGTGTCTTCACTTTTATCTTTTTACACATTAATTTCCCACATATAATTGAATGAGGATAGGAAGAAAAAAACAGCAACAACAGACTAGCATGTTGACTACTTGAACATACATTTTGCTCTCCTTTCTTTCTGGCCAGCAAATTTCTCAATGACTCTCTGATTAAAGTCAGTCATCTCAGTAGTGTCATGACGTTTGCATTGTTCAGTCAGATATTTGAAGTCTCTTACCCCCGTTGTTGTCCACAAAACTTCAGTACTGACACTTTGAAATAAAAGACAGGGAAAGCAATAAAGGACATTGCTAACAACACATCCAGCCAGCCACCTACGTTTCTCATAACAAGCGCGTGAAGCTCTGAGTGTAGCTTCGTCCTCCGTCACGGGCCTGCTGCTGGATTTGTAAATCGTGTTGGTTCGGGATCCTTTATCCTTTTTTTCTTCCAACAAACGCCTTGTGAAAGAATTTGTTTTAACTGCTGCCATCTCTACAAAACTGATCATCCTAACAAGGTTTTGGCGGAGTCGGAGTGACGATGTCGCCCCGCGCACTTTCGCTTTAGTGGCCAAGAGAGTAAAGTTGAATGACAGGTGACGAGAACCAATCAGATTGGATAAAATAACACGCATCCAATTCTGATTCGCCAGGGACGCTGCGACCTGCGCCCGGAGGAGGATCTTTAAGAAACCAATTAGAGATCAGCTTCAGGTCACATGCTGCCCGTATATTTTTGGACTCAGATAGACATCCATTTGTCCGGCGTCCCTCGCCCATGAAACCGCATGAAACATATTGAAGAACATATAAAATAGTTAACCCATCAAAGCCAGTTTTTATTTAATGCTGAGGTTCTTACTAACAGCCAGCACATCGTATGAGTAAATTATTTTATTTTTATTTCACTTTTATATAATTTTTGTATACATGTATATTTCTGGAATTTAATGGGGGCGACGCCCCAGCCGCCACTGATCAAAGTACCGCAAGAGCGATCCAAGAGCATAAGGAGTCGTCTGCTTCTAGATTTCCGGTTCTTACTTCTAGACCAGCAATGTTTTGGTGCTACTTAAGAACCACTTTTCCTGGTTCAGAGCTGATGCTTTGGGTGTCGAAAGACAAAGAACCGATTTAAAACTAGGCTCTGGCTCCGAACCAGCACCAGCACTGCCTTGGTGGAAAAGAGGTATTACTGAGGTGCTATATAGCACCGCTACCATATACAGAACCTGTTAAGATGGTGCTATATAGCACCTCAGTCATTTACATTTATAATTAAAATATATAATATTACTCTACATACAGTATATTTTAAATATATTTTAATTTGATATAAATTGGCACATTTTAAATTTTTGTTTTAAATGTTTCATTTTTGAGGGATGTTTACAGAAGAAATATTGTGTGTGTTTTTTTAATCAGATGGATTGTATCACACAGTTATACAGGTTAGAGTGGTGTACAGTTACAGTTGAGCTTATGATGAAGTGTTCGCACATCTAGTGTAACAACAATCCCTCTGAACAATTGAATTTTCCAATGGTGTCTCGTGTAATCCTGCGTCATGCAGGTTTTGTTTAGAACAGGAAAAAATGGGCTTTGTCTGCTCAAATTCCAATAGGGTGTTAAAATTTGACCATGTTCCCTGCTGAGACTGCAGCTTATGGAGCAAGCACGTACACACACATACACAGAGCAAGAGAGAAAGAAAGAATGGTTAATTTGTGTGTTATCTCTCCCAGACACTCACATGGAAACAGTACACACACTCACTTTTATGCCTACACACACCCACGTACACACACTTGCACACACATGCACAAGCACATTTCTGGCACCGACTCACTGACGTCAAGAAACCCATCCCCCATCACTCCTCCAGTATTTGCCATTCTTTACAAAGCAATGCTGGCTATTTGGGTCATCTGCAGCTTTAGGTGCTGGTTTGAATAGTGACCCTGACCCAGCTGAACTGCCCCCATAATTAGGCTACAAGAATCAGATTACAAAGTCGAAGTTCAGCCTCTCTCTCACACTCCATTTCTTACATTTAGTGAACTGAAGCATGGAATTTCCACTGCATGTGATTTATGATTTCAGATCAGCCCTCTGCCACCTCAAGATAAGTGGAAGAGTGAGATACAAAGTACTCAGCCCTAATCCGCCCTAACGTCTCTCAATCATAAAAGTGGCCAAACTAATAAACTCACATCATTTACTCACCCCATGTCTTTCCAAACCCCCGTGTGACTCTCTTTCTTGCCTAAAACATTCTGTTTGGCGACTTTGTAAATATAAATGATTCTATAGAAACGTGTTTCCTCCTCCGAATAAAAATGTCAATGTAAGATATTGTTTCAAATAAGAAATACATTTGCACCAATGTATAGTCCCAGATGGGAGATGTGAAGTCACATTGCGACATATAACGTCACCTTGTGAGATATACTGTACACTCGCAATTACAAGAAAGAGATTTGCCAGAATGAGATATAAAGGCACATTGAAAGATATACAGTTGGAATTTACGAGAAACAAAGTCACTTTGTGAGATATAGTCACAATTACGAGAAAAAGAGTTGCCATTATAAGAAAAAAAGACACAATGCAAGATATAAAGTCGCAATTTAGGAGAAACAAAGTCGCAATTGTGAGATTTGACGACACATTGTGAGACATAAAGCTGCAATTATAAGAATAAAGTTGCCATAATGAGACATAAAGACACACATGCCAATAAAGTCGCAATTTACGAGAGAAAAAGTTGCCATTATGAGATATAAAGACACATTGTGAGATATACAGTTGGAATTTATGAGAAACAAATTTGCAATTGTGAGATATAAAGACAATGCAAGATATAGTCACAATTTACGAGAAATACTCACAATTTTCAAGATTTAAAGACACATTGTGATAATTACATGAAAACTGTTACAACAGTGATGAGTCATACTAACACTATGCAATTTTTTCAGTAAAATATCCAAAAACCACTAGGCCAGTGTTATATATTTTGCTCAGTTGAGTACTTACAACATCCCAAATGTTTCCAACTATTTGTAAATCGTGAGAAATTGCTATTTTACCAAGGAACCAGGACGTGTGAGGGAGTCGCCTGTCGATTGCGTCATATCTGCGTGACCCTTGTTTTTCGGTTTTATTCTGCAGAAACACTTTACTCTTACTGCAGTGTGAACAAATGTCATAGCAGCCGCTGAGCGAACGCACAGAGTAACGTCATAACATAATTTTCAACACACTCAGATGTATCTAATACGATAAACAGAGCTGCGTTACCTCATACTCATGAGGAAGTTCCGCCGGAGACCGTGTCATAATAAAAGTCCCGCCACTCTTCTCATTAACAATCGCTCCAGCGGCCTTGCTCAGCTCCCAAAACACTCAGTCCTGCTCTGCTTCATACTACAGTAACTTTAATAATCGCATCCATGAACATGATTTCTGCCCGAGTCCTATCCCGATTCTTTTCCACCGGCTGTGAGGTGAAGACCACATGTCCCAAGATTCTGCGCTCAAACGTGGCGTCATCACACTACGCACACAATTCTGAGAAACATTCTTGTAATTGCAAAATATAAATATTATATAATATATTAAAATATATTTTTAATTATGAGATGGAAACAGGCATCCAAATGTTCAACCTTTATGTAAGAGTATAGAGTTTCAGAACTCTGCACCTTTATATTTCTGTGGTGCAACCTTGATTAAGCCCACCAGAGCTTTTCCTGGCTTGAATCTGTCTTTCTCACTCTGAAGACAGATGCTTCCTAATCCCTAATGACTGATTCTTGAATTCTCCTTATGCAACACTTCTCCAGAAATGAGGCTTCTGCAGAAATGATTAAGGCCAAACTGAACCACAGTCCATCAAAACCAACCCGGTCATCATCCTCCCTACACCAAACCTCAATAGGATACTCATGCACAACAAACTTAAGCAGATCTTGAACTTAATAAGCATGGAAAACCAAAGCTTCGTTAACGGCTCATGTCCTCTATGATTAACTGTGGGCTCAAGCATTCCTGCTTGGTTTGCGGATGCCTAATTGGTAGCGTAGAACCACTAGTATGCCAAGTTCCGGCAGATGGCTAGGGAATGCTGACTTCATGGAAGGGTTAATGTATGGAGGGTGCAGGGTGCAGATAAATTAGGGACTCAAAGGGAGTTTGTCCTAACCTTGGGCAGCAAGACCAGACCTCAGCAGCAGAGGCATCCCTTCCCCCATGACCTTCAGTTTTCTTTTATGCTCTGCCTGCAATTCCTAGGTCAGCTTGACCTAGTTGGGTAGTGTTTTGGGAAAGGCTGGGTTCAAAATAAACACTCCAGTTGACAAGTAACTGTATTAGGAACTATACAATTGTAAGAATGATAGTCTGACTTTTACTGATGTGAGTGATTTAAATCAAAAAGTTAACAAAAGAAAAACATTTGATTGTGTATATATATATATATATATATATATATATATATATATATATATATATATATATATATATATATATATATATACATTGAGGAAAATAAGTATTTGAACACCCTGCTATTTTGCAAGTTCTCCCACTTAGAAATCATGGAGGGGTCTGAAATTGTCATCGTAGGTGCATGTCCACTGTGAGAGACATAATCTAAATAAATAAAAAATCCAGAAATCACAATATATGATTTTTTAAACTATTTATTTGTATGATACTGTTAGTCTGCCTTTAAAATGTCCACCTCCACTCCATTTATTATCCTAAATTAGATGCACCTGTTTGAGGTCGTTAGCTGCATAAAGACACCTGTCCACCCCATACAATCAGTAAGAATCCAACTACTAACATGGCCAAGACCAAAAAGCTGTCCAAAGACACTAGAGACAAAATTGTACACCTCCACAAGGCTGGAAAGGGCTACGGGGAAATTGCCAAGCAGCTTGGTGAAAAAGGTCCACTGTTGGAGCAATCATTAGAAAATGGAAGAAGCTAAACATGACTGACAATCTCCCTCGGACTGGGGCTCCATGCAAGATCTCACCTCGTAAATCACAATGTATGATTTTTTTTAAACTATTTATTTGTATGATACAGCTGCAAATAAGTATTTGAACACCTGAGAAAATCAATGTTAATATTTGGTACAGTAGCCTTTGTTTGCAATTACAGAGGTCAAACGTTTCCTGTAGTTTTTCACTAGGTTTGCACACACTGCAGGAGGGATTTTGGCCCACTCCTCCACACAGATCTTCTCTAGATCAGTCAGGTTTCTGGCCTGTCGCTGAGAAACACGGAGTTTGAGCTCCCTCCAAAGATTCTCTATTGGGTTTAGGTCTGGAGACTGGCTAGGCCACACCAGAACCTTGATATGCTTCTTACAGAGCCTTGGTTATCCTGGCTGTGTGCTTCGGGTCATTGTCATGTTGAAAGATCCAGCCTCGACCCATCTTCAATGCTCTAACTGAGGGAAGGAGGTTTTTTCCCAAAATCTCGCAATACATGGCCCCGGTCATCCTCTCCTTAATACAGTGCAGTCGCCCTGTCCCATGTGCAGAAAAACACCCCCAAAGCATGATGCTACCACCCCCATGCTTCACAGTAGGGATGGTGTTCTTGGGATGGTACTCATCATTCTTCTTCCTCCAAACACGTTTAGTGGAATTATGACCAAAAAGTTTTATTTTGGTCTCATCTGACCACATGACTTTCTCCCATGACTCCTCTATATCATCCAAATGGTCATTGGCAAACTTAAGACGGGCCTTGACATGTGCTGGTTTAAGCAGGGGAACCTTCCGTACCATGCATGATTTCAATCCATGACGTCTTAGTGTATTACCAACAGTAACCTTGGAAACGGTGGTCCCAGCTCTTTTCAGGTCATTGACCAGCTCCTCCCGTGTAGTTCTGGGCTGATTTCTCACCTTTCTTAGGATCATTGAGACCCCACGAGGTAGGGCTGTCAAAATTGCTCAAAAATGACGTTCGAATATTCCCTCTAAAAAAAACACGAATATTCGAACTATTCGAACATCTGGTTGCGCATTTTGTCAATGACGCGCATTACGTCAATAACTGGACAAATGAATACAAAGAGACAAAACTACTTGTATAGGTAGTCTATTTAAGTTTAAACATATTTGACAACGTATTACCTACACAAAAACAAATAAATCAACTAATGGCCAAGACCGCAGACCTCACACTCTCTCTCGCCCTCTCTGCGCATAACGAGTTAAATGAACGAACACATCTTGAGAGCTGATCAAGAGTTTTGTGCAAGCAATTTAAGGTCGCGACTCTTGTCCCAAATATAGCAGCTTCATTCAGTGATTGAAACAAATATTAATTGAAGTTTTACAGCATATTGAACACTCCGAGCGAGCTGTGCTGTGGTAAACATGGAACTTTTCCTTGACGTGAAACGGTAAATAATCAAACCAGTGGAAGCAGTGCATTTATCCTTTATTCATGCAACATCTCTTCAGTCAGTACAGTAGCCTACACTTTAGTAATGTTAGGGTTATGGTACCTCGGCTCCACTGCTCGACAGAACTCCCTGAAGCCTGCCCCATCCACCACACTGATCCCTCTCATGTCCTTACAAATTAACGAAATTAATATCTCCGTTACGGCCTCTTGTCGTGTTGCAGACAAAGAGCTTGTGGCGGGCGATGCAGAGTAAGGGTGGTCCAGTTTGCACATACAAATTAGTTGCTTATATTTACAAAATGAGCCTACAAAAGCATAAACAAGCTCGTTTAATAAAGAAAAGTTCACGAAACAAAGTGAAAACTCACGAAAGTGTTTAGTGAAATTAGGAAACATTTAAGAGATCATAAATTTAGTTGTACAAGTTAACGTAACATTTCTACATACATTTTGTTCTCATGTCACAAGTAATATCAAGGTTTACTTTGATCTGTTTTACATGATTCTTCTGTAGTGTGGTTTTCGGTGAAGTGTACTAAAATAAATATCGTCACCTGTGTACATTAGCCCACTTCTTCTCTACGCTTTTTCCTGATGGTTTATAGAACAATTACTCCGAGTCGCCCTCTGTCGTTTCAAAGAATAGCACAATGGTCAAGTATAAACTAAACGCCTCGTCCGTTTGGGGAGGAGCGCGCACAGTCAGCGGGGGCTCGCGCCATAGACAGTAAAGGCTCGCGCTGCGGAGCCAGGCGAAAGTATAAAACAAGGCTTCAGGCCGCTAGCGCGCCCACTCGCAAAGCAGACAGCCACGCCTCTACTATCGCGGGCGTTTTTTTTTCTTCACTTTTTTTTTTAATTCGAATATTCATTTTCCCCTTCGAAATTCGTTTTTTAAAAACTATTCGAATATATATTCGAATTTAGAATATTCGTTGACAGCCCTACCACGAGGTGAGATCTTGCATAGAGCCCCAGTCCGAGGGAGATTGACAGTCATGTTTAGCTTCTTCCATTTTCTAATGATTGCTCCAACAGTGGACCTTTTTTTAGATTATGTCTCTCACAGTGGACATGCACCTATGATGACAATTTCCGACCCCTCCATGATTTCTAAGTGGGAGAACTTGCAGAATAGCAGGGTGTTCAAATACTTATTTTCCTCACTGTGTGTATATATATATATATATATATATATATATATATATATATATATATATATATATATATATATATATATATATATATATATATATATATATAAATATATATATATATATATATATATATATATATATATATATATAATCTACACTATGTATAAGACTGGCGAAACAAAGCCTAGTGTACTCAGGTAGGTAAAGCACATATGGTATACACTGAGTGAACTAATTTCTTCTAAGCTATAAAAGTTTAACATTCCCTGGCTTAACTCAAGCCTCTCTTATAGTTACACCAGTGATGCTAGTATGTTGGTGCTAGCGTAGCGTGTATCTGTTTGTGTGTGTGTGTGTGTGCACTCATATTTGTTAGGAGAAAGTGAGTGAGAAGAAATAAGAAACTCTGAGAGATATCCAGGGTAAGAAGGAGGTATAGAGGGGGAATGACTGAGACAGGGACAGCATGTCACGTGTATGCTGGAGAAAGTGCATAACCCCTCACAGGGCAGTCCCTAGACACAGCAATCACATGAGCGGAGCCAAACCTCACAGACACGTCTGTCACGTCTCTCCGCATGCGTTTCAGTCTCATGCTGCCCTAACACCTCCCTCTGTCTCGTTTCGTCTCATTCAGCTCACTTCCTTAAAGCAAATCACTGTGGAATCAGACTTTGTCTCAAATGCTTTTTCCTAAAATAATGCTCTTTTCCAAATGCAAGTGAATGATGACCTGGGGCTCCTAAAAGGGCAAAAATCTCCATAACAGTAGTTAATACAACTTGCACGCAAAATCTAAAGTCTGCTTAAGCCGTAATTGATTAAGGAGTAGACCAAAATTTTAATCGTAATTTATTAATAAACATTCCGTTCCTCATTCACATCTGCGTATATTTCAATATATAAAGCCCAAAGTATACTCTGTTTTTCTTTTGCATATGCTAGCGTAGACAGTCAACAATGCAGCTTTTCAAAGTATATTCCGTTTAAAGGGATAGTTCACCCAAAAAGAAAATTATCCCATAAAGGCAGTCCACCGGAAGCTAGATATTTTACTTTATAATGTGTTAAGTATGGATCATTTTCTTACACAAACCCATCGATTCCCCCTGATTAGCCTTTTTTTTTATATAACTCCAATTGTATTTGTCTGAAAGAAGAATGTCATATACACTTAGGATGGTTTGAGGGTCAGTAAATCACTCAAATGTACGTAGGGAAGAAAAGACTAACAACTTCTGTTGCATGCCTCAAAATGTGTCACACCAATATTGACCAATCACGATGAGCCAAATTTAAATATGCACAAATTAATATCACATGAGTCAGACAGAGAGCGCTAAGAGTAACCCACTTCTAGCCAAAAGAAACTTGAATTTGGTTACATGTCGTTTTTGCCAAAATAACTTGCTTCATGGTATGATATTCCTTCATGTAAGCAAAGTCAACAGTGATTACAAGGTGTTTGGTTTCATTTCTTTGACATGTTCATGTTCTAGATGACTAGTCTATTTTTGGGCTATGGTTAGACGTCTATTAAATTTTCACAGACAGCCCAAATTTTGCCTTGTTTTAGCCTAGATGTCAGGGCTGTGTTTGGATAGCTATTAGACGTCTTTTAAACGCAAAATTGCTCGCTGGGGACTTACAGTAAGCATGAGTTTGCTCTCCATTTGTTCTCATTGCTGTCTATGTGAAATCAAAGAGATCTCCTTTTCTTACTGCAGGAAACTTCACAACTATTTCAATACAACTAGTTATTCATAAACGTGTAAAACAGGATCTGAAGATCTAAAGTGTGTGAAGCAAAGGTTGAGACTTGAGGGTTCCGTAAACAAAGCTGGTTCACATCCCTTAAAGACGTGTTTTTTTTTTTCACTCAGCAGGACGTATGTTTGAAAGAAAACTCCGGTTTGGTTTCCCCGCCACCAAGTCTCAAGGCTGTCCCACATAACTCCCACATAACTGGAAATGAGCCAGGCGATTTTTAATGTTTGAAATTTGGGATGGAATCCAAACAAAAGAAATACAGCCCTGGTATAGGCCTCTTAAAATAATGCAAGTCTATGAGAGTAACAGTCCTATAAAAAAACAGTAGAAACTTATGTAAAGCTCTCATTACTGTGGCCGTGACTAGTGAGGAGGAGATGAGGATTTGTTCAACTATAGGGCTGTGAGGCATACCATGAAATGAGAGCCATTTGTGTTCACAACATTTAACGCAAGGTACAAAACACACAAATATGGAAGTATTTTGTCAGGTTAAAGTCACAGTGACCAATAGTAGGGACAGATTTTCTGTATTGTCAAATACACTGCCCGGCCAAAAAAAGAGTCAATGATTGGAATGGATTATTATTGCAGTGATTAAATTGTTTCTAGGATGTTATGTTTGCCAACAGTTCTTCTAACCCTAATTGATAGAGTGTGTATCAACCATGTAGGAAGACACATCACGGCCATATTCCAGGATGACAATGTCAAGATTCATCAGGCTCAAACTGTGAAAGAATGGTTGGGAAGGAGCATGAAGAATAATTTTCATACATGAAATGGCACCTCTGAGTCTAGTCCTTAAATTTATTGAAAGTATTTGGGATGTGCTGGTGGAGACTTTACAGAGTGCTGGACTCTTGCATTGTCAATATAAGACCTTGACCAAAAATTGTTGGAAATAACACCACAACATTTATTTCCATCAAGTGGTGCATCAATATTTGGTCAAGATCTTGTGTCTTTCTACTTGTTTATTGAAGAAATTAAAAGCTACACACTCCATCAGTTAGGGTTAGAAGAACTGTAGCCAAACATGTGAAGTTATGAAATGTAATTTCGAGAGGAGTACGCCCATCTAATCTTCCAATTAATACCAAGGTATAAAAACCAGCAGCTTACCTCTTATTAGTTCTTACAGCATTCCTCCTCCTCCCCTGCTCCTCCTTTTTGTAAAATTTTTCCTTTTATGGGTAGGGGGGTAATCAGAGCTCGGGTATAATATCCTCTCCGAGCCCCTCTATAGCAGACAGCAAGCCAAATCTGTTTACCACTTTCACTAAGATTATATGGGCACACATCTTTGATAACGTTAGTTAAAAAAAGCAACTGTTAGTGTTAGCTCGGGTCCATTAAATAATACAGTTACAACTTTTGATTTTAATAATGTGTTATTATTTTGCTTAAAATGTACATTTAACTAAGATTAATAAATGCTTTAGAAGTATTTGTCAGTTTGTTAATGAATGAACTAATGTTAAATAATGGAGCCTTATTGTAAAGTGTGTGACTGAACAACAATCAGAACATATTCAAACAATATCTAGGGCATGTAATTTAGTCCAGATTAAAATATAAAATGTTTAAATTTGAAAATGAATAGCCTTAAGTCTTTAAGTATTAGGTTATGTGATGAGCACCGTATTGTTTACGAGGGTTACCGGGGAAACGACTGCATTTCTGCTGTTCCGTCAGCGCCCTCTGCTGTCAGAGAGTGAATGTGTGTTCATTCAGCATGTCTCCTTCACTCTTTCCGCCATGTGCTCGGCTCATGCATGTTGGGTTTCAGTGCGTTCCTCTTTGACGTGTTGTTCATTTGAAATGGTTGACGGGTAAAGTATTCTTAATATGCATTCTAAGAAATAGGAATAATTCGTAAGGAATAATTATTCACGGTATTTTGAAGTGCCCACGATAACAATATTGTGCATGTTTATTATTGCGGTATATCGTATTACCGTATACCGGCACATGTCTAGTAGATTAACGCCGGTGGACTTGAACTTGGAGAAACGGTGTGTACTGACGTCTTTCCGCGGTTGAAACAACATTTCTTTTAGTGTTCATTCATGTTTATTTCATGCTTAATTGTGAACTAGAAGGAAGAGATAATCGGTTCACGAGCAGCTTTAAGCGTGTAGGTGATCATGACAAATTAAAGAGCCACAAAACGGTATTTATTGATTACATTTCTTTAAAAAAATGACAATTTCAAAGTTGAGACTTTGTTTCATATCAAAAGTAACTTGCTCTGTCCTTTCTGTCGGCATGTTGTCAGTGTCCTCTGTGCTCCGCAATGTATTTTCTCTATGTGAGAACGTATGTATAGTGTGAGAGCGCCATGGCTTGTCAGCCATAGCAACAGTAACTAAAGGGGGCGGGTCTTTGCGAACGGTCAATTAAATGAAAAACGGAGCAACTGATTTTTTTGTTATGCACAATGACCCTCTCAAGTTAAAACGGGATGGCACATTATGGCTGAAGCCATATTTATTTTTAGAACATTATTTTTTAAAGGCCATGAAACCCCAAAACACATTTGTTTTAGATTTGTACAGGCTGCATAGCCTGACAAGCCAGACTCACATCAAGATGTTGGGTCTGGGAACTCACCATTGGCAGGGCTCAATCCGAGGGGCGGGACAAACGGTTGTCTTTCAGATTCCCTCTGCACGCAATAGGATAGCGCTACAACCAACCAGAGCAACGAAGAAGGTGAAGCGGAGCTAGTTGATAGATTAAACTTTCGCCTTATCTGGTCGGCAAAACTCTGAACACATCTTCCTTTCTTAAGAATGACTTCAGTGCCGTTCTTTGTTCTTTTCTCAAAGAAAAGCTTAACTCCAAGTCTTCCAAAGTCGCGGCCAAAGCCGATTCGAAAGACCACTGTTCGCCAGCTTCTTTGTTTACAAGTAGCACACGGAACCGCCGCAACTCTGCCGTCATTATGTTAAGCCCACCCGCCGACTCTATACACGATGTGATTGGTCTGACCAGAGTTTGTTTTTTCCAGCTCGCAAGCCAACGGAGAGTTGCTAGACGCCCTGGCTGCAAATTAGATTTGCTGCCACTAGGGTGCGTCTAGATTTCTAGGCTACAGGCTGCACATCTCTGTAAACACTAAAAGCACTTACCAATAAGTGGAAATCGGTTGTTTTTGCGTTTTTCAGAGCAATTTCGTTCTTCCGGGTTGAAAAGCAAAGTCGAAGCAATGTCACAGAATCTGAGGTAGAAGCGTGCATCTGGAGCATGTGATTGGCTGCCGGGGCTGGAGAGCACGATTCTACGTCATCCGGTTCTGGAATCTTCTCTCCATTTATTCATGAGAAAGAGCTCATGCAGTCCAATCACTGCCTCATATTATGCATGAGGTCGCATTATTAAAAAATTAGAGTGTCACGAAAGACACTTTCAGCGCTGTTCCTTCACCTCTGCCTTTCCTCAGCACAGTAGCACATTGTTTCATTCTCCCCATGATGAGCTGAAGTTTTGACTACAAGCATGGAAAATATGACTGTAACAATGTAACAACATGCGTAGCGCGTTTGAGAACTGTTTCTGTGCGGAACGCCACGATGAGTTTTACAATGCTCACAAATTGGATCGTAGATCTTATACGGACTGGAGTAAGCGTGTTTCAAGTTTTTATGAACATATTTAATATACTCTAGTGCTTTAAACATGACCCAGCACAGTGTATGTGCACATATTTAATTACGTCTTCTTCTTCTTCTTCTTCTTAAAAAAAAAAAAAAATATATATATATATATATATATATATATGTGCAAATAAGGACACTGATAACGATCATGAACGTGATCTGATACACAGAAATTCCAAGAACAATGGCCAAAAAGTAACTATGCCTTTATTCTTGCTTTGTTAAACTGACGTGTGTCGTTTGTTCAGAGACTGTAGTGCCTGAAATGTAATGAAAATATTATTAGACCTTGTTCCTCCACGTTTCTTGGGAGTTTGTTGTCAGAATTTTTTAATGCATCAAGGTGCCCTCAACTTTTTTTTTTCCCCCCTCTGTGTTTCATTTCTCTGTATAATGAGTGTGTTGCAGGTTTTATTGGTGGTCTCTCCCCTCCCACCTTCTACTCTCCCACTTTTCCACAGCTTTACACGCCCATTTCTTGAGACTTTTGTGTGAACAACTAGGCTAAAACAAGGCACTTCATGACACATTTAATGAGCAATATGGAAAGTTTTGCAAAGTCTGCAGGCGTTCTCTCTTTCTCTCTGCCTGTAAACCCAAGTAAGCATCGTGAACATGAGCCCTTAATGCCTACTCTGTGTCCTGTGGAGACTGCTGGAAGCTCAGGGTTGTGGGAACGCAGGGTGCCACCTTATGGCAATCAACACGGTCACGTCTGCCTGCTGGTCATGTCAGATAAACCGATGCAGCTTGGCTCTGATCTAAGAAGAACTAGTGCGATACGGTCTCTCTGTACTTTGCTGCTGACAGATAGTTTCATAATAGCATTACAAACAGGTCTGTGGTGTTCAGATCAGATGACCTGCTTGAGAACAGGAACTGTGGGAACTGAGAAAAGTATGGATGAAATCAAACTGTTATATAATATGAAATATTTTCACATGAATACCGTGGGAATATTGATACAGTAACAGCAATCTGTGTTGAGAGTGAAGATAATGCTAAACTTTAATGGATACGTTCAGAATAGCATACATTTACTGTATTTCTGCAGTATATAGTATATACGCTATGAATTTTTAGCACACATGGAATACCTGGATGACCAACTACAAATCTGCAGTATTCAACAAAGCACACCAAAATGTGCTCAACTTCCATTTCCAGTGTGATTTCATCCACAATTTTAACATAGATTTCCTGGACTGCCAAGACATTATGCAAAAAACAAATACTGGCAGCCATTTGAACTTTGAATTGCCATGCAACATAGTAATGTGATGTGACAATAATGTAGCAGTTAACAGTATTTCTATTCAGTAGTATAAAGTGTATACTGTCTAGTATTTAGTAATCTAGTATCCCATTCTGAACACCAACATTTTTTTCCATCCTTAGATGGAACCAGGAGACTTGCTGTCAGTATGAGTTATACAGAATAGCTGGATGTTTGACAGTGGCATGCTCTATTCTATAAAAAATAATTAATAATTTCCCCCTGCCAATCATAATCTGTCATTAAATGTCCCAAAAAAAAAAACATTTTGCAGAATAAATGATGCTATAATTACAGTTCTTAATGCTTGACTCCACAACAGCCCCTAATATCAGTCCAGTAGACCTTTGAACGAAGCCTTCGGTCCAGGCTGGTGTCATTGTGATTGAATAACAGGGTGCAGAAGGATTGTGGGTGATCAGCTCGGTGTTGTGCGCTGATAGCATTAAGTCATCCATTCTGCATGGCGAGACAGAGCGAATCAGGGAGCAGTCGACCATAAACACATCTAATTGATCTGGGCTCATTTCACTAAACTCTGCAGTTTTCACTCAAGAGTTCACCACCATTTCATCACAGGACTAGCCTTCATTGCATTATAATTATGTGGGTAAAACGCTTAGAAAGGAAAAGATAATTATAATACCTGTTGTAGAAGTTATGTTTAAAGATGTCATACCTAGAAGTATTTATATACATAGTATATATACCGATCAGGCATAACATTATTCCTAATATTGTGTTGGTCCCACTTTTGCTGCGAAAAACAGCCCTAACCTGAGGCATGGACTCTACTAGACCCCTGAAGGTGTGCAGTGTTATCTGGCACCAAGATGTTAGCATCAGATCCTTAAAGTCTGGTAAATTGTGAGGTGGGGCCTCCATGGATCATGGACACGGACTTGTTTGTTCAGCACATCCCACAGATGCTCGATTGGATTGAGATCTGGGGAATTTGGAGGCCATGTCAACACCTCAAACTAATTGTGCTCCTCAGACCATTGATGAACCATTTTTGCTTTGTGGCAGGGAGCATTATCCTTCTGAAAGAGGCCTGAACATTGCCCAAAGCATCACACTCCTTCAGCCGGCTTGCCTTCTTCCCATAGTGTATCCTGGCCATGTGTTCCCCAGGTAAGCGACGTACATGCACCAGGCCACCCACGTGATGTAAAAGAAAACGTGATTCATCAGACCAGGCCACCTTCTTCCACTGCTCCATGGTCCAGTTCTGATGCTCATGTGCCCACTATTGGCGCTTTCGGCGGTGGATAGGGGTCAGCATGGACACCCTGACTGGTCTACTGCTAAACAGCCCCTTACACAACAAACTGCGATGCACTGTATTCTGACACCTTTCTATCAGAACCAGCATTAACTTCTTGAGCAATTTGAGCTACAGTAGCTCGTCTGTTTGATCGGACCACACAGGTCAGCCTTCACTCATCACATGCCTCAATGAGCCTTGGCTGCCCATGATCCTGTCGCCGTTCACCACTGTTCCTTCCTTGGAGCACTTTTGATAGATTCTGACCACTGCAGAACGGGAACACCCCACAAGAGCTGCAGTTTTGGAGATGACCCAGTCATCTAGCCATCCCAATTTGGTCCTTGTCAAACTCGCTCAAATCCTTACGCTTGCCAATTTTTCCTGCTTCTAACACATCAACTTTGAGGACAAAATGTTCACTTGCTGCCTAATATATCCCACCGACTAACAGGTGCCATGATGAAGAGATAATCAGTGTTATTCACTTCAACTGTCATAATGTTATGCCTGATCAGTGTATATGTGTGGTCCAGGTAAACCCTAAATAATGAGGAAATATTTTTTTGTCCCCATGAGGAAAACACCTTATAAATCAGACTAAATTATGTTTTTTGAAAATGTAAAAAAGCAGAGTTTTGTGTGATGGGTAGGATTAGGGGATATAATATACAGTTTGTACAGTATAAAAATCATTAAGACTATGAAAAATCCCCATAAAACATGAAAACACAACATGTGTGTGTGTGTGTGTGTGTGTGTGTGTGTGTGTGTGTGTGTGTGTGTGTGTGTGTGTGTGTGTGTGTGTGTGTGTGTGTGTGTGTGTGTGTGTGTGTGTGTGTGTGTGTGTGTGTGTACTACGTGTACAACTACCTTTGTGAGGACTGGTTTGAATTTTAGACCACCTGAGTGAGGACAAAGAGAGTAAAGTAAGGACATTTTGGCTGGTCCTAAATTTCGGAGACCCCTTTAGAGGCCTGTTTTATCCCTTTTCCACCAAGGCAGTGCTAGAGCTAGATCGGAGCCAGAGCTAGTCCCAGTTCATAGTTGGTTCAACTGAGGAGCCTGCTAAGAACCGTTTGCTTTTCCACAGGCTAGAGAGCCACAACAGAGCCAGGTCTTACGTCACTGTATACATCTCATCTTTCTCAGCAACGCTAGCGGGAAACACACACACACCAGGCTTGTTCGAGATGCATCGGCGCTGTGCAGATCGATCCACGTATAATATTTAAAAAAACGCATGAGTGAATCAAAAGCATAAGGAGTCGTGTGCTCTCGCTGGACTCGTTATCATACGGCGATCGGTCTCTGCACAGCACCGCTGCCAACAAGCCTTCCATCAACAATGCAAACGTTGCGTTACTATTGATTCACATGGCTTTACGATCTTACATCAGCATTAAAACACAGCGAATCCAACGCATTCGTGCAGTTTGCCGTAATTTGTATAGACGGAGATTACAAAAGAGCATCAGCTGTTAGCTCCATTAGCTGCTATTTCAACAATGGCGGATCTCAAGTCTGTGTTCGTCGCACATGCAACTCGTGCCCACTAAATGCAGCTAGAAACAGCACTTTTTTTACTTTGGCTCTGTGGGTGACGGGCACGTCATACACAATTTCGACATAGCTTCAACAGATTGGTAAAAGACAACCATGACTGATCTCTTTTAAGAGACGAGCTGACATGAAAAACCACATAATCACCCGGGTACATCTGGCCAACGCTGTCTGAAAAGACCCAATCTCACCATCTGGGGTGCCACACAAACCGAATTTCAACAATGGCGGATCTCAAGTCTGTGTTCGTTTTGTTGACCCCGCCCCCAGCGCCTGACGTAATCGGTTCTTACTTCTAGCTCTGTTCTAGCCCAGCAATGTTTTGGTGCTACTTAAGAACCACTTTTCCTGGCTCAGAGCTAGGGCTTTGGGTGTGGAAACACAAAGAACCGATTTGAAACTAGGCTCTGGCTCCGATCTAGCTCTAGCATTTGAGGGTCAAGACTTGGTTTTAGGGTTACGGTTATAAATAGGTTAAGGACAGGTTTAGGGTAAGGGTTCAGGTTAGAAAGGTTACAAGAATGTGTGTGTGTGTGCGTGCGTACGTGTGTGTGAGTGAGTGTAAACCTAAAAAAGAGAAATGTTGGCTTGGGATTTAACTGAAACCAATAAGTTTGATTGAAGTACTAAAATTACTAAAAGGAAATCTGAAATAATAATAAATTAAAGCTAAATAGTAATATAAAAAAAATTCTGAATGACAACAGTACATAACAAAACTAAAACATACAAAAATTGAAATATAAAAAAATATGAAAATGTAAAAACAAAAGATAATTCAAAATATGAATGAATTCATCAAAATCTAAATATATATATTCCTCTTGTTTTATACTCTTGAAATAATTATTCATATACATGTAAGTATTTTAAGTTTACAATTATCAGTAGAAAATTATACATAAAAATGTGACGTCAAGCTTTAATCATTGAGGTCAAGCTTTAAAATTATAATCAATCACTAAAGGTCAGGCCTCAGATTTATCCATTTAGTTTGTTCATGGATGACAACTTTTACATTTACAATTATTCATTTATCAGTATAAAAATAATAAAAACCTGACATTAAAGGTGAAGCATAATTTTTTTTTTGGATACTAATTTCCCCCCTATCCTATCTCTGTTTAATATCTAACCATAAGTAAGCCATTTCTAGGTTGATTTCCTCAAAAAAGTATCAAAATACAGTGCCAAAAATATACCGTGCATATGCACAGGGACAGGTGTACAAACACAAGGGCCGAAGTCTGTCGTAACCGACAGCTCTGTGCAGGAATCACTTAATCTGTTTGGAAATGAACACCGGTAAGAGAGCATGCACGCCTCGGAATCATGTACAGCCATCTTTATCCGTGCACTGTGCATAGACTCGGCCAGAGCGCTTACATAATCCAGTTAAAATACACCCCCAGTCACATGTAGCATTCAGCCCTGTGGAGAGAGAGCCTACTGCCGCTAGGGCTGTGCTGGCAGCTGTTCAGACATTTACACACACATACACATACACACACACATGCACAAAGCCATTAAAGATTCAACTGTGATTCGTTGCCAGAGTTTCAGTGCCCTGCTTGCATGTGAACTGTCTGTGGAAAAATGAGCCAAGAGCTCTCTCCGAGCACATGTGACTGTGTGGAGTCTTACGAGAACACACACACACACACACACACCCACACACACACACGCGTAAAGACGGAACAAAATGGGCAGGACGTCCAGCCCTTTAAAGTCACAGTGCAGGCTTCCTGAAAGCATCTGGGTTTCACTTCCTGCTGAGCACATGCAACTCGTGCCCACTAAATGCAGCTAGAAACAGCACTTTTTTTACTTTGGCTGTGTGGGTGACGGGCACGTCATACACAATTTCGACATAGCTTCAACAGATTGGTAAAAGACAACCATGACTGATCTCTTTTAAGAGACGAGCTGACATGAAAAACCACATAATCACCCGGGTACATCTGGCCAACGCTGTCTGAAAAGACCCAATCTCACCATCTGGGGCGCCATACAAACCGAAGCAGAATATGAGCCTGATCACCAATTCAGCAGCATTATACCACCTGGTCATTCTATGGTCAGATCTATTAGTTATGCAAGAGTCTTTAATATTAATAACTGTTGAATAAATAAGGGTCATGTGCTGTGGGTCCTTTCGACCATGCCTCGTTCTTTATCTTTTATTAGCTCTTGGGCTCTGCATGTACTATTGCATATAGTAACTGCAGTAGGCTACTATAGGAACTATTATGCGTCTTGTGTTTTTAAGAGCGAAACCACATTTTGTGTGATTATCTCCTTACGCCTGTCACTAGGAAGCTCATCCTTTAAAGGTCATTTCCAATGATTGACATCACAGAGTTTACCGTTATTTTGGTACTGATGTGTGAATGGTCTCTTACCGGTAAAAAGACGGAATGCTGCTTGTGTGAACAGCATATTTGTGTATTTACCAACCCGTTCTCATGGGAAAATGGTAGTATTTTAGGAGGTGGTGGTTTTGTATGAATCTGTACAATTTGATTGATACAGAAACGTACGATTTTCAAAAGAATCTCATTATGAAGCACCACCTCAAACCCTGAACCTAAACCTTCCCGTCACTGGGGTTCAAACAGATTGCACGAAAACGTACGAATGAGATTGTACAAATTTGTATAAATTAGCCACCAATTCAGCAAAACATAAAATAGCTCGGGCATCTGTTCCGGATGCCTCCTGAACGCCTTCTCGGGAAGGTGTTTCGGGCATGTCCAACCGGGAGGAGGCCCCGGGGAAGACCAAGGACACGCTGGAGGGACTATGTCTCCCGGCTGGCCTTGGAACGCCTCGGTGTCCCCCCGGAAGAGCTAGAGGAAGTGTCTAGGGAGAGGGAAGTCTGGGCATCTCTGCTTAGACTGCTGCCCCCGCGACCCGGCCCCAGATAAGCGGAAGAAGATGGATGGATGGATGGATAAAATAGTTACAAATTGCCGTGAGATTGTGTTGGTATTTACCGGAAAAGTTGCTACCGGGATTGCTGTTTGAAAGGGGCTGAATGCATCACAGAAGAAAACTGTTGTATGAATTCGTACAATTTGATTCGTACAAAAACATACGATTTTCAAATGAATCTCATTATGAAGGACGATGTACGAATTAGCCACCAATTCAGCAAAACATAAAATAGTTACAAATTGCTGTGAGATTGTGTCGGAATCTACCAGAAAAGTAATTCTGGTACTTTTATGGTAATTTACTGGGCTTGCTGTGTGAAAGGGGCTAAATGCATCACAGAAGAAAACTGTTGTATGAATTCGTACAATTTGATTCGTACAAAAACATGCGATTTTCAAATGAATCTCATTATGAAAGACCACCCCAAACCCCGAACCTAAACCTTCCCATCACTGGGGTTCAAACAGATCGTATTAGCCGTACGAATTAGCCACCAATTCAGCAAAACGTAAAATAGTTACAAATTGCTGTGAGATTGTGTCGGAATCTACCAGAAAAGTAATTCTGGTACTTTTATGGTAATTTACTGGGCTTGCTGTGTGAAAGGGGCTAAATGCATCACAGAAGAAAACTGTTGTATGAATTCGTACAATTTGATTCGTACAAAAACATGCGATTTTCAAATGAATCTCATTATGAAAGACCACCCCAAACCCCGAACCTAAACCTTCCCATCACTGGGGTTCAAACAGATCGTATTAGCCGTACGAATTAGCCACCAATTCAGCAAAACGTAAAATAGTTACAAATTGCTGTGAGATTGTGTCGGAATCTACCAGAAAAGTAATTCTGGTACTTTTGTACAATTTGATTCATACAAAAACATAAAATTTGTGAATCTCATTATGAAGGACCACCCCAAACCCTGCCCCTAAACCTACCCGTCACTGGGGTTCAACCAGATCATATGAAAACGTACCAATGAGATTGTACAAATTCGTACGAATTAGCCACCAATTCAGTAAAACGTAGTCACAAATTGCTGTGAGATTGTGTTGGTATTCACCGGAAAAGTCGCACTGGTACTTTTACGGTAATTTACCAGGATTGCTGTGTGAAAGGGCTTTAGTTTTTTAGAGTCATGATCATTTCGAAAAACACTGTAATTTCTGTAATTTATTGTGTTTAAAAGCATTCGTTGGTGTAAAGACATTTGTTTTGCTAAAGCTAATTCCATAGCTAGCATTCTATTTATTTTAAATAAAAAAAAATTAACTATTTTACGTTTTGCAAACGTAATTTTTATTTAAATGCAACAGTAAAAACCTGTAAATTGATTAACAGTAAAAGCTTGTTCACACCAAGGATATATTTATCTTAAATATAAAACTTTATTAGGGACAAAACAAATGTGTAACTATTTTACATTTTGCTGAATTTTTGGTAAATTCATATGAATTTGAGAGATCTCATTTGTATGTTTTCATACGATCTGCTTACGCCCCAATGACGTTTAGGTTTAGGGGTGGATGCTTACATTTTTTCTTAAAAATTCATAATGAAATTGTTTAAATGCATACAAATTCACCACCAATTTGTCAAAAAATTGAATAGTTATGTTTTCTCGTGAGATAATGCCGGAAATGACTCCACAGCTGACAGTCATAATGGGTCATTAATGTGTAAAATATTGATGTAATATGATAAAGTCATAATGTCGAAATAATTGTAAATATTTTCATAAATATTGAAATGGTTTATGTTTATTAGTTGAAGATTGTCTGGGTCTGGGACAAGGGTAAAACAATAAAATCTATGTATAAAAGGCATTCAAGGCATTCAAGGCAAAACAACCCTGGGACAGAAAAGTGCCCAAAGTTGAAGAGCATATAACATATAGAAAGAGTCAAAGCAGAAGAGCAGAAATATCTCAAAGCCTGTTATAGCTCACTTAGTTACATAATCAATAAACACGGCACATGGATTTCCAACCCGAACAATGTCTCTGTCTGGAATAATCCTGTTAGATTTAGAATCGGCCTGTTGCTGACCTCAAAACTCTATTCGGAGTGTCATGTTCTTTTACCCTTCAACATGATTTCACTTACTTGCACGTTATTTCTGTGAAGCTGTGGGCTGAACATGTTTTATGATTGCTTGTAATGTAGGACACAGGCTGTGTACTCATCTGCCATCACTCACGTTTACACACACAGAGCTCTGGATCAGTATGTAACACATGAAACGCAAAGCAGATATGGCCATTAAGGATTAGTCATCTCTGCTGGCCATACTCAAAGGAGCATTACCACACTTAATTTACCCTTACAAAAAATAAGTATACTAAAATATAATAAAAATAAGTATATTTTACAAGTTTGTATACTAATATCAATGTACTAGTTGTATACTTGTAAGTGTATTATTTCAATATTACTTGGGACTAAACTGGCCCACTTTTATTGTATAAAAGTATACTTTAAGTGTAACAGTAGTAAACTTTGAGTACACAACGAGTTTACAACTAAGTTTTTGTTTGTACTGCAACTATACAAGTGAACTTATAGGTAAACTAATAGTTTACTAATAAAATACTTGTAGCACATTTTTTAGTTTATGAAAGTACACTTTGAAGTATACTCTCAGTAAACAACTAGCTTTATATTGCAAGTATACTTGTAAGTTTTCTTTAAGTGAACTTAGCATACTATTCATATATTATTTTTGCACTTTATGTATACGATATGTTCCTATTTAGGAATTCATTTTTATACTTGAAATATACTTTTAACTGTATTTTAACTCTTTCCTCAGCAGCGTTTTTGATCATTTTCACAAAACTTTCATAGCCCCCAGAATATTTTGTTGGATGAATATCTGAACATGCAATATATCAAAAGAAAGTTAGTTTTATTCTAGCTTCATGTATTCTTAATTTATTAACACTTGAATGTGGGTAAGTTTCATAAAAAAACAAAAAGCTGAGAACATTGCATTTTTGTCTAAGATTTCATTCAGAGTTGCGTCCATCAATAACCCCAAACCGCCCCAGTCCTATACCTCTTCATGCGTCGACATTTCATTCGCTAAAGTTAGGCAGTTTTGATTTATATGCTGTTTAATGTTTGATGGTCGCGTTATTTTACATGAGCAGAAGCAATGCTTCCATCGCTTGTTTCTGCTTCGTCTTCGTCTGTGTTTTGATCCGGCGATTCTGTACTATTTCAGAAGATGCGTAATAGCGCCCCCTACCATATAACAGTGAAAACGTGGATAGCCAGAAAATTTGGTAATTTTTTTTTTTTTTTAAACATACTCAAAATTAGGAACATATCTGTTTTCTTTACAGATCAATATTCAAACAAAGTTTGAATGTATGTAGTATGTAAAACTATGGAGTTAAAGGATGTAATATGCTACACAATCAACACTAAAAAGTAATTCAGTAATGCGTAACAAAAAAGCGAAGCGAAAATGCGAATATTTTGCATGCAAATAGTTTGTGTCAAAACCATTCACATCAGCCGCCACGCGAATTTGCAACGTCTGTGACAAAAAACATTTGCGGCAACAGCTGAGTAAACATGGACACTTCATCATTCAGTGAAGACAAGCTTTTCATTTACTTTAACCCTTAAATGCATATCTTGGGTCTTTAGCGACCCGAGACGTCATTCACTGCCCCCCCCCCCCTCATTCATTTTTAAAAGTTAGACATCAACCTTCTTAGTATTCCTCAATCAATCCATTTTAAACAATATAACAAGAAAAAAATAATAAAATTATAATTGAATGCCTGTTTTTCCACTAGTTTTTTGTCAAAATTGTATAGGGTCGCTAACGACCCGAGGTGTGTAAGATTGTACGCATTTTTTTATCTGCACAATAATAAATAAATCTATAATGACGAAATGAGTGCAATTCACCTTTATTCCACAAGGTGGCAATGTCTGATACACAATGATGAAGTGACGTTTCACGTTTCAGACAGAAAACGAAACAATAATATAGTTATAATCTGCAAAACTTGAAATGGCTCAGCGATTTACTGCAGAGCAAGTACTGAACGCAATCAAATATTAGTGTCACTGTCACTTGATGATAGATCTGGTGAAGGAAGCTGTCAGTGATCAAAATATTTATTTTGAAGACGTTGAAAATTAGTTTTGAGAATATGCGTGAGATCGCGAATATGAGGGAAATGCTGAATGTACTGGGAAATGAGCTCTGACGAGGACAGTAATGATGGTATAAAACTGAATATAAAACTCAAACTGAACCCTTCCAAGCTCCAAAAGGTAATGAAATATGTTTTATTTCATTCTTCTGTAATTGTTACTCACATATGAGGAGTTTTATATATTATCGTGACAGGTATATATCTATCCATGTTAGATATAGATCCGGGTCGCTAAAGACCCCAATATGTAAGAATGTTTGGCAAAACAGTCATGCATTTAAGAGTTAAAAGACCAAAAAGAAGGTTTTGGGTGAACCCAGCCTTAAAGAACAGAGAGTCTGAAGGGGAGTATGCTAATCTTGTACAGGAGCTAAACATTTATCATGGCCGGTTCTGCACTTTCGAATGTCCGTGGGACAATTTGAGGAGCTCCTCCAGAGACAGTAGCAGCGCATCTGACGAGACAAACCACACACTTCAGGAACCAATCAATCAGGAGCTGCTATGTTTCCAGTTGAGTCACAATGTAAACATTTAAGTGCCACAGTCATACTGACGGAAACACATTCACTTTCCATAGTCGCGGACACAATGTTTAGAAAAGAATCAACGAGTTTTAACTCAAAAGGTTATGTTATCGTTGTCTGTAGCCTACAGTGGGCAAACACAGCTGCGGCTGTAACTACAGCTGTATTCTCGTGAGAAATGCGATACCTAGCAAAGGTTAATGTTGATTGAAGAGCTAGTGACATCAACTGGACATTTCGTGACCTTTGTTTCCTTGTATGTGATTGGTTGAAGCCTTTTCTGTCGTCACTAGAGCACTCATTACACAAACAGCTGATCAAAAAATAAAACCATTGTGCGAATTATTCGCGCGTCAAAATCACATCCAGTGTGAAAGGACCTTTACTCTGGTAGTTGGAGCAACTTAATTTTTTAGAGAAATCAACTTAAAAATTTGTGTTTATGCTACAAAGTTCCTCTAACTCAGTGTAGCTTATTGGTTGAACGTAAATTTACTCAAAGTTAAACTGTTGCGTTAATTGTTTTTTTGTTGAGCCAAGACATTATTTTTTAGAGTGAAGAGTATATTTGGAATACTTAATTATACCTTTAAGTATATCTCGATCAAAAGATATACTTTTGAGACTTTGTATCAAAAGTATATCTTGTACGTAAAAGTCACATTGTATGTGTATACGTCTGACTAAAAGAAGTAAACTAATAGCACACTTAAATAAACTTCTTTTTTTTTTTGTTAGGGTATAGTCCTCCACACTGTGGCAATGCAGTTTAAACATCATTTTGTCTGCTATAAAGGGACATTATGTTATTATTCCACATTCATAATATTTAAAGATCACGTGTAAGTGCTATTTTCCAACCTCCCTCAAGCAAATGAGGTGAGAGGTCACCAACCATGGACGATGTGCAATGCATTTACAAAACCACATTGCTAAATATAGTGAAACAAGATGTCAAGAACAAGATGTCCAAGTGACAATTCAAAACAAATTTGAGATTTTTGGGGGGTGGGGGATCTGAAAGTAGTTATAAAAATAATGTTATAATGCGAACATATAAGCATAAATATAATATTTCCTTAGATGCTTTGGGGTGAGATGTAACCTAGACCTGTTTTGATGAGAGATTCATGTTTCTGTGAGATTCTCCTATGTAGTTATCCATAAAGTCACACTTTTCTCTAGAGTTCAGAGATTCATTTCTAGCTACCCGCGGAGGTGACATTCAGGATGGAGGTAATGTTGGCAACCAGGTGTTTTTCTCTCTTTTTTTATGAATGAGATAAAGAAAGTCAGTGTGAAATCCAGCATTTCCCCGCAACCCTCCATCTCAGTGAATCATCAGGGTCTGTCAGACAGTGCTTCTAAATCATCAAGCCAATTTTCATCTGTGACTCATCGTAGTCCAGCCACACGAACATCAATGCCTTATGTGTGGCAGAGAGACCAATACAAAAGTGCTAGAACATGCTCAAGTGTTCAAGGGACCCTGTAATTGCCAAGTGTGAAAGCTATCACTCCATGAGAGCATTTTGAAATGACTATTATTCAGGAAGTGAAGGATGTAGCTGTTCACGATTGCGAGTATGTGAGAAGTAATCTAAGGTGAATTGCATAAAAACATAAAAGGTTTTATTTCATAAAATAAAAGAAACGAAATATATGAAATAGGAAATAAACAATATACTATATTTAAATAATAATATATTTATATTGCATAAAGAAACTGAAGACTATTTTTAGGATCATTCATTCATTTTAGGAATTGTGACAATGGGCCCTATCATTCACCTGGCGCCAGGTGTTTTTTGCTAGTTTCCGCCCGACGCAGTTCTCATTTTATGAGTTTAAAAATATCCTAAAAATATCCTAAAAATAATTACTCATCTTTTTTATGAGTTTATAAAAATATCATGTCCAGCGCCATGTTGTTTAAATAGCAAATGCACTCGCGCCCATGGGCGTGCAGGTCTGAAAACGAGGCGTGTTCAGGCGCATTGTTGGCATGTTGCTATTGAGGAACTGAAAACGACTGTGCTATTGACCAACAAAAACCTGGTCTTAAGTCAATAGTAGAGTATTTTTTGTGTTATTTAAAGGGCACGTTAGTAATATGCGCCTATAGGCGGGTTACACACACAAGGATGCGCAGCAGCACACAGACATTTTTAAATCTTAAAAATAAAAGGATTCCTCTCTGGAGAAACGTTCAGTCTTTCCGCTCGCAAATTCTGACATGTAAATAGCGAATCCGCCATGGTGCAAGCACAACTGGCTTTTAAAGGGAATGGGAGATGAGACTCTGATTGGTTTATTGCACGTTACGCAAAAAAAAAAAAAAACCCATGACTCATTAAGATACTAGGTACAACCCTTTTGGACCATGCGCAAGGTGCACCAACCGTTTTTTCCATCGTTAAACTAGCAAAAGTGGATTCGGACACGCCCTTAGTGCACCTGCGCCATGCGCTTCATACCATGCGCTCAGATCATTAAAATAGGGCCCATTATTATAATTACGTTTTCTGTCATTACCACAACACATCTGTGTACTGACTTTTTCTCGCCATATTTTCATTACTTTAATGCATGTATTAAAATGAGACAAAACAATTGGATAACATACATTACTGTTTCTTCTTCACAATAATGTAATGAGAAAAAGATTGAACGGTAATGAGCCTTAAAGGGATAGTTCACCCAAAACCGAAATGTTTATCTGCTTACCCCCAGGGCATCCAAGATGTAGTTGTCTTTGTTTCTACAGTAGAACACAAATGAAGAGTTTTTAACTCCAACCGTTGCAGTGTGATGGTCGTATAATGCATGTCAATGGGGATATTTTAGAATATGAGAGCAATGAGAGTAAAAACACATAGACATACGAATCCATAGTAAACCATGCGGCTTGTGGCAACACATTGATGTCTTAAGACACGAAACGATCGGTTTCTGCGAGAAACCGAACAGTATTTATGTTATTTTTTTACCTCTTATCAGACGAATGTCATCTAGTATTCCCAGCGCCATAACATCAGCTGAATAAGGTCAAAATACTGGCGTGATCAAAGGTATATATATATGTAGATGCCTCATTCGACCGATCCGCGCAGGCACTAATGAGCAATCTACATCCTAAAAATTGCTTCGTTAAAAATAACCCAAGTTGGGTGGAAAATGGACTAACCCAGCGGTTGGGTTAAATGTTTGCTTAAAACAACCCAATTGCTGGGTTAGTCCATTTTCAACACAACTTGGGTTATTTTTAACACAGCATTTTTTAGAGTGTATGTATGTATCTATGATCGCGCCGGTATTTTGCATGTATTGTGACCTTATTCGCCGGAAGTGATGGCGCGGGGACGGCTGATGCAGAGCCATAGAAAAAAATGAAATACATTTTTAAATATGGATATTTTTCTTACAAAAACGCATCGATTCGCTTCTGAAGGCCTTTATTAACACCCTGGAGCCGCGTGGAGCACGTTATTTGATGGACAGATGCATTTTTTTATGGACTTCAAAAACAGAGCAACTATTACTGCTATTCTAATGCTTGGATTAGCCAGAACCTTTTTAATATAACTCAGATTTTATTCGTCTGAAAGAAGAATGTCTTGTACACCTCGGATGACTTGAGGGTGAGTAAATCATGGGCTAATTTTCATTTTTGGGTGAACTATCCCTTTAATTATGGACTTTTAATAATAAAAATGTTTAAATGTTTTTAAGCGCAACATAATTTCTTATTTACTTCTTTAATTCTGAAAATTGATTTAAGGATCAGACATGTTCTTCACAAGTTTCGCATGATACATTTTTCTGTAATTACTTCAATATGTAACATCTGTAATATGTTTCTCATAGAAGCTTTCATTATCTTGAGGTGACTGTAGATCTTCATGGTCTATGATTAAATGCAATAAACCAATAATTATCTCCCACTTACACTGTAATCTCGTATACACCACACGTTTGTTTCTTTCTATGTATACAGACTATGTATATTTTGATAAGGTCGATTGGAAACTAGAACATGTCTTCAATAAATATTCCAGAGAAACAGATTACCTAATTGTGGTATAGAAATGACTGAGAGAATATGAATAATAGCTGATGATTCAGGCTTTCCTTTTTTGGACTTTTATTCCCACAAGTTGCAAACTTAACTGCTGTGTCATTTTGCTTAGCCTTTGATGATCAGGTTCAGCGTATAGGACTAAATGTTCTCATAGTACTGCACATTGCTAAGTGGACAAGCTTAACACTGTGAGAAAACCCCCTTTGTAAATAGCATCCAGTTGTTTGCTCTCCATCCTTTCAAGCGATGCTCTGCGGGGTGTTTTGGACATGTAAACGGGTAAAGAATGTTCGAGTGCGACTGCACTGTGTACCAACAAAGGGAAGAATAAGAGAGTAAAATGTGTACCTTGAATGCTATGTAAGTCGCTTTGGATAAAAGCGTCTGCCAAATGCATAAATGTAAATGCATAAATGTAAATGAGAGTAAAGATTGTGTAGGCCAATAGCATATCAGGGTTGCTGCCTCCCGCCCAAAAGGGAAGGTCACTGCTGCTGTTTTTAACTGTTTGCAACACACCTTCCTTGCAACTAAAAGGGATGATGTTGAGAAATATAGTTATCATTCCTTGCCTCTTGCTGTAATCTCAAATAGAATCAACACAGCTGAACCACACCTATGGCCTTGCTTGCACTTCCCCTCTTGCATTGACGGTGCAACATAAAAGTCACAGCCTGTGATCTACGCACCATAATGTCCTTTTTAGAAAACCGGGTTAACTATAACAATAACCTTATTAGCATCCACACCAGCGGACCAAGACATTCTTTCTATTATAAGCGTGTATCGCAGGTATGTCGCCTGCCACTTTAAATGCTCAAGCTCAAGTCGTGTTTTTTTTTTTAATTTACGTGACCAACTTGAACATCTTGAAATCTTGAAAAACTTGAAATCCTCACGCAAAACTCCAAAGCACACATTCCTATTGAAATGACTGAATTTCATCTGCAAAATTTGTCGTCTGTGATTTGTTCCAGAAACGTTTCTTTTGTTATGGGGGTTGAAAGTCTCTTTGCATCCTGATAGGAATCACTAAGTTAAGTGGTTTTTATAACGGTTTTAGGGTCACGGTTTTGGTATGGTTCTGTATGTGCTATGTTCAGGGGAAAAAGGACTACTGTCCAATAAAAATGAAGAAAATAAGAACAAATAATCTAACTACAAGCAATAGCACAAATAAATACAATAGAGCAAAGATACAAAGATTATTGAGGTAACAGTAGTTTTCAGGTACAGAAATTGAATAACTTAATCAAATGTAAATGTATTCACTAGATAAAAGATTAATCATTATTAAACTTAAAAAAGCTATTCAGTCAAGAGCAGTGGGTGATTCCCTTGTCTTTTGTTATTTGATTAACATTAGAAACATAGAGAGCAGGAAAATTAGGCTGCTGTCACTTTAAGACATAATGCACAGATCCAAACTGCGTTGTCTAACTCAGGGGTTTTCAAACTTCATGATACCAAGGACCCCCAAATAAGATGAATCTTTATGAGGGACCCCCTTTATAAAAATCCATCTATTTTTTATGCATGAAAAAACATTTAAACTAGATAAATAGTACACTCTAAAAAATGCTGTTAAAAATAACCCAAGTTGGGTTGAAAATGGACTAACCCAGCGATTGGGTTGTTTTAACCCAGCACTTGGGTTGTTTTAAGCAAACATTTAACCCAACTGCTGGGTTAAAACAACCCAATTACTGGGTTAGTCCATTTTCAACCCAACTTGGGTTATTTTTAACACAGCATTTTTTAGAGTGTGTGACATTATAAATATAATATTGTTTCCCAACTTAAATTGGCTATACTTAATGTTGGATGTATAAACCTGAAGAAGAACATTTTCTATTAAAAATGATTTGTATAAGCAACTTTCACAAAAAATGTAAGTAAGCAGCATCCGTAATGCATTAAGAAAACTGCCTTACAACCCCAGTGAGCGAGATAAAGGGGACTATAGTGAGAGAAACTCACTAGAAAGATACAACGCAAACAAATACAATTCTGGAAAGTATGTATACGGCAAGAAAGGAGAGAAACCATTAGACTGTTTAGTAGACTTTATCCATTTTTGCTTTGTTGTCTTATTCTCTGAATTTTTTCTGGGGACCCCTTAGAACCCTCTGGAGGACCCCTGGGGGTCCCCAGACCCCAGTTTGAAAACCCCTGGTCTAACTAGTGCTGTCAATCGTTGAAACTTTTTCTGTAATTAATCGTGATTAGTTGCGATTTTAAACATCTGTGTTTTAAATATTTTTATATTGTAATAATTTCACAGTTACTCTCCAAATTAATGTAGAAACAACTTAAAGACTAGAATATTTTAAATATTTGTTGTAATGGCATCTTTTTATGAAGGAATGCATATACCACTGCTACTGATGTCTCTGAAAAAACCCCCCATTAAACTTAAACCAATCTTCACATAAACCCATTATAATAAATGTCATATTTACCTGTGGCCTTCCTACCTGTTAGACATATACAGAAAGTTAACATCATCATAATCTTCTGCTTATCTGGGGCCGGGTTGCGGGGGCAACAGTCTAAGCAGAGACGCCCAGACTTCCCTCTCCCTAGCCACTTCCTCCAGCTCTTCCGGGGGAACCCTGAGGCGTTCCCAGGCCAGCCGGGAGACATAATCCCTCCAGCGTGTCCTAGGTCTTCCCCGGGGTCTCCTCCCGGTGGGACATGCCCGGAACACCTCCCTGGGAAGGCGTCCAGGAGGCATCTGAAATAGATGCCCGAGCCACCTTAGCTGGCTCCTCTCAATGTGGAGAAGCAGCGGCTCTACTCTGAGCTCCTCCCGAGTGACCGAGCTTCTCACCCTATCTCTAAGGGAGTGCCCAGCCACACTGCGGAGAAAGCTCATTTCGGCCACCTGCATCTGGGATATTGTCCTTCCGGTCATGACCGAAAGGTGAGAGTAGGATTGTAGATCGACCGGTAAATCGAGAGCTTTGTCTTACAGCTCAGCTCCTTCTTCACCACGACAGACTGGCATTCCACGTCCCTAAAGAGATTGGGTCGTCAGGGGCCTCACCTTCGACTATCTCCCGTTCCTCTATGCACCGGTCCCTTATGATCCCTCCTTGCAGGTGGTGAGCCCTCCCATGGGAGGGCGACCCGGCCACCAGGTGCTCGCATACGAGCCTCAAGCCAGGGCCTGGCTCTAGGGTGCGGCCCCGGCTGCGCCATGCCGGGCGACGTCTCGGTCCTTGATTTTTTGTCTTTCATACTGGGCTTCTGAACTGCTCTTAGTCTGACCTGTCACCCAGGACCTGTTTGCCTTGGGAGACCCTACCAGGGGCATATAGCCCCGGACAACATTGCTCCTAGGATCATTCGGGTACTTAAACCCCTCCACCACGATAAGGTGACAGTTCAAGGAGGGGTATACATAAAGTGTATAAAGTTATTAAACTGTCTGCATAAATAATAAATTAAATATAGAATAACTCCTTATTAAAGCTACAATTTTCTCTGTTACCTTTGTTCTTTGATTAACATTAATGAGAGACATCACAGCAACTGGTTTACTAGTCTGCTGTTCCTTTAAGATCTGCCGCTGCCGAACATGACATGGATCTGATGCACTGTCCCGCGCATCTCATTTTCTCCACAGTTCTTTTAAGTTTTTTAACTCATTTACTCACGGTTCTTATGAGAATACTCAACAAAATGGGCATTTTGGCATAATTCTGTCTGTGTTATTGTTCATTGAAGCGTGAAAGAGAAATCGATTCTGGCGCGCATTTTTCAGACAAGGGGTGCGTCTCAATCAGCTTCCTGGTTCAGTAGTCACTGCACTAGTTAGGGAGTCGGCCACATTTATGTACATGATATACTGATTCAACACCTAGGAAACTAGGGGCTGATTGAGACGCAAACAGGACATTCACAGACAGTGTGTTCTCTTTTGTCTTGTCACGCGTGATCATATAATGTTAAACTAGCCAAAGGAGGATAGAAAAACGAATGCAGCGTTAATTGCGTTAAATATTTAGAGTTAAACTGTAGAGTTAAACTGAAAAAAGTAATTGCATGCGTTAACATGCTAATTTTTTCACAGCACCACTTAAGACATAACCTACTATATTTTCTAGGATACTCGCAAGACGGGCACATTGACATTTTTGTGTGAATTTGTCCGTTCAAGCGCAAGATTTAAAAGAGAGCAAAATATTTGCGCGCTGTCTGAGACACGGCTTTCCGTGTGTGCGCAAATCTTCTCTCAGCGCACGTGAGTCACGTCTTCTTACCTTTGAATGTTTAAACTTAAAAGGCTTAAAAGAGTTTTGTACAAACACAGATAACAGCGTGTGCTGTTCAGGTCTCACCTGCGCTCAAGCGCTATCAACATCCAGTTGATGACGGCGTAAATGATTGGTCATATTAGAGCATACTGCACCCCTATTGAACAAAGTTTACAAAAAGTCACTGTTTTGTCCATGTTTTTTTGATCATCACTGTTGTAATGTATTGGGAAGCCAGAATGTGTATTCATCCACAGAAACATGCATTAGCCAAACTCTGTCTGAATGTTTTACATGTTGTTATTTTCAACATAGCATATTATAGATGCGTGAGCAGATTTCAGATGAACCATGATGCAAGTGTGTGCCGAGCCGTGAATGGAGAGCGGTATGGTTAGATTTTTTTAACAAGAACCGTTACACCCCTAGTATATGTATTGTCTGTGGAAGGCGTAGGGCCATAAAATGTTCGTCCAATCATTGTATTCGGTCCGAATCCAATGATACGATGTCCCACCCGCTCATTTTCATACCTTTTTCAGCTTTTTTGGTTCCTTTTCACAACACACTGATTACTTTGGTCCGAACCAGTTGAAACAAATCAAAATGCAGTCACATGACAACATCTACATTACTCATTGGCCATTGCATATTTCCTAAACTGCTTTTCGATTGGTCAGAATTTACATGCGGGAAAATTCCAACAGAAGAGGAAAAGCCAGCAAACAACATGGAGACAACACAACTATGGAGAGACGACTGTGCGGGCTGGTTTTGTCCCTGGCCATAATCTATTATTTGTCTTTCTCCTTACCCGAGCTGCCTGTTTTATTAAGTGCATCCCGCACTTGGATGTACTGCTGGCGGAGCTTCTTTGCCTTAACCCGGCATTGTTCCACAGATCTTTCAAACCCCCTTTCCCTGAGTTGTTTGCTAAACAATGAGAAGATTGCGCTGTTCTTGTTTTTGTTTTCGAAAGTTGGGACCTAATATGGTCATCAGACCAAATTTCTATGAGGCTCCGCAACTCCTCACTACTCCAAGTTTGTCCACGAGCTGCCATGCTAAAGTGCAAACTGTCAACAAACACTTTCTCATCCCATAATGCACAGCACAGCTGACTACGGCAGCTGGTTTAGTCCAAAAATGAGCAGTACTTTTTGCAGTTGGGTCTGTTCGAGGTCACATGTTCTCACCACAAACAAAGCGTTCAAGAGTTTGTTTGAAAGCGCACCGAGATCACCTCTTCAAGGAGGTCTCGGTACGCTTGTTTGGTCCGCTTTTGGTGCGCACCCGAGTGTTATTGCTGCTTTCACACCTGACCAAATGAACCGCACCAAAGGGCAAAACGAACTCTAGTACGATTCAACCAAACTAAATGAGGCAAGTGTGGAAGCACCCTAATTTATGTTTCAATGGCAACACTATCAACGCAGAAATGAATCTGCAGCAGTCAGGTGGTACAGGTCAGTGCTCTTTAAGTTGTTTATGTTCATCATTATTATAATGTGATGCACTTTGATACGTGAGGTAATTTAATGCAGTCTCTTGTCTCGTGATGCTTTGCGAACTCTGCTGTGTGCGCTCATGTGTTTTGAAGGAGGCGTGGCTTTGGAGGGGGGTGGGATCTCATTCTTTCAAAGCTAGCTTGCTATTGCTAGCCGCTCCGAATATTGCAGTCATTATTGTTGTGGCGTGACTTCTCGATTCTCATAGAATTAGAACAATTATTCAAACTTTAGTTATAGTCCTTGTTGTGAATGGGCCTTAATCGAGAAACAGTCACAGCAAGACCTTATAAATTAGCCCAAACATGCCATTACTGGCCGCTCCAAGAAGACAGTTTGCATTTAAATCCAGACCGGTTTGTACCCAGTCGGTAATCCATCTGGGTGGCGTCTTTGGCTCAGTTCAGAACCCACAATGTTTTGTTAATGTTCTCCTGGTTGTCAAATGCCGACAGGAACTGAGAGGGAGAGGGATGGAAGAAACATTCTGTTCACATCAATTATGATTTTCAATTGTGCGAAGCCGAAAGGAGAGACAGAAGATGGGTGGGTTTTTTCTCTCACATGTGCTCACGTTTTTCCGGGGAGGAGGACTATGACTCATTGGCTCCAGCCGTTGAATCTTTGTCTGGACTCCAACCAGAGATCCCACCCCCCAAAGAGAGAGATGCAGCGACTGCGAGTCCTTATTTGCTCTCTCACCGTCACAGCCACCAACTTGAGCAACCACCACAGCATGAGCGTGAAAATACCAGTGGACACAGACCACCTGGCATGCCATTTTCCTCCCGTTCGGGCTGTGCGCTGAATAACGTGTGATGGAAATACAGCAACACAATTTCACCTGCTGTGAGGCTTTTAGAGAAGGTGCAACATTCTTAACACAGCAAGTGAACTACTTTGGAATGTTTTTCCGCCCTGCCCCCTCACCATGGAAACTCAACGGGCTGTGTAAAAACAGTGCGAGCGTAAATGCAATCACGTGTGCAACCCGACACGAAACAGAACGTGGTAGCCTATCACGTTCAGCCTCATTCATTCATTCGACTTGGTCTACAAACGGCCAGCTGTGCACATTGCAGTCCGTCGGGGGCAGGTAAGGATAAGCCCCGCAACGGGGCTCCTGCATCCAGCGAAACGGAGAACAACACAAGCAATGTGCACATTGAATTGCTCCTTAGATACATGTGTCAGCGTGCTGGTGGTGCATGCAAATGTTTCCACATTGGTCTGTTTACAGTTGCGAAATGATCAATAGACCTAAAAGTGTACTAGAAGTCGTAAAATGCCAAGTCCATAGGTCAATATTGTGAAAAAATACATTAATAAATATATCAGTGTCTATGAAAATGAAGCCTATTCTGTCATCTGTCATTTATTCACCCTCAAGTTGTTCCAAACCTGTATGAATTTCTTTCTTGAACACAAAAGAAGACATTTTGAAGAATGTCGGCAACCAAACTGTTTATGGACCCCACTGACTTTCCCTCCCATACTATGGAAGTCAGTGGGGTCCATAAACAGTTTGGTTGCCGACATTCTTCAAAATGTCTTCTTTTTTGTGCAGAAGAAAAGCATTCAGGTTTGGAAAAACTTGAAGGTGAGAAAATGATGACAGAATTTTGTATCTTTTTTATGTTTTTTGTGACAGTTATTGTTTACTTTCACCCTCAAACAGTCATTAATGATACGTGTCATAATATATTGACACACACACACACACACACACACACAAACAATGCCTAAAATATAAACTAGACATTTTCTTGAAAGGTTTCCTGAGATTAACCAATTTAAGGTCGTAAAGCTTTATGCAAAACAGTTATTACTGAACGTTATGCAAATTTAAATTTGCCGTCAGTTTTAGCGCAAACCTTTTAGAGCTAAACGTCAATCATCCCAAAGATTTTTAAACAAAAAAATAAAGTTTTTATGATGTACTTGTGATATACAAATGTACAATTAAGTGATACATAATGACACACCTCTTGAAACAGATGCAACATAATGCTACTGTTGTTGTAGTTATCCACTGTGTGAATGTGATTTATGATAGTGTCTATTTGTAGAAAAATATGCACTTATATATGCACCCCCCTCCCCAAACTCCACCATAATTGCTGTATCATACTCTGAAAAAAATGTACGTTTTAAGTTGGTATGAAACGGAAGTTGTGATAGTCTTTTCTTCCATACAGTGATCTAAGTAAAACAAGAAAAAAATGAGTGGGGTTTATCAGGAATTGATTAGATGGTTGTGGTTTGCTATTGGTTGAGCTCATGTGAGTGACAAGTTGCCCCGCCTTCAAGCCGGTAAACACGTCATCAGAGAAGAGATGTATCTGCAAGAGGGAGGGGAAGTTAATTTGATTAAAAGATTGGAGGGAGGGGGGGCACTGAATTAAATAAATAATGATGTACATGGATAGGCGTCCGATCATTTATAGGCCTGATACATACAGCAATATTCCTTAAAAATGATTTCATGGTGACTTTCAAAAGCAACCACATGAGAGGGAGGTGCATATCTGGCGTCATCGCATCCGAGCTAATGAGGGATAAAAAAGTTAGTAACTGTGAGCAACACACAAAAAACCGCTCGCAGTTGACATTCTGTCCGCCTGTTGGAATGAAACCGATCCGCGTGTCCACGTGTTTTGTTAATTTGCATATCATTTTAATATGTAAGCTCGTCTCCCCTATCAGCCGGAGCTCGCGCTCAAAGCAAACTCTATTCGTCAGATTCAGGTCTGGACTGGCAAATCAGAACGCTCGGCGTTTTAGCGCCCGCCCTCTCAGACACGTTGCCTTGGGAGAAGTAACACGGGGCCACACAACTGCAGGTCTACATCACTGGAACCACGTCCGCTTCTCAACACAGGCTCCATCGGGCGCTCCAGTTGTCTTTGGATATACTGTTGAAACAAAGGACAGTGCGACCATTCGTCCCATCCGGCTTGAGGTAGGACTCGCGTTTTAAATAACAGCGATAATATGATTTTAGAGGTGTAAAAATGGCACACTCATATAAGAATAGCAGTGAAATATAGGGCTTTATGATGTGTATGTAGGAGATGTTAGAAGATGCCGTTGCGCGAACAGAGGCATCCGCCTATTAAAGGGAGACAAACATGCGTACTTAATGTATATTTAACGCGTACTAATGTATACATTATATTAGCCTAACGTTATATGGGAGCATGATTTAGGCAAGCGTGTCTTTTGTAATAGTTTGTGGCTTCATATCCGTTTTATACGAGCTTGTTTATTTTAATATATGTAGGCTATAGCTATATATAGGCCATATAACGTTATATATATAAAAAAAATTCTGTGAATTATATTTGAAAAGGCCAGTGGTCTTTTCTTGGAAGGGTGTATTAAGGTGTTAGTCATCATCAGGGCCGCACCCTCAGTTATCAGACAGGTACATTAATTCTGTACGGGTTTTGTTTTATTTCATAGTCGTTTTAATATTAATATACGTCACGTGTCGCCCATAGCAACCGATACTGTCAGGCGTACAAGAAATGCGTCTCGGTTACGGTTACACGGCTTCCTATATTTGCTAAATGCCGCTATTAAATAATTGTCACGTGCCCGCTTTGTCTTTACACTGGTAACCAAACGTAAACACTGTGGAAATAAACCTTTCTTTGTTTTGTCAAATTACATGTTACCACAAACTAATAAAGGGCCTTTTCATCCCCGTCCCCAGCTGTCGACAAAACTTGTAAAGTATCCGATGTGGGCAGCTTCTCGGTTTGAATGAGGAGTTTGTTCGCTAACGGCGGTCGTGCTGAACGCGGCGTTTTGTTTGATTCAACTTTTGGCGAAACCAGTATTGACAGGAAAAAGCTGGTCAGCAATTACTTCCATTTGGAAAGGCTGAGCTTTTGTGACTGTTATAAAGCCAATTAGTCGCGTGCTTGAGGTAGAGCTATTACATAATGTGGCTTTATTGGCAGGACAGAACTCTGGCTCAGCAGTCCATTTGTTTGCAATGATACCGACCGAATGATGATGGACGGATTAAATGCCCAAGAGATGGGAATGTGTTTAGGCAGTCTGAAAATCCGCGTGCGTGCACAACGACAGCGACAAAAGTACTTCTATTGTGTAAGAAGTTATTTTCAGTTATGTAAAACTGTGCATTTTAAAATGTATATTTGGAGAAACAATAGTTTTGTAATAACTGAAAGGGAATATACTGTAAAAAGTGAAAATGCAGCGCTTGAGGGGCTATATTTACCTGATCCCTTAAAGGGATAGTTCACCCAAAAATGAAAATTGTCATAATTTACTCACCCTCAAGTTGTCACAAATTTGTACGAGTTTGTGTTGAACACAAAAGCAAATATTTTGAAGAATGTTGGTAACCAGACAGTTGACTGCATTTCCATAGTAGGAAAAAATACTGTGGAAGTCAATGGCTACCAACACTCTTCAAATATATCTGCTTTTGTGTTCAACAGGCGAAAGAAACTCCTACAGGTTTGGAACAACACATGGGTGAGTAAATTACAACAGAATTAACATTTTTGGGTGAACTATCCCTTTAAAAATGACTTATTTTTTCAACATAATGTGACCACAATGCAGTGTGTGGGCACTGGGTAGTTTCCTTTTTTTTTTTTTTTACATTTTATTTAAGGTTTTTATTCTTTTAGGCATAACATATTTTCCCATCACATACATGTCCTTCATAAAAAGCCCTCGGCTCGACTATAAAAAGATGAGTGTTCGGTCAGCACCCTTAGAGAAAGCACAAAGTAGTTGCTTCTGTGCAACATACGCTTTTAGCAAATATTCATGGCTTGGCTCATTAAACATAACGTTGTAAACACTAATTTTATGTGTATTCCTTAAAGGCATGTCTATTATGAGTTACCAAGAACTGATGGAATTGAGAATACAAGCAGAAAAATTACTGGTAATGCTCAAGGCCGCAGATCTGGTCCCAGCTGTGTTCCTAGACTCACCCTCCTTTAAAAGCAAGGCCACTAATGTTTAATTTAGGCGCAAGCTGGTAATGTATGAATCGGAGCAGTTCATCAATAAAATGCTGCAGAAAGAACGGCATATTTCTAGGGTCTTTGTTCTGTGTCAAATGGTGGTCACCATGGCTGCGGCGCTCTGGCCTCATTGAATAAACAAGTAGGGCTTTGAATGCGTGTGTGTTTTTGTTTTTTTGTATCACCTGCTTCAACACAGCCTGTTAGTTCTGTATTGCTTCATTTTCAAGTGTTTTTCAATTAGGTGCAATCAGAACAAACAAATGCATGTGCTACTTGGGGTGCAAATTTGTTCTAAAAAGAAATCTTATTTCAAACAGTTTTGAATAAATAAAGACTCTCCTGTTGCTACAATATTATGCATGAACAAGGTTAGTTTTGTACAAAAACGTGTGTGTGTGTGTGTGTGTGTGTATACACCTATTCTTTTCGTGTCTGTTTTGGTACTTATAAACAGAATCAGTGTTGTCATTAAAAACATAAGAATTAACCGTAAATGTCAGTTTCATGAGTTCTCGGCACTGTTTGTGAAACGGCAGTAAGTCTTTTTTTTTGTTTGTTTTTTATGGCCGCTGTTTATCTTTAGTCTGTGTGTGAGACTCAGGTGGTGTGTCTGGAAAACATGCTGGTTTGAGCTGGCATGAATTCAGTATCCCACAGGATTTTATTGAAGATGTATGGTCCACTGGTATCTGCTAGACTATTAATCTCGCAAATAGGTCTGCAAAAGGTGGAATTTTTGCTTTCATTGTATTGCTTTGGCAGGAATATAAAAGCGAGAACACGTCATTCCTTCTCTACTAGACATTTTCATGCCAACTCATGTTGTATTGTGTAATGATTTAACGCTTTTTGAAATTGGAAATTAAAGTACTCCCTGTTTTCCCCCGCAGGTCAGTGATGGTCCATGCTGGTTAGACCCTGCTTCCTAAGATGTCAGCTTCAGATTCGGACTATTCCATTGACTGGCTGGCCAGTGACGATGAGGACAACGATAGCGAGTTAGAATCAGACTGTACCAAAGTGCAGGGACAAACCACCTTGCCAAAATCCCCCACCTCGGGGGTCGTCCAGGGGGTCCATACTTGCCAGTCGCTCTCAAAGAGAAATGGAGATAAAGGGGAGGTAATGGACAAAGAGAACATGAGCTCTCTGGGAAGTTCTCCTTCTAGCTGCAATAGTTCTGACTACAGCGAGGACGGCAGCCATTCTCACCTGGGACAAGGGGATCGGACCAATTACAGCCGGTGCCCCGAGAGCCCTATAGGCAAAAAAAGGCAGGCGCTGAAGAGAACACGGAGCTCCATGGTGCCGGAGCAAAGGGAGAGGCAGCTCACACCTGAACAAATGGAAAAAGACAGGCTGTTCGCATGCAAGGTGAGACGTGCCACTTTTGCCAGGGAAGGGACGTGGTGTTCTGTAAAGCACCCGTATCTCCCACATGATCTATCTCCACCCGAGCAGAATAAATAAAAAAAATACTCTAAGCAGAACTACTTCCAGGAAGACCCCTCCTCCATGTGTTCTTTCTAGGTGAAAAGTGAATGAGTCACATGAGGCTACCGAGTGAAAAAAAAACCCCAACAACAACTGTTTTCCTCTACCTTGTAGAAATGCAGTGATAACTCGTTCCATTACATTTGCATAAATGTGTGAGAGTAGATGAGTCACTGTTTGTATCAGTTGTTCTTAGGACATTATGAGCCATACAAAGGAATGTCCTAACTTGATGTTGTTTGTTTATGGTATTTGGCAAAGTGTACTGTCAAACGTCTAGAAATGGTTAGAGAAATGCTAAACGATAAATAATAACCGACAAATGAATGAAATGCTGAATGATGCTCTTTGTTTTGCAGTGCTTGGAGCTCCAGTGTTACATTCACCCACTGTCCTCAATCCTTAATGGCCTCCGCTCGGGCAGATACCGAGAACGTGAGTAATGCTTTATTCGTTCTTATTAGTCTTAGCAGCATCTGCCTTGATTCCAAAACTTGCTTTGCAAAATCGGTATACAAGGAGTACAGCCAAAACTAGAGGCAGCAGGCGATGGTAGGAGAAGTGTCATGAGATTTGGGACTGAGATGTCTCATGAAAATAAATGAAATGAGGCACCCACATCCTGGTGGCACATGCTGCCTCACTGAGTCATAATAAAACGTGAATGGTTGAAAGACGCATGTCTAAAGCAGTGCAAACCGCACGGCTCCAAAAATACCCCAGGGCCAAGATTGAAATGCTGAAGACTCAATACAGATAAGGGTTTGGGTTAGCTTTTTCCTTTTGCGTCCTTGCGTAATGGGATGAAATGTATTATAAATATTTGACTCATGTGACAGTGGTAACTTAATACAAGTAATGACTGTGTCCTAACAAGTGCGACAAAGTGGGATTTAAAAAAAAAAACAAAAAAAAATTCTCATGTATAGCTATTAAACATTGAAAAAGAAGATGCTAACTGTGGAAGGTAAGACACATCTCCAGGAACCGTTAAATTGATGCCATCTGGAGAAGTGTGGTATAGCTGTTCTTCATTTTACGAATGCAAACAGAAACGCCCACGCAATATTCTGCTTGACTGACCGCTACGTCGCAAAGCATTTTCGCTTTCAGTGCGGACAGGAAAATGACTTGTTACTGGAGTCATGTTGCGTCGCGGCTGGTTGGAACACAGAAAACTTAAAACAAACTGTAAAACACCAACAGATGTTATTAGCGTTATTGGGTACTTAAAGAAAAGTTTTATTGACTAGAGCACCATATGTACTAGAAAACAGGTTGCGGACCTGCTCATGAGTCTGGGACTGCTGTCAATGCGAGGTCTCTGGGTGACACTGGACTTCCTGGCCACAGAGACAGCAAGTCTGTCCTCCCACGTGCTTCACAAGAACCCATCTGCCTCGCAGACGTAGCGCAGCCTGTCAGACAATAAGCTGGCACTGCTCATAAAAGAAAAGGTTTAAACTGTATCTTCTCCTTTTACAGGCCTCAGCACTTTTCAAGAGAGTGTGGCCATGGACCGCATCCAGAGGATAATGGGGGTCCTGCAGAATCCCTGCATGGGGTAAGTTCCCTACTGCTTCTTTCACTTCACTCACGGGCCGGTTGAGGGTGGGAGGGCTTTAATCGATCTGATAGATGTTGTGTCCATTTACCTCAATCCACTATTTGCAACATTGTGTGGAAATCTAGTTTCGGTGCTTGTGTGTTTGTGCACATTAGCGGTAAGACGAGGTTGAATTATCCCACGTCGCTCACAAATGACTTCTACGCCCTCTGCTCTGTCTGGAAGTCTTGTGGATGTCTTGGCTCTGAGGGTATAAGTGAATGAGACAAGGAAATGTGAAAACACATGGCTTTGCAGCATGATGCTTGGTCCAGAGAGGGGGGGGGGGCTTGCTGGGCCAGTGCGGACCTGCCACCACAAATCTAAAAATGGCTGGACAAGAATAGAACCCAACGCAGGTCGTTAAAAATGTCCCAGCTCCTTGAGGGAGTAGCCAGTCATCCGATTGATTAGTCCTCCTCTGGCTAGACGGTGTAAATTCTGTGATGTCGTCTTTTGGGGGAGTCAGTGCTTCTGTTGCATCCAATGACCTCATAATGGGTCAGGCTGGGCTTAGGTGCGTCATTTACTTTTCCTCTTAACAGCACCTGGCACGCTGCCCAGATCCGCTCTTATTGCATTGCATTGTGCTACTTCACGAAGTTCAATATTCACGTGCGAGTGCAGAGTCTAGAACATCTAGATCGTTGGTGTACTTTGGGCCGCAGCCAGCAGTGTCGCAACCTGTGCGGCACGAACACACGCCTGGCATATAACACACCTGAAATGGGTATTCTGCCTCTAAAAACATGATGGGGTTTTGGGTGGGGTACTAATTCTGGTCATCTGAACGAGGCACTGAGCCAAGCCATATCCAAGCTGACACAAGTGGGGGCGTGGCTGCCTCCCCACCACTTATCATTTACCCATTCCATCATGCCAGCTGGCAAGTCCCCCAAAGCAAAGGCGCATCAGAAAAGGGAATATGAAAGTAACTTTTACGGCAGTAGCCGTTTAAATTTGAAATACAGAGAATAGGGCCATAGCAGATACTTTGGTCATGTGACTTGTGCTAATCCCCATTAACCATCTGTTGGGGGCTGGTGTCAATGGGCACCATGTGCATGTGTCTGCATCACTGCTCCTTAGCACGACTATTTCTTTTCCCCGTGATGTGGACGTCAGTGCCCTGCTGCAGGCTTATGTCTATATTTAGAGGCGAGGGAAACGGTTGCACTCCATGCCACGTGTGTGTACAAACATGTGTGACTCAACACAGGATCTGTTCTCATTTGGAGAAACACGTTGTGCACATGTACGCATGATGCAGCGACACTTGTGGTTAAGTGTTTTTTTTTCACCAAACAAGGTTACAGACTTGTAGACTTTCACTTTTAGTCATGTCAGTCACATGAAGTCTCTGTTTTTTAGTACATCTGTGGGTTACCAGACTTAAAATATTGTCCTTCCTGTGCCATGCAGAGAGAGGTATGTCAACATCATTCTGAAAATGGAGGAAATGTTGAAGAACTGGTTCCCTCACATAAAACCTCAACGAAGCGACCAAGCCAACACTGCAGCGCTGATGGAGGAGGCGACCCCATCTAAGAAACCCAAGGTAAGGCTTTCTGAGAGCTGTCACGAACATGTGTAAGTTAAGACGACAGGCTGATTGAAAAGGAGAGACTGAAATACCTATTATACTGTAATCACTGGTCCAAAGAGGAACAGGACAGACAAGAAGGGATTACAATCTATTTTTACAGTACAGAGGTATAAAATACACATCTCATGTTCACTAAGAACAATGACGGAAAAGAACAGGTCATTTTTGAATGCTTTTGCAGGACAGATAAAAGTCTGCAAAGTAAAAGGATATTCTCATGGCTTTTTTTTGTGTACCCCTACACAAGTTATTATTGTAATAGTTTCTGGGTCAATGACCTGATGCTGTTTTTTTCCCATAGATCTGGTCATTTATGCAAAAATACACAAATGCAATTCATACTAACAAGATTATTCATTCATGAATAATTGTAAAATGCCATGTGGTGCGACTCCAGAAAACCATATTTATAGAACTTCTCACCTTTTAAAATGTAAAAATTATTTGATAAAAATAATGATTAGTTCTTGATGGTTACACCACACAACATTTTAGTCATTAAATGGGATAAAAGCTTTCAAAACAATGTGAAACTAACATATTTCAAATAACTTGGCACATGCATTTGATTTTTAACTATTTAAAACTATTTTCTTGAGATCCTCACAAATGTTTGCGTTGAAATCCTAAGTAATTCTCCCTCTTTCAATTCTTTGCAGTTGTCCCCAGCATCTCCCCTGCTCATTGGCATTGCAAACCCTGCCACCACAAGTGCCCTTTCCATGGGTAACAAGGCAATGAGAGTCAGCGACCTCACACCCCCAGGGCCCTACTCCGCAACCAACCTAAAATGGCTCCACACATCACCCATCTGCTCCCCAACGGCTGATCAAGCTCAGGGGACGGTTCGGAACTTTCTAACGGCTCACAGGGACAGGGACGCGACGCAGGACAACTCCGTGTCCTCCAGCACGGACCGCCTGTGTAAAACAGAGTCTGCTCCCAGTCGACCACCTCCGGCCAAGATTAATGCGCCATGCCTTGAGAGACTTCTTAAATCCACAGAGAGCATCATCTCCCAGAAAGGCCCAGCGGGCTTGGGTGGCATGGCAGCTGGTGGATGGTCCTAGTCCTGCGAAAGGGCTCTGGTAGATCAGAGCCTAGCTAGAGCGTGACTGCCCCCAGCTGGTCTGGAGTCACCCGACTCCAGCACAATCCCTGCCTTCGTTCTAGCCTTGGGAAGAGGCACAGAATGCAGCAGAGGGAGTTCAGCATAGCCCGGCAAAACAGCAACGGTTCAGTTACAAACTGAAAAGTGTCGGAGTGTGATCTTTGTGCGTGTGTGACGTGTACGTGTACGTGTACGTCTGCGTCTATTCCCTTTCTGTTGGACCGCAGAGTACGTTGTAGCAGTGTGTGTGTGTGTGTGTGTGTGTGTGAGGGGGGAGGGGGGTTGAGTAAGGTTTTGTGATCTTGGCTCACTTTCATACTTTCCTCTTGAAACAAAGAAAGAGGAATATTCTCCTGTGGCGACCGCATCCGATGAGGCAGCATATTGGTATCTGTGAAAAAGCGAATCTCTAGACAAAACAGCCTTTTTTTTCAGAAAGGGAAGGGAAAAGAGGGAGGAATTTATTCTGGGAACACTTCAGATATTCCAGCGTGTTAGTGATCTCCATTGTAGGTGTGGTTGAATGTGAATTTATTGCTTTAGTTTTCTCTTTAAATCCACTCTGCAGAGTTGATTTGATGTGACTGTTACTTCATAGGTTTAAACTTCTAGCTATGTTTTTGGTACAACGGTTCTACCTCATTCTGACACCACATCTCCGGTAGTGTATGGATACAGTAAGATCTTACATACACGCAAGTAGACTCAGAGCGAGGAAACTTCATAAAGAGCATAAATCCAGTGATTGAAAACTCGCCTGTCACGCCGAACTAACACTTCACAAGAGAAAGCTCCGGAGGCTCGACTGGTGCCATTGTAAAGAATGTGAACTGCAAAATTTTTCGCTTTTTTTTTTTTTTTTGTTCGTTTTTAAGCCTCCCAGTTCAAGGGCATACCGTGCCTGTCAATTCGATGTCAAACTGTGCCTCTTCACTGGTTTTGAAGGGAGAGCGTGAACCATCCAGAATACCTGATGCCTCTGAAGGATGTACAAAAAGAAAATCAGGAACCTTCAAAACTCCTGCCATTCATTTTCTGCTATCAAGTAAATTATTAGACACTCTTGCCAACTACTTCCTGTGGTCATGTGAGAAAATGACATTTCGGTTTGCCACGGAGCTGGACAATATCTAAGAGGGAAAGGTAATAACTGTGTACATATTTGGAAAAGTTGTTAATTTACCCTTGCAAAGTGGCCTTTATAGTGTAATATTTTATACTTTCAGAAATAAATGTGGTTATATTTGTTTGCTGTATTCCATTTGTCTTAAAGCATTTTGTTTCAACTGATCGCATACAAATTATTGAAGGTTTTTAAATGGAAAATGCTGATATCTAGACAGCAGAGTGGCTAAAATAATGTGGAAAGTATAATATTTATTTGGGCTGGGTAAAAAATAGATTTTAATCGATTCTCACTTTTACAAAACAATATCGATACTTAAATCCCAAGAATCCATTAGTCATCCTTTCAGTAAATGAATTGTAGCGCGCCTCCCATCCAATAAATCGCAATAATCTTTGTGCTTTATTACTATTGATATGAAACAAACTCTCAGATTTCAAATAACATCTATTTTTTTACAAAATTCAAAAGCATAAATATTGTTTTGGCGTTGTGGCGTGAGATTGCTCTGCCGCAGCTCAGCTCAAGAGAACGTCACATGTACCTAAGAAAAAACATATCCAATGTCCGTAGACTCGTTAGTCAGCTAGAAAAATGAACTCTAGAGAGGAGCGTTTTACGAAATATATGCACCACATTACATAGGCTATTCGTTGCAATTTTTAATGTTCTTCAATATTTAATGCATGCATGTATGAATACATCTGGCAAGTTTTTATGACAGCCACCATTTAATACAATTAATAAAAACCATATGTTTATATTTCAAAATGAATATGAGTAGAAATATGATTATGTAATTGTAAAGTAAATATTATAACTATTTAAAAAAATGTAAGTTTGTATAGGAAGCAGTTCATTTTTACCTTCAATATTATTAGGCTAATGTAGTATCAACTGCTTCCATAGTTTACAACATTAGTTCAGAGATTTGTTTTCCTTGAGAAAATTTGCCATGTATTGTACCTGATATATATATATATATATATATATATATTAAATATCGATTATTTTAGATATTTATATACAAATCGAAAGCTTGCGAATCGTAATCGAATTGTGAAATGTGTCAATACCCAGCCCTAATATTTTTTTGTACACACACACACAAAATGCCTAAAATATAAACTAGACATTTTCTTGAAAGGTTTCCTGAGATTAACCAATTTAAGGTCACACACACACACACACGGATTATTAGGAACACCATACTAATACTGTGTTTGACCCCCTTTCGCCTTCAGAACTGCCTTAATGTTGGCCCATATTGATAGGATAGCATCTTGCAGTTGATGGAGATTTGTGGGATGCACATCCAGGGCACGAAGCTCCCGTTCCACCACATCCCAAAGATGCTCTATTGGGTGGAGATCTGGTGACTGTGGGGGCCATTTTAGTTCAGTGAACTCATTGTCATGTTCAAGAAACCAATTTGATATTATTCAAGCTTTGTGACATGGTGCATTATCCTGCTGGAAGTAGCCATCAGAGGATGGGTACATGGTGGTCATAAAGGGAAGGACATGGTCAGAAACAATGCTCAGGTAGGCCGTGGCATTTAAACGATGCCCAATTGGCACTAAGTGTGCCAAGAAAACATCCCCCACACCATTACACCACCACCACCAGCCTGCACAGTGGTAACAAGGCATGATGGATCCATGTTCTCATTCTGTTTACGCCAAATTCTGACTCTCTGAATGTCTCAACAGAAATCGAGACTCATCAGACCAGGCAGCATTTTTCCAGTCTTCAACTGTCCAATTTTGGTGAGCTTGTGCAAATTGTAGCCTCTTTTTCCTATTTGTAGTGGAGACGAGTGGTACCCGGTGGGGTCTTCTGCTGTTGTAGCCCATCCGCCTCAAGGTTGTGCGTGTTGTAGCTTCACAAATGCTTTGCTGCATACCTCGGTTGTAACGAGTGGTTATTTCAGTCAAAGTTGCTCTTCTATCAGCTTGAATCAGTCGGCCCATTCTCCTCTGACCTCTAGCATCAACAAGGCATTTTCGCCCACAGGACTGTCGCATACTGGATGTTTTTCCCTTTTCACACCATTCTTTGTAAACCCTAGAAATGGTTGTGCGTGAAAATCCCAGTAACTGAGCAGATTGTGAAATACTCAGACCGGCCCGTCTGGCACCAACAACCATGCCACGCTCAAAATTGCTTAAATCACCTTTCTTTCCCATTCTGACATTCAGTTTGGAGTTCAGGAGATTGTCTTGACCAGGACCACACCCCTAAATGCATTGAAACAACTGCCATGTGATTGGTTGATTAGATAATTGCATTAATGAGAAATTTAACAGGTGTTCCTAATAATCCTTTAGGTGAGCATTTTATATATTTTATATTTATTTTATAAAATTTTATATATATATATATAATGTTATACATACAGTGAGGAAAATAAGTATTTGAACACCCTGCTATTTTGCAAGTTCTCCCACTTAGAAATCATGGAGGGGTCTGAAATTGTCATCGTAGGTGCATGTCCACTGTGAGAGACATAATCTAAAAAAAATCCAGAAATCACAATGTATGATTTTTTTAACTATTTATTTGTATGATACAGCTGCAAATAAGTATTTGAACACCTGAGAAAATCAATGTTAATATTTGGTACAGTAGCCTTTGTTTGCAATTACAGAGGTCAAACGTTTCCTGTAGTTTTTCACTAGGTTTGCACACACTGCAGGAGGGATTTTGGCCCACTCCTCCACACAGATCGTCTCTAGATCAGTTAGGTTTCTGGCCTGTCGCTGAGAAACACAGAGTTTGAGCTCCCTCCAAAGATTCTCTATTGGGTTTAGGTCTGGAGACTGGCTAGGCCACGCCAAACCTTGATTTGATTCTTACAGAGCTACTCCTTTGTTATCCTGGCTGTGTGCTTCGGGTCATTGTCGTGTTGGAAGACCCAGCCTCGACCCATCTTCAATGCTCTAACTGAGGGAAGGAGGTTGTTCCCCAAAATCTCACAATACATGGCCCCGGTCATCCTCTCCTTAATACAGTGCAGTCGCCCTGTCCCATGTGCAGAAAAACACCCCCAAAGCATGATGCTACCACCCCCATGCTTCACAGTAGGGATGGTGTTATTGGGATGGTACTCATCATTCTTCTTCTTCCAAACACGTTTAGTGGAATTATGACCAAAAAGTTATATTTTGGTCTCATCTGACCACAACTTTCTCCCATGACTCCTCTGGATCATCCAAATGGTCATTGGCAAACTTAAGACGGGCCTTGACATGTGCTGGTTTAAGCAGGGGAACCTTCCGTGCCATGCATGATTTCAAACCATGACGTCTTAGTGTATTACCAACAGTAACCTTGGAAACGGTGGTCCCAGCTCTTTTCAGGTCATTGACCAGCTCCTCCCATGTAGTTCTGGGCTGATTTCTCACCTTTCTTAGGATCATTGAGACCCCACGAGGTGAGATCTTGCATGGAGCCCCAGTCCGAGGGAGATTGACAGTCATGTTTAGCTTCTTCCATTTTCTAATGATTGCTCCAACAGTGGACCTTTTTTCACCAAGCTGCTTGGCAATTTCCCCGTAGCCCTTTCCAGCCTTGTGGAGGTGTACAATTTTGTCTCTAGTGTCTTTGGACAGCTCTTTGGTCTTGGCCATGTTAGTAGTTGTATTCTTACTGATTGTATGGGGTGGACAGGTGTCTTTATGCAGCTAACGACCTCAAACAGGTGCATCTAATTTAGGATAATAAATGGAGTGAAGGTGGACATTTTAAAGGCTGACTAACAGGTCTTTGAGGGTCAGAATTCTAGCTGATAGACAGGTGTTCAAATACTTATTTGCAGCTGTATCATACAAATAAATAGTAACAAATAAATACTCACAGTGGACATGCACCTACGATGACAATTTCAGACCCCTCCATGATTTCCAAGTGGGAGAACTTGCAAAATAGCAGGTTGTTCAAATACTTATTTTCCTCACTGATATATATATATATATATAATATAACATAAACATAAACAAAATATTTATTTCAGTTTTCATGCCATTGGTGGCTGTATTGAAACATGTACAGTGGTTATATTTTTTTATTTCATCAATCCATTAATGACATAAAAACAGAATGCTATGCGCCTAACAAGTCTAAAAATTTCCCAAGGATTCTCTTTAGTTCAGTCAAAACAACATTACACCGCATCTAATTTGGCAGCCCTTGTGTGCATTGTTTTCCAGATGGCTTTGATATTGCACCAGGAGACAGTTGATCACAGACCTTTTTGTTTGCTATACTTATTGGCATTCTTATATAAGCACATCTATTCAAATATCAAAGCCACCAAAGTCATTCTTAGAACAACCCGGCCAGACAAGGACAGCCTATGAGACGGATCTGAAATATAGCTTTTGTTAAATCACAACCTGACCTTAACTTGAATCTATGATCTGTCAGAGAATATTGAATATTACACGATTGGTCTCTGGTGAACTGCTCCACAGTTTCTGGGAAGGTTGAATGGGGAAATGCAGAATAAAACCCACATCCTCTGGAGAACAGAAAAGCAAATGTTTTTTTGAGTAATTCAGATGTCCTCTTCCCCGATTCCCCCTTCTTTCCATTTCCCTGCTGTGCAGAATATCAAAGTGGGACACCAATCAACCAGTTGCATTAAGCAATGGCACTCATATTTCTCATTATACTGTAGGTATTGGGAAACCGGTCCTTTCTAATAAAGTCCACTGAACATTGGTAAAGAGAAGTGCAAATGTTCTCTGAGTAGATTAACAAATTACACTTCCTTTTTACCAAGACTGAGTGGAAGTTACCCAACTAGCATAACCCTCTAACTGCAAATCTAAGTGTCAGTAAAGTCATGTAGAGGAAAACTTGATGAGGTATTATTTATGTCTGTATACAAACAGTTCTACTAATAACAGCACAGCGAGCACAGATTAATATAAGAGTATGATCTTATTAACTGGTATATGTGGATAATATCTTTTAAGGATACATCTGTACGACCACAACAAAAGTCACTTCCTTTTGGCTCTGTGCCAATTGTGTGCTACTTTGTGCTAACCCACGATTTTTGCTAACCTTGAGGCACTATTCAGATTACTTATTATTGCTACTACTATTACTCGGGCCAGTTCTAGGGATGGGCAGGGGAGGGCTGAGCCCACCCAAACGTCTGTCTTGCCCACCCAATCAGAATTTAGGAACTGATATTGTTCATTTGTTTTTTTATGATATGTGCATTGATCAAAACAATCTGAGATGGGCTCTGTCTTGAAAGTTTTGATGAAGGGCTGTAGAATGCTGTTTTGTGATTTCACAGGAAAGAATAGAGTCTCTCTCCGCAACGGCATTAAGTGATTGACTCGCTCGTCTGTGTATGAAGAGACTGCACGAGCCAAAAGAGAACGTAAACTCCGCCTACTTGGATTTGATTCGCCATCTCAATCATTTTGACATTGATGAGTGCTGTTAGACTTAGACCAACTATATAAACATGTAGGCTTCCATTCTGTTTTATTTCCAAATTATCACTGGACAGTAGAAAAGTGACAATGTTAGCATTTTATTTAAAGTGAAGATAAGATTAAAAATTAATTTAACTCTATCTATCTATCTATCTATCTATCTATCTATCTATCTATCTATCTATCTATCTATCTATCTATCTATCTATCTATCTATCTATCTATCTATCTATCGTGGAACATAACATATAGGAACATAACATTTGTTTCCATGATCTGCCATGTTCGCTGTCCTCGCGTGACGCTTGTTTACCTGTAGAGATGATTCGGCTGCGCAGTTCCGTCTGACAGTGAACATGTGCTTGCATATGCAAATGTTGGGGGCGTACATATTAATGATCCCGACGATTGCATCACTCTCGGTGTTGAGACTTGCCTGTTTTTCCGTGGTGTTTTCCACAAACGAGATTTACAAATGAAGGAGGAGGCAATGGTGTTTGAGACTCACTGTATGTGATTTACATGTACTGAACTCCTGTTATTTAACTACGGCAAGGTTAATTCAATTTTTAATTCTAGGGCACCTTTAACATTTTAAATTTTAAGATTAATATTAAAAAATGTGCATTGTGCAATAAAGTACTCCAAATAACGTTTAATTGCAATATTTATATCAGTAAGTCCCAACACTGTAAAAAAAATTCAGGTCTCCAATTTAAAATTTTCTAGTGACTGATCACATCTACATTTTTCAGTTGTTCAAATTTAATTTCTGTGAATTGATGCAACTTAATTCACAAAAAAAAAAAAAATTGATGCGATCAGTCACTAGAAAATTTTCAATTGGAGACCTGATTTTTTTTATTATTTATTTTTTTACAATGAAGCGATATCAGTAAATATTTTAATGGATTTGTAGTATACTTAGTATGAAATAAATATATTTAAAAACATTTTCGTATAGTTTTTTTTTTCACAATAGGGACCTGAATTCACAGAATTATTTTTATTTTTTTAAATGCATAAAACAGTATAACATTTTAATGTTATCTAATATGCAAAAATAATTAATGGCTTATCAGTATGGACCAGAATTTCAATAGGCCTACCACTGCCTAATGTTTTTTAAAGGAACACGCCAACTTTTTGGGACTTTGGCTTATTAACTGTATTCCCCAGAGTTAGATAAGTCCATACATACTATTCTCATCGCCATGCGTGCCATAACTGCACGCAATTTGCCACACGGACCATGAAATGTGTGCTGAAGGATACGGCCATCCCATCGATAGTACAGACGGGACAAAACGGATCGCCCGTGGCTGCGGTAAGTGTTCCGTTATGTTTTTAGATGACTAGCCTACTGTAACAGTACCATTAGCTAGATCTTATGTAACGTTTGTGACACTGTTACATGAATAGGGTGGTCACTACTGTATTGCAGTTTTTCCCGTGCTCCATGTATCCCCTGTAATGTTAGTATTGTGTTGTTACGAACCGCTCTGTCACAGTAATAAATGAGCGGTGCTAGAGGAAATTCTCTGGACTGTAGCACTTACCTTGCTAATGAATTGGAGGGGGGATGGGCAGTTTTAATTTTTGTCTGTGGGTTCATTGTGCAAAAATTTTTGGCGGAATGAACATGGAGGAAACCAGGTTTATTCTTGTCTATTTCTTGGGAAAATCTTATTAAAACCAACATTATATGTAGTGTCACATGCACTGACAACCATATAAACATTTACCATGCTTTCCACTTTCTGCCGATTCCGTAATTTCGGTCAAATGCAGGCTATTTTCGCTGTGTATTAAACATACAATACGCTTCAAATGGTTACTAATTTATGTAAATATGCAAGACAAGACGATCTAGCTGTTTTGGGGGGAAAACTAATAAACACAGCAGTAGTTCTCCCCACCACCATGTTTAAAGTTTATGGCACGCCCATGGCCCATCTCTGGAATTTTGGTATCAAAATAATTTCCGAACTTCCCAGTGTTAAACACGGCATCAGAGGGTCTTCATGCGCAGTTTTTACCTAGGAAACTAATATTTACGATAATTCCGATAACACGTGAAGGCAGCATAACTCTCATTGGAGTGTGAGTAGAGTATTAGTTTATTGGTAGGGTTAGGGTTAGAATAAGTTGACATGTAGTTGCAAAGTTGCTTACAGTCAACAGAATGTTCAAAAGGGACCATCAAAATAAAGTGTTACCAAAATATTGGCTCATAAGCGTTATGGGGTGTTTTGTGCATGCCGAGTGCGAAAAGACTATGCTCCACCAGGGTAAAATTAATTTCAAGGATTTTAATGAAACACTGAAATTAATTCAACTGGCACACTCACCCTGTTCTTAAGGAATTACCATTTGTACCCCTAGGAGATTTTGGTGGACTTGTATCAAATGCTGACAGAGCTAAGGTCTTGGCAATTCAAATGGATCAAAACTGTAAAAGGCCACTACTGTTTGACTGTTAGGCTCAGTGATATCACACAGCGGTCACAAGCTGTCAAGCCCAGATTAACAGTGGGAGGTGGGGAGGTCTGGTCCAGCCCAAATGGATTCAGTTCTTGTCATGTGAGGGACGTGGCCTCATTCTATTTTACCATTGCATCCACATTTTGTCCAAACTAAGTAAAAAAGGGAAGTATTTTTTACTTTTTTTTTTAGGAGGAAGAATGACACGCTCGGAATGATATTCAGTTCAGAGGTTTGCATAAACTGAGCAAGGTAAATTAGTTGTTGACTGGTTGGAGGAAAGAAAAATGCACTTAGTCCTGAGAGACGGCATAATTCTCAGAAGGACTGTCAGTGTAATTGCTCAGTTGATATTCAGGTTGCAATTGGAAAAACAATAAATAGATGGATCTTCTGTAAAGGTTGCAGCACCTTTTAAGTCCAAAATACAAATATACTGTAAAGGCCTGTTCACACCAAGGACGATAACTATAACTATAAAGTTTTAATTTGATGAGAACAGCAGAGTCCACACCACAACTTTAATGAAAACAACACAGAGGAACGATATCCTCGGAATCACTTTCAGAGTGATTTTTTTTCAGCTGATGAACGATAAAAACATTGGCAGTTGATCAGAATCCACCGACTTTAAATCGCTCGAGTATTTAACACAGCAGACAACAAAAGTGCAGTGTGCGCTTATAATAAAAAGAATGTTTATTCGTGTGTTGGTGTGGATGCTAATATAGTTATAGTTATCGTTCTTGGTGTGAACAGGCCTTAAAGGGATAGTTCGCCCAAAAATGAAAATGACCCCGTGATTTACTCACCCTCAAGCCGTCCTAGGTGTATATTACATTCTTCTTTTAGACGAATACAATTTGAGTTATATTAAAAAATGTCTTGGCGCTTCCAAGCTTTATAATGGCAGCGAATGGCAGACCAAAATTTGAAGCCCAAAAAAGTGCATCCATCCATTATATAAGTAATCCATAATGAATGTTAATAAAGGCCTTCTAAAGCGAAATCGATGGGGTTTTGTAAAAAAAATCTTCAAAAAAGCGTAACTGGCATGACTATGATGTCAAACGTGGCATTTTGAAATGTGAAAGGCGTAAAACTTCCTTCGCAAGTTGAATATTGAAGGCGGTCCGCCAGACGCTATATACAGTATTTACTTCATAAGCTTTATATGGTGGAAGTGTAAATCACTTCCTTAAATTCGGACATGCAAGCCCAACTATCCTTTTTATAGTTTGCCGGATGTTATAGTCATGGCCGAAGCAGCACAGAAAAAGAAGAAAGGAAAGGTTTTGTCGGAGGAATGCAAAAAGAGGAAACGAGAAAGTGATCGTATTAAAGGCAGGACGAGGATCAACATTGGGCCAGCGTTTGCTCATTGGCGTGAGCTGAAGGAGGTCAATATATTATATTGACGATATATGGTTATTACCTACCACTCAAACATTGAATTGAAGTATCATATAGATTCTGTAAAATGGTGACTAGACTACTATAATGACGCTGGCTTGTAAACGTGAGCATAGCGATCATTTGGCGTTTGAAAAAAAAAAAAAAAAACCCATGAAATTATATTCATATGACATGCTGAAACATATCACCGACTCAAGCAGAACACCTGCATGTGAACTCCTCCTGCAGTGTTCAGGGCTATTATAGTTGTCATGTCAACAAATGCGCGTGCGATGCATCCCCTGATGTAGGATGACAGAGTTTACAACAGGACGATACTGTTTCCCAACTGTAGGGGGACCCCGAGAGCAAAACCTACCTAGTGCTGCTTTAAATGAATTAAATTATAACTAAAAGGTAATTGAAGATATTGTTGTAAACTATATATGGAGCCCTTACTTGCAAATTATTATTATAGGTTGACAACAGAGCCCAACTATTAGCCTAAATTGCTATTTATTTTTAGATTTAAAATCGCGGCGCGGCCGCTTCAACTGTGATCAGTCACGTCACATTAAAGAGCATCAAAACGGCATTTATCGTTAGAATTTCGTGATCAAATGGACTGAATACTTAATATGTTGGTGTGGGAACTCAGATTGAAGTGTGTTCCGCGCTTTAAAGAAGCCGAAAGTTAACTGTTAATTGTACTCGGAAACCGTTTGGTACACGCGTGCACCGAACCGAAAGCCCTGTACCGAAACGGTTCAGTACGAATCCGTGTACCATTACACCCCTATTAAATATGGATATTTTTCTTGCACAAACCCATCGCTTCACTTCAGAAGGCCTTTATTAACACCCCGGAGCTGTTTAGATTACTTTTATAATGGCTGGATGCACTTTTTTGGGCTTCAAATTTTGGGCTGCCATTATAAAGCTTGGATTAGCCAGGACATTTTTTAATACAACTCCGATTGTTTTGTCTGAAAGAAAAATCTCATATACACCTGATGGCGAGTAAATTATGGGATAATTGTCATTTTTGGGTGAACTATCCCTTTAAGATACCCCTAATCGAGATACGCACATTCTCTGGACTCCAGAGAAATCAAAAGCGAAACGAAGCAAATTCACTTGTCTTTTTGTGCCTTGTTATTTGTTTAGGGTCTTAAAATAGATTCCCTCAGGTTCTTACCAACAGCGCGGCTCATTGGCTTTTTCCACTCATCCATTTAAGTAACTACAGTTGCATTTATATTTCAGCAGGGGAGACGGGAAAAGCGCTACTCATTCATAAGAATATGTGGGAGTCATCATTTAGCATCGAGTCTGAGCCAAAAGTAACATTAAAATTGATACTTTGACTACAGAAAGACCGCAGGACCTAAAGTCAAGACTCTTCTGGGTTTCATGTCACAGGAGGACAAGCTTAAAGCTCGTATATCAATTCACATCAAAGAAAGATGATGGAAAAGAAGCAGTATGATGGCTTATACCATGTGTAAGCTGGTAGATTTACTGCTAGTGTTTTTTTTATGCAGCGGTAGATACATTTTGCCGGCTAGTTGGCAGGACTGTGAAGCTCACTGCTTTCTTTTCTTTTGAAATTCCAGCAAAATCATGACATATACCATTACCGTGATATGAAATTACTCATACCATCAGTGATGGATAGATTTTAGTCATCTTGCCCAACTTTAATGACTATTGAACAGTATAGAAAGTGACCCCGTAATTGAAATGAATAAAACTAAACTCAAATCAGGTCCAATTACACTAAAACATGCTTTGAATGTCATTTTATAAAAGAAAATACCCAGTGAACCAGTTTGTCCTTTCTGAACATAAGCCTTTCTTCATGTAATAATGTCTATTTGTCCTCATATCTGTGGGTTGAGATGCATCATGCCCACGCACTTAGAAAATTGCTCATTAACTTGTTAAGTAATTCAACAGGTAATTCATCCCCACCAGAGATAATGATCTCATTTGTCAGATGGGCCCTAAATAACTGAACCATCAGATTACAAAATTAACCACTGCCATTGTAATGATCACACCTCGCCATCATAACATTTTGCTCCCTATTTCTTTTCATATTATGTTCCCTGTAGTACCTGATGTTCTTTTAAACCCTAAAAGAAAAAAAATCAAGGCAAATAGTTATTTGCCTGGATTAGCGAGTTACATGGCTGACTGTTAGATTTAACATTAAGAAAAGGGCTCGATGTACTGTGTTAAAGCTGGAGTCCATAACTTGTTTTGGTTAAAAATAATCCAAAATCAATTTGAGCAAGTACATAACCAGCCTAGCCTGACAAGCCAGACCCACATCAAGATGTTGGGTCTGGGAACACACCTTTGGCAGGGCTCAATACGTGAGGCGGGATAAACGGTTGTCTTTCAAATTCCTTCTGCACGCAATAGGACAGCGCTACAACCAACCAGAGCGCTATCAGTGGTGACAACAATCACAAGCAGGTTGTGGCTGAGTCCCATTGCGTTTTCCCACCAGCGGAGCTAGTTGATAGATTAAACTTAAACTCAGAACACATCTTCCTTTTTTAAGAATGCCGTTCTTTGTTAGCAGGGATTTCACACGGAACCGGCACGGAACTCTGCCATCATTATGTTAAGCCCGCCCACCGACTCTATACACGCTGTCATTGGCCTGACTATAGAATTTGTTTTTTTAAGCTCGCAAGATTACAGAGAGTTACTAGACGACCCTGGCTGCAAATTACATTTGCTACCGCTAGGGTGTGTCTAGATTTCTAGGCTATAACCAGCCAGTGTTCAAAACTATCTTCTTACCTGAGCCTGATTCACAATGGTAAGCTTGTAATAGGGCTGTGAATATTTGGGTAGGCAACGAATTGATTCGATTCACGATTCATAGGTTTTTTTTCGATTCGATTCAAGAACTATTTTTGAGAATTCAGAACGGTTCGATTAGATTCACATTAAAATTTTATTTCAATTCGATTAAATTCTGCTTTTTTTTTATATGCATTCATAGGATTATTAAAATGCTTCCCCCAATGTTTCTTAGCCAGGGTGTGAATTACACAGTGGCCTTCAGGGGTCAGAGAGTGGGCACAAAAAAAACTCAATTTTGTCCATTGTTAATGTTAGTTCATGTTATTACTTTACTATTATTACACACTTTATTTTAATAGCCTAAAAATGGTATTTGTAGAAATTTACATTTTTTTACAATTTACACAATTTAAAAAGGCTTTAAAAGTATTGTTAGTTCATGCTAACTATTGTGTATGATAGTATTAATGGCTAAAGTGTTCCAGGTACATTAAACATGCAATGCTTCCATGGAGAGACTAGAAAATCATGCACTTTTCAAACTAATCCTAAACTAACTTTTCTTCACAGAATAGAAAGAAAAGCCCTCTTTGTTCTCTTTATACGGAACATTTTCCTTGTGATGATTCTGAAAGAAAACGCTCCGGTTTCTACTATTGCTATAGTATCGGATGCAACTTTAATGCGCATCTGATTGATAAAGTTGTAGTAGTTGTAGTTATTTCAGCAGTATCCTTCTTACATTCAGTTAAACGACATTAAGTTAAATTTCATTTATCATTCATCAGAACTGTGCGTATGCATTTTAGACACTTAGGCTACATTAGCCTATGTGTTTGCTCCGGTCATGCAATAAATGTGCATCCTTGAATAAGCGGGGATTTACTTCAACTGCTCAGGTATTGTATGACCCCAAAACAGTATTTTATTTTATATAAAATAACGGTGACATTTCCACGCAATGAAAGCGTTTATTTCAACAGTGACCATGGTGACTTGGCAGTTGACAATGGCTTGAGCGGTTTGACTCAGAACTATCCCTGTCTTGATAGAGAGCTGTCATCTGCTCATGTGATAGCAGTGGACGTCCTGGGGCGAGCTCAAACGTGGGCTGCTCAAACATGTGTCAATGAGAGCAACGGACAGAGTGCGAGCGCAATCCAGTGAAAGGTGGTAAAGTGAGGAGAGTGAGGAGAGCTGTGAGGTCGCAGATGACGGCGCAGCGTCTCCATTAATTCACGCATGTAGTATAATCTAATGTTTATTTTAAAGCACTGAATCGCTATCGAATCGCGATTCATTCGATTCTTAGCATTTTAAATCGATTATTGACCGAAATCAAACATTCACAATTCAAAAATACATGTTTTAAGATCGATGCATATTAGGGAAGGGTCACGATTTTCAAATATTCGATTAGTTTATTTAATTATAGAATATCGAATAGTTTGTGCGATTATCGTCCCAAAAAAAATCCCCATGTTTTCGGTGTGGTGGTGACGCGTTCATGTAACCAGAGGGAGGCGCTGCCAATAACGCACCTAAAAGCTGTCAGTCAGCTCTCACGGTGTTTTATACTGGACACTTTTGATGCGGTCCGAGTGTGATTCTTCCCTGTGTCTCCGCAGCGTTGGTCTGGTTTCACACTCAACTTGAACCCTGGTGCGTTTGCATTCATTTTACGTCATCACAAACGTGCACGGGCATGATAGAAAACAGAACGCGGGTCAATGTATTGGGCTTTTTTCAATTAATTTGGTGCTATTATGTGCAGCTGAGTAAACGACACTTGGGTTTACCGTATGTGTGTCGCTTGAAGGCGGCTTTGCTGCTTGCAAACAGACTCTTTTGAGGAGACTCAAAATTAATTTGCTGCCTTGATTGCACTCTATGCGTAAATACACTGCAGACTCGCTCTCGCGATCGTATCTCAGGTAAATCATCAACACTATCATCACTTACGTGTATGTTATTGAACTAATGACATTGTAATCGGCTAAAACGTATGCGCTGGTTACTTTTCTTACAGAACAAGTGCGCACCCGAGTGTTGTTTTCACATTCACGTGAGTCGTGGCACAGCTCCGAGTGCAACCGAACTCCGGTTGTGTGCTTTTGGGTTCGATACCTCAGTGCACACCAAGCTCTGTAGGTAAGCTTTCACATTAGCAATTTTTCATGCTAACCTTGCCCCATTACGAACTAAACTGCAAAAAACACTAAAAACGCCCTGAGACGACAGAAGAACACATCGTCTCACGCGCACACTGTAGACTTGTGGCATTTATCGGTTGCGGTAACTTGGGGCGATGTCACATTACAGTCATATGTTTCAGCATGTTACAATAAATATATGGCTTGAGTTGATATAGCCTATTCCCTAATGAATTAAACAGTTTGTTATCATACAGATTGAGAGCGTGAATGGTCTCTCTCCCTCTCTCTCTCTGTTTATATGTGTGTAGCCTTTACACGCGTACATGCGGGGGAGGAGTTGGGATTTTCGAATAAAAATCAAATAATTCCCAGCGATCTTCGAATATTATTTTTGCTTGAAATGCCCATCCCTAATGCATATGCATCGTCAGGATTTATAAACGATGCATCGAGAAAATGGGTGAATACACTACTAGCTTGTAATAATGTGTTCTAACTTGAATGGTACTGGTGGATTTCCACGGGAAATTCGAGCATGTCTTTGCGTCATTACATGAAGGAGAAGGAGTCCGGCTACTCGGCTATTGCATGTGAGGATGCTGCAGGTGGTGGATGATTTATAGCCTTTTCTCACAGCAGCTGGAATGTATAATTTTGATGGCGGATTGTAATCCAGAAAGATCCAAACATCAATCATGAGTGACAACTGGAGATTCACCCGTAGTCAAAAGCAAAAGAATAGACTGTAAGGAAATTGAAATCTACAGGTGATTCTAATACACACTAAATACACGTAAGCCCCGTTTCCACCGAAATTACTTGTACCAGGAACTTTTTTTACAGGAACTTTTTCTCCCCCAGACCTGCGACTGTCTGCGTTTCCACTGCGGTCTAAAGTACCGTGAAGATCAGGCAAATTAGTCCAGAGACGTGGGATTGCACGCGGCTGCTCCTCCCAGTCAGCGACGGACAGTAATCATTTTTGTGCAACACTGTCTGCAACAATAACAAGTATAGAGGAGATGCAAGCAGCGCTGCTTTTGCTGGTTATGTATTGTTTACTAAAGAGGTAATTAACAAAATGGTGGAAAAGAGAGGAGCACTGATACTAAAGCGTATTCTGAAAGCTTGTAAAGCTAGATTTAAAATAAGTTATTATCAGCTATTACGGACATTGACCGTGCGATTGCAGAGACGAACGAGCGTCATTGGACAGAAAGAGCAAGACTGATATTCACTGAACGCAGAACGAACCTCGCAAAATACTTTTAAAAATGCCGGTTGAAATAAAATGCTGCGTGAGCTCAACCAATCAGCATGTTCAGCACCCAAGTCCATTTGGAGGGGGAAATATTTACCCGGAACTTTATTTAGACCCCAGTTCCTGCAGTTGAAACACACAGAGTACCACCCCAAAGTTCCTAGTTCCTAGGGAAAGTTCCTGCGGTGGAAACGCGGCTGTAGTCTGTGATTTCGAAGTACAGGATTGTCACTCCACCCCGGACTGTCACTCCATCATAAACTACATTATCCATAATCCTTTGCCCGGACTCATCTTCGCTCATTCTTTGCACCTGTGTCTGATTACCTATTTACCTCATTACCTCAGCCATTACCATGTTCACTCTGTCATTCACTGCGAAGTCTTGTTTGTTGTAAACTACATTTCTGAGCGTTATCCCTGGTTTCATGTCTCTGGTTTTGGATTTCTTGCCTGTCTCTCCGGTCTTGTTTGCTGTATTGGACTGATTACCTGTTATGACCTCTCGCCTGTTTGTTGACAACGAGTGTGGATTACCCTTTAGGATCCTTTTGGATCTTCTACCTTCTGTCTCAGAGCAGTACGTTACAGAGTGAACAGTTTTTATAGGCTGAGGTAATGAGGTAAATAGGTGATGAGACACAGGTGCAAACAATGAGTGAAGATGAGTCCGGGCAAAGGATTATGGGTAATGTAGTTTATGATGGAGTGACAGTCCGGGGTGGAGTGCCCTCAGGTGGTAATCAGGGGCACTCTCACTGGTGATTGTGACAAGTATCCACACCGGTGCGGTGAATGAATGACAGCTGCACATACTCCTCAAAACATTAGATTAATACGCTCTGAGGAGCCGTGCAGATGCACAACCCACATAAAGACGATAATTCTACAAATAACTACAATTTGGTTTCAAACAGAGATGGCGACAAAGAGACTAAACTTACGGACTGCAGCTTTAATATGAAGGAATTTTCCATATAGATTTTTCACAGGCTTTTTACACATATTTTGAGTGATGCTTTGCATTGTGTTGTGTTTTAGGGTTAAAGAAAATGTCTGTAAACTTAATGGTTAATATTCTGGCAGAAAACGAAAACATTTTCAATGTTGTATTCTAACTGTAGTTTGCATGGTATACATTTATAATATGTGGACAGAAGTTTAGACTGTTGATGATAATTCCCTATAATGTTATCTAATAGGAGCTGTAAAAATATAAGTATTATATGTCAATATTAGCCTATCATAAAGGTTGAAGTGCTTGCATCTGTCCCCATCTGTCATTGGTTGAACAAACAGTTATCTCAGCCCCAAACTCACACCATTGGTTATTGGATTCAGTGTTTCTGTGTTAGGCTGATCGGGATGTTCAAACAAACAAGAGTGGTGTTTTAAGCCCAGGACGCACCAAGCCGATGTCAAAGAACTCTCACTGACGGCCAGACACTGATTCTACATGCTGACTCGGCCCAAAAGCCCAGACGCCTTCTGACTAGAGCCAACGGTGCAGAACACACTGAAAAAACTAAGCCAACTGACACTCAATAACGGCCAGACGACCGACCGTTGACTTGGTGTGTCCCAGCCTTTAGAGCCAGAGATTTACAGTATTTACACCTTTGATGAAAATCTACTAATGGCTTAGATGTTTTTGCATATTCAACAGGGATTGCGTAGTTTAACAGTAAAAAAAATACACATTGCTTTTTTTATGTACAAAAATGGAAACCTTTTTGAAGTCTGACCTGAGTTTCTTTATGTCAGTGTGTTTATAATGGGCTCCAATTCAAAGAAGAATCCATTGAAGTGCAAAGAAATGAAAGAGAATGAAAACATTGACACAAGAGTTCATCCATGGGGCTTCAAACGGGGAAATATTCTTTTTCCAGAAAGGTCTATCAAATGCAGCCTAATTTGAAATGCCTCAAATCCTCCTTTGAAAATAATTTGTCTTCACATAAATCTTTTTTTTTTTTAGATTTGTATCTTTTCTAATTACACTTAGAATCCAGGTAGATAAATTAAGAAGTTGAATATACTAAGTATTTTTATGACTTTTAAAATTTAGATTATTAATTATAAAGTCATGGTGCTTTTTTATGCTAGTTGAATGTGTTCCAAGTACCGAATGCCACCAGAGACCAATTAACAGAGCACACAAGCAACACGTCCTTCCCAATGACATCATGTTGGTCGTCTCAGGTCTTTAGAAAGAGCACAAAGTCATCTCCCAAAGAAGCCTCAGTGAGGACAGGACAGGGTCGAGAAGGCTGACTCATAGTTATTTATACCAATTTAGCTCTTTCTTCCTCATGGGAATATCCTGATTGAACTGAAGTTGTGTGTCTGAAAGTCTGGTTGGAAAAAAACAACTGTGTGTGTTTTTACTATTGTTTCCCAACAGATTTGATTATAAAGGGGTTGCCATCACTGATCAACAAGTCACAAAAACATATAGCTGCCATTACATAATATATTTTGGGATACATATTACATTTCTGAATGATACTGTCAAATCAATCATTGCTTCCATGTTATGGTCGATTATTGATGAACAACCAATACTAAATTACATACTTTTTTGTCTAAATACATTAAATATATAATAATAAATAAATCACTGTAAATGCTACAAGTGTATCCAAAGGCATCACAACATGAAAATGTAGAGAATAAAAAATGGATATTCATTTTGATCTTAAAGATAGTAAAGGTCTTAAAGATTACATTTAACAGTTATTATATTTGTGTTTTTAAAGATGAACTTTTAGTGATTACAGATTAACTTTAAAAATAGGGGAATTAAATCTCATATATACTGTATATACAAGAAGCGACTTTGTTTATCAGTGATTTTGTTATATATTGAGCTCTTTACATGAATCTTCGGTTTTGTCACAATTTGATCTCAAACGCTTACCAATGATTTTGTAAGTACGTTTTACAGAAATAGTAGTTTACTGTAAAACATACTTACAAAAACATACATACTTCAATAATCTGATTTATGTACAACTTTGAAAAAAGTATTTTTTAGAGTGAATGTGTCACAAAAACTGGACTCTTAGGCTGAATCCGAAATCGTCCCCTATACCCTCAAATAGGGCACTATTTGCGGGACAGCCATTTGTAGTGGTGTCCGAAACCATAGTGAATGACTGTAGTAAAGCTTGTTTGTACGGGAAGAAGGAGGCGGGAACCGGAGAACATTCAAAACGTTTAATACAAAATAAACACAAAATAAAATGTGCCCTCGCGGCCGACTGCCGCCTACAAACAAACACAAATGAATATAACATGAAAATAAAGGCTGCAGCCCCTCACGGACGACTGCAGCGGATAACAAAACTAAAATAAAACACAACACAAAATCCAGGCCTGGTCCTCTCTCGTCCCTCACTGTCGTCGCTCCTCCTTTATACTCCCTCACAAGTAGACTGCGCTCTACTTCCCCCCCTCCCCCCCTCCCCGGGGGGGCCGATCACGGCGGCCGCGGGACCCGGGGGTAAGAACAACGAGGTGAGAGAACGGAGCAGGGAGCATGAGGAGCGACAGAGACGAGAGAGTGGAGAGAGGAGAAAAGAAAAAAAAAATTCTGGTCCGGTTCCCAGACACACTGCCGCTCGGTCCTCAGCCAGCCGAGAGGCTCTTCTTCGCGGTGCCATGCGGTGGTACTGGACGCTCGGTGGACAGCTCGAGCCTCCTCCGCCCCCTGGCGGCCGGCGGTGGCTCCTCCTTCTGAGGGCGGCCGGAAGCGAGTCCCCGTCCAGCGCTCCCTGCTCCTCCCCAACATGGCGGACGGCAGCAGGCTTCGGCTCCTTCCCAACATGGCGGACGGCAGCAGGCTTCGGCTCCGGGCAAGCGCTGGGGACTCCTTCGCCCCCTCGCGGACGGCAACCACCCCACCTCGACCCAGGGGCACGGCAGCGAGCTCTCCGTCCCACCGACCTTCATCCGCTCCAGCACCACCGCTTCGGGCAGCCGTTCGCGGACTTCTCTCCTCCGCGCTGCCCGAACTCCGCGGCACCGCGATCCCCCTCAGCGGCTCTTCGACAGTGCGTCCCTCCTTCCTCTCGGGTTTCGGCACCACTGTAGTAAAGCTTGTTTGTACGGGAAGAAGGAGGCGGGAACCGGAGAACATTCAAAACGTTTAATACAAAATAAACACAAAATAAAATGTGCCCTCGCGGCCGACTGCCGCCTACAAACAAACACAAATGAATATAACATGAAAATAAAGGCTGCAGCCCCTCACGGACGACTGCAGCGGATAACAAAACTAAAATAAAACACAACACAAAATCCAGGCCTGGTCCTCTCTCGTCCCTCACTGTCGTCGCTCCTCCTTTATACTCCCTCACAAGTAGACTGCGCTCTACTTCCCCCCCTCCCCCCCTCCCCGGGGGGGCCGATCACGGCGGCCGCGGGACCCGGGGGTAAGAACAACGAGGTGAGAGAACGGAGCAGGGAGCATGAGGAGCGACAGAGACGAGAGAGTGGAGAGAGGAGAAAAGAAAAAAAAAATTCTGGTCCGGTTCCCAGACACACTGCCGCTCGGTCCTCAGCCAGCCGAGAGGCTCTTCTTCGCGGTGCCATGCGGTGGTACTGGACGCTCGGTGGACAGCTCGAGCCTCCTCCGCCCCCTGGCGGCCGGCGGTGGCTCCTCCTTCTGAGGGCGGCCGGAAGCGAGTCCCCGTCCAGCGCTCCCTGCTCCTCCCCAACATGGCGGACGGCAGCAGGCTTCGGCTCCTTCCCAACATGGCGGACGGCAGCAGGCTTCGGCTCCGGGCAAGCGCTGGGGACTCCTTCGCCCCCTCGCGGACGGCAACCACCCCACCTCGACCCAGGGGCACGGCAGCGAGCTCTCCGTCCCACCGACCTTCATCCGCTCCAGCACCACCGCTTCGGGCAGCCGTTCGCGGACTTCTCTCCTCCGCGCTGCCCGAACTCCGCGGCACCGCGATCCCCCTCAGCGGCTCTTCGACAGTGCGTCCCTCCTTCCTCTCGGGTTTCGGCACCACTGTAGTAAAGCTTGTTTGTACGGGAAGAAGGAGGCGGGAACCGGAGAACATTCAAAACGTTTAATATAAAATAAACACAAAATAAAATGGTGGCGGCAGCCCCTCGCGGCCGACTGCCGCCTACACACAAACACAAATGAGCATAACATGAAAATAAAGGCTGCAGCCCCTCACGGACGACTGCAGCGGATAACAAAACTAAAATAAAACACAACACAAAATCCAGGCCTGGTCCTCTCTCGTCCCTCACTGTTGTCGCTCCTCCTTTATACTCCCTCACTCCTCCGCGAGGGCCGAGATTGCTGCGGCTCGCAGCTGGCGCTCATCCTCTCTGATGAGCGCCGCCTTGTCCCGCCCTCACGGTCCCTCGACCTCGCTGCTCGCCACAATGACATTGAGTGCACTCATTCGATCCCATAATGCACCGCAATAACAAGTGTACAACTGAACACTTAACAACTAAAGAATACCCATAATGCACTGTGACCGTTGCACCGAATTAATTCCCACATCTCGTCAGAAGATGGCACCCACAGCCGAATCATCCATTAATCCATTTTCCAAACCTCAATGTGGCTACAGCGTAATAATCATACAGGTATAAGTTCCTTTTTAATTGATTATTAAATTGTTTAATTCATGTTTATACATTCTAGTTTCTATGACATAGTTCAAGATAAATGTTTTCATTACTTGAGCTGCCAGTTTGCTAAGTTTCAAGTGATTATTAAACAGCAAGCACAAACTATGCAAAAGCGGCAGCCCATCCAGCGCACTCATTATCCGAATTCACTCACTCGTTTTCATTCAGGCCTTCAAGTGTACTATATTAGTGGAGTCATGTAGGGAAAAGTGAATGAGGGTCTAGGGGGCAATTTCAAACACAGCTGGTCTTTGTCTGATCTTTATGTTGATATGCTTTAGTTGTTGAAAAAGGTGACTGGACTCACCTTTGGATTATATTCACTTAAGAAGGACATACCTGTTTTTCTCTATGTTTGTTCTGAGCTGAAAGCTTTGTTTATCCTGTGTATTTTCCAGTCATTATCACCAAGGAAGTTAAGCAACTTTGTTTATCAGTGTGTTTGTTATACACTCACCTAAAGGATTATTAGGAACACCGAAAATGCCTTGTTGATGCTAGAGGTCAGAGGAGAATGGGCCGACTGATTTAAGCTGATAGAAGAGCAACTTTGACTGAAATAACCACTCGTTACAACCGAGGTATGCAGCAAAGCATTTGTGAAGCCACAACACGCACAACCTTGAGGCGGGTGGGCTACAACAGCAGAAGACCCCACCGGGTACCACTCATCTCCACTACAAATAGGAAAAAGAGGCTACAATTTGCACAAGCTCACCAAAATTGGACAGTTGAAGACTGGAAAAATGTTGCCTGGTCTGATGAGTCTCGGTTTCTGTTGAGACATTCAGATGGTAGAGTCAGATTTTGGTGTAAACAGAATGAGAACATGGATCCATCATGCCTTGTTACCACTGTGCAGGCTGGTGGTGGTGGTGTAATGGTGTGGGGGATTTTCTTGGCACACTTTAGGCCCCTTAGTGCCAATTGGGCATCGTTTAAATGCCACGGCCTACCTGAGCATTGTTTCTGACCATGTCCATCCCTTTATGACCACCATGTACCCATCCTCTGATGGCTACTTCAAGCAGGATAATGCACCATGTCACAAAGCTTGAATCATTTCAAATTGGTTTCTTGAGCATGACAATGAGTTCACTGTACTAAAATGGCCCCCACAGTCACCAGATCTCAACCCAATAGAGCATCTTTGGGATGTGGTGGAACGGGAGCTTCGTAACCTGGATGTACATCCCACAAGTCTCCATCAACTAAAAATGCTTTCAGCACCTTGTTGAATCAATGCCACGTAGAATTAAGGCAGTTCTGAAGGAGAAAGGGGGTCAAACACAGTATTAGTATGGCGTTCCTAATAATCCTTTAGGTGAGTGTATATTGAGCTGCTTACCTGAATCTTCGGTTTTGTTACAATCTGCAAGTTGATCTCAAACGAATACCAGTGATTTTGTCCTGTTGAAGGAACTAAGTTTTGTTATGAAGTAGAAAAGGAATTTTCAGTACTTACCTGTATTACTCGCATGCATCTCCAGCATGTTCTGTGAATGCTTCATGTTCTGTGTGGTAAGCGGGACGAGGCTGAGAGCCGTAAGAACGGGGCAAGGTCGGTGGCGTGAGTGTTAATGAGTGTCACCTGGGGGTCTCATATTTTTCACGGAGGAGCTTCGGGAGCATAAAAGGGGGAGCGACGACAGGGGACGAGAGAGGATGGGGCTTGACAATTACGTTTTGTTTTGTTTATGTGTGTGCGTCAGACATCCTTGAGGGGCTGCCGCTTTACTTTCGTTTTGTTGTTTGTTTAGTTTGATAAATTCAAGTGTGTTTGAACGTTCGCCGGTTCCCACCTCCTTCTTACCTTATTAACTAACCTTGTTACACTGGTGCTGAAACCTGTGAGGAAGGAGGAATGTGCTGTCATAGAGCCCTCGCTGCTGTGGGGAATCGGCGGTGCCATTGAGCACCGCTGAGCAGAGTCTGCCCACCACACACCAGTTGATTGGTGGCGAGGAGACAGAGTGATGAAGCCAATCACTACATATATGTGGATGATTAGGAGGCCATGATGGACAGAGGAAATGGGCAAATTTGGCCAGGACGCCGGGGTTACACCCCTACTCTTTTTCTGGAGGACATCCTGGGATTTTTAATGACCACAGAGAGTCAGAACCTCAGTTTAACATCTCATCCGAAGGACAGTGCTTGTTACATTATAGTATCCCCAACACTATACTGGGGATTTAGGACCCACACAGACCACAGGGGGAGCACCCTCTGCTGGTCTCATTCACACCTCTTCCAGCAGCAACCTAGTTTTCCCAGGAGGTCTCCCATCCAGGTTCTGACCAGGCTCAACCCTGCTTAGCTTCAGTGGGAAACCAGTCTTAGGTTACAGGGTGATATGGCTGCTGGCATAGGTTTCCGGTTCCGGTGTGAGAACGCTGAGCATGTCTGGCTGCCGCTTCACGGTGTGAACGGCAATTGACCCTATGATTATACGACACCTCTGGCTGAGTTTGTCTCCACTCGCTCTGCTGGCGGTGTCGCTGTTTGTGGACAGCGTCGTTGCTCCTCCGGCTGAAGTTGTGGGTGTGTTCGCTGCCAGGCTCAGCTGTTTTATGAGTGATAATGCATTGGATAATGCTGGCCAAAAAGTTTGTGCCATTGGTGCCATTTACAGCATGTCATTAACATACTCATCATCTGTTTCCCGGACCATAAACTGTCATCTGCGTCTTGACTGGGTCATTTATGAGTAGCGTCACGTCTAGGGATTCTTCACCGACCACGCTACGTCCATCACTCTACCAGGCATTTGCGTGATGAATATTGCACTTCCGTGTGTAACCCTTCCTGTTTGAACCGGCCCACTCCAAGCTGGACTGGCATGAGAGTTGGACGATCTAACAAGGAGGCTAAAGGCTGAAACCTCAAGCGTCAGTCGCTAGAGCATCTCTTGAGATCAGAGGAGTGAGGTTTACTCACACAGCAACTACTAGTTGGCCACCGTTACATGTGCACTGTATTCCGTCTATCTGGACCAGTAGATCCGTCATTCAAAGGACGCCGTCTTCATGTCGTTTGAGAGATACTGCTTCAGGTCCCTGGCCAGGGAGAATTGTCACCACTATGATGTTAAATCCGGTGTGTCTGTCACAGAACTTTTCACTACTAAATTGCCGTTCACTGACTGAAAAAGCATACTTCCTCAATTATATAATTACTGATACTCAACTGGATATGTTGCTTCTCACAGAAACCTGGCAGACACCAAATGACTACTTTCATTTAAACCTCTTAACTCCATCTGGTTATACATATTTGTCTAAGCCATGTCTCTGTGGTAGGGGTGGTGGCCTAGCAGTTGTCTATCGTGATGCTATGAAAATTGCCATGACTGAATTTCATAATGTAAAATCTTTCGAAAACATGGCTTTTAAAGTGTTTGCTCGCACCACTCTGCTGATCATATATATCATCCTCCAATGTGTCTGTCAGATTTCTTCTCTGAACTCAATTAATTACTCACTCTGCTTGGTGATTACAATATCCATTTTGACACTGTGATTGTCTGCTAGATTTTCCTACTCACAGCCGTGGTCACACGCTTGATCTTGTTTGAACTTCAGGAATTAATAACATCTCTGTCTATGGATCTCAAACTGGTATCTCTGATCATAAACTGATAACAGTTTGATTTGACTTTCCTCTTCCTGAACCTCTTCTCAAAACTACTATTAATTATTGCAATGTTAAATCTGTTGATCCTCTGTCATTCTCAGACTCCATTAATGCATCTTCTCTTACTCTGATTTCTCGTGTATCTGCTGTTCTCTCTACTTATAACACTGCTATCTCTCTAAACTATCATTAACTAATCTGGTACCTTCATCTCATGCTTCTCCTTGGTATACACCTGAGCTCCGACTGCTTAAACAAACTGGCACGTCTTGAGCGTTGAAGAAAAGTGGCCTGGTGGTGCATTATCAAGATTTCTGTACTCACCAGCTGAAATACAAGTCAGCTCTTAATGCCACACGTACAGAATATTACTCCAACATAATTAACGCTGCTAAAAGTCGACCTAAGACATTATTTTCAACCGTTAACAAACGTATTAACCCATCATCGCATCTTATTACTGGCTCAATTGACCTCTGCAACTTTTTCCTACACTTTTTTTGTAAATAAGATAAAATTGATCTATGAAACGTTTTCATCAAACTCATCAGAAGTCTCCTCTAACTGGTCCTCACCTCAGCCCATAAAATACATCATCTCTAGCTTTACTCCCACCAGTCCATTGTCTGTTAACGACCTAATTGCTCAAACTAGCTCATCTACTTGTCAGTTAGATCCAGCGCCTACCTCACTTCTTAAAATCTGTAATCTCATCTCCTATTGCTCATCTGATCAACTGTTCTTTTTCTTCTGGGTCTGTCCCGCTATCATTAAAAACAGCTGCGGTCACTCATATTTTAAAGAAACCTGGGCTGAATTCTTCAGTTATGAATAATTTCAGACCTATATCTAATCTTCCTTTTGTTGCAAAGCTGCTTGGGAAAAGTAGTTGCAACTCAGCTACAAGCTCATCTCTCTGCTAACAATCTTCCTGATCCCTTTCAATCTGGCTTTCGGTCAGGCCACAGCACTGAAACAGCGTTGGTAAAAATGACTAATGACTTGCTAATATCTGCTGATTCTGGTTGTCTTACTGCTCTCATCATGCTTGACTTAACAGCTGCCTTTGACACTATATCTCATCATATACTTACCTCTCGGCTAGAAGCTATTGGCATCACGGGTAGTGCTTTATCTTGGTTTATATTAGGGGTGGCACGGTTCACAAAACCCACGGTTCGGTTCGTATCATGGTTTTAGGGTCACGGTTTTCGGTTCTGTACAGTTCTTGTTGTTGTTTTTTTTAATCGTTAACACTCCAGAAATTTACTTCAGCATATGATATATAGCTTAATCATCCACAATTTATGATACAGTATTAAAAAATTGTTATATCATGTAGAAGTTGATTCCTAACTGGCTGTCTACTGAGTCCGACACATTGGCGTAACATTTTTCATGTTAATCATGTCAATTTTGATCAGAACAATGCACTGTGGCTTTAATTCAGCTGACCTGATTAACAAATTTCAGCTCCAACAGTGGACCTTTTTTCACCAAGATGCTTGGCAATTTCCCCGTAGCCCTTTCCAGCCTTGTTGAGGTGTACAATTTTGTCTCTAGTGTCTTTGGACAGCTCTTTGGTCTTGGCCATGTTAGTAGTTGGATTCTTGCTGATTGTATGGGGTGGACAGGTGTTTATATGCAGCTAATGACCTCAAACAGGTGCATCTAATTTAGGATAATAAATGGAGTGGAGGTGGACATTTTAAAGGCAGACTAACAGGTCTTTGAGGGTCAGAATTCTAGCTGAAAGACAGGTGTTCAAATACTTATTTGCAGCTGTATCATACAAATAAATAGTAAAAAAAAATCATATATTGTGATATATTTTTTTAGATTATGTCTCTCACAGTGGACATGCACCTACGATGACAATTTCAGACCCCTCCATGATTTCCAAATGGGAGAACTTGCAAAATAGCAGGGTGTTCAAATACTTATTTTCCTCACTGTATGCTGCCCATCATAAATTAAAGCATGAGACAGACAGGGGTCAGAGGAGAACACCGGAAAATGTGACAGAATGGACAATATCGCGGCTCCCGCTCTCCATACGCACTGCATCTGCCCTGCCTGAGCCTTCCTTATCTCTCCCACTTGCATTTCTACACGTGACGTGACATGCAGCACTACACTTTTACTTTATTTTACTGTATGTCCACACACAAACACCTCTTATTTTGCGCGAAAAGGACACCCACTGTCCGAGGTAACATACGGGCACGAGGATACATTGCGCATGCATCGAAACCGTACGACACACATGCTCCGAACCGAGACAAGCGAACCGAACGTTTTTTTTTTTTTTTTTTTCATGTACCGTGCCACCCCTAGTTTATATCATATCTCACTGATCAGACATTTTTTTATTACCATTCATAACTTCAAATCTTCTGTGTTCTCTCTCTCAGGGTGTTCCTCAAGGCTCTGTTCTTGGACCACTTTTGGACCACCACATAGTCATGGTCTCAGCTATCATTGTTATGCTGATGTCTTGCAAATTTACATATCAGCCCGCTCAGTCTCTGCTCTTACCCTGGAATCATTGAATACCTGTATTGCTGACATTAAAATCTGGTTACATAGAAACTTCCTTAACTTTAATAACGATAAAACTGAGGTTACTGTTTTGTCCACCATCCCTTTTGAAAAAGTCTATTGATGGGGCCACATTAATTCCATCTCACTGTTAAAAATCTGGGTGTTACATTTGACTCTTCACTTACATTTCAAGCTCATATGAGTTATATTATTAAGACTGCATTCTACTACCTTCGTAATATTGCCCGACAGTGACCTGCTCTCAGCACTAAAGATACCGAGACTCTAATTAATGCTTTAATAACCTCTCGACTCGACTACTGTAATTCATTTCTTATTGGGCTGCCCGCTAGAACAATCACTAGATGTTCTATAATATGTACAAAATTCTGTTGCCAGAGTCATCAATCAAGTCACGAAATCTGATCACATTACCCCTTTGTTCTATAATCTGCATTGGCTACCTGTTTCTGTCTGCATTCAGTATACAATTCTATTGTTAAATTTTAAATCTTAATCCCTGCTATTTATCTGAACTTCTGCACTATTATTCTCCTCCTCGTTCTCTCTGATCATCTGACTTAAAACTGCTTACTGTACCTCGTTTCCGTCTTTCAACTATGGGTGGTAGATCATTAGAACAGTTCTCTCTGTGTGAAACTGCTACTATATACTCAGTTTTGGGCCTCATCAGCAATAACGATGAGGCAGCGTATAGGGAGGAGATGTAGCAGCTCACAGTATGGTGTAGAGACAACAATCTATCTCTCAATGTTGATTAGACTAAGGAGACGATTGTTGACTTCAGGAAAACCCAAGTGGACCACTTACCATTACACATCAATGGACCACAAGTGGAAAGAGTAAAAAGCACCAAGTTTCTTGGTGTGCATATGACAGAGGATCTCTCCTGGACTCTTAACACCACCTGCCTAGTCAAGAAGGCCCAGCAACATATCCACTTTCTGCGGAGGTTAAAGAGAGCCAACCTTCCATCGACCATTCTCATCTCCTTCTACAGAGGGACGAAAGAGAGCGTCCTGACCAGCTGTCTCACTGTGTGGAACGGGAACTGCACAAAAATCATCGGGATATCTTTACCAACCATAGATACCTTACACCATAACCGATGCATCCGCAGAGCTACCCGTATTGCAAACGACCCCTCTCACCCTTTTCATGGACTGTTCACCCTCCTGCCATCTGGCAGGAGGTATAGGAGCATCCGTGCCACCACCAGCAGACTGCACAACAGTTTTTTTCCCTGAGGCAGTCAGACTACTCAACACACATCTGCCTCCAAATACTTACCTGGGTTAGTCGAACACCTGACCCAGTAAAACTCATATCACCACACCCAGACAGATCCATACCTGGCTTAGTTGAACACCTAATCCAGTAAGGATTCATTACTGCAGACACACTAACTTTGTAAGACTCTGTACTACTGCAAGAAGAACTCACGTACAGTAGCTGCATTGGCCACTTTTTTCAGTATTGCTGCTATGTAAAAATATGACCATGTTTACAGTCGAAGTTTACAGTTCAGAAGTCATGTATCTATTTTCTATGATTTCTATGTTTTTCCAGAGCATTTATTGTGTTGTATTATTATTGTCTTGTATATTTACTGTCCTGAGTTACTGCACTTTATGTTGTTTTGTAATGTTCCATGTTGCACCATGGTCCTGAAGAATCGCCATCTCGTTTCAATGTATACATGTTATATAGAAGAATAACAATAAAAATGCACTTGACTTGACTTGATTCAAATCTCAACTAAAAACATATCTTTTCTTACAGTATTTCCAACCCTCCTCTGTTTAGTGTTCTGCTGGGTTTTTTTTGTTTTTGTTTGTTTTTTTCTCACTGTATATTTGTGTGTATATGTTAGGGGTGTGACGAGACGCTTATCTCACGAGAAGAGACGAGATATGAGATTGGGTTCACGAGAACGAGACAAGAGTTTTACATAGTATTTTTAAGAAATTCTCAATGATGAAATACATGGCTAGAAAAATTGTTTGCAGGTGCATTTGAAGTGTTTTAACTCCTCATCTTTTAATGAATGTTCTTTCAGTTCTACTTTCTGATGAATTATCATATGCAGTAAAAGACAACAATACTCAAGCACTGTAAAGGTTTTGGCAAAAACTCAACTGGCTTCTGTCCTGTATGATTGTCTCTTCAGACCTCAGAACTGCACATGAGCTTTTTTTGACCTCCTTTGACCTCCTTCTCTCAAATTGATCATAGATATTAAGTGCAAACAATAACCATAATCAAAGTACTCAATATTCAAAGTGCAAATAGAGACCAAATTTATCTTCAAGGCAAGCATGATACAGAGCTAAGAGATGGTTACAACGGGATAGCTTTTATATTGGGAGATATTTGCGTGCCTCAAGGAGCCGCTTTCAAACAGCGGTAGCGTATTGAAATCGCGTTTGAATGCGAGCTCGCGTTTACTTTCACTTTGAATTTCACGTCATGCGTACTCTGGGAATAAGGAGCGGTGGTGCTGAATGCGCATTTTAAAATATAAACTCACCATGGTCCACGAGTCCACTAACATGTAACACACACTCGTACAATGTGAGCGCTTCATTAAGATGAGTTGATGAGGACCTGATGGCAGTGCGTTTTGGGAATCGGACCCATCTTTTTTTCCTCTCTCCCCTCGTCACCGGTCTTGAGTTTCTCCCTCCTTCCCTCATTAACTAACCTCCTTACATTTTGTTATCCTTTTTATTCTAAAAGACTGTGTGACCGGCCAGCATCCTTACCTGTAGGCTTACCCTGTTATACTTACCACATCTCTGCCTCTGCACTGCAATAAACTTCCGCGATTAGGTTCATCTTCTATCTCAGTGTGTATCATTACAGAATGAGAGTGCACTATTGGAAGCAAACATTTCCCACTTTATAGGGCATGTTTTGTTGCCTTCACTACTCAGGCCCAAGATTTTCAGTCATGCCTTTAACCTAGAAAAAGGCAAAAGGCCTAATGGTCCCCCAGAGATCTAATGCCCTAGATATGCTTTCCACCCCATTTCTGCCAGAGCAAGAACCCTGAATTAATTCTATTGAAAAAACAATAAATCGGCTTTCCAGCTAGATCAATCGTTTAATCTAATACAATTAGGAAAGGGAGACAGCAGTGACCTGAGACTGACCTTCTGGACAAGTGCCCAGAGATTGTTTATCAATAAAACTGGCTTTGCTGCATGTATTTGGGCAAATGTTTTGGTGTGGCTAATCTAAATCTCTCCTTGACACGTACAAGGCAAACAAAATTGATCCCAGACTTGTCGCAAAAAGGAACATTTTCCCCACAAATATGTGATGCTTTAACAGGGAACAGAGCGACCTGAGCGGACATGTCCATTAAGCATCTATTCTAAGAATAGGGTACACATACGAGACCTGAATGAATAATGGAGCGGGCCCTCCAGAAACTCATCTCCTCAATGTCGTCATGTGACCAGAAACCAACCTAATGATCACACACACACAGAGCCAAAGGATGTCATGCACGATTAATGATGAGCGGCTGCTTATCTTCATATAATTCAGCAGCGCTCAACCATCTATAAATCCAATTCTGATATCAATTTCAGTCAAATTTAGATGATGTCAAACCCATTATTTCATAGCTAAAAAGAATGGGCCAATCAAGTAATCTTACAACTACCAATTCGTTGGTTGATTATTTTTTACACTTTACACCTTACATTTATCATAAGTCAACAAGAATTTGAGGGGGAAATTACAATTTCCTGTTAGTTTTTTTTAAAATAAATTCATATGCATTCTATTTTCAATGATGCATGTCTAGACTATGCCCTGTTCTTTGAAATCTGGTTGGTGGTTACCTTATATGGCATTACATACAATATATACTGTATATGGTCTATTTAAATGGAATCGCTAATTACCAACAATTGTGAAACTGGGTCATTTAGCATTTGCCGGAACTGTCTGTTCAGTACATCAGTGGGATTTCCATGCCATCCAAATGTAACATTTGCTTACTAGCATGCTGCCCACGTCCAGATGGTAAGAGTTTGAAGTGCAGCCCAATAAGATCTGGATCATACAAGTATTTCCCAGAGATCCCTACATATGAGCTGCTCCCCACATTCTTATATAAACCCTCTATTCCGTTTTATTTGTTGCCTGTTGAAACTATCACTTGTCAGGCACTCTACATCCTTAAAATGTCATCTTCCTAGAAGTACATCGTAACATAATCAAAATAATAGTATTGTCTGCAGTGCCGATCCTGACCTCCCTGGGGCCCTAAGCAAAATTCTGCTAAGGGGCCCTCTAACTGACCCGTGACGCCGTGAGCTATGTAAACCATTTGCCATTGCCACACAGTCACACCTGACACTTCAGTGATCCCAATACAATCCTCCCTCCTTTAAACAAAACAGTCGCAATACAGAATGAGGTTCAAACAAACAATATTTATTGAATAGAGTATTTCCTATAGAATATTAAGATAACAAGTGAATATTATTAAGTAAGTGAATATTAACGTAAACATAAATAAGAAGAAAATAATAAATTATAACTCTGAGCTTTGGCTTTTGGGATTAACTTGGGTTCTCTCTACAGCCTGGGCATTTTCGGCATCAGTATGGGCAACACCAGTCTATTTGGACTGTCTAGAAGAAACTGAGAAGAATATCACATAGTTAGTTAAACAGTCATTTACACAATCTTACATGTTACTCGTTACATGTTACAAATGCGTAAACATTTGAATGTTTGAATTCAAATCTTACCATCAAAATATTCCTTTTCTGCACTTTCTTGAGGCTCTTGTAATATTTAACTAGTGAACTAGTTATGCAGATATCAATAATCCCTGTGAGTGATGACATCATTGATATCAAGAATGAACTTTTTTACAAGTTAACATGTAATTCCTGATATCAAAAATAGACATTGGTAGATAAAAATGTAACTAAGTATTACTATTAGCTATTAGTATCAATAGTATTAGTATTAGCTATTATTGACTAACTATTAGTAAAAAATAATCAAGAATTCACATTGCAAATAGTAAAAAAAATGTAATGCTTGATATCAAAAATGCATAAACTGTGAATGAATAAAAGCTAAAATGGCTTGCCATAGCATGTTAAAGTTTTTTTTAATTTTTGTAATACATATGAAGCAATTCTTGATTTATGGTTATTATTAACTGAGGGATGTGCATCCACACATTGACCAGTATATCCAGCTAATCAACATTTTAAATTCAATATAGCCTATAAATCAAGTCAATCACTGTCAAATTATCAATACATTGCTTTCCATCTTGCATAATTAGTGAAGTGCAGTTGTATAGAGTTTTTAACTACACATTGACTGAGACTAGATAATCAGTGTCTTGTTTTAAAAGTATGTATGTATAATGTGCACTTTTGATGAGGAGTGCCATCATTCACGCCCATATATTGTACAGTCTGTCTGGTCTCCACATATATTTCTGCTTGAAAAATGTGCATTTCATTTCGTGCATATGAATGAACGCATGATAACACACGCGACGCGGTTATCTTTTCCGAGCTGCAGTAAACAAACACCGTTGCACTTTGTCGTTTATCAAAAACAAACGTAATAAATAATTGTATTTTACTCTCACTTTTGTCAGGCACAAAGTGATGCAAGAGATGCACTGCCTGCCTGCCTGCCCAGCTAGGTTAGCAAGACCGAAAAAACACAACAGAAATGCACATAAACTTTACTTTGCTGATATCAAACTTAGAGAGAAGACAAGTTTACCTGATTGTTGTTCCCGCAGTTCACTTTCATGTTTTTTTTCCTCCTCTTTTCATGACCAGAAGGATAGTTTCGCTTCATTTTGTCATGGATGTTGTAAACATTAATTGACGGTGACGTGACGCGCTATGACACGAGGAGGAGGCGGGGCCTTGAGTAATTTGCGGGGCCCTACGCAGCTTGCGTAGTGAGCTTATAGGGCTGATCGGCTCTGATTGTCTGGGCTGAATACATTGGTTTTGGATAAGGAGAACACTGAACACCGTGCATTTGTTTTCCTGTGGGTAAAACTCACTGAAGAAAAAAAGGCTAAATTGACGTGGATGTTTTTGTGCAGTTATTTTTAAATCATGTCCCAATGTAGGTTACCTGTGTGTAGTAATAGTGCTGGTACACACGACGATAATGACATTTTATAAGTTGAACTCGTCTCTCATGGTGAACGTCCCTGTAGAAACCAGCTATCGTGAGTCGTGGCCTGAAGTTCGCGCTGCATTTTGAAAACCCCTCAGGACTTTAATGATGCAAGTCCACTTTTGGCCAAAAGAGGGAGACATTTGTAACGGTTTGATAATCATCTTCCGGCACAGGGAATTTTTTTTTTTTCCAAGAACGAAATGTAATCTTCCAAAATGAGCAAATATAGCCTGTGTGATGATGGTGATTACTGTTTTTAGCACAAATGTATTTTGATCAAAATGACCATCTTCAGATCATAACTAACATTATAGGCCTATAGATTAAATATATATGAAAAAGAAAACAAAAAATGGACATGTTTTATAAACAAACATTTTTATACCCATAAGATTTTCTTTTTGAATGTGGAGACAACCAATAGATGGAGCTAAAAATAAATTAGAAACCATTCTGTGTCAAAATTCATAGATTCATGGCAATGAATGGTAGATTTGCTGATGGTTACAATAAACATCGATTTGCCGGTGTTCAGGGACAAGCTACCCCTTCAAATGAACAATGGTTTTACTACAAAAAAAACAAACAAACAAAAAACAGTTAAACCATGGTAACCAATTAACCATATGGATTTGCTACTCTAACCATAGTTTAACCATGGTATTTGTGGTAAAACTGTGGTTATAATCAATTAGCCAAAAAACATACACTTTTACTATAATAACCATGGTTATTTTTCGTAAGGGTATCTACATTTACATTTACATTTACATTTATGCATTTAGCAGACGCTTTTATCCAAAGCGACTTACAACTTGGGGGTACATGAAGCGATAGGTCATGAAGAGTCGAGAAGCGCAATAAGAGCCTGAGATCGTGAGACCGTGTACATTGCTCAGTGTAGCACAGGCTAGGGGAGGGAAGAAGAAAGAGAAAGAAGAAAGAGGAAAAAAAAAATTACACAATTTATGAGGTTAAGTGCTCACGGAAGAGCTGAGTTTTAAGGTGACTTTTGAATGATGTCAATGATTCTGCGTTTCGGATGGTGTTGGGAAGATCGTTCCACCAGCTGGGAACATACACCAGCTGGGTATCTATCTAATAATAATGTAAATAATATAAAGTATTCATTTTACATAAAGGTATTAATTTCCCCCCCAGTAGGCCTACTCAAGCATCAGTTCACTGACATGGGAGATACAATATCTAACCAGTAGGTGGCACTGTCATTACAGTTATCGTATCATTCCTTCTGGTGTGTGTGCCGATGTTTGGGTAGCCTATGATCGTGACTTGCGTCATGTTATGAATTTCCTTCCTAGGCTATAACTGACGTTCATCCAGAGCTATAAAACATAAAGTATGTCGAATCATTTGTATATAGTTAATTAATCATGTTCATAGATAAAATTGACCGTGATTGAATTGGGGAATATAGGCCTATTTGTTTTTACAATATGGTGGTAGAGTTTTTGTCGAATTTCAAATTAGCGTGTTTTTGAGTTATCTACGGTCACATGATGTAGAGTAAATCATTGGTGAAAATATGTAGGCCTATAAGTGCTTCTGTAAACAATAGCTCTCACATGTTTAGGACTATATTTTTTGCAAAAGATAGGATACCCCTGCTGAAAAATCCAGCTTAAACCAGCCTAAAGTGGTCAGGCTGGTTTTGGCTGGTCTCCCAGCCTGGTCATAGCTGGTTTATCAGACTGGTTTTAGAGGGGTTTTGAATTTTTTTTTAGCTGGTCAGGCTGGTCTTAGCTGGTCAAACTGGTCTTAGCTGGATATTGTTGGTCTTAGCTGGTCAAACTGGTCTTAGCTGGATATTGTTGGTCTTAGCTGGTTTTAGCTGGTCAGGCTGGTCTTAGCGGGTAATTGCTGGTTTTAGCTGCTCAGGCTGGTCTTAGCTGGTAATTGTTGGTCTTTGATGGTTTTAGCTGGTCTTCGCTGATTTTAGCTGGTCAGGTCAGGCTGGCTGACTGTCCCTATTTTTTATGCCACTGGGTGTTTAGACAAATAATTTACATATGTATATGGACCATGTAATCTGATTAATTTGTAATTAGGTAAAATGTTCATCAGCTAAGTTAGGCTGGGAGACCAGCTAAAACCAGCTAAACCAGGCTGGAAGACCAGCTTGACCAGATAAGCCAGGGTGGGAGACCAGCTAAAAGCAGCTGGCCACCAACTTGTCCAGACTGGAAGACCAACTTAACCAGCTAAGTCAGGCTGGGAAACCATCTTAAACCAGCTAAGACCAGCCAACCAGTTTAGGCTGGTTTTAGCTGGATTTTTCAGCAGGGACATGGGCTGTTGGGGCAAAAAAAACAAAAAAAAGTTAACCGTTCCACAGAAGCAATGCAATCTTCCTTGTGATCCACCCACGGTTTGAGCTTACGGCTACATTCCAGCAACTGATAGATGATAGATTAAGCTATCGTCAGAGTTTCTGATTTCTCCCATAATTCAACAGGAATCTGATCAATTAAAGGCCACAAAGCAGCTTGAAGTTTGTGGGAAAGTAACAGATTTAAGCAGTTTTTTGTGGAAAATGTGTACTTCTTAAAACTATCCTCAAGTTGAAATGAAAGCACACACTTACAGTGCAGAGATGCTCCACCCAAAGGTCTTATCATCACATAAATACAATAGTAAAACTTCATTGATAACATGCCAGAAACATTTCTAGGGCATTCTTAAATCAAGAACCTAATCATTCGAATGAATGAAACAAAAGACAGCAACCCAATAATGTGATACATTGTTGATGTTAATGACATTATGACGTATAATCTCATTGAATAACACATTGGCTGTACATAATAACACATTATCAGAGCAAATTGGATGGGATAAGGAAGGATTACTGAAATATGTAGGGCAATGATCTGGAATGGAACAAACATTGGCACACTTGGTAAAATTCAGCTCATTGTTATTAAGAAATGAGTGAAATTCAAATGAACACACACACACACACACACACACATTGTTTCTGAGAGTAGGTGGCCAGACTGATTTAGAGGTAAGATAAATTAAAAAAGAATCTTCACTTCTTTTTACTTCTTCCGCCGGATACCTTTCAGATTGCAACTGGCCTATTTCTCTAACGGCAGTTTATTTAGTTCAGGTCAAGTTTTGCATTCAAAATAATTTAGCTCAAACAACACTGTTGTTGTGAAACTGCTCGACTGCCTGGACACTAGGGCACAATTTTTTCAATAACAGACTGATTGTGACACAAAAGGTTAATTAGAGAATAGCACAAGCCCAAAGTAGTCAGTTCACTCTATGTACTGACTTTGTATTTATGTGTTACATGATCTTAAATATCTTGACATAAATGCAATGTCTGAAACCATGTAGACAAATATAAATTGTACCTAAATTAATTTATTTACAAAAATGCATATTATTATTCAGACATTTAAAATGTATAATCAAGCATTTAATATTTTAGCTATTATTATTAGATATAATATATTAAATGAATATCAGGCTATTACTAAATATTAAATTATACAATTATTCAATTATATTATTATTCAAACATTTACAATTTTTGAATCAAACATTTAATATTTTAGCTATTATTTTCATCATTATGATTGTTAGTAGTTATTATTAGTTATATAATATTAGCATAAATTATCAGGCTATTCATATATTTACTAAATATTAAATATTACAATTATTATTATTCATTATCATATTATTATTAATATTCTAAATTGTAAATGTATGAATCAAACATTTAATATTTTAGCTATTATCATAATTATTATTGTTAGTATTAGTTATATAATATTATCATAAATTATCAGGGTCTTCATATATTTACTAAATATTAAATTCTACAATTATTATTATTCAAATATGAACAATTTATGAATCAAACATTTAATATTTAAACTATTATTATCATTATTATTGTTAGTATTAGTTATTATAATTTTACCATACACTATTCATATATTACATTCACTATTATTATCTAGTTATTATTTTTTTGTGAATTACTTTAAGTATTGTTATTATTAGTAAAAAGCTATTCATTGATCAATTTAATATAACATTAATACAAGTATTAGTATGATTTATTCATTCATTTTTAAAGAGTTGTGGAGGACGAGCAGATAAAAAGTGACCTCTGTCAATGCGCTTTAAAGGATGCACCTCATCAAGATTTAATGCAATTCTAATTTAATTCCAAATTCCTGACTTTACTAGCGAATTTAAAAAAAAATCAAACAAGCACTTAGATAAATATATTAATCATTTATTATTTCTAATATTTGTACAAAGGTGTTTTTTTTCACATTGGTTGTGAACAGCACAAGTACAGAGTCATAACAAGAGTATAAAATAAATGGATATAAGGGAGATCTTTTTTTTTTCTTGAGGCACATTTTATGAATATTTTCCATTTAGAAGAAAATCTAGTATTTATACTTGTAAACAATACTGTTTAGTCCTCTAACACCACCAATCATGTGACTGATGCACAGGAAGTGATGCAATACAGCTGTATATTAACATGCACTGAACATAGTCATGTTTATACAAAATTGAAAAATAAAAATTGAACATATTTGTAATGTATAAATACAGACTACAAAATGGTTTAAAATCAATTACGGTTTAATACTCTAGCAAAATGAACATAACTGCATTTCTTACAATTTTGTAAAGAAATAAATTGGAACTTTTGAGCCCAAAGAAAATGACATTGAGATTGATAAGCCCATTGTATAGAACACATTCCTGGGAACAATAAGACACTACAACCTCTTCCTGATGATGACATATACAGAGCAACAGGGCACTGCGTGCAGCCTATGACACATGTTCACTCCTACAATCACATTCAGCCTCAAGGCACTGTGATACAATCACTTACATATGAGTCAATGTAATCCAGTTACTGTACTATTAAAACGTAAACTCATCCGTTTCCCAATACCCTTGTCCTATAGGGCCAAGAGGATACTGGAGCCAAAGAGCCAGAAAATTTTAGTCTCATTTTTATAATTGTGATAACATCTGAACAATAGGTGGCGCAGTCCTGAAATATCTCAAGTACCATAAGGTCTCGGTAGCTATGTTTCCATCCAAAGTTGTGAATTTACCGTATGCGCAAAATTGGAATATCGCATAAAACATTTGCGAATAAAGCAGTTTCCATTTAAATAACCCTTAAATGCATGAATGTTTCGGCAATCATTATTACATATTCGGGTCTTTATTGACCCGGATCTATATCTAACACGGATGTATCTCTACCTGTCGCTATAATATAAAACTCTCCTGATATTAGAGTAACAATTACAGAAGATTAAAATAAAGCATATTTTGATAAATATTTGGGGCTTGGAAGGGTTCAGTTTGAGCTGGTGTTTTATAGCATCATCACATGTAAACCATTTCATGTTTCGCTGAGGATACTTCCTATTCTTTTGTTTTCTGCCTGCGGTAACTATGAGTGAAACGTCACTTCATCATTGTGTATCAGACATTGCCACCTTGTGGAATAAAGGTCAATTGCACTTATTCAGTCATCAAAGATTCAATTGTTGTGCAGAAAAATACCTCGGGTCGTTAGTGACCCTATATAATATATATTTTTTCTTGTTATATTGTTTATAATGAATCGATTGAGGAATACCAAGAAGGTTGATGTCTAAGTTACGTCCCGGGTAACTAAAGACCCGAGGTAGGCATTTAAAGGTGCACTATGTATCTTTTCCGTCCGGTAGAGGTCGCCTATTCAAAACAAAGGCGTAGCTTGATGACGCCACGTTTGAGCGCAGAATCTTGGGACATGTGGTCTTCACCTCACAGCCGGTGGAAAAGAAGCAGGATAGGAGGACTCAGGCAGAAATCATGTTCATGGATGCGATGATTAATGTTACTGTAGTATGAAGCAGAGCAGGACCGAGTGTTGTGGGAGCTGAGCAAGGCCGCTGGAGCGATTGTTAATAAGAAGAGCGGAACACACGCCTCGCAAGCAGCCGGACTTTTATACCACAGTTGCCGGCGCCTTTTCCGGTCATGAGTATGAGGTAACGCAGCTCTATTTATCATATTAGATACATCTGAGTGTGTTGAAAATAATGTTATGACATTACTTTGTGCGTTCGCTCGGTGGCTGCTATGACACTTGTTGCGCACTGCAGTAAGAGTAAAGCGTTTCTGCTAAATAAAACCGGAAAACGAGGGTAACGCAGATATGACGCCATTGACAGACGACTCCCTCACACGTCCCGGTTCCTTGGTTAAAATAGCAATTTTCTCACGATTTACAAATAGTTGGAAACATTTGGGATATTGTAAGTACTCAACTGAGCAAAATATATAACACTGGCCTAGTGGTTTTGGGATATTTTACTGAAAAACATGTTACATAGTGCACCTTTAAGGGTTAAACCAAGCCATTTTGATGACACACTTTTCACTGTAACTAAACCAATTTTTGAGATGCTGTGCAATGAAATTGGTTCGTTGGTTGGTCCAGTTATCCAATCACATCCACTGTTGAGACAAAGTCACGTGAGTATTTATTCAGAAAATATTTGTTTTCATCATAGTTTATGCTCGTCTTCTTATCGGATAAAAAATTATCTGCCGCAATTGCAGCATTTTTAGAATTTATTTGCATAAAAATAGGTGGATGGAAACACAGCAAATGATACAGTACATACAACATTTAATTTCACAATCCAACTGCATTGCCAATTCCTACTTGTCCTTCCCCGAGAGAGGGATGGACTTTCCCATGCACCAAAAAAATCTGATTTCAATAAATGTAGGTTTTTGAAATCAAAATGAATGGCATCTGATATATCATTATTGAGCTTTACGAGTCATTTTTGACCCAGGCTTGATAATTGACCTAAATTTAAGACACTTAATAGCTAATACATTGAGCATTACACTGTTTTAAACTGGACTTCAAACCCAGTCCATTTGACACGACTTGCTTCGTCAAATGCACATTTTAAAGGTGCGGTCGAAAGTTTGCCAGCAAAAGTCATTAGAATATATGAAGCACATCTCACACTGACGTCACTTTCAAGAAGTTTTATGTTGGTCATCAAGGGAAATTCATGTGACCAACTTGAACCCACTGCGAAATCTGTGCGGGGAGATTTTTCACAAACATGCGCGATTCCTGATTTTCAGAATCTACATTTGAGCAATTTCCCGCAGAAATCTGCAGAGTAACGGTAAACGTGACCACACCTTGAGACGACAATCTGCACAATAAAACGATAGAAATGACATATAACATCAACAAATTTCATACAGAATAAATGAAGTTGGCTATATCAGTCATGCACCGTTAAAATACAAAGACGTTCAATAAAGGAATGCAAAAATGTTGTGGCACATATTAAGACAGACGAGGCTCAAGGCAAAGTGGCGTGTGTTGACGTTAAACATCTCTAATACGTATTTTATCATTGTACAAGTAAACTTTACATACAAACGTGTAATACATCCAGTAAAGTCTTCCCTATCCCATTATGTACATTTATACACGGCTTTATATTTGCCACAACTGCACTTGTTGCATCATGTTTACAGACGTGGTGGTGACAAATAAAAATTGCATCTCTATGAAGTCAAACAAACTACATACAGACCTCAACGTCCCTTTCTAAAAACAATTAAACGCGTGTGCGTTTGGAAAAGGCACACGCGCCGCTGGTTCACCTCAAAACCGTGCAGCTGACACGCTTGTATTGTGGTCGGTCGGAGGAGCAGCGAGGAGTTTCAGGAGGTGCTACTTCTCTTCCTGGTTCGGGGTTTCCTCAGCATTCCCTCCTCCTCTTGATCGCTCTCACACTCTCTTTCGAACATGGCCACTGTGCGCCCTACATAGCCCATCTTGGGTTTGTCCTGTAAACCACCGACAAAGATATTGAGATGCATTCGTAAAACAGTATTCGACAGATACCGACGTGGGAGAATACGTCATCTTGGGATGTAAGACAATAGAGGGTCGCTCTTGTGATTTAACAGGTCATATTGTTACTGCTGGACCTTTACTGCTGGACAATTATCTTTATTGGAAAAGTTTAACAGAGTATTATTGAGCAGGACTCATGCAATACCTGTGGTTTGGGGTGACCTTTCTTCATCATGCGTGTCAAGTGGTTGCAGAGGGCCACAATTCTGAAGGAAAGCTATTGGAGAACAGGGAGAAAATTTAATTAAATTGTAGACTAAACACTATCATTCAAAAGTTTGGGGTCAGAACGTTTTTTTGTGTTTTTACGTTTAGTGTGAATAGTTTTATGGTCAAAAGTGGCAGTAAAGACGATGTTACAAAACATTTCTAACCCAAATAAATGCTGTTCTTTTAAACTTTCAATTCAAAGAATCCTGTAACTGGTTTTCACAAAGACATTAAGCAGCACAACTGTTTTCAACACTAATAATAATAAGAAATAATTCACATGCTGTTGCATTCAGCTTTATCATCACAGGAATAAATTACATTTGAAAATATATTCAAATAGAAAACATATTTTAAACATATTTATTACTGTTTGCACTGTACTTTTTGATCAAATAAATGCAGCTTTGGTTGGTTGGTATGAGACTCTTTTTTTATATATATTTTAAAACAATCTTACAGACCTTAAAGTAGTTTTAAATTGCTGATAACACATTATTTCAACCCATCACAGTAAGATTGAAATGCATATGCTTAAAATTTCAACAAATAACTATGAAGTAAATTCCTTACAAATAAAATCACACATTAACTCTTCCCCTGCCAGCGTTTTAAAAAAAATTGTCACCCACCGCCAGCTTTTTTGATCATTATCACAAAAATTCTGTAATTATGTTTTGTTGTTTGCTTTTTAAAAACCCTGTTTTATTCAAGCTTTCTGCTTTTGTTTTATTAACACTTAAATATGGGTAAGTTTCATAAAAAAAATAAAAAAAAACTTTGAGCAAAAAGCTGAGTAAATCATGTTTTTGTCCTGGGTCGACATTGTATTCATTAACATTAAGCAGTTGAATTTTTTATGCTGTTTAATGTTGATGATCGCATTATTTTACATATGGATATGATTACTTATGCTATTGGGTGTTTCTGCATCTTCTTCGCCTGTGTTTTGATCAGGAGATTCAGTACTCTTTCAGAAGATGTGTCATAGCGCCCCCTAGCGTATGGTAGTGAAAAGACAGAAAGCCAGAAAATTCTGTGTTTGGCGGGGAAAGAGTTAAGTTGGACACAAAGAAAACCCACAAATAACAATCAACATTTCTTTCAACCCTGTTACATTCACAAAGTTTTAACAATTCACTTTACAGGTGGAGCTGGGGAGGGGGGAGGCTTTCTGAAAACAATCTGCAACTGCTGCAGCAAATGTTGGCCAAGTATATGAAAGTTGAGCCGTAAACTCATTGGCTACTGATACAGCAGGAACCAATAAGCTGTGCCCTATTGAATGGTGTGACTGCAAGCAGATTGAGTCATACCCGTCTAGAGTTTCATGACAAAACTTTGTATTTTTATAATGTAAAAGAAACCTCAAATAGGCCACCCCAAATGTCTGTTTAATGAAATGTAGATTTTTTTAATGTTCCAACAGGGTTGGACAGAAAGTGCAGAGACACATATATATTTTTTAAAGTATTTGTACCAGGAACACATACAACACCATTTCCAGATCTAAAGCAATGTATAGCTCCTACCTGCCACCTCCTCCGGACATATTGTCTCCTGAAGTTCTCAATGTTCACCACAGATTGTCGTCGCACCAGGGCTTGTCGGGGGTTTACGGGCTAAAGAAAAGACAATCGCATTGTTGTTACCATTAAATATACTGCCTTGTAATATATAAGTATATATATTATAATATATATTATAAATATATAAGTCTTCAGAATTTTTTTTTAATGCTTTCCAAAGTGGATAGATTTGAAAATGCTGTTTTCGCATTGTAGTGTGGACTGTGAAAACAGAAGTATGTGAAAATGATGACACATGTTGAACCGACAGATATGTATGTTATCTGCTGTTCACTTTTACACAGTTGCTAAAATATGTTATTTGTCACACTCTTCATATCACAGTCCTGCAAAGACGACAGAAAAATTGCAATTGCAGTCCCATGGCAGAGCAGTTGCGTTTTAGACCAAACATATAAATGTGAGTGAGTGCGACCTGGACGCATCAGTGAATGGCGATACTAAATAAAATGATCCTGCCAGAAGAATTGCGTGATAACTTTATTATGTCTTGTTCCATCTGTATCATCTCAGTGAGATTGTATGAGGGTTTACGAGTGTGCAGTAAGGTGAATTGAGCATTTTCCGACGTTTCAGTGTGGACAAGAAACTTTTGGAAAAGGACGGAGAGCATTTTGAAATGAAAACACTGTTTTCAAATGTATCCGGATGAATGTAGAAGTAGCCTAAGTCTGCCTCTCCTCAACAGACCACACAATTTGGGGTATCACTCATGTCTGTAGCACAAACAGAGTTACAGAAGTTCACTGTTTATGGTTAGAGCTTTGTTCAAATTGCTAGCCCAAAGTATGAGGTTTAGTAAAAGTGATGCCTTAGCAAATAGCACAACACTGCACAAGTTCCAAAAAATACACACCCCTGAGGGACTGAATACACTTAATTTCCCTCTATCCCACAATGCACTACGGCCAGCTGCAGCACTAAAGATCAGTGTGAGGTATATAATCATCATTCTATTGCTTTATTCAGTGTAGAAAGAAATGACTGTTCACGTCTGTTTACATTCAAGTGCTGAGGTTCACAAATCAATGCACATCATGACTTTTTGAATGAAATTAAAGTAGAAAGTAACAGGAATATACACTAAATTACATGTGTAAGAAAGAAAAGCAGTTTAAATGTAACATTAAAACTGGCAACGAGCATGTAATGTTGCTAAAAGTACTTCAAAAAGGTGCATTAAAAATAAATTAGAGAACTTGAAATTACAAAGCAAGTAAATTTTTTTGGCCAAAATCAAATGTATGGCCCCTGTAAACAAAATAAATAAACCCATGCATAAAGATGACAAAAGGAATGAAATCATAAAGGCTGACGTCATCTCAAATGTTCACTCGTTCACTCGTATTTCCTTGTTAAAAAAGGAAATAATTTGGTCAGAATTTGACCATTAATAAATAAAAAAAACTTTGTCAGCCTAGCTCATGAATATTAATTAGGGCATAAAGGTATTTAGTGCTTAAAGGGATCGTTCACCCAAAAAATAATATTCGGCATAATTGACTTACCCTCATGTCATTTCAAACCTGTATAACTTTCTTTTTTCTGTGGAATACATAAGAAGATATTTTGAAGAATGTTGGTAACCAAACGTTTTTTTGGTAACCATTGACCTTTCATTGTATGGAAAAAAAAACCCTGAAAATGTTCTCAATATACCTTTTTTTGTTTTCCACATGAAAGAAAGTCATAGAGGTTTCGAACAACATGAGGGTGAGTAAATCATGACAAAATTAGATCTTTAAAAAATGAATATTACCCAAAATGTGGAGGGAAACACTAATAAATGTATTTCACAGCGGTTGCTGTCACACTGACTACACATCCTGCAACGCTTCTAATCCCAGTGTATTACAATTGCAGTCTAAACTCCATCAGCTAGATTTAGAGATGTCAGGTTGTGCTCGAGGACATAATTCGCCTCCAAAGGCCCTGCTCAACAGCTCCATCAGGGCCTCGTTCACCTCATTGTTCAATGCTGAGACGGAACCCAAGCCCCTGTTCTCTGCCTCTCCATTTAGTGATCCCATAACCTCTTGCAACCAGCGGAGTTCTGCGTTCAGCTCCTGTCTGAGGGAGCTCAGGTGGGCTTCTCTAGTCAGGTAGCGTCTGTCAATGCTGGCTAAGTTGCCGTCGGTTGTCCTCAAGTCCTCCTGGATGCCTTTCCTCAATGCCTCCGCTTTGCGGAACTCATAGCGCACCTGCGAGATCTCCTGCCGGATGCTCTCGCTTTCCTCTTTATACCAAGTTTCCTTCTCGCTGTAGACGGAAAGAAGAGCCTCAATGTCGTCCTGAAGGGTTTCACGCTTCTGAGCCACATTTTCAAGACCCATTTCCACTGACGCGATGTCTTCCAGAACGTTGGCGAAACGCTCAAAGTTGACGTAGGTGTTGTTGGGTGGCATGCTGGAGTGGGATTGAATGGTGTACTCTTTCAGGCGTTTGGTCTTCAGCTGCTGTGATTCCACTTTCGTTTGCGCCTCTAGGGTGGCGCTGCTGTCCTCCGGCTGTTCGTGGGTCTTCACATAGAGAAATAATGTGTAAGAAACTAGTTCGCTTTTTTCACCAGGGAGTCAAAGCACTCAACTCATGCACAGGTAAACAGCAGACCCAGGCAGGAAGAAGTGGAGTTAATGCTGGTCTCGGATCAAAGGGACGGTGGTGTTAGGATGAGGAGAACCGCATGGTAAACACTGGATTGAGTCATCTCTACAGTCCCATCATCGATTAGAACAATTCGACATGCGATTGCTTCCATGATGAAGACTTGCGTGCATATGTGCATCTAGTAGTTGGCCAACAAGCTAATACCAGGATACCTGGATAGTTCACCCAAAAATGAAAATTAGGGTATCATTTACTCACTCTCATGTAATTCCAGATATTTTTAAGGATTTTTTAAAGTCCAAAACAACATTGGACAAAACAAAGATTGAGACATGTTTTAAAATACGTGTTCAAACACAAAAGTCAAACTGGTTTGGAACTACATGAGTATATTGAGTAAATGATGACAGAATGTTCACTCTGGCTGAACTATCACTTTAATTGCACAATTTAGAGTGTGTCATGTGTGATATAGCACGTTTACAGCAAGTTTGTCGTTGTTAATGATGTGCGTACAACCCAGGTCAGTTCACTCTGAACAGCAGAGCAAAGTTCAACACTCACATATGTTATAAATGCCAGTAAGAAGCACTCATTTCAACACAAGCATAGATAAACATGCTTTCAATTATGCATGTTTGAGACATAATCCAAGTCGTTACCTGAATCCAGGGGTGGTTAAGTGCGTCTTGTATCTTAAGCCTCTTTCTGCAAAGAAAACAAAGACAAAGAAAACTTAGGGTAAATGCAACTTAAAGAGAGAATAAAGAAAACAAGGTATACTTATAGCAAGTATACTTAGCTGTAGTAAACACTAGATCTGTGGGATGCCACAAGCTCATAGTACCTGTCTAAACGCTATTAGTGACAAATTTCATTAAAGAGTTAGTTCACCCAAAAATGAAAATTAGCCCATGATTTACTCTCCCTCAAACCATCCTAGGAGTATATGACATTCTTCTTTCTGACGAATACAGTCAGAGTTATATTTAAGAGGTCCTGGCTAATCCAAGCATTATAATGGCAGTGAATGGCAGCCCAAGATTTGAAGTCCAAAAAAGTGCATCCATCCATTATATAAGTAATCCATACGGCTCTGGGGTGTTAATAAAGGCCTTCTGAAGTGAATTGATAGGTTTGTGTAATAAAAATATCCATATTTAACATGTTATAAAGTAAAGGTGTGTGGACTACTTTTATAATGGATGGATGCAAGCCCCAGGACATTTTTTAATATAACTCAGATTTTATTTGTCTGAAAGAAGAGTGCCATATACACCTAGGATGGCTTGAGGGTGAGTAAATCATGGGCTACTTTTCATTTTTGGGTGAACTATCCTTTTAGCATGTTATATAGAATATTTTTGTTAGTTTTTTTCACTTGTGAGACTAGTAAAACACTGTTGCATACATATATTCGAAGAGAAACCTAACTACCAAAATATTAGATTTTTTTGTGGCTGAATCCTGATTTGACCTCTCACCTTGTATCTTTCACCAGCAGCTGTTTGATGAAGTTTTTGGCCAGTTCACTGGTGCTGCCGAAGAACTCCTCATCAAATTCAAAGTTAACTGCTGATATGTTTGCAAGAGTTTCCTGCTTGGAGTCGCCCAGGAACGGTGATGCCCCGCTTAATCTGGAAAAGAAAGACAAATGCTTGACCTACGTACAAGCACATTCGAAATTCCCGTTAATTAACTGTTAATTTGTTTTCCTGAAACTGATCCGACAGTGGAATCCAAACACGTGCAGAAGTTTATGTATCAGACAGCTGTTAAGTGGCATAATTATGTTCACAATAGTGATGTGTGGAAAAGTTTGGGTGTCACTGTCTGATGGCCCGAGGCTCAACCTGTAATTCACTATTCACTTTTCTGGTATATCGATATATTCGTTTACTTGTATCATTCTCAATGAATGTATGAGCTTGTGAACTGTTAATTCCATGCTGAAAATACAGCTTTGCCACCACAGGAATAATTTTTTTTTTTAAATATAATTGGATATTGTTTGTTCTCCTATATTAAAATTGGATGATGATCTGTATGTATAAGACAAAAGAAAAAAATAATTACAATTCTATAAAATTATTGGCAGATGTATTAATCTAAACAAAAATTCCCTACAAACTAAGTATAAACTGGCATGTGCATTCAGATATTCATCTGATCATGTTCAAAATGGGTGTAACATTATGGGTGTTATTGTTTGATATGTGCACGGCCCATTATGAGAACCACTCATTCATTATTCATTGGTGTGGTTCGTCAATATATGTATTCAGCACAGGACCGTGCTCAGACATTTTGAGGGGAGGTGGCCCAAACTAGAAAAAAAGGGGCACTAAGATAGCTTGGATGCCAGCCGAAGTACAACATTTGAGGTCGGGAAGTTCGGTCTGGACTTGATCCGTTGTGGACCAACTATGCTCAAACCAGAGCTGTCAACTTGTCAGGGCGGGCTTTATACGATGATGGACAGATGATCATAACGTAATCATCCAAGTCACCAGAGATAGCTTGGGTTGAATTTGTTCTAATCCTTAATCGAGAACTTGTTCGTATTTGCATTCACCTTTACTATTTCTCTCAAGAATGATGATCGTGTTGGTAAGCACTCCGTGTATCGTTAAATTCTTTTTACAACACCGGCAAAGATCGTTTACACTCATCTTCTTCTTCTACTTCTTCTAGCGTGCATGCAGTTGAGTTCTGTTGACAACTATGCGTCGCTCCGTTGCTCTGATTGGTTGTAGATCTATCCAATTGAGTGCATAGGCATTTTCTTTCCTGGTTCGGTTAAAACACTTTTTGTCAGGAGGTATGTAAAATCTAAAACAGAGTACATGTCTTCAATTTGAAATATGAGCCTATTATGCAAAAAAACTCCTGTACACTGGAGAAAAACATATGGATTATCATGTTTACTTCAAATTTCTTTAGAGATAAGTATTATTTTTCCTATTTTTGCATTATTGAGCACTACACATTTTGTCTGTTTCATTCATACTGGAAGACCTTTCGCAAAGAAACTCCAAATAGGCCTCAGAAAAGTAATATAACTTGTGACGTTCCTGGAAATCCATAAAATGGACAAAAGCATTCAGCTATGCACTATCGCTGTAGCTGAATAAAAAGAAGGTAGAAACGCTTTGACTGATTAAACATAAAGACAATAAACACACGACTGTGACAATATATGGTTTATCAAGCCCGATTTCTTCAAGCCTTCTCGGGTATTTTCATAATAATAAAGTATATTTATAATGCAATGCTAATCGATATAGCCTTTATCACTGTATAGAATACTGTAAAATAATAATTGTCTGCCTTATTCTATAAGAAGCCACATCAGCTCACAAAAGGAAGTTGTTTCAAACACTCGACTGGTGTTATGAAGTGAATTTGGAATAAAAACATGTTATTAAATGTTGTCTTTTGTTGTTACAAGTGACTCGAATTCAAAGTGCTTTTTGAAATGGAGCAGCATTTACTACTGATCACAGAGCCGCTAATGTGGATTGTAATGCATCTACTTGTCATGACCTTCTGGAACTCTCCAGAAAGCGGATACAGACTGTGAGTGATGCTGGGAAGCGAGCGGGAAAACACGGAGCGGGTTAGCGGAATCAGGGGATCTTTAGCGGAGGGTAAACAGAGCGCTTTTAGTGGGGATTTGAATCCTCTGGAGGTTGGGGGTGAGAGGGGCACCGAAGCCAATGAGGGCAGATTGGTTCAGCATGTGACCTGTTAACTCCATCTGTATGGAATCTGTCCATCATTATGTGGAATGTCAATGAATGTCTGGATGTCCAGTCAGAGAAGAAGGAATCCAAATTCTTCTATTCATACTCACAGGATGTATGTGATTACTCCGATGGTCCTGGAGGAAACAGAGGGGCAGAAGAAAGCACATGATTAAGCCATAGCTGAGCTTTGACGCTTACTTTATGTAAAGTACAAAGTGTGATCTGCTTAAAAATTCTCACCACATGTCGGCCTCTAATCCCAGCTGCTCATAGTTGACTATCTCTGGAGCTGAAAATAAACCAGGTTAGAGGCATCAGCTACATTTCATTCAAAATAACAATGAAAGATGTCCAAAGATGGTAGAGAATTTCGGCAGCCATAAGTGTCATCCAGTAATATGAAAATGAATCACACACTTAGCATCTTACACCATGAACTTTTGAACTTACCAACAAATTCTGGAGTACCAAAAATGTTTTTGAACTCTACTCCGTCTTTGATCCTATGCGCCAAACCGAAGTCGATAAGCTTGATCCGCGGGAGTTGGACGTTGTTATCCAGCAGCATGATGTTCTCAGGCTGAAAAACAATTAAATTACCCATTAAAACTATAAACAGTCACCCAAACCAAGTCAAAAACCAGAAATTAAGTACTTCAATCTATTGGCAACTATGTTTCCATTTAAATGATGGGTGTCACTGTCTTCAGCCAAGGCTGAACCTGTCATTCATTATTCACAGTTTTAGTTCATCACTATATTTATTGACCTTTATTATTTTAAATGACTATATGAGCATGTGAGCTGTGAATTCCATATTTCTTTATTTACTTATATATTTCTAATTTATGCATTTACCTGCTTAATTTAAATTAATTTAAAATTTCATTTCATTTAATTTATTGTATTTTATTTTATTTATTTAACTTTTTATAATTGGATATTTTTTGTGAAACTGTAACGTCTTGAGTTCACAAAACACATTGTAGCACATGTAACAATATCGAAGATGAGTCTTGCTAACCTTTCTAAGCCTGACAGAAAATACAAGCTAGTTTATTGCACCATGTTTTTGTATAATTTTGTATCATACACAAGCTTTCCATTTTCAAGTCCATCTCAATAAATGGTATTTGTCATGTGTGTGTATGGCTAATCAGCGTTAACCTCCACCTCAGCAGTTTGCATGCTGATGAAGTGGCTGAAGGTTTCATGTAATTCTGCGTGGGACTCGACACCTGTTATGTTCCCATATTAATGCCCCTACGCACCCAAGAGGTGAAAAGAGGCATCCAGCTGACGTCAAGTGCGGAGGAGGGCATACGCTATGTTCCCTCAGGAGTTGTGCCATGTCTAGGATGTAAAAGTACGGAAATTTGCCTCCTTGTCAATGTAAAAAGAAAGTTAATTAGTTACTGGTTACTTCATAAATCGGTGAATTTAGCTTTTAGCTAAAATAGCTATTTTTATGAACAATTCTTCCATGAGCATGGCACAAGAATTTGTTTACATAGCAGTTAGCATACGTTGTTTTGAGCAAGAACGGAAGTTATGCTAAGCTAATATATTTTTGATTGGGATTCTTTGGGAGTTATGCTAAGCTAAGCTAATATATAGTGACCTAATTTGTCTCTGGCTACTTTCTAAATATCTTGCTAAAATAACATTTATAAAGAACAATTATTTTGTGAGCATGGCTCATTTTGTCAGCGGTTAGCATATGTTCATTGGTGTAAGTGAGAGAGTTATGCAAAGCTAATAGTGAGAGTCTTTGGGAGTAAATGACTGTTCATACTAAATATTCAATGAAAAATTCAGTGCGATAAACATTTAAATTTGAATGAGCACTGTTAATGCATCGGTTCAGATCAACACGGACATTCACATGCTAATGCATTAGATTTGATTTAGATTTGCGAAGAAAACTGAAACTAAGCTACAACTTGGTGTCACTAAACTATTTTGTTAAGCAAGAGTGAATAACAGAGGAAGAATCCAGACCCACCCATCTTTCCCTGTACTCTTTCATTAGTTGTGACCATGGCATGGGAGCAGCAAGCATGTTGTTTTGAGCAAGAAAAGAAGTTCTGCTAAGCTAATTTCTTTTTCAGTGAAAGACTTTGGGAGTTATGCTAAGCTGAGATAAGGTAATATCCAGTGACCTAATTAGTCACTGGCTACTTCCTAAATCTTTGAATTTAGCTGTTAGCTAACATAGCTATTTTTATGAACAATTCTTTTGCGAACATCGCAATACACTTTTTTTTTTTTACATAGCAATTAGCATGTGTTGTTTCGAACAAGAAACTGAGTTATGCTAAGCTAATTGTTTGGTAAACAACATAGCTATTACAAAATCTGAACAGCTGTTTGAAAGCATGCAAATACTGTTTTGACTTCCATGACAAGTGGAATCACTTTGTGTCCCTGAGTAACCAGGATATTCTCCTTTTCTAAAAGCGCCATCTATTGTCAGAAAGTGAATCTGAATTTCCATTCAGCCCATGCTTGTTCATACGCATCGGTCTGAACAGGCCTTTATGCTAAGCGATATCCAGTGATCTGTAATTAGTCACTGGCTACTTCCTAAATCTCTAAATCGCTGCTAGCTAAACTAGCTATTTTTATTCCAATTCATTCTTGAGCGTGTTAGAAATCAGGCAAAGTGAGAGAACATTGTGGTCGGTACGTTTTTTGTCTTCAAACAAACTTGGGTCTTCAGCCGATAAAGTTTAAATCCTGCTGGCTAACGTGCTTCCCATAATACTTAAACATTAGGTCATTAGGCAGGGAGTAGAGAGTCTTTTGTGGCTGTTTGAATGTATTCGATCACATGAGCATTTGCACTACGAAAGCGATTTCAACTACCACTGGAAGGGGTCAAAAGTGGACAAGCTCAAAATGTTATAGACCCTGTTTACACCTGTATTTAGCATCGTCCACTTGTGATCCAATGAAAAAAACACATCTTAATACAAGTAAACAGGGCCTTAATTTTGCTGCTAGCTAAATTAGCTATTTTTATTGCAATTGCATGGAATGGCATTTTTTGTTTACATAGCAGTTAGAATGTGTTGACTGGAGCAAGAGAGGGGGTTAGCCAAAGTAGTATCTTTTGAGTGTCTCCGGCTGCCCTTGTAGAGCTCCAGCGTGCGCTGGCGACTGTGGAGACACAGCACTTAGAAAAACAGGATGGAGATTATCGCAGAGAACAGCGTGGGTGACATGTCTCATCATGTGCCGCTGATAACCTTGCTGTGTTAGAATGTCTGGATCTGGGCCAGGCTGGACGAGGAACACATGTGAATGGGGTACAAACACACGTATGCTCTCAGCCCATGATGGGACGCAGGGACATGCACAGGGGGGTTGCTCAGGTTGCCTGGGCAACTGCCCATATGCCCTTCTCGACTCACGTTGCCCTTCGTACAAAAAAAAATCGTACAATGGATGCAGAATTTCACGTAGGGCTAGATAAAAAAAAAAGAAAAAAATCGCAAAGCCTCATTCACTTCCATATTCAGGCACCCGTCCGAAAGGGAAAGTCAGTAGGGGGGAAGGGCAAACTCTGTTAACGTGGCTGAGCGCTGCACGCAACACCTGAGCTGAGCCTGAATGAGCGGCACTAGAAGGAGATTGTCGCGGTTGTCGGGTGAGACGACTTAACGTTGTCGGAAAGGTATAACAAACGGACAATCATCAAGTTTTATGAAATGAATTAAAATCTTCATAAATCCAGGATGAGTTTGCCACGTTTAGCCTAAATTATCAGACAGATAGCTTGCAGACAAGCAGCCTAGGTTACTATTTTTTTGGTAGGCATTAGGCAAACGAAACATGTCTGCTGATAGTTAGTTTCTCACATTTCGTTTTAGCAAGAAGAATGAATGATGGAAGTAATGCATCACATTAATTATTTTATTCAAAATGGTTAAATGCCTTTATCCTATTACTATTTCTATTACATTTCGCAGAGAGGTGTAGGCTAAGGTAAGACAACCAGCGTTTTTAAATTTTTTTATTTGTTTAGATATTGTGTATAGCCTGTGCGCCGTTGCGATCTGCCTGCCTCATCTTGTCAAAAATGCCTTTTTACTGTGATGGTGGTGATAGGCTAAACGTTTAAACAATGCTTTAAGTGTTTTATATGGATTTTATAAGCAAGACAAGTCAAGTGTTGATTTCAAAGGCTAAAGCGTTGGGTTAACTCACTGTCGGCCGCTGGCCGCTTGGTCATCACTTTAAAAAGCAAAAACTTTAATTTAACATACAAAAAAAAATGCTTCAAACATGTTTCTAAATTAACTTAATAAAGAAACGAAATGAAATATAGCCTAACTACTTTGACAACTGTTGATTTGAGAGGCTAAAGCGTTGGGTTAACTCACTGTCAGCCACTGGCCGCTTGGTCATCACTTTAAAGAACAAAAACTTTAATTTAACAAACAACAAAATGCTTCAAACATTTTTCTAAATGAACTTAATAAAGAAACAAAACGAAATATAACTACTTTGACATTAAAACAAAACTGAACTATTTTAATGGCTGCAACTAATGTGTAATAGGGAGAATAAAAAAAATCACGGGCTCCAGGCAGACTCGGGCTGATAATTTTGATGAGCTGTCGGACACTGGGCTAGGGCCTCAGCATCTTGGGCCAGGGCCGGGCTAGGGCCTAGTTTTGAGGCCTGTGCAGGGCTCTAGTTTGAAGCCAAGATGCCCACTGAAAAGAGGCGGATTCAGGAGAGGGAGAGACGATTCAGGGAGGCAGCGAAGGGCAGCACATCACTGCAGGGTTGGCTGCGAAAAAGCCAATCAGCAGGTGAGACAGAGACTTTGCACTGTGTTAAAGATGACATGACACTATGTAGGTGAATTGATTAATTAATCAGACTCATATTTTAGCCTACTAATGGCAATGTTTCATAATTACATTCCATTTAAGATGAGGAGGAGCAGTCACATGTAGGGATTTTCATGACTCAAGTCATGTTTTTCTATGTTATTATTAGTAGTAGTTAAGGTGATTGAGTGCTAGGGGAGTGCCCTTTTTTTAGGTCAGAGAAACTGCCCCTCAAAATTCCTGTGCACATCCCTGATGGGACGGTGCTCGTCACAGTGATTAGTTAGAGTTGTCATTAGCAGAGGAAGTTGTTTATAAGCTGAAAAGAGTAAAAGGATGGAATTTCCATACGGTTGACAGAAATGGGGTCATGTATGCATTCCCAAGAAACAGTACAATAGCAGGTCTTAGAAAAGTGAATAGCTATTTTGTCATGCAAAGTTTCAGGTGTTGCCATGCAACAGACTCGATTGTTCTTCAGTAAAGGCCAATTCACCTCTGCTTGAGGAAGAGCTATACTGTTGCCATGGCAACCAGTATAGCTGTTTCTCGCCTCCACAACCAAGCCATTTATAGGAAACTATACGACTGACTTTAGATCTCAGCCGTGGACAAAACTTATGTACCTTCAGGTCAAAATGTGCAATTTTCTTGGAGTGCAGGTACTGAACTCCATTGAGAATCTGTTTGATGAATTCTGTGGCTTCCTCTTCACTCAGCGACTCCTTCTGAGCCAGGAAGTCAAAGAGCTCGCCTCCTGAAACACTGAAAATAAAGAGAGACCGTTTTAGCATATAACATGCCAACCAACAGAGTGACAGACATTCAAAGAAGCATAGGAAGCTGGCTATTGTTGAAATGACAAAAACATTTCCACACATGGTTATAATATCTATCAATCCAAGCATCCTTCCAAGTTGCTATTTTAGTTTTCTAAAATTTTACATCATTTGTGTATTTCTATTTAATCATGTAAATATTTCAAATAATACAATCTAATAGAAAAGGGAAAATCTCAAACCTACCACCATTGTTAAAACCATTGTTATTTATTAGTCTAAACAAAAATGAGTATAAACTGCAGTTTTGTGCACCAAGTACACTTTACACAGTTTGCACAGTACACACATACAGAGATGTTCATCTTAATCTAATATATTTAGGCTAGTAAACTTCCTCTGTGACAGTTAACCACAGTATAGCTTAAACAGCTTAGTGCAGCTCTTTTTATCACTAACATCAAACCACTTTATCACAGCTCTGCAGAAATGTCTTTTTCCAAACACTCACAGACATTTTAATACGTAGTATATCAGCTTAGCTGAACTTGTACCCTACAATGAGTGGTGGATCTAGAAAGATGCTCTTCACTTAAAATGCAGAGCAGCTGACAGTCACAGACTGTCCATTCAGCCACCGTTCTGATTGGATTCAGGCCACAATTAGTCCTAATTGAGCTTCCACGCTCCCATGCACACATCTCAGGCAAAGAAAACCTGAGCTGGGCCTCCCAGAAACTCTAGAGCTCTGACATTTACTACAGCTTCCCCTACACATTCAGAGAATGACAAACACACTGGCCTCCAGACCACGAGATACAACAAATACACATGCACACATAGTGTGGCAAACAGTTCCCTTTAAAATTACGTAAAGGAACAGTCAACATTGCATTCTGGCAATATTAATATACAGTATTTGAGTATAAACAACAGTATGCCAGTATTGGGACATAGCCTATTAACAATATACACCGATCAGACATAACATCATGAATGTTATTAGGTGAAGTGAATAACACTGATTATCTCTTCATCACCGCACCTGTTAGTGGGTAGGATATACGTATTAGGCAGAAAGTGTCTCAAAGTTGTCCTCAAAAAGTCCTTGAAATTTTGTCCTCAAAGTTGATGTGTTAGAAGCAGGAAAAATTAGCAAGCGTAAGGATTTGAGCGAGTTTGACAAGGGCCAAATTGTGATGGCTAGACGACTGGGTCAGAGCATCTCCAAAACTGCAGCTCTTGTGGGGTGTTCCCGGTCTGCAGTGGTCAGTATCTATCAAAAGTGCTCCAAGGAAGGAACAGTGGTGAACTGGTGACAGGGTCATGGGCGGCCAAGGCTAACTGATGCATATGGGGAAGGAAGGTTGGTTCGATGTGGTCTGTGTGGTCCGATCAAACAGACGATAAGAAGTTAATGCTGGTTCTGATAGAAAGGTGTCAGAATACACAGTGCATCGCAGTTTGTTGCGTATGGGACTGCATAGCCTCAGCCCAGTCAGGGTGCCCATGCTGACCCCTGTCCACCGGCGAAAGCACCAACAGAACAGAACATGAGCATCAGAACTGGACCACGGAGCAGTGGAAGAAGGTGGCCTGGCCTGATGAATCACGTTTTCTTTTACATCACGTGGATGGCCGGGTGCGTGTGTGTCTCTTACCTGGGGAACACAAGGCACCAGGATGCACTATAGGAAGAAGGCAAGCCGGCAGAGGCAGTGTGATGCTTTGGGCAATGTTCTGCTTGGAAACCTTGGGTCCTGCCATCCATGTGGATGTTACTTTGACACGTACCACCTACCTAAGCATTGTTTCAGACCATGTACACCCTTTCATGGAAACGGTATTCCCTGGAGGCTGTGGCCTCTTTCAGCAGGATAATGCGCCCTGCCACAAAGAAAAAATGGTTCATCAATGGATTGAGGAGCACAACAACGAGTTTGAGGTGTTGACTTGGCCTCCAAATTCCCCAGATCTTAATCCATTCAAGCATCTGTGGGATGTGCTGAACAAACAAGTCCGATCCATGGAGGCCCCACCTCACAACTTACAGGATTAAAGCATCTGCTGATAACATCTTGGTGCCAGATACCACAGCACACCTTCAGGGGTTTAGTGGAGTCCATGCCTCGACGGGTCAGGGCTGTTTTGGTAGCAAAAGAGGACCAACACAATATTAGGTCATAATGTTATGCCTGATCAGTGTATAATTGAATAACTGATGCACTGATAAAAATCCAACAGAAATACATAATATAGTATGATGACATATTTGCCCCTTTGGCATAATATTTACATTGCACAATGATTTGGGATGCACCAATCCTGATGTCACATACTGTGCTGTTTAGGATGGAGAACATGCAAAATTAGATGCAAACTACATCATGCAGCCAATGTTTTTGCCCACTAATGCACCTGACCCAATCAATCAGATGTTTGTTGATTTAAAATGGTACTTGAAGCAGCTATTATAGCTCAGGACTAGATGGTAAGCGTTCTTTCGAGAAAGCCTTTAGAGACTAAGGTTGAGAACTACTTGGTTCAAACAGCAGTGAGTAAGATAAATTATGAGCTCTTAGACGAGGGCGGCAGGCATTAGTCAACTAAAGAGGAATGTCATTTGAGGACAGGCACTTGAAAATGAAGCAGTAGCTCACATTCATTTGAAGGTACAACCCTGTTTGTTATAGTTGTAATGGGTTTACTGTCACATTTCCACAAATGGCCTTCAAATTCAGCTAATATTGGGATGGATTTTTCATTTACGTTCAGAAATTTTAAGTGTGAAGTAACAAAACAGACTTCTGAATTCTAAGAATCAGAGACGAGATGAAAGTGGTAATTAAACACTAAGGCTGTATCTGAAAGTTCAAGGCACATCCGAATCCAATGATTGTACCACATCCTGTCTATTGACATACATCTGATTGATTGAAGGCAGCATCCTGTGTGTACAATTCACAATTCATCCTGTGTGAGAGTTGAGCTACAAAATAATAAAGTATCTGAAAGTTGAGGTTGGTGGTCCGTTTGTGTAAATGTAAATTTTGAGACTAATGTTTTCCACTTTTGATGTAATTTCTAGTGAGACATTAATGTTGAAATAATTCATTATTTGGCTTGGGGAAATAAATGAAATGATAAAAGGTTTTTGGATATGGCCCCTTTAAAAGCTATACAGTGAGGGCAGCTGTGCTAGTGGGTAATTGTAGCTCTTCACAAACGGCGTGGGAGGATGTGTTCTCACTCACAGCTCCAGGATGAGCACCACGTCAGTGCGGTTCTCGTATACGTCATGCAGCGAGATGATGTTGGGGTGCTGGAGGTCCTGGAGGATGTCCACCTCTCTCTCGATGTCCTCTCGCCGAACGCCTCTCCGGCTCGCCCGACTCTGCCGCTTTTTTATGAACTTTGCAGCATAGTCCACACCCGTACTCTTCTCCTTACAGCGTTTCACAATAGCAAACTGCCCACTGAGTAAAAGAGAGAGAGAGAGTGAGAGAGAGAAAACATTGAGTTCTTCTGCATAATAAGCCAGATGATGAATGATCTGAGTAATCACTTCTAACATTCACTTATAACGCAATAACACAAAACACTGCCACATTGTATTTGTCAGTTTTATAGGATTAAACATTCCAGAGGATTGAAACATTTTCTAGTTTCTTCAAAAAAGATAAAATAAACAGGTTAAGAAAATAATTGACAGCACAAGATTAAAACAATATTAGCATTACAAAAAAAGTCGGAACAATGTTTAAACCACTCATTTATCTAAAGTGACACTATATCCACACTAGCAGTTTCAGTAAAAGGCAGTGCTTTCTTTTTTTCCTCCCTTGAACTCATTAGTGTTGCCAACTATTTTCAATGCAAAATAGCTCAAAAAGTCACTAGATGACATAACTCCTCAACTGTTGCCACTTAACATTTGTTTTCTCTCCTAATCCGTGCTCAACTACACTCTAAAAAAAAAGGTTCTATATGGCACCAAAAATGGTTATTGGCTCGTAATCATAGGGGAACCTTTTTAAGTGCTATATAGCAAACGTTTCTTCAGTGGTTCTTCAGCGGTTCTTCAGAGGTTCTTCACCGGTTCTTTGACTAAGGTGCTATATAGCACCGCTAACTATGGTGCTATATAGCACCGCTACCATATACAGAACATGTTAAGATGTGGTGCTATATAGCACCACAAGTGGTTCCTCTATGATTACGACGAAAAACCTTTTTTGGTTCCATATAGAACCTTTTTTTTTTAGAGTGTAGCCTACTGTATTTTAATTTATAGTTGAATGTCCAATAAAGCTGTTCTCATTACATATTTTCAGTCAGACAATGGAAGGAGTATGATCTAGTGACTGACTAAATGTTAACCAGCAGTCCAAAAAGTCGCTAGTCACTTTTTTGAAGAAAAAAAAGTTGCTAAAAGGGTCTGAAAAGTTGCAACAAAGTTGATAAATTGTCAACACTGCATGAAATGTGAGAGGAGGCGGTGCATCCATATCACTATTTTTGGCTGTCACATGATGATTGAATGCAAATTAAAGGGATCAAAATGGTGGAAATGGACTATAAGGCTGCATCTGAAATCGCATACTCTCTTGAGTAGGTCTTAATATATAATCTAATAAGTAATTACTTCACGACTGCTAAAAAAGTATGTACTATATAGTATGAATGTGTGTAGTATGAATGTAATCCGGACATACAGATGCAGCCTACTTTTGGCACTAATGTGAGACTTTATGGTATATCTGAATCGAAATCAAATTGAAAAACAAATCTTTATCTGATCTGTAAGTATGGTGGTTTTTTAAGCACCACACAATTTGGTTAAATTAAAATGTGCACTGTTGTGTCTGAAATGTAAATTTGTGGTGTTCATTCATGGAAATATTTGCTTCAAAAAGAAGATAAAAGTAACAAAACATAATTCATTAAATATAAAACTAGTGGCACAAATGTATTATTATTTTTAATATTTTTATTATACTTCATAAGTCATAATTTTGATTCAATGACATTTTGATTCAAAATAATGACTAAAGTAAATGTAAAGAATTTATTTAAAAATTCATTCCACATTGTAAAAATGTATAAAGCATTAACCTGATGAGACTTTGGGGACCTATTATGCCACTTTTTACAAGATGTAATATAACTCTCTGGTGTCCCCAATATATCCCATTTATTATAGCATGTAAAATTAGCTCCTATTTGGTTGAGATAAACACGCAACTTTTGTGTGTGTCCCTTTAAATGCAAATGAGCTGCTGCTCCCGGCCCCCTTTCCAGAAAAGGGCGGAGCCTTTACAGCTTGTGCTTCAGATACTTGTGCAACAACAAAACTGAACAATGTCATGCAGCCAAAATGTCCGAAATTGTCAGTAGCGCCGTTCAGCCTTACATGTTAGAACCAAAGTTGGACACTTATGGAGAGATTTAGGTAGAAGTTACAACTTTTACAATGCAACTGGATGTTTCTGAATGGTTAGTGGACACATCTGTATTGATTCAACTCATGTTCCTTCTGAAACAACTTTTGTGAAAATTCAGCGTTGAACTGACCCTCATTTGTTAAGCAGACTGGCGCGGGGCGGGCTTCCCCTTACTGTTTCATAAGAGAAATATGGATCCGCTCATTCGGAGAGACTGTTTATGATTTATGGGTATTATGAAAAAAAGGAGTGGGTGAATTTTTACCATTATAGGCTGGTTGTTAATCTGTGTTCAAACACCGTATAAAAGGTAATTTTGCATAATAGGTACCCTTATATATACATACAAAAATATTATAGTATTGGTTATTATTATCCCCAAGTTAAAATGCTGTTTAATATGCCTACAAACTTGAACACGAATTTAAACTGGACTAAAACCAAGAGAGAGGACTTAACCTCCATTGCAATAGTCAACCATTCCACTGATACGTAGTTTTAATAAAAGCATTACATGCTTGATTTCCCTGATTAATGTGCTTGAGATACTTAAACACCAACTGGAAGCAACATTAGAAACAAGAGAAACTACTTAACTGGAGCCAAATTAGCGTCAGTCTAATAATAGTCTCTATAAGCTTCATTTAGCCCCATCACATGCAACATATAACACCACATTTTCCAGTTAAATTACAGAGACCCTTTTGCAAGGATTACTGACATCACAAGTACATTAACATATGACCGCCCACGTTCAGCATTCAGTAACTTGGCATCGCTTTACACTTAGCCTGTGAAAACCACTGGGTTTGCGCTGTTGTAGTGAACAATCAGTTATGCGTTGGATCTTTAATGCTGCAATATGTCTGCAAGGATAGTTTGTGCTTGAGCTCCCTATAGAATCCCGGAACAGAACATTTCTTGCATAGCAAGAGCCTAAGAGGAAATCCTGCCGCAGGGAAGCGCGCGCCAACTGGGGTCATGGTGTGGGAGGAAAACGTTCTCAGAGAAGAGAAAGACAGAGAAGAGGAATGCCACCCACCCGCTGCTTTTGTGTCAAAGACGCTTTTGCTTCCTCACACATGCTTTGAAAATTTCAAACAATATCTCCCCAGTCCCGGCAGATGAAATATGTCTGCTGCTCATATTATCTATTGGTTTGTGTAGACTGCGGGCAGAAAAGACCAATTAAATTAAAAATTTGGGATGTACCAATACTGATAATGATTCCAGATTCAGCAACATCCAGGAAGAAAGTATAAAAGGCTTTAAAGAGGATTGTATGATAGAAAACTGAATTTTATTTCTCTTTTGAAATAAAAGTGTTTGATTTATCATATTCTGCCGACGTACTCCACACTGATGTACTCCAAACTGAGTATTATTAACTTTAATAATTAAATTAACTTTAATGGTTCTATGATTAGCTAGTCATAACAGAGGTAATTTACATATATACACATAACAGCAAAAAACAGAAAGGGTGGAAAAATGGTGCCCTTGAAGTTTAAAATTCCTTTATTAATGACAGTAAGCGATTTCTGACTGACCGGACCACAACACACTTTATTTTAGCCAATTATCAATAGGGGGTGTGTCCACTCATGATGGGGGAGGAGAGAGAGTGAGCAAGAGGGAGATTTCACTGTAGAAAGATTGATGGCTGAGAGACATTACAAAAGATAAAAGCTCAGAGGAATATCACTGGGAAAAGAAGGGTTATGAAGGGTCAGGCAAGAGTTTTAAGATCCATGTTAATATTAAAAGCTTTAGAGCATGGGTCTCAAACAGTTGAGTCGTTGCGTGTGCCACGCTTGCCACCTCCTTTGTGTGTGTGTGTGTGTGTGTGTGTGTGTGTGTGGTGTGTGTGTGTGTGTGTGTGTGTGTGTGTGTGTGTGTGTGTGTGTGTGTGTGTGTGTGTGTGTGTGTGTGTGTGTGTGTGTGTGTGAGAGAGAGTTGGCTCGCCCCTCCCTCATGCAGTATAATTGGTTGACACCGCGTGATTGACAGGAACAGAATGTGAGGCTGATCAGACAGTCGAAACGAATGTGGTCTAACAGCGCTTGTCAAAATGATTGAGCTGGCCAATCAAATCAAAATAGGCGTGGTTTACATTCTCTTTTGGCTCGTGCACAGTCTCCACACAGAGACGAGCGTGACAGCGCATCAATCTATCGCTTAATGCCGTTGCGGAGAGAGACTCTATTCTTTCCGGTGAAATCACAAAACAAAATGCACACAAACGTGTCCATGCTCTTAATATACAATCATTGATGAACATCTTTGATTTTAAAGGGTTAGTTCACCCAGCGGATCTATGTATTTATTCACTCCTGCGACGAATCTCGGGACTTATAATATATTTGATGCAAATCAATGCAAATATTGTTTGCAAATAGTCCCAAAAAGATTATTTCCCAACTAGAATTAGACCTAGAATTTCGTTCACTGTTCTGTTTGATCTGGTTACGGCCTTGCTTTGAATTAGTCTATTATTTGAAATAAAATGAAAATCATTCATTATTTCATTATTACATAATGATTTAATTTCTATAGGCTATATTAAAAAAAAATAGTTTGTTCTGAAGAACCGTTCATGTTCAGAAGGAAAGTTCAAATTCAGAGAAACAGTTCATGTTCAGAAGAAACATTCATGTTGAAGAACTGTTAAGATTGAGAAGATTGGATCAGTTGTGCTCCTTTATTTTGGAATACTTGAAACACTTTTTATGTGGAATACTTGATGCGGCCCAGCCTGACCCAGAGTGTACCTCCAGCGGCCCCCAGGTAAATTGAGTTTGCGACCCCTGCTTTAGAGACTGTGCCAAGGCTGTGTTGTTTCTGCTCCATACGTGAACAGCTTTTGGGTTTGCTGTTTCACAGAACCAAGATATGCTGTTGTAATGTTAGCTCTAGTAACAGGACAGTTTTGAGTGTCATTGTTTGTCTGGAGCTGATGTGCTCCTGGCGACTAACAACCAACTCCTGCTTGTATAAACTCTTGTGTACTGTATGTTAGTTTTTTATTCTTCCTTGTCGTTCGTCATTTTCACTTTACTTTTCACTAAGCATTATGTTGCTTCGCTTCAGCTATGATAAAGAGACGTCTATTATGAACTACATGTTTGTGCATTTTGGGGGGTGGAGCAATGAAGAGGGGTGTGTTTGTCTGGAGTTGATTAATCACTTACTGCACCTTTAATACAAAAACTAATTCCTGATGCACATGGCGTGAGCAGATTTAGGAAGCGTCTCTGAGTCACGACTATATCTAGCATGTGTCTATCAGACCGCAGATCTAGACGGACTGCATCTAAACTGACTAAGCTGGACGTCCTTGACATCATGCCTCACGTTCGCAAGATGTACATTTGGCCTGGCTCATTATCAGCTGTGACCGGGAAATACTGTCCAACTCATCGGGTGCTCGTGCCAGACTGCCTGTACCGTAACAGAGGGACAGAGAGGAGGGATTAGGGGGAAACTGACAACAGGATGAGGGGGGAAAGAAAAACGAGGGATGATGTCTTCTCTGTGAAATGTGCGGGTTTCTAAACAATGTCATCTGTAGGAATGTCTTCCAGCAGACCACAGCAGACATTGTAAATATATCTCATTTAATATCTGTTTCACTTTAAAATGTCACATTACTGAAGCACTGTAATTGTAAACATACATGTTGACTATTAGTTCAGTTAGAAAATAACACCATGCAAACAACTTTGTGTGTCTTTGATTCTTCTAAGCACTTCTGTGTTCCTAGTTCCCTTTTCTCTGATCTCACATGGGAAGTATATAAAAACATGATGCTGAAAACTAAAGTTTTGTTTGTCACCTGCTGTTCTTGTTCATGCATCAAGTTCCAAATGCACTGTGAGAATAGGCTGTGTAGTTTATGCGCAGCCAGCAGATGATTAGACCATGATTGCAGCCAGTTACTTCCAGTGTTTCACATGAAGCCCCACTGAGAGGTTCTAGGCTGCGATAAGCAGTCTATATAGTATATGTGTGTGTCTATCAGCAATGATGGGCTAATTTTAGATGCCACACTGCTCCTCTTCTACCTGCTGGTACAGATTTGGGGCTACAGAGTTCATACATTTTGGTGGATCTCATAAAACCTCTCAAGAACATGCTGGGTCACTGTGGCGAGCAGCGAGGCCGAGGGACCGTGATGGCGGGACGAGGCGGCGCTCATCAGGGAGGATGAGCGCCAGCTGCGCGCCGCAGCGATCTCGGCTCTCGCGGAGGAGTGAGGGAGTATAAAGGAGGAGCGACGACAGTGAGGGAGGAGAGAGGACCAGGCCTGGATTTTGTGTTGTGTTTTATTTACGTTATGTTATGTGTACGCTGCAGTCGTACGTGAGGGGCTGCAGCTTTTATTTTCATTTTGTGTTTGTTTGTATGTAGGCGGCAGTCGACCGCGAGGGGGTGCCGCCGCCATTTTATTTTGTGTTTATTTTTGATTAAACATTTTTAATGTTCGCCGGTTCCCGCCTCCTTCTTCCCATACGAACAAGCTTTACTACAGTCACATTTAACCCAAACAATATATATATTATATTATATTTTTAACCGTTAAACGCATACATCAGGTCTTTATTTTAAGTTAGACATCATCCTTCTCAGTATTCCTCTGTAAATTCATTATAAACAATATAACAAGAAAAAATTATAAAATTATAAAAGACTGATTGGGATGATTTTCCATTCATTTTTTGGTAAAAAATTGTCTAGGGTCACTAACGACTGAGTTGTGTAACAGTGCAAGTATATTTTTTTCTGCACAACAATAGTTGAATCTTTGATTACTGAATAAGTGCAATTGACCTTTATTCCACAAGGTGGCCATGTCTGATACACAATGATGAAATGACGTTTCACTCATAGTTACCGCAGGCAGAAAACAAAAGAATAGGTAGTATCATCAGCAAAACTTGAAATGGCTCAGCGATAGATATGCAGAGAAAGTACTGAAAGCAATCAAATATTAGCGTCACTAGCCGCGTTTCCATTACCCTTCAAATTGCACAAACTGAAATTGAGAATTGAAAATACACACAATGGAAACACGTCAATTTCGCAAAAACTCCCATATATCGCAAAAAAGTTTTTACGTTCGCACAAGGTGCTTTTTCAGGCAATTCGAAAAAGGAATATTTTGCAAAACTGCAATGGAAACTTTGCATTTACAGGTCACCTGGTGCAAGTAAAAGTTGATCATTCTGTAAAGATCATGCCATATGTTTGGACAGAAGATGAGATTTTTTTTATTAAAATACAAAATAATTTACGGGAATACTGTATGCTAAACTAAGAAATTCCACAAGCGATCAAAATATTGATTTTGAAGATGTTGAAAATGATATTATATGTTTGAGATCGCAAATGAGCCAGATGCTGAATGTCCTGGCAAATGAGCTTCTTCTACCTTTTATTTTATTCTTCTGTACTAGTTTTTCTAATATCAGGAGAGTTGACATCCATCCGTGTTAGATCTGGGTCGCTAAAGACCCGAATATGTAATAATGATTGGCATTAATTCATTTAAGGGTTAAATAAAATTAACACTGAAGAAATCTTTTTTGAAAAAAGTATTTTTGACAATCAAGCACATTTGCCCCATAATTCTTATTACCATAATGTAATAAAACGTTATTCTCACTAGTCTGTGATTTACAAAACAAAATTATACATTATGGTACTATTTAGTGTACTACATTATGTAGTATATGCTGATTTAATAAAAAAATGTTAAAAACAGCATAATAAATTAGTGTACTGCATGAGAATTAAATATTTTTCATTTAATTATCATGTAGTACACACTTTTTTTATGCTGTTTTTATCTTTTTTCATTAACTGGGTTTAATTACAAAACTACAGAAGTAAAATGAATTAAGGTTTGAATTCGAGAGGAAAATGTGCTTAATTGTCATGAAAATTCCATAATATTAAAAATATATATATATATTTTTAAAGGTGTTAAAATATAATTGAGTATAAAACATATAACTTTTTATTTTGGTGTGAATTAGAACCCAGATTTTTTTTTGTAAGGTTCACCAATTCATTCACAACCCACTTTGTTTCTATTGCTTCTTTCACCAAAGTAATGGTAGATTGTTTTTTTGTTTCCATAATGCACACAGCCTCAAGGACAAGGGGAATTCACCCCATTCTGTTTGTTTAATTGCAAAATCACAGACACAATAAAGACTAAAAGATGTTTACGCTGGGACAAGAAACCCTGATTTAAAAAAAACTACTTTTATTTCACTCAGAGGGCATTTTTCTCACTGTGTCTAATGCTGTTTTCTGTTCATGTAATAAAATCAAGAGATGAATTGCATTACAGTTCAGTGCCTTTGGCAAACAGAACCGAATAAGTTTGATTGCTAAATCAGTAGGGACTATTGGCCACATCGATAACTATGTTTGTTTAACAACCTATTACTTGCAGAAATACAAGGACGCCAAACACTGTGAGGCCTCCGCCTGGAAAAAGGGTCAGGCTGTCCGCTCAGAGCTCAGAGGGGGCTATAAGATAAGAGGTTTCCCATGTACACATACACACACAGCACATGTGTGGAAAACCAAAACAGTCTGAACAGGAATGTGTCTCCAGGGACGGTCGGGTCTCTCCCAGAGCCACGGGAAAACACAAACCTAGACCATAACAACTCAGCGTCTCAAGTTTTCTTTCCATTTATCACATTAGAGGCATATTTCACCTCTACAGCCCACAATAATGTCATTTATAGCCGCTTGGCTTTCAAGTCCCAACACATGGTGATGCAGGCAATGTATGTGTGAAGTGAATCATAAAGGAATTTACTGAACACACCTCATTTTCTGATTAAGGTACATATTCTGGTTAAGTCTTACACTATACATCCTGAATTTTCGAACTGTCCATATTTAATATGTCCCAAAATGACCTTTGTCTGGACATATGCAGTTGTAAATTAATATTCAGTTATGGTGGATATTCTGTGTTTCAGACCCAACAATCTGATTAATACAGGAATATTCCAGCCGTTTTAAGCAGATTTTTTGAAACTAGAATATTGATTTTGGTTGTAAATGTATTACCAAATTCCTTACATAATCAGAATAACCACATTCAGATTATTATTGGAATATGTTTGCATGTAAACACAACAGAAGACACTTTCAAACCAAGCAGCTTTCTGTTGATACATTTTCAATAGCGGGGATTCCTAATAAAAGGATTGGATTTTGCCAGTGAAAAATCACAGAATAACGGCAAATGTTCCTGACTGCCTCATAAGACAAAAAAGGGATGCACGATATATCGGCCACTATATCAGTATCGGCCGATATATGTTCATTTTGAATGTTATCGGTCCAATAAGAAAATGTGGCTGATATATTAAAGCCGATAAATAATGGATTAGTTCATTCTGCTGAGACACTTCAGATATGCACTGTTCGCCATGATGGTTTTGAATTGCTTGAAATATGATTGGAATCACAGTTAAGTGTTGGCTTTCAAATATAAAGAATTATCAGTATCGGACCATATTTTCATATCGGTGCATCTCTAAAAGAAACAAACACTTCACAAACTGATCCTGACATTCCAAAATCTGTCTTGTTTGTTTGAAAGTGGTGTTAAATGCTTTGTCGGAGGTGCAATTTGCAGAAAAGCTGAGGGAGGAGAGAGGCATCCCATAGCGGGCGTGCCACTAGTCTCTGTTCTAAGCCCGCTTGTGTTTTTGACGGCAGGAGGTCTCAGTGGACTTTCCACTCCCAACAGCTGCTGGTTATTAGCCGGAGGGCCTCACTGGCTGTGCGTTTGACCTAATGGCGCCAGTGCAATATTCAAATGCAGGTCCAGAATTATGGCCTGAGGGGACATTATAACACTGAGTTTCATTGTATCCATGTGTGTATATATGAAAAACTGTGCCCTCTGCTTTGACATAAGCATGGAACAGATGTTAATGCATTCTTTATCGGTCTCAGTTAAATAGAGAGTTTAAAACAACAGAATGTGTGTTTTTATTCCATCACTAGGGAGTATCCCGTTGAACAATCAGCACACAGGACCGGAAGTATTAATTTCATGTAAAAACAATAAAATATTATTGCATTATGGATGTCATTTTTTTTAAAAATCCTGTCAGTGAATTCCTCTCAAACTGAACACAGACTGTCAACCCTCCCACACGATCTATCATAACAGCTTTTCAACTCCTTCGCTTCACAGCTGCCGAATACTTCCTTTTCAACACTTTGGACAGATGATTTTTTTTGCGGAGAAAACATTAACAGATTCTTCATCAAAGCATCTTGTTTGTGTTGCATGAGGCAAAAGAGCAGTGGGGGGATGAATGCAAGGAATGTGCGTTGATGTTTCGACAGATCCCCTTCCCTCCAACTCCTTTACTTATCCTTTTTTTTTGTCCATCAAACTTGTTGACACAAAAAATTCACTATAATTGCACTGGGAGATTTGTGGCGACTGCGGCAGCCTGTGTTTTAGCTTACTTAAAATAGCCAACTTTACCCAGATACACCCGATCAGGACTGTAGGCCAGCTCAGTGTAGAGATCTATACCACCTGTCATTCACTTTAGAAGTCAGACACCTACATGTCCGGTCTTGAGCTTAGAAGAAACTGGATTCTTCAAAATGTTAAATCAGAGCTTTATAATGGAAATAGACCAGCAGACATTTTTGATGATAACGAAAAAGAGGCTGTGAGCAACATTTATAAAACAGAAGCCAAAGCAATTTATGCACAAATTATTCATAGTCATTCTTAACCCTCAAATGCATGAATGTTTCGCCAATGATTATTGCATATTAGGTTCTTTAGGGACCGGGATCTATATCTAACACAGATGGATATCTACCTGTCGCGATAATATTAAACTCCCCTGATATTAGAGTAACAATTACAGAAGAATAAAATAAAGCATATTTTGTTACCTTTTGGAGCTTGGAAGGGTTCAGTTGGAGCAATGTTTTATAGCATCATCACTGTCCTCATCAGAGCTCATTTCACAGTACATTCAGCATCTGCCTCATATTCGCCATCTCAAACATATTCTCAAAACGACCGTTTTCAACATCTTAAAAATCAATATTTTGATCGCTGACAGCTTCTTCACCAGATCCACCATTAAGTGACAGTGACACTAATATTTGATTGCGTTCAGTTGCTCTGCTGTAAATCGCAGAGCCATTTCAAGTTTTGATGATACTTCCAATTCTTTTGTTTTCTGCCTGCTGTAACTATGAGTGAAACGTCACTTCATCATTGTGTATCAGATATTATTCAGTCATCAAAGATTCAATTATTGTTGTGCAGAAAAAATATACTTGCATTGTTACACACCTCGGGATATTAGTGACCCTATACAATTTTTTACAAAAATAAATGGGGAAACAGGCATTCTTTTATAATTACTTTCTTGTTATATTGTTTATAATGAATTGATTGAGGAATACTAAGAAGGTTTATGTCTAACTTGAAAAAATTAATGAAGAGGAGGGTAGTGAATGACATCCCGGGTCCCTAAAGACCTGAGGTCAAGTGTTAAAATATTTTTTACAAACATAATAAGAAATGTTTCTTGAGCACCAAATCAGCATATTATAATGATTTCTGAAGGATCATGTGACACTGAAGACTGGAGTTAATGATGCTGAAAATTCAGCTTTATCATCAAAATAGAAAACAGTTATTTTAAATTGTAATAGTATTTCACAATATTACTGTAAGTTTTCAATGTTTCACCATGAACAATCAACCCTCAGGTATCTAACAGTATGACATAAAGAAGGGACTGCACTTCTGTCCATTACAGCCTTGTTTCTGTTCATGTCAAATTATATAGTCTCCTTTCATGACTTACTGAAATATGAGTCAAACATGTCTTGACTATTATGTTATCAAGTGTGCGGCATGATTACTTATAGTATTAGTCATTGCAGTGTTCACGCTATGACTCATAAAGATACTTTCACTCTGACATGGCAGAAAAGTTAGAGACGATTCTCCATAAATATAATAAATAAATTAACGGGGGCCTGAAACAACAGATTTATGGGTGGAGACATTATTGACATTAGTGGGTGCCTCTTGTCACCTGGTTGTCCTCATGACGACAGCCCTGTATATAGAGCATATGACTCACAGATAAGTACGCAGACAGTAAAAATACAACACATAATCTCAAAAAAACTCAAAAAACCTCACAAACCAAAAGCTGTGTGCATAGTCTGTTGCTACGGGTATGATTTGCATGATGTCTTAAAAAAAGATACATGTATATATTCATGAAATGGCCTTCATCATATTGTAGCAGAGACCTGTCAAAATATACAGGACATTACCAAACAGATCATCTCTGAAAAATACACCAATTTGTCTTTCTTCAATGGCTTTCATCACTTCCTCCTATTGCTTAACCTCAAGACAGTGAAGGGGAAGATGGAATGAGTTGTTTTTTTTCTTTCTTGTAAAACAACTCTGGCTAAATTAATTTACAATAGTTAAATGCTGTTCATGCTGGCCATCCAGCATCATCCGTCCACTGAGCTCAGTAGCACATGTCAGATGTATATACCAAATGCTTTAACCAAATATAGATTTGCTTATGAAAGAGGCAGATTTGCCAAAGCCCGCTGACTCAAAAGAGCAGTTAAGCAATGTAACAGGATCACTATGTATATGCGTTACTCTTCCTCTATCTTACCTGTCGACTAACAAACGAGCTGGAACTGGTATCTGCGCCACTAATACACAATATACTGACTGGATTACATGAATCCAAATCTTATAGACGTTTAGACACTATATATAATTTGATCCAAAAGATGAAAGTGTGAAATATTAGTACAATCATGCAAATGGCCTTCATTCATGAAACACAAACATTTTCTTCCTGTGTAAATCACTCATAAAACCATTCTTATGTAAATTGTCTCTTGTATATAATGAAGTTCTGCTCATGTTTATGTGGCTGTCGAATGTTAAATATATATGTCCCGATTTCAGAGGATGTAAACCTTTGCAATAGTTAATATAACAGCGTTAGGTCAAATTTGTGTTTTGAGTAATTAATTGAAATTAAATTTTCTGACATTAGTTATGAGAGCTACTCAGTACTACATAGAAAACACTACAGTGATTTGTACTATTTTGAAGCTATGAGTGGTTATACAACTATGGTCTAGTGTGTTGCCTCGCTAAAATACATGATAGAATGATAGCAATGATGCAAGGGTTGGAAACTGACAACCGGTTCTTTTTCAGAACTGGTTCCATTGTCTAAAAAAATACCAAGACCAAATGTTATTTCATGATGATTGACTTCGAAATGTGGATATAACATCTTACTAAAATACTTAGAGAGCAATGCTACTGAATCTACGACCTAGACTTCAATAATCAAATGCAAAATAGGAAATATCTCAAATGAGAACTAAAGTTTGTTTTCTATTTTATTAGGGATGCACCGAAAAGAACATTTTGGCTGATACCGATAACCAATATTTTTTATATTTGAAAGCCGATAACCAACATTTTTATCTCATTTTTGAGAGCCTGATTACAAATATAAAAGTCTCACCATTAAATCCATGTCCCAAGCACACAATTATAATGTTCTCATTATAATTTTATGTAGCCAATATAATATGACAGAAGCAATTCAAAACCATCATGGTGAACAGTTCGTATCTGAAGTGTTGCAGCTGAAAGAAATAATCCATTATTATCCCTAAATGTTATTATTTTAAATGATTGATTACTGATTTATTGACTATGATGAACACAGCGCATATTTGAGTGCTAATCAATGTTTATATGTGAATAAAAGCCTAAATTAAATCTGTTCATCATATAAAGTGATCGTGTTTCTTCAGAAGACTTGGATTTAACCACTCCCTTCATATGGATTTGTTTTACAATCGCTTTATGAATGTTTTGAAGTGTCATAGTTTTGGGTGAATAGACTTTCAATGGAGGGACAGAAATATCTCAGATTTCATTAAAAATATCTTCATTTGTATTTCAAAGATGAACAAAAGTCTTATGGGTTTGGAATGATGTGAGGGTGAGTAGATGACGACAGAATTTTCATTCTGGGTGAACTAACTCTTTTAGGCTGTGTCATATTGTTAATATATTGTATGTTCTCAATACAGCCATACCTTATAAGCTACGGTTTCTCTTTTTAAGCTAAATTTGCTGTAACAAACACGTCCAATGATTCAGAAATATATAGCCAAACTTGTACACAGTCATCAGTCCATTACAGAGATTCCTATCATCTCTGAATAAAGCCCCTGTCAGCAACAAGCCCTCACCTCCAAGGAACAAAATGGCTGTGTGAAAGGGTCTCATTTGTCCCACATCATCAACCTCTGAAGCAGGTGATTCATGCGGTGGTGTGACAGCCAGTCTCTTCCAACCAACCCACACGGAACACGACGGCTGGTGGGAGTTTGTGAGTGTGAACGACTCTTTGCGTTTAAGTGTCTGATATACATGTTTGCAACTGCCAATGTGTTACAGATCATCACACACTAGCTCTGTGAAACCACACATGAGCTATTTCCTCTTTCATACGCAAGATACGTGTCTGTGTGCCGGAGTATTTCTACCTCAAAGGCAGCTGACCCTCCATGACATGTCTGTGGGGATGGAGGTATCATTTCGAAACCAGAAAACCAGAGAATTGCAAAGAGAACTAACAATTTCTAGGCTTTTAGCATCTAGAGGACCTGATTGATATTAACACACATTGCTAACAAGCTAACAACCTTTAGCCTTAGTACGTTTTGCTGTTGTCGTCACTACAAATAATGAGGTTTATTGTATCTTCTCTGCTGTAAAAATGACTATTGGCTCATATTTAGGCTATTAAATGTACTCTAAGTACAGGTAGTAAACCTAGCACAGTAACACTAAAGCTCTGAACTGCTGTCATGTGCCTACGTCCTACATAGGCAACTGCCTTCTAATACAGTAACGGTCACAGAACCAGATAAGTGACTGATTTGAAACACTCTACATAAGCAGCAGAGGAGATCTTGGTTAGCATTTGATATCAGTTCAAAGTTAGCATGTTGCTAAGCTAACGACACAATACTCTAGTAAGCATAAAATACATAGCACAGCACACATACAAATTGGGTAAAATACAACAAAAATATTCAATACTAAAAATACTCAATGAAACAAATATATTTTTAATATTTCTCCCACTTTGGAGAATTGGACATGGGCTCTTTTGATTGGCCTATTCACACCAAGGACAATAACTATAACTATCAAGTTTTAATAATCATTTGAATTCTATAAGAATAGGGAAGTCCACACCACAACTATATCTCTAATGACAGAAAAGAACACTTTTGTTAGAATCACTTTCAGAACATTTTCCCAGCTGATATTAAAAAGACAGCCAATCAGAATCCATCCTGCTTAAACAAGCTTGAGCATTGAAAGCATTAGACCACATAACTGAGGTGTGCTTTTAATTAACAGAACACTATTGTCTGTTAGTGTGGATGCAAATACGTTCACACAGTCAGTTTTTGCGATTGACATCCGCATTTACTTAGTCTCGAAATGTCTGTATGAATGTGCAATGGGAGTCAAACCTGTATTCTCCTACCAGTAACCATAGTGAAAGTGACCTAAGTAACATCAAAGATGGTGAATCCAAATGAGCCACAATTGACCTATTGGTAAGCCCCTTCCCTCGAAGCCAATGGCAGTTCAGTATCAGTTTCACAGGGACCGTAACTCTGACATCTTTAGGTTTCAGCGCCATAGAGAAACATTGGAAAATCCAAAGCTCTCATCGTTTTAATGGTGTTTATGCTACAAAAATTGTAAAACGGTGTGCCTGGGGAACTTGTAACCCTGATTCCAGGTATCCTGGTTGTCATACTCTCATTAAGTTACAATTAAAGTTAGTGAGTCCATGCTAATGTACAAACCTAAATAGCCAACTGTTCTCACATCATGTAACAGTGTAGGTCAAAAACACACAAGCTAATATTAAAATGGTTCAATGTAAATTAATTTAATCTTACCCTGCGGTACATGAACAGTGTTGTCCTGGATGCGATCATGACGACTGTAACATTAGGCTTCACCCGCTTTCATTGTGATCTGTAAACCCTTGCTTCCAAATTAATCTTGTTAACCCACCATATTTATTTTAAAATCTTTTATATATCCCTCCATGGCATATTTAAGTCCCTCTTGAATGCTCCTCGATGAGAGATGGTCCTTCTGTGTCCAAAATTGATCAAAAACATCTTGGGACATCAGACATCACACTGACAGCTGTCATTGTGACAGATAGCAACTCAGTTTGTTTGTCCGAGTTAACAACAGTAACTAAGGGGAGCGGGGCTTACCAATAGGTCAATTTCATCCATCAAATCATCATTAACCTACAGCAGCTTCAATGAACAAACATGCGCTAGCTGGAGGACTGTCTTTAACTGGTGCACTTGCGTCTCACGTCGTATCCAGTGTCTCAAGCATTTGAGTCACGTATAGAACACAAAACTGACAAGAGAACAGTCAAATAGAACCTTCCGATGATGCACAGCTCATACACTACATTGCCAAAAAGTTTTTGAACGCCTGCCTTTACATGCACATGAACTTAAATGACATCCCATTCTTAATCTGTAGGGTTTAATATGGAGTTGACCCAGCCTTTGCCGCTATAACAGCTTCAACTCTTATGGGAAGGCTTTCCACAGGTTTAGGAGTGTGTTTATGGGAATTTTTGACCATTCTTCTAGAAGCACATTTGTGAGGTCAGGCACCAATGTTGGATGAGAAGGCCTGGCTCGCAGTCTCCGCTCTAATTCATGCCTAAAGGTGTTCTATCGGGTTGAGGTCAGGACTCTGTGCAGGCCAGTCAAGTTCCTCCATACTAAACTCACTCATCCATGTCTTTATGGACCTTGCTTTGTGCACTGGTGCGCAGTCATGTTGGAACAGGAAGGGGCCATCCCCAAACTGTTCCCACAATGTTGGGAGCATGAAATTGTCCAAAATGTCTTGGTATGCTGAAGCATAAGAGTTCCTTTCACTGGAACTAAGGGGCCAAGCCCAACCCCTGAAAAACAACCCCCACACCATAATCCTCCCTCCACCAAACTTTACACTTGGCACAATGCAGTCAGGCAAGGAAATTTCACGTATGGACTTATTGCACCGTACCACGCTTGAATACACTGAACTCCTGAGAGCGACCCATTCTTTCACAAATGTTTGTAAAAGTGTCTGCATGCCTAGTGCTCGATTTTATACACATGTGGCCATGGAAGTGAGTGGAACACATGAATTCAATGATTTAGAGAGGTGTCCCAATACTTGTGGCAATATATCTCCCTCGCTGTAAGTTACCGACAGCAAAAACACACGAAACCCCTTAGCAGAGCTCTCTTGCACTGTATGACGTGACAGACATCTAGTTGTCTAGTCCGGTTCCGTTTACAGCGCAAATTTTCAGAGAATGTGGTTGTGAGTCCTGAAAATTTACGGGTGTGAGTTTGGTTATGAATGTGGTCATCACTCCCGTAAATAACCGTACTGTGTGTGAACGTAACCATATTACGGATTCAAATACAGGACTGACAACCATATTCTGCTGCTGTGTGAACTTGTCGTAATAGTTATCTTTATAGTTATCATTCTTGATGTCTTTAGGCTAGTAAAGAACTACCCAGAACACTATATCAACGACACAGCAACACTCTGAAAAACCCAGAACACCTTAGTAATCACATAGCAACACCCTAGCATCATCCACCATTGTGGTGGCTACTTTTGTACAGTATACACTCACCTAAAGGATTATTAGGAACACCATACTAATACTGTGTTTGACCCCCTTTCGCCTTCAGAACTGCCTTAAATTCTACGTGGCATTGATTCAACAAGGTGCTGAAAGCATTCTTTAGAAATGTTGGCCCATATTGATAGGATAGCATCTTGCAGTTGATGGAGATTTGTGGGATGCACATCCAGGGCACGAAGCTCCCGTTCCACAAAGATGCTCTATTGGGTTGAGATCTGGTGACTGTGGGGGCCATTTTAGTACAGTGAACTCATTGTCATGTTCAAGAAACCAATTTGAAATGATTCGAGCTTTGTGACATGGTGCATTATCCTGCTGGAAGTAGCCATCAGAGGATGGGTACATGGTGGTCATAAAGGGATGGACATGGTCAGAAACAATGTTCAGGTAGGCCGTGGCATTTAAACAATGCCCAATTGGCACTAAGGGGCCTAAAGTGTGCCAAGAAAATATCCCCCACACCATTACACCACCACCAGCAGCCTGCACAGTGGTAACAAGGCATGATGGATCCATGTTCTCATTCTGTTTACGCCAAATTCTGACTCTACCATCTAAATGTCTCAACAGAAATCAAGACTCATCAGACCAGGCAATATTTTTCCAGTCTGCAACTGTCCAATTTTGGTAAGCTTGTGCAAATTGTAGCCTCTTTTTCCTATTTGTAGTGGAGATGAGTGGTACCCGGTGGGGTCTTCTTCTGTTGTAGCCCATCCGCCTCAAGGTTGTGCGTGTTGTGGCTTCAGAAATGCTTTGCTGCATACCTCGGTTGTAACGAGTGGTTATTTCAGTCAAAGTTGCTCTTCTATCAGCTTGAATCAGTCGGCCCATTCTCCTCTGACCTCTAGCATCAACAAGGCATTTTCGCCCACAGGACTGCCGCATACTGGATGTTTTTCCCTTTTCACACCATTCTTTGTAAACCCTAGAAATGGTTGTGCGTGAAAATCCCAGTAACTGAGCAGATTGTGAAATACTCAGACCGGCCCGTCTGGCACCAACAACCATGCCACGCTCAAAATTGCTTAAATCACCTTTCTTTCCCATTCTGACATTCAGTTTGGAGTTCAGGAGATTGTCTTGACCAGGACCACACCCCTAAATGCATTGAAGCAACTGCCATGTGATTGGTTAATTAGATAATTGCATTAATGAGAAATTGAACAGGTGTTCCTAATAATCCTTTAGGTGAGTGTAAGTATGGACACTTACATTTTCTTTAGAAAACCCAATAAACAGTGCAGCGTCTTTAAGATTCAATATTTTACCCAATATGTATTTTTAAGCTTATTTTTAGAGTATTATGTTGTTAGCTAAGCAACATGCAAACTGTTGATATCAAATGTGAGTTCTTCAGAAAAAGTAGCCTAAACATCTAATTGCATTAAAGGTTTGATAACACAAAACTGGCCCTTCATTAATATAAAGTAACCTGTAAACCTACAGTCCCGTTCTCAGTTACAGTCCTGCAAGCGAGGTCAGGTATCTCATCTAATCCAGGGTGTGTCATAGAAACTGTGCCATTGAGCGGGACACAAAGCTGACAGATGGCTATGCTGTTACATATTGCAAACAATAACCAACATCTGTCCTTCTCCTCATAGAACCTCAACTTGGAGGCCTCTGTAACAAAAGGGAACAACCTGTCTGACTGATGGGAGGACGCCTTTCCAAGCTTCCCTGAGAACAGTTTTATGGCCTTTCTTGCACATATTCAAGTTTTGATAAGAGAAACCAATGACAGACAAGTGCCAAAGGGTGATTTCCACCTGCAACCTATAGCCAGGGGCGAGAAACGGCAGTCACCTGGGTGTGACACTACACCTTTCCTGAATGTTCACGCCGTTTAGCACTTCCTGTCTGGATGGATTTGCAACTTCCTTCTGCTGAAATGGTAGGAATGCTGTTATTATAGCAGGTTTTTTTGCATTAATGAGTGTTAGGCTTGCCTGTTGGGGCAGCTTTTAAGGGGAGTGTGCTTTGTAAGAGAGAACAAAACATGACTCAAGAATGAGAACTGGTGCCAAGGGAAAGGAGGATGGGGGCCCACAGGTTTTTGTTCAGTGGACTGTAGAACCTTCCTATATTTTCCCATTAATATGTTGTTTTTAAGATTATATTATGAAGAATAGTTCTCCAAAAACACTAAAGACAATATTCCGATAAATGTCTTAGTGTTTTGTTTGTGCATACATTGAATCAATGGGGTCAAAACAAATCCCATTGACCCCATTGACTTTCATTGTATAAACAGAAAACAGTTAAAGTCACCATGAAATCAAAATATTTATTAAAAGTGATTTATCCTTGCACATCATTATTGTTTTAAAATTCATGTGCCCTCATAATCTTTCATCAAAATAACTTCCCCCCTTTTGCAACCACATCTCTTCTCTTGTCTGATGACGAGTTTACTGGCAACCTGTCACACACAAGAGATCAACCAATAGCAAACCAAGACCATCCAATCAATTCCCTATAGACTTGCCCTTCATTTTTTTGTTCGAGAAGTTTTACTCGGATCACAATAGGGTAGAAAAGACTATTGCAACTTCTGTTTCATTCCGACTTTAAGGTTATTGACAATATAACATCTTGGTAACACTTTACATTAAAGGTTCCCTTTGTAAAGGGTTTATAAAGGTGTTTGTTAATGACTAATAACTCATTTACAAATTAATTGTAAATCGTTAATAAGCAATTATAACTGCATGAATAAAAAGGGTGTCTTTAAGGCAATGCCTGCCAAATAGTGAGCCATTTTAATTCACATGTTATAATTCTTAATAAATGTATTTATTCACACTTATTTAACTAAAGTGAACAGGTTCGCAAGTGTCCACCTTACATTAAGGTTCATAATGAACTAATATTGGAATTAAAATATTCATTATTAATATATCATCAAGTTATCGTTGTGCTCTTGTGTTTTTTTTTTTCAAAATAAAGTTTGATAATTTCATCTTGATAAATAAGAAATCATGTTTCATGCACTGCTGTGGATAGGCATCATGAGCTTTTTGTGGAATATCATGAGTAAGACAGTAACCTCTGGTAAGGAACATTTTAAGAAAAGTGGCAGTCATGAGATATTGAGAAAACCACAAATACAACACTTCAGTCTAACTATGATAGTCTATTTTAGCTGCATCATGATATAAATCAGGAATCTGGTATTGTGGTAAGTGTAAATAAATACATTTATTAAGCATTTATAACATTTGAGTTAAAATGGCTCACTATTTTGCAGGTATTGTAGCCTGACGTTGTCATACTCAATTCTAGTCAGAATATGAGTCTGATTCTGCTCCGTTGGGCTGTGATTATGGGGCGTGTTTCAACTGAACCAGGAAAGACCTAAACTGGATAGACTGACAACCAATCAGAGCAACGGAGCGACGCATAACGTTAGTTGTCAAATGTCAACAGAACTCAACTACACACAGTGTTGCCAAAGTGAATAAAATAGCCTAGACAGCTACTTACTGGTGTTTCACAACTGCTGTCTGAAGAGCCTCTCTCCCCAAACTTGTGTGGTAGTTTTTCTACGTTCTATGGGTAACGTTAGTTGAGGTGCGGTGGATCAAACCACTGTGAGGCAAGGGGGGAGGGGGGACTCAAAATGTTTCTAAACCTAAAACGCATTTTTTGTCCCGTTTGCGTTTGTATTGTTTTACTACTTACACATTTATATTAAGTATATATTGTTATATTATTTACAATACTCTGCATGGTTTTTAGGGGGGGGACAGCCCTCAGATTGGGGGGGTCCTGTCCCCCCCGCGATTTACGCCCCTGGTTTTGGGCTAGTTTTTAGTAGCAATTGGGCGGGTTTTGTTGTGAAAACTTGGCAGCCCTGTCTGCACGCACGCTGGAAGAAGTAGAAGATGAGTGTAAACGATCTTTGCCGGTGTTGTATAAAAGAATTTAAGGATACACGGAGTACTTACCAACACGATCATCATTTCTGAGAGAAATAGTAAAGGTGAATGCATATACGAACAAGTTGTCCATTTAGGATTAGAACGAATTCAACCCAAGCTCTTTGGTGACGTGGATGATTACGCTACTGTTTATCATCTGGCCATCGTCGTTTAAAGCCCGCCCTGACAATTTGATTGGTCCAAACAGCTGGTTAAAGCATAGTTGCTCCATAACGGATCAAGTCCAAACTTCCTGACGTCAAATGTTGTGGGCGGGGCTAAGTTTGGCTGGCATCCAGGCTACTGGTATTGCGTTAAAGTCACCCTTTTTATTCATGCAGTTATAACTGCTTATTAACGATTTACAATGCATTTGTAAATGAGTTATTAGTCATTAACAAACACCTTTATAAACCCTTTTCATTGAAAAACATTCTTCAAAATGTGTTCTGTGTTCCACAGAAGAAAAAAGTCAAACAATTTGAAACAACATGAGGGTGAGAAAATGATGATTCATTTTTGGGTGAACTATCCCTTTTTAAAGGTCCCGTTCTTCGTGATCCCATTGTTCAAACTTTAGTTAGTGTGTAATGTTGCTGTTAGAGCATAAATAATACCTGTAAAATTATAAAGCTCAAAGTTCAATGCCAAGCGAGATATTTTATTTAACAGAAGTTCCCTTTCAAAGCCTACAGCGAACGGCTGGCTTGGACTACATCCTGGTACTTCCTTCATAAATGACGTCAATAGAACAGTAGAACAGACTAACCTCCGCCCACAAGAATACGTGAAAAAAGGGGGCGTGGTCTTGTTGCTGTCCCACGTGGAGAAGAGGACGTGTCGCGTGGAGAAAAGGAAGTGTTGCGTTTGAGTGTGTTTGTCGCCATGTCGTCGAGACGCTGTTATTTTCATCCCGGAGTCAAATCACATTTGTTTGGCTTTCCCAGGGACGCTGTAGAGATCATTGAGCGCATACATCACCCCGTTAAGAGGCGTGACCTTTCCACGTGCGTTAAGCTGCTGTCGAATCACAACACAGGAACCGTGACACGTTCGCTAAGGTGCAGTCAAATCACAACACGGGAACCGCTGGCACAATCAGAACTCGTTACGTATTTCTGAAGGAGGGACTTCATAGAACAAGGAAGTCATCAGCCGTTTTTAGGACAGTGAAAACAGCGGTGTACAGATAAGTAAATTGTGTTAAAAATACTGTGTTTGTTTACACACGAAACATGAACACATGTTATATTGCACACTGTAAACACAATCAAAGCTTCAAAAAACACGAAGAACGGGACCTTTAATAACATTTATGATAAAATACTTTGGATGCCGTTTGTTACTGTCCAGTGGCATGACAAGTGGCTTGTCAGGTTTTCTTTTCCCAAATTCTGGCTCTCCAGATTTTAACCTGTCCCGTAATTACCTTGAAGGGAGCGTTCATATTGCTCACCGGCTAGTCAACAACAAATCAAATCTGGAAGCAATTATAAGACGTCCTCAGGCAACCAATCATATCACTTACCTTCCAAGTTCTTCACCAATATCATAGAAATCCTCCACTTTTTGTTGCTTGAACACAGCCATTCCTAATGTCCTCATTGATGATGATGTTTGTGTCTCGGTAAACAAGGGACAGCAGGCCAAATCTGTCTTAACGTTGTCCCTCGAGAAGCACACAAGTTCAGAGAAGTTCTGTTGATATTTAAGGTGGAACTCTGAAAGTCAAAGACACTCACATAAGCACATGTTCCAGCATGCTGCATTGCATTCCTTCACTTGCAAGAAAGTAAGAGAATCTATAGGACATATAATGCAATGCGATCATTTAACAAAACCCTTGGCATTTCAAGTTGAGCCTACAGGAGCGTGAAATGTCAACGTTGACGTACATCAAGTCATTAAAAGTGATCAAATGACTTTCTTTAGAGGAAAATGAGGGTTCAGTGTCATGAGAATTATCAGGTGAAATTGAGACTGCTGTTTTTACCAGGGACAAAAATGACTGGCTTTACAGTTTTATTGATACAGAGGTAAAGAATATAAGTATATTGATAATATCATGTTATTGTCCTCACATGCTGCTACTGTTTGTTATAGCCTACTCTATAACTAAGAGCTGCATACCCAGCTACGGTTAATGTACTAAGAACGTTTTTTTTTTTTAATTGCCAGCTTTATAAACGTTTTAAAAGCACATTTTGGTTCCATTTGATCATTTTGCAAACATTATGGGAATGTTACTTTCGAATGTGAACGTTCTAATAATAAAAAAAACAATAAAGTTTAAAGTGTAAATAACATTTCTGCTAATGTTTTGAGAAAATTGAACGAACGTTCTATTAATGTTACTGGAAGAACGCTTGTTCCTAACTTTGGCAGAACGTTGGTCTGAGAACGTTCACTGTTAACCATGAGAAACATTCACACAATAATATGAAGACTTCAGATGCAAAAGCCTCTAAGTCCGTCTGACGTTTTTCTTTAAAATTAGCATTTTTGTCAGGCTCCAATGTAGGTTCCTACTGAATGGGCTGAAGATGGGATTTAGTGGTTTTGTAGTGAAAGTGTTTGATGAATGTATAACTATGTGCGAAGAGCATTCAGTATCATTATCTCATTTATGGCAGAGGTGGCTTTTGCATTGGAAGTCTTCATATCTCCTCCTATTTCATTGTTCACAAGTTTACTACAACTACAAGAAGGGTTTACTTTATTTGATGTTGTAAATTAGAAAATAATGGGATGTCTTACCTTTTTTTAAGAAATAACTCTAATGTTACTGTATTCCGCGGACATTTGTAGCAAATTCCCGGGTTCGAGCTCGTCTCCTGCGCGAGTCGCGCTGTACTGGAGACTGGATGAGCGCACGCGCTTATGTTGTCAAACTCGAGCTCGCTCACGCGCCACCTGTTGAGCACAGCGGTGATGTCAGACTGCCAAATCTTTTTAGTGAATCAGATGAACCGGTTCAAACCATAGACCGTAAAAAAACACATCGGCTTGAATGAGTCATTTATTATAAAGTGTTCTGGATTAATCTGTTTTTCGAATCTAAATGCGCTTAAAGTTTGATATCAGCCGAACTCTTTTTTAATCTAATGGATATTTTTGTCTGACTAAAATCGTACAAATTTAGATAACTTGCATTTCGGCTTCCTCCAGTAGGCTATAGTAACCGACTAATCGGACTCTGCGTTTGTGTACGATGTGTATTAGCCTATTTATTCCTTCAAATAATCAAACTTTGTGCCTTGAATGTGTGGATAGATAACGACTTGCTTGACAAATACACAGAATATTTGGAGCAAACCAAAAATTTGACTAGTTTGGAAGCGTTACAAATAATGTACTGAAAATAAGTGACAATTTAATAAATATACGATACCGTTTTAATAGCAATACGTTATTTTGATGTCTGATTCGCGAGTGAGTGAGTCATTCATTGATTCAGTCAAACCCGGTTCACCAATCAGTCCAATGTCAAATATGAATGACTTTTGGAGTCTGGGATAGGCTACTAAATAAATAATTTAGCCTATACTGTCTTTATTGCTTGTGTTTGCTCCATTATGTTTGAACTATTATCGCCATCTGCTGGACATAAGCAACAACAGACTACTAATTTAGTCGACAAATAATAGGCTACAGGCGATATTTTTTTATTAACCTCCTGGGTGCCACTGTCCTCGTACGAGAACATTATATTTTAGTGAATTTCTCACAGTTTTAGTCTGCACGTCCTGTAAAGAGAGCACATTCAGGGCTTTTCAGAAATGCCATTTGTTTGGAGGTTTCACAGCAACTCCTTGTTAAAAATGACTGAATGGTCAAATTTAGCTCTCTTATGAAAATATGATAATATCTTGTAATTATCATTTAAATTGTTTGTTATAAATCAACATCTCAGGAAAATGTTATGGGGTTTCTAATCAAAATACGACATTCTGTTACAAAACAGGGCATTGATTTCATGTCCTTAATAGAAGCATTTGGGTGATTAGGCAAAGAAATTATATTAGATATTAGATATTATTATGAAAATGTTGCCAAATATTACTTCCATTAATACACTTCTTTTTTTTCATTACATGTTGCTCCAGAACACATTGATGCGCAATTTATATACAGTGTAGGGGAGAGTGGGGCTGGTTGGATCAAGGGGTTGGTTGGCACGCAGTTAAATTCCAGTACACTAAAGGGCGCTGCCTCAAAAATCTAACATTAAAATGACTGCCCTCTTGACGTGAACACACCCATTTATTGCAATCATCCAATTGTCTTTATGCACAGCTGCACTACTTCCTGAACTTCAGCCAGCTCCTTTGTTTCCTGTCTGCCATTATTGGACAAACTGATTAATGCAGGTGTGCCTGACCTCTGTAGTCACAACAACAATAATCAGACACACCTGGATTAATCAGTTTGTCCAATAATGGCAGACAGGAAACAAAGGAGCTGGCTGAAGTTCAGGAAGTAGTGCAGCTGTGCATAAAGCCAATTGTCACTAACTATTGAGGTGAGGACAACTTTTCTATTTTACAGTGTCAAAACAAAAAATAAGTCCCCTCCACTAAATATATTTTAGAGCTATAATAGATAGAGATATATAAAATGTAAGGATTTCAGTTGATAGAGATAGGAATTATCTATATTTTGATATGAAATTTAACAGTCTCTGATGAGCTATGCTATGTGGCTAGCATCCTGTCAGTAAAGAGGTGTGTCCTAATGGGGGAGGGGTTGGTTGACACACTGATGCGGGGGTTGGTTGACACATGTGCCAACCAACCCCAGTATAGCCATTTGGTTATAACCCTAACCCTAATCCTAACCCCAACCCTAACACCAAACCCTAACCCTAGATCGATGCATTGCATTGAATGGGGAAACACATGTATGGCAATTTTACCCACATATTGCATAAAGTAAAATTGTATATCAATCCATTCCATTATATCTTTCATAACATAGTTAAGAATCATCTTTAAACAAAGTTTGGTAAAAAAAAAAAAAAAAAAAAACAGAAATTTGATCAGTGAATGAAAATAAAATCCCATTGTTTTTGCCATTTCATGTCATTTATTTTTTTTAAATGTCCACTTACGAGAACATAGCCTAACATATGAATAAACAACAATAAATCTTGTTTCAACAAAAAATATGACGTGGAAAAATACTAAATTCAAAAGACTGTTTTCCTTGGTCTAAGTGGTTAACAATGAAGAGTATATTTAAGCACATATTTTAGATGCTGCAAGATTTAATTATTAAAACATCACAAAAACAGGAACTGTATTGTCATGCTTATGTTATGCAGTATTTCCTGTGAAACATTTGGTGAAACAATTTGTTTTCATGAAGGAAGACATTTTGTAACGGTATTGTTTATGGAGAGCGCAGCTACCGAGGCTGGCTATACATATGTATATAAAACTACACAAAAACAAGTGTATGCAATATAAATTTATTGATAAATCATGCATAAGTAAAAAACATCAGAATTGGAGGATTATAACGTCGTAAATTTCAGCAACATTTCAAATTCAATAATTGTGTATACTCATACTGTGCATTGCATTGAACAAAAGCAAACAAAGACGGGTTGAAACCATATAGCTTACTCGCTGAAGACAGCTCACGTGACATACTTTATGGCTAAATAACATGGGTAATATGAATTAATGTCCCTCCCAACAAGTCGAACGCCGAACAAATATGTAAATAAGGGATTAGACTTAGTCTTAAAATAACGTATCTAACAAAATAGAACACATTTTCTTTCTAAGGGCAGTGTGGATGACAAAATGTACGTCCTACATGCAAAAAAATAGTTTCCTGAGAGACCAGCTCTCAAAATAAAACCAAAGACTACCACAGTTTTACATCTTTGTTCGCCATGACATTTGCAGTCAAACCTGCAGGTGTTAAAATGTACGATATGCGTATTATCATAATGCAATGGCATAGAAAAGATACATTAACTGCACTAAATGTGAAGTAGATGTACAAGGCTACATGCACTACATTTAAAAGGCAGTATAGCTATTCCAAGCATACGTGTGTGTAAAAGATGACTTCAAAGCCAAATTGTACATGGAAAGTTAAGAAAAGTGCTATTAATTTAGATATACATTCCCTCATTATACAGGCCCTTATGGATTCTTATTCCATTTTTAAGTGGATTTAAGAAACAACATACAAAATGAACTTGGAACCCATGACATAAACAAACTCGTTCACATTTTCCATATTATTATCTTCATTTTAAGCAGCGTTTTTGTGGATTTTAGACTAAAATTATAAGTATAACAACGTACAATTATTGTTAGGATATTTAAAATGGAAGAGAAGCGCATAGAAACAAAGGAAAAATAAGTGTAACAAATGCATCTAAACAATACATGTACCAATAAGGCAGCAGCAAATGTGCATTGTGCTTCTAGAACCTAAATACACAAGAACTGATACGTGTGAAACGCCATTAAATGTCATTCTGTGATATGGCAGGGTTTGTCAATCATATCATGAGAAGGCAGGACGATCTATCTTGTGAAATGTAGATTATTGTGTTTGCCCCTCATGCTTATTTCCACGCCTTGTTTAGACAGTGAATTAAGTGCTTAAAATGACTCAGAATGTGAATGAACAGTACCGAATGTTTAGAAAAAGGGCCTTGTAAACCTGAATTTGTTTCATATCAAATTATCAATTCAATACATGTTGTAACATAATACGTGTTGATATGATCACCAATAGTATGTAAACAAATGATACAGTTTAATAAGTGCGACTGAAAAGAAAAGAAAAAAAGTGTTGGTGTCTGGTAATATGTCCAGCATAATGCAACCAGCACAATCATTACTACCTAAATGCAAAGTACTTTAGTTGCTTTAATACTGATTTTGGCCCATATGTACAAATGGATGAAATATTGGTCAAGCAATTTAAAAGACAACGAAAAAATGCATCCATTTCTGATTAATCAAAAGGAATACTGTTCTTTGGTCTCTCGAAGTCACAGTTTTTTTTTTCAAATGAAATACATTGAAAGTTATAAGACACGTTGTGATTGGCTAATGCTTTGCGGGTCTGTTCCCTTATTGGCTGTGGTTCAGCTGTCCTCGTCGTCGTCACTGATGAGTGTGCGGCCATCCAGGGTGGTGTCTCTCTCCCGCAGGAAGGTCTGACGGATGGCTTCCAGCTCAGTGAGCTCAAGACGGACCTTCTCCAGGTGGAATGTGCGGCGGTTCTGGATCTGCCTCAGTGGGAATGGGTTCATGTCCACAAAGGCCATGCTCATCAACTTCCTGCGAGAAACATATGATCATGGTACTGAACAAGTGTGTGTGTGTGTGTGTGTGTGTGTGTGTGTGTGTGTGTGTGTGTGTGTGTACATAGATACACACTCACTGGCCACATTATTAGGTACACTTGTTCAACTGCTTGTTAACGCTGATATCTAATCAGCCTAATCACATGGTCAAGACGATAGGCTGAAGATCAAACTGAGCATCAGAATAGTGAAGAAAGGCGAAAGTGACTTTGAACGTGGCATGGTTGTTGGTGTGAGATGGGCTGGTCTGAGTATTTCAGAATCTGCTTGTCTACTGGGATTTTCACACACAATCATCTCTAGGGTTTACAGAGAATGGGCTGAAAAAGAGAACGTTTCTGTGGCAGTTCTGTGGGCGAAAATGCCTAGTTGATGCCAGAGGTCAGAGGAGAACGGCCAGACTAGCTCAAGCTGTCAACTAAGAACAGGAAACTGAGGCTACAATTCGCACAGGCTCAACAAAAATGGACAATAGAAGATTGGAAAAACGTGGCTGGTCTTCTGCAGTGACATTCAGAAGGCAGGGGCAGAATTTGGCGTAAACAACATGAAAGCATGGATCCATCCTGCCTTGTATCAACGGTTCCGGCTGCTGGTGGTGTAATGGTGTGTTGGATATTTTCTTGACACACTTTGGGCCCCTTAGTACCAATTGAGCATCATTTAAACACCACAGCCTAGTATAGTTGATGACCATGTCCATCCCTTTATGACCACAGTGCATCATCTTCTGATGTCACAAAGCTCAAATCATCTCAACACAACGAGTTCAATATACTGAAACTGATTCCTCAGTCACCAGATCTCAATGCAATAGAGCACTTTTGGGATGTGTTGGAACGGGAGATTCACATCATGGATGTGCAGCCGACAAATCTGTAGCAACCGTGTGATGCTATCATGTCAATATGGACCAAAACCTCTGAGGAAGGTTTTCAGCACCTTGTTAATGATATATATATTAGTAATAAACAGCTTAAAAATACAAACAATAAATAAAAATAAGACAATTAAGTTCCTGCAAAAACTAATCAAACCACAAGATGTCACCATAAACAATCACAAAACTACAACTGTCATGTTTCCAAAACATTTCTAAACATTCAACAGACTTGTTTGTTCAGCACATCCCACAGATGCTCGATTGAGATCTGGGGAATTTGGAGGCCATGTCAACACCTCAAACTTGTTGTTGTGCTCCTCAAACCATTCCTGAACTATTCTTTCTTTGTGGCAGGGCACATTATCCTGCTGAAAGAGGACACAGCCTCCAGGGAATACCGTTTCCATGAAAGGGTGTACATGGTCTGCAACAATGCTTAGGTAGGTGGTACGTGTCAAAGTGACATCCACATGGAAGGCAGGACCCAAGGTTACCCAGCAGAACATTGCCCAAAGCATCACACTGCCTCTGCCGGCTTACCTTCTTCCTATAGTGCATCCTGGTGCCATGTGTTCCCCAGGTAAGAGACACACACGCACCCGGCCATCCACATGATGTAAAAGAAAACGTGATTCATCAGACCAGGCCACCTTCTTCCACTGCTCCGTGGTCCAGTTCTGATGCTCACGTGCCCACTCCACTGTTGGTGCTTCGGTGGGCAGGGGTCAGCATGAGCACCCTGACTGGTCTGCGGCTAACCGGCTATGCAGCCCCTTACGCAACAAACTGTGATGCACTGTGTATTCTGACACCTTTCTATCAGAACCAGCATTCATTTCTTGAGCAATTTGAGCTACAGTAGCTCGTCTGTTTGATCGGACCACACGGGCCAACCTTCACTCCCCTCGTGCATCAATGAGCCTTGGCCGCCCATGACCCTGTCACCAGTTCACCACTGTTCCTTCCCTGGAGCACTTTTTATAAGATACTGACGACTGCAGACCGAGAACACCCCACAAGAGCTGCAGTTTTGGAGATGCTCTGGCCCAGTCGTATAGCCATCACAATTTGGCCCTTGTCAAACTCGCTCAAATCCTTATGCTTGCCCATTTTTTCTGCTTCTAACACATCAACTTTGAGGACGAAATGTTCACTTGCTGCCTAATATATCCCACCCACTAACAGGTGCTGTGATGAAGAGATAATCAGTGTTATTCACTTCATCTAATGCTATGCCTGATCGTTGTATATATACACTGTATAATATGAATAATATGAACACAAATTAAAATATTTATTTTCTTATTAAAATTAATAATACATGTATAAACAAAGTCACTATATTTAATCACTATAAAGGCCCTATATATTTTTTTAGATCACTATTTTTTACAAATACTCAAAATAATTACTGTATTTTCATGATCTCACGCACCTTGCATCCAAGATGGTACGTGTGAAGTATCGAAGGTACTTGAAAATGGTCATGGGATCCTCAAGCTTTAGAAATTCCTCTTCTTTGCACTTAAAGAGCGCAAGGGCAAATCGGAATATTATCTGCCAAAGTAAAAAGAAACGTCAAAATATGTCATCAATCATTGATTACTACTGTCACCCTGAAACAATCAGACTCATTATGGAAATTAATAAGAAAGGAAGTATTAGTATTATTATCTGTATTATTAAGTATCATACATAAATATTTAGAATGCTCATTTTTGGTTTGTCAGTAAATGTTTTACATCATCTGCTTTTGTGGTTATATATAAACTGAGTAATAATTACCAGGCTTCAAGGGAAAAAGTAGTTATCACTAGTATATAACATAACATATAACATGTGGCATTAATCCACCATACCTTGGGTCCCTCATAGAGAAAAGCGTCCCAGATCTTGAAGAGGATGTCACTGACCACACTGTCCACAAACACAACCAGGAACCAGTTGAAGGTGATGAGAGAGAAGTCTACCTTATAATGCTCAAAATGAGCATGAAGCCTGGGTAACTTCTCGCACATGAGGTCCTTAAACACACGCTGATCTACCTACAATCAAAATATAGATTTTTAATTAAAAAGAACACAATATATAAGTCAGTCACTTAAAATATTATATTTTGGACCCTGCTGCAGTCACATGTCAGCAATGACAAGCCATAACAGAAGCGTGCCAATAATATGGTTTTACTAAAGTCACTCCATATATGATCATGTGGTTAGTAATCGAAAACCTCTGTAAAACATGACAGCATTCATGTTGTATAAGGCCAAAATGTGGTAAAGTTTGTTCAGCAAACGTCAAGTTAATGTCTTGACGATGGAAAGGAACCTAAAAACTCAGATGATAGAATATATAAGAGACATGCTGTTAGCCTGCTGTTTATGAGTCATATCCACCAAACTAAGACATGCTTAAAGCCCCGTCTCTGCTCCAATTTTACAACCTTGCCAGAGTTTTATGGGGATTTTTCTCGCCTCTGAGTAATCTTGAAACAGTACCTGAGAGCCAAGCAGTGTTTTAGTGTAATAGTCACGTGGCATGAAAACCTCCACAATGGCCACGAGACACCAGAAAGCATCTTCTTGGTCCAAATACAGAAGAGCAATAGCTGCCAGCCTGAAAAGAATAATCAGAAATCTCTATTAGATACAGATATTTTAAAGGACACAGTTACAGGTCTGTGAGAGCCAGAAATCTTGCTTTTTTTGTAGGTGACCAAATACTTATTTTCCACCATAATTTGCAAATCAATTCTTTAAAAATCAGACAATGTGCTTTTCTGGGGGGTTTTTCTCATTCTGTCTCTCATAGTTGAAGTGTACCTATGATGAAAATTACGTTCCTCTCTCACCTTTTTAAGTGGGAGAACTTGCACAATTGGTGGCTGACTAAATACTTTTTTGCCCCACTGTATCTCTTCTATTCGTCAGTGCTGTTTCTAATGTCGTCAGCTGTCTAACCGTTTTTCCTCCTAATCTCCTCCACAGCGCTTTAAAATCTAGCATTCTGAGTAGAATTCAAATGGGTTCGATACGTTTTGTGGTCTGCGCGACTCGCGCATATGATCCGCTCTGTGCTATCGTGTCTCTGGACTGGAGCAGACTGTGCGCGTGACAATTTGCCCCATTGGAAAGCATGTTTACACTGTCTGAATCATTCTCTCTCCCCTATATGGTGCACTATGTGCTATTCACCATGTAGAAAATAGTAAAAGTGACCAATTTTAGCAGCTTCAGCTTCTATTTATAACGTAGGGGGCGGGACGCTTCAGATTCTGGAGAGCATTTGATTGGACAGAAAATCTGATGAGAAGCTGAAGTGCAGAGTGATGTCATCAAAATCATTAATCCATATTGGCGGATATGAAAAACTGAAAGTTTTGAACGCTTATATCTTCTAAATGTGAATTATTGTCATTTTTTGGAGCACACAAGCTTATAGAAAATCTTAAAGGAACACGCCACTTTTTTTTAAACACTTTTAGCATAGCTTAGCATAGCTTCTCTGATTAGACCATTAGCATCTTGCTCAAAACATTTCCAAAGGGTTTTGATAGAACTTTGCTGCCGTACCACGGGTGCAGCAGGCGCAATGATATTACACAGCATCTGAAAATAGGCTAACCTCCGTCAACATAACCAACGTGACAACATGCTTGCACAGGGAGCGTGATGGGGATTATTTTCAGGCGCTGTGTAATATCATTGCGCCGCTGCACCCATGGTACGGCAACAAAGTTCCTTGATTATTACGCAGGAATGAGAGTATAGTTCCTAGCCATATCGGCCTAGAAAATCTTAAAAACTTCGGTCTTAGTACACGATGTAACTACAGAAGAGTCAAGTTTTAAATAGGAAAAATATTGAAACTTTAGTCATTTTTTTGAGCGAGATGCTAACGGTGTAATCAGATTCAATGATCTATGCTAAGCTATGCTAAAAGTGCTAACCGCCAGACCTGGAGATTAGCTGATTGGATTTGAAAATGGTAAAACTCAACTGTTTAACTCTAGGGGAGTGAGTTGGAAAATGAGCCCATTTTTAAAAATAGTGGCGTGTTCCTTTAAAACATTTTGATTTCATGTGGACTTTAAATATGTTGATGACGCTTTAGACATAAAGAAACACAAACACCCCAGGAATGAAGGCAAGAGCTGATGGAATTGTTTGGATCTGCTACCTGTTGAGGCCTTGGCAGTAGCCGATATCTGGATTCCTCCAAGAGAAAGCCAGTAGCACGTTCCTGAGTTTCTGGATGCCATCCGAGTCAGGAGAGGCATAGTGCTTGTTGTTAGGGAGCGTCCGCAGAAGATCGAGCTCTATTTGCTTGCAGGCTGGGTTGGGTCTATCGTTCGCCATGCACAGAAGGTTTTGGTAATAGTCTTTCGGCTGGCAGTCCCGAATCTTCTTCACATGGAAGCTTACGCACCAGATCCACACCTTGGAACGGTGGATATGGGGCACCCCGTTTCGCATTAGCGCCTTAAGCTCTGGAGATCGAACCATTTCTCTGTTCATGGTGGTGGCCAGATAGTTGTCCCACTTGACTCTGACTGATGTCTCCTGGTCTGTCAGGGAGAGAGACTTTAGGTCCAGCGCTCTCTTTTTTGCTTCAAGTTTTTCCTCCTCATCCTCCTCCTCCGGGACAGTTTTGAAGCCAAAAATGTCATACTCGCTATATGAGAAAGGTAACATTATCACTGGTTATATGTACAATTTGTAACACAGTAGGCAAAAATATTCAAAGCAACAAAGGGCAATTTCAAAAGTAAGTAGGTGATCTGTCAAAAAAAAAAAATTGTTCAAACAAACAACTAGCTGAAATCAAGCATTTGTATAAGAATGGATCCAAGCATGACATGTTTTGTGTAAACAAGAAAAAATCCTGTTCCTGTACACAAGTAGCACTGTAAAAACACCAACATGACCAAACATGTTTCAAAATGGGATCTTTAGAAGCGTGGCAGCACAAATATGAAAGTAAACAAAAGAATATTCAAATCTTATGGTGACAGAGATAGTTTGTTTTACTACCTGGAATTTTAAAGAGGCCCTATTCTATACATTTGTATCTTATGTTCCCCATAAGTCCTCTTGTAATGTTAGCCAAGGTTTCTTGTACCAAAAAAAAGTTTTTAAAAGGGATACCTGACAGCGTTGGGTTTGAGGATAGGGTGCTCCTGCTGGTCTGCGCTCTCCACCTCAAGAGCATCTTCAAGTAAGCGTGTAATGACCTCTCCACTGTGGGTCTGCTCTGAGGAGGAACACACAGGATTCTTCACTTCCTGTAGTAGAACCAAGTACTTACTCTCCACCTGACACAGCTTGGCCTCCAAACTGGTGCACTGTAGATCACAACAAAGGAGAAAAGAAAGCGCAAAGAACTAAAATGATTCCTCAGCAAACTAAATCATGCACAGACAACCTTGCAGAGAATGATGGAATGCTGGGGGAAAGGAAAAGGAAATGCTAACATGGCACATAAGAAAGAATCAGCAAACAAAACATCCAGGATGGTTCGTGTGCATTGAGTAGCTGAAGTCACAGACCTTTGCCTCTAGCACTTTCTCTCTGGATTCAGCATTTCTTCGCAAGACCGTCAACTCGAGAATTTCTTTGTTCAAGAAGTTATTTTGGGATTTGTAGCCCTGAAGACTGTCCTGGAAAAGAGAAAAACAGAACTTTTACAGATGTGTACTGTTAATGTGCTGGATAAGCAACTAAATCTGAACATTATTTAGCATTTATATAGTAGATTCAAAATGGAGAAAAGTAATAAACAGTTGTTTCCCCAACAATTCCAACCCCTACCATGTTAATATACTATTAGTTAACCATACCAATTAAACACCATAACGTTCATGAAACTATCCTGCAATATACAGACAACTAATACCAAAAAGGAGCTGAGACTTAAAACAAACAAGACTTGACTTGAACTCTACGTCAAGGACTTCTGAACATGCCTTAATCTTGCATGCAACTCTTGCCATTGTCAGATATATTTCCCCTCAAGCTTTTAATAATCTCACAAACACATATTCAGATCTACAGATTGGGAAGTACAAATAACAGTGTTCTTGTACTACCTTCAGGGTGTCTAACTCTTGTTGTTCCCTAGTTGCACTAGGTGAGTTGCATTCAGCTGACTGGGTTCCTCCTTCGTCACTCTGCTGGGAAAGTTTCATGATGACTTCGTCCTTGGCCTGAATGGTCTCCATGAGCATGCCCAGCTGTTCATTAATCTCCCCAATTTTGATCTTCAAACCTTTCAACTCCTGTTGAAGACTATCCTTCTCCAAGGCTAGCCTCTCCATATGACCACAGAGATCTTTGATCTGGGTGTCCCGCTCTGTCAGGGCTTTGTTCACCTCGGCCTCATCTTGGTTATCATTGTGAGACCCCATGTTCCCAGGAGGCATTGTGGAACGCCAATCGCATTGGGAGCTACGTAGTGTTTGTTGGAGAAGACGAACCAACTCCTGGTAGAAGGGAATACTGTGTGAATAAGCGTCTGATATAGTTCAACAGAGCAGAGTGACCCTTCAATTACTTGGATAAACTAATCAAACGCACACCAACTGATCTGATCAAGCAAAATGTAGTCAAAGATCACCTGAGGTCAAAGTTTACTAATCCATTAGAATAGGGGGTTTTAAAATCTCTTTATTAACTTGAAGCGTGAAAATGGTATAGTTGCGTAGCTGTCAATGGAGGGACAGAAATTTCTCTCCGATTTCTAAATTTGTGTTCTGAAGATGAACGAAAGTTTTACGTGTTTGGAACGACATGAGGGTGAGTAAATGACAGAATTTTCATTTTTTTCATTCCCTTTAAATAGTTTCAAGAGTCTGCACATGGTGAAATGACGCAACCTTAAATATGACATTGAATTGAAATACAGGTACATTGGCTAATTTCACAATTAGTTGTCAAGTCTTCAGGAAGAAAGACCCAGTGGTCAGTTTGGTTGGGCTGGAACAAGTTTTGGTTTGACAAATACTTTTCACAGCATATTTTTTAAGTTGTTAATAAAACATAACACTATTTCCAGGCATTAAGGGAGCAGTCTCATTACACCTAATTCATTGAGTAACTGAACACATTTTTTGGAGTATGCAAATCCATGTTAATAAAATGTTATGAGTAATGTTGTAATAATGAATCATATTACACATATTGCTGAATACATATGTTACACAGAATCAAAATTTTGAGTTGTTAATGTGTTAAAAGCACATCTATAGGCCAAAGGGGAACTCTAAAGGGAAAAACATAACAACAGTACCCATTTTGTGGTTCTCAAGGCCCTTGTTTTAGATCCGCTAACACCTTTATAGAAAAGCACACAGAAATGTATGACTGGAATAGCAAGCATTTACTGCACCAAAGCTTTCTGGTGGGCATTAGAAAATGCTTTGAAATACAAATGGTCAAAATATGTAGAATCATCAGCTACTGTGTTAACATTGACTTGCACAAGGGAAATCCCCACGAATGAGGAATGAGGAACTACAACATGGAAAATAATTAACCAGAAATAAATAATAATAAATAATTGTAGGCACACATTTTTACAGGTTGCCATTCTACAAGCAAATACTATATTATCACACTTTGGAAAATGTTGAGATTTAGAATAGGATTGCAAACTAGCATGTCATACTAAGGACATATCCTCCGCCAAGGACATTCAATAAGAACAAAATCTGGTTTATGATTTTTAAGGATGAAAGTTAAGAGTGTCCTGATTGTTTAAAAAAAAAAACTACCACTACTAGAGTTATTGATATCGTACCTTCTGACTGGCGAGTGCCTCTCTGAGGTTGTTCTCTTGCTCCTGCAACCGGTTGATCTCTTCCTGCTGGCTCTGAATATGGAGCTGCAGTTCGGATGTCTTGGTCCCATTACACTCAACCGGCGAGCTCTCTGCGCTGCGGTTGGCTTTGCCAGAGCCCACGTGAAAGGGCCGTTTCATTCTCGAGGGGTTGCGGAAATCAAACGTGAACGCTGAGCCAATGGAGTCTGTGGACAGTCATGAGTGACAAAACAAGGTGTTGAGTATTCAATTGAATAGTTTGTGTTTGATTAAGTTAAATCTCTGAATTATGATCTTACATCGGTGAAAGTGAGATGGGCTCTCCCGGCGCTGGCTGTCTGGTGGGTTTTTGTGATCTGGTGCGTCCTTGGTTGGAGGATCCACCATCTCCCAGTCTTCACTGTTTGCTGTGTAAAACACACTGCGTCTGTTCTCTCCTCCTCGGCTGGGCCGCAGGTGAGACATGCTATTTCTGATAGACGGTACAAGGAATGAAACAACACATTGTAAGTAAGGAGGAGCAAAATTCATGTCATCTGTAAAAGTGATAACTCAACCACAGTACATTATAACATCAAATGTTCACTTGAGTTACATAGCAAAGGTGAACTCCAAACCTTGAGATAAAGAAATACGTGGTACATTTGTCTGGCTGTCAGCATGTTCTTTTAAAGTCAATCTCACATGACATTTATAAGTCTTCTTTTATTTGCATAAGGGGTCAAAGTATTCTATTCCCAGTCTCTTAAAATCTAACACAGAGCTACTGAAGCATGTCCAGCTAGTTTAGTTTGTTTATCTGTGCAGAAATCCAGAGTCAGTCCTTTGGCCGGCTTCAGTATTACGTCATCCAAACACATGAATCCAAAGTCTTTTGGAAAGTTTGAGGAAGAGTTCACACACGGTAACAGTCAGCAAAGTAGTTAAATATGAACCATTCCAAATCAATATACAGATGTGCATGTAACTTGCCGGTTTATAATTATAAATGAATAAATGAAGACTATTAAAAGTGGAAAATAAATGAATCATACTGACTAAGTAGTACAATATGTTAGTTATCAGACTATAGTGGCATCTGCCAATATTATAGTTTTTATTATTTATCAGCTTCAGTATGATTAGGCTGATATAAAATAATTCTATGAATTATACTATATTAACATTATGAAAATATTTCTTACTACTAGCAAATATTTTGATAGTAAGTATGTTGATTATTTGATTAATCATATGAATTTTTCACATTTATCCTAATGTCCTCCTGCAAATTATGTGCAAATTGAAGGCTATTAATAAAACATATATAAATGCATGACTGTATGCTATATACTGTGTGCAAAATTTTTTTTAATGTTGTTTTGATACAAATTGCATATAGATTTTCACATTATAAAATCCAAACCACAACTGTTTGTTCATAGTTTTAAAAGAATGGGAAAGTTATCACTAAATTCTAAACCAGGGGTTTTCAAACTCCAGAAGGTTCCTAAGGGGTCCCCAGAAAAGAAAGCAAAAATGGATAAAGTCTACCAAACATTATAACGGTTTCATTAGGGACCAAGCACCGAAGGTGCGAAGGCACCTATTGAAACCGTTCCCATATTCTTCTTCTTCCGCCATGGGAGTCTATGGCAGCCCAAAGAACCGTATGGTAAAAAGTTGTGAAATTTGGCACACTAATAGACACCATAGCAATTTTGATGTCTCTAACTCAATCCCTCTAGCGCCACCCCCTGTCGAAATTTGTACTCATGTTTATGCTAATAACTTTTGAACCTTAAGGGCTAGAAACAAAATTCTTTTTCCTCTGATTCCTGAGATCATGCCGATTCGAACGTCATTTCCCGTCATTATAAATTTCCCACCGTTTGGAATTTTCCCAAAAACCTACTTTTGCGAACTCGTCCTAGACGGTTCGTCCAATTTGCACAAAAATTGAACCAGATTATCTTCAGCCAGTGCTGACAAAAAGTTAAGGAATTCAAGTTGATTCGTCAAATTGTTTTTGATAAACGCGTGAACAAATTTTACAAAGCACTTGAAAAAACAGGCGTATCTTCGCAACGCTTTATTGTATTCAGACCAAACTTGGTACGTCATCACAAGCATGACCTGAGGCAACTTGTAGCGTTTCGGCGCAGCGCCACCTACTGGTGCGGCGATATGAAAAATGGCTATTTTTGCTTATAACTTTGCTAAAATGCTGTATTTTATGAACACATGAACGGATTGTTACAGAACTCAGCATGGGTCATCCGATGCCCTGAAAGAGCCTGAGAAGTTTCGAAACAGCGCCACCTAGAGGAGATATTTTTAATAACTTTGGGTCAGATTGACTTATTTTCATGGGAGTAACTTTTTTTGTCTCCTGAATCCTTGCCGAGTCCAACGAAACCAAACTTGCCAGGTCTCGGTGTATGGTTTGTGCAGCGTTGTAATTTAGCGCTTAAAAAAAAATCAGCTGATATCTTCAAAACCGCTAGTCCGATAGAGACGAAACCAGCGTCAGAAGTTTGGAAACATAGGTCGAAAGTCACGAAGGTGGGCCCAAATGTCAAAATATTGATAGTAAGGGGTAGTAAAATCCAATCAAAGTCAGGTGTCAGTAATTTTTTACAATTGTTTTATCATATAAATGTCTATAACTCCAAAACGAAATGAGATATTTTCACAAAAATTGACAAACACATGTATGGACACACAAAAAAGGTAGGATTGTGCCTCTTGGTGGAGTTATAATAGAACAAAATATGACATTGGCTCTCTATACAACTCAAAGTTTTAATGTGTGGTTTTATCATTTTTGCTTAAAATTGTCTTCAAATGTCTTCACTCATTTTTTCAGTTGGTCTGCTGCTAGCTTCCTTGTTTGCTTCTGTTGCGCTTGGCCCCTGTATTGCTGCTTGCAGCTATATTTTCTTAATGGTTCTCTTCTTTCTTATCATGTGCATACTTCCCAGAATTGTATGTTTGCTTTGTATCTTGTTGGTGAGTTTTCTCACTATAGTTCCCTTTATCATGCTCACTGGGGTTCTTAACGGGGACGTAAGCTACTTGCATACATTTATTCTGAAAGTTGCTTATACAAATCAGGTTTATACATCCAACATAAGGTATAGACAATTTAAGTTTGGAGACAATATGTTGTATTTATAATGTCACACTTGCTATTTATCTAATGTTTTTTCTTACAAAAAAATATAGATGGATTTTAGGAAGGGGGTCCCTCATTAAAGATTCATCATATTTGGGGGTCCTTGGAATCATAAAGTTGGAAAACCCCTGTTCTAAACTATAATAAATGTGAACATTTAATTTTATATTATCCACATAATACAGTTGTTTTTCTTATATACAGTGAGGAAAATAAGTATTTGAACACCCTGCTATTTTGCAAGTTCTCCCACTTGGAAATCATGGAGGGGTCTGAAATTGTCATCGTAGGTGCATGTCCACTGTGAGAGACATAATCTAAATAAATAAAAATCCAGAAATCACAATGCATGTTTTTTTTTACTATTTATTTGTATGATACAGCTGCAAATAAGTATTTGAACACCTGTCTATCAGCTAGAATTCTGACCCTCAAAGACCTGTTAGTCTGCCTTTAAAATGTCCACCTCCACTCCATTTATTATTCTAAAAAGATGCACCTGTTTGAGGTCGTTAGCTGCATAAAGACATCTGTCCACCCCATACAATCAGTAAGAATCCAACTACTAACATGGCCAAGACCAAAGAGCTGTCCAAAGACACTAGAGACAAAATTGTACACCTCCACAAGGCTGGAAAGGGCTACGGGGAAATTTCCAAGCAGCTTGGTGAAAAAAGGTCCACTGTTGGAGCAATCATTAGAAAATGGAAGAAGCTAAACATGACTGTCAATCTCCCTCGGACTGGGGCTCCATGCAAGATCTCACCTCGTGGGGTCTCAATGATTCTAAGAAAGGTGAGAAATCAGCCCAGAACTACACGGGAGGAGCTGGTCAATGACCTGAAAAGAGCTGGGACCACCGTTTCCAAGGTTACTGTTGGTAATACACTAAGACGTCATGGTTTGAAATCATGCATGGCACGGAAGGTTCCCCTGCTTAAACCAGCACATGTCAAGGCCCGTCTTAAGTTTGCCAATGACCATTTGGTTGATCCAGAGGAGTCATGGGAGAAAGTCACATGGTCAGATGAGACCAAAATAGAACTTTTTGGTCATAATTCCAATAAACGTGTTTGGAGGAAGAAGAATGATGAGTACCATCCCAAAAACACCATCCCTACTGTGAAGCAGGATAACCAAGGAGTGGCTCTGTAAGAAGCATATCAAGGTTCTGGTGTGGCCTAGCCAGTCTCCAGACCTAAACCCAATAGAGAATCTTTGGAGGGAGCTCAAACTCTGTGTTTCTCAGCGACAGGCCAGAAACCTGACTGATCTAGAGAAGATCTGTGTGGAGGAGTGGGCCAAAATCCCTCCTGCAGTGTGTGCAAACCTGGTGAAAAACTACAGGAAACGTTTGACCTCTGTAATTGCAAACAAAGGCTACTGTACCAAATATTAACATTGATTTTCTCAGGTGTTCAAATACTTATTTGCAGCTGTATCATACAAATAAATAGTAAAAAAATCATACATTGCGATTGCGGGATTTTTTTTTTTTAGATTATGTCTCTCACAGTGGACATGCACCTATGATGACAATTTCAGACCCCTCCATGATTTCTAAGTGAGAGAACTTGCAAAATAGCAGGGTGTTCAAATACTTATTTTCCTCACTGTAAATATATAATATATATATATATATATATATAAAACGCTTCATTTTGAACCTAAATTTGACATCCAATAACAATAAAAGGCCATGCTAGTGCGAATCTCCTAGGCTCCTACCTGAGCTCAGAGCCCCAGTGTCGGAGGGAGTTGAGAGCTGCGGTCGGTTGCGCCACAGGGTTACGCGCCGACTGGAGCCCGACCAGCCCATCATTGTCCATCTCCAAAGCAAAGTCACTCCGAACACTTTCCATGCTCTCGTTGGGCTTCTCGTTGAGCATTGCTTCTAAAAAAAAACAACACAGTCACGATTTGAGTCATCAGTGTTCATTTGGGTACATCCACCATCACAGTCTGGCGCTTTTCTTAGTGTCATTCATCAATCCAAGATGTGTCCTTGTTCAATATGACCAACAGATAAATACGTAGTTTGAGTCATTCTACAGAGTACCTTATTAACTTATGTGCAAATAATTACTTTAATCAGAAATTATACACATTTTAATATGGGCCAATACAGGGATTTTTCAAGTCACATCATAAGAATGTACCATTTATAATTTTTTAAAAATTTTAATGCACATTGTACAAATATGCAGATTTTGATCAAATAAAATACAATAAATATTATGATTTTTTCCAGTACATTATTGGATTTACATAATGCACTTTTAAAAGGAAATTAGTCATTTCCCTGAGTTATGCAACCCTGTTACCATTAAATGTCCCTTCTCTACAGTAAATCTACAGTTGCATAAATTTGTCAAAATTACATCATATTTTTAGGAAATAAACTCTAAAATTGTCGAACCCTGTTACCTTTGTTAGTTATATTCCAACATATATTTATGCATATAGTTATAGTATTGCCAGAATATGCATTTAAGCAAATATTTATGAAATGTAAATAAATACTACAGAATAAAATGACAGAACTTTGGCAACATTGGTACTTTGTTAAAATCTAAAAACTAAATCTTTTACAGTCTTTTATACTAATCTCCTGTATTTACTTCCACTGTTTATACTAAACTCTTCATATAATGAAAATAAAGTCATGAAGTATCAAAAACCACTACATAATATAGTATTTGACTCTGGTGCAATACTAATGTTGTTAATGACTAATCTGACACATTTTAGCAAGTGTAAATCAAATATAGCTGTACTCCCATTAACTGTTTAACAAAAGTTACTGTGATACCAAGACTAGCATGAGCTCTACTTTACTATCCTTTCACTGAAACACTCCTGAATGTTGGTCAGTAACAACTATACTCATCAATTGAATTCAATTACTATTTAATTAATCTAATGCAGAGAGAAATTCACAGGTGTATTTTTCCTGTTCAATAAAAATTAATTAAATGACTTGCAAACTGACACTAATAAGGAAGAAGCACGCTCGCTTTTTGTTTTGGTTCTGCCTTTTCAACTTCAAAAATAATGTTAAATGCTACAGCTAGTCTCAGAGCAAAAACCACAAAACTGCCTGGGGGTTTTAAGAACCATTTATAGTCCCTCAATAAAAGAAAAGAGAAATAAAAAATAAATTAAAAAAAAACACATCAACCACTTATTTCTTTACTAAGATCTCTTTGTTGGCTGCTTTTATTTTCTGTCTGACTTTATTTATTTATTCATTTATTTATTTTAATTTTGACCAAAATTAATTTCTAGGTTTATTTAATATGTGTATACAAAACTAATTTCAGCATAAGACTTTAGATAAAAATTTGTTGTGATTAATCACATCTAACATAAAAGTACATGTGTCCAAGGCATGGACTCCACTAGACCCCTGACTGTGTGCAGTGGTATCTGGCACCAAGATGTTAGCAGCAGATCCTTTAAGTCCTGTAAGTTGTGAGGCAGGGCCTCCATGGATCGGACTTGTTTGTTCAGCACATCCCACAAATGCTCGATTGAATTGAGATCTGGGGAATTTGGAGGCCAAGTCAACACCTCAAACTCACTGTTGTGCTCCTCAAACCATTCCTGAACCATTTTTGCTTTGTGTCAGGAGCATCATCTGCTGAAAGAGGACACAGCCACCAGGGAATACAGTTTCCATGAAAGGGTGTACATGGTCTGCAACAATGCTTAGGTAGGTGGTACGTGTCAAAGTAACATCCGCATGGATGGCAGGACCCAATGTTTCCCAGCAGAACATTGCCCAAAGCATCACTGCCTCTGCCGGCTTACCTTCTTCCCATAGTGCATCCCCAGTGTTCCCCAGGTAATCGAAACCTTGGGTCCTGCCATCCATGTGGATGTTCCTTTGACACGTACCACCTACCTAAGCATTGTTGCAGACCATGTCCACCCTTTCATGGAAACGGTATTCCCTGGAGGCTGTGTCCTCTTTCAGCAGGATAATGTGCCCTGCCACAAAGAAAGAATAGTTCAGGAATGGTTTGAGGAGCACAACAACGAGTTTGAGGTGTTGACTTGGCCTCCAAATTCCCCAGATCTCAATCGAGCATCTGTAGGATGTGCTGAACAAACAAGTCCGATCCGTGGAGGCCCCACCTCACATCTTACAGGACTTAAAGGATCTGCTGCTAACATCTTGGCGCAAGATACCACAGCACACCTTCAGGGGTCTAGTGGAGTCTATGACTCGACAGGTCAGGGCTGTTTTGGCAGCAAAAGGGGGACCAACACAATATCAGGTTATAATGTTATGGCTGATCAAGTATATATCCAATTGAATTGATATTGAATTGAAATTTCATTGAATCGTGAAATGTGTGTGTATTCACTGCTCCTACTGAGCACTAACTTGGATGGGTTAAATGCAGAGGACAAATTCTGGGTATAGGTTACCATGGTAGGTTACTATGTACTCACGGATACACAATAACTTTCTACTTCTATATTTACATGCATGCTTTCTGGAAAATCTGGAAAAGAGTGTCACACAGACTGAGGAATCATGTGCCTTCATGACCTCACATGATTAGTAGCAAACAAGCTACAGGTTGACATCAAAAATTGCTCAAAACATGCTCAAAAACTGATTTGTATCTTTCTTTCTTTCAATGCATTGTGTGTTAGTCACAGCCTGCTCACTTCTCCACATATCTCACCTGCATCTTTGGCCACCAGGCCCGTATGTGGATGAAAGGGGGTGGGGGAGCACCAGCTGTCTCTGTGGCCAGACATGTTGCAGAACTCCCATCGTTTCTGTTGTAACTGCTGCAGCCAGTAATGCATCACCTGCCTGTTGGGTGCCTGCACGTAGAAAGAGAAATAAAAGCAGTGTGAAACCAAGGCTCTATTTTTGCTTGTTGTTTTGTGGTATAACAGCAGTCTTTGGGAGGAACAGGGTCAGGTGTGAATGTGACTGTCCCCTTTGAGAATAATCATGCTTGTTTCATTCTCAGTTCCAGTTTACAGTTCGGTGAAATGAACTGTGAGAATCAATTACATTTAAAAACAGAAAAAAAAACACTAACAAATGGTCAATGGCAAACGAGTGTCCACAATAAAGGAAATTAGAATGTGCTGTTTGTATTTATGTTGGTTAGTCTTATCTGGTATAGAAAGTCTTTGATACGACTTTCAAGAAAAGTTATTGATTTATTTCCTCTAGAAATGTCATAAGGTGGTGTAACATATTTTCCTTAAATCTTGAATACATGCGAGTGTACACATCCAAATATTTCCAAAAAATGTTTTTCAATATATTTTTCAGCATGAAAAAGATAGTTTACAAATATAATGAAATATTAATTCATACATGACATTTCTTAATTAACCTTGGCTTGTCAAAATCATCTGAAATTTTAATAAACTATTAACTTGAGGATCTGCAGAAGACTATTATAGAATTTCATCTTTTATTTATTTTTTTATTTTTTGAGCAGTTTTGTTCTTTTTTTTCTAAGAAATAATAATAAAGGATTATTCCAAACTACTTTACTTTTCAGGAATTCCTTCTTTTACCTCATTAAAAGAAGGAATTCCCAAAAATAAATGATAATATCACAATTATTATAATATCAGGACAGTTGTATTACCACATACTGTATATTTATGTACATATTAAAATACATTAGAATTAAGAGACTAAAACATGCTCATCATAAAAACATGTATTCATGTCAATAAATGTAAAAAGTGAGTGAGATTTACATGATTTGTGCATCGGTCCCATATGAATCAGTTAAGTTAAAGCTGCAGTCCGTAACTTTTTGCGTTCTAGCAGTTAATAAACAGAACTGCGGAAGAACATTGCAGCCGGAGCTACTTCTCTCTGTTTATGTCTATGGCGAGTCACGGAGGGACTGTGCTCCTCCACAGCGCTTCCTCCCAGACCGGTCTGAAATAGTCCCAATATAAACACTTATTATAAGTGTACCATAATGATTCAGGGTAAGACAAAAACACGGTTTGGAAAATGGATTCATGTTGTACATTCTCATTATATAATTTTTGTAAATCTTGAACACAAGAAAAAATACGGACAGCAGCTTTAAATAAACATAATTTGTTCATGTAACTTCAACATCATGGAATTAAGTTATTTTAAGTGAACCAATTAAGTAGTCTAAAAGTGAATTTTATACGGCTCCCTGACATGATCCATTCATCCAGTTCATTTTCATATATTTAACGTTTCCATTCATTCATTTTCATATATTTGTCCCACAACTAAATTATAAGACTGTTAACCAATGGCACACATTAACATCTTAAATGCTAAGCATCAAAAGCTCCTTCAGCAAAGCTGTAATAAAATTAGCTGTATCAGTCCACAGCCTAAGCAAATGCTCCACTCTTCTCCACGGTTAACTTTTTTCTAATAATTCCAACATAATTGAACATCAAACACTATTATACACTCTCAAGTCTCCCCCCGTTTCTCATCTTGCTCAAACACACATAAAAAACACTTAATTTCAACATTTAATCTCTTTCGATTCAGCCACATGCAAAGCATGCTGGGAAGGAACTAACAAGCACCACCCAGTTTCAGTTAATGCAACAAATCATTCAAGTAATTTCAACACACACGGTTTAAGTAAACCTCAATTTTACATATATTTAAGTGGATTGAACACAATCAAATTAAGTTAGGACAAAATGTATAGCAATTGCTTTAGCTCATTTTAATTAAGCAATTTGAACAAGCAGCAAAAAAATGTGTTCAGTGTACATGCATTGTATTTTTAATGTAGTTTTGAATAAATGAATCAACAGAACAAAAATATTGGCATAATGTCATTGAATGTTACATTTAGGGATGCACATTATATCAGCTATTGGTTATATGGTTATTTTTAATGTTATCTGTATCGGCCCGATAAGAAAATTTGGCCGATATATTAAAACTGATTAATAAATACTGATAATGCATTTCAGCTGAGTCACTTTTATGCACTGTTCGCCATAATGGTTTTGAATTGCTTGAAATATGATTGAAATCACTTCAAAAAAGGAAAACACAGTTAAGTGTTTATATACATTTTACATAAAATTATAATAAAAACATTACAATTGTTTGCTTGGGACATGTCTTTTAATGGTGAGACTTGTTTTTGTAATCAGGCTCTCAAAAAAATAATACAAATTTAGCTTTATCGGCCAATATATTGGTTAACGGCTTCCAAATATTCCAAGAATCGGCCAATATATTAAAGCTGATAAATAAAGATTATTTCCTTCAGCTGAGACACTTCAGATGTGAACTGTTTGCCATGGTGGTTTTGAATTGCTTGAAATATGATTTGAATCAACATGCGAAGTCTGTCATATCATATAGGCTACATAAAATTATAATGAGAACAGCTTGGGGCATGGATTTTAATGGTGAGACACTTGCTTTTTGTGATCCGGCTCTCAAAAATGATATAAAAATGTATATTTAGATTTTATCGGTGCAACCCTTACATTATGCAAAGTTTTGCTTGTGGAAACCCATAATATATTTAGTCAAGAGGTAAACAATGCATCAGTCAGTATAGGCATGCTGAGACCTGTGCCAGCTCAGATCTGTTTGAAGACATTTCCTTCAACCTAGATCCTGATAACAAAACGCTACACCGCAGTGTCATGAGGGCCTGAAACAGTGTTATGTGCAATTCACAAAAATTTAGAGCTTGAAGTTGAGAAAGCAGCATCCTGTTGCATTACTGAACAGATTTAGATCTGAAAAACTGCGCTCCACGTCCAGCAAGAAGACCGAACTGTTGCAGAGCTTGCAAAGACAGCACAATTTCAACAACAATCTTGTGTTATAGTCCTACATTCTCCAGTCATGAGGAAAGAACACTGATGAGTCCAGCATGTTATATTGTATCCTGACAACAGCTGTGCATGACTGTGTGCTTTGTGCAAAGAAAGATTCCCTTCCATGTACATGTCTCCTTACATAGGACATTTATGTTTGCATAGGCTATATTATACATATTGTATACTAAATATAGGTAGAATTATGCATGCATGGTGCACCAAATCGTGTGTGATATGCAATATTTGCCCTTTAATATATTGCAAAAGGGAAAAGATTCAATCATACACAATTTTGGTTTACTGTCACTTTTAAGAGCACCACAATGCCAGTAACCACTTGTTGCAATAAGAACTTTCTCAGTCACTTTACACCGTTAAAGTGCATAATGAAAAAATACATTTGGTGCCATTACTCTTTATATGGAAAACTGTAGTTAGGCATAGGCAGATGTATAAGCACTACGTTAAATACCTTCAGAAGGAACTCTTTCCCCTCGGTGTGGATCTCAAAAAGCCCCTCTTCTACCTCCATATCATAGCTGAAACAAGCATCCGCGATCTCAATGTGTCCCAGTGGAAGGGCGTCTTGAGGAGTCTTAAAGTAATACAAATAACATTTCCTGGGGTCGTACACAAACCATCGAGTCTTGAAGCCTCTCAGGGGCCCTTTCCCTGTCAGTTTATTCAGGTAGCCGCACAATTTGGGGTGCTGCTCCTTCGTGCCATCGCAGTCGACCACATCCAAAGACTTGGCCGCCAGGATCCGCGAATTCCTGCTGGGATTGGCCGCGCTGTCATCCTCTCCATGCATCTTTCTCTGGACTTTCGTCTCTATCAGCGACAGCGGACACAAGTTTCCATTCCGCATGACGTCACATGACTTCCATTCTCGTGCTGCTGCCGCAGAGGATGATGGGACGAGTAGTTTTGCTGCACAAGCTATTGGGAAATATTCTGTACACACTAATGTGAGTAATAATTATTATTATTTTGGTTGATGGTTCATGAGAAACATTTTATAGCGGAAAAACAGAATACAAATTATATAGTATGATACAATACATAATTAATATAGCATAACAATAATAATAATACAAAAATAATGTAAAAACTATAATCGAATTAATATAATTAATTAATATATAATGTAATATAATATAATATAGTTTTCTGTCAGCCAAAACTTTAACCTTATAAGAGTTAAATTACTGGTTAATATTGTTGGGCAAAAACACTTTTATTATTTTTTATTACGAATATCATTTACATTATCATGTACATTTATTTAACATATATGGACATTGTTTAACATCTAATATCCACCCTGGACTAAATAAAATTATACAAATTATTTTCTTTTACTTTATTTAAATTTGTTTTGTTTTGTTTTGTTTAGTTTTATTGTTGTATTTAATTGTATTATTATTTTTTTAATTTAATGTATTTATTTACTTATTTTTAATTTAATTTTTTTACTTTACATTACTTTATTTTTTTTTATTATTATTATTATTATTATTATTATTATTATTATTTTACTTTACATTTTATTTTACTTTTTTAATTTAATTTACTTTTTATTTTATTTTATTTTACTTTTATTTTTATTTATTTATTTATTTATTTATTTTTATTTATTTTTTTATTTTTTTACTTTACTTTACTTTTTTATTTTATATTTTATTTTATTTTATTTTATTTTACTGCTGGGCCTCACAAGCATATTGTGCCGTTGTCTCACAGGGTGACTGTTAGGGGGCGCAAAAGAGTGATATTTCATCATATAGTCTTAATTCAACTAATGCTGCAGTGTTTGCTGTTTTACCTGATATGCTTGTTTTACACACTTATGCTGATTATATTAAGATATGTTTAATTTAGTCTGAGTTTAATGTTATTATGTCCAAACTCTGTCTGTGTAATATATATTACCTACGTGGCATATTAAAACAAAATATATATACAACAGCACTTAGCACGCATTTTTTCAAAAGTATCACAAAATATATACATGATATACATATATGACATAAATACTATTTATTTAACATATTTGGTAATTCCTTCTTTTCTAATATTCTCTCTGGAGCTAAAATAAAATGGACAAAAACATTAGGTGCTGCAGTGTGTTTGCATTACCAGCTTGTTTTACATTGTGTGTTTTAAAGGACGTGAATCCTTTAATTGGGATGTTTTTCTTACATCATAATCTCAAAAGATGACTTTCCTACATCATCCCATCTACTGGGATTACTGGAAACATGAATAATACAGATGAATTACATTAGAAGAGACTGATCCTACCCAGGGAATGAAAGTGATCCCCGCACCAGGAAGAGTCATACAAATGAGACTGGGGGACTAGCCTATATGATTCTGCTCTCATCTCATGTGACACAAACCATTAATGCTTTTGTTGGGCCCCCATTTCTCTAAATCCGACGGTCTGCTTGTTAGAATGATGAAACATTAACTTTTGTTTGTTAAACTGTTTCCATGCCCCCAAAATATCTGTTGTCGCCATGGCTGCCACTCTGTCAGTTTGTTTGAGATGAAAAGTGAGAGGGAAACACTTTGGTTTCCTGCACCACAAGCCGCTCTGTGAGCTTTCCTGAAGGTGACATCTGTTGAAACCTATGACACGAGTCACATTACAAGCTTTGTTCAGCCTTGGAAAAAAGCGGTAATAAAACCATATTTAAAAAAATGAGCAAAAAAAAAAAGTAAACATTGTTTATTTCGCATAAACAATTACGACAACACTTTACAACGAGGTCAAATTAGTTACACATTAACTAACAATGAGCAATACATTTCTTACAGTATTTATTCATCTTTGTTAACTTTTTTAATTGTCTATTATACCACAGTTTTCATTGTTCGTTCATGTTAACTAATGTATGTTGACAAATGATACCACAATGTCCTACTTCCAATGTCATTTGTATTTCTTTTCTGTTTGTTGAAATGCATTATTTATACTGTGTCTATCACCAATGCTCTTCTAGCGTGTTTTGTTATTCTTTTATTCTTTTGGCGGTTATCTTAAAAATGTACATTTTTAAAGAAGGCGCACAAATCTGCAGCGAACAGACGTAACTGTCACTCTGACATTCTCCACTGTAAACAGACGTCTGACCTTTCTGAAATGTCACAATATTCCTTCACAGCATCTCACTGATAAGTGTTCCCTTTTACCTTCAGTTTAAACTTCTGGTCTCAAATCTTTGAGTGTGTCATTTGAGTTATTGGGTGACTTTAACAATGAATAACCGATGCCAATGGGAAATCACATCAATAAAATCAACTCATTTTATTTCTTGTTTTTTTTTTTAGAGGATGCCGTATTTTAGCCTGCTCTCTTTTGTTTGTTTACAGTCTCTTACTATATTAGCACATTTTGATGAACACACACACACACACAAAAAGGAAATATAATAGCATCGTCTTTATTTATTTATTCAGTTGTTTATTATTTTGATTCATTTTATCTGACATATCATCCCTGTTACTATTATGTATCACCATTTAAAATAAACTATTCCATAAAAATAAAAAAACCTTTGTTGTAATGGCAAGGACAAATCCTGATATTAAAATAGATTTTTTTTTTTTAATTAATAGTCTACTTTTATTCAACAAGGATGCATTAAATTGATCAAAAATGACAGTAACGACATTTAAACTGTTACAAATGAAAATAAATACGGTTCTTTTTAAATTTCTATTCATAAAAGAATCCTGAAATAAATGTATCACGGTTTCCAAAAAAACAACAACCTAATATAAATATAAATATAAATATATATATATATATATATATATATATATTTATATATATATATATATATATATATATATATATATATATATATATATATATTTATATATATATATATATATATATATATATATATAAATGTAGAACAACTGTTTTAAACATTGTTAATAACCATAATAAATGTTTATTGAGCATCAAATCAGCATATTTGAATGATTTGTGAAGGATTATGTGAGAAGATAATGTGGAAAATTCAGCTTTGATCACAGGAATAAATACAATTTTGAAATATACTAACATAAAAAAAACTGTTACTTTGAATTGTAATAATATTTCATAATGCTACTGTTTGTACTGATCAAATAAATGCATTATTAGCATGGAAGCTTTGTTTTCGCCACTGAATGAAAAATAGGTAACTTAACTGGCGCCAGCGACGTTTGCGATAAAGATGAGAAATGACAGCAGTTAAAGGTGCAGTGTGTGGTATTTACTGACAGAAATGCAATGTAATATGTTTTCAGTGGTGTATAAAGACCTTACATAATGAACCGTTATGTTTTTATTACCTTAGAATGAGCCATTGCTTTTTTACATACACCGCAGGTCCCCTTACAGTGAAGTCGCCATTTTGTGCCGTCATGTTTCTACAGTAGCCCTGAACGTCCACCATTGTGCCTGTACCGAAGCAGTCAAAAACCACCTGCTTAAAAGACTGGCGTCCTGTTGCTCTGACCCCCATCATCAGCAAATGCTTTGAGAGAATAATCAGAAACCACATCTGCTCTGTTCTCCCCCCCTCACTGGACCCACTGCAGTTTGCATACCGCACAAACCGCTCCACTGATGATGCCATTTCATCAACAATACACATTGCTTTCTCCCACCTGGAAAAGAGGAACACATATGTGAGAATGCTGTTTGTAGACTACAGCTCAGCATTCAACACCATTGTGCCCTCCATACTTGACGGGAAACTCCGGGCTCTAGGCTTAAACAGTTTGTTATGCAGCTGGATCCTGGACTTCCTGTCAAACAGACGCCAGGTGGTCAGAATGGGCAGTAACATCTCCTCATCACTGACTCTCAACACTGGAGCCCCTCAGGGCTGTGTTCTCAGCCCACTCCTGTACTCCTTGTACACACATGACTGTGTGGCAACCCACAGCTCCAACACCATCATCAAGTTTGCTGACGATACGACGGTGGTAGGTCTTATCACCGACAATGATGAAACGGCCTACAGAGAGGAGGTGCACACTCTGACACGGTGGTGTCAGGAGCACAACCTCTCCCTCAACGTCAGCAAGACCAAGGAGCTGGTGGTCGACTTCAGGAGGAATGAGAGAGAACACCACCCCATCACCATCAATGGAGCACCGGTGGAGAGAGTCAGCAGCTTCAAGTTCCTCGGTGTCCACATCACAGAGGAACTCTCATGGTCCGTCCACTCTGAGGCCGTTGTGAAGAAGGCTCATCAGCGCCTTTTCTTCCTGCGACGGCTGAGGAGGTTTGGAATGAACCGCCACATCCTCACACGTTTCTACACCTGCACCATCGAGAGTCTGCTGACTGGCTGCATCACCACCTGGTACGGCAACAGTACCGCCCGCAGCCGCAAAGCCCTGCAAAGGGTAGTGCGCACGGCCAGCTGCATCATCGGAGGTGAGCTTCCCTCCCTCCAGGACATTTATGCCAGGCGGTGTGTGAAGAGAGCTCAGAGGATCATCAGAGACTCTAGCCACCCGAACCATGGGCTGCTCTCACTGCTGCCATCAGGCAGGCGGTACCGCAGCATCAGAACACGCACCAGCCGACTCCATGAGGCTTCTTCCCACAAGCAATTAGACTTCTTAACTCTTGATCCATCAGTTCATAACACACACTGGACAGAATATCACTCAGCACAACCCACTGTAGATACACACACATTATATACACATTTATTTATCATATAGCATCTATTGTACATTGGATCTCTATTGTGATTAATATTGTATACTGTACATTGTATATTATTATTATAGCTTAATGTATATTGTTTAATGTATGTTTAGTGTATATTGTTTAAAGTATATGTATATTGTAAGTATGTGTATATTGTTTAAAGCTGTGAGAACTACACTCACATTGTGTAAATTATTTATTGTTTATTGTAGAGTTTACTGTGCTGTGAGTAATTGTGGGCGCATCAGATGTGTAATCTGATGTTGCTTTAAATATTGTACATGTCATGTCATGACTGCTGTGTTGCTTGGAACTGCACCTAAGAATTTCACCTGCTGTTGCACTTGTGTATATAGCTGTGTGACAATAAAGTGATTTGATTTTGATTTGATCATACAAACTTCTCTACAGAGCGCTAGCTACTCTCTGACGTTTACATTTTTGTCCTGTGTCGGCCCCTGTAGCTTCTCTATTTGCATCGAAAGGGAGGGTTGAGCATTGAGGAGTTGCAATTCACAACCTCACTGCTAGATGCCACTAAAATTCACACCTTTAAGATCTCAAAAAAAAAAAAAAACTCAAACACTCTTGATTACAGAACTGTGTAAACCCAATGAGAACAGACAATGAACTGAAGGAAACACAGAGCTTAAATACACAACCAAACCAATCAATTAAATTAACAACAGGAGAAATCAATGAAAGAAACAAACTGAAAAGCAGGAAACAGAACTAAAACCTGAGACTTTTTTTCGTCACAATTGCAACTTCACACCTCACAGTTCTGACTTTTTTTCTCACAATTGTGAGATAGGGGAAATAATTCATTATTATTTGAAAATTTTAAAACAGGTTTTGCAGTTTTTGAAAATGACACTGTCTCCATGTACACTACAAAAACGTGACTTTGTGTAATAGTGATGTCATGTGCATTGCGTCTGGGCATAGTTTTTCTTTACAAAGTGATATCGCCACCTATTGGCCTAAAATTAATAATGTTATTAAAGGTGCCCTAGAATGAAAAATGTAAATAACCTTGCCATAGTTAAATAACAGGAGTTCAGTGCATGTAAATCACATACAGTGAGTCTCAAACACCATTGCCTCCTCCTTCATATGTAAATCTCGTTTGTGAAAACACCACAGAAAAACAGGCAAATCTCAAGAGTGATGCAATCGTCGGGATCATTAATATGTATGCCCCCAACATTTGCATATGCAAGCACATGTTCACTGTCAGGCGAAACTGCGCAGCCGAATCATCTCTGCAGGTAAACAAGCGTCACGCGATGACAGCGAACATGGCAGATCATGGAAACAAATGTTATTTTACAGGCTTATTTTCATACTCTTCCCACAGATAAAACATGTCAACAGGCATGGTTGATGTTTATTTATAATCGGATACCGCAACAATTTATTTCAAAGTTGTTAGTTTGCTCAGCCCATTTCACCACGGACAGTTTTCAAACCTGGGACAATATCAAGCAGGCTTTGCTCAGCGTCTGACACTGAAGAAAGAGGCAATTCCAACCATATACCTGCAAGCAGTAAGTGATTTTATCCACTTCTTGACTAAACAATTTCTGATTAAATTGAAAGTTTCTTAGAGAGACAACATTTGTTGCCTAGATCCAACACAAGATGCTAGTACAGTAACAATAGGATAATCCAAGTAGTTTACATAACTAAATGGCTAAATAAATCGACTTTTAAATCAGTACTCTACTGTCAAACTCAAACGTTACTGTACAAACAACATATTTAAGCGCTACCCAGTTCAGTTTGTGATTCAAAGTGAAGAAGCTATCATTGCAAAATCATACAGGGACACATTACAATAATTAAAATGTTTTTACAATGCTAAAAAAGTTGTGACTGCTGATGTGTATATTTAATGCTATATGCTAGTTATCGTTTAGGCCTTAACTTGCCATTCAGAAGCGTTCATTTCCAATCTCAAAACATGTTGTTGTTCCTCAAAATCTGCAACTTCGTCAGAAACAGGCTCAAACATATAAGGTTGAATGCCAGAACTCTGCATTAATATTCATGACCCTTCCAAATAAGGCAAAAACAGACCATTTCATCCTGGGGAAGATTTCTAGAGTTGTAAATGGACCTGTAAAACCGTATCTGGACAATTATTGACCTTAAATAAGCCATATACCCTCTATGTAGATACCAGAGAACAATTTAAAATGTTGTTTCAAATCATTCTAGGGCACCTTTAACTAATAACTAATGTTTTTAGTTGTTTTCACAGATCCTTGAGAACGGGATCATTTTGACAACATTGTGGTCTGTATGCAAAAAAAGTTTATCCGTTTTTTATTAACTCACAATTCTGACTTTTTCCCCAACTTTCGGACTTTATACCTCACAATTGTGAGTTTATATCTTGCAATTGTGAGGAAAAAAGGTCCAAATTGTGAAATAAAAAGTCTCAATTACATTTGTAGCTTTTATTATACTATAATATCCTTAGTGAGCATAAGAGACTTTCAACAACAAAAAAATACTCTTACCCACCAAACTTGAACAATAGTTTCCGGAAATTGATCTGTTAAATACTGTTATTTATCTGAAGTGATGATTCACTTACCGGAGTCATTTAAAGTGAAATTATAGAAATACATTTGATGCAGTCAACAGAAAATATTTCAATATTATCACTTGTTGAAACAGCGCTTATTAGTCACAAGAACGATTCCATGTTTTCAACATTACAGGAAGATAGGAAGAATGTAGGTGTCTACCGTCTTAAAGTTGAAAATAAAAGGCCTTCTCTTTTTGTGCCTCATGGAAGAAACAAACTGGGGTTCAAACGATAAAATGGTGAATAGGCCTAAACGACTATGTTGGTTGAATACCATAACATGCAAGTGATTCACCAACACCAAATAAGGAACACAAGTACAGTCCCTAAACTATCCCTCCAGTCGAAGATCAAACAGCTGATATAGAGTACAGTAATGGTGAAGCAGAGACACTGGGTGGAAGGTTTCAGGAAAACCCTGTCCACCAGGCGTGACGCACACTGTTTCTGAGGAGGCTGCTGTCCCACGTGTGAGGGGTGGGGAGAACAGATCAGACCAGCCTCGGGCAAAAACCACAAAAATACAGTACACACACTTTAACCCTGATGAGTCAGTTATTGATTCTGTGCAGGGTTGCCTGACGACCTCTTTACCGACATAATGTGTTTGGGGACACTGATTTACTCAAAACTGATTTCAAGACTTAATGTAGTATTATATTATTATTATTAATTCAGTCAATTTTAAGTGCAGCATAAGTATCCAAATGTATATTTATTTAAATATATATATATATATATATATATATATATATATATATATATATATATATATATATATATATATATATATATATATTTATATTTATATTTATATATTATATATATTATATATATACATATATATATTTAATTTATTTTTTATGAATTATAATATATTTATATATTATATTATATTTATTATATTATAAATTATAATAATTATATTATAAAAATTATAATTCAGTACATTTTAAGTGCGGCATAAGTATCCAAATGTATATTTATTTAATTATGTATTAAATATATATATTTTAAAAATGTATAAAATTTCTAAAAACATAGATAAATAAATAAGTAAATAAATTAAATGTATTTAGTTTTTTAATGAAAATTATAATTTATTTATACATTATATCATATTATTAGTTTGTTTTCATGTGTGGCTAAAGCATAAAAAATGATTGATTTATATATATATATATAATATTTTTTTTAATTAAAATATTCAATTTATAATTATTCATATATAAATATTAAGAATTATACATTATAAAAAATGTATAAAAATATAGATAAATAAGTAAAGTAAAGTTTAATAAAATGTATTAAATTATATATTAATAATATAAAAATTATAGATGTATATTATATTATATTAATACTAAATTGTACTTTTTAAATGGGGTCTAAGTGTCCAAACGTTTATTTATTTAAATTTATTTCTGTGAAATGATTTGTTTGAAAAAATAATTAGTTTTTTTAAATGCCATTTGGCTTAATATTTTGTATCTAATGCAATGACTTTCAGACATTAAGAATAGCCAAGAATAGCCAAGTACCCAAATATGATTTATGGACATCGTATTAGAAGTAGCCTATCACAATTGTGTTTGGGCTATGTAGTTTCTTGAAATTTACACGACTTCCTGCAAGTACATAACCCACCGATACAAACAGAAAGTGTGTGTGTGTGTGTGTGTGTGTGTGTGTGTGTGTATGCGCAGTGAGACCACATTTCTTTCCTCTGTGTGTTCCATTTCTCTTCAGGAAACTGTAAGCTGTGATCTGTATACGAATGTTTGGGTTTTTTCCTTCCCTCCCTCGCGCTGTCATTCACCCGTGAGCTGAGCGTCTTACCCTCTGTATAACACTCTCTTTTTCCAAACCCAGTGTGGAACAATGTGTGAGGTGAATGTCAGCGAGGTATAACAGTCAACACACCTTCATAATGTTCTTCAGAAGTGTATCAGGCGTGTGAGAGACTGAGGACAGTTTTAATCTTGAGCAACATGACACTCAAATCACACTGCACGCATCTACGCACACCAACAGGTACGTCTCTGCCGTCCGTGCTCTAGATTTTGTGATGGTTTGACGGGATTTTAATCTACAATCATTATTTTGGTTACACTTTATTTTAGTGTGTCCGTGGCACAGCCTAATGAATTATACATTGAAGTACTCAGTAACAATAATTATCTGTAATCATAAGGTTAGGATTAGGGTTTGGTCAGTTGGTCAGTACTACAGTAACTAAATATAACGTGTAACATGGACATTGTAAAATAAAGTGTTACCTTATTTTTTGTTAATTATTTAAGTATGGTATATATGTAATATATATTTAGCTTTTGCTTGTGAATATGGCAATAAATTGTGGTAGTGTAAAATTAAGAAATTACTGATAATGTTACATTTAACTTGACGTAGGCCTACATTAAAAGATTTAGGCATTAAAACATAAATAAAAACTAAAAAGGTTAAAGATACTTAATTATAATTAATTAGAATTATAGTATAATTTATAATTATTTAAATACACACATGCATGTATATATTTAAGAAATATTTGCATGTATATACTGTATACATAATTGATCTTCTATATAAATATAAAATATAATTATTTTTCTTAAATATATACATGCATGTGTGAGTATTTATATATACATAATAATTATACACAGTACACACATATATTATGTGAACAAACTTTGATTTTGGATGCGATTAATCGCGATTACAATATATATATATATATATATATATATATATATATATATATATATATATATATATATATATATATATATATATATATATATATATATATATAAACAAGATAAGAAAGTAAATAAGAAAAAAGAGTCAGTATTTATGGAAGTTTTTAACAAAAAATTATTACATTTAATTAAATGACAAAAAAAAGTTAAATTCAATAACTTGACCAACCAATCAATACAAAAGAAAGGAAGAAAAAAGGAACCTAACAATTGGGTTTGTGTAGATGTCTCCACAGAAGTGAATTGGAAATAAATAAATAAATAATATTGAGTAAACTTCTATGTCATTAACAAAGTAATTTACAAACATACAAACTAAAAAAAGGAACAATCAATACAAAAAGTGAAAAAAGGAACCTATAACAAACGGGTTTCTAGGAAGACAAAAGTACAATGAAATGAACGGATGGTTTTACAATTATATATTCATAGGATCTCTATGGACCAGCGGACACTGCAAAAGACAGTACAGCTCTAAATCGCAGCTTAACTACCTCACAAGAACACATCCGATGGACCAGAGGAGGCCCAAAGCGCACAGGTTCCACTCCTGCCTGGTGTTTCGCTTAAAGGTAGGCCTACATGACATGGGACACTTGAATCGCACTTCACCCCAGAATGTCATTGCGAAACAGTCAAGGTGATTTTTGGTGGATGTATGAAGTTATTTCCTCTCAAGTTCACAGGTCATCTCTTTTACACAGCTGTATCACTTGTAATGCGATCTAATTTGAGCTTCCGAGAAAGAAATTACAGTACATGTGGTGAGCTATAGATATAGTAATACACGAAATTCATGGGAAATTTACATGGCCTCCGGGCCTTTCGCTTTCCCTGCCTTGAGCGGTAAAATATAACCACGTCAAACTGACTCCTCTCTGGCATGATAAACAAGAACAATGGCTCTGTTGAGACTGCCACAGGTGTTTTATGACGTCGCCGGAAAAATAGGCAAATTAGACTGTTGATGAGGACCTGCAGCGTTTAGGGCTGGTGGCATTGGACGTCGTGTGCGTCGTCTCATCTGCCTTTCTGTATTGACACAGGACCGTGTGAGGATGGACCACAGCCAGCCTGAAGGAGACATCCAGGAAAACACGGAGAGCAGACTGAGGGAACTGGCCCTTAAGTGGTTTACAGAGACCCAGGCGCCTTTAATTCTCCACAACGGCAACTTCCCCGAATGGTTCCAAGGATTTATCAGCAGAAAGTAAGAAATGTTTCTGAGAAACAAGCGTTTAGCCTGTTTTAAATCTGTTAAGGGATGTCATGACAGCTTTATTCTTGCATAAAATAACAATTCTTCCAAGAAAAAAGCTTGTTCATAGTTTAAAAACATGGGGTGATAGGCAACACTTTACAATAAGGTCTCATTTGTTAACATTAGTTTATGCATTAACCAACAATGATAGGCTATATGCTTACACTTTATTTGGTAACACTTTTGTAGGTACTTTAGTCATTACTATAAATTGTGCTTAATTACATGCAACTAACCTAAACCACACCCTAACCCTATAGGATGTATATGTAGGTAGTTAGTTATTATTACTCAGTACTTTAATATATAATTACACTGTAACACGGACACCTTAAAAATAAAGTGTAACCCTTTATTTTTAGCTGACGTGTAACAGTGTACACAAACAAGTACAGAGTAATATTAGGATGTACCTACTATAGGGTTAAGGTTAGGGTCAGTTACTAATAATGCATAATTTGCTGGTATTGCTATAGTAATGTACATGTAACGTGTAACGACATCACCTTAAAATAAAGTGTCACCAAAATGTTCATGTTAATGTTCATTAACTAATGTTAACTGTTGATCTTAAAAATGTAATAGTAAATGTTGAGATTAACTTTAACTCAGATTAATAAATGCTGTAGAAGTGTTTCTTTGTTTGTTTATGTTAACAAATGTATTTAACAAATTACATTTTATTGTAAATATTGGCATTGACGGTTCCACTTCCATGAAGAACTTTTAACATTCATGAAACGTTTTCATTCCACAAAAGTTGCTTTATAGTGAAAAGGGGTTTTAAAATGTCCTTCACACTAAGCAAAAAATACGTTTACCCAAAAAATAAAATTCTGTCATCATTTTCTCACCGTTATGTTGTTCCAAACCTGTATGAGTTTCTTTCTTCTGATGAACATGAAAGAAGCTATTTTGAAGGGTAACCAGACAGTTGATGGGCTCCATTGACTTTCATAGTATTTTTATGGAAGTCAATGGCTACTGTCAGCTGTCTGCTTACCAACAGATCAGAATTTTCATTTTTGGGTGAACTATCCCTTTAAGAACTGTTCATCGAAAGGTTCTTTGGAACCAAACATGGTTCCAGCGAAAAACTCTTTTGGAACATTTATTTTTGGAATTTTCTCATAATGTTATGCAAGCAGTATTCAAAGTTGGAACTCTATCATAATTTGTCATGGTGTCGTGTTTCACAGGGATGCAGAAGAGCATCTGAAAGACAAGGAACTGGGCTGTTTCCTCATTCGGCTCAGTGATAAAGCCACTGGATACATTCTTTCATACAAGTAAGTGTACTTGGAAACAAAATAAGGCCTGGGCTGTCATCAGTATTTTTTGGCGTACCATTTAGCATTGTTCTGTTCCTCCCAAATGACTCAGCTAATAACCAGATGTTTGCATTTCCTTGAAACGTTTAAAATGCAAACGTTTGGTTGTTGTTCCAGCATTTTATGAGGTTAATCTTTAGCGTGTGATGTTAAACATTCTTAAAATGATATCAGCATGTTTTAAATATATCTAAAATGTTTAATTCACTGAATTTTTTTAAACGGTGCAAATAATCGTTTTTCAGAGGTCGCGATCGATGTCGGCACTTTGTCATCAATCAGAATAAAGATGGACGCTTTATTGTGACGGGCGACACAGAGATGCACAACACTCTCACTAGCCTCATTGAATATTACAAGACCAGACCCATTGAACCATTTGGAGAATATCTGACACTCTCATGTTTCGAGGTGAGTTTGTACTGTATATATAGCCTACAAATGTATAACAGTGCCTTCAACTCGAATAATCGCAGTTAATTGAATCCAAAATAAAAGTACATAATATATGTGTGTGTGCTGTGTATAATTATTATGTATAAATACACATGCATGTATATATTTAAGAAAAATGTGTTATATTTATATATAAAATATGTATATTTATATATAATATAAATTATATAAATATATATACATGCAAATACTTCTTAAATATATACATGAATGAGTGTGTATTTATCTATACATAATAATTCTACACAGTACACACACATATAATATGTAAACACAAACTTTTATTTTGGATGTGATTAATCGCGATTAATCGATTTGACTAGCCTGACAAGCCAGACCCACATCAAGGTTTTGGGTCTGGAAACTCACCATTGACAGGGCTCAATCCGAGGGGCGGGATAAACGGTTGTCTTTCAAATTCCCTCTAATATAAAATATTATATAAAATAATATAAAATATTACTTATAAAAGTATTTTTGAACAATATATATGTATAAGGCAAGCATATTACCACGTGCCATTGCTTTTCTAAACATTATTTTATATTGTGTTGCAGTCTTCCACAAGCGAGCTGTATGATGTAATTCACTTTGACACGAGGGAAAAGCCAGGAGTGAGTGTTAGAGCTGTTAAGGATATTTGGGACGATCACCGTATAAAACATGACACAATGCAACCTCCTGCCTTGCCGCCCAAGGGCAACAGAAACACAGCGGTATGTCACATTTGCTATTTAATCATTTCAATTCAATTTGAAATCATAGTGTTGTAATTCACTTTAATAGCTCTTAGTTACTTGTATTAATTATTTGATTGATTACTTTGTTTTTTATTCATTTAGTTATTTATTTCAGTTTATTATATCTGTGCATACTTTACTGATTATAATTGTGCGTAAATATGGTCACACTTTATATCAAGTGTCTTTAACTACTATGTAATACCATATAAATTAATAATAATATAAATTACCATATAATGAATAAAACAAAAATACATGTTTTTAAATTTTACCTGCATTCATTAACAGCTGCAATTATTATCTGTAATTACGCTAAAAATGCTGGGTTAAAAACAAACATTTCTGGGTTATTTGGCAACTCAGCACTGGGTAAATATTGTACATATTAAATATTGTCTTGAACCTACCCACACCACCAAACCTGTCCCTACCCGTATCCCACCTCAATAGCGGAAATTGCTTATTTTACAGTGTCCTTGTTACACGTTACATGTAGTTACTATAGTTATAACACGTAACTTACATGTAACTAACCCTAAACCAAATCCTATTCCTATAGTAAGTACATGTTGTTACTTAGTACTCAAAGTCACAATATGTAATTTATTTACTTACAATTTGCTTGTAATTTAATTACACATCTTCTGAAAGAGTAGTGAATCTCCTGATCAAAACACATGAAAAAAAGATGAAGAAACAAGCGATATCATATGTAATTATATGCATATATAAAATAATGTGTGTGTTTTTTTTTTACTCATGCATATGATTCCATAAGCTAGAGCTAGAATAAAACAGGGCAGAGGGTTTGTTCTTTCATTTGATATATTGCATGTTCAGATATACATACTACAAAATATTCTGGGAGCCATGAAAAATGCTGGCGGTGGCTGGCAACTTATTGAAAAAACGGCGGTGGTGAAAGAGTTAAAGACACCTAATATAAAGTGTGACTGTAAATGAAAGTGCTTAAACATCTGGCTGTGGCTTCACATCTGGATAATTATAATTGCCTTCCACAGGCAGTACCTCCAATGCCAAGGAAAAACCTTCCTCTGAAAGCCGCCTCATTGGATGTAAAGTCCAGCGCAGAAAGCGTGCTGTATACGACGGTAGACCTGCAGAAGCCTAAAGAAAGAGTCAGAATGCCAACAGAGGGCAAAGACATTTCACTTACCACTAGAAGGGAACTCAGAGCCCAGAGACAACAGAAAAGCCCTGCCACAAACCAAGGAACCATTTACTCCGAGCTCTTAGTGCCGAACTGCAGAAGTAAATCCCTGCCGGTCCTGGATGACGACTGTGAAGAAGAAGGACACTTTAATAAAAGAAGCCAACAGCAGCTCTCTTCCCACGTACAGAGGGAACAGCTCAACAATCCCACCACCAACATGTTGCCAGGTCTTAGCAACAGCCTTGATATACTATGTAATTCATCACTGTATCAATTAGCCAGACCACCTGGCAACCAAAACATGGCGGGGATGAGAATGGTCAGCACGCAGGAAAGCGATGCTACATATGCCGAGGTGCCTCTTGAACCCGTTCCGAATCGCTTCCTGGTTGACGACACGTATGAGCAGTTTCCAGACTCACAACCTAGAGCGAGACCAGAGGAGAATTCACACACTAATACCTACGAGACGCTAACAGACTTAAAACCGAAGCAGATTAATTCTGCCCGGGCCATTAAGGTGAGTGTTGGTGGAATATTGGTATAAAACTGCTAAGCATAACATTTTGATCTTTTAATAAAGATTTTTTGTGGAATATTAAGAGATAGTTATAGAAGATTATCTTATGACAATTGTAATAACATACCTGTTGTTTCCTGTAGACTGATAAATGGAAATGGCTGTCCCCGGAATTCTGGAAAAAATAACTTCTTCATCCACGGACAAACATCGTAAAATTACACTAATAGAGAACTGTTAACCAAAACTACTTCAAGCTATTTCTGATGATTGAATACTAGAATAGTACAGCTTTATTTTTCACCATATATGTGGGACTTTTGTATGCGTATTTGTGAAATATTTTCATTTTTCCATGTTAAAAGAATATTTATTAACTTAATAAACATATACATATCTGAGTTTCTCTTTGACAACAAGCTGGAATCGCCCTCAGTAGTTCACTGTCTACCTAAGTTTAATTCTTGTTAGTCATGTGACTGGTGTATCACATGACGGCCCTTGTGGAAAAAGTGTGTTTAATTGTATTATAATAATAATTACAATATAATTACATTTTCATTCAATTGTAAATATTAAGGGCCCTATTTTAACGATCTGAGCACATGGCGCAGGTGCACTTAGGGCGTGTCCGAATCCACTTTTGCTAGTTTAACGACAAAAGAATTGGTCGGTGCGCCAGACACATGGTCCAAAAGGATTGTACCTAGTCTCTTAATGAGTCATGGGTGTGTTGGGTGTAACGTACAATAAACCAATCAGAGTCTCATCTCCCATTCACGATTCACTATTTACATATATTGGCGGAATTTGCGCCATGTAAAAAAAGACTGAACGCTTCTCCAGAGAAGAATCCTTTTATTTGTAATATTTAAAAATGTTTGTGTGCTGCTGTGCGTCCCAGTGTGTGTAATAAGCAGAGTGTATTACTAACATACCCTTTAAATAACACAAAAATACTGCGCTATTGACTTTAGACCAGGTTTCACTTGGTCAATGGTGCAGTCGTTTTTAGTTGCCTCAAAATAGCAACACGCCAACAATGCACCTGAACACACCTCGTTTTCAGACCAGCACACCCATGGGCAAACAGATGGGCGTGAGTGCATTTGCTATTTAAACAACGTGGCACTGGACATGGAAGTGAGAACTGCGTCGGGCTGAAACTAGTAAAAAACACTTGCATTGCGTCTGGCGCCGCATTGCGCCAGGTGTATGATAGTGCCCTAAGTGTCCGACATTCAGTTAATTCTAAAGTGTATTAAAAGTAGTTTTAAAAGGATGCTAAAGAGTACATCTTTTTCACAGTGGGGGTGGAGGTCTTAACCAGAAAAAAAAAAAATCAGACATGAGCTGTGTGGATGGGGTAGACTAGACAAATGTCATTACACCTACATGTCTCACCCGAAATACTAGCTGCCCTAATTCATTTTGATGTTGAATCATATTTGATATTATTGCAGTTCAGATAGGGATGTGAGAGCATGACTCATTTGAAAAGAAGATAAACACTTCATTTATGTATAAAATGTCAATATTTTGAAATGTCAGCTTTGAGGCCTCACCACTAATAGTAGGCCTGCACAACATTTCTTGTCTCATTCCAACTTTATTGACCATGAATATAATTAATAATACACAGTGTGGGAATTGGAAGCTGTTAAAGTTTACAGTCTTCCAAATTACATTACTTGCCCATAACAGAGACCATCTGTGAAGGTGCACATCTGCCTTTACGAGACTCAGTACAACTGCTGGAACCCTGATGCCAAAATGTATGCGTTCTCTTTCATGGACTTTCACTGAGGATTAATAGTGGCAAATGTCAGATTTCCAGTAGAAACACTTAAATAAGTAGTTTAAAATAAGGATCTGAGGCTATACATCTATGCCTGTGTAAACATATCTCACAATTATTTTGGAAAGTTCATATTTACAGGTTGGGAAGTCGTAATTTTCTACAAAAATAACATTAAAAATCTGCTTCTAAAAACATGATGATTAAATCGGGTGTAGGCCTATTCATTTTTATGTTTTTATTCAATCTATGACATTGACATTTATAGCAGCTAAAACATGTCTGAGTACTTAGTACAGATTTAGATCATTATAACTATAATGTGACAGAGGTCCTATTATCAGTCAAATGATTGAGGTTTCTATGTGCTTGCTTAGCTAAAAGCAATTAGCCAGCTAATGGGTTTTATAATTGTTAACTTACTTATACAACTAACTACTCATTACATGACAGAAATGAGTCACATAAACTGCTTTGGCTTTCAATTTATTCATCAATGGTGCTTGCTAAGCTATTAGCAACCAGCTAACTGATTTAGCTTACTATATATAGTCATTAATGCTGCTTAAGCTACAGCCATCAGCTAATACTCATAACACAACTGTGAGTCACGTACATTATCTGTAAACTGAGCTTTATTTATTCATCAATAGTGCTTGCTAAGCTATTAGCAACCAGCTAACTGCTTTAACTTTATATATATTCATTAATGCTGCTTTTTAAGCTATAGCCAAGCTACTCATAACATGACAGAAGTGAGTCACAAAAACTGCTTTAATTAGCTTTCTAATTATTCATCAATGATGCTTGCTAATCTATACGCAGCCAGCTAACTGCTTTTATATGTATTCATTGCGGCTAAGCTATTTGCAATCAGCTACAATATAATACAACTGATTTAGCTTAGGCCTACAATTAATTAATTAATTATTAAGCTCTTAGCCGCCTGCTAACTGATTTAGCTTACTATATATTAATTAATGCTGAATTAAGCTATTAGCCTTCAGCTATTATATGACAGAGGTGAGTCATTATCTGTAAACTGCTTTAGCTTTCTATTTATTCATCAATGGTTAAGCATTGATGCTTAACTTTATATCAGTGCTGCTTATTAAGCTATTAGCAACCTGCTAACTGGTTTAGCTTACTATACATTCATTAAAGCTGCTAATTAAGCTATTAGCTATCAGCTAATACTCATAATTTGACAGAAGTGAGTTCTGTACTTTAGCTATTTATTCATCAATGGTGCTAAGTTATCAACCAGTTGATCAGCTAAGACCAGCTAGAAGTTATCATGATCCAATATCATATTAAACTGTGCTTTCAGATTCAAATGATCTGGTCTTGACAACACTGTTGTACGTCCTGTAGAAGAATAAACTTATAGGCAATGTAAAACAACCGTGACTGGTCTAAGGACAACCAAGAGCATTAATGTTCTGCTTCAATTGGCTCACAGACTTTATTATAAAAGCTAAACTGTGGACTTAACTATATAGATTTAAAATATCATAGTATTGACTATTGATCATAGTAATCATAACTACTACACGATACTGCCCAACGACACAGCATTAATCACTGTTTCCTAGAAACTTAAGCACAGCAAGTAAGTAGAGGTGATTTCCTCACATGTGATTTATGTCTGGAAGAAATTTATAGTGGCCTTTCTGACTCCCTGGAGAAGCAAGACTGTGATTTGCACACTTACGCAGAAACTCAAGGGACCAAATGGTGTCGGACAAGATCCTCATGTAAAAGGGGACAATAAAGCTGCTAGCAGTGACTGATCTGGTTTTTGTGGGGAGCAGGAATCGTAAATAAGTGAGTCATTTCACAGACAGTGTAACTTTAGGCAGATTTAAGAAAAGACGAAGACGGTCTACAAAATGTGCCCTTTTCTGTACACTGTGTACATGATGAATGGACTACCTGCAGGGGCTAATGCAGCTAAGCTAACCAGTTTTCCTTGCATTCGTATATGCATAATTCCCTACTAGTATGTAAAATGAGTAGTATGTAATAGTATTCATAAGACAGTTGCCAAAAAAGTACTTGGATGACCTAATTCTGCCGATGGACAATTTACTATCCCATGAGGCCATGGGAGAGGAGGAGAATGGCGGTAAAGTGAAGGTCACGTGACAATTACAACAAGACAGATATTAGTGTGTCCGAACTGCATTAATCTTACATATATATAGCCTACCATACTTTTTTAACAGTTCATTCCTCATCAAATGTAGTAACTACTCAGGCAGTAGTTAGCATTTGTTTTCATTCACTCCTTTAATATTAATGGCCTAATGTACGGAATAGTTAATGAAGGTATAGGGGGTGATTTTGGACACCATCATGGTAAAGACTAGAAGGGATACAGCTAAGGCCACCACACATGCAATCAATATTGCATAATTTAATTAGTGTATTTGCATTAATACACAATCTGATAAATAGTGTATTTATTTATTGTTATTTTATTGTGAGATTTTGCCTTACTTCCGGCCGTTGCAGTATCCCTTCTAGCCACAACCTGTAACCACTGATCTAGAAACACATGCTACTATGCTAAATCCCGCTAGCATATGGCTACAGTGGCAAAAGGACTTTTAAGAGGCTAATGGCCTAATGAAAAGTGAAAAATGGGATGTAAAGTCATTGTGTAAAACCGATGTTGTGTTTGCGGACTTAAATAAACGTATTGCGTTTCTTTGTTTACAGTTATTGATCAGGAGATAAGCGTTCCTGACAAAAAAAGCCATTACTCGAACACATCCAGTAATACTGCTATATCCTGCCCTTGTTATCGAACTGGCTTCTAAAAAACACAAAAATGGATTGTTTTGAAACTCTTGGGATGCCGTATTGGCAAACATCACTGAGCTAATAAGACTAGAGGGCAGCCAAGGTCAGCACACCGAGTGTATGCACACACCACCGCGCATGTGTGAGTCGCTCTGACATCCTATTTTATGCTCTGCGTCCAGAAGAATCAATGCTCTAATGCCTACATTACTGTCAGCAGCCTGAGTGGCTGTATCAGACTGGAACAGAAGCACATCTAAATCAGCAGATGCTCAGGGTGAGAGGCGTAATTAACGAAGGCGCATCATCAGCACTTACATCCCACTGGAGTTTTTAATACAGTTCTCATAAAGGGAGTTGAAGGTAACGGGATGAGGAATTAACTGCATATTAGCGCAGGCGGCCTTATCCCTAATGACCGCACACTGCCATGATACCGCTAAAACGGTTCCTCACCAATCCATCCAGGCATGCCTTGTTTTATGTCTGAGAACTATTTCCGTGGTTACATAAGCCCTGCAAATGGGATCTTTTTGGCAATTAACAAAGGCCCAAGTGCATTTTTATTTATTTTAAAGTCCGTTTTAGTTGTTTCTGGTACGTGTATCTCACAGAACGTCTAACGATAAAAACAATGTGAGAAACTATAACTGTTTCAGATTATGGGTGCTTTGTTAGAATTTAAACGGATAGTTTAATCTTTTATTCACCCTCATGCAGTTTTTGTCCATACAATGAAAGTCAATATCCAAAACATTGGACCCCACTGACTTTAATTGTATGGACAAAAATCAACAACTAGATGTTTTTCAAATGACCTTTTTTGTGTTCCACAAACAAAGAACGTCATACAGGTTTGGAAACACAAGGGGCCCTATAATACACCCGGCGCAATGCGATGCAGGCGCAGTGTTTTTTGCTAGTTTCAGCTCAAAGCAGTTATCATTTTCACATCCAGCGCCTACGTTGTTTAAATAGCAAATACACTTGTATCTGTTTGCTCGTGGGTGTGCTGGTCTGAAAACGAGGTGTGTTCAGGCGCATTGTTGGCGTGTTGCTATTTTGAGGCAGCTGAAAACAACTGCGCCATTGACCAACAAAAACCTGGTCTAAAGTCAATAGTACAGTATTTTTTGTGTTATTTAAAGGGTGCGTTAGTAATACTGCTTGTTACACATAGGGATGCGCAGCAGCACACAAATATTTTTAAATATTACAAATAAAAGGATTCCTCTCTGGAGAAGCATTCAGTCTTTCCACTCCAAATTCCACCATGTAAATAGTGAATCCGCCATGGTGCAAGCACAACTGGCTTTTAAAGGGAATGGGAGATGAGACTCTGATTGGTTTATTGTACGTTACGCCCAAAACACACCCATGACTGATTAAGAGACTAGGTACAATCCTTTTGGACTATACACCTGGTGCGCCGATCGTTTTTTCCATCATTAAACTAGCAAAAGTGGATTCGGACACGCCCTAAGTGCACCTGCACCATGTGCTCAGATCGTTAAAATAGGGCCTAAAGAATGCAGAAATTCTTTTATTTTTTTGGGTGATTTATTATTTTGCTACTATATGAGTGCTCATATTAAACTTATGATTTCCCTCCAGTGGATGATAAAATGGTTTATAGTGATGGCATAAAAAGTCCAAATTATGACAAAGAAACTATTATGAGATAAAGAAAAAAGAGTAAGTGTTCGTGCTGCCTTAAAATCTTAAGTTCAGTCAATTTAAATAAAGTTGTCACGTTGTTACTTAGTACAACTTCACATTTCAAGTTGACTAAACTTGGCAGTATAACACTTTTTTTCAGTGTAATAATGACAAACTTTGTCCTCATTGACTTTTTATCTAATTATAAGATAAAAAGACAACTATGACTTAAAATGTCATGATGATATAGAGACAAATTTATGACAAAACAAGTCATAATTATGATCATAAATAGTTATTATTATGCAATATAATTATGAAATAAAACGTTGAAATTATTACATCAAACATGAGATTTTCTTATGTGACCGAAACTAGCTTCTGTACAAACCATATCTAGAGACTAGATAAAATATATCATCTATATCTATAGCTACTATAGGCTCCCAAATGCCCTAGCAACAATTTATCCATTGCACATGTACAGTAGCACATGTACAAGTCCTTAGTGCAACAAGATGTAGACATCACGCAATGAATGAAATGACAAGATCAGCAGGATCACACACACACCCTGTCATCCCCAAAACCAAAAGCACAACATATACATTTACATGTTAAACAATCCCCTTGCAAAAACAGTAAAATGTGTTTGAATCAATATTGGACGCTGTTAAGAGGACAGGAAGTGGTTGACCCAGTAAATCATCAGCTGAACTAATATGGCCAAGGACAGCTCTGTGCATCTCTAGGTGGAGATTTACCGGGCTCAAAGTGCGCTGTGTATAATCATACGGGTGCTGATGCAGCGCTGCCCCTAACGATCTCATTCAGCTTTAAAAGTCATTAAAGTGGAATACGACAGATAGGCTGAAGAATCATTGTTGGCCTATCTTTATTGTTAAGGCCGGTTGGTTTGCAGCTGCATGAGGTTCGAAGTAGAACGAAAGGAGGACAAGGAAACAACCAGGACAGGGGTTACAAAAGTGTGGCTGCTTAAAATTAGCTCTGAATATGCAACATAATGTACAGTACAAATATTTTAGCAGCGGCTAGATCGATTCTATTTATACTATGCAAAAATGGCAGTATTTTCTTTGCAATAAGTTTTAATAGTAGTTAGATGATATTTACACTTATAAATAGAGGCAGATACTATTTGTACCTCAGAGTTGTTGCACATTAACAGGATGCAATAATAACAGAGTGTAAATTATTATATTTATTAAAATTATTAAATGGATGCCACCTGATTGGGACAATAAAGCCCTCCCTACACATACCCTAACTGATAAACACATTTTATTATTAAACAAATGTTAGACACTTTATTTCCACTTTTTAAATATTTTCTTCATTTTTATTGAAAATAATTGCCTTTCCGATCTGTTATGGGATGGGAAGTTCGGTAAAAGAAAGGCGGATTTGAACTCGGGTTGACTTGAACTTTCTGCTACGCGCCTTATCATGCGATTGCTGTTAACAATCTAGCATCTTCCGTAATTTTGTCTGACCCAACCAGACATCAGTGGGCAGAGTTTGTGTAAATAGCCTCTGTCAACAAGACGGGCAATTTATTTAGTTAACGCAATAGGCTGGTAACCAGAAGTGTTGCTGGTTCGATCTCCAACATGAGCCAAGTCGTAAGGTGCTCCATAGGGATTGTCCCTATGGGTTCAATTATTTTGCATGTGAAAACATGTTTTGCCAGGTTTGACATTGATACCAAATGCCTTTAAAAGGATCGTTTAGCCTAAAAGGAAAATGTGTCATTTACTCACCCTCATGTTCTTCTGTGGAACACAAGAAGATATTTTAAAAACTGTCTTCAATGCTGTTTTGGACCCCATTGACTTCCCCCATTGTTCCTGTACGGGTTTTGAATTATATGAGGATGAGTAAATGATGACCAAAATGTGCTTCCAGAGCAAAAACTAAAGGCAAACAACAGTAGACATTTATTCTCCAACGTGGAGTTGTCTGTTCATCAGCAAACATTAGCATTGGTATTGGAAGCCATTTTAGGTTAATTTATGGAAGGTGCTACAGAAAGACGACAAATAGAGAAAAAGCTTTGAAACACCTGAAATACAATGAAATATAAGGCACAAGTCACATGGACTTCTTTTACCTCTGAGCTTTTCTGTCCTCTTTGGAAAAGAGCAGCATGAACAATGTTTCACAAAGGACAGAACATGATACAGGTTTGGAATGACACATGAGTGAGTAAATGATGGCAGAATTTTCACTTCTGGGTGAGCTATCCCTTTAACCCTTACCTCGGGTCTTTAGTGACCTGGGATGTCATTCACTACCCTCCTCATTCGTTGAGAATGCCTTTTTTCCCATTCATTTTTTTAGTAAAAATTGTATAGGGTCTCTAACGACCCGAGGTGTGTAACAGTGTAAGTATATTTATTCTGCACAACAATAATTTAATCTTTGATGACTGAATAAGTGCAATTGACCTTTATTCCACAAGGTGGCAATGTCTGATTCACAATGATGAAGTGACGTTTCACTCATAGTTACCGCAGGCAGAAAACAAAAGAATAGGATGTATCATCAGCAAAACTTGAAATGGCTCAGCGATTTACTGCAAAGAAAGTACTGAACGCGATCAAATATTAGTGTCACTGTCACTTGATGGTGGATCTGGTGAAGAAGCTGTCAGCGATCAAAATATTTATGTTGAAAAATCGTTTTTAGAATATGTTTGAGATGGCGAATATGAGCCAGATGCTGAATGTACTGGGAAATGAGCTCTAATGAGGACAGTGATGATGCTATAAAACATCTGCTCAAACGGAACCCTTCCAAGCTCCAAAAGGTAAGAAAAAATATGCTTTATTTACTTCTTCTGCAATTTTTACTCTAATATCAGGAGAGTTTTATATTATTGCGTTGGTAACACTTTACAATAAGGTTGTATTACAACCCCAAATCAGAAAAAGTTGGGACAGTATGGAAAACGCAAATAAAAAACAAAAGAAGTGATTTCTAAATTTACTTTGACTTGTATTTCATTGCAGACAATATGAACACAAAATATTTCATGTTTTGTCTGGTCAACTTCATGTCATTTGTAAATATGCATCCTTTCCTGTCATTCAGACCTTCAATACATTTAAAAAAAAGTTGGGACAGTAAAGCATGTACCACTTTGTAATGTTGCCATTCCTTTTCACAACACTTAAAAGACGTTTAGGGACTGAAGACACCGAGTGATGAAGTGTTTCAGGTGTAATTTTGTCCCATTCTTCCTGCAAACAAGTCTTAAGGTGAGCAACAGTACGGGGTCTTCGTTGTCGCATTTTGCGCTTCAAAATGCGCCACACATTCTCTATTGGAGACAGGTCAGGACTGCAGGCAGGCCAGTCAAGTACCCGTACCCTCTTCCTCTGCAGCCAGGACTTTGTAATGTGTGCAGAATGTGGTTTTGCATTGTCTTGTTGAAATATGCATGGACGTCCCTGGAAAAGATGTCTTCTTGAAGGCAGCATATTATGCTCCAAAATCTCTATGTACTTTTCTGCATTAATGGTGCCTTCACAGAAGTGCAAGTTACCTTTGCCAAGGGCACTGACACAACCCCATACCATGACAGACCCTGGCTTTTGGACGTGTTGCTGGTAACAGTCTGGATGATTCTTTTCTTCTTTGGTCCGGAGCACACGGCGTCCATTCCTCCCAAAAAATACCTGAAATACTGATTAATCTGACCACAGTACACGTTTCCACTGTGTGATGGTCCATCCCAGATGCCTCCGAGCCCAGAGAAGTCGACGGCGCTTCTGGACACTGTTAACATAGGGCTCCCTTTTGGCACAGTACAGTTTTAACTGGCATTTGTGGATGTAACTACGTATTGTGGTACTTGAAAAAGGTTTGCCAAAGTAGTCCTGAGCCCATGTGGTGATATGGCTTATAGATGAATGACGATTCTTGATGCAGTGCCGCCTGAGGGATCGGAGATCAAGGTTGTTCAGCTTAGGCTTGCGCCCTTGTCCTTTACGCACTGAAATTCCTCCAGATTCCTTGAATCTTTTAATTATGTTATGCACTGTTGAATGTTAAATATCCAAATCTCTTCCTATCTTTCTTTGAGGAGCATTGTTTTTAAACATTTCAATAATTTTCTCACGTATTTGTTGGCAAACTGGCGATCCTCGGCCCATCTTTGCTCCTAAAGGATTAGACCTTTCTTGGACGCTGCTTTTGTACCAAATCATAATTACAATCACCTGTTGACATCACCTGTTTCAAATCACATCATTTAACCATTTTACCTCATTACTAGCCCTAAATTGCTCCTGTCCCAACTTTTTTTTAAACGTGTTGCAGGTCTGAATGACAGGAAAGGATGCATATTTACAAATTACATGAAGTTGACCAGACAAAACATTAAATATTTTGTGTTCATATTGTCTGCAATGAAATACAAGTCAAAGTAAATTTAGAAATCACTACTTTTATTTTTTTTTTTGCGTTTTCCATACTGTCCCAACTTTTTCTGATTTGGGGTTGTAGTTAACGTTAGTTAAAGGAACTGTATGTAAGAAATGTATTTCAATTAATCATAAAATGGCCCTAATATGTCAATAGACATTAAAAAATCATGTTAATTTCAAATACTTATATCACTGACAACAGTTGTCCGGCCAAGATATTGTCATTTTAAAATTGGAGTTGCAGCCCTCAACTGATGTTGATGTTGACATGTTGTGTCATGCCTGAAGCGCCGCCCTCCACCTATCTACCAATCACGAAGTCAGTAGTGTTTCTGCATTCGGGTTGCCAGCTCTGCTAGTTACCACAGCTGCAGCTACAAACTTTCTGGATAAACAATGTCTAACTTTACGAAACCTAAACGACCTCGATATGAATCAGAAAAACGTTGTGACAGTGTCCGAAATAAAACAAGGATTTGTATAGGAGATGCCTTTGAAAGATGGAGACGGCTGAAAACGGAGAAGAATTTGAAGACTGACGCAATTGCTAATTTTCTAATCTATGTTTGGCTAACTTGTACTTAATGTAAATGGACATTTCAAATATTCACGACAGTCGAACAAAGTTGTGCATGTTCATGCAAAGTAACGTTAGGTTAGCGCAGATGGAGGAGGTGGGTCATTGAATTGAAAAGGTAACGTTAAGGAATTGTTTGGTAAATAAAAATGGCGAGTCGTCATTGCTAACATTAGTAATGCATTATCAGAGCCCGTTTCTCTGTCATTATGCTGAGACGCTGATGAAAACAACATTAGCACGCCTATTATGGCAATGTGAAAACGTATTTGAGACAGTAGCCTATAACGTTACCTCGGTAAAAATTATTCCTCATTCTTTCTTCGTATATATATAGTGGATAAAACATGCTGCAAGTTGACCTGTATGACCATTGCAAATGTTATTTAGTTACTCTCAATCGTTTCTGATGGGACTGAAATCAACCATGTGATAGCCATTGTTGATATTGAACGCTGACATGGCGTAATTTGTCCCGCGTTATACTTGCTGTGGCAATGTTTGTTATTTGTTAGCCTACTTATGACAAAAACGCTTGTCTTACTGTGTACGACTCGTCACTTGCCATTGAAAGCTCCGTGTAGCAGCCTACGTTCCCGCTGGATCCTGCAGCCTATCTGGCAACCTCGAGTTGGGGTACTTGCAGTAATTTGAAAGTGATTGCAGTACCAGTGTTGGCCACAGTCCTACATACAGCTCCTTTAATGCATTAGTTAACATGAACTAACCATGAACAACACCTCTATTAGTTAGTTCATGTTAACTAATTAAATGTTAACTAATGAAACTTATTGTAAAGTGTAACCATTGTGTTATATATTGATCGGGGTCGCTAAAGACCAGAATATGTAATAATAATTGGAGAAACATTCATGCATTTAAGGGTTAAATAATACATATTTAAAGTCACCAAAATTAGGCATTAACCCCTAAAACATCATAAACAAATGCACTCAGTCAACAATTGACAGAAAACCTTTATTAAAATGTAAGTTAAATGCCCTCTATCACATCAAATACTGAAAAAAAACCTCAAAGAAAGGAGACAGTTTGACGCTAACACCTCAAGTTAGGACAGAAGGGATAGAGGGATTTGCAGGCGGAACAAATACATGAAGAGCGTATGACAGAGATGAAGAGAATAGGAGAATATATGATGACAGAGCCCTTCGTTCAACTGGAGAACATTTAGATATGATTGTCGTCATGCTCCAGTACTATAAGCAATTAGATTGTGAAATGGCAAAGCTGTAGAAACATTAGGAAACGGGAAAAGGTGGGGAACGTAATCTAATTCATGCATTTTATGGAGAAAGATTGCATAGCTGTAGAAAACACTGTCTCAGTGGAGCTGATGCCAGTAATGTGCTTTTAGCCCTCTCTCTCTCTCACTCTCTTGTCCAGTTTGTTTGTTCCTTCCTGAAAACTGTCCCATGATTTATTTGATCCCAAATAAGAGTCTTTAGAAACAGAGAGTGAGTCAAAATTTTGTCCAATGTGCCACGGACATTGGTTGAAGCCCATAGAAGTGGTTTACGCCCGCATTAGTTTTACTCCAGGAGCAGGTGTGTGGGTCTAGCCCACAAAAGGCCTCACCTTTCCATTTCGTCTCTCTGAAAACACAAGGAATTTCTGATCCAAAGTTTTCTGTTCATGATAAAACAGCCATGCATTTGTCAGTAATCCTGTCTAGTGTGCTTCCGGTGCAAAAACGAAAGGAAAAGACATTTATCCTCCGATGTGGACTTGTCTGTTCAAGGAACGTCAGCATTGGTATCTTCCGTTGAAGCCATTTTAGATTCGTATATGGAAGGTGCTGCAGTACAGAAAGACGACAAAGAGAGAAATGGCATATTAGATGAGAGGTAAAAGCACATTGCCTAGTCAAAATCAAATTACGCCATTTCATGCTCCTAAAGCATAATTTATTGGACCAAAAAAGTGACAAAGCATATTTTAGGATTTGCGTTTTACAGCCATAACCATTCGAGGCAATTTTGCTGTCTTACTGGTAACTGATGAAATTTGACCATTAAGTAATTAAAAAGTATTCAAGAAGAACCAATATGAGGAGCAGATGGCTTTTGATAATGAAATTGATGTTAAAATGAATTTGGAATTCCACCAAATTGAATAGCAGAAATAACTGAGTTCCAAACCTTTGTCATAGATCTTCAAACAATAGACATTAACCACCTGTGCATACGTCACTTGGGGAAAGTGCTGTGTCATTCTCTTAAATGGACAATTTTACCTCATGTCACCTTTTACTGTCATTTTAATGAATGTTTAAAACAGTGAAGAAGGAATCCACAAAGTTTGAATTGTGCCTGTTGGTTTGTACATGCTGTCTGCATTGTTTTTGCCCCCGAATCACTAAAGAAAATTGAATTCAATGAAAAATATTAATATCTTTTAAAAAAGAAACTTAATGACTCCAACCTTTTGAATGGTAGTGTATATAGTTCATACAGCGTTATTTGGTAAGTGATCAAGACAAGTTTTTGTGTTGAAATACCATGTGCAATAGGCATAAGTGTTTAATGAATTGGAGTGATTATGCAACAGCACTTCAATTAATTATTTCAGGAGAGAAGCACAACAGATTAAAACAAGAAAATGAAATAAGATTGCACGTGTTTCTTGTAGCACTCAGAATAAATTAAAATACTTTTATCCTTATAACCGTATAATTAATGTGTCTGTAAGATCTGATTTACATGGTCCCATTAATGTGGAAAATTGCTGAGTCATACAAACACCATTGTTTTTTGTTTATTTTGCAATTCTGTTTGAGGACGTTAGTGCAGAAATGACACACTTCACCTTTAAGTGAAGTTAAATCTAGGGATGCACTGATAGGATTTTTTGGGGCTGATACCGATTTTAACAAACTGTCCGATTCCAATACCGATAGCGATATTTGTCCCTTGCCCTCTTATTTTAAATTTTGTCATTAAAATAGATAGTGTTTTGATCAGGTTATAAATCAGCAAAGTTAAAATAAAAAAAATTCATTAACTTATAGCCTACTAGCTAGTTTATTGCTGCATTATCAAATAATTTCTAATGGACATAGACTGGATCCATTTAACATTCAGCAGGCCAACATAAATACAATAGAACAAAGATACATATGAAATAAACGTTTCGTGTTGATTTTAAATTCTACTCTTTGTTTTTAAAGCTTTGCATGGACTTACTCCACAGTATATATGTGATCTCCTCACCCATATACTGCCTTAAAATCTCTTCGGTCAAGATCTCTTTGATTACTCCTCTCAGTCCCTCATCCACATTTTAAAGCTAAAGGTGACTGGGACTTTTTGGTGGTTGCGCCCAGGTTCCGGAATAATCGTCCCCTCCATATTAGATCTTCACTGTCTATTTCTGTTTCAATTCTCTTTGAAGACACATTTTTATTCTTGTTTTAATCTTTTTGAGGTGGTATAATTTTAATTTGTCCATTTGGTTTTTGGTTTTGTATTTGTCTTAAATCAGGCTAAAGGTTTTACTTTACCTACACAGCACTTTGGTTTTAACTTCTGTTGTTTTAAAATGTGTAAAAAAAAAAAGCACAGTCAGCAGAATGCTAAAAGCATTAACTTTCTATGGCTGTTCAAGTAATTCCCTCTTAGACTGACAGCTGCTGAAAGCAAATCTAGATTTTTTTTTGGCCTCCAGGTCTCCAAATGATAGTACAAAACCTTCCTGCCCCTCTCAATCATGTGGTTGGTGAGGTACAGCTGGGCATTCCAAAAAGGCCTGTAAAAGCCAAGCAGAGGAACTTATGCCCCATAAAGCATTTTTGAGCACACTGCAGCCAAATTATAGCAGTGTGCCTCCAGAGCAGAGTGCTAATCATGACGTTAGCAAACTAGCATAACTGGCTTTACACTCATAAAGACTGGACATAAGGACATTAACTCCCAATAAAACTTTGCATCATTACTTTGCAAAACTAGTAAGGACAAACAGGCAAAACTAGTAAGTACAAACAGTAGCTCTGTTCCAAAACATAGTGACTAACTGAAGCAAATCTGTCATCTTGCAAAGTATTTCAATAAAGTTTAATGTTAGCATTTTGCTAAGCTAACACAGTACTCAGATGAGCATTAAATGGTAATTTCTGTACAAGATTTTACTATTTTAACCAATATATGTCAGTGGTGAATAAAATATTTATAATGAGAATACTGCCCGCATTCTCCACCATCTTGGATAGACGGGACTACTTTAAATCTATAGCAATACAACAGCAAAATCAAACTGTGGTTAACATATATATGATGAAACAAGTCACTTTACCAATATTCTTACCTTAAAAAGTCAGGAGCCCTGGAGATCATGTTCTCAAAGTCCGCAAAGGACAGCTTGCTGTCTCCATCCAGGTCGGCCTCCTCAATGGCCTTCTCACACACCAGATTAACCTCCTCCGGTGTTAACTCCTCCTTTGTTAACCTGTTTAGAGTCTTTTCTAAGTCCTCCTTGCAGATGTAATTATCCACATTGAAGTCTAGGAACAAAACATGATGATAAGAGTTAACTACAAATGAGTTCATGTTATAAAGTTGCTGTTTATGAATGTTGCAATATAAATGTTTACTACAACCTCCAAAACTGTGCATTGTTACAATCCCATTGTAAATAATTTTATATTTTTGTTCTAGCGGACTGTACATGAGGTAACGAAAAATGACTTTTACCATATATTTTAAAAGCATAAATGGCTTTCAGTTCTCTAGGAGCCATTTCGCTGAGAACCGAAAACATGTCCACAAAGTCGTTGAAGCTGAGGTTCCCCTGGCCATCTTCGGAGAACGATTCCACAATCCGATTCCTGAATGGATTCTCCTAGAAAACAGAAATTGAGAGGTTTCTTCTGTCACGATTCCCTGTGCTTTGTCTTCTTGGACATTTATGTTGTCCTGCTGTGCCTGTGTTCAGTTCCTGTGGTTTGTTCCTGTTTGCCTTTGTGTCCATAGTTACCCTTGTAAGTCAACATAACAACTGATTACCCACACCTGTGAGTTGTTAATCCTCTTGTTAGGCTGTGTATATACAGTATACCCCTGTTTTTTAAGTCTTTGTTTTTTGTTCATTGTCAGCTGTTACGTCTCCTGTGTTCCCTTGTCATCTTGTTTGGATTATTTCCATCATTTTCTGGGTTGGATTACCTTTGTGTTTATGTGTTCATTGAATAAAGATCCTCACCTCTTCACGTCCATGACATCTACTAGGTTTTTCAGGATACACTATAAAAAAGGACTATATAGGCTGCATATTAGTGCAATTTTAGTATTATTTATATACTATTGTATTATTTATAAATATTATAAACTGGCTTTTATTTTATTTTTTCAATTTTATTAAGTTTTAGTGATTTTGTTTAGCACTTTTGTCATTTTTTCCATTTACATTTTTTATTACATTTTATTGTCTAAAACTGAAAATTAATGGAAGTTAAATATAAAAATAACTTTTTCTATTCAACTTCCATTTATTTTTACTTCAGTTTTAGTCATTTTAGTACATCAATTTAAACTTATTTCAGTTGCAACATGTCTAATCTCCGTGCAAGTTTTTCCATCTAATATTTATATTTTATATAATTACCATATTTATATAAAAAAACATATTTAATAGTATTAGATTAAGTTAACAATAACAATTCTCTCTCTCTACATACAGTATATAATATATATTGATATTCTTATGGAAACCTGTAATTTTTAATTGTATTGAACTAGAATTTTTATGTAAACCTTTACAAAAAAGGATCATGGTATCACCATAAAAATACAATGGAAACCATATAATACAATATTTTACAAAATGTTTCCCTTAAAATCAGTGGAAAAATGTGGAAAACATCTACAGATTGCATTTGGCCCTAGCTGTATATAAGCATGTGTGCAGCAGAGGGAGTTTTGCTGAGTGAGTCATGTATAAAATGTAGAATGGCTGACTCCCCAAACTGGTGCCCATATATTTCTCACTGGCTATTGGCCTAAAGGAATTTTTATGCCCTATGCGACTAGCTGACTCAACACCTCTGGGAACAGTAGCATGAACACAGCAGAGCAGGATCAACCCTAACATTTCGCCACTCAACATCCTGTGCATGGTTATAACTACATTTTTGGAATGTGAATGGCGCTTTGCATTTAAAACTTGTTTTCGTGATGTTCTTGATGGCTGTTAGGGCATTACAAGGTGGTTGCTAAGGTGTTTATTTTCTGGTCCAAGTCAAAAGAGATATTTTTGTGCCGTTTTATCATCCACCAAGTGAAAATAGCAAGGTTACACATAGGATTTGAGGTAAAAATTTATGTTAATGGCACAAACTGTTCTGTATAATAGTTACTTCCCAAAGTTTAATACCTCAAGTTAGAGTTTGTTCAAGTCCTTAAGTGTAACATAAGCCAGTAAGAGCTGTGCGTGTAAGCAGCTGCGGTCTTTGTCTGTGCGCCTGCCTCCCATGCCGGAGACCCCGGTTTGAATCCTGCTCAGAGCGGGCCATGTAGGACTGGTTACATTTTGTTTAGGGGAGTGTAACGGACGTAGGCCAGTAAGAGCTGTGCATGTAAACCTCACTCCCCTGGCCTCAAGAAGCACGCTGGCAACTGTGGCCTTTAGCGTCCTTGTTAGTGCATCCGCCTCCCATGCCGTAGACCCCGGTTTGAATCCCGCTCTTGAGCAGGTTGAGTAGGACCATTTACATAAGCACCATAGTTCAACTTGAAGGAACTTCAAGCATGATTTACGTGAACCTGCAATAATTAAATATATTAAATTACGTAGCAAAAGTAATGTAACGCATTACCTTCTTTAAAAAGTAACTAAGTAACACAAGTTACTTTTTTGGGAGTAATGTGATATTGTAATGCGTTACTTTTAAAAGTACCTTTCCCCAATATTAGTTCTTAAAAATTACAAACTGTACACATTCTGAAATCAGACTAGATTCATTCATTTGAATCGAAGAAAAGTAGGTTAGGCTGCATCATGGGCAACAGCATAGAACATCTGTCCATGTGTAATGTCAAAACACTCAGAGGTGTTTTTGAATTTGCAGAAGTCAAGTATACAGCCCTCTAATGCCCTAATGTGTTAAATCACTTCACTTTTGCATGAAAAAGCTAATTATCAGACTGAATGGGGATTTATGTTTCTAAAGGCTGAGAGGATCTTTGGAAACTGGAAGCTGTCGTAATCCCATCAATCCCAGCTTGAGTGGTCTCCATCAGTATCGTCCACCTCCCAGGGTTGGGTTTATAGCTCCTTCTTCCATCTGACAGCTTTAAAGGGCAGTAAAATTATGTTCCAACACGGGGGACATAATGGGGCTCATTCTGGAGCTGTAACATCTGACAAATTTTGACTGACTGAGGGCTTGGTCAGAAAAAGGAAATGTGAGATCGGATCAGCGATGTGACTATAATAATGAATTTCTAGACTTGACTGAATTTCTTTTTTTTTTTACCCTGTAAGACTGAATTATTTTTAAATGGAACATTTTATTGAACCTTTAGACATAATATTTAAAAAATCTAATACATAAGTTTGCATGTGTGTGCATTTGGTACAGTTGCTGATATATATATATATATATATATATATATATATATATATATATATATATATATATATATATATATATATATATATATATATATTGCTCTTTGTAATGCAAATCAATCAAGCTTGTAAAGCAAATCAAATGCAAATCTTTATAACAGTATAGCAGACTACTGTACTGTGCAAAATGCATATAGGTATCAGTTGTCAAAGCTTAGTTTTATGATCAAAGCTCTGTAGTTGTATTTGTGGAGGGCAAACCTATTCATTGCAATACAACAATGATAAACGTTCCTCAAAAGCCTGATATCATATCGGATACTTGCATTTTAACATGATATAAAAAAAATAAAAAATAAAAAAGTAAGTTAAATGTAAATAAATCAAGCAAACCCAAGTTGCTTCAGACCATTAAATATTCATAATATTACTAACAATATAAAAATCAGTAAAGATTTTGCAGCAAAAAGTCACGTGTACTATGACCTGAAGGGGGGAGTTTTTACAATCATTGTGAAAGGCCTTTGACTTCCTAAAAACTGTCAATGAGACGACAGAATGCATGTAGAAGATTGAGCACAACAGGGTTTTCAGCCAAGTTTTGATCATGTTGATAATTAGAGGCCTTAGAAATTTGAGTATCAAATATAATATAGTTGGCTTTGGTTAAAAAAAAGAGAGAACTCCATCAGCCCTTGCCCTTTTGACCATAACCAGCATAGAAATGGTGCTAATAAAGCACTTCCACTAAAAAGTATCATTATTATGATTTTAATGCTAGCATAATGCTAATGCTCTTTTTGGCTAATACCATAAACGATCCCTTGAAGCTTTAGTCCAATTAAACGTATGCGTCTTTACAACCATGGAAAATCTAAAGCGCTAACATAATTTGCTGAAACGGCACCATCTCATGGTGCGTTAACTTTCACAAGTGGTGTAATATCCCTCGCTCTCACCGCTTGTGCTGTCATATAAACAGCCCAGCCAGCATGGTCATTAAAAACCAATTTTGCCCTATAAAAACAAGTGTCTATTTGATATAAACTAAAAGTGCAGGGAAGGTCATTGAACAAGTAGCCTATTCTGTTGCCAAAACAAGTGTCCGGGAATATTTCTGCACCCCTTATGCTGTTGTATGCGAGTTAACACAGACAACTGATACAAACAGTAAAACATTCCAGTGCAGTTATACGAAATTAACTCTCTGAACGCAGCTGGACCAATTAGAACTTTGCTGCATCACAAAAGTAGTAAATGGCAAAGTGGTGAACTGTTACCTTCAGTTCCGGCATGTTGACTATGAGAGCTAAAGGGATTTTAACATCAGGGTCATTGGTGTAGTCCATTGGAACCAAATGTGGAGCCAGCTCGTGGTATCTTCCATGCAAGCTGCAATGCAGAAAAAGTGAAAACTGGTTACTGGAGTTTATTACTGTTGCTCTGACTTCCTTTTAGCTCAATCAGACCACATTAGTTTTATTCACAACTACTGCAAAATGAAAATGAACAAAATGGTCCTATAAAAAGTACAAATCAAATATAAAGTTAAAGTTGGCCTGAAACGGAAGTTGAGATAGTCTTTCCTGCCCTATTCGGACATATATCCGAGTGAAACGGTTTCATTTTTATTGACAAATATATTTTGTCATATTTTTCGCTTAAACAAAAAAATTTAACTGACGAAAATGGGACAATAACTAAAAAAAAAAAAAGTTTGTGATGACAAAAACTATAATGAAAATCTACTGACCTTTTCGTCAACGAATAATAATAAGGCGAAAATGTAAGGGAGGGACGATTTGGAAAGAGATTAAATCACAATGAATCCCTTTGTGTTGTATCGGAGGTTAGATGCGCACATTTGAATGATAATGTACTGATCTATCCGGGGGGTTAATAGAATACACTTGCTGCATGTGTTTATAAAAAGTTTTAACATCTGTGAGAAAGAGAAAAATAAGATACATTTCACATTTAACGTCAAGGAAAACAAGACCATTTGTAAACCGTGTGGAGTGAAGTAACAATCCCTGGGAAAACACAAAGGAATTTAAAATACAATACAGGGCTCAAGAGTAAGGACTGCACGATGGCCCAGGACAGTTGAAGGAATTGAAAAAAAAAGTGTATTATGCATTTGCATTTTTTTTTTTTTTTTACCAATTTAAACAATAAAGCCATTTTAAACTATTCAAGCGCAAGAAGATGCGAAAGACAACTCAATTCGGGACGTCACACATCTGAAGTACGCACACAGTAAGACGCCTCTCTGACAGCGTGCGAGTGCTCAATTGAGTTCTCTTTCGCGTCTTATCGCACTTAAAGGAATACGCTACTATTTTTTAAAATAGGCTAATTTTCCAACTCTCCTAGTAACTAACAGTTGAGTTTTACTGTTTTTGAATCCATACAGCCGATCTCTGGTTCTGGCGGTAGCACTTTTAGCATAGCTTAGCATAGATCATTGAATCTGATTAGACCGTTAGCAAATTCTGAAAATGAAACATTTTCTTGGCCGATATGGCTAGGAACTATACTCCCATTCCAACTTTTCATTTTCCGTCGGTCTAAGTACACAATGTTACTACAGAAGAGCCAAGTTTTAAATAGGAAAAATATTGAAACAGTTTGGTCATTTTTTGAGCGAGATGCTAACGGTCTAATCAGATTCAATGATTCTATGTTAAACTATGCTAAAAGTGCTACCGCCAGACCTGGAGATCGACTGAATGGATTCGAAAACGGTAAAACTCAACTGTTTTCCAAAATAGGGGCGTGTTCCTTTAAAAGGACAAATACACACAAAAAATATATCAAACTGCCCATTTTGGCGAGTATTCATTTAAACAGTCGGTTATGTCTTTAGTGAAAGGTAAACATTTGGGAGAAAAATAATCGTATTTGAATCCATGCATTAGTTCTTAAAGTGATAGTAGCCTAAACCTGCTGCTTAGTCCTTAATGTTAATACAAACAACAAAAGATCAAGATAAAATCACTCACTGTTCTTGAGTAACTTTAGTAGCTTTAAAAAGGATTTATACAAGGAAGACTATGCAATTTCTACCTGAATATTACTGTTAGACCTAACTGACAAACTTAAAGCACTGTTTATTTAATTGTATCTTTGTTCTATTGTATTTATTTGTTCTTATTTTTGTTTCTTATTTACTGAATGTTAGAATTATTCGACTAAGGCCCAGATTTACTTACAGCTTGCTCAAGCCCAAACCCTCTTTTAGCATTAAAAAACTACTGTCAGGATTAACTAAAGACATGCAGTGAAAAAATTTGCACTGAAAAGGCGTGGACAGGGCTATTTTTGCAGCTGATCTTTTCTATTCTCTGATCATTTGTTGGAGTGTCCATTTCAGACACAGAATTTATGGGAGGAGAGTATTTAAATGAATCATGCAAGGTGATTTACTAAGGTTTGCGCTAGTCAATTTACTGGTATTTGCGCCATTATTTACAGCCCCCCAAAAAAGGGCTCAGGTCTTAAACCAGATGCTAATTTGCGCTGCTCTTGTTAGATTGCGTTGGTCGTTATGAAAATTATCCGGCTGCGTCTGTGTTCTTTCATTTGCATGTTGTCAGTAGATCACACGCAAAACTTTCCACTTCCATCTGCGCTTTTATGGGATTGCACTCTCGTTTAGTAAATCTGGCCCTAAATCTATTGTAGGTTTAGTCTAAAACTAGACTAAATCTAAAACAATTGAGATGACTAAAATATGACTAAAACTATGGCTGTGTTTACACTGGCACAAAAAAATCATATTTTTTTACTCAAATCTGACACAGATCAGTATTTGTTGCACAGGTGCAACCTTTTTTTGCATCTGTTCTGAGCCACCTCCAAATGTGTTTTTAATACATATCCAATATCTGAACACCTGACCTGCGTCTAAACCTGTATATCCGTTTCCCCTTGAAATTCCAAGCCACCACAAGTCAAGGGCGACACGTTTGCCCACAAAGATCACTTTTTAATGTTGTATTATGTAGTAGATGTGCCTGTACGTGCTCACACTAAAACTCACAGCGTTTTTTTATTGAGGTGGAAACTTAATATATTGGCAAGAGATTGCACACATAGAAACATTCAGGAGCAAATTTGTTTTCAACCTCTGCCCTGCATGTAAATTGTATAAATAAAGCAAATAAACCTAAAAGCTCAATTATATTTCTTAGCAACGAGGTGATAACTTAACTCCTTTTGTAAATCAAACTCACAGCTGTAAAAATCAACACTGTCGACCAAGAACAAATGTAGGGCGAATATAGGGAATTGATTGGATGGTTGTAGTTTGCTATTGGTCGATATCATGTGAGTGACAGTTTCATCCCGCCCTCGCGCCATGTCACTGCAAAAGGGAGGGGAAGTTATTTTGATTGAAGATTATGATGTGCACGGTTAATCATTTATAATAAATAAAGCAATATTCCACCAAAAACAAGAATTTTCCATTTTGGTTTCATGGTGACTTTAAGATGAAATATGTTGGAAGGATAATCCTTTAATATAACAAAAAAGATAAACAAACAAAAAAGGAAAACAAATATTTCATATTTTTTTGTTTGGTAATGCAATGACAGAACAAAACAAAACAAAAACCGAACAAGACAACATCTAATTTATTGTTTTGTTTCTTTGTTGATTACAAATAAAATAAAATAATAAAAATGAAAAGACAGCAAACAAACAAACAAAGAGCAGTGGTTTATATTTAATTCAGAAATTACCACAAATACTGTGAAACTCTATTTCACACTTGCCCATCATAATTATGCACTCATTGTAAGAGGAATTAGCAATGCTCTTGACTAAGGCGGCAAATTTCACAAGGCCGTTTTGTCTGTTTATTCCTCACAGAGAGATTTGGAAACTTGCCAGCAAACGGTGAACTGATGACTCATTCTGAGCATGGCAACAAGACAGAGGGAAGCGGACACTGTAATAGGCCTATGCAGCAGTAATGATAATAAAAACTTGCACAGAGATGATAGGACAGCAGGGACACAGGACGATAGAGAAAGCTGATGAAGCTTTGTGTAAGCAACCATTAAATGAACAACTAACAACAATGCACCAATAGTCATGTATATGTCACGAAACAAAACATGTTTATTATCTTATATGTTTGTTGATTACCAAGCAAAACCAAACCAAAAGAAAGCAGAAACAAAAGAAAACAAAAAACTAAGTAGAATAAAGGAACAGATAAACAAAACCAAAAAATCAAAGCAAGCATGAATAAAACAAACAAACAAAATAAACATTGAATAATAAACGAACAAAAAAGGATAAAAAGAAGCTGATCTCACATAGTATACATCAACAAGCAACAAATTCCTCTAGGCTCTAAAACAGGTAGAATAAAATAACTAAAATAAACAGATAAACAAAAAAGTCAGAAATGTTCGTATGCGTTATTTTGTATTCGTCATACTCCGCTTGTATGGTGGCTCTGATTTGTCAAGACACCTATCAAAATGCTTGCTACGATGTGAAAAACGCAGAAAATCGAACCCGATCCAAATTTTTTTATGACGTTCAGACGCAAGTCATCACAACATGATGTAGTATTTCTTTTTTAACGTGCAAAAATTTCAGACGAGGCAAAATAGTGCATCCATCCATTATAAAAGTAATCCATACGGCTCCGTGGGAGTTAATAAAGGCCTTCTGAAGAGAATCGATGGGTTTCTGTAAGAAAAATATCCATATTTAACACGTTATAAAGTAAAATATCTAGCTTCCGGCGGACCGCCTTCAGTATTCAACTTACAAAAAAAGGCACGATGATGTAACGTAAGCATTTTGAACTGCGAGAGGCGTTACACTTTCTTCGTAAGTTGAATACGGTCTGGCGGAAGATGAATATTTTCCTTACACAAACCCATTGATTCACTTCAGAAGGCCTTTATTAACCCCGTGGAGCCGTATGGATTACTTTTATAATGGATGGATGCACTTTTTTGGTCTTCAAATTTTGGGCTGCCATTCACTGCCATTATAAAGCTTGGATTAGCCAGGACATTTTTTTATATAACTCCGATTGTATTCGTCTGAAAGAAGAAAGTCATATACACCTAAGATGGCTTGAGGGTGAGTAAATCATGGGCTAATTTTCATTTTTGGGTGAACTATCCCTTTAAAGAAATAAAGGCTCTGCTAAAACAACCTAATGAAAGACAGAAGAATCTCCATTCATAAATGTAAAAAATTTACTGTAACGCACCAATATGACACTTAATATTATGTTTTCCCAATACCAATATATATACAAATATTATACTTCGTATGAAACACTACTTTGTAGAAGGAAACTAAAATGAAGTGATTAAGCGTGTGATCAGTAATTGCTCCAGCTCATAGAAGTCAATAATAAACACATACATTACAAGAACTGCGGCCCGTTATATTTATATTATGACATATGATAATGTGTTTTCAGACAAAAAGCTTTGCTGTTAACAGAGGCTGTGGAAATATTTCTAGTATTGATGATTGTGCATTACATATTGTATCTTGTCCCTGCTGTAGTTACAATCTCATGTTCCACCACAGGCATCCAATCAGGATGCAAGGAAATACAAGCCAATTCATAACGATTGCCGATAACCCTACGCTAACCTTGCATAACAGTGTGGCGGATTGTGCCGGTCTGTGCGGAGAACAGGGGAAACTGAGTGTTTTATGAAGGTGATAAAGTACAAGACTCTATTAGGTTTGCCAGTGATTGTCCATTTTGTTTCTCGTGCTCCACTGGCCCTGTTATCAAAACCAATCTCAGTGTCATTGCTGAGGCACAATCCATCCACATGAATCAAGATGGGCTGACACATCTTATGCAAGAAATGGAACTACTTATGAAACACCGGATGACAGCTTGTGAAATGAAAAATAACATCCCTGAAAGAACTGTCGGAAGTAAGACGTTCATATGCAGATTAGGTGAGGTGTACAAGATGTTTTGAAACACAAAACTAAAAGTGGTAGATGTAATTCAGATAAGTGATTCCTATGTAAGCTCATTATCACGAAAGAGACAGCTAATAGCTCTGATCCTGTGTGATATCAAGAGCCAACAATTCCTGAACCTATGTATTAAACGTCAGTACGTGACAGTCCTGCACTGTTCGTGTTACAAACATGATTGATATACCTCAAATAATGTGGCTCGTTGAAGAGAGACATGTTTTTCTAAAGCCATCAGATGTGCACTGTTGCCTGGTGAACAATAAAACAGCCAAAAATGTTCCATTCAACTTACATTGAAGGACCTTTAGCGACCACATAGCAACACACTGAAGCACTCAGAAAAATATATCATAGCACGCTCTAAACCATCCACAACACCTTAGACACCACATAGCAACACTAAACACACAGAACACAACCATGTAGCAACACTCTAAACTATCCATAACACCTTAGCAACCATATAGCAACACCCTCACAACACCTTAGCGACCACATGGCAACACTCTAAAGCACTCAGAATGCTTTGGCAACCACATATCGACACTCTTAATCACTCAAAACACCTTGGCAACTGGATGGCAATGCTCTTAAGCACTCAGAACATGTTAGCAACCACATAGCAACACTACAACACACTCAGAACACATTGGCAACCCCATAGCAACACTCTAACACACTCAGAACCCCTTGGCAACCACATAGCAACACTCTAACACACTCAGAACACCTTAGCAACCACATGGCAACACTCTAAAGCACTCAGAATGCTTTGGCAACCACATATCGACACTCTAAACCACTCAGAACACCTTGGCAACCACATAACAACACTCTAACACACTCAGAACATGTTAGCAGCCCCATAGCAACACTCTAACACATTCAGAACACCTTTCCAACTGCATAGCAACACGCTAACACACTCAGAACACCTTGGCAACCCCATAGCAACACTCTAACACACTCAGAACACATTGGCAACCACATAGCAACACTCTAACACACTCAGAACACATTGGCAACTGTATAGCAACACTCTAACACACTCAGAACACATTGGCAACTGTATAGCAACACTCTAACACACTCAGAACATGTTAGCAGCCCCATAGCAACACTCTAACACATTCAGAACACCTTTCCAACTGCATAGCAACACTCTAACACACTCAGAACACATTGATTTCCACATATCAACACTCTAACACACTCAGAACACATTGACAACCACATATCAACACTCTAACACACTCAGAACATGTTAGCAGCCCCATAGCAACACTCTAACACATTCAGAACACCTTTCCAACTGCATAGCAACACTCTAACACACTCAGAACACATTGATTTCCACATATCAACACTCTAACACACTCAGAACACCTTAGTAACTTCATAGCAACACTCAGAGCAACCACATACTAGCATGCTAAACTATTTAGAACCTAATCCCAACCTCTCAGAACACCATGGCAACCATTCACAACACCCTAGATGTTGCACAAGTAAGAACTACAGAAATTAGCACCAAAAATCAAGTTCAGGTAAGGTATGCTTTGTTAGAGAGACAAAAATCAGACTGGATCAATATTTTATTTGACTTTAGCAGCAGTTGCTCTAGCATGGTATTATTATCCAGAGCCCCAGGTATTTAACAACATCAAGCTAATTTTTATGTGGAATATGTTGCAGTTTATTCAAAGCATCCTGGTGCATTATAGCACCCAGCGATTGGGTAATGAAAGCAGAGGGTTACAAAGCACTCTGGGGACATGAGATAAAAGCCAGTAATGGTTCATTGCTGAAGAATAAGCGGAGCCTATAATGGCCATTAGAGAGTAATGCATTAAACATCTCATTAACCCCTTTCATGGACGCAGCCTCTATGTTACACTTTAGCCACAGTTAATAAACGCAGGGATTTTTGTAACCCACCACATGAAACGCATACATGAGAAGTCTTTACAGATTCTCTATCTTTTGTAGAGACAATTCATCACGGTTTCCATGATAGCAGTTTAGAAGGGCAACAACTTGTGAACAACTCAACAACAGTATGTGTGATAGTTATAAGGTCGCCTGATATGTTAATATGACAGGAAGATGTTTTTGCTAAGGGAACTTGCACACCACAGGAAAGTCCATGAGCCATCATGAGTCACCAAGGGACTGTGGGATGGGTTTCATTATGAAAATTGAGGCCTTTCATTACTGTCTCTCTCATTAGATGGGTATTACAGCCAGAAAAAAATACATTAACCCCAGTACCGATCAACGTGAAGATCTTCACCAGCTGCGCATGTGATCTCAGCCAAATACCTTTGGAGAAGGGATTATTGGTAATATAACATAAAGAATATTTAATTAATAGGATACAAAAAACTTTTTTGTCTGAAACTTTTAAATTATTTTAAATTAAGATGTCACTCAGTACATTGGTAAAAAAAAGTTATTAGAAATATTAGACATATTAATTCAACCAATACATAAAAACAGACTGTGTCAAGATTATGACAGCATTGTGGGATTTTAAATGTTTAAAGACAGTTGAGAAGATTAAGACATCTGGGGTATTAATCTTGTTTCTTATTATGCTTTTTCAGATATTACCTTTCATGTAGTGTGTAATAACTTTTACACACTGTAGTTTGTGAATATAAAAGGTCTGCAAAGTTTCAAAGATCAAAGTGCACAATAAATATTATTGTCTCCCAAAAGAAATAGCCAATTCTTAAAAACCTGAAACGAGTCATCAGTATACAGTCTTACTTCCTCCTCAAGCCTAAGTAAGTTTGTTACAAATTTGCATAATGCCCACCTATGGGCTTCATTGGCCACCCGTGAACAACGTCTACTTTGACACTCATACACTGTGGTTATAGTTGAGACCGGAAGAGTTTGGTTCATGTTGTTGACATGTCAAGAAGACGCCGTTTTCTGCTCTGCGAAAGCAAATCCACTTTGATGCACTTCCAAAGGACGAGGAATTCAAGTGCTGAGGAAGATCCGGAGCTATAGTTCAGATATGGTAATGAGACGGAATTTCCTTTCCGGCACGCAACCAAGCACCAATCACAACAGACTGGGCCATCTGGCCAATCAGAGCAGAGTAGACCAATCACACCAAACTGGGCCATCTGACCAATCAGAGCAGAGTATACCAATCACAACAGACAGATTGGGCCATCTGACCAATCAGAGCAGAGCAGACCAATCACAACAGACTGGGCCATCTGACCAATTAGAGCAGAGTAGACCAATCACAACAGACTGGGCCATCTGACAAATCAGAGCAGAGTAGACCAATCACATCAGACAGACTGGGCCATCTGACAAATCAGAGCAAAGTAGACCAATCACAACAGACAGACTGGGCCATCTGGCCAATCAGAGCAGAGTAGACCAATCACACCAAACTGGGCCATCTGACCAATCAGAGCAGAGTATACCAATCACAACAGACAGATTGGGCCATCTGACCAATCAGAGCAGAGCAGACCAATCACAACAGACTGGGCCATCTGACCAATTAGAGCAGAGTAGACCAATCACAACAGACTGGGCCATCTGACAAATCAGAGCAGAGTAGACCAATCACATCAGACAGACTGGGCCATCTGACAAATCAGAGCAAAGTAGACCAATCACAACAGACAGACTGGGCCATTGGACCAATCAGAGCAGAGTAGACCAATCACAACAGACCGACTGGGCCATCTGACCAACCAGAGCAGATTAGACCATTCACAACAAACTTGGACATCTGACCAATCAGAGCAGAGTAGACCAATCACAACAGACTTGGCCATCTGACCAATTAGAGCAGAGTAGACCTATCACAACAGACTGGGCCATCTGACCAATTAGAGCAGAGTAGACCTATCACAACAGACTGGGCCATCTGACAAATCAGAGCAGAGTAGACCAATCACATCAGACAGAATGGGCCATCTGACAAATCAGAGCAAAGTAGACCAATCACAACAGACCGACTGGGCCATCTGACCAACCAGAGCAGATTAGACAAATCACAACAAACTTGGACATCTGACCAATCAGAGCAGAGTAGACCAATCACAACAGGCTGGGCCATCTGACCAATCAGAGCAGAGTAGGATCTCAGAAATGAGGGGTTATAGTATGTGAGAAAAGAGGTGATGCTGCAGTCAGTGTATATTATGGGAAAATAAAAGTGTTTTTGACCTTGGATGCATATAAAGCTATTGTAGGAGACCTTCAAAACCAAATTAGGAGCCCTTAAAATAGCATAATAGGGGGGAACATTGAAAATAGTTTAAATACAGTATATAACATACCGTAAAAACATGGGATTTGCACCTAAAAAATAACGAGACACCAAATGTATTCTTAGAAAACCATCTTAAACATATCTTTTTCTGTGGGTTTATTTAAAGCCTGCAATGCGCACATTTTTGAAGACTGCATTATAGAAGAGCATCCACATAAATGTCTATCAGAATCGTAATACAATTTAATTTAACGGTTTCTACGTCCACAACCAGGGACTTGGACAGACATGGCCAAGAAAACAGCAGTAAATCATCTGTACATGATGCAGCGCAGCATCCTGAATCATATCATATTATCCTTTACACACCAGGACAAACGTCACACCAATCTATCAATCTCACATGACACATAATGCCCAGAAAAGAACATTGGATTGAACATAATAGACTTTCAGCTGAAGTGAGAGTGGTGTATTTTGTGTAGCCTGATTGTTTTGGTGAAAGATGGAGATGATACTGCAATAGAGGGTCAAATGCATTGGGTTTTGAAAGCTTTGAACATCAAGAGAAACTACTAGAACATTGTGGCTGGGACAAGTGGCATTGAGTTGCTGATGATTAAAGATCAATCATATTTCCCATAATCAATATGTCATGGCAAATCATTAACGTCAAAACACTGAATCTTCCGTACCAGCTCCATAAAATCTAAAAAGCTGAGTCACAACAAAGCAAAGTAGGCAGATGCCTACTGAATTACCAACACAGAAACCGACTTAACAGAAAATGTAAGTGGCATGTACAGCACTGGAAATGTCCTGGCCATGAGTCAGACCTGGGGAAGTACACTAGCTAAAGCTCAGCCAATCAGAGCCTCTTGTTGGGCTTCTGTATTACCGTAATTGGGTCGTTTGACTGTAATCTGACTCTGTACCTCTTTCTCCTGTATCTGCTTTTAATTTCTTAAAGTAGACACTTGATCTTCAAACGACAGCGATTAACAGCATATCCTGAAACCCGAGAGCAATATGTCAATCCTATTAGAACAGAAAGCCAGCAATTTGTTTTATTTATACCTAATGCACAGAGGGAATGGACAACAGCCAGGTCGAATAACAACACAAGGCTTTATTTCTTTATGTTATCGTGAATAGGAATCTACAAAGGAATGAACCAGACCTGATGTGACACTTTGCAAGTCTGTGCCTAATCAAGAGATTGGGTTCCAGGTCTTTCGTAAGCGATCCTACGCCGTGAGAGAAACACAGGTAACAACGCTTACCCAAAAAGTCTCGGTTTCAACCATTGAACAACTATTATAGAAGCATCTTTGGAACACAGAGTTTGGTACAATTTTAATTACAAATGTTTATCGTTCTCGAAACAGTAAGAACCAGTTATGACAATGTATTCCAACACACTTTAATGACAATTCATAACCATTTTAATGGTGATTTAGGCTATTTCATCTGGATCTCATTCATGCGTTTTTGTACAATCTGCTCACGCCACACCGAGGGTTAGGTCTAGGCTTCATGCTTAATTTTAATATTAATCACCAATTCACAAAATAATAGCATTTTCTCATGAGATCAGGTTGGGTATTCATACATGTTCTAGTACATTTCCCTACAATTGGATAGACATTGCAGCATACAATATCTAAGTATACTCAACATAAACCCTTTCATAAACCCTAGTTCATTTTTACGAATTGGCGAAATTATATTAATTCATATAGTTTAGTCGTAGAAAAATGTATGAACCAAAAAATATATAAAAGTTGGATGTTTTTGTACGATCCATTATTGTTTGATTTTATTTACAAACAAAGAAAAAAGCCTTTGGTGTTCATAGAATATTTAATTCATAGAATGATTGATTTTATTGTATTTATGATACATGAGATTAAATGTTTAACTCATCATATTTAACACAGTTTACTCATTTACCTAATTTGACATTGTAACGATTAAATCTGAAAAGTTTCTTGAACGTTTCTCCATCAACTAATAATGAGATTCCCGCAAAAATCAGCCGTCAGTAGAATCGCAAAGATTTGTACGTCTATAAAGTTTATATTTACTTTGTAGATCCTGTTAATATGCTGTATTGTACATATTCTTGTCTATACAAAAATGCACATGTAATGTATATGTAAACTTTATATTTAAATAGCTATACAAATGAATGAGATCACCCTGATTATGGGTATATAATGCACCAAAGCAGCACTGGGATGCAAGATAAAAGCAACATTGTAAAAGGTTTCTTGGTAGCTGTAACTAATGGCTGGCCCGCTTAAGCTGAGCTGTAAAATACGGCTGAGTCAATAACTGTGACTGAGCTTATTTGTGTTTACAGAGCTACTAGACTACAGCAAAAAGAAATCGCTATGGTGTGCCAAAAAAGAAGAAGAGAGATTTTCTGGAAAATCCCAATTTTGGGCTTAAATATAAAAATCACTAAGAAAGATAAAGTCCTGACAGAAATGCATTTTCTACGCTAAAAATCATTTCTACCTCCTCAGCAGAGGCCATTCACACAGAACAGGTTTTGTTGAATGGCGCAAGATGCAAGTTAAGACACATTTTAAAAGGGTCATGAAATGAGAAATCTAATTTTCTTTGAGCTTTTTGACATATAAGAGGTCATCATACTATAAGAATATCCTGTAAGTTTCAGATCTGAAAACTTCCAAAAAGTCCAGGTTTTATTGTAACCAAGCCCAGAGAATGTGCCTATAGATAGGTGAAAGACCGTCTCTGCAGAAGAAAATCAACGCCTACTTCATCATTGCAGCTGTTGCCCCGCCCGCTGGAGTGTTAGTGAGATGACGAGGAGAGAAGAGCAATACAGGATCACTAGAATAAAAATAACATTACCTTCCAAAGGACCCTAATGCTAATAATATGGTTATTTATTTTCAACAATGTGAATGTCTCAGTTGAGCATTATTTATTTGTATTCGGTTCATTTCACTGTGCATTCTTTAGTAAATCAGTCGCAATTCCGGCACAGGCTTTGCAAACAAACTTTTGCAATATGGACTCGACAGTAATACGGCAAACATGTAAGTAAATTTGTGTAGTAAACCAGTGATTTCTGATATGTAATGAGTCATGTACAGTCAGATGTCCTTTGTCTATGTGTCAGTAAATCAATCCAGTGACTAAACGGTCAACTTTACATTGTTTCTCTTAGTAGGATGAAAATAATCTGTTATTTAAACTGTGATTAAATTATATACAGAAAGCAATCAAAGAACGCTCCTTTTACAATCGCTGGAGCTGTCAATCAAACAGCGCAAGTTTATCAGTGACCGAGTTCTGGACTCTTGCCAAACTCAGGTTATAATCAACAAATCTCTTATTTACATTGTGTTTGCACTGTTAGTTATGATGAAAGCATTCGTGAGAGTGCAGAAATCGAGTTACAATGACGAGACCCCTGCATTCATGCGCTCAGCATGTCTGTGATCGGCTACAATGCTCATCACTGCAACCTTTCAAGCCACGATCTGAATATAATGCCATAATAAACACTTTTCACAATCAGTCAACATTGAGAACTGTAATAGTAAAAACGTGCTAAAAGTTTTCAAGAGAGTATAACATGTAATACTAGCTATTACATATGAAAAGATGTCAGCCAATCACAGCAGTGGGCGTTTACACTGAAGTCTCACAGCAGACACACCCCTTAACCCTCTTGTGCTCTTCGGTCATTTCTGACGGGAAAATTTTCTGTTTTGAAATTTAAAACATTACTGCTTCATCAGAATGACATGAAACTTGGTGACTTTTCTAGCATTAGGTATGTAAACACACAAAACATTGGGGTCATGATTCGAGCATGCTAATTGGTCGTAAAAAAAAAAGTAGCGTTTGTTGTCTTTGGTCATAAATGACCGACCATAGGAAATGAATGGGAAATCGGCAAAAACACAAAAATTCTCAGAATATTTGTGTACAATCTACAAATCGGCCACGATGCTGAAAAAAAGTACACAGCAGTAAAGGGGTGACACAAGAGTTAAAACATCAAGAGTGTGAGATTGACACATCCACTCACGCACGCACGCACGCACGCACGCACGCACGCACACACACACACACACACACACACACACACACACACACACACACCTATGAAAAACTGAACATATTAAGCACATTTTGAATTTTTAAAAATCACAGCTTCGTTAGAATGATATGAAACTTGGTGACTTTTCTAGCATTAGGTATGTAAACACACAAAAGAATTGAGGTCATGATTCGAGCATGTTAAGTGGTCGTAAAATAAATATTCCCACTTGTGCTCTTCGGTCAAAAAATGACCACCATAGGAAATGAATGGGAAATCTGCAAAAACACAAATTTACAGAAAAAAATCTATATTTCTAACAAAAAGAAAAATATCTAAAACTTATATATATTCAAACCCATCAACAAAAAAATCATTAAATGTGTTCAAAACAGAACTAGGGAATTCTCAAGCCTTTCCATAGAGACCTAGTGATTACACCCATGGTTGCATGATTTCTTAAATAATTCTAAAAGAGGGCGCTAATCTGCCTTCAAAAAAAAAATATTTGGAAGGCCTAGTCTCTATTTTAACCTGAAATACTGCAATAAAAAAATAAATATAAAAAAAGGATTTGGTATAATTTTCAATGGCAAAAATAGACCATAATTATTGCATAAAAATAACATAAAAAATAAATTATATTTCTAAATTATGACAATTTTTATGTAAAAATCATACTAACATTATAAGTGCAACCCAGGAAACATTATAAAACAATAAAACAATGCAGTTCATGACACCTTTAAAAACACTGTATTATGTGCGAGATGCAAGCGCAACGGTCAAACTATCACAGTCTGTCTATCACATGTTTACATTGAAAAACAATGGGAAAGAAACGCAATGAATTAGGGGCCGTACTGTGTGGGAATTAATTGTAATTCAGATCAAGCTACGTTTGCCTCAATTTATTACCAATAATTTCAGTACATACAAAATCAGCAGCCATTATGACATAAAACCTGCCTTATAAACAACACGATTAGACTATTTAAAATTAAAAGTTGTAAAATGTCATCATATTTGATTGATCTACTACATTTACAACTTCACTGCAGCTGTGCAATGAAGCATTTTAATCTACTGTTTAATCACTCAATTATCCTGTTGCCATTGTTTATACATGCTATACATTTTTTATTTATAAAACTAACAGATCTTACAAGCTATGTAGAGAAAATTCTCATTTTGGAGGGCAGCCACATGGTCTAATTGAGGCTGGCAGAGAAATTGAGCGATGGACTTAGCTTTTTTAGCTTGGAGCTCATGCTGATTAATACCGACAAACCTTTCTGATTGAAAGCCGATTAGTATAGCTACACTGAACGCAGCTGCATTGGGCCAAAAGTACAGCGTTATATATGTATATACCAACAGCTTACAACCGAGGCAATGTCATGTTAGTGGCTAAAGACAATTACACGCTTTGCTGCTTGCTGCATGGCCTGTCAGGGAGAGATTCTGATAGAGCCACAAAAAAGCAAGAAAGAAATCACATTCTTGCAGACAGAGCGAGGCTATAAATCTCAATTGGATGGGATGTAATCTCTCCCTCTGTTTACCAGGACAAATGTTTCTCGATTTAGAACATTGGCTTCTAATTCAAAGAATGCCCATGTAGAGCTTTCCAAGAAAACAGTTGGCTATAAATATACTTACATTTTACTCAAGTACTGAAAAGCAGCGATGAAAAGGTCAATCCAATTACAAAATTACTATTTTAGCTTGTTAGAGTGTCATATTGTTAGCTTAGCTAGATGCTAATGTCAAACAGCTGAAATCAATTGTGAGACGAATCTTGTCCATAGTGGCAGGCAAGGTTTTCTGGGCCGCCAGACCCAGAAAGACTTAGTTTGTCCGTTTAGGGCTACTGTAGAAATTTCATGTAAAATTACAGTAAAATTACTCTAGTAAATACTATCGTGTTTTTGAACCATACTATAGTAAAGATACTACAGTAAATTGTAGTATATTATAGTATTTCCTACACTTTGTTAATTTACTGTAGTATATTTACTATAGTATGGTTCAAAAACAGTATTTAGTATATAGTATTTACTAGAGTAATTTTACTATAATATACTACAGTATTTTTTCATGTGGGCAGCCGTCTGTTTTGCTAGTTCATTTTTCAATAGTGTCTGTAATTATCAATGATTTATAGTTGTTCAAGAGCCGATGTGTTTCCCTTTAAAAAAAAAATTAAAATGCATTAAGGTGGAATGTAAAAATCTTAAAATAAATGTCTAAATGTTGTCTCTTTCATATTTGTATATGTTGAATTTGTAATCAGTTAAAGCATGTAGGCCTAGATAGATAGATAGATAGATAGATAGATAGATAGATAGATAGATAGATAGATAGATAGATAGATAGATAGATAGATAGATAGATAGATAGATAGATAGATAGATAGATAGATAGATAGATAGATAGATACTATTTTATCCAATAATTGTGTACTTTTTATGCTTGTTACAGTATCACATTGTTAGCTTAGCTACATGCTAATGTCAAACAGATGAAATCAATCATGGGTCGAATCTCGTTTGCTTCATGTGAATTGTAGCAACGCACAAAAAAAATATTTTCATACAATACTAAAAAATACAGCGACAAAAAAGTTTGAGTATCACATTGTTAGCTTAGCTACATGCTAATGCCAAACAATTATGAATCTAACCAATCGTGGACCGAATCTCTTGTGTGCTTCATCTGACTAGTGTTATACTGAAAAATAATGTTTAAAAAGAGAGTTTATTAAAAAAATTAACTATCCGATTAAAATATGACTACTTTACCCAATATTTCTTGCCAACATGTAGTTAGCAGATTAAAACTCTTGTGTGTCTTCATTTACATTAATTTATGTAGAGTGACGTGCAGAATTGCCTTTGTAGAGCATCCCAAATGATGAAATCGAGAACTACCCAAGTTTTACCCAATATTTGTGTTGCTGCAGATGTAGAGCGTTCCAAGTCAGTCACTTGTGAGGTTCCTTACAAGGCAGCTGCTTATGTAGACAGCGGAAAGCAAGTGAGCTCACTAGATTTTGGAACTGAGTTTTAGATTAGAGTTCAGGACTCAGCAGCTCTTAAATTTGCATAAATGGCAGCTCACATAAAGGGCAATTCCCATAAAAAGAACCTTTATAATGGTCAGGTTCTCTTTATTAGATCTCAGGTCTCATCTGAGCAACCGTATGAATTTCAGTCAAACAAATGGTGCACAGCCTGTGAATGGAATACTAATGAAGCCAGCGGACTGTTAAATGCAGGCTGGTCTGTATGAATGAGCATGGATGAATATCACTGGAGCTGAACTGCTGACAGGGGAAATATCCGTTGAATGAATGGGTGAGAGTGATATATAGATCTTAGACATGGTTAGTAAGAGCAAGTGGAATGCAGTGGAATTGAACAAACTGGTAGAACACACAATACCATAACACAATAGCTTCTAACACACATTTCTGCTTGTATTGATTATGAAATTTCAGATTCATATTGTATCCCTGCTGGATTCCACAGAATTCTTTCCCAAAATTAGCACAGTCAAAGCCAAAAAAAAAAAGAGGTCTATACTCACCGAAGAATCTCTTTGCGGGTGAAGAAGGTGCAGTCCTAAGACGAAAAAAGAAAGATAATCACTACTCTGAACACACATACCCCCGGTTTCACAGACAATGCTTAAGCTAATCCTAGACTAAAATGCATGTTTCAGCTATTTTAACTGAAAGAATCTTGCACTGACAAATCTTAAAATATGTCAGTTGCATTTTTTTGTCTCAAGATGCACACCAGTAATGTTTTTTTCTTGGGCACGTTTATAAAAGTTACTTAAATATCCTAATTGAACTAAGGCCTAATCCTGGCTTAGTCTAAGCCCTGTCTGTGAAACCGGGCCATAATGTATAACTGCATTTCATAATACAAATAAAAAAAATGAATAGTAAAATCATCTGGCTTATACCCCAAGCTTTATAAATATTTTTTTGTAAGTAGCCTATTACCTCTTTATTAACTTTTGCAAGACACAATTAGGCCACACCCTCTCACCAAAACCCCGCCCTCCTAAAATATCAGCCAGTAAACAAGAGCACACAAAATGATTCCCATGCAGAGAGAATTTCTGATTGCTGAAACCCATTTTAACCTATTTTAGTGCTAGCTGATAGGTAGTAGTGCAATATTGTGCCTAATATTGAAAAAAAAACCCATCACATTATGTGAGAGAAATAAAAAATTAAGAAAAGTTAAATTATTTTTAGATTTTAACATTTATAAAGTATTGTGTAATTGTATTACATTTTAAAATGACTGTTCTATTTTATGTAATTTATTCCTGCGATCAAAGCTGTATATTCAGCATCATTACTCCAGTTTTCAGTGTCACATGACCCTTCAGAAATCAGTCTAATATGATGATTTTCTTCTCACAAAATGTTTCATATTATTATAAATACATTTGTGCTGGTTAATAATTTAGTAGAACCCATGATACATTTATTTCAGGACTCATTGATGAATACACTGTAAAATTAAATTAAATACACTCAACTTAGTTATGTCATTTCAACTCAACTTACATTACAAAATGACATTAAACTGACCTTAGAAAAATTTGTTGAAACTTGCTTAATGTAATGTTAAAGCATATGTTGTCATAACTTATTGATCATATATTTTTTACAGTGTGGAAAGTTCAAAATAGCAGTATTTATTTGAAATCTTTTGTAACATAAATGTCTATACTGCCACTTTTGACAAATTGAATGCATCCTTGCTGAATAAAAGTATTAATTTCTTTAAATGTAACCCAAACTAGTCTACAGAAACTTCTCCTCATCCTGTTTTAAATTATACGTTTAAGGGACAGCACAAAAAAATAAAGTGTCGATGAGTCGAATCATGTGAACCGTGAATCTGACACGTTAAGCAACAGTTTTTTATTCACACTGCATGACTGCACGTGGATCAACACCTGAGCTCCTTGTCGGCTTTTTCAACACCTTTTGTACTGCCACACAAAGCCTCTTAGGTTTCACTGTGTATGATAAGTGTTACCCATCACAAAAAACACACATGAAATGAGGCCTGGCAATATGACCGCAGGAAATGGCGACAGCTGTCGGCCCACTGTAGCACGAATCGCCTAAAAACCATTATGAGACTGTTCCCAGGTCTGTGTATCCTTTCCTCACTGTACTCACTGTAGCCATGCTGACCTGAGCTGACAGATTTATTAGCTAATGATTAAGCTCTCCTTTATGATGTTTACCCGAACACCCAGCCAGCTCTCTTAAAAAAAAAAAAAAAAATCCTCCAAATCAACGGAGCAGCTTGGAAGACCGTTCCATGATTTACGTGCATAAGCCTTTGAGTACTGTTAATTGCTCGTTAATTTGAAATATTGAGGCTTGAATCTGTGAGACGTGAGGTAAGGCCACAGCTGCGAGTTATTAGCGAAGAGGATAGATGACCCGGTGTTAAATTATTACCATAGATGTAGCCCACATATCTAACAAAGCAATGGCTTCTTTATAACTTCTTATAATGACGTCATAGAGACATAATATAAAGGTACAAGAGCAGCTGGATTTTTCTCAAATCCTTCTCTTTGCTTCCTTGCATTGTTACAAATCCCAAATGTAGTAGAGCTGGAAAACGTCACCATTGATGAATCTTCAGCGTCACAGCAAAATAAATACATTTATTTTAAAGAAACAAGAAACATCCCTGTATTAAGGTTGTCCTGGCGGGCTGCATGCAAAAACAAACATGCAACGCGACCAGTGTATCTGATTCACAAACAAATGACTCTAATGGAGTGGTGCAGGTATGACATTATTTTGTAGGCCAAAACGCGGAACCGAGCATTTTAGCACTTCCGGTTCCCTCGTCCCGAAGTCAATGGGTTTTTTGAATGTGGTTTTGGTTAAATGGCTGACATAAGGTCTGTGGTGAACACAAGCTCAAGACACTTTCACGTTTTATTCTACAACATAAAATACATCAGTATTACCCCACTCGTGATTTTATTAAGCTGTTACATGTCTTGAAATAGGCAGTTGCTAACAAGTGGCTAAATGGGACAACAGAGGCTGTCGGGGAGATTAAACGTCATAAGCCGAACAGGTAAACACGGTCCGCATTTATAGCCTCATTATGCTTATAGTTGTGCTCTTATAAACTATTCTAACTCAAACGTTCTGGGAAAATGTTTTTAGATAAAACTGAAAGAGTTGTCGGAAGTTTAGTGGTGGTGACGTTGAAGTCAAGCGACTGTGGTGTTGTATGTTTATAGCCTACCTTTAACTTTTTTACTTCTGGCGACTGCATTTAGACTTCAAAATTCATAAAAGTTGTGTTCATCTGTGATAATTATCTTGATGGACAAAACGTGCAAGTATCATAAACGTTTGTTGATCACAGAGCTTGTTTTTAGCGGAAATCCAAAAGCCTATGGGAAAATCCTATTGGGTTTTTCTCGAGGGAACCAGTGTGATGATAACTGTCGTTTGACGTTTTCACGACACTCTAAAGTTTTTTTACGCACAGCCTTGCAAAGTATACTTCTTTTGACTCGTACTTCCCACTCGTGTACTCTTCTGATGATGAAATTCGCATCAACTCGTATACGGGTAAAAAGTGAATTATACTTTGGTCTTTAGTCAGTGTTGTATTTGTCCCACCCCTCCTCCACTGTGATTGGATGGCTGGGTAAAAAGTGACAGTGATGAGCGCTGCGTTTTACCCAAAGTTGAACATTCTTCAACTCTCAACGACCAGTAAAAATAGACGCTCAGCGCCTTGTCATGCTTCTGGTGTTTTAAAAATGTGGTGCTACCATTGAAAACAATTCGAAAAATATGCTAGCCTTCCAATATAAAGTAATCCACACGGCTCCAGGGGGTTAATAAAGGCCTTCTGAAGTGAAGTGATGTGTTTTTGTAAGAAAAATATCCATATTTACAACTTTATAAACTATAATCACTGGCTTCTGGTAACGGCCGTAGCCATGCAGCTTTGGAAACAAGGATATGATGACAGAATCCTAATTTTTGGATGTCTCCTTTAAGACATGATTCACATCAAATAGTCTTGGAATAGATTTGTGAAGTAACTGGTTCACTGATCTAAGGACTTGTTTTTCAATGCAAACAAAATGGGCCTTGAAATAGGATTGTTTTAGGATTATTCACCAAATTTGCTGCAATATTCTCCCCCACTAGCCTGATCTACTTTCACAGCACAATGAATGACTTGATAAGGCTTGGCTGCTCTGAGGAATGAGTCTATCAGCCAAATGGTCAAGCTCCACTGATCCAGGTACGTCCAACCCAGTGATTAAAGAGCACACGGAGCGGCGGCCATTGTTGCTAACAGCCATTGATCTCCTTGATGCACTTTGGTGATTGGCAGATGGGAAATTCAGATGCTTACTATTAAAATTTCCTTGACTCAGTGAACCAATTACTTATTCCAAGACTATAATATATATATATATACACACACACACACATTCACCTAAAGGATTATTAGGAACACCGGTTCAATTACTCATTAATGCAATTATCTTATCAACCAATCACATGGCAGTTGCTTCAATGCATTTAGGGGTGTGGTCCTGGCCCTAGACAATCTCCTGAACTCCAAACTGAATGTCAGAATGGGAAAGAAAGGTGATTTAAGCAATTTTGAGCGTGGCATGGTTGTTGGTGCCAGACGGGCCGGTCTGAGTATTTCACAATCTGCTCAGTTACTGGGATTTTCAGGCACAACCATTTCTAGGGTTTACAAAGAATGGTCTGAAAAGGGAAAAACATCCAGTATGCGGCAGTCCTGTGGGCGAAATGCCTTGTTGATGCTAGAGGTCAGAGGAGAATGGGCCGACTGATTCAAGCTGATAGAAGAGCAACTTTGACTGAAATAACCACTAGTTACAACCGAGGTATGCAGCAAAGCATTTGTGAAGCCACAACACGCACAACCTTGAGGCGGATAGGCTACAACAGCAGAAGACCCCACCGGGTACCACTCATCTCCACTACAAATAGGAAAAAGAGGCTACAATTTGCACAAGCTCACCAAAATTGGACAGTTGAAGACTGGAAAAATGTTGCCTGGTCTGATGAGTCTCTGAATGTTGAGAAATTCAGATGGTAGAGTCAGAATTTGGCATAAACAGAATGAGAACATGGATCCATCATGCCTTGTTACCACTGTGCAGGCTGGTGGTGGTGGTGTAATGGTGTGGGGGATGTTTTCTTGGCACACTTTAGGCCCCTTAGTGCCAATTGGGCATCGTTTAAATGCCACGGCCTACCTGAGCATTGTTTCTGACCATGTCCATCCCTTTATGACCACCATGTACCCATCCTCTGATGGCTACTTCCAGCAGGATAATGCACCATGTCACAAAGCTCGAATCATTTCGATTTGGTTTCTTGAACATGACAATGAGTTCACTGTACTAAAATGGCCCCCACAGTCACCAGATCTCAACCCAATAGAGCATCTTTGGGATGTGGTGGAATGGGAGCTTCGTGCCCTGGATGTGCATCTCACAAATCTCCATCAACTGCAAGATGCTATCCTATCAATATGGGCCAACATTTCTAAAGAATGCTTTCAGCACCTTGTTGAATCAATGCCACGTAGAATTAAGGCAGTTCTGAAGGCGAAAGGGGGTCAAACACAGTATTAGTATGGTGTTCCTAATAATCCTTTAGGTGAGTGTATATGTATATAAATCCATTTGATGTTAATCATGTTTCATCATAATGCTGTAATAATAAAACAGGACTTTAAAGAAAGACCAACAGCTTACTATTACTAACCAGAATTAGGTTTCTTAAGCTTGTATTAATATTTAAGACTATCAGAGTCCTTCTCGAAGCAGTAGATGATGTTTCGCCAAAGCATGACAGACTATGGTTACCGAAGACAAAAGCATCTTCTCTTCTCACATGTTCACGCACGAGGAGGATAAGCGCTTTGGAACAATCAGATGTCCTCAGATATGCCTCAATGCTCAGACCTTAAGTAATAATATATGATTCGTGCTATATGATTATAAGTGGTTTACTTCTGTGTGTTGACCATTATCATGGTTTTAAGAACATCATGAAGATAAATACTGACATTTTGACTAGTTTAGAGTTTAAAAAGCTCAAGCTCACAAAATGTGCAACAGCTTATATGCCAGCTTATATGTCAGAATTTCCTTGCAAAATAATACAATCAGCACACTGTGAAAGACAATAAAGTGGCTTGTATGCCGCAGACAATAAACTAAGAACCAGGTGAAGCCTCATATAAAATCATACAGACCATCTCTGGGAATAAACCCTGATGCCAGCTTTTATACTTAATTAAAATTTCTTTTTATATATAATTCTAATATATATTTGATGTTATCATGTTTCATCATACTGCTTTAATAAAATAAAAAAACAGGACCTTAAAGAAAAAAAAGAAAAGAAAAATTATATATATATAATTATTAATTAAACAATATAAAAAAATGAAAAATGAAGATATATATTTTTTTTTTCAAAAAAGCTGTTTTCTTTCTTGTTTTTTTATTATTATTTGTATTTAATTGGAGATGAAAATGTCAAAACCACAGTTCTGTTCATTCTTTCACCCAAAACTTAATTGTGTTGCTGTTCTCTCTATCAAAGAATGATAAAGACTAGAGTCTCTTACCTGATAGGCGTCTAGCTGTTCATCAGTAAATATCGTTTGCTTATTACCCATCTTAGTCGAGTGATTTTCCTCTCGTGCAGATGCATCACATTGGTCTTCTCTGTTCTAGGCATTTATGTCCACGGTTTGGCCAGCCGAGAAAATTGGGAGCCAGCATGAAATTTCAGTCCTTCTTGAAGTAGCCTATGCCTGTTGGCGGTAAAGGCGACACTCTCCATAAATACTTAAACAGCTCAAGAAACGTTACACTTGTTTGACGCGTACCGTTCCTGACGCGTGCAGTATGAACTCGTACTGTCGCTGTTCGCTCTCACTCTGACGGAATTCTCAATGAAAATGATTCTTGAACCAACTAACACCTTTACACCACCAGGGGCAGCACGGGACGCCGAGTGTGTATATTATATTATTATATAAATGAATACTATACTGTCAATTTAACGTTTTATTTAGCCTAGTAAATACTGTAATATAAACTTTACTAATAAAAAAATTGGGGCACTTTTCCCAGTCATCCCAATGGCACAAAAAGTGTCCCAATCGACCTGAACTCACCACTATCTGTACAGTAATTCCTAATAAAAACAAAACAAATTTTAACATACACATTACACACACACACACACACACACACACACAAAATATAACAAAAATATTCTAATCAATCACACTGTCATAGAGGAGTCATTTTGGTTCCCCAAAGAACCTTTCAGTGAACAATTATAAAACACCCTTTTTTTTCTTTTCCCAGGCAAATGTTTTGAGATAGTTCACCCAAAAATTGAATTGTTGTCATAATTTACTCACCCTCAAGTTGTTCCAAACCTGTATGGGTTTCTATCTTCTGTTGAACACAAAACAAGTTATTCTGAAAAATGTGGGTAAGTTGACAGCATTTTCAGTATTTTTTTCCCCCTTTATGAAAGTCAACGGTTGTTGTCAACTTTCATTTTTTTTGGGTGAACAATACTTTTAAACCTGTTAACTGTCACTGGCCCACCGGTGGGCCCATTTGCCACTGCATGTTTAAAACAATTATATCCTATATTTATCCTGATCTAATGTTGACAAACTATATATCATTTGAAAGCTTACGAACTCAAGATTCATCCCGTTTTCAAATCAGATTTTGCGTTACCATGGAAACGGTTCTTCTAGCGGCTCCTCCCCTAGTGGGCGTCATCATGTTTCATATTACAACATTTATTTTAAAACTATATAATACAAACTTTTTCTAATCTTGACAAAACACATATTGTCGGAAAGGTCTGAGTCTCACAGTTATATATCTGCCAACTGTTTTGTGATATTTGGACAAAAATATATACATTTGTTACAGGAGATTGCATTAAAAAAATCTATGGAATTTCAATGACACCCGGTGGCTATTTGTTGTACAGCGCCTAAACAAAATCTCATGGGAACTTCAATTTTTGTGATATCAACTTCAAATTTGGAACACAAATTGGTTAGACATTTTGCTTTGATTTGATAGTAATTTTAGAGTACAAATTATTTTTTAACATATATATTTTATATACAATATTTAGTACAGTATATTTGATTTACAGTCAATTTAAACTTTCATAACCTTTTCATACTTTTAATTTTTGAAGTTATTCCACTTGAAGTTATTCGCCATAATCTGCTGACTGTCTTCTTTAAAATGAGACCAAACTTATGTCTATATTGCAAAGCATTCTTGAATTGCAACCATTTAAGTTTGGATAGTGCATCTTCATGTATAGCTTCAAAAAGGGGGGTGACAGTTAACAGGTATAACCTTTTTCAACTTTAATTAATCGTTTATGCAATGGAAAGCTTCCATAAATGTTAAAAGTTCTTTGTGGGTTCTAATGTGGTCTTTAAAGAAAAGCTCAAAACAAATAGTTGTGTCAATTATAAAAACGTTTATATCAACGTTTCGCTAACGTTTTTGGTGAATCTTTCTTTATACTTATTCCACTTATAAAACAAATGACACAAATTCCAAGTTTTCCAGTCCCCGTTTCCATGACAATATCCTAGTAACGATTGTAAGCACACAAAAACACTGAAAGGGCAACTTCCGGCTGGTCTGAACTTTAAATAAATAATTCCCACTGGCGTAAATTAAACCAAGAGAACGTTTGAAATGAAGAAAAGCATCGGAGCAATAAAAGAGCAGGAGGGCAAACAATCCCCGCATTAAATCGTCGCTATATAGGGCAGACATTACAGTGAGGCTAGCCGCAGTGCTAACAGTCACACCTACTCGGATCTGCCCGTGCGCACTGCATACTGTAAATGCCCACCAGCATTTATAACCAAAAACATCCAGCCCATGCTGTAATCTGCGAATGACTGCATGAATCTCAGCGACAATGGACTCTAAGAGGGAAAGGGACAACGGTGAGTTCCTTGATAAAGCGGTATCTGACACGTTAGCACACGTTAGCGGTAGCTGTCCACACACACTGTGGTGCTGATTCACAGAGATACTACTGGGACTAAAATGACATGCATTTGTATTGAATATATTTTGTAGGTTATTTCTTTTGTTTGGCAGTATAATGAATGCAGCCTTGCATTATAATTTCAGTAAAACAGCATGGCGTCTCCTTTAGGGCATTTCTCGCTTGTTGCTCCGCATGTGCGCTAAATGTGGATTCATTAAACACATGCTTCGACTGCGTTGATTAAACCAACTGTTGGTTTGCGACAACTTTTAGTGTATCCACATAATCTCTGCCATTATATTTTAGCTCGCAAAACTCTTTCAAGTGGGTGCTGTGTGTGTTGCCATGCGTGTCGACTTAAAATGGATTAGTATAGATTTACTAATCTATTCAGTTAGGTTAAGTAAGCTTATTTATTGTTATATTTACATGATTCTGCATCTTTTTGAACCTCAGCCATGCCAACTTCATAACCATGCCAAGTGCTGTTTTAGTGTTATTTAAAGGCTATTGTAGTTTTTATTAGCTAATATGTGAATTAGCTTTATTTTCATACTTTTCATTATTTAGTTATTTTGCTATGTGCTTTTGTCATTTTATTAGAATTTAAAGGTCCCGTTCTTCGTGATCCCATTGTTCAAACTTTAGTTAGTGTGTAATGTTGCTGTTAGAGCATAAATAATACCTGTAAAATTATAAAGCTCAAAGTTCAATGCCAAGCGAGATATTTTATTTAACAGAAGTTCCCTTTCAAAGCCTACAGCGAACGGCCGTCGATAAAACAGTAGAACAGACTAACCTCCGCCCACAAGAATACGCGCAAAAAGGGGGCGTGGTCTTGTTGCTTTCCCACTGTTGTGTTTGAGTGCGTTTGTCGCCATGTCGTCGAGACGCTGTTATTTTCATCCCGGAGTCAAATCACCTTTGTTTGGCTTTCCCAGGGACGCTGTAGAGATCATTAAGCGCATACATCTCCCCGTTAAGAGGCGTGACCTTTCCACGTGCGCTAAGCTGCTGTCGAATCACAACACGGGAACCGCTGGCACAATCAGAACTCGTTACGTATTTCTGAAGGAGGGACTTCATAGAATAAAGGAAGTCATCAGCCGTTTTTAGGACAGTGAAAACAGCGGTATACAGATAAGTAAATTGTGTTAAAAATACTGGGGTTTTTTACACTCGAAACATGAACACATGTTATATTGCACACTGTAAACACAATCAAAGCTTCAAAAAACACGAACCTTTAACATAGATTAATCGTGATTAATCACATCTACAGTGCCCTCCACTAATATTGGGACCCTTGGTAAATATGAGCAAAGGCGGCTGTGAAAATAAATCTGCATTGTTTTTCCTTTTGATCTTTCATATAAATATTCAATTCACAATATTCTAACCTTTCATTGATGTAAAACAATTGTGCGACTGTGGGGGGAAACTCGCATTATGAAATAAATGTTTTTTCTCCAATGCATGTTGGCCACAATTATTGGCACCCCTATGAGTAAAATATCTCTGAAGATTATTCCTATTATTTAAATTTTTTAGCACACCAGGGTGACTAGGAACATGAAATTGTCTAGCTATGACGTCCTGTTTCACAGGAGTATAAATATGAGGAAACAAAAAGAATATAGTTCTGATGTGCAGAAAAAGATTGTTGAGCTTCACAAAATAGAAAGTGGCTGTAAGAAAATAGCTAAGCATGAAAATCCGTTCCAATAAACTAAAGATGTTATGAATCTGCCTGGAATAGGACGCGAGGATGTCTATATTGTCCTAATGCACGGTGAGGAGGAGAGCTTGAGTGGACAAAGACTTTTCAAGGATCACAGATTTTTTGAGTTTTGGGGTCAGAAGGCCTAAAAAAAGGATCATTGTTGACCACATGTTGTTTGGGAGGGAAATCTTATAATGGGCAGTGGTTGGATCTTCTATCAGGACAATGATCCAAAACAAACATCAAAATCAACACAAAAATGTGTCACTGACCTGAACCCTATAGAAAATGAGTGGGGTGAACTGAAGAGAAGAAGCACCAACATGGAGCTGGGAATCTTCTGAAGGATCTGGAGAGATTCTGTATGGAGGAATGGTCTCTGATCTCTTGTCAGGTGTTCTCCAAACTCATCAGGCATTATAGAACAAAACGCAGAGCTGCTATCTTGGCAAAAAGATGTTGCAATAATGGGTGCCAATAATTGTGGCCAACGTGAATTAGAGAAAAACATTTATTTCACAATGTGATCACCCCCCGCCATTTTCAATTCTTTTACTTCAATGAAAGGTTAGAATTTTGTGAACTTTTTGAATGAAAGATCAAAAGGATAAACAATGCGGATTTATTTTCACAGCCGCCTTTGCTCATATCTTACATGCAAGAATGGCATCTCTGTCAAGTCGAAATTTGTTGCGAAGCTCTCGCCATCTCGAAAATGCCACTTCGATATTGGTCCTCTTTTGATTTCCCATTTTGTTCCAAAGTCTGCTTGCCATGGTCCATAATGTTTGAATGAAACTACAACAGCATGCCGCTAAACGTTACGCAGTTGTCCACGTCTGTTGCCATGGTTTCAATGGCAGTTAAAGCGGACACCGAGGGTAACGCGGATATGATGCCATTGACAGGCGATTCCCTCACACGTCCCGGTTCCTTGGTTAAAAATTGCAATTTTCTTACGATTTGCGAATAGTTGGAAACATTTGGAAACATATTGTAAGTACTCAACTGAACAAAATATATAACACTGGCCTTGGCCTAGTGGTTTTTGGATATTTTACTGCAAAAATCCTACATATTGCACCTTTAATTATTTTTATTCATATTTTTATTCTAGTTCAGTTTTAGTTTTTATTTATTTATTTAAGTTAGTTGCCAACACATAATTTCTAATTGTCATCTAATATTTATTTCAACTTTATGTTTCACTTTATTTTTCACATTAACAAAGTACAAAGGAAAACACATGGGAAAATTCAGGAGCTAGGAGAATACACAACTACATTATACATTAACTACGCTAATGGCACAGAACCCAGAACTGAGGAAACTAAGGACTTAAGTACACAAGGAGTGGTAATGACCTGAACAGAAACAAGTGCGTAATTAATTAGGAACTATGGAAACTAATACAAGGCTCGAAACTGCGACCATTTTGGTCTGTGCAACCCCAAACAATATTTGGGAGCATTTGTGCGAGTGCAAATATTTGTTGAGGTGCGACCGGTTTTCCTTTCTTTACAAAACGTTTGCTAGTTACTGCACAGTATTTGCCTGCTGTGAGCTGGTACAGTAACCGATCCACCGTTCTATCACATCTATCACTTCATCTTTACACTCTTAACTTTAAAGCAGACTTTGGTTAATATCAGCCATCAATCACTCCCTTTCATTGTGCTCCGCTGTCACGTGACTAGTGGAGTATGGGGTCTCTGCGGAACAAAAGGGCATTTCTAAATTTGTGGCTGTTTTCAAACTGATGGGTGTTTATAAATCACGCAATGAAAATTAATTTTTCAGTGTACATTATTTAATTTGATTGCCAACAGCCCTATAGTGTCTTATTCTAATTATATGTATTGATCAAATTTAAAATTAAAGATGAAGCTGCGTACATTTAATAAGATTGGGGGGGAAATGCCCTTTATAAAAGGTAAAAAAATGCCCTCTGGGTAAATCACAAATATGCAGATTTAAAAATAGAACTGGTAGAACACTGGTCAGAATATTGCTTCAGAATAAATAAGATTTATAACACAAAAATATTTTTTTTTCCAGACAAGCCACTTTTTTATTTTGACAATTGAATTGAATGCAATTACTTGCACATGACACACACACACACACACACACACACACACACACACACACACACACACACACACTTAATCATAATGTATAAACATTTTAGTTGTGGTGCTCCTAAATTTTTGCTGTTGTTCCTAACTTATTGAAGTAAAAAAGTTAATTTCGATCTCCGTATTAGGGAACGCAGACAGGCAAACTGTTTTGTTTTTAATTAAAAGAAAAGGCAATTTTTTTGCATTAGTAATAGTCTGTAGTAATTATAATCATCTCAATTTAAAAACATTTTGGCATATACATTTTGAAATAAATTAAATGTAAGGACACAAATGTCAGCGTGAAAAAATAATATTTGCAGGACATTAAACCCTGAGGGAGCTGCAGCTCTAATCCAGTCTTTGAGAGTTAAAGAAAAGCGACACAGAAAAGGAGATTAAAACTGTAATCACCGTGAATCTTTTGAATCATGTAGAGCCACATCTATAATCTCCCCACAGAAAATACTTAACAGACCAGAAAAAGCTTTAATACTGTTCGTCTATCAAAATAATGCGATATAAAGTATAATCACACATTTGCTCCTTATATTCCAGAAACAGAATGTGCAAAGATCACCACCGTGCTTCTGAAATCCCGCACTGGGGAGTTCGATTTGGAGTCCATCTTGTTTCTTAAACTGAGGAATTTAGGTAAGACTACTAGTGTCTTCGCTGAATACATTATCACAGTCGCACATAAATACGATCTTGCTTATGTTTTTGTTTTTTGTTAGGAATTTATGATCTTGGATGTATAGGAGAGTGTGTAAACCTGGAGAGGCTGGACCTCTCGGGAAATAACATCACAAATCTGGGGCCTCTTTCACCTCTACGGAGACTTCTCGTTCTTAACTTGTCAGCCAATAGAATCTCAAATTTAGGTAATGGTTATTTCATTTGTAGAATTCAGAAACCCTTGTTATTAGCGACATTGGTGGCCGTTAAGTGAACTGCAGCCAGCAACTTATGCTGAGAGCGATGTTTAGATGATGTAAATGTGCTTTCCTCTCAATAACAAAATAACGCACTACAGAAATGACAGCGGTGAGAAAACAGCAGTTTAGAAAGCATCCGATCATAGTGATGTGAATATGTTTGCACCAGGCCTGCAATTCACCGACATCATGTTGACAGATGAAGTCATTAACTACACTATAGACCCTTTTACAGCCCACGTGATCAAATAGTTGCGCGCGCATTTTGGCAACGGAAGTGGTGTTGTTCCCCAGTGGTTCTAACGTGTTAGCAACTCCGAAAGTTTATCAAAGCGGTTTCCCAGCATCAAAATGTCTGGTTGTTGCGTTTTCGGTTGCACTAATCGATATTCCACCAATGGGCTTAAGTTTTATAGGATTCCGACAGGATCACGGCCGTTTCAGACATAATAAAAAATGCTCGCGTTATGCTGTGAGGACGTAGTTCTCTCGTTGGTTGATTATTATGGCGTTCCGAAGGGTTCTTTAATATGACTTTCGGCAGACCCAGACGACACGTTTATTGAGACGAGTGCATGTTGCAAAGTCATATTAAAGAACCCTTCGGAACGCCATACACAATTGACTTTCTCTTCACTCATTCCTCTCAATGAACGTGACATTCAGGGTTGCCAGGTTTTCACAACAAAACCCGCCCAATTGCTACTCAAAACTAGCCCAAAACAAGCCCAGTTTCAGGGGGGCATCTCCAGTAAAAATCGCAATTGGGGGGGGTTAAATATGTGTTTTTTTGGCATGGTTGCCTACTAAAATTCGCATTCCCGGGGCTAAATATCATATAATTGGGGTCGCTTCAACCCGCAGACATGAAAAACAGCTCGCGGCAACAGCGATGAAGTAGCCCAATACCGAGGGAAACCCGAGGACTTGGCAACACTGGATTTGCGTCTGTCTTATGCCGTGACGTCTGCGTCTGTGATTTTATTTGAGTGTGTAAATGTGTGTGTGAATTCTTGTTTAATCCCACAAAGATAATATTTGGGGCCTATATATATATATATATATATATATATATATATATATATATATATATGAAAATCTATTATTGAGGTTGTTATTGTAAATAACCCAAGCCTCATACATCGTTGTCTTGTGTCCTTGTCTTTGACTAGGGAGAATTTCTGATTTTAACACACAAAACTCTGAGTCTATGTCATGGTATTTGACGTTCTGTACATGCCCACAGACAACATATTCATAAACATCCAGTGATTTATATGCTCGTGATTTCTCTCGGGTGTACACGTTCGGTTTCTCAACTAAATACGTATATATCCGGCCACTGTATATTTGGCCATCTGCTAACGTCTTCTATCCACTCCACTATAGTACACGGATCTGGTAGCTGAATACCATTTGATAAAATCAACTTTTTAAAATAACTTTCTCTGTCTGTGTTGCTTAATCTGCTCGCGTAGCTTGACAAGCTGCTGATTCTCGCCATAGTTTGTTGCCAAAATGCGCGCGCATACGTTGCTACGTCATCATTGTGTACAAACAGTAAAAGGGTCTATAATGATAGTTTGATTATATTTCCCGGCAAAAAACGTTCCGAGTCCTTCACATAAAAATCAGTCTACAGGCTTTCATAGAGTTTTGTTACAAGCTGTTCACACATTGGCAATAAAAAAGGCGATTAATACATGAACATTTTTTATATATCTGATTAAACTGTACATAAAAAGCAGTGCTATTATTTCTGACTTTTGGAGTTGATCATGTCTCTTCTCAGAACCCCTTTCCAGCTGTGAAAGTTTACAGAGTTTGAATGTTGCTGGTAATGTGATACCGAGGTAAGCCGCCTTTTTTAGTTACTCATATGATATTTATCTGCTTTACTATCCACCTTTCTATATGACACATATTGCTTTGCACCTACAGTGTTGATAATCTTCATGCACTCAAGTCTTTAAGAAAGCTGGAGAGCATCAGACTGAAGGACAACACCTATAATTACACCAACCCAGGTTAGCGGTTTTCTGGCTTTCATTTATTAAATATTTTTGGCACTCAAAACATTTTCCTTGATTCCTATTTATTTTGCTGTAGTCTGCAAGAATTCAACATACCGAACTCTTATTCTTGAAATGTTCCCAAACTTGAAAGTGTTGGATGGTGAGTTCATTTTTTGCTAAACACTTTTTAAAAAATGTCATAAAATGTTGTACGCAGTCTAGCAAGTTATCACATTCTCTTTCAATGTGTTATTTAAGGTGAAAGGGTGGTGGGACGTGGAAGTGACTTATATCAACTATGCAAAGACATTGATGATACTATTAAAGGTATTCACTGGAATTTAAATCTTTTTATTTAATAGATTAAAAAAATGAGGTGATGTGTATCATTTGGTACTGTGCAGTTTTGTGTAGATATGCTTAACACTGAAACTGAGAAAAAACACTGAAACGATATAAACATTATTGGGGTCAAATATATTTCATTAATTAGTTAACTATGACAGCCCTAAAAAATACAGTTCAAAAGTTTGGGGTATTAAGCACTTTTAAACTTTTTAGCAAGGATGCCTTGAATTGATCAAAAGGGACAGTAAAGACATTGATAATGTTACAAAAGATTTCTATTTTAAATAAATGCTCTTCCCTTTCTGTCAGTCACGTTTGACGTTATGTCGACTGACAAACGGGGTGTCACTTGGGAGCGCCAATCACTTATGAGTTTTATAAAAATGGTCAATGAAATTGGTGAGTGTAATTTGCACGCCTTGCCACTCCCCCGTACATATGGGCATAGAAGATGATGGCGTGCATCCACTCATTAGATTTTAGCTTCGGAGCTGAGTGGTTGCATCACTCTTCCAATCACCATAGCTAAAAGAGCATTATAAAGAGGAGATCCCTCTTGCTGGAAGAGTCTATGGCGCGTTTCAGTGGTGTTTCGCCAGTTACTGAGTGCACAGTTAATTACAGCGATTCCTCTCTGGGGGCTTTGGCATAAAAGAGCAGATGGCCCTAAAAGAGCAAGCACGAGTGCTTTTTTAAAGATGCCTTTCCGTCCGTGTGTTTCTGGATGTGGTTGTTTCCTGGCTTTGATTAATGGCCACGATCGTTGTCTCATGTCTGGGCCGAAAGCATGCTGAGACGCCGTTCTTGGATGGTTCATGCCCTCATTCAGGAATATGACCATATTCCTCATGAAGGGTAGAGTCCCCTCTGCTGTTACCTAGCCCGGTTCCTCTGCACAGCACACGGTGGTTAACACTCAGGGAGATCTGAGGGTTACAGAAGGGTTGAAGCTCTTCCGCCAGGCCAGTCCCCACAGACCTTCCACTCCTCCAGTGCATTGAGTGCTGTCTAGCTTCTGGATGATGTCATATGTCCTCCTCATGGCAGACCCAGCATGTCATTCGGGGCTCTGGCCGAACACCATATGCCGATACCTGCATCGGAAAGTGGGCTATAGTCCCCTGGGGATGGAGACGAGGCTGAGCTTTCCCCCACTGGGATTGTCGCTCAAGCTAAGTCGGATTCATAGTTGATGGCCATACTTTTCTGGGCCGCCGAGGGCATCAGGCTTGAGGGGAACACTCTGCTTTGCCCTGAGCATTCGTGGTTGGACAATTGGTTCCTTGTGCCCCAGCAAAGTGCCGCCACCTGGAGGACCTGTCCAAGGCCTGTAAGCTGACATCAGCCCTGTCTACAAAAGCTTACAGTGCCTCTGGACAGGCCACCTCCGCCCTGCATGTGATAGCCATCCTGCAAGTTCATCAGGCCAAAGCACTCAAAGATCTGCACAAGGGTAGTTCTGAGCCGGAGTTGATGCCTAACGACCGACTTTGCCCTCTGGGTGAGCAAGGTCACGGCACTAGCCCTCGGCCAGACGATGTCCACTTTGGTGGTTGAGGAACGCCACTTCTGAACCTCGCAGAGATGCAGGATACTGACAAAGTGCGCCTTCTCGACGCCCCATCTCCCACACACTGTCGAGGACTTTGCCCAGCAGTCCATAAGCAGATGGAAGCCATCAGACACATCTTGCCCCGGCATGATACCATCACCATCAGGACTCCGAGGACTGGCCCTAGTCTGCTCGTCATTGAGGGTGTCCCCTTGCAGCTTCTACACCTGCTCCGGCAAAAACAACATCCCGGCCGCAACGTTGTTGAGCCCCTAGCAGGAAGGCGACCACCGCTAAACCCTCCAAATGTCCATCAATACAGCCCTGAGATGGGCGACCCAGAGAACCAAGAGGTGTTGATCACACCACTCCGTCCCTAGTTTATTTTTGTTCTTACAGACCCAAAGTATTTTTCTTATTGCTTAAAAGTAATATATTATCAATAATATTTTACTTCATTTTTTAAAAATAATTATTTTTCTCTGTGTTTATGAGACTCTGTCCATATATCTATATGTTCTATAATTATTATATTCTCTTTCATGTGTAGCAGGCATGTATAAAAATGGCCAACTGCCTGAGGTGCCAGAGACCAAACCTTGGGTGGATGATGGCTTTTGGGAGATGAAGAGATCAAACAATGCCATTGTCGATGAAGCCTATAAACAGTTCAGTGGTATGGGCTAAACTCATCTACATTAATCATAACCATTTTCTAAAACACTCTTTAAACATATCATCAGCAGTCTTCCAAACCATTGATTTAATATGCTTTTGGTAACTATCTCAACAGATGTTCTTCATGAATGCAGACTGCTGAACAGTCGAGCAGCACATGTGATCTCACAAAACGAACGGACCTTCAGCCTCAAGAACCAACCAAAGCAGTATGCCGTTTGAAGCTGAGAATTTCTCAATCGAATTATGTTTCCATAAGAATGCATCTGTTTTCCACAGCTTTTTCTATGTTTCTATTTTCAAATGTCCATAAGCTTGATGCATCACTGGTGCCAGAAATCCAAAATGCTCCGTGTTGCCTGCAGTGTGAGGGTTTAGTTTTTGTAACTACACTTGAGTTCTTTCTGATTTTCCGCTGTTTAAAGCAGTGGTTCTCAACCAGGGGGCCCGCAACAAACTTCCAATGGGTCCTCAGATGACTTGAAAATGATAAAACAACAACAAAAAAGTCAAGATATGTCTTTGTATTTGGTTAGTTTTATAATGAATATGTACAGATGAGCCAAAGCATGACCACCTGCCTAATATGTTGTTGGTCTTCTGCACGCTGCCAAAACAGCGCTGACCCACGAGACATGGACTTTACAAGGTGGTCTCTGGCACAAAGACCAGGACCAAGATCCTTCAAGTCCTTTAGGTTGTGAGGTGGAGCCGCCAACTTGTTGGTTCAGTACCTAACACAGACGCTCGCTTGGATAGAGATCTAGGGAAATTGGATGCCAGGGAAACACCTTGAACTCTTCATCATATTCCTCAAACCATTCCTAACAATGTGTGCAGTGTGGCAGGGTGCATTATCCTGCTGGAAGTGGTCACTGCAATCAGGGAACACCATTGTCTTGAAGGGGTGTACCTGGTCTGCAACAATGTTTAGGTATCCTGCTGAATGAATCCTGATGCCATAACTTTCCAAGTAAACGGCACACATGTACACGGCCGTCCACGTGATGTAAAAGAAAACAGGTCTCAACGGACATGGCAACCTTCTTCCACTGCTCTAAGGTCCAGTTCCAATGCTAGTGTATCCGTTGTCGGCACTTTCGACTGTGGACAGTGGTCATCACAGGCACTCTGATTGGTTTGCGGCTACGCAGCCCCATACACAGCAGAGTGCTATGCACTGTGTGTTGTGACACATTCCTCCCATAACCAACATTTTGTATGGCTCGTGCCTCGTACCATAGTAGACCTTCTCTTGGGATAGCCTTCAATGCCCTTGTGCATTGTTGAGCCTTAGGCACCCACATCACTGTTGGTAAATTCTCACCATTGCTGACCGGGATCAACCCACAAGCCTTGTTGTTTCAGAGGGACTCTGACCTAGTCACCCTGCCATAACAATTTGGCCCTTTTCAAAGTCTCTCAGATCTTTATTTCTGCCCATTCCTCCTGCATCCAACACATTGACTACGAGAACTGATTAGCTGTGTTCGGCTTGAAGCAGCACTGCGCAGACCAATCGGTATATGACATCACAGTACCACGAAAGCGATTCGGAAGCATACAGAGCCGTCTGCTCTCAAATCGCTCTTGTCGTGCTTTGTTGTCGTGCTTTGTTGTCATACTCCGATCGATCTACACAGCACCGCTTCAAATCAATCTATCCAGAACTTAATATGAGGCCTTCTTAAGAGATGATCAATGACATTCGATTCACCTGTGACTGGTCATAATGTTTTGGCTCAGTGTACATCTTTCTACTTCTGTTAAGCTCTAAAGCTTTATATTTTATGTAATTGTGAGTGAGAGGGGCCTTTAAGTATTGTTGTGGACAACAGGGGTCTTGTAGTCAATAGGTTGAGATCCACTGGTTTAGAGAGACTGATACTGTAGTTACCCCTAATCCAACTTGATCACTGTCTCAGGATGTTCAGAATCAAGACAATTCCTCTTTGCACTCCTAAAACAATGCTGTATTTAACATTATGCTTTAAATTATGCTTTAAATGCTGCTATTTGTATATTTCATAATGGTGAAGCACTTGTATTGTTTATTAACCACTTCTGATTCTTTCCCATGTTGCTCTTCTTGTTTACAATTTTTAGAGAATGCTTTTTGCCTTTTATTCTATGCCAAATGTGGACAATTGTTTTTTTTTTTTGTAAATTGCTTGTTTCGTATGCTATTTTTTTTTTTTTTTTTTTGCTCAAGCAGCTTTTTGTTTTAAGTTACATCCAAATTGTGCTCAGCTTTGCATCTTTGTATTTACATTTTGTTAGATTAAAGTACATTCATGCGAAATATCCCAGTGTCTATGTTTATTCATCTTACAAGCAATGTAAATAAGCTGACGTCTTTGATTAAGCCAGGAGTAGGCCTGAGTTATAAATGTGCCTTAGAAAAAAGGAGAAAAAAAAACATTACTGGTGTAGCTATTGAAACAAAACAATGGCAGTGCAAGTTGCTTTCAGTTCAGCTTAAACATGCATTTAGGTCTGGGTCTAGATTCTAGAACCAGGCATCATAGTAATTAAATGGTATTTAAATGGTTAAAGTGACAAACATTCTGCCTGGAGAGTGACTCACAAACGGGAGGTGGGTGATCAGTTTGTGTCTTAAACTGGAAAAGTCCTTGTTTTGTTTTGCTTTGTTTTTGTTTTCTCTTCTCTTTCCTCCTTTTTATTTCATCAATAGTAGCAGGTATAGTATTAATATAATTAGATTAGTGTTAGGGAAGGAGGGGGTATTTGAGGCCCATGGCTTCAGGGAGTGGTGGGGCTGAGGGTGGTGGGTGGCAAAAGGTGGTTAGGGAAAAGGGGGGTTCAAAGAGGGAGGCATCAAGTGAAAGACCAGAAATCTCTGGAGATGAAGGAAATAAAGTTAGGAGAACTGGAAATAGTGAAGAGTTTGTTGTGCTGTTTAAAGTTAAGGGAACTAATGGAGATGCAGGATTTAGAGCAGTGAACCCATTAAAGGTTACCAATGCTTTGGAGAGTCAGATAGGTAAGGATTTTCAGGCCAAGATTTTGTACAATGGAATGTTAAGAGTTTGTTGCAAAAATAGAAAACAGTATGATGATGCTAGAGGCGTGGGGAAGTTGGTGGTCAAGGTGGAGACTTTGATCCCTAGAGGAAGACCGCAAGGAGTCAAAGGAGTGGTGTTTGGAGTGTTTGCAGGCTTATCTGAGAAGGAAATCTTAGATAATGTTCAGGGGGCCCAAGTAACTGATGTGGTAAGATTTAAGGGTAGGGATGGAGGTGGGGATCCGCCGGTCCTGTTAACTTTTAAAGATGGTGCTCTGCCACAGAAAGTTTTTCTTGGGAGTATGGCATATCATGTGAGGGAGTACATTAGACCACCGTTGCGTTGTTATAATTGTCAGAGGTTTGGACATATCGCTGGGTCTTGTCAGGGTAAAAGAAAGTGTGCAAAATGTGGTGGAGATCATGTAATACAAAATTGCAAAGCAGAGACTCCCAAATGCCCTAACTGTAATGGGGACCATGCAGCAGGGTTTCATGGTTGTGAACTATTTATTCAGGCTAAGAGGGTGCAGGCTGTGAAGGACCAGAATAAAGTATCGTATGCAGAGGCAGTTCAAAGAGTGGCTAGAGAAGGTGGAAATGGAAATTCTGGGGACAGGGTGGTGATTGGACGCCAACTCACTGAGCTAAATCTGCCGGCTGCATCTCAATCTGACATGTTGATTTTCAACAAGGAGTCTTTTCTGTCTTTTATTTCTGATGTGTTGGTGGGAGCTAAGAAAGCAACTAACCGTTCAGATGTTATCAGGTTAGTGGTGGAGGCAGCTGAAAGGTACCTCAGTATAAAGCAGTTGCCAGAAAAGTTACATCAATATATGATGGAGAGTCAGTATATGGAAAGATCACAGTTGTCAAGGGCTAGTAGTATGGAGGATGTTAGTGAGGTAGATAATGAGGGCCCTTGTTAATATTTTAATGTGGTATATTCTTCAATGGAATGCCCGGAGTCTGATTGGAAATGGTCAGGAGTTAAAAAGGTTTGTTGATGAATTTAAAGAAGCGCCAGAATTGATATGTATTCAGGAGACGTGGTTAAAGCCCTGTTTGGATTATGTGATTTCAGGTTATGAATGTTTGAGATTAGACAGGTCAGATAGATCAGGTGGGGGTTGTGCAACTTTTATTAAGACTGGGGTGCAGTATAGGAAAATTGACATTAATTGTAATCTTGAGTGTTTGGCGGTGGAGGTTTGGAGTAGTCACGGTTCTATTACTGTTTTAAATTTTTATAACCCCTGTCAAGCTTTGATATTGTCAGATTTTGATGAAATAATGGATAAGGTAAAATGTCCGGTAATATGGATTGGAGATTTTAATGCACATAATCCAATATGGGGTAGTGATCACAGGGATAAAAATGGTGTTATAGTAGAAGAATTTTTAGATAAATATGAGTTGGTAGTGCTAAATGATGGTAGGCCGACAAGGTATGATATTATTAGAAATACAGGCAGCCATATAGATTTATCAATTTCTTCTTCAAACCTAGCTAGAATAGGTGAATGGGATGTTATAGATTCATATACAATGGGTAGTGATCACTGTCCAATTTTATGCAAGTTTGGTAGGAATTTGAGAAAGGAAGTTGAAAAGAGAGTCCCTAGATATAATTTTTCTCAGGCTAAATGGGATGAATTCCAGGAGAAAGCTCAAAGCTTATTAGGAAATGTGGATAGTGAGGGTTCTGTAGACAATTGGAACACTTCAATTAGTCTCATGGTACATGAGGCTGCTAGCTATACTATTCCTGTGAAGCAGGAACCAAGGTCACGTATACTGGTTCCTTGGTGGAATAAAGAATGTGATGAAGTTGTTAGAAGGAGGAACAAAGCATATAGAAGATTAAGAAAGTATCCAATGTTGGTTAATGCAATAGAGTACAAGCGTCTAAGGGCAGTAGCAAGAAGAGTTATAAAGGATGCAAAGAGAAATAGTTGGAGGAAGTTTTGTGGGACGCTAGGCCCTGAGACTCCAGTGAGGCATTTGTGGTCAGCTGTACGTAGAATGTCAGGGGTATATAAAAGAAAATCGATACCAGTATTACAGAAGGGTGAGGTGGTAGCAGTTTCTAATAAGGAAAAAGCAGACATGTGTGTAGATAGCTTTCAAGCAGTGCATAGATCAGAGAGAATGGGGGTTGAAAGGGGTAGGAAAAGGGATGAACTGATGGCAAATAACCAGTGGAAGTTGGAGAGGAATTTAGAAAATGATAATCCTATTAATCTATTTTTTACTTTGAAAGAGTTGAAGGATGCAATTATGTCCGGGTCAAATACTACTCCAGGGAGAGATGGGTTGTCTTATGAGTTATTTAAACATCTGGAGGATAATGTACTTGAAGAAATCTTAGCTTTGTTTAATACGGTGTGGGCAGAAGGTTATTTGCCCAAGGAGTGGAAACATGCAGTTGTGGTTCCAATCTTGAAGTCAGGTAAAGAGGCATCAGACCCTAGCTCATACCGACCTATAGCACTCACGGCAGTGCTTTGTAAGGTTATGGAAAGGATGGTAACCAACAGACTGGTATATTTTTTAGAAACCAGAGGACTCGTTGTTGATGTCCAGAATGGTTTTAGGAATGGAAGATCAACAATGGAGTCAGTTACAGTTTTAGATCAGGATATTAAAAGGGCATTTAGTAATAAGGAAATAGTAGTGAGTGTATTTTTGGATATAGAGAAGGCATATGATTCTTTGTGGAAGGAGGGTTTAATGATTAAAATTTTTGACTTGGGAGTTAGGGGACGAATATTTAATTGATTAAGGATTTTTTAATGAAAAGAACAATTCAAGTAAAGGTTGGTAATGTTAGTTCAGAGACTGTGGAAATAGAAAATGGAACCCCACAGGGAAGTGTTATCAGTCCAGTTTTATTTAATATAATGATTAACGATATCTTTGGTAAAGTAGAGAGAGGATTTGGGCTTTCTTTATTTGCAGACGACGGGGCTATCTGGAAAAGAGGGCGTAATGCAGAGTTTGTTTTAAAACAGATTCAAAGAGCGTTAGCGTCTGTAGAGGAATGGGGAAATACATTGGGCTTCAAGATCTCTGCCTTAAAGACTAAATATATGGTGTTTGGTTTTAAAAGAAAGTTACCCAATCAAGGGCTGTATATGTATGGGTCTCCTCTGGAGAAGGTAAAGGTTTTTAAATTTTTAGGTGTTTGGTTTGAAGAGCGTATGACATGGGCTGTGCATGTAGGTAAAATTGTGTTGAAGTGTGAAAAAGTGCTGAATGTTATGAGAAGTCTGGCTGGATGTGAATGGGGGGCTAATAGGGAGACAATGCTGCTAATTTTTCAGGCCATGATCAGATCTGCTCTTGATTATGGATGCTTTGTGTATGGGTCTGCCTCTAAAACTGTTCTTTCTAGGTTAGATGTGCTGCAGGCAAGGGCTTTGAGGCTTTGCTGTGGAGCCTTCAGAACCTCCCCAGTCCCTGCTCTGCTCATTGAAATGGGAGAAATGCCCTTATGGTTAAGGCGCATTAAGCTAGGGTTACAATACTGGGTAAAACTTAGTGGGTGTAATTATACCTTCCCAGCAAGGTGTCTGTTACAAGAGTCGGATGGAGGTAATAAATATAAAATATTTTTTGCCGAAGTAAATCAGTGGGCTAGGAAGATGAGTATGAAACAGGGAAGTATTGTAGAGCATGCTAGATGGCTACCTATGCCCTATTGGGTGCTGCCTGAACTAAACATTGAGCTGGGTTTTCTTGAAGGAAAAGACAAGTGGGAGGTGACACCAAGAATAGTTGAATATCTTAATTTAATAAGCGAGGATACTATGATTGTTTTTACAGATGGATCTAGAGATCCAGCTAATGGACGAGCGGGATTTGGGGTGTATGTAGAGCAGCTAGGGCTGAGGATTGGCAGACGCATTTCCAATGGTAGTTCTGTACTTACGACTGAGTTAATGGCAATTCTATGGGCACTATGGTGGATTGAGGAAGTCAGACCTAGGGAAGTTATTATCTGTTCTGATTCTGCAGCTGCTCTGGTAACTTTAAGAGTAGGACAATCTAAAGCTCGACCTGACATTGTAAATGACATCTTGAGTGTTATTTTTAGGATTAGGTTTGTATGCAACGTCAGTTTTTGCTGGGTTCCTGGGCACAGTGGGGTGAGGGGGAATGATCAAGCGGACCACATTGCAAAGGAGAGTTTAGGAAGGGAAATAGATATCCATGTATCAATGGGGAGAGTGGAACTGAGAGAAATAATTAAAGAGGGCTTAATAAAAGAATGGCAGAGTGGGTGGGAAAAGGAAAGCAGGGGAAGACACTATTTTTCTATACAATCTGATGTTAGGAAAACATGTCTTTGTGACTTCCTTTTACGTAGGGATTCAGTTAAACTGTGTAGATTGAGGTTGGGGCACTGTGGGTTAAATTATTATTTGTGCATTGTAGGAAAGCATGTCTCTGGCTTGTGTGAATGTGGGAGTATGGAGACAGTAGGACATGTTTTCCTGGAATGTAGAAGGTATAGGGCAGAAAGAAAAGATTTTTTTGTTAAATTGACCGGACTTGGAGTTGAGGCTTTTTCTGTTTTATCTTTGTTTGGACACAGTGACAAGCATAAACTGGTCTCCGAGGCAGTTCTACAATTCCTGCTTGACACAGGACTGTATGTAAGAATCTAGTTTAAATCTTGACCTGTGGAGGGCAGTAATACGCTTAGTAGCGTCTACACTGCCGGAATCCCACACGAAGAAGAAGAAGAAGAACATTCTGCCTGTCATCATTACTCACCCTCATGTTGTTCCAAACAGTCTTTCTTCCATGGGATAGAAAATGACTTGAATGGTGCCAGAATTTTCATTTTTGATTGAACTATACCTTTTTTCTTTGCACAAATAATGTATAAAATATCGTTCTGAACCCATTCAAGAAAACATCTCCATCTTGTGGTCTATACATGCATCGGTCTAGTCAATACAAGTATTAAACGTAAAAGTTACCCGCCTCACCGTCCTCACGAATTATTTTTTTCCTAAAAGTTACTCACTCGCAAAAAAAAAAGGAAAGAAAAAAAGATTTCGTTTTGATCACGAGGGAAGAAAAGTCATGTTGCAAAAGAGAAAAGAAAAAGAAAATCGTGAAAAATGTACCGTGACATCCAGTGCAGTAGGGGGCGTAAAAACAAGTATGTACGTTCAGCATGTCAGAGCTCTCATCTTTACAGCTGCATACAGATCAGCGGGCCTGTACACATGGTTGCCAAGTTTATCTAAATCCCCATAATCCCATTTTGAAGTCTGTTATTTTGAAAATTGCTAATTTCAGCGTGTTCTATTATTATTATTTTTGAAAACCTGTAATATTTTGTAACATTCATTTTTTTTAATAAAAAAAATTGCATTTATAGGTATATTACTCCTATTATGCATCCTATTATTAATAAAATTCAATTTATATTGATAAAAATATATATACTGGGGGTTTCAAAACAGGGGCCGCAATTAAGGGAGTGATAGGGGGTCTGTGGAAAAGTTTAGAGAAACATAGTGTAAAAAATAAATAAATAAAATTAAATAATATTACAAAATAAATACTGGTAATAAATAAATAATAAAAATAAGATTAAACTAACAAGCTAAACTAGATTAAAAAAAAGTTTGAAGGTTTTCAGTGTGAAGTAGTTTTAAGTTTAAAGTAGTTTAAAGTTTGATGGTTTGAATTCAATACAGTCAATCAGAAAATAGATAGATAGATAGATAGATAGATAGATAGATAGATAGATAGATAGATAGATAGATAGATAGATAGATAGATAGATGGATGGATGGATGGATGGATGGATGGATAGATAGACGGGCGGGCAGGTGGACGGACGGACGGACGGACGGATGGATGGACAGACAGATAGATAGATGGAAGGATAGATAGATAGATAGATAGACAGACAGACAGACAGACAGACAGACAGACAGACAGACAGACAGACAGATAGATAGATAGATAGATAGATAGATAGATAGATAGATAGATAGATAGATAGATAGATAGATAGATAGATAGATAGATAGATAGATAGATAGATAGATAGATAGATAGATAGATAGATAGATGGATGGATGGATGGATAGACGGGCGGGCAGGCGGACGGACGGACGGACGGACGGATGGATGGACAGACAGGCAGACAGACAGACAGATAGATAGATGGAAGGATAGATAGATAGATAGATAGATAGATAGACAGACAGACAGACAGACAGACAGACAGACAGACAGACAGACAGATAGATAGATAGATAGATAGATAGATAGATAGATAGATAGATAGATAGATAGATAGATAGATAGATAGATAGATAGATAGATAGGGTACTAGGAGTGGTTGCTAGGGTGTTGCTATGTGGTTGCTAGGGTACTCTGGGTGGTAAATCAATTTAATACAATAATAAAATTAACAAACTGATTAAAAATATTACATGATGAGTCGGAAAAAACGTAACAGAGTAAAACATAAACTAATAAAACTTTTTTTGATTAATTCAATACAAATAATTTGGTATAAATACAAATAATTTGGCTCTAGCACCATCATATTTTGCGATCCGTGGAATCTAAAAGATTGAAAACCAAAGTTGTCAATGTAAGGTAAATTGATGTATAGTAATTTGGGTGAAATCTGGCAACCCTAGATACTCACAGTAGTGGAGGGGACACCGGATAGCGGCTGGCTCATTGAGTTAGTATCACGGTTAGTGCAGGATGGCTGGAAACGCGTGGAGGTCAACGGTAAGGATTATATTATATGACAAACCTCAGATCATAGCAGTTATGCTATCTGCATATGCATATCTGTTATGCCTAATATGAATGTGTACTGTGAGTGCAAGTTTACCTTAGGCGGAAAAAATAATCGTTGCGTTGCATTAGAGATGCCACAGCGGCCCTGTACTGCATGCCCTTCACACCGGTACTTACAAGATTAACACATTTAACAGCTCTCAGTCAATTCATACACTAGTCGTTTAACACATAAGTGAAGTTAAGAGAATAAGACGCGACGCGTTCAGACCTCAGAGGATAAATCACGCCTGAGCCACAGATGTTCAACGCCACTGCAGTCGCACATTATTGTGTTTAATTACCCAAAGAGTAGATGCACTCAGCTAGTAGGACAGTAAGGTCAGGTTGTGATAATTTTAAAACGACATTCTTGCCTTTTCAGCTCATAAAACTTCTCGAGAGATGCGGCGTGCGGATAAGTGACGCGAGCGGGACTCCGGAAGTAAGACGCGCATCTCAGTTCAGTCAGTTAGCTTATTAGCTTGCAGTGGGTTTTTTTAGTCATTAAAGATGGCAAATCTGACGTGGACATTAAAATAGTTAGGGTGAGATAGTGTAAAAATTCGCTTAGCTGATTTACACCAGCGAGGAGATCTACTAACGCAAACTAACTAACCAACAAGCTAGAGGATGAAGGTCACCTCGACATGTTGACTTCATGTAGTAACAAGAGCTGACTGCGTCCCAGCTGGACCAGGGATTTATGAGTTTCTCTTATGAACTAGTTCTTCTAGAACATACAGCCATGGATATAAGTGATGATGAGGACATATGAGAACATGCAGAAGAACCGTTTAGTGTCCTTTGGGCTGGTGTTTTACACACGGCTTTTAACCTCCTGGGTGCCAGGACATTATATTGTAGTGAATTTCTCTGACACCATACGGGTCACAATTTTAGTCTGGGTGTCCTGTAAAGAGCACATTCAGGGCTTTTCAGAGATACCATTTGTTTTGAGGTTTCACCAGGACAACTTCTCCTTTGTCTTTAATAATGACTAAATTATCAAATTTAGCTCTCTTATGGAAATATGAGAATATTTTGTAATTATTACTTAAATCTGACTAATTTTCAAACCAACATCATCGTTATAAATCAACATCTCAGGAAAATGTTATGGGGTTTCTAATCAAAATGCGGCTTTCTGTTACAAAACGGTATTGATTTTATGCATGTCCTCAATAGAGGGCACCGGGACTAAAGCATGCTTTTCAGGCATTTTGGGGACACAAGTGAATAGGAAAGAAATTCCATATCAATATTCCTATAAAATATAGATATTATGAAAATGTTGCCAACTATCACTTCCATTATTACACTTATTTTTTCATTACAGATGCTCCAAGAACACATTAATACGCAAATTAGAGGCCGTGTATAGATGCATTGTATTGAATGGGAAACCATTGTATGGCCATTTTACCCACATATTGCATAAAGTAAAATGGTATATCAATTTATTCTGTTATAGCCTATCTTTCATTACATGGTTGAGAACCCTCTTTAAACAAAGTTTGTTTAAAAAAAAAAAAATCATGAAATCTGAAAATTGATTGGTGAATAAAAAAAAAGTTATTTCATGTCATTTAATTTTTAAAAAAATTTTAAGAGTCCACTTAAGAGGACATAACATTTTAATAAAATATACATTAAAAAATCCATTTGTTTCTTGATCTAAACAATGTAATAACATTAAAAATATTTTTTTTCTGGGTCTTTGGAGATTAATGTAGTTTAGATTCATATTACTAATATTGGAAGGATGAAATATAAAATAGCTGTGCATATGATGGGAAATCTTAACTCTATAAACCAACCATCATATAATAAATGATCATTTCCACAGATGGCTCCAAATGCGTTCAAACTTAAGCCACGCTTAAAATGTATGAATGTCATTGCAAAATATGAAACCGATTCTGGCAGCTTAAGATACTATTTTTCTAATAATAATAATAATACTAGTATAATACTAACTTAATTCTTCTTACCAAAGAGGTTTTGGTAAGAAGTCACCGGAGGTGGCAAAAACATACTATTGTCTTAATTTTGAATATCTACAGTATATATTGTTTTATAATGAGCAATATTTATATCATTTGTATTATGCAATGTATTGTTTAACAGTATCAATATTGTTTTGTAGTTAAAGGGATAGTTCAACCAAAAATGAAAATTCAGTCCTCAATTATTCACTGTCATGTCTGTAAGACTTTTGGTCATCTTCGAAACACAAATGAAGATATTTTTAATAAAATCTGCGAGATTTCAGTCCCTCCAAATGAAATGACATCCATTCATTTTTGAGTGCGAATCTGAATTAAAATGAATTTTTGAGTTTGAAATGTCCAATTTTTTTGGTTCACAGCTTTTTGGCACCGCTCTCTCACTATACATATTGCTTTCTCAAAAAACAAACAAAAAAAAACATATAAAGAAGTAATGTCCTCATCAGATCTGCTGTCTGTTTTTCTTTCTTTTTTTGAGGGGTTTGTTTAAAAAAAGAAATAAAACCTTGTAATTTGTGTTTGATCATCAGTGACCCCTGGTTTCACAGACAAGGCTTAAGCTAGTCCCAGACTAAAATACTTTATTGAGCATTTATTGCTTTAATATTTTAACTGAAAGCAACATGCACTGGCATATCTTACAATATGCCAGTGCCATATTTATATGGAACGTTTATAAAAGCTACTTAAATGTCCTAATTGAACTAAGGTCAAATCCTGGCTGTGAAACCAGGCTCTAAAGTTTTAGGCTGATTTTAAATGGATGCTTATGCAGATTTGTGAAACAACACCCCTCATTTTACACCAGGGATGAGTAAACCTTAATCGCGCAAATAATTGGCAACGGTTTGCATTTGTTTAATCTTTTGTCTTCAGGATGGTCCCTGGTGTAATTTACCTTTTACGTGCCTGTCACATTAATTGAACTTGCTGCATTGCATGTTGAGTTAATGGGATCAGACTTAGTCTTTTAAGTCTGGCTTAGTCTAATTAACTGCTTTAGCTACTGTGTGCTTCAGTGAAGATCAGCCATAGTGGCAGTCACAATAAATGCAGCGCATGGCTAGTTTGCTTTCTAATTGAATGTTTGGGCTTTGTGTATTGGGTAGTATCAGCTTGATTTATCTCCCAGTGTTATTGATCTGTTTGTACCTTTGAAATCGCCTTTGCAGGTGTCCCGTGTAATTGGAGCCATAAAGACTCAGACCCCACAACCCAAAACCTTCTCTAGAGGGGTAAGTTGAATTTAACACTCACTGCTGTACCATAATTAGTGATGACACAGACAGTTACAAATAGTCTCAATGACACTAACAAATCAAGTACTAGTGGTTTTACTATTATTAATAGTATTTTTGAAGATGGTACCATGTTGTTGTTTTTTTTTTTTTTTTTTATAAAAACATGCCCCATTGTAATTCTACGCTATTAAAGGGATAGTTCACCCAAAAATGAAAATTGTCATAATTTACTATCCCTCAAGTTGTTCCAAACCTGTATTCGTTTCTTTGTTCTGCTGAACACAAAATAATATATTTTGAAGAATATGTGCAACCAAACAGTTGATGTTTGGTCTCCCCATTGACTTCCGTAGTATTTATGTTTGGTGGCCCGTATTCTTCAAAATATCTTCAAAAATTCATACAGGTTTGAAACAACTTGGGTGAACTATCCCTTTAATTCAAGTACATTGGATGTAAATGGTGTGGTACACAAATATGGTAAGAAATGTAGTACCACCCCAGCTAACAGGGATTCAGGGAACGTTCCCAGGACTTGAGCTAATATTCTGGCAAGGTTCTCTCAAGTAACATTAACATCAATAGAATATTCTGTCAAAGGTCTTTAATAATGTTCTTAAAGGAACACGCCGACTTTTTGGGACTTTATCTTATTAACTGTATCCCCCAGAGTTAGATAAGTCCATACACACCATTCTCATCTCCGTGCGTGCCATAACTCTGTCTGACGCACCCACCGTTAGCCTAGCTTAGCACAAAGACTGGAGGTAAATGGCTCCAGCTAGCCTACTGCTCTATAAGTGACAAAATAACGCCAACACTTTCCTATTTACATGTTGTGATGTGTACAGTTACATTGAGTACTAAGACCGACGGAAAATGAAAAGTTGCGATTTTCTAGACTGATATGTTATGGCACGCACAGAGATGAGAATGGTGTGTATGGACTTATCTAACTTTGGGGGATACGGAGAATAAGCTAAAGTCTCAAAACGTTGGCGTGTTCTTTTAAAAACGGGAGCTCAAATACGTTATTTACACATCGTTAATGGAGAGTTTTTTTCTGAAATGTTTTATTTGGATGTTCGTCTAACATTCATTAAATGTTACTACTACTCATTTCAGAATGTTAGGAGAACATTCAAAAGTAACATTCCCATAATGTTTGAAGAACGAGTGGTTCGTTTTTCTAACGTTCTCAGAACCAAGATAAAAACATTTTTAAAAATTGATATTTTACATTCAGAAATAAGGTTCTTAAAACTAAAAAAATATTTTTGTTAGCTGGGTAAATTTTTATTCATTATTTTTGTTTTACAACACAAACACGATTTGAAAAGTGAATGTAATTTAAATACATAAATTGTCCAGAACAATCTTTTTAAATATGTTTAAATGAGCTGAAACAATTAGAAAAATGGAATTTGACATCAGGAATTTAAAGTCAACTATGTAGTGACCTTAAGTATGGAAATATGCACACTTTGACTAGTAAAAGTGATTTATGTTCTAACTAAAAATAAACAATATAATAAAACAATATAACAATATAATATAATAAAACTATATAATATAATATAATATATATATTTTTACCCTGTCAAATCCCACTTTTCAATTAGTTTTATGGCTTGAAACTGTATTGTTAGAGGAATAACAGGTTAGGGATGGTAAATGGTCTGTTTTACATGTCCGAAAGGCAAGTACTTGGCTTAATTCACTTGGAGTAAGCATGAATCATAGTAAGCATGAATCAAGTCTCAAACATAAATTTTGCAGCCTGCAGAAAATATGTAGTTGTGCAACTTACTTCAGTCAAGGTTGTTCACACGAAGGCGTTGGCTTTTTGGCACTAGCAACCTTTCTTAAAACATGCGCTGCAAAAAAAAACCTCTATGGATGACTTATGGATGTTATTCTTGAGACATTAGTTATAGGAGCCAGCAGTGTTCAAACTTGATGAACTTTTTTCAGGTTCAAACTGTAATGTTAATTCCCTGAAAAATTAATTAATAAGCATTAAATTGATCAAGTGTGACAGTAAAGGCACTTATAATGTCACAAATCAAAAAATATATCATGGTTTCCATAAAGAATATGAAGCATCACAGCTCTTAAACATTGATATAAATCATCAAATATAATAATAAATGTTTCCTGAGCAGTTAGCATATTAGAATGATTTCTGAAGGATCATGTGACACTTAAGACTGGAGTAATGATGCTGAAAATTCAGCTTTGCCATCACAGGAATACATTTTCTTTAAAATATGTTATAAATGATAATAATATTTCACAATATTCCTGTACTTTTGATCAAATAAATGCAGCCTCGGTGAGCAGAAATTGTTTTCAAAAACATAAAAAAAAATCGTATTGATCCCAAACATTTGAACCACAGTGTTTTTATGTAGAAGCCTCTGGAAAATGATGCCAGTTTGCGACGCTTGTTATTAATTTTCAGATTTAATCTTGTTTTCTGTTTTTTTGTGCTTTGACAGATACAAACTGTAACGTTAATTCCTGGAGATGGAATCGGTCCTGAGATCTCCACTGCAGTAATGAAGATATTTGAAGCAGCAAAGGTAACTATGTGTGGTTTTACTCTTCAGGAATTCAGCTTGGGCTGCAAGTTACAACAAGTGCATTGAGCGACTATTATGTTTTTAACCCCTTTTGTGCACAGCTTTCAGTCTTCGACGAAAATTCATCACATTTGTGTAAATATTTGCATAGTAAAAACATGGATAGAGCAAGTGTAAAGTCACCATGAAATTAAAATAGATCTTTCTTGTTTTTTGTTTTTTTAATGGAATATTTCAGGATTTATTTTTAATTATTTATCCGTCATTGTTTTTTAAATTAATGTGCCCTTGTAATCTTTAATCAAAATAACTTCTCCTTCATCTTGCAGCAAAATCTCTTCTCTGATGTGTTTACTGGCGCAAGGGCGGGACAACCTGTCACTCACATGCGATCGACCAATAGCAAACCACAACCATCCAATCAATTCCTGATAGACAAAATCAAGTCCCGCCCTACTTTTTTTTTTCTTGTTCGAGAAGCCGTTTCACTCAGATATGTCACAATAGGGAAGAAAAGACTAGCACAACTTAAGTTTCATGTCAACTTTAAAGCTACATTATCACCTTTTTTCTCAATCAGGCCCCTATTCAGTGGGAAGAGCGAAATGTCACCGCCATCCAAGGTCCCGGAGGCAGATGGATGATCCCTTCTGAGGCAAAAGAGTCGATGGACAAAAACAAAATTGGGTTGAAAGGTAAACTTGTCATCTCTCTCACATCAGTCGAATCATTATAGTGTTTACGATGACTCACAATCAATTTCGATTATATTTCAGGACCCCTGAAAACGCCAATTGCTGCCGGACACCCGTCCATGAACCTGCTGCTAAGGAAGACCTTCGACCTGTATGCCAATGTGCGTCCTTGTGTGTCCATCGAGGGCTATAAGACTCCTTACACCGATGTGGATCTGGTCACCATCAGAGAAAACACAGAAGGAGAGTACAGTGGGATTGAACACACGGTATGTGTGTCTGTATATCACACTATTTAACCAAACCAGAGCTAGCTGCTATTACTCTTTTGATTTCTTCTGTAGAGATCGGCAGTTGCAGGAAAAAGTATGCGCATTAATTGGTCAGATTTTGATCTGACCTTTTAAATAAGTCACATTAGCTGCGTCCAAATTCACATACTGTATAGTAGGTACTACTTTTGGTTTAAAACTTGATTCGTGAGTATGTTCTACTTAGTATGAATGTGTGTAGTATCAGTATGACATATGGTTCATGTACTTTTTCCTGCAAGTGTATATACATTTGTACCCCTTTAGTTATGTAGGCCCAGTATACAATAATAGGATGACATTTGACCTTTGGGGTCCTGAGTGGCTCCCTTCACAAATGTCGAAGGTCATGCTATTGTTATCTAACGCTATCTTAACCAGTCTTTCACACAGCGTTAGTGGGAACTCAGTGGGCACAGCTCATATTTCAGTGCTGTTTATTCTTTAGGTAGGTGCCACACAACTGCTATATATCAGTTGTCTCTGGTCCCACTCCATAGTGTGTCAAAGCGTTATGTGAAATGACCTTTAGGTCATCCCATTCCATTCATGCGATCTTCCCTTTGTCTGTTCACGTTATTCAAAGTATGAACATGTACACTACCTTTCAAGAGTTTGGGGTCAGTACAATTTTTAGTTTGGATGAAATTAATACATTTATTTAGTAAGGATGCATTAAATTGATCAAAAGGAACTTTGGTTCATCAAATATTACCATATACACCATAATATTAAAGGGATAGTTCACCCTAAAATGAAAAATAAGTCATCATTTGCTCACCCTGGTGTTGTTGTAATGCTGTATGCCCTTCTTATTTTTATGGACCACAAAAGGAGAATTTTGTTTTTTAAATGTCCCACTTGCTCTCATCCATATCATGGCAGTGCATAGCGAGCAGCTTCAAGGTTTTTTTTTTAATTTTTAAACACAAAAAATATCACAGAATGATCCCATACGACACGTGCCGTATATTCCAAGTGTTCTGGGGGTACAATGTATTACTCAACTAAATTCTTGACCTTGGCCGTTGGTCTTCTCTGCACGACGACACGACTCTATTAGCACCGCAGTTCACTCCGTCTAGCCCAGAAAAGGCACAGAAGTTGTGAAAAATCAAGATTAACAAAACCGCAACATACGGGCATTAAAACAACACCAGGGTGAGTAAATGATGACTTAAGATGTAGCTTGGTTCGTTTGGTCTAGAACAAAAAAAAAAACATTTAGTCCTGGTCCGCTTGGCATTCACATTCATTTACCAAATACCGAACCTAAAGGCATAGGGATATGTTCACAACCTGATTGGTCTGCTTTTATTACCTATATTTTCCAACGGAACTTACCGAACAATGCTGTGTTCTGGGCTAAATGCGCTTGTTGTATGTGTGTGGCCCACATATGATGGTATTTTGACCAGCTGAGAACTCGTGAAGAGCTTATAAAATGTGTAAAGGAGTCAAAACAGTGGCAGGAATTCCTCCATCACACACACACACACAAGCGAAGACCTGCTGCGAGGCGACACGGTTCTAATGCCTGCTTGAGCATCTTGTGACATTATGACCTGTTTTTGGTTCGTTTTCATCTTTCATCGTCTTTGGTCTGTGTTGCATTCATATTTCATTCGAACCACACCAGAGTTCGTTTGGAAGCGGACCGAGACCCATCTTTTCAGCGCTCTCGGTCCACTTGTTTGGTGCACACCAGGGTTCGGATGGCAGCGTAACAGAGCAATTGCTCAGAGCAATTGCACCCGGGTTCATTTTAATCGAACCAAACATGCCAACTCTGTTCATACCCTTAATTTTCATTCATCTCTTTAAGCAGCACAACTGTTTTCATCATTGATGATAATAATAAGAGCAGCAAATCAGCATATTAGGGTGTGTTCACACTTGGCATTCAATTAAGGTGAACCAGGGATGGAAATTGGCACCCGCCACCAGCCAAATGCGGGTGATTTTGTGTTGTAGCGGGTAAACTCGCTTCACCTACCGGCCACCGTGGTAAATAAGCTTCGAAGTGTTATGAATCAGTGAATCGATTCATGATTCGGATCGCGTGTCAAACTGCTGAAATACGTGACTGGCGATCCGAACCGCTGAATCGACTCACTGATTCATAACGCTTCGAAGCTTCATGATGCTGTTTTTTGAAATCGGTCAGCACACCGGGAAACTGCTTTGCGCGGTCTTTTGCTGTTATTTTTGTTGGCAAATGGGAATTTGCGTGCTTCATGGTTTCACCGATATCTATGGTTTCAACACGGGGTTTGCAGCTTTTCGATGACGTTCACGTCGGGTAATTACGTCACTTCAAAACGTTCCCATGGCAATAGGGGGAAATGGCAGCTCTTGTGTGAAGTAAACTAACATTTTTCAACTTTCTGCTAATATATATGATATATATGAACGAAAATGTGGGGATTATGAAATCATGCTAGCCCCGCATATTTTGCACGCGGAAATAGGCAATATATGCGGCGTATTTTTAAAAATGCGGTCCCCGCATAAATATGCAGACTTTGGCTGATTATGCATTAAATCATGCAATCGCATAATCGTGTTTTTCTGGAGGGACTGAAAAACCTAAAACTGGAAGCCATAAAAGACCACGAATCATCCAAATGCCACATCCATTAATCTGCCCTACTCATTTAATGAAATGTATATCAGTTTGTGTGTGTATAAGAGAGAAAGAGAAAATGTCAGTATTTCATTGATACTTGAGATTAAATAAACTGCTTAAGTATTGTAGAGCTTGTAGTATTCATTTTCAGTTGCAGTTACACATTGTTGGTTGAAAACAAAAAAATGGCTGGTAAAAACATTGAGTGGCTGGTAGATTTTGAAATTCACCAGCCACAGTGGCCGGTGGACAAAGTTATTTTCCATCCCTGAGGCGAACCCTGGTGTGATTGCTCTGTTAGTGCGGTTAATTTAAATAAGTGTGAACGTTGCCATCTGAACCCTGGTGTGTGCACCAAACAAGCAGACAGAGGCCGCTGAAAAGATGGGTCCTGGTCCATTTCCAAAGGAACTCTGGTGTGGTTTGAATGAAATATGAACGCAACACAGACCAAAGACATGTAAACGAATCAAAAACAAGAAGATGAGACCCTAAAAAGGACAGAATATTCAAGCATGCCTGTTTTTTCTCGCCATAATTGCGATGTTGCTTCTCACAGCAGATCGTTTGTGTGTGTGTGATGGAGGGATTCCTGCTGCTTTTTTTGACTCCTTTTACGTTTTATAAGCTCTTCACGAGTTCATATGTGGGCTACGCACATACAACAAGTGCATTTAGCCCAGAACACAGCATTGTTTTGGATGTTCGGTAAGTTCTGTCTCAAAATAGGCAATGCGTCATAAGCCGACCAATTAGGTTGTGAATGTATCCCTATGCCTTTAGGTTTGGTGCTAAAAATGTCAATCTGAACTCTTAAGTGTTGTTTTTTTTTGGTCCAGACCAAGCAAACCAAACAAGTGTGAACACACCTTTTAAGGCCTGTTCACACCAGGACGTTTTTCGCACGCGTTTATCACCAACGTTTAATGCCTTGTGACTAAACAAAGGGCGCCAATGTGAGTGTGCACACCAACGTGCAAATCGGCAGGTGTAAAAGCTTCATGTAAAAAACACCTCGGGTTCGGTTTTTTTATTTTGACGCAGCGCGTTAAAAACTGGCCGACCAATGAGATCAGCGCTTTTGTTCACGTGCCTGGAGCTGCTGAAGTGACAGTAAAACATGACTTGAAAGCACAAAACGGTCTTGCCAAGCACACATTGATACAGCGAAGAAGTAGGAAGTAGACAAAGAAGAAGATGAGCTGCTAATGCTGCCTGCCAGTTAGCAAAAAGTGTGTGAATGGTTTTGGCCATAGACATAATGGGTGCGTCTCAATCAGCTCCCTAGTTTAGTAGTCAGGGCACTGATCAAGACATAAGTCAATGGGCTGACTCCCTGATCAGTGCCCTGACTACTGAACTAGGGAGCTGATTGAGACGCACCCATTATGTCTATAGTTTTGGCAAGCACGTAAATACTGTCTCTCTTCTTCCTATGTGTGACAAGCGAGTGTCAGAAGTGCCGCAGCACCACCTTGTGTACCGGGAGCGCTATCTACTGAATGTGCACGTTCACTCGGCGCATCGCCAGTGACAATCGTTTGGGTGTGAACACTCAAGACACGCCGAAAACGTCATGAAAAACGCTGGTGATAAGTGCGCGTGATATTCGTCCCGGTGTGGACAGGCCTTTAGACTGATTTCTGAAGGATTATGTGACATTAAAGACTGGAGTAATGATGCTGAAAATTTTGCTTTGCCATTACAAGAATAAATTACATTTTAAAATGTATTCAAATAAAGTTTTTAAATAAAAAAAATTCACAATATTACTTTTTTTTCTCAGTATTTTGATCAAATAAATGCAGCCTTGTTGAGCATAAGAGACTTTTTCTTTTTTTTCCCAAAAAACTTTAGAAGTACCAACCCCAAACATTTGAACAGTTGTTTAAATTTAAAAATCACTTCAATTTTCTAAAATTTTCCCCAAACTATTGAATGGTAATGTATATGATATTGTTGTGTACATAAACCTTTAGTTGCCTTTTAGATCAAGTCCACCATATGAAGCTTGCTGTGCAAAACTTAAATCTGAGTTTGTATAGCAGTCATCATATCTTGTCCCTTTGTTTGAACTAACCCGACTGTTTTTTTGAAACTTAAACTTGGTTTTGTTGAGGTGTGCTAACGGCTGTGTTTACCACAATATTAAATGTGCTTTATTTTCACACTGAATCAGATTGTGGATGGAGTCGTGCAGAGTATTAAACTGATCACAGAGGATGCCAGCAGACGCATCGCTGAGTATGCATTTGAGTACGCCAGAAATAACCAAAGAACCAGTGTCACGGCTGTTCACAAAGCCAACATCATGTGAGTTTCACCTTGACAAGAAAACTCTCACAAATCACATAGTAACTTTGTAGCTATGAAGAATTATTTCTATATAACAGGAGTTTTTACTGGTAGCGAATTACTTGTTGGATCTAAAATTGTAAATGATAAAGATGCTGAATTCAGTGATGTCTTCTAGGCGAATGTCTGACGGTCTGTTTCTGCGGAAGTGCCGAGAGGTTGCTGAGAATTTCAAGGATGTGAAATTCACGGAGATGTATCTGGATACAGTCTGTCTCAATGTATGTATACAAGACAACTTCATTCATTAGGCCTTTTCTACTCATCTTGCATCTGTGAAATGTTTTTGATGTGCTTTTGACATTTTTCTAAATATATATTTTTTATATATAACTTTAGAATATTTACACTTTAGATTAGGGTCCAATTCTCACTATTAACTATGATTTTTTTGCCTCAATTAACTCCTTATTACTGCTTATTAATAGTTAGTAAGGTAGTTGTTAAGTTTAGGTATTGGGCAGGATTAAGGGATGCAGAATAAGACAATGTGCTTTATATGTACTAATAAACTGCCAATATCTTTGTGAAAGGCATGTTAATAAGCAACTAGTTAATATTGAGAATTAAACCCTAGACTAAAGTGTTACCATATTTCTCTATAGCTTTATTTTAATTTAAGTTTTGGCGATTTTAATTTAAACATATTTTGTAGTTAACATCTACTGTAGCTAGTTGCTAAGACATTTCTAATTTCTTTGTTTAATTTTTTCAAGTTTAAGCTTTTCATCTAATATTTATTAGTGGTGGGCATAGATCTTTTTTTTTATCTAGATTAAAATGGCTCAATTAAATCCTCCTGAAGGCATTCAGAATATGTATGCTTGTAAGTGATTGTTTGTCTTTTTGTAGTTTGAATAATAAATAACTTCTGTCCCTTTAAGACCTGACGCACGCATGGATCCCAAACACTGTTCCTGTGAGCTGGTTATGACTGTTTACGTTAAAACTCACCAAGATGGGCATTGAGACATTTGAGTGTATTTGACCATTAATAAGATGGAAAAAGGAGCTCATTTTTGCACTCGTATGTCAGAGGCGGCTTTATTACGGTATGTGTGTGTGCGCTTCAGATGCGAGCGGGAATTAGTAGAATTAACTTTCAGACAGTCACACCAATACTAACAAAAGTCCAGCAGAAAACCCGTTCGCAATGTTCAGAGGATTAAACGGACTGAATGAGAGGAGGCGGGTGCGTGTCACTCGCTGTGGGTCGGAGAGGAGAGCGCAGCTGATATCGATACTGTAGAAAATTAGTATTGTATCGTTTCAGATATTTCAGTATCGATACATAGCGAAATATCAATATTTTTGACAACACTAGTAGGCATACACGCAGGTTCGAAGACTTATTCTCTCGCCCCCTACAGTGCAATTCGGCTAGGTGTACATCCGCGCTAAAATATCAAGGTGAAAGTCATCATAGCTTGCGTAGTATAGACCCAGCTCCCAACCCAACTTTGAGAATAGATTAACAGCGATTGTTTTTTTAATTTTTATTGCCTGATAAGTGTCTCACGTTAACGCCGATAATGGCCCACCACTAATATTTATATTAGAACGTTTTTCCCAGAAGTAGTGTTGGGTCAGTTGCTTTAAAAATTGTATTAATTACTAGCTACTAATTACATACCGTATTCGACAGTGTAATTGGATTACTTTACTAATTACTCTCTCTAAAAAGTATTGCATTATTACTAATTACTTTCTAAATCTCATATCAACCTTCGACCAGTTGAATAATAAAAGGATAGACATGAAATTTAATTTAATACTTTCAAATAAATATACAATTCTTGACTTGACCAAAGTATTTAAAGGGAGATGGTTACATTTAAAAACGTACATTTTAACATTAGACGTGAAATTGTTACGTATAAAATTGTTCTATAGTTAACAAGACTTTCCCCGTCATTGATGGAATTGACTGGCTTTCCGTGTTTTCACTGTTATGCGCTATTACACATTTTCTGAAAGAGTACTGAATCTCCTGATTAAAACGCGTGAAGATGCAGAAACAAGCAATATCATATGCATATGTAAAATAACACGATCATCAACATTAAACAGCATATAAATCCAAAACTGCCTAATGTTACTGAATGAAATGTCGACCCAGGACGAGCTATAGGACTTTGAAGCTTTGGGGGTGTTGACGGACTCGATCTACTCATCTGTGTTTTGATCATCGTTCTGAATCCGATCTGGATGTAGTCTTTGACAAAAAAGTTATATTTCTCAGCTTTTTGCTCAAAATTGTTTAATGCCTACATTACAGTGTTGATTAAAAAAAGAATACATGAAGCTAGAATTTTTTTTGTTGTTGTTTAAAAGCGGAGGGTCTGCTCTTTCCTTTGATCTATTGCATGTTCAGATATTCATACAACAAAATATTCTGGGGGCTATGAAAGTTTTGTGAAAATTATGAAAAATGCACGCAGGGAAAGAGTTAATCCTATTACATCAGAAGTAACTGTAATTAAATTAGAGAAAAATTACGAGTAATCCCTTACTTTAGTCATTAAAAAAAACAGTAATTAATTACTTGGTAAGGTATTTCACCCAACACTGGCCAGAAGTCACTTTATTTTCATAAAATCATTATGGTCTTTGCATTGTGATTATTCACTAGATGGTGCAAGATCCCTCTCAGTTTGATGTGCTGGTAATGCCCAATCTATATGGCGACATCTTGAGGTGAGTGTGCACACACACACACACACACACACACACACACACGTGTGATGATTATTTTTAAAGTGCAACTCTCACCAGCCTTTGATTTGTCTTTCAGTGATCTGTGTGCTGGATTGATTGGAGGCCTTGGAGTCACTCCCAGTGGGAACATCGGAGCCAATGGCGTTGCCATATTTGAATCAGTATGTGTTGGATGCTGCAACAGCTTTACAATGGAGTGATCTATTAGTATCATTCCATTTATCATAATTCTTGTTTTTTTTCTGTGTGTGTGTGTGTGTGTGTTTGTGTGTGTTAGGTACACGGAACTGCCCCTGATATCGCAGGCAAAGATCTGGCAAACCCTACCGCCCTTCTGCTGAGTGCCGTCATGATGCTGCGTCACATGGGACTGCACGGTCACGCTAAAAAGATTCAGGCCGCCTGCTATGACACCATTCGGGACAAAAAGGTAGGATCAATTATTAGTGATCTTGAGGCTTGATTATGAATTTGGCTGCCGCCATCAAGACAAATCTTGATAAACCTGTTATATGTTTGTATATATTCCAGGTTCTGACCAAAGACCTTGGTGGAAACTCTAAGTGCTCAGAGTTCACTGATGACATCTGCCGAAGAGTGCAGGACATGGAATGAGGCTTTTCTAAATGTCTATGTTTGGATCACATGCCTAAAGAACGGACAGTCAAAAAAACATGAAATTAATCTTCATATCATTCTGATATCTACGCACAATTCTACTAAGTGTTTGCATTTTTGTTTCTCCAGATCCGCAAAGCACTGTCTTAAATTCTTGTTCTACGGTGACTGTATTTGTGAGCTGTTTTATCTGTCAAAAAAGGAACTACATAATATAAGATAAACTGTATTTATTGACTGGATGTTTTCTCTGGTTTAATATTGACAATTTGCCTTTCTGTCACATGACAGGAATAATCTTGTTCAAGTATTCGGGGCTGAAATACATAACTTGTTTGCTGAATTGTTTTGCTTTAAAGTGTGTTAAATCCGTAAAAAAAAAAAAAAATTCACATTTTTATGCTTGAGCTTTTACATCAGTTATGAACTTTGCATTATGGTTAATAATTAATATAGTTCAAACAGCTGTTGACCTTTGCTGTGTCAATTGTGAAATGACTGTACCATCAAGACATGACTGTGGTTGGAATATATATGTCTATTTTTATGGGCAAAACAACCTACGTCTTTATTTTTACAGAGCATTTGTTTATATGATCATTTATAACACTGCATAAAAATTAGAACATTGCCATATACAGTATATCCACAAACAAAGCACAAGTTTTATTTTAAAGATCTGATCAAAACATACAGGACTATTAAATGTCATATAACATCCAACTAACATTATAAGACAATTAACAGTATGTTTAGACATAGTAGTTAAACAAATTGGATTAAATTAGGTTGTTAAATTAAAAAAACAACATTTCTACCAGTTGTCTTAGCAAAAAGCAACAGTATCTTTAATAGAGATACAGCCAGTCTTCTATTCTGCGTAAAACCCCTCTATTTCACTGTGATACTTCTTCAGCACCTCTGGGCGACGTAGTTTCATTGTAGGACCTGAAAAGAAATGCATCGTCTATTATCTTTTGGAATGAACAGTCGGTGCAGGTTCAATACAAGTTAAGATCCAAATACATTCCTCCCAGTTTATTAAAACAAGCAATGGACATCTATTGGGAAGTACTTCAGCACTCACCTAGTTCTCCTCCAAAAATTGAGAAATCTTTCGCTAATATGATCCATTTTTGTACACGTTGGGCGTTAGATGTTGCTTTTGAATTGACCTGTGCAATACCCTCTTCAATTGACTGGTACACTAGCTTGTCTTTTCCTCCAATGATGTCTGACACTTTCGTCGCTTGGCTACCAAGTCGCTGACAGTATTCCACAGCCTCCAAGCTAAGAATGTCTGTAGGCTCTGTGGTCTCTGGACTGCTTGTGCACTATCCAAGGAAAGGAAGAACATGGTAACCTAAATGGTTTTCGAGTTTGTAAAGCCAGAACTTTTTTTGAAACATAAGTTACCTTTAGCGTTAGCAGCATGGACAGAAATTTCCTTTTGTCTCCAATTAGCATGGCATTGCTTATGATTGGCAACTCCCGTTTCACGGCATCCTCTATGGGAAGTGGGGGAACGTTCTCTCCTCCAGCAGTGATAATGAGCTCTGAAAGGAAAGAGATTGAATAGAAATGCCCTTTAAAGCTAACCTGAATCCAATTATACTGTACCATCAATGCTAGTAAAACATTTTTTGTAGGTTTAAAAGTAGCATCCTTTACCTTTTATTCTTCCGGTAATGTAAAGAAAGCCATCTTCATCTACCTTTCCCAAGTCTCCAGAGTGGAGCCATCCATCTTCATCCAAAGCTTGCTTTGTTTTATCCTCCAGGTTGAGGAAGCCCATGAAGACATTCCGGCCCCAAAAACACACTTCTCCAATTCCGTCAGCATCTATGTTTACTAGTTTGTATCTGCAGCCTGGAACCACCTTACCACAGCTAGAAGAGTTTAGGAATTGTTACACAATCAACTTGATTATTGACCTTCAAGGTAAAAGTATTCAACCTGGAAATTGAAGTAAGAGGGCTTGCCTTAACAAGCGGTACACTTTTGGTCCAGACATAAAGTGGGGTCCTGAGCTTTCACTCATCCCGTAGGCTTCATACAGTCGAATGTTGAGACTGAGGAAAAACTGAAGGGTTTCGCTTCCAATAGGCGCAGCTCCCGAAAAGAACTTCACACAACTGGAGAAGCCCAGCTCGGCACGAAGCTTTTGTAAGACCAAGCTGTCCGCAAGAGTGAAGAGGAATGACTTCTCTTCATCCCTGATTTCAAGACGATGACCATTAAAACATAAGAAAGTTCCCAAAAATATGAATGTAACATACGGACAGTGATATACATTACTTTGGAAGCCTTTGATTAGCCTCCAGACTAACAGACATGGCCCATGCCACCAGTTTCCTTTTCATGTATCCACACTGTGAAATGCCTTCTTTGATCTTTTCCATAATCTTCTCCCAAACACGAGGAACGCCCATGTGGGCAGTGGGGTTTACCTCTCGAAGGGTGTCTACCAAACTCCCCTAAAAGGGAACATACTTTACAATATTTGACATTGTGGCAGTAGTCCAATCTCAAATCCAATACCATATTTTAATGATAGGTCTTTGTCTTGACCTGGACTTGATCTACTCAAGTTCTGGCTTGGCATCGAATGAGCTGGGGTCCGTTCTTCGTACCTCGCTTAATACATCTGAGATGATTTGACAGATCCCAGATCTTCTAATCATGATAACTGATGTCTGGCTAATTTGGTTCTTCAAACGAATTTGTGGATTGGATTTAAATATCTGGATTAAATGATCTAAGATCACTGCGCATTCTTGTTTTCCCTGAAGAGGGCAGATGCATCGATACTCGAAACCATGATCAGCAATGCAACGATTGGCTGGCGTCAAGACAGCAACGTAATGACATCATATAATTAAAAAAGCCACCTGGCAAAAAACTTGGCAAATTACACAAAAAAAACCCACGAATATCTGGACCTTTATAAGGAAACAGCTAAACGACCAAACCAACATAAAAGTTATAATAGATCAATGATAAATGTTATATTACCAATTATTTATATTCATGATTTTATGCAGTATTTGTACACCCTTTACATTTGTATGTCAATGTTGTAATTACATTTTTAATTCAATTTTAAGCAGATTTGTAACGTGACAGTATTAAAGTTTCTTAAGGGTCAAGATCAAATTCTCTGCATCTCCTGCGCTGCATCAAGCCATCCCATAATATCCGTCATCACTTAAATTAATGCACGGCTCAGATTAACTGTACAACATGTGTGCAAACCTCCAATAAAATTATAAAGTAATTATTCCATCACAAATAAATCGCTCAATCAAGTGGCTGTGTCTATGGTATTATACACAACATTATAATATTATATACATTCTCATATACATATACAATTTAAAATTTGTATATTATTATTATTTAAAATGATTATTATTGCCCCTGGTTCAGTAATGAACTCTTGTAATAAAGTAGCAGTGGCTGGGACAGATTTTAAGTATCACCTCAAGATGCAATCTAATCCTGTTTACATGAAATAAGCCGCTCGGGAGCAGGTTTAAGCTTATGGACCTGTTGCTATGACAGCAAGTCCAGGATGAGCGTCGAAGAACCAAACAATCCAAGATCATGCCAAATCGTCAACAATCAAATCCGGCTAACTGAGTTAGTGAGGTACGAAGAACGGGCCCCAGGACTAGACATCCCAATCTAAAGCTAAACAAGAGTCCTGTTCTTGAGCATTTACCTTTAGAGCATCTGGCTGAGCAAAGGAAACTTGCTCCCCCCACTGGATCCCTGTCCAGAGATCGTAGATCTGGGCAGCAATGTGGCTGAGAGGAAGGTAGCTGACCAGAGACTCTTGCCTTTTTTCAGCTGGCTGCATATCTCCAGCCCTGCTTGCATGGTGGGCTGTCCAAGTGATCTATAAGAGTCCAGAATTCAAAATAGTCAATAATCAATTTCTGGGTTGCCACTATATTGTGAATGTCATTTTTTCTTTTCATAGTCACTTACGTTGTCATGGCTTAACATCACTCCTTTCGGTGATCCGGTTGTTCCAGAGGTGTAAATAAGTACACAGCACTGATTGGCTTTCTGGCTACTGATAACTTCATCTAGTTCTTGATCAGAGATTTCCAGTCCAAGTCCCATGAACTCTTCCCACTATCCAAAGACAAGCAGCCACAGTAAGTCTTTGGGTAACTTTGGCCGAAATGGTAACTCAGACAGATCTCTCTTTATCGAACGCTTACCGAGAAGAGATTGGGTATCTTCTCCTTCAAAGTTCCGGAATACTGTACTATGGCTTTTAAGTGTGGCAGATTATCCCTTACCTAACAAGAAAAAACGTATTAATCAGGTTCATTGATTATGAGAAGGTCCGGTTTGAGAAAATAAAGTGCATCAAATGTTACCGTTAAAATCTTATCCAGCTGCTTTTGATTTTCCACAACAATGACATTGGCTCTTGAGTCATTAGCGACATAGATGCAGGCCTCCGGTGAGTTTGTGGTATAGATACCTGCCATTATACCCCTAGCACAAACACAAATAAAGATGTGAGGGCAGTGATTCTAGCCCTAATATTGCTACATATTTAGTTTGCTTCAGTTTGCATTTGATGTTCATTGGACCCTGTAAGAGCTTGAATGTGTTAATGGGCTTTTCACACTTTATATTGTTTACCCAGGGTCATTTTTTATAATCCTGGGTTATCTTGTTCCATGTTTCACAGGAAGTACATTTACATGCACATTTTCGATTTAAGTCAGACTAAGGCTGCATCTGAAAGCTTAGACCAGGGGTCTCCAAACTCGGTCCTGGAGGGCCGCTGTCCTGCAGAATTTAGCTCCAACCGCAAATAAACACACCTGAACCAGCTAATCAAGGTCTTACACGGTCCTAGTAAGACACTGATTAGCTGGTTCAGGTGTGTTTAATTGGGGTTGGAGCTAAACTCTGCAGGACAGCGGCCCTCGAGGATCGAGATTGGAGACCCCTGGCTAAGACAGTTGACTTGTTGCCAGATGCAGCATAACGCTTTAATGATCTACAACAAAATAGAGAGAGCTTTGGTAAAGGCTAAGTGAATATTTAAAAATGACATCAAAAGTGGAAAACATTGGTCAAAAACTTTCATGCAAACTAACCACCAACTGCAACTTTTCTTTAGCTTAAGGGGATAGTTCACTCAAAAATGGAAATTCTTTAATTATTTATTCACTGTCGTATCGTTCCAAACCCGTTAGAATTCTGTTCATCTTCAGAACTCTTTTAGAATCTGAGAGATTTCTGTGCCTCCATTGAGGGAAGTGATGGTGTCTCTTCTGAAAATTTGGACTAAGGCCCAGTCCCATTTCTACCCCTTAGTCCTTCACTTACCCCTACCCCATCGTTTTGCGCGTTTATGTGAAGGGGTAGGGGTGTCTCGATTCTCTTTTGGCTGGAGTGGTAGGGGTACGGGGGAGGGCCAGATAGCCCTTCAAACTAAGATTTTTCAGGACCACACTTCGAACGAAGGGGTATGAAGAATTTCGCTACATACACAGACTACTGTGCTGCAGCTGCTAGAATGCGTGATGTTGCCACTCGGGATCGATCACTTATGTGTTGCCTGGCTTCCAGTTTCTCCGTAATTTGCTAAATGCTCTATTTGAGTGTTGTAAACACAAATTAATAATACAGTTCAAAGAAATTTCTGGTCATCCTTCATAACGCAGTCAATATTTACATCACGTATCATCTGTAAACCATAAACTCTTGCGTTACCAAGGCAACAACTGACTCCTTTGTATTACATTACAAAGAGTTCCGTTATCCACAGTAGAAAATGAAACCATATCCGTACCGGCCGGCTCGGATCGGCACGGAATGGAGCAGTTAACAAACAAAGAGAACAGAATCTTGTATGTTCTGTATCATTCTGTATCGTCTTCACTGCTGTTGAAATGGGATATGATGACGTGTAATGGTGTAGTAGTGGTGTCCCATTTCTTAGGGGAATATTTTCACCTCTATGCCTTGCCACTCTGTTTCAAGGGGCAAGGGTAGGCGAAAGGGTATAAAATAGAATTTGGATTGGGCCTAAACCCCTCAATTCACCCTTCGCCGCAAGTTTGATTGACAGGTGATCTGACCAATCACATCGGTCGCCCAATCTGCCGTTTTGTCCGACAAAGCAGTCAGGAGAGTTAGTAGATCGACGTTGGTGGACTTGAACTTGGAAAAGCGGTGTGTACTGACGTCTTTCCACGGTTGAAAAAACATTTCTTTTAGTGTTCATTCACGTTTATTTCGTGCTTATCAGTGAACTAGAAGGAAGAGATAATCGGTTCACGAGCAGCTTTAACTGAGCGATCACGACACAAAACGGAAAACGGTATTTATTGTTCAAATTTCTTTAAAAAAATTACAATTTCAAAGTTGAGACTTCAAAAGTAACTTGCTCTGTCCTGCTTGTTGTCAGTGTTTTCTTTGCTCCGCAATGTATTTTCTCTATGTGAGAACGTGTGTGGTGTGAGAGCGCCATGGCTTGTCAGACAAAGCAACAGTAACTAAAGGGGGCAGTCTTTGCGAACGGTCAGTTCATATGGATCAGTTTTACGATCTCTTTATGAACTTTTTGAAGTGTCAAAGTGGTAGTTGCATAGCTGTCTTCTGAAAGTCTTACAGGTTTGGCACGACATGATGGTGAGTAATTAATTAAAGAATTGTATTTTTTGGTTGAAATAACCCTTTAACTGTCATAGAATGGAAAGCACAGGATGATGGAATATAATAGGCAGTGAAGGATACATTTAAGCTGCCTTCAAAATTCAATCTCAGGAGACAGGAAGTGAAGCTAACATTGGATTCTAACGTGCCTTATTTGATGCCTTCCTAGCCTGGAATGCATCCTCCGAAGGCAGCATTTTTAAGCTTTTGGATGCAGCCTAAAACTAAATAATTTCAAAATCATTACTTTTTAATAACGTAAAACTCTAACGTTAAACTCTTTAGTCCAAATGAAATTGTGTCTTTTGGGTTTTTGTGAATTTGGACTAACAGACCTAGAGGCTTGTATACACGCTAATCGTAAAACAGTTAGTCTCAGAATTGTGTGCATGACACGAAAGACAAAAGGCTATACACAGCGTGTATTTAATTCCTCTGATATTTGATTTAAAGTGCCCCTATTATGGTTTTTCGAATATTCCCTTTCATGCAGTGTGTAATATGTCAGTCTGTGAATGTAAGCAAAGTTGTAGTTACTACAGTGTTGTCATTTTTTAGCATGGGCTTGTAAGTGTTTGGCAGTACAATTTGGGTTTAGCAACACCAAAACAACACAAGTATGACATTTTAGGCATAATGTGAAAAACCTAGTATTTCAAGTATTTCTCACCCTGCAAAGACAGATCCAACAGCAGCGATAAACCACTCTGCAGAGTTAAATCCCAGGATGGCTACACTGTGGAACCGCTCCAGACCAAGCTAGGAGAATTGTCAAATATCACTGTATTATATCTAATCCGTCAATTCCATGCGTATGACTTGTGAGAATGAGCTGTGCAAATAAACCTTTTAACATGAGCATGTTATGTATAAATTTGAGTTTTAAAAAATTCAAGATCACCTTTAGAAAGCTTTTGGCGGCCTTTCGACTGAGGTGATAATATTCAGAAAAGGTAACTTTTTCCCATTCATTTCCTTGTTTGGTTGCCAAAGCAGTCAGCTTCCCATACTTCTGAACTGAGTTGGTAAACATCTGATGCACAGTGATAGGCTGTTCTGGGCAAAGTTCATCCATTCTCAGCTGAACTGATCCACTGGCTTCTGTAGTCCACAGGGATTGGGATGGGGCCAATTCTGCACCTGCCAGAACCTCCTCAACGCTCTTTTTCTCTGCTGCATTGAATAGGAGATAATCACAGTTCAAAGACTAAAAATCTGATGATGTGAACAACAGGATTGAATGGTCAGAACATAATCCTGATATCCAAACTCTGAACAAAATAAGTTACTCTACTTACAAAATCCTTCCCCAACATCCTGCTCCAAAAGGTCTGACATGGGCCCTAGAGGTGAAGAGTCCGAGCTGAAATACAGAGTGCTGGCAGGTTAGATAGCAGTGGACTCTGGCTCTCCCTGCGGACAGACTCGGCTCTTGCTGTCGTACCAATGAATCACATGGCACAACTGCTCAACAGCATTGTAAGCCAAGGTAGCTTTAAAACTGGCATCCCTACAAAATGACCGGCTTGATGCTCTTTGTAAACGAGTGCTAGAACTGGCAGCTGAGCTGATTTCATTTCTGCTGCTCATTTTGATTTAGAGTGGTGAAAAGCATTCAACACCAAAAGAGATTTTTCCAAGTAGTGTTCTGCCAAACTCTTTTCAAACGAGACATTTCACATCTTATTCTTACCTATGGCAAAGCTAAACATAACTTCATACAAATTCATTGTTAAAGGGGGGTTCTAAAGCTATTTCATGCATTCTGACTTATTTACACTAGCCTGGTCCAACCAGACTCTCGTACATTTCATTTGTACAGAGAGTCTGGCCACTCTCCATTGACAAGTGTTAACTTCCTTGAAGGCGGGTACTCTGTTGAAGTTTAAAACTATTGGATCTGCCCAGAGCCACTCTGGATCTGCCATAACCAATCGCTAACGTTTGGTCGTGACGTATGTCATCTCAAACTAGCGCACGACATCAACGTCATCGTTCTTAGCCACTCCCTCTGTTCGCTGATTGGACCGGTTAAAATTTGACCAGAGAATGTGCCGCAATCCCAGACGGAGTACTGAAGGAAAATGAAAATTGAGCGGAAGTGCGTTGAAGGGCGGAGCCAGGCTATATTTACACTGTTAAAGAGTTGGATTCTCATGCTAAACATGGCCACAATTTAAAAAAAATTAGTTGGACGGAGTTGGACAGAGTGTTTCTGTGCCAAATACACTCCTTCAGGATTCGAACAAGTTTCTGAAAGTTTTTTTCAAATATGGCCCTGTATGACATCATAAAGGGCGGAATTCCTTATATGGGCACTTCTCCCGAATTAGCGCATGCGCACATCAACCAGAGCAAGAGCAAGTCCGTCAGACCACAAAATCAACAGTCATTAAAGAGTGTTTTTCTGGTTGTGAGGGATAGATAACCTTGTTCAGCTTCCCAAATAACCCAGATTTAAGTAAACAGTGGATGCAGTTTGTTTTTCCGAAGCAGCAACAGAGTTCTGCAAGTGTGTTTGTTTGTTCCCGGTCATGAGCTGAAACCACAGGCGGTGAGTGAAACTGCATCAAATTTCTGTGTTTTGTTGGCAATAATGTAAACAACACGAACGTATAGTAAATCGAAAGTCATCCAGGGATAATGCCATGATTGTGTGTGAGTGCTTGTGACGCTTTAGCTCCGCCCACTGCACGCCTCCAAGAGTTTGGCTGTTTTCGGTATCTGTCTTTTATAAATATGATAAAACTAAAGACTCTTTGGAGATATGAAGGATGCAATGCTACTATATAGGTACTCAAGATTAACATGACATTGGCAGAAAACCAATGTTATGTACCCTTTAAAGGAGTAAATGCATTGATATTTGATTAATTTTGATTCACGTAAAATCAAATATCAGTCCATAAAATGGAAATTCCACATGGTGAAAATATAGCAGTGCAAGGTAATTCAATAGATCTTATTACATACATTCACATACCTGTTTCCAAGCTGGTTACTGGCAGTGGCAGGATCAGTTTGCTGGTGTGTTTGAGTGCTGGTGCTCATGCTGACTACAGGACTGGTATGAACCTCTCAAAGGTTCCGTTCTTGGCATAATGAGGACAGAATGAATAGCTCCATGAGGTACTGTCACGATTCTCCAAGTGAAAAACTTCAGCTATGTGCTCATGCTCTGATTATGTTGAGTTTCTAGGAAATGTTCATAGTGAAGTTCTGTTTTTAAGTCAATGAAAGTTGGCAAAAGTCTGTTCAGTGTGAAATGTCTTTAGGTTAAAACACGTAGTGCATATTAATGAGTTTGGGGGCTTTTATATGCAAATGTCTTACAATCTATTGAATTTGAAATAAAACAGCCCACCCAACTGAATTTATATGAAGTTATTCTGAGATATCTTCTTGGAAATTAATTTACTATTACTAATGTGATGTTGAAAACATTTTTGTATTTCATTTTTTATTTTAGTTTTAACACCTTTATGAAAAGAGAGGAAGAGTCATATTTTTATATTAACACATATTTTTAATACTAACACAAATATTTTGATTTATTGGACCTTACAATATACACAGATGAGGCATAACATTATTACTTTTTAATATTGTGTGTCCCCTTTTGCTGCCAAAACTGCTGAGTCATAGACTCTACTAGACCCCTGAAGGTGTGCTGTGGAATCTGGCACCAAGATGTTAGCAGCAGATCCTTTAAGTCCTATAAGTTGCAAGGTGGGGCCTCCATGGATCGGACTTGTTTGTTCAGCACATCCCACAGATGCTCGATAGGATTCACTTGGCCATCCGCATGATGTAAAAGAAAACGTGATTTATCAGACCAGGCCACCTTCTTCCATTGCTCTGTGGTATAGTTCTAAAGCTCATGTGCCCACTGTTGGTGCTTTCGGTGGTGGACAGGGGTCAGCATGGGCACCCTGACTGGTCTGTAGCTATGCAGCCCCAAACTGTGATGCACTGTGTATTCTGACACCTTTCTATCAGAACCAGCATTAACTTCTTGAGCAATTTGAGCTACAGTATCTCGTCTGTTTGATCGGACCACACGGGCCAGCCTTCACTCCCCACGTGCATCAATGAGCCTTGGCCGCCCATGACCCTGTAGTCAGTTCACCACTGTTCCTTCCTTGGAGCACTTTTGATAGATACTGACCACTGCAGGGAACACCCCACAAAAGCTGCAGTTCTACCTCTTTAATACATGATGTGAGTGTACACATCTTAATCATTATTTTCAAGTTTTAGATTATATCATAATTATAAGTAATGGACCATATAAGCAATGGAATTTTAAGTAAGTCACCCACATGACATTTTTAAACCTGGGCTAATGTTGTCTTGTCATAAAAAGGTTAAAAATTTGTCTTTGCTATAATTTCCCATTTTTTTGTGTTTGTTTTGTGCTTGCTAAAATATTATTATTAAAATAAATAATTATTCTAAAAGTGATATTATATTCTGAGAAATAATAATAAGATTATGCCAAAACTACTTAGCTTTTCTTTGCTTTGATTTCATATTTTTAAATGAGGATTTTTTTAATTTAACACTGGGAGTGATATCAGGATCATTGATTCAGATGAACGTTTATTTTTCTATAAAAATATCTGTTTAGTATAGTAATAGATAAAAAAAAAATTGCGTCATGTATTGAAGTCATGTTAACCGACCAAAAGTCCACATCAGCTCATTCAAACATCATTGAATTTGTAATGTAGCAAAAAAAGTTGTTTTCCTAACCGTGTTGTTGGGTATGCTAAATGCATGATATGATAATATTAGTAGCCATAAGCATACAAATTAAAGTCTAACATTGTTTTTAGATTAGTGTTTTCTCTCTTGGACGGAAAGAGTCTTTACCTGTAATATTTACTTCACAAGCTGCACTTGCAGGTGTTGAGCTTAACCCTCTTCACCGCTGGAAAACGATAGGACGCTTTTTGGAGTTTTTAATAGATTCTCCACTTTTCGTTCTGAGGTATCCTTTAGTACTGAGAGACCGCTACAAATGGTTCAGAAGGTGAGTGATCTATCCCAGCGATTCAGACTGAATCACGAACCCATGACCTGTTCAGGCAAAAGAACCGACTCAAAAGAGTGATTAATTCGCGAACCGGACATCACTGAGATTCATTCATTCATAGGGTATACTGTTATTTATTTATTCATTTATTTCAGCTCATGATTGAATTGAACATTTTTAGGCTTAACAGAATTGGGCCATTTTGTTGTTGAGAAAATACCTCTTTTCAAACATTAATAGGCCTATCTATTTCTAAAGGTAGGCTACTAATCTTTGTGAAGCACCGAGGCTTTCCTCTCGCTTGTGGCCTCCATCGAAGCCTTTCAACGCGGTTTATTGTGGCCATCTGGTGGTCAAAACGACGAATAGTTGCTGGTTTTAAATTTGAAAACAATTCAAAGCTAAATCAAATCTGTGATCTTTCTGTGTTTTAATCATGCCCCTGTTATTTCACAAGCATGATTCATGAAAATTTTGAGAAAATTGATATACATTATTTTTAATTTGTTAATAAAGAATGACCGCCAAGACGTTAAAGTAGACGTTTAAAGTAGAGTTTGAAGGTATATGTGTATATATATACAGGCCCAGGACATGTAGGGCCCTGGGGCTATAGCAAACCCAAGGGCCCTCATAGTAGCTGATCTTGGTGCCACAAAGTTTTCTACCACAGAAATATATATATATATATATATATATATATATATATATATATATATATATATATATATATATATATATATATATATTTAAACTAAACCTTCAAAGCACAGAGATACAATGACTATATACTGTCTGAATTTTCCATTTTAATATTAAGTAGGCCTGTAAAAAAGGCCACCATTAAGGTTATAATCATGTATATTAGTTTACCTTTTCTATATGCCGAAATCGCATCATCTGTCGCAGCATCCTTCCAGAGAGCCAATCAGCGCTCGGGGTAGAGAGTGCCCTCTGGGAGAGTGGAAACGGTCGAGTCGGACCCGGAGTTGACGGCTATGCTTTCCCGGGCCGCCGAAAAGGTCGGGCTTGAGTGGAACCCTCCACCACATCCCGAGCCTTCTAGGTTGGATGATTGGTTTCTCAGGGTGGGTCGCGCTGGTTCTCAGCGTCCCGCCCCGGTGCCTTTCTTCCCGGAGGTGCATGAGGAGCTTACTAGGTCGTGGTCGACGCCGTTCAGTGCTCGGAACCGACCTAGTGGCTCCTCCCTCCTCACTACCCTCGACGGTGGACAGGCCAAGGGTTATGTGGGAATCCCACCAGTTGAGCGGGCTGTCGCGATGCAGCTGTGTCCGGTGACCGCTAATTCCCCCCAAATTTAGAGGCATCCACTTCACCTCCGATTGCTGTCCGGCTGGCGAAGGACACGATAGAGCCGGTCCCTCCAGCCGATATGAAGTCAGGGTTTTACAGCCCGTACTTCATTGTGCCCAAGAAAGGTGGCGGGTTACGACCGATCTTGGACCTGCGGTTCATGAACCGGTCCCTTCACAGGCTACCATTTAGAATGCTAACGCAGAAACGCATCTTCAGTTGCATCCGTCCCTAAGATTAGTTTGCAGTGATCGACCTGAAGGATGCATACTTTCATATCTCGATTCTCCCTCGACACAGGCCGTTCCTACAGTTTGCGTTCGAGGGACGGGCATATCAGTACAGAGTCCTACCCTTCGGGCTGTCCCTGTCTTCACGAAAGTCGCGGAGGCGGCCATTGCTCCCATGAGAGAGCGTGGTGTTCGCATCCTCAACTATCTCGACGACTGGCTGATCCTTGCCCAGTCGCGAGAGCAGTTGTGCGAACACAGGGACATGGTGCTTCGGCACCTCAGCCAGTTGGGGCTTCGGGTCAACTGGGAGAAGAGCAAACTCTGCCCTGCGCAGAGGATCTCTTTTTCGGGATGGAGCTGGATTCGGTCGCCCTGACAGCGCGCCTCACAGAGGAGCGCGTCCAGTCAGTGTTGAACTGCTTGAATTCGTTCAAATGCAGGACAGCAGTACCACTGAAACATTTTCAGAGGCTCCTGGGGCATATGGCATCCACAGCCGCAGTAACGCCGCTCGGATTGCTTCATATGAGATCATCCCTCTAAGAGACACCTCTATGCGTTGAAGTGGAACCTGTTCGTCGATTGGTGTTCTTTTCGCAGAGAAGACCCGCGGAGATGCTCGATCGGTTCAGTGCTTTCCTTCCTACAAGATGGGTTGGAGCGAAGGCTGCCTCCCTCCACCATCAAAGTTTATGTTGCCGCTATCGCCGCAAACCATGACATGGTAGATGGTAAGTCTGTTGGGAAGCATGATATGATTGTCAGGTTCCTGAGGGGAGCAAGAAGACTAAATCCGCCTCCCCCTCCCTCTATACCCTCTTGGGACTTAACTCTGTTGCTAACCGCACTACAGAGAGTGCCCTTTGAGCCTTTGCAGTCGGCAGAGTTGTAAATCCTGTGCCTAAAGACAGTACTCCTGACTGCATTGGCCTCTATCAAGAGGGTAGGGGACCTGCAGGCATTTTCGGTCGACGAATCGTGCCTGGTAACTCTCATGTAATCCTGAGACCCCGGCCTGGATATGTGCCCCTGGTTCCCACCACTCCCTTCAGGGACCAGGTGGTGAGCCTGCAAGCACTGCCTTCGGAGGAGGCAGATCCAGCCCTGGCTTTTCTCTGTCCTGTCTGCGCCCTGTGGGCATACATGGACAGAACGCAAAGCTTCAGAACCTCAGAACAGCTCTTCGTCTGTTACGGAGGACAGCAGAAGGGAAAGGCTGTCTCCAAGCAGAGGATGGCCCACTGGATAGTGGATGCCATTGTCTTGGCATATGAAACGCAAGACGTGCCTTGCCCACTCAGGTTAAGAGCCCACTCCACTAGGGCTGTAGCTTCTTCCTGGGCGTTGGCTCGTGGCGCCTCGCTGACAGATATTTGTAGAGCTGCGGGCTGGGCGACACCTAACACATTCGCTAGATTCTATAGCCTGCGTGTAGAGCTGGTAGCTTATCGTGTGCTCGCTTCCCATAGTCAGTAACACCGGAGTGCCGTTCTAGTGTCGGCTTGCTGCACCATTCCCTTCCCCATAGAACGGATACGTGGCATATCTGCTCCAGTCGAGTTCCCCTAAGGTTAGGCGAACCCTGTAGAGTTGGATGTGGCAGAGCATCCGACGGCAGGTTTAACACTCTTATGCATTGGTGGAACTTGTGTTAGGCTGGGTTCCATATGTTGTGACCCCCACGGCGGTCCCGTATGTGTATTCTTCCACGGTACAGCTCCCTACGGCGAGCTCGTGTCTTTCCCTCTGCAGAGCTCCTCTGCCATCCCAGTACGGTGTTGTTCTCCAGCCGTAAATGGCCGGAGCCACCCCTGGCACTGCCCAAGGCCAGTCCATACGTGTATTCTCCACATGGTAACTCCCTCCGGGCATGATGTGGCTTCCGTTGCGGCCCTTCGGGACACGCTTTCCCAGCGTTATCCAATAAAGGTCTGCTGAATGGGTCTTGCGGAACAGCAGTGTGATTCTCCCTGCATGAGCTTTCCCGCCCGGAAAAGACGGGGTCTGAGGGGCTCTTCGCTGGGCGCTGGAAGTGGTAGTAACTGTGGCGTTTTCTCGCTTCCGCTTTATACCCGCATATCTCGAAGCTGATAGGGGCTCTCTGAAGTGATCCCAATTCGTCTGTGACGTCCGACGTACGTCTCCGTTCCCTCCTTCAGGGAACGAGGGTTACCATACGTAACCGAGACGTTTTACATTGCAATATCTTGCTAAGGACAGGTTAAATTATTATTATTATCTATAAAGCATGCATTTAGAATAATAGCCTACTAAATAAATAATACAAAAAATATATAAACAATTAATGTACAGTAGGCTATAGTTTGGATTTAACATAAGTATTTATATTTTTATGATTTTTTTGAACATAAAGAGGACTTTTTGTTGTTTTTCCCCTTAATATAGTGGTATGTTTTATATGTTTGAATTTTGATCACAGGATAGATTTGAAGGTTTGAAAAGCTATGGCTGTGTGTGGTGTATTTGCAATGAGATCAAATCAATTTGGTCCTACCTTTAGCTAGTGTGCGTTTAATATCTATAACAGCCGTTGAAATTTAACACACAGGCTATACAAACACAAAGCAACACTGTCGGTGTGTGGCCATCTTTAAATTGAGTTTGCTAAAACTTGTAGGGCTCTTGAAATTCTTCCAAATGAGTAAATAAAAACCAAACACACATTATCATCATTTATTTGCTGGTAGACATTTTTGGTTAAAGAGTGTCCTCTGCTGGGCGTTTGTCAGAACAGACCTCATTTCTCCACCGACTTTCCCCAAAATCTGAGTGTAAATGGATTGTTAAATGACACAACATGGGAAGATCTCCACACTTTAATCCAAAACCCTATATACTTCGCCTTACTCAGTATTCTGTTTTTATAGGCCTACCAACAGACAGCAACTGCGAATTCAGTAACAATATTTCTACATGTTCACATTTATTCAGAAAATGTACAAAAAGCTACTATGTAGGCTACGTTCCTCTACAACAATGCAAATTCATTATAGCGTAAATATTAGTCTCAAAACGCACGTGAAGCGCCTGCCCTGCTTTCATCCCATCCCATTAATTCTTCGCATCGAAGGTTCCGGCGCTCGAGCTCGAGAAGGTTCTGGAGCGCCACCGTTTATATAAGAGCGACAGCGCGCGCCGGCGTTCAGCAGAACAACAGTCACAAACAGAGAGAGAGGAACGACACAGCGAACCGGCTTTTCCTCTTCTTTTATTAAGGTGAGTATTATAAAACGTATAACATTCACAACTACACACTCGAGGCTTTAGTTAAAGTGTTCTCTAGACGTATTCATTAAATTAATGGACAGTTTTGAGGAATGTTGTGTGACACGTTAGCTTTTTCTCTCAAGAACAGTAGCCAGTAAGTTATATAGTAACCACTCAATAAACCTGCTCCAATGTTATTGTTCTTTCGTTTTTATTTATCAAATATATGTCTTGTGGCATGATTAAACATAATTTAAAGTTTAATACAATGTCTTATGCATAGCCTACTCTTGAAGTGAGCAGAACTGTTGATGTTATTTTCCAGTGTACTGTAGTTGATTCCTATCAAAGATGGTTCGAGAAACCGGTTACTACGACCTGCTCGGCGTGAGTCCCAAAGCCTCGCTGGACGAGATCAAAAAGGCATATCGGAAACTGGCGTTGAAATATCACCCGGATAAGAACCCGAATGAAGGCGAGAAAGTAAGTGGAGGTGCCGAGCCACATGCAGAGAGTATAGTGTTTCAGGTTGCCTTGTAAATGACAGCGACAGAAACGAGAGGAACTTTCTGGAAGTGTCCCGAACACATATGTGAACCGGCGAGGGATCGATTGCATTATTTCTAAGCATTGATTTGAGATTTAGCCACATATGTGTATGCAAAGAGTTAGGCTAATGCTTTGTATTTTGTTTTTGGTGCCGATGTTGAACAGTAAGGTGAAAAAAACATTCTCGTGGATGTATAGGTGCTTTATTTCATTTTATTGTATGTTGTTTTAATTTTATGTATGTATTTATTTTGTTGTATTTTGAAGGGAATAGACCACATGACCAACTGCCATAAATAAATAAAAACAAATAAAAATAATGGAGGACTAAAATACAAAATAGATAAAAGAGGAAAAAAGAAACTTAAAAAGAGTTGTGAAAAAGAATTGGGATAAAAATATAAAGTTGTAGGAAATGATGGGGGGAAAATAGAAGAAGAAAAAAAAGACTATAAGGCACTAAGGTGTTTAGGGTTTCCGCAACTCATTTGATTTGTTATATGCAGCATGGGAACTGATCCAGGATGGTGTTTTTCCTGGGACGTGTTTGTGCATTATTAAAATTAGTAATATTAGGATCTTTTCTATTCTCTAGTTCAAGCTCATATCACAAGCCTATGAAGTCCTGTCAGATTCCAAAAAGCGGGATTTATATGACCAAGGTGGTGAACAAGCTATCAAGGAGGGAGGCATGGCAGGAGGAGATTCTCCCATGGACATTTTCAACATGTTCTTTGGTGGTGGAGGAAGAATGCAGAGAGAAAGGAGAGGTGAGACATATTTATTGCACCAGGTGGCAGTGAGCAACTGCAATAGTTTGACCCCCCCACCCCACACCTATGGGAAGTCTAAACATAAGGTTTGGGGGGTCTTAAATACATTTATTACTTTTAGTTTACATTTAGTATATCATATCTATTCATAACTTGTATTATTTTTCCTTATTCAGGTAAGAATGTGGTTCACCAACTTGGGGTCACACTGGAGGAATTATACAATGGCTCAACGAGGAAACTTGGTCTTCAGAAGAATGTGATCTGTGAGAAATGTGAAGGTAAGAATGATTACTAGTTCCATTGTGCACCTTTATTGGTAAACTCAAAATGAAACCCAAAAATGAAAATTACCCCATGATTTACTCACCCTCAAGCCATTCTAGGCGTATATGACTTTCTTCTTTAAGCCGAATACAATCAGAGTTATAAATGCAAGAATCACAGTCTCAAGATCAGCAGCAGACAAAAAAGATTTCATTTTAGCAATAGTCTTCAGCTAAAAAAAAAAAAACTTTTTACCACACACTTAATCTGAGTAGCAAATGGTAAGGATGAGTCAAATATTACACCCAGATTCCTTATCTGGGGCCGGACATTCATTGACCAAGGAGTGACATCTTTTAAGTCACTATCATTTGGCCCAAAAATGATAAGTTCAGATTTAGTTGCATGTAGCTGGAGACGGTTTTGCTTTAACCAGCACTTCACCTCCTCAAGACATAATAACAAAGATGAATAAGAAGTTAATCCTCCAGATTTAATACGCAAGTAAACCTGAATATCATCAGCATAAAGGTGATATGACATACCGTGTCTTATAAAGACCGGATTTAAGGGCAACAAAAATAAAGAAAACAAAATAGGCCCCAAAATGGAGCCCTGAGGAACTCCACAGTCAATATAAACTACAGAGGAATAAAATTCCACAATCCTCACTAAAAATGATCTTTCTTTCAAATAAGAGGTAAACCATTTTAAGACGGCCCCTCTCAGACCCACAGCATGCTCTTAAGCGCTCAATGAGAATATCATGATCTATTAATCAAATCATACATTGCGTCAGAAGTTACTCTTTTGGCGCAAGTCGACTTGCATAGGCCGTCTGCTGGAAGTTAGTTATTTTAGTTTATAAAGTTTTAAATATGGGTATTTTTCTAACAAAAACCCATCGCTTCGCCTCAGAAGGCCTTTATTAACACCCTGGAGTCGTATGGATCCACTTTTTTGGGCTTCAAAATCAGGACGCTACCATTATAAAGCTTGGAAGAGCGATGACATTTTTAAATATAACTCCGATTGTGTTCACCTGAAAGAAGAAAGTCATATAAACCTAGGATGTCTTGAGGGTGAGTAAATCATGGGGTAATCTTCATTTTTGGGTGAACTATCCCTTTAAAGACCCAATTTTGATTTATCGATTTAAGATGTGAATGGTTGCAGGTTATGGAGGCAAAAAAGGCACAATTGAAAAATGCTCAACTTGCAAAGGAAGAGGCGTTCAGGTCCAGGTACAACAGATTGGACCCGGAATGATCCAGCAGATTCAGAGCATGTGCTCAGATTGCCAAGGACAAGGAGAGAAGTTCAACTCCAAGGACCGCTGCAAAAACTGCAATGGACGCAAAGTGGAGCGCAAGAAGAAGATTCTTGAAGTCCACATTGACAAAGGTAGAAGAACACTAACCTTTTTTTTTAGAAACTCCAGACCTTTCCTTCTGTTTCGATTATTAGGAGCAAGCATTCCAGAAGTATACAAATAATGGTCTTTGTCACAGGTATGAAGGATGGCCAGAAAATCACATTCCATGGAGAAGGAGATCAAGAGCCTGGACTGGAACCTGGTGATGTTATAATCGTACTGGATTTGAAAGAACACCCTGTCTTCCAAAGGCAAGATGACAACCTCATCATGAAGATGAAGATCAAGCTGGTGGAGGCACTCTGTGGGTTTAAAAAAACAATCCATACATTAGATAACAGATCGCTGCTCGTCAATTCATCCCCAGGTATTTACTATATACCATTTACTTGTGTATAATATTAGATTTTTCAAATAATATTTAGTGAATAAAACATTTTAATTAAAGTTAAATATATTTCCCCACATGCTATTCATTTGTGTGAATTATATTTCAAATAATATTTGGTACATACAATTGTTAATCAAATACTTTAATATTGATTCAGTTGTCTTTTTTGTTTTAGGTCAAGTAATAAAACCTAATGATCTAAAAAGTATTCATAATGAGGGCATGCCTCTGTACAGAGACCCTTATGAGAAAGGTCTTCTCATCATAAAGTTTGAGGTAAGTCAGTACCCTGTGTTATAAGTTTTTTACTGAGAGAAAGAAAAGTGTTATCTGTTTTTTGTCAAAATAATAAAATATAAATATGGAGAAAAACGTGTGTGAAAGTACGGAGCCCTACACGACATGTGGACAAAAATATAACATGGCCACAATTTAAGAATTAGTTCCCACAAATTAAGAAATAATTATCTAATTTTAGTAATAATAATAATAATAATAATAAAAAAATTACTCTACCTCATGTCGTTCCAAACATGCAAGACTTGCTTTCATCTTTGAAACACAAATGAAAATGTTTTATTCTCTCTCCATTGAGAGCTATGCAACTGCCACTTTGTTGCTTCAAAAAATTCATAAAGAGATTGTAAAACTAATCCATATGAATAAAGTGGTTTAGTCCAAATTTTCTGAAGACACTCAATCGCTTTATATGATGAACAGATTGAATTTAGTCTTTTATTCACATATAAACATTGATCAGCGAACATAAACAGAGAATGAACCTCATTGGTTCTTGCGTAACATGAGAATGAACCTCATTGGTTCTTGCGTAACACGAGAATGAACCTCATTGGTTCTTGTTGAAGCTCAAACGTGCTGCGTAACACGAGAATGAACCTCATTGGTTCTGCGTAACACGAGAATGAACCTCATTGGTTCTTGCGGAAACTCAAACGTGCTGCGTAACACAAGAATGAACCTCATTGGTTCTGCGTAACACGAGAATGAACCTCATTGGTTCTAGCGTAAGCTCAAACGTGCTGCGTAACACGAGAATGAACCTAATTGGTTCTGCGTAACATGAGAATGAACCTCATTGGTTCTTGCGGAAGCTCAAACATGCTGCGTAACACGAGAATGAACCTCATTGGTTCTTGCGGAAACTCAAACGTGCTGCGTAACACATGAATGAACCTCATTGGTTCTGCGTAACATGAGAATGAACCTCATTGGTTCTTGCTGAAGCTTAAACGTGCTGCGTAACTCGAGAATGAACCTCATTGGTTCTGCCTAACACGAGAATGAACCTCATTGGTTCTTGAGGAAGCTCAAACGTGCTGCGTAACACGAGAATTAACCTAATTGGTTCTGCGTAACATGAGAATTAACCTCACTGGTTCTTGCTGAAGCTCAAACGTGCTGCGTAACACGAGAATGAACCTCATTGGTTCTGCGTAACACGAGAATGAACCTCACTGGTTCTTGCTGAAGCTCAAACGTGCTGCGTAACACGAGAATGAACCTCATTGGTTCTGCGTAACACGAGAATGAACCTCATTGGTTCTGCGTAACACGAGAATGAACCTCATTGGTTCTTGCGGAAGCTCAAATGTGCTGTGTAACACGAGAATGAACCTCATTGGTTCTTGCGGAAGCTCAAATGTGCTGCGTAACACTAGAATGAACCTCATTGGTTCTTGCGGAAACTCAAATGTGCTGCGTAACACGAGAATGAACCTCATTGGTTCTTGCGGAAGCTCAAACGTGCTGCGTAACACGAGAATGAACCTCATTGGTTCTTGCGGAAACTCAAATGTGCTGCGTAACACGAGAATGAACCTCATTGGTTCTTGCGGAAACTCAAACGTGCTGCGTAACACAAGAATGAACCTCATTGGTTCTGCGTAACACGAGAATTAACCTCATTGGTTCTAGCGTAAGCTCAAACGTGCTGCGTAACACGAGAATGAACCTAATTGGTTCTGCGTAACACGAGAATGAACCTAATTGGTTCTGCGTAACACGAGAATGAACCTCAATGGTTCTTGCGGAAACTCAAATGTGCTGCGTAACACAAGAATGAACCTCATTGGTTCTGCGTAACATGAGAATGAACCTCATTGGTTCTTGCTGAAGCTTAAACGTCCTGCGTAACTCGAGAATGAACCTCATTGGTTCTTGAGGAAGCTCAAACGTGCTGCATAACACGAGAATTAACCTAATTGGTTCTGCGTAACATGAGAATTAACCTCACTGGTTCTTGCTGAAGCTCAAATGTGCTGCGTAACACGAGAATGAACCTCATTGGTTCTGCGTAACACGAGAATGAACCTCATTGGTTCTTGCTGAAGCTCAAACGTGCTGCGTAACACAAGAATGAACCTCATTGGTTCTGCGTAACACAAGAATGAACCTCATTGGTTCTTGCTGAAGCTCAAACGTGCTGCGTAACACGAGAATGAATCTCATTGGTTCTGCGTAACACAAGAATGAACCTCATTGGTTCTTGCGGAAGCTCAAACGTGCTGCGTAACACTAGAATGAACCTCATTGGTTCTTGCGGAAGCTCAAACGTGCTGCATAACATGAGAATGAACCTCATTGGTTCTTATGGGTTTGGAACCACTTCATTTTTATTCATTAATTCCCAGTTAAAAATTTTAGTTTTAGTAAATTGTGGCCATGTTGTACTAATTCGTTCCCTCATTTTGATTTTACTGAGGGTACATTTACATGGCAACAATACACTAAAAACGGAAAAACGCTGTATGTATGAGTACAGAGATGGCGAAAGAATCGAGCAAGTAATATGCATGCGCATGACGTCACCTTTTTCACAAATATGCATTTTTGTAGTTTAAATAGAGACAATAACGGTATTGTTTTCAAAAACTTGCACTTTGAAACCCGTTTTTTGTGGAAATCGCTGTGGTGTAAACAGCCCCTGAAACAATGGAATGAATTTAACTCAAACCTGAGGCAGAATTAACAAAACGTGGGAATGAATTCTTAATTTAATTTGTGGCCACATAATGTTTGTGTGTGTGTGTGTGTCTATATATAAGCAAACAGTGGTTACCTTATCTTGTGCATGGACTGTCACATCTCACAGAAACATTTCTGTTCCTTCAGATTGAGTTCCCAGACAAACACTGGCTACCTGAACACATGCTGCCTGACCTGGAGAGGTTGCTTCCGGACAGAGATCACGTCATGGTGTCAGACGATATGGAAGAGGTGGACCTCTGTGAAGTAGATTATGAAAGACAAAAGAGAAACTACAGCAGTGAAGCCTATAATGAAGATGAAGGTCCCAGACAGGGAAGCGTCCAATGCCAGACTCAATAAATGTCATAGATCAGGAACATATGTGCAATACTCCTTGAAATATGACTGCAAGTGTACACTGAATATAAGGGCGGTTAAATTTAGCAAGGATTTCATTTCACCCTACCGAAGCCTTACAAAATGGACCATTTTCCTGTTGGAATTCTTCTTTCGGAAGCATCTGATGAGGAGGAACCAGGTTTTGCAACATCCACCACAAATGAGTATTAACAGACGTTTAAAGGAATTATTTTGGATAAAAATGTCATCCCGGTAGGATTTAATAGTAACTTATTTTTTGCATGTAAATTATTCATCCAGTGTGAGTATGTTCACTTTTACGTTTATCTGCTACATGTAGATGTGCTTTGGTCGAGTGGGTGCTGCACTTTTTTTGTCAGTTAAAAATCGGTATTTGTAGATTTTCTAAGAATGTGACTCTGTAAGTTCAACTCAAGTTTCTTTCCATTTGAATGTTCTATTTTTCACAAATAAAATAAAACATTTCCTCCTCTGCTTACTTGAGTATACATAATAGCAACTGAATGGAAGCGATTCAGGAATGGTATATTTTACATTTCTTTAAGTTCTATATGAACATAGATACCATACAATCGGAGGTGAAACATTTAGTTTATGGTGTTTTATTTATACATGTACCAATCAAAATTTGGGGTCAGTACAATTTTTATTTCTTTAAAGAAATTAATACATTTAGCATGAACTTTCTATTCATCAAAGAATGCTGAAAAATGTATGTTTCCACAAAATTGTTAAGCTGCACAACTGTTGTCAACATGGATACAAATGATAAATGTTTCTTGAGCAGCAAATCAGAATATTAGACACGGAAGACTTTGCCATCACAGGAATAAACTACATTAAAATATATAAAAAAAAGAAAATTAATTTTAACTAGTATTTCACAATATTAGTATTTTTTACTTTATTTTGGTCAAATAAACACAAAAAAAAATTCGTAAGACTTCATAACAAAAACATTTTAAAACTCTTCCGACCCCAAACTTTTATCAACAGCAAGTGTTCACACCAAGGACGATAACTATAACAATAAAGTTCTAAATATTGTTCTCAATATGAAAGAATAGAGTTCACACCACTGCTATAAAGAAACTATATCGTTGGAATAATTTTCAGAACGATTTTTTCCAGCTGATGGAACGATAAAACATTGACAGCCAATCAGAATTCATCCTGCTGTAACAAGCTCAAGCATTTCAAGGGGCAGACAAGCACGCGCTTAGAATAAAAAGAACAATATCGTCCAATGGTGTAGACGCTAATATAATTATCGTTCTTGGTGTGAACAGGTCTTAAATATTCCGACAGGATAACAATATCCTCAACAACCTTGAAAGCTTTGACGGTAAAAATGACATGTCAATATGCGGATTATTGCATGAAATGAGAAATTAACACACAGAATTAAAATTGCAGGATGCAGTCGTATCATGCAGAAGAATCTTTATTCAGAACAGCTGAATAACATGGTAGAAAGAACCTGCCATGCACCATTCATAATCACATTTAAAGTTCATTCATTGTAATCAATGAAAAAGTAAGGCCTTAAGAAGTTGCACAATTTCTTTGTATTCAAAGCAACAATCCTTTTTCCTCCTTCTCAGTGTTGCTTTCGTCTGAAAGAGCAACCTATTTGGAAAAAGAAAAAATGTAAAAAGAAAAAATCAGCGCAATATAAGACACTGTATCAGATAACATTATATGTGATGCAAAAGTACGACTTCAGCAGTAACCCTGGATGTGTTACAATCATACAGTAAATACACACCCTCAGTCAGCCTTGCTTTTCCTCCTGTTGGCTGGCAAAGCACTGTTGAACACCCAACACACAACACAACCGTCTGCGCATGACTAAACACAGTTGTGATCTTATAACAACCTACATGGAAATAAGCAGAAAAGATTACATTTTCTACAAGTGAAATATTACACATAAGGCACACAAAGTTTCTTCAAAAGATCTCAAACCTGGACATTTTACATCCATGAAGTACGAGTTGGGACTCTGCACAAGCCTTTTCTTCTTATGCTGCCTTCTTTCAAAATCAAAGGACGGGTTGAGTAGATCTTTGGCCAGCTGTTAAAATAAGAATATACCAATAAATATACTAATAAAATGGCCTTTATAATTATATATATAACAAAACACACACACACGGCCAATAGTGATGTCCGACCTAGGAGAATTGACATCCTCACCCTTTATTTAAACATTGAAAATGTGTTTAAGGTTATGTAAGCATATTGTGTAATTTGTGATAACGCTGTGAAACATGCCAATTTGTGCTGATCTCATTTTTTGCCAGGCTGTCATACAAATTATGAACACATGCAAAAAACAAACAAAACAAAAAAAAACGAGAGAAACACCAAAATATTAAACAATATTTTTTGGCAAATAATTTAAACGTTACTTTTATTGTTTTCTTCTTCCCTCGTATTTAAATACATATCTCTCCTCATATTCTGAGGGTTTAATTGGGTCATCAAAAACAAACATCCCATCTGGACCACTTTTGGCCACTACTAATATCACACACACAAACACACACGTTTCTATAGTAATTTATAAAGTATATTTATAAATTAACTATTTAACACATACACCAGTTTCCTTCAACAATATGACAGTCATCTACAATTTAGGAAATATTAGTAAAGCATGCGTCATTTTTCATTCTTTTGCACACAAAAACAACATTGTTCAACAGCCATGCATATTGATCACTTCCCTCACTGTCAGTCTGAAAACTATAATGGCTTACTTGTAAAAACACAAATAACACACCAATCTGATTCCATCTCTCGTTTTGCTCGGTGCAATATAACAGTTAAATGTTCCTCGTGTGTAGTGAAACATTATTAGGCCTTATCTGAAGCGCCATGTGTAATCAAAAACTTTCACATGTTTATCGCACGATTAAAATGATCAACAACTAGAGTAATATTAACAAGACAGACGATAGAATTCATATCAACAACTGTCAAACGCAAGATTCGTTGCCTAGTTAAATCCACTCACAGGCATTGTCGGGAGCTGCTGGTTTTCGCATTCGTGTGTCTGCTCTGCTTTCCTCGACTCTGAATCGCTCGGGTGACTGCAGGGTTGCCACGCGCAGCTTCATAAAACAAATCTGATCAGACATGCCCAGGCATGCTCCACAATAAAACGCTCCGTTATACATTATCCCCTATAAAACCTGACAACATTACAGGGATTTCCTGAAAATTACATCAGGCTGACAACAGTATAGTGATGACGTGTTGACTAAATGCCATGATGATATTAGCTCCCACACCGCCTCCCCACAGGCCCCCCAAGAACAGTTAATAAAATGCTTAACTTGAAAAAGAATTCATATCTGTCTGTCTGTCTATCTATCTATCTATCTATCTATCTATCTATCTATCTATCTATCTATCTATCTGTCTGTCTGTCTGTCTGTCTGTCCGTCCGTCCGTCCGTCCGTCCGTCCGTCCGTCCGTCCGTCCGTCCGTCCGTCCATCCATCCATCCATCCATCCATCCATCCATCCATCCATCTATCTATCTATCTACCTATCTATCTATCTATCTATCTATCTATCTATCTATCTATCTATCTGTCTGTCTGTCTGTCTGTCTGTCTGTCTGTCTGTCTGTCTGTCTGTCCGTCCGTCCGTCCGTCCGTCCGTCCGTCCGTCCGTCCGTCCGTCCGTCCATCCATCCATCCATCCATCCATCCATCCATCCTTCCGTCCGTCCGTCCGTCCGTCCGTCCGTCCATCCATCCATCCATCCATCCATCCATCCATCCATCCATCCATCCATCTATCCATCTATCTATCTATCTATCTATCTATCTATCTATCTATCTAAAAATTATAAAGCTGTATAATTACAAATTGCAAAATAATAAAACAAATAACCCCTCTGGTTTAATATTTCCCGTACTGGCAACCCTGACATTTCTCAGAGCTCCTCGAGAGATGCATTTCCTGCCAGTGTTCTTAGCACCTTCCTCCACTACGAAACACATTTGTTTGATTTTGCCTCCTTTATGTTCTTTTTCTTTCTTTCTTTGATTGAAACGTAATTGCGAACTCTGAGTAGACGTGAATCTATTATTTAATCTGTCTGTGATCTTCTATTTAATCTGGTCGTGTGACTACGCCCCCTAGTGTTTATTAATGGCACATCTAGATAGACGTGCATTATTTTACAGTTTTTCTCAGTCGCTTTGGTACACTTCTCAGATCAGAATTGAAATTCTCAAAACTACCTGTTCAATCTTCACATCATTGTTTCACTTGTGCACATCAAAAAATCAGTTTCTCATTTCTTTGAAGTTGCAAAATTGCAAATTAGATTAGATTAGATTAGATTCAACTTTATTGTCATTACACAAGTACAAGTACAAGTACAAGGCAACGAAATGCAGTTTAGGTCTAACCAGAAGTGCAATAGCAGCAAGTGCAGGATATACAACGGTTGCATAAGTGCAGGACATGGAAATGTACTGAATAGGCTATATATACATATGTATAAATAGAGGCTTTAAAATGCTTTGGTACATCCATGCAATCGATTATGTACAATTCTCTGCTGTTTCCCACATTATCAATTGCTTGTCATGTTGATCAAAATGTGCTATAATGGGTCTCTGTTGAATAGTCTCACCCCCCACAACATTTAGGCATTAGTTCATAGCATAAGTCTTTACGTGCAAAATGGTAGAACAAGTTGTCATTATATGTCAAGCATATTTCTATTCATTTTTTTCCCTAAAGATATTCATTATGATGTGGATGAGAATTTGTGGCCCAATGAATGTCAGGAGGTGTAGGAAGTCTGCACTGTAATTCCTACAGCACTGCATGTACAGTTTTCCCTAAGAAGATTGTCCTATGTTCACATTTCTACTTTTGTTTTTTTTCTTCTTCGTGCTATGCAGTGCTGTCTTTTCCTTTCTGTGTCACAATGACATGGTCTGTCAACAAATTACAGTAAAACAGTAAAAGTGTAAATGTGAATCTTGTCCAGTCTCTTGCAATCAAACTTCCACATACAATAGGTGTAACCTACAATTTACAATAATTGTCACCAAAACTTTAGCCATAGTTTACATCAGAACATTCCTCCGGAGTACACTGTTATATTGACAACATGACTAAGCAATTTGACTGTGTTATCCGTACACAATGACACAAGGACTTGTCATTCTGATGGCACTGACATGTTCATTGACACAGATATTTACTTTTGAGAGATTAACTAAGGATTTTGAGCAAGAGACTGGCTTTTGCAGGTAATCCATGGTGTTTTGCTATTGGTTTCGAGAAATGCACTTACTGTTTTGCAAATGTCGAGGATGATTCGAGAAATGTACCAAAGCGACTGAGAAAAACTGTAAAAGCGAAACCATTTTACTAACTGTTCTTGGAAAAAAATATCATCCATAGGCATTTTGAATCCCAAATGACAAATGTTAAATCCTAAATTAATGTTTTGTTTTGTTTTTCGTCTGAAAGGTGAACCTTGCTGTCCAAAGACTTTCTTACACTTATAGTGTCCATGTCTGTATGAAATCTTTAAAAATGTTAGGTTACACTAGATTAATCATTTTTGTTGCATGTGCATTGCTTGATAACGACCCGTAGCATCTGTGTGGCTCCTAGAGTACCATGTCCTCCTAGAAACTACATTGACCAATCGCGCAGTTGCCGTCGCGCTGACGTCACACAACGAGGCTCCGCCCCTCGCTCTAGACCGTATGATTTCTGTGTCAATGCCATGAACAAGGGAAACTGTGCACTGTCATTCATAAAGGAAATACCGGCTTGGTAAATGGCGAAGACTTACGATTATCTTTTCAAACTCTTGCTAATTGGAGACAGTGGCGTGGGAAAGACATGTCTGCTGTTCAGATTCAGCGAGGACGCGTTTAACACCACCTTCATCTCCACAATCGGTCAGTTCACCGGTGATCTGGGTAGAAGGTATTGGACGGTGTCCCGTTATATGCAGGACAATAGTGTTCAGATACAGTGAAACTGTAATAATTAACTTTCTAGTTTCATTTACATTGATAAAGTAGGAAAAGCACCTGTGTTTTTTTTAAGTTAATGGGATTTTTTTTTATTTTAATAAAACATCTGGATTTATTTAGACATGCATAGGCCTTTGAGTAGCTTCTTAAGTAGACAAATATATATATATATATATATATATATATATATATATATATATATATATATATATATATATATATATATATATATATATATATATATATATTAGTTTATTATTTATAATGCTTTATAAAATGTTTTTATTTTAATATTTTATATAATTGAAATGTATTATCTATTTTTATTCGTTTAAATTTATATCCAAATCAGTATTAATATTGAAAAATAGTATTAACTAACATATATAGATATATAAACATACATATCCAGAGATATAGATACTCTGGAAACAATGCTGTCTGTGAAGGTGTGAGAGTCATATTTTGCTGACCACAGCTGTATCTACTTTTAACCTGTCAACCCCTGCTCGCTAATGGCCTTACAAGTTCATACAGGAGTCTACACAAGAGAAACATTAACTGTATTATTGAGTTATATATTAATGCTGATGGATTCAAGCCACTCAGTAAGTTGCTGTTATATGTTTTGTTGTAGTGTTCAGGTTTAAAACCCATGACCATATGAGGTTTTCCATATGACGACCTTCCTTATTCTTTGACAGTGAGAAATAAAGGAATTTGCTTCCTCATGAGGCAGAAAACTTAAGATGCTATAAAATAAATATTCATATGCGTACTGGACAAATGAGTGTGAAATTTTCATGGCAAATGCTTAAATAAACTTATCAGCTTTTCTCAAATAGACTTCATAATATACAATTATGTTACATATATGATTATAACGAGAAAAAAGTAATACAAAAAATGAAATATCTTATACAGAATTTAACATCTCATGAACATTTATCTTGCTTGACGGATTTTTTTTAGACAAATTATTTAGGAAGAAAATTATTTGTTTGCATTGTGTGTGTGAAAGCTGCACAGTTGTCTTTCGTCTGCCTGCACAGAGTTTAGTCATTTCCTTTGTCAGTTTTTCCATCTGATTAAAACGTCACCGCCCCCTCTGCCTTTGTTTGCGATGCTGTCTTGCAATGGGGTCTCTGAGCCTTGACTTTCTTTCAGACTTCATTTGTATTTGCATTCCATTATCTGCTAAACCAGCACATTCTCTGAGTCAAAACAGCAATTTTGCTGAAAAAAAAAAGCTTTTTTGTGAGATTTTAGATGTTAGAAATCATTATGACCACTCTGCATGAACACTATTTAGATGACAACGTCAGGACGGAGTGCTGGGGAAAGTATGGTTCCTTTGTGTGGGGTCATAGTAGACTTGACCGTGAACAGAGGGCTGTACTGTTTGAATCCCCATCATGCTCTCGTGATATTCACTCAGCCCATCTCAGCATTCCTCCGCCAATGCAGTGGAGCATTTGACTGGCATCTGCTTTCTTGTGCCAGGACGTCCATGACCCCAGTTGTGGCCACTCTGCATACTTCCCCACACTTCTCTGAGTGCGGTCCACCTCCGCTTCCTGTGACACTGTGTTGTGTGTGTGTGTTTCTCTCAGGGTTGTGATATTGCATAACTAGATTGATTGATAAATTGCTTGTCATGTTCCTCATTTTAGCTGTAGCTAAATTCTGATAAATTAGCGAATGTTACTGTAATAGGGCCTCCGACTAAAGATTTTTCGAATCAACTAGTAGTCGTTCATTTAAGTCATTTAAGTCGACTAATCGCACGCGTATATTAACTGAATTACTTAAAGGGGTAATGAATTGAGAAATCAACTTTCCTTTGAGCCTTTGACATATAAAAGTTAATCGTGATATAAGAATATCCTGTAAGTATCAGAGCTGAAAACGTTCTTGTTAGTCAAAGAAAAGCTTTTATTGACACCAGGCCCAGAAAACGAGAGATCTCAGAATATGTCGACCATTGACATAATAGAATGCAGAAGCACCGCCTCAAGCCCGCCCACCGACTCGTGGAGCTAATTGGATCTACCGAGCAATAAACATGGCGGTTCCAGCTCACACGCGTAAGACATTGCACGTTTGTTCGCTTCATTTCACTGCGGAATCGATTGTAAACAAGATAGAGGTCGAGACTGGATTTGCAGACATACTGAGATTAAAACACAATGCTGTGACTTCTATATTGGATCCGACAGGAACACACACTTATGTGAGTAAAACATGTTTTTTTAAGTGTTAGTATTGCATTGTTACAGATCGTTTGCTATCTATTGATTACATACCTTAGCATGCTGTCACAGGCTGGAGAAGGTGTTATTGGTTAATTCGTGATCAGACTCGGACTTGTAACGCCAGAGCTCACAAAGCCCAACGTCCCCGGGGCTATGTGTTTTCAGACGGGCTACCGAAACGTATAACACTGGCCTGCCGACGGGCTATCTTAAATAGTGAAATAACATTCCTTTCTTGCGCGCGTGTGTGAAAGTGAAAGTGAAGCGAAGTGACGTGTGGCCAAGTATGGTGACCCATACTTTGAATTTGTGCTCTGCATTTAACCCATCCAAGTGCACACACACAGTAGTGAACACACACACACCGTGAACACACACCCGAAGCAGTGGGCAGCCATATTGCTGCGGCGCCCGGGGAGCAATTGGGGGGTTGGTGCCTTGCTCAAGGGTCACCTCAGTCGTGGTATTGAGGGTGGAGGAAAGCGCTGGTATTCACTCCCCCCACCGACAATTCCTGCCGGACCTGAGACTCGAACCCGCAACCTTTGGGTTGCAAGTCTGACTCTCTAGTGTACGGTTTGCGGTTATATTCACAGATCGGGCCGGCCAAGTAATACAAAAATAATATTCCAATCAATCGCGGGTGGATGAATCATTGTGTTTGTTTGATAAAGGCATTTTGGCGAGCCCTGTGAGCGATTCCCCAGACGCTTTCAAAACAATTCCCACATGTATTGAGGGGAGCTGAAGCTCATTAAATATGCAAATCTTATCCAATTCTGGCCGTGGGCGTTTACTTCCAAGTCTTCAGTGCGGCACGCCCATCAAAACCGAGCATTTTTCAGAGAACTTTTAAAACCAAGGCAGAAAATAGCCTATTACTTATTCATTATGATGTTTTTGAATGTAAAAACCACGCAAACGTCATAAGTTGACCCCAGACAACAGTATAAAAAAAAGCCAGTTCATGACACCTTTAGATATGCGGATATGCCTGTTACGTGCTCAAGCGCACACAAAGTTAGCCGCAAAGCACTGTCAAAGGTAATGATTATGAATGTGTCGGGAAAAATAGCAAGGAGCCATTTTAATTGTTTATTAATAAACTAGTGTTTTCTGAAGATGAAGTTGACGATGCTGCTGACTCGCCATCTCTGCAGTATAGTGAACGCACCTATAGAAGAAATGCATAATTACATAATCAGAGAGTATTTGTTTTAAAATTGGTTTGTTTAAAAGTAGACATTTCAGGCTTTCTATAGATATACCTGCCTCACATACATGAGAAATATACGCTGAGTTTCAGTTAATTTATGTGATGCGCTGCTGTTCAGGAAGACCGAGACGGCAGAAAGCGCATTCTGTTTGTTTTCTTTATTTTACAGAAGCACAACGTTTTGTTGCTATTGTGAGTGCACACAAATAAAATACCTTTTAAAGTTTGGAATGATGTTTTACCCTTATCTGTATGACCAAAAATTATCGTGTTGGTATGGAAGCTTGTTCCCGCCGCAGAATAAACAATAAAAAAGGTAATTGTGACGTTTTATCTTGCAATTCTTACTTTATAAAATGCAATTGCGAGTTATAAAGTCAGAATTGTGAGATATAGACTAGCAATTCTGAGGAAAAAACGTCCAATTGGTGAGACGTAAACTTGCAATTGTGAGATGAAAAGTCACAACTATCTTTTTAAATGTTTTATTCTGTGGCGGAAACAAGCTTCCATACACCGGTACCTCCATGTAGTAAAGCGCGCTATACTTCCGCTTCCTTAGACACTTTGCATAAACACATCACATTTATCTAAGTTAACGTTAGAGCAAGCGACCATGTAAAGTTGCTACTTAGCCTATACATGTTTCAAATATAAGCCGTATTTGAGGTTGATGGATGAAAGGCGAATGTTTGGATTTCCTGCCCGACCTCACGGACTGCATGACTTCACCACTTCCTGTGGAGATTTTTTTTTCTGCGACTAACCAACTAATAAAATCTTGGTCAACTAAGCCTCTGCTCGTCGACTAAGGTTTAGTCGACTATTATGGGGCAGCCCTAAAATGTAATAAACACGTTTCATCGATTAAAATGGCAATGAACTACAAAATGTTTGAGCGGTGCATGGGTGTTCTGGGTGTGAGGCCGTTGCTAGTTGATCACTGCTCAAGTCAACTAAATATGATATTCTGGTCTCTACACTGCAAAAAACGTTTCTTCAGGACCGTTCACACCAAAGATGATAACAGTAATGATAGCAATAAAGATGTAGTTTTTTTAAATCATTGTAAATTTAACACAACACAACTAAAACGATAACGTAACAGAGGAACAATATCGTTGGAATCACTTACACAAATCTTTTCCCAACTGATGAACGATAAAAACATTGACAGCCAATCAGAACCCATCCTGCTTTAAAGAGCTCGAGCATTTAAAGCGACAGATGACAAAACTGCAGCGCTTGCTTATAATAAACAGAACATTACTGTGCGTTGATGTGGATGTGAATATAGTTATCGTTATAGTTAACTTTCTAGTAATGGTTTTAAAGGTGAATGAGCCTTTAGTCAGTATTATGGTCTTGTTTTCCAGTGTATGCATCTACAATTCTTCAAAACAAGATAAATATATTTGTATGCCAAAATGACATAAGAAAAAGGTCTTATTGTCAGAGAAATCAAACTAAATTGAATGAGGTTTATGCGTAAAACAAGAACTGTTTTAGTATAAAACTCTTAGTTACCAGCTCTTGAACTACTATAATGATGTAGCATTAGACAGTTTGTCCACAGGAAAACCACACCACACCACACGCCACTCGTTGACTAGTTATATTGAGAGTTAGGCATCCTATTGAATTTCTACAGAATTTGTGTCATAATTAAGCTAAGAAATCCTCCATCTTGACTTTTTTTCTTGAATAGAAACCATCTCTCTACAACATGTTTAAGATGTCAGATATACAGAGATTCAGAGAACAACCTAAAATGTTAAGTTTGTTACATAGTACATTTAGCTATGTGAGCAAGGCAGTCTGATACAAGCAACAAGTAATTTTCCACTAACTAGCAGGAACAAAAAAAGGCAAGAGGAGCAGTTTATCCCCAGGAACTGGAAATAGCTCATTATATCTTCAATGCAGTGCAACATTGATTGTACCATTGAGCCCATGGCTGCCAGTCACTGTAGATCTGACAATGTTTCTCTTTTTCTCTGTGGCCAGGAATTGATTTCAAAATCAGAACCATCGAGCTGAACGGCAAGAAAATCAAGCTGCAGATATGGTGAGCTGTTTGTTTGTCATTAATATGCATTGCTAAGTTGTGTTTTATGTATCATGTTATGTCTGTCACAAACTGCTCTGACACGGCTGAGGATCCAATGAGGACATGCTCGTCCGAAATTTTAAATTTGCGAAATTTGTGAAGAAAAAGTGCATACTTTCGAGTGTGCAGCAGACTAGGCAAGCTTTAGGACATACTACTTCATCATCTTTAAAGGACAGCTCTGACACTTTGTTACATGCATCCTGTCACAATTTAACCTGCCCTGTCAATCTCTTGTCACAGTTAAAATCCTCCACATTCAATTTAATTGAATTTCCTACCGTATCTGCCAATCGTGGGTCTTTCTCCTCATGTGTTTGCAATTTGAATATGATGTGTTTAAAAGTTAATGGCCTACGGACGTATCATTACAAAAGTTCTCAATGCTGTTGCAGAGGCAATAGAATGTGGATAACACTGAATAAATATATTTTCGTCAGGTTAGATACTGATAATTATTCACTCAAACCCCTTTATCTAAACCTCTCTGCTTAGCCGTCGGACTCGCACATTCGCCATGTTTGTAGATTTTAACGCTTTTTATCCACATTTGGGTTATTAGCAATATTAGCCTAGAGAGTGTGCACGGATCTGCACTTCAAATTCTAACTGGAAATAGTAGACCATCCGGGTATCTTTGGAATACTCTTTTCAACATACTGCGATTTGGGACGTACTAATTCTATTTTCGAATACTATTTAGGACGGATAAAATGAAAATTGGGTTAATCACACACAGGTGGAATTAAAGGGATAGTTCACACAAAAATGAAAATTAGCCCATCATTTACTCACCCTCAAGTCATCCTAGGTGTATATGACATTCTTCTTTCAGATGAATAAAATCGGAGTTATATTACAAAAGTCCAGGATAATCCAAGCTAATCCAATCCGAGTAAATTATGGGCTATTTTTGGGTGAACTATCCCTTTAATCAGTCCATAATGAGTCCAGGCAATGGATTATGGGAAATGTAGTTAAGTTTCTGCACTTAATTAGAAGTTTTTATTTTTAATTTTTTTATTATACCAGCAGTTATCTTAAACTTAAGACTGCATTTTTTTAAGTACATTTTTATATGTCATTTCATAATTACTCCTGTTGTCTTTGAAATATGGTTAAAGTGTACTACTGAATGTACTAAAATAAACTTAAATGTCATTTCTATTTAAAAAAAACTGTATTGAAATAATTTGTAATTACACATTTGTAATGATCAAGTTGCAATTTAGTAATATTTATTTAAAATATATGTGTGCTTTAGTATGTTATTCAACGCATCGAAATACAATACATTCAATACAATGAAGTGTCCTTTCTTTTTATTACAACTAACTTGCTTATGATTCGCAATAGCAAATAGCTAATCATGGTTTGTTATTTTTGGTTGCACTAACACTCTTAGTGTACTTTTTTCAGCTCTAAAAATGGATAAGCCCTTCAAACTTTTTTTTTTCTAACTGGAAATATGTCACAACAGAATAGAAAATGGTTAAAGAAACCAGTTCATGAGCTAGCAATATGCTAGTTAATATTTAGGCACTATAAGAAGGTTTTTGGGATCCTTAAGTGCTGATATTTATAATGGTCGTTGAGTGTCCTTGAAAAGTAAGAAGGAAATGGCATCACACTGTGGCTATTCTTCTGGTTATAATTCTCACACACCCTGACCAGCAGACTAATGAAGGATGAGACGTGCAGACAATAATGTCATGAACATCCGGGCCTCTCCCTCTATCTGCACATTCTACAGGATGTTTATATTAACATTTGGGAAAGAATGGGATGGGATTCACTGCAAACCAATGTGAAGTGTTGAGGTTGAGCGAGGTGACAAAAGATGGAAGGAATGAGGTGAGGATGCGTATTTGCGTGTGACTGTCTGGTTGTTTTACAGGGACACGGCAGGCCAGGAAAGATTTAGGACGATCACCACGGCTTATTACAGAGGCGCTATGGTAAGACACTACTGGCTACTACACTGCAAAAAATGTCCTATTCAGATTCTTTGTCTTGTTTTCACTACAAACGTCTAAGATTTTTAAATCAAGATACATTTACTTGAAAAGTCTTGTTTTCTGAACAAAAAAGTTAATGCTTAAAAAAAAAATCTGCCAATGTGGTCAGAAAAATAAACACTTCATTTTTTTATCTAGTTTTTAGTATACAAGACAAGGTGTGTGTTCACACTTGTAGTTCGGTTCTCTTGGTTCTTTTGGTCCGGACTTAAGCCTTGTTCAGACTGTAGGTCCAAATCTGATTTATGAGCATATCCGTTAGAAATCCGATCACATTTTGCAAGTGTGAACGGCAAAAAAATCACATGGAATTTTAAAAAATCCATTTCGAGCTTTTCGACCATTCATTCATATGTGGTTTCTGCAAATCCGTTTCAGCGTGACAGTTTGATCTGATTTTGCATGGTTTAAGTGACTTTCTCAAACCACGTAAAACGTAAACATATTAGATGTTGTCATAGGAAACGTGCTGAAAGTCGCTGCAGAAACAATGTTATATAATGGACACATGTTTTGAAACCAGTGGAGACGGCATAATGGAAAAAAGCCACGCAAACCAGCCAACTAATGCAATGACATTGCCATACAAACCAATACAGATATTCTTGTAAACGAAAGAGGGCCAGTCAACCATTTTAGATCAGGGGCCTATACCATGAAGCCGGTTTAGCTGGCTAGCCATATATGTTTAAGCTTAGTTTGTGCCAATCCTGGGTTTTAGGTACGATTAAAGTGGTTTGGCTTTTAGCAGTGTTCATCTCCATAGTAACTTGGTTATGTTCTGGATAAGAGATCTCAAACTGAAATTAGACCAATTAGCTGTGAGCTAAGTGACACACCTCTGGTGCAATGAAGTCACTCCCCCTGTTTCTACTCCAAATTAAAGGTCACTACATAGCAAATGGTTTTTAAAGATTAAAGTGTCTGGCTTTTAACAATACTTATTTATTATAATAATAATTTTGAATGACTTGGATATCATTTAAGTAATTATTATACCCATAATCAATTACACATGTATCATTTTCATTAATCAATCATTAATAGGCACATAGTTAAAATTAATATAAATAGCCTATATAAAGGTCATACAAATAAGCTTTAAAATCAATAAATAAAGCTATACAAACTACATGTGAGTTTAAATGTTCAGTTCTCTATATATCAACTAAATAACTTCATAACTTTTACTTGCACTGACTAAGTAAGATTTTTATTAAAGTTGTCCACTTTCATAGACAGCTCTTTTCTTCTTCCTGTGTAAATTTGTTTAAATTCTTAATATTTTCAATCATGTAATATTCTGCAGAAGAGAGAAATCAATTTAGCTGCTTCTCTCGCGAGAAGTAGATGTCAGTTTCACTGATCCACAGCATGTGATTGGCTGTTCACTACGGATGTCACAGCTAAAATCCTAAACTCAGGATCAAAGCCTGAGAGTTGACAGAGAAAGCTGATGATCAGCATCATGGGACCAACAAAGCCTGAATAGATTGGTTTGGTTTTGTCAACTCGAAACTAATCCTGTAACCCTGAGTTTGTTCAACTACCATCATGGTACAGGCCCCAGATTCCAATCGGATACAAAAACAAATCCGATTTGGGCTGACAGTGTGAACGTAGCCTAAGGGTGCTTTCAAACTGGCGGTTTAGTTTGAAACGGGGCATGGTTCGCATATGAAAGCTGTCATACGGAGCCAGGAGCGCACCGGAGTACCGAACCCAAGAATACCTGTAGGTGTGTGGAGTGTGTGGAGTGCCGCAATGTGACCAGGAAAACAGACCACACACGAACAGATTCCATTCACAAACAAGTCCCGCCTTCAAACACTGGAAATCTCGCAAAATCTCTCACATCAAAACGGGACTTTAAAGTAAACAAACATGGCGGACGACCGGCAAGAAGAAATGGCGCTTATTGTGTATAGAATGCTTTTTTTTGTGGTGGTGTATAGAGCCAAAACGAATTGTGTCGATGTCCCAATATTTATGGACCTGACTGTATTTTTACCAGCTGAGAACTCATGAAGAGCTTATGAAATGTGTAAATGAGTCAAAACAGCATCAGGAATTCCTCTGTTGTGCACAAACTAAGATCTACGAGAGATGCGGTTCTGATGCCTGTACCGAATTATAATGACATAATGTGACAAGAAAAAACAGATATGCTTGAGCATTCTGTCCTTTTTAGGGTCACATCTTGTGACGGAATTTCCTGTTTCTGGTTCGTGGTCTGTGGTGTGTTCATTTTTCAGTTGAACCACACCAGAGTTTGTCTGGAAATGTGGGTGTGGTTCTCAGTCCACTTGTTTGGTGCACACCAGGGTTCGGATGGCACACTTATTCAAATGAACCACACCAACAGAGCAATCATTTTAGAGTTTGTTTTAATTAAACCAAATCTGCCAAGTGTGAACACACCCTTAAGTGATTTTGCTTCTCAAGTAAATACATCTTGATTTAAGAATGGTTAGATATGTCTAGAAAACAAGACACATTTTTTTTTGCTGTGTACTCAAGTGTTGATTGCTGAAGATGGATGTTTCATTTTTCTGCTGGCTTTGTTTTCAGGGCATTATGTTGGTGTATGACATCACCAGCGAAAAATCATTTGAGAACATTAAAAACTGGATCCGCAACATTGAGGAGGTAACTGAAAATCGAGATATGTTCACATATAGATTTTCTGTGCACTGCTCGGTTACATGTTCAGTTGATAAAGTTTTATGATTTACATTATAAAACAGATCCATTCCAACAGATCCGTTTCTGATTGGTTAGTACTCATCCAATTTATTGAGGGCCGTTGTATATTAGGCTTGTTATCACCATAAATGTATATCAAATATAATTTTTCATTTATTTGACACATTCGTTGACTGCAACTTCTCAATCACTCATTTCAGCATGCATCATCTGACGTAGAGAAGATGATCCTCGGAAACAAATGTGACATGAACGACAGGAGACAGGTGTCCAAAGAGAGAGGAGAGAAAGTGAGATCTCACACATCTTACAAGCTTTTACAGTATTCCACACAAATAGATGTGTAAAAGAAATAATTTAACACTAAATAATTGTCACTACCTATTTATTATAGGTATATTATTTTGAATGAGATTGAAATTGTGTGATACTGGATTTAATTTTTTATTTTATTTGTTAATAATTGTTGTTAATCATTTTTCCAGCTGGCAATTGATTACGGGGTCAAGTTTTTGGAAACAAGCGCTAAAACCAGTGTAAATGTCGAAGAGGCCTTTTTCACCCTTGCCAGAGACATTATGGCTCGACTCAACAGAAAAATGGTGAGTGTTTTTTGTAAATCTGGCAAAGCAAAGACAAAACACAAATGCGTTATATTGGGGATAATTTATTATTAATTGTCTAACATTGTTACAATGAATCACGTTTTAAAACAATCACTACTGTGGGTAAAATAAAACCAGCAAGCGGCAACACTTTACAATAAGGTCTTTAATTGTTAACATTAATGCATTAGCTAACATGAATTGACGATATATTTTAAAAGCATTGTATTAGTTTATGTTAATGTAGTTAACTAATGTTTCAAATGAAAGCTTAGTGTAAAGTGTTACCAAAAACAGACCCTGCATTCAGTTTGATATCGGTCCAGGTATTATAAACAATACTGGATATAATTTATTTTTTTCATTTATCATTAATGATTTTAAATCATTTTAAAGACCCCTTGTGGTAAAAATAAAAGTTTAATGTAATTTGTATGTCTATGTGGTGTTTTAAACCATGTGCAAATTCATAAGTCAACACCATTGCTGAGTATTTTCTCTTTAAAACTCGAGTGAAAACTCAAGTGATCTCAAAAACACGGTTTGACATCAACAGTGTTTCTGATGTGTCTAATCAATCACGTCAGCGTGTGGGCGGGTTTAGCATATCATCGTTACTATTCTGCAAAACAGGAGAGTCTCAAGAGAAGCCAGGTTATCCTGGTATATTTTTCTGTTGATATGAAAAATCAGGTACATTTAGCAATATAGCGGGTGAATTATGTATATGATGAATATTACGATGTTATGAGAAATTAAATGCCTTTCTCCACTGATGTTCTATGATGTTCAAAGCGTTTCTAAGGATGCTGATTTTTAAAAGGTAGACCGAGATGGGAAACGGGAACCAAGGGGGTAATCCAGCACCCGGAAAGCATACCTTCCATAGGGGCAGCCATTGCTAACCAAGCCATGCTGTTAGCATCCCATTGACTCCCATTCATTTTGGCGTCACTTTGACAGTGAATATCTTTACATCTGAGGCGTTTAAAGACTCCATTTATCCATTGTTTATTTCTAAACAAACACGACAATGTATATAAGGCTCCATTACTTTGTATCTTACACTATCGCCCCATAGAAGCCGTTTTTGTAAAAAATAGGCTAACGATTGCGTCATAACCACGCGACTCTGTTGCGCAGTAGAGAAATTAACGTATATACCCGTATAGACAGGATGCATTAACTTAAAATGCCGTACTGCCGTTAAATAATAAAAAATAAAAAAAATACTATGCAAAATGACAAAATAATGAATCAGAATACTTACCAAAAGTTGCCCCTGCTCACGCTCTCCGTCTCTGCAAGATTCGGTGAATCAGATTTCACTTTGCACAACTACTAGAAGACCTACAACTGTCAGACAGGTGGCTCACGTCACATCTACGTTGTCAAGCTCAGTCTGAGGCTGCGCAGTACGATCAGCCATCAGGAAGTGAGTGCTTCTAATTGACTTCACTTTTCTGCGTTGAAGTCTATGGGGTCGCTGTGTCCATTTCTGTTACTGTCTATGATGGGAACATGGTTTGTTAGCATTAGCAACACATTATTAGCTGTTTGATAACATAGCCAAGCAAAAGGCTAATCATATTAATTACTGTGATGTGTCCGAGTGATACCATTGTGCAGCGTTAACCTCAGTTAAGTTAGTTTGATTGAGTGGAGTTGGTGTGAGTGAGTCGAGGCATGGTTAATTTGCATATTCATGGTTCTGCATATACTAAATGAAGCAAGGGTGTAGAGATAGAGTTCAAGCTAGAGTCTCGCGTAGCCAGACCTTCAGACTGACGGCAGAAGGTCTGGACTTTTTCGCTACTTTCATTGGCCGAGGACCGCCCAAGAGGACGTTTAACTACATGTAACGCAGCCAATCAAAATTTGTTTTGTTCCGCGTCATGTTTAGGGGCGTGAAAATGTAAAGTCGATGTCCCTACAATAACAGACCGCCGTGCATATAATAGACGATTTATTTTAAGAACGTTGCGCAAGGTTACTGCAACAATGGAGCTGTGAACTTCACATACTTTTGAAAATCCAGCGTTAAGTTGATCCTGATAAGCACTCATGTCACGGTTGTAAACACAACGGCTTTCTTCCACGAGGGGGTTCGGCGTCAGGAGCCGGGCTTTGTTTCTAGGCAGACCATTAAAGAACGCAACACACTCGTCTCACGGACATCCTGTAGAATTACACCAATCAGATGACGACTTCAAAAATCCTGAAGTGTTTCCAGTTAAGTGTGCCATATGCATCAGATCTGTCTGAGACTGAGACTGCATTCAAGCCATTTTAAGGCATTTCACAGGATTTTTTTTAAAATGTCATTTTGGTGATCAAAGATGCGTTTTAAGGGATAAAATGATTGACTACAGGGGGAATTTAAACATGTATAATTGTTACAATGAATCAAACCACTTGATCAGGTAAAATGACTGCATCTAGTTTGATATCAGTTCGGCAATTAAGTACAAAAAGTCACAGGATTACGTGTTTTTAATTATATTATATTGCCATCTTTTTACAACCCTAATATTATTACCTCCATTTCTTTTTTATAGGTTTTACAAAGCAAAATTAAAATCTTTCTGTCTTTCTATTGACTAGAATGATGGTGGTCAAGCAGATGGCGGGGGGCCGGTGAAGATTTCAGAGAAGCGCTCCAAAAAGCACAGCATCTTTAAGTGTGCTCTGCTGTAACTCATTTGCAGCGTGTGGATACGTTCACTTGCTGTGTCTCTGCGGCAGCCAGAAATGCTCAGCTGGTATAACATATCACACGAGCCCCTGCAAAAAGAGCTGGACCATCAGGCTCAAGAAGGTTCGTGTTTCCAAGCCCTTAAATTCAAGATGGAACAGAGGAATGATGCCGTTTAGAGAGATATACTTGGCTCACTCTGTGGTAGAGTCACAATAGGAAACGTTTCCTTTGTCGTGTGGTGATAATCGTGATGAGTGATGTGTCAAAAGATAACGGATCAAATATGAATGGTTTGGCTTCGATATGTTTTTGTGAAATATTCTATATGGACACAGCACGGGCTGGCTTAAAACCTTTGCTGCTGAAGGCTTAGATGTATCGTGTACAATATTTATGAATTAGTCAGCGAGTCTGTTTTGTTGTAATATGTGTCTTTTATACAGCATATACACTGTGTTCTTGCGCTGGTTCAAAAAATAATAATTAATAGAAACGATCTGTAAAAATGCAATTTTTGGAACACTAGTGGGTTAAAAGCACTTTACATGTGTTTTCAATGAGCTCTCCTCAAAGGCACATGTCCATGTATAGCACAGACAGATATCAATCCACCTGCTGGAAGGTTGCAAAGATAGAACATGATGGCTGCAGAGCATGATGGGTAAAGGAACATCTCCAGGTCAGGTATCAAAGAGGGAACACGTCTTGGCAAAATCACAGTCACCCATAGGAAGTGAGTGTCTGGCACAGCCAGTCAAACCTGAGAACCAACAGTATTAAGGGAATAAGAGAAATTGTGCCTGTGTTGTAGCTCCGTAGCTTTAGGGTTATAATAAATATAGGGTTTATATTCAAATTCAGTCCAGCACTGATTTGTGAAAATTTTGACTTTTTGTTGTTGTTGTTGAAAATGATAATTAACTATTTAATTAGCATTTAAATGATTTAATTTGATAAAGACGGGCTCCTTTGCCATGTGAATGATCCATGTGTTTTGTAACATGATAAAAAAAGAAAGTCACTGATGCATGTTTATGTAAATCCATTAACAGAAACTGAGCTGTTTTGTATTTCAATTTGATATCTCTCACATTTTTGGCTCTTTTTTTTTTTTGATTGAAAATGTCCAGTGCATAATGATATACAGTATTAATATTGTACAAGCAACTTTTATTTACTGTTTACATTTTTTCTTTCACCATAGGCTCTTAAAAAAACATACCATTGCCAAAAAGTGGTATTATGTGCTTGTACTGTCCAATGTGTGTAAGTTGTGTAAGTGTTCTAGTCAAAGGATCCAGGGTGAATTCAGCCAATTTTTCAGTAAATCAGCACTTTGCGTGAGACATTTTGGTCTCCTATTGAAACTGCACTAAAGGCTGTGTCAGAAGGAGTAGTACAGATTACAGCAATAAAATGTCCCCATTTGGGAATTCTCTCTTCCGACTACTTGTGCTGATATTAGGGACCTGAATTAAAGCCTTGGATCTGTGTCCATTAACCTGAACTGGATAGATACTGCCACAGTATTTCGAAAGAATGTTTTGATGATCATCATTTTACTTTGACAAATGTAGCATATATCATGACCACTGATATTCAGATGGGACCATTGTTATGCATGTATTTTCTTTCCTATTTGTGACTGTTTGACCGATTTTTGTTTAAAAGAGACGTATAATGCAACCTGTTACCTGAAAAGTTAATATGCTCATTTAAACATGTTAAAACCTTAACAAAGAAAATGTGAACAAGAATTTGAAGTGTGGTTTTATTAACTGTAGAGTTTATACTACATAACCAAAGTAAACACTGTATAAACATACTTTTCAGCTTATTTTTTCAGCAATTCATCATCCAGAACAGTAGATGGTGCTATTAGACAGTCTTATCACAACAAAAAACAGAATGCACCTCTCCTACGACCTGCAAACATTGTGCATTGAGGTAGACTAATTTTATCTTTTGACTAGTTCAGTTTGCATAGCATTATACTAATTGTCATTACACTGTATAATACTTTTACTAATACTGTATACTGTTTACCAATCCAAAAACATTTAAACCATAACACATAAATGGCTGAAAACCAGAGCAGTGAGCAAGGCTACATACTGTCACACAATGTATTTTATACCTTAAATATATACATATAATAATGGAAATACTTTTAGTGCAAGCACACAATAAATGAACAGTTGATATGGTTTCAGAGATTTGCTTACTTAATCATGACACCTGAGTACATACCGCTAATGTAAGTATCTAGTGTTACAGGTGCATATAAGGAATTCAATGTGTGTATTGTTCTTATCTGGGGAATGCATCTTCTTATTGGACTCCTTCTAGAGTGTCCCATTTGAGTATGTCTAGGGCTCGTTTGAAGGTACATCATCTGTTGTCTTCTGTGCTGGTTTCTCTGGATCATCAGGGGAGTCTCCAAAGGCTCCAGCAAGGTCTCTTTCACTACTCGATCCATGGGCTCTTTTTAAACTGTTTTCTAAGGACTTAGGTTTTGTGGACCAGCTCTTGGATCTTCCAGGGAGGAACATTGTGTCCTCTGGCAGAAGCAGTTGGCTGCCATCAGCGTGGACTTCAGATTCGCAGGAACCTGCATGTGTAGTTATCTCATCTGTTTTCTCTCCATCTTGCTCCTCTAAACTTTTTTCCTTTCCCAGACTTCCTTCAAGATCCTCTAGATCCTTTTCCATCTTTTGCTGAGTATTTTTGTCCACTTCGCCACTCCTTACTTCCTGTTTTACCTGATCTACATTCAGCAATGCTTCTTCACCAGTCGCCCCTGCTGAGGGTAGATCTCCATCCTTTGTCATCCCATCTTCTATTATCAGCTGAACCCTTTCGTGATTCATTGGTCCATCTGCACTGTCCAGTGTCTTCTCTCCATCTTGCATTCCCATCTCCTCTTTACTGTGTATAGTAGAAACACTTAGCCTCTGCTGCTCAGGCTGGTCAGAATGTTGCTCTACCTTGAAACTGTTGCTAAACTTGTCAATCTGGTCTATCAAGGGTCTTACCATTGATACCTTTGGCATCTGACCAAAAACACTTGGTTGTACATTATACTCATAACCAGCACTCCAACGTCTTGAAACTGGAGACTTATCCATTCCTTGCCTTTCTTCATTTGCTTCCCTTCCACTTGTTTGATCAAATGAGATTGTGCTCCTATACCTCCGTACAGTGGACGGGGATGTGCTTTGTGTTTCTGTGGGATAGTAGCTGAAAGATTTCACCTTTTCTAGAGGGTAGGAGGTAGTCGCCTTAAGTTTAACTCTCTCAGTCATCAAGGCCTCTTTCTGTGCGGCATTATCCAACGAAGTCTGGTTGTCAGGAATTGAAGATTGTGGTGATTCTGACTTTGTCCCATCAACCTCATCACCCTTCTCGCAAGGGAAGATTCGGATATCCACACATGAGCCAAGCCGTCTTTTTACCCCTGGAACATCTACTTCTAGATTCTGGCCATATTCCTTTGTGTTGACGTTTGTAGTGCTTATTGTTTTACTCAGATCTACCTCTTTTTCCTCGGGGGGACGTTCATCAACACCCAGGTAATAGCGGTAGAGGCTGTACCCATCAGCACTGTTGATACTACTGTGACGTTGAAGAGAAGAGGGGTCACAAATAGAGGAGGCAGATGAGCGCGTCCGGGTCAATTCAGAGTGGTCGATTCCAACCAGTCTTTCCAAGGCATTCACCATTCGGCCATTAATGTCTTCCAGCTGGGACAAACGAAGGTCCACTGTCTGAAGGGAGGCCTTCATTGTGTTCTCCCTCTCATTCACCTCCTCAAGGCGCATGGACATGTTCTCTACCCTGAGCAGGAACAAGAAGAGTATGTTAAAGGCACAATATGTAATTCATGCATATGCGGGGTAATGCAGCGCTGTTTTATCATATTAGATACATTTGAGTGTGTTGAAATTTATGTTGTAATGCTACTCTGCGTGTTCGCTCGGCGGCTACTATGAGACACTTGTTGCACACTGCAGTAAGCTTGATCGATATTAGGCATGGTAAAACATGGTACTCGCGGTGAATCAAGAAAACAGTTATACGTTTTCTGTCGATGAATGTATGCTCACCTGTCTAATAAAACACTTAATATATTAAAACATCTCTCGTGTTTGGTTCCTACAAAATAAAACCAATGGAAATCAAGGGTAATGTAGGTATGATCAATCAAATCAAATCAAATCAAATCACTTTATTGTCACATAACCATATAAACAAGTGCAACAGTAGGTGATGTCATTGATAGGTGCGTGTCCTTGTTATAATTGCTTATTTCTCTGGATTTAAACGTTCTTGGAAACATTTGGGGTAATGTAATCAACAAAATGGATGTTTTGGATATTTTAATCCAAAAATCGTACATAAAGTGCCTTTAATATGATGATCACATAAATAAGAAGTTTGCAAACTGGGATTTAAGAGAAATACCTTTCATTTGTAACCCTGATACGCTCATCATTTGAAGACAGTTGCTCGTCTTCTCTCTCCCTGAAATATTCCTCGACACATTGCTCCTCAAACTCATACAGCATCTTCAGCTCCTCCGGGGTAAGAATAAGCTCTTTATGAGGAAAACAGAGGATACAAACAAATATTTGTCTCATGTTCAATTTGAATTTATAACTTGCTTGACCACCTGCATCTTGGTACTTCATGGTCTAATTATTTTATGAAACTCACTTAATCCTTTATCCTTCTCATCCAGTTCTCCCTCCTTTTTTTTGGTACAGCGACAGCAGAGTTTGCGGAATAGGATGTAGAGGTGGCTAAAGATAATGAGTGGTGGAGGTAGCACAGGCCTGTCATGGAAGGTCATGATGAGCTGATATCTCTGAAACTTCCACACCTGGTTGGAGATGGACTTAACCTCAAAGAACGTGTTGCTTTATTGGGAGGAAACACAGAACAACTAGCAAGTTGACACCAATGAACGGTTACTAGAGATACACCAATGGTAGAGACCAATACAACTTATTTTTATGTTGCAACCGATCCTACACTGTCTGTATTTACATGCAAATAAGTCATGAAAACATTGTAATGGTAGCATTCTTACTTGAAGACAGCAATGAGCAAGTTCACAAGCAGGATGTTGGCCACTAACAAGTAACAGGCCATGATGGCTGGAGTCAGCCACGCTCCAGGGATGCAGGGTGGAAGCTTTTTCCCATCCTCATCATATAAATTGTCTCCACAGGGGGCTGTTTAGAAAAAGCTTTCTTGTTACATTATAGTACCAGCATTGAATTTGTTCTGCATTGACAATTCCAATGCCATTATACCATTAGTAGGGTTATTTTTCATGAAAACAGCGTTTATCATTGTGTCAAATGTTCATCATTGTGCTTACGATTTATTTCCATTGCGTAAACTATAGCACATTCCAGAAGGGCAAAAAAGAGAAGAACAAGTCGGTTAGTGCAATTGGAAACCAAAAACAACAAAGTGTGCAACAAGAATTGATCAAACGCAATATCGAGGCAGGCAGGATAATCAACTAGAAATTGCTACAATATGTACAGACAGAAATACTGAAATAACGACAAATTGACAAGACTGAATACTCTAAACGGTCATAACTCAACAAAAAAGCCACTAAGCATGACGTTATAGGGGAAACTGCAACAAACAACAGGATCACAGAGGTAATGGATATTGTGTTAGAATGGTGGATCAGACTGTTAAAGGACATCTATCTACCCTGGAGGCAGGAAACAAAATCTTACTATAAATTCTAGTCTTACGGTCTATCGAATCTGCAAACACCTCTCCATAAATCATCCAATAAGGCATGTAGAAGATGTTGCGGGCCAAGCGCCACGTGGGCTCCTCATCTGGGTGGAGGATGGCCTGTCGTGCCACACCGAAACTCATCAGGACCACCAACATGATCACCACAAAATACAGCATGTCAATCATCTGCAAGTCAAAAAGTCCATATAGTTGATAATCACGTTTACAAGGTCTAAAAGTATAATAACTTTAGTACGATGAATTGCGTTACCATTTTTCCTATCATCATGACATAGGGTCCTAGGTACTTGTTGACCCCGAATATGTCCAGCACTCGGATGTACCAGAAGATGATGTCCACGCAGTAGATCACACGACCGTAGCCCATGTAGGGTTCATTTTGCAGCCTAAGTAGAACCCCGAGCAAGAAAGTGGAGATGGCCACCAGATCTGTGATGTTCCAGTACTCCTCTAACCACACGTTTATCTTTTGCTTGAGCTTGCCTGGTTCAGACATCAAGATCTGGAAGAGAGAGTACCAGAAATAGGCTACAAATTGATTCTTTAATATTGGCTTTGAGTTGATTGCATTGATTTCTAGAGCTGGATGTAAGGAGATATATTTACATCTTACCTGTCTGACTTTCTCTAGCCCCAAAGTGATGATGTATGAAATGACGATCCACTCTTGTAAACATGGCCAACGCTCCATCTTCACCAGTACTATGTAATTGTACAGCATGAGATAGCCAAGGTAGGAAATCTGCCCAATGCAAGGCAATTTTGCATTTCAGAAAAAAATATATATATTTAATTTATTATTTCAATAATAATATAACAACAATATACACAATTTATACTATTTTATTTGCATTAAAGGGTTAGTTTTACCCCAAAATGTAAATTCTGTAATTAATTACTCACCCTCATGTTAAGGCCCAGAAAGGTAGTAAAATATTGTTAAAATAGTCCATGTGACTACAGTGGTTCAACCAGCGACGAGAATACTTTTTGTGTGCAAAAAACAAACAAAAAACTTAATTAAACAATTTCTTCTCGTCTGTGTCGGTCTTCTACGCAGTTTACGTTGGCCAGCTCCTGCGTCAGCATCAAATGCATACGTTGGGAAGCGCTGGACATTTACTTTATTTTGTTGAATAAAGTTGTTATTTTTGTTTGTTTTTTGTGCACAAAAAAGTATTCTTGACGCTTCATAAAATTAAGGTTGAACCACTGGTGTCACATGGACTATTTTAACGATGTCTTTACTACCTTCTGGGCATTGGAAGTGGTAATTAAATTGATGTCTATGGAGGGGTCAGAGAGATCTTGGATTTCGTAAAAAATATCTTAATTTGTGTTCCAAAGATGAACGAAGGTCTTACAGTTTTGGAACAACACGAGGGTGAGTATTTAATGACAGAATTTTCCTTTTAAATATAACAAGTATTTTACAAAATAATATAGAAAATATATACTATTCAATCCGTTCAGGTTGTTTCCCTGCCTACAGCCCGAGATGCTGGGATAGGCATCCTTGATACCCTACATAGGACAAGTGATTTGAAAAAATGGATTAATAAATATTCTACTCACAGTATTGAACCAAAATTTGGTGAAAGGGGCATTGTAGAACTCAAAGATTTTTCTCCCAATTGGAATCTGCCTCATTTTCTTACTGCCTTCCTCCTCGTCTCCTTTCTTAGAGGCTGCATCTGCGTTGGGATCCTAGATATACATGAGGTATTTTTTTACAACGTGCCGAATTCATAGAAACAGCAGCCTTGTTAAAATCTAAAGCACTAAATCGCCCTGGATTTGTTTTAACCAGACCAAACATAAGATTAAGAGGCGTTTGATGCAGCATTAACCTCTATGCTAGAGTTCCCTGACTGTCCCCCATCCCCAAAACTAACCATCATTTTTAATAGACTGTAAAAATATCTGCACACACAGTATATGCTTTATACAACTTATTTTATTTTTTCCTTCTGCTTTCTATCTACATCATGTGTTGATGTGTCAATGATGATGCAATACCTGTGTGTTTACTGTTGGTTTAAGCTCATATTATGTCAGGTTCTTTCAGTTATGTACACCACACTGATCTAATAGAGGAGGGGTTTGTTTGAATAGAAGGAGTGTTGCAGTTTACCCGTCCGGACTTATCATGATCCTCACTATCTGCAGTGACTTGATGAGACATGTCATCACCCAGACGGAAATCCAACAGCAGGATAAAAGGTGGGAAAACGAGGTTGAGTATCACCTGGACATTTTTTAGAGACAGAAGCAAAAGGCACATTACAATCAAGGAATGACGTAGGCTACTACAAATTATAAACGTATATTATATTATATTATATTATATTAATATATTATCAAAATTATAACTATTTTGTTCCATTCTATGGTGCATATGTTTATTTTACATTTTGTTTACTGTTATATTTTTATGTGAATTCTCTTTTTGTTACATTTTCTCTGTATGAGAAAAACATGAAATATGAGATCTTTTACATGTATTAGAAAATTATATTCTGTCATGAGTCATGACAACTCTTGAGTGTTTGGCATGGTAATGGATATGACAATGTTGATACGTTTGGTCTTTGTGGAATAGATCTGCTAGGCTGCTACTGTTGGTCAGAGTCGGTGCCAGAGCAGATCTACTGGAGGGGCACTGGGTCATCGGCAGGGTCCGATGGTTCTTCAGAGGTGCTATATAGCACCTTAGTCAAACAACCGGTGAAGAACCGCTGAAGAACCACTGAAGCACCAAAATTGGTGCTATATAGCACTAAAAAAGGTTCCCCTATGATTACGAGCCAAGAACCATTTTTGGTGCCATATAGAACCTTTTTTTTTTAGAGTGTAGGGGGGGCACGGCCCTCGAATGCCCCACCACAGCGCCTACACTGCTGTTGGTTATGCTGCAGAGCAAGTACAGAGACTTGCTACTGCCAATACATACACGACACACTGCTGTGAGCAAGTAAGACATGCAGCTGCTGTACAATACAGCATACATGAATTACCCGGAGCAGATCTATACAGGTGGAGCTTGGGAAAATGGAGGGTTTTTGAAAGTGTGCTGCAACTAGTACAGCTGACCAAGTATTTAAAGGTTGAGCAGCAAGTTCATTGGCTACTGATACAGCAGGAACCAATCAGCTGTGCCCTATAAAGAATCATGTGATTGCAATTAAGGACCATTAGCCTGCGCCATTTAAGTTTCATGACAGAACTTTGTTATACAAGTAAAATAAAGTATCATTAATATGTACACTATATTGCCATAAGTTTCTGGGACGTCTGCCTTTATATGCATGTGAACTTTAATGGCATCCCACTCTTAATCCGTAGGGTTTAATATGGAGTTGTCCCACCCTTTGCAGCTTCAAATCTTCTGGAAAGGCTTTCCACAGGTTTAGGAATTGTTGACCATTCTTCTAGAACCGCATTTGTGAGGTCAGGCACTGATGTTGGACAAGAAGGCCTGGCTTGCAGTCTCCGCTGTAATTCATCCCAAAGGTGTTCTATCGGGTTGAGGTCAGGACTCTGCGCAGGCCGGTCAAGTTCCTCCACACCAAACTCGTTCATCCATGTCTTTATGGAGCTTGCTTTGTGCACTGGTGTGCAGTCATGTTTGAACAGGTAGGGGCCATCTCCAAACTGTTCCCACAATGTTGGGAGAATGAAATTGTCCAAAATCTGGGGCCAAGCACAAACCCTAAAAAACAACCCCACACCATAACCCCCCCTCCACCAAACTTTACACTTGGCACAATGCAGTCAGGCAAGTACCGTTCTCCTGACAACCGGCAAACCCAGACTCGTCCATCAGATTGCCAGACAGAGAAGCGTGACTGGTCACTCCAGAGAACACGTCTGCACTGCTCTAGAGTTCAGTGGCGGCATGCTTTACACCACTGCATCCGATGCATTGCATTGCACTTGGTGATGTAAGGCTTGAATGCAACTGCTCGGCCATGGAAACCCATTCCATGAAGCTCTCTACGCTTGTTGCCGGAAAGTTGCCAACTTCTGCGCACTGTGCGCCTCAACATGTGCTGACCCCTCTCTGTGATTTTACGTGGCCTATCACCTCATGGCTGAGTTGCTGTTGTTCCCAATTGCTTCCACTTTGTTATAATACCACTAACATTTGACCGTGGAATATTTAATAGTGAGGAAATTTCACCAATGGACTTGATGAACCATCACGGCACCACGCTTGAATTCACTGAGCTCCTGAGAGCAACCTATTCTTTCGCAAATGTTTGTAGAAGCGTCTGCATGCCTAGGTGCTTGATTTTATACACCTTTGGCCATGGAAGTGATTGGAACACCAGAATTCAATGATTTGGACGGGGTGTCCTCGCTTTTGGCAATATAGTTGCCACTTTTGGCAATATAGTGTACATTTCCAAATGAAGAAAAAATTTTCTTGCAATGTTTCAAAATAAATGCCTCACCTTCAGTCCTGGGTTTTTACCCATCCTCAGGCTGCCCATCCACATGTCAGTGAGGAGCATCTGGCAACAGGTGTGGGCTATGAAGTCTCTGTGCTTGGCAGCCACTGCCAGCTTCAGACAGGTGGAGTTACTCCAGTTCTTTAATTCGTAAGTCAACAGTTTCATGGCTAGCTGTTCATCATGTTTGTAGGACTGATCCAGCAACTCATAGGCCAAGGTTCCAAACTCCCTTAAATCGCCAGAAGAGCAATTTTATAGTGTAGAAATACATTTTTGCAATATTTAAAGGGATAGTTCACCCAAAAGAAAATTAGCCCATGATTTACTCACCCTCAAGTCATCCTAGGTTTATATGACATTCTTCTTTCAGACAAATAAAATCGGAGTTATATTTAAAAAGTCTTGACTAATCCAAGCTTTATAATAGCAGTAATTGTTTTTGAAGTCCATAAAAAATGCATCTGTCCGTCAAACAATGTGTTCCACGTGGCTCTGGGGGGTTAATAAAGGCCTTCTAAAGTGAATCGATGCGTTTGTGTAAGAAAAATAACCATATTTAAAACTTTATAAAGTAAAGTTTCGGCCGATCACCTTCCGTATTCAATTTATGAATACGGCTTACCATTCAAAAGGCTTACGCGACCAGTTAAGCTCATCAGACATTGCGTACACAAATGCATAGATTTGCTTCAGAAGGCCTTTATTAACACCCCAGACCCGTGTGGAGCATGTTATTTTACGGACAGATGCATTTTTTATGGACTTCAAAAACAGAGCAACTATTACTGCTATTATAAAGCTTGGATTAGCCAGGACTTTTTGAATATAACTCCGAAGAAAGTCATATACACCTAGGATGACTTGAGGGTGGGTAAATTATGGGCTTATTTTCATTTGCGGGTGAACTATCCCTTTAAGCAACAAATACAATTGTTTTGATTTACTGTAACACTGAAAAACAATATAGGAAAAATAACACTTGGTATTTAACTTAGGATAGCATTTAGCAGTTGTACTTGCATGCCTATTGTCAACCAAGTAGTGAACCTTACTTGAAAGGCACTTTACATTAACTCACTTGGAGTTGTTATCGAGGTCCTGAGATATGTCATCCACCATTTCACTTTGAGAAGACTCATGAGCCATTCCTTTGAGGAGCTTACAGGCCACCAGAGCTTTAGCCATAGCCTCCTCGCCCCTCTGCCACAGAAACAGAGCCATCTTCTGCCGTTTCATCAGCACTGCCCAGACCATCAGCTCATGAAACGGGTAATGGAAGCGACAGACCTCTGGGTCATCCACGTCAATGTCCTCTTCCTCTTCTTTCTTCTTCTTTTGCTTCTTCTTGCCCTTTGACCTGGGCTCATCATCCTAATGAGGTGAGCAGGATATTTATATTAATACAGATCTTGTGTGATCTGACAGAGAATATAATTAAAAGAAGGTCAAATATTTGACATGTACCTCCATTCCAAGCAGCTTCAAGGCTTTAGGCTACAAATAAAGGGGCATTAAATTATTTAGACTATTTGCACATGATTAAAACATTTACGAATTTGATTCATCTCTATGTCTCACCCTCTTCAGTCCATAAAGATTGTTGTAAAGAGCTCTGAAGTTTTTCCTTGTGTAGTTACAGCGATAGGCTCCACCCATCAGGTACTCTACTACCAGTCCAATGTCAATCAATGTGATTTGGTAATCTGGTGGGAGATTCCCCTTTGAAATCAAAACAAGTGTTATTTCCTCTGAGATGCTTGCCATTTTAAATCTTACATGCACAGCATATTTGTACATTTTCTTCAGAAAATAATTAGCCAGATTTTAAAAGAAAAGTCAGATAGCTTTACCTTTTTAACATCTCTAACTACAATATGTAGAGTGTTGGCAGGACCAAGTTTCTGATAAAAAACAAACAAAAAACTCAATCACACAAGCCAAGAGATTGTGTATGATTGAGTAATAATATTATGAGCAATATAAAAAAATATGACAGCAGGGACTGCACTTTTTTCCCAGTGGATTAATGAATTGCTCTCATCCTTTATTGTGCTTCCTTTGTGATAAGCTCCAAAATGATAATGGTTACGGTGCTTACAGTGTTGTATAACTCCTCTAATCGAGGGATGGTTAGAAAATGGTGAATGTTTACACCGTTTTCTATCAGGAGCTTGACAAAATCCACTCTGTCCAGAACCAAAGCATCCATCATGGCCTGCTCGAGGGAGTTCACCTGAAGAGGGCAACAGTGAGCAAGAATGTACAGTGAGGATTGAGGAAAAGCTAAGCATGCTAAAGCACAAAACGTCTCGGTTACGACTGTAACCTTAGTTCCCTGAATAGGGAACGAGACGCTGCGTCACCTCTTTGGGAACGCCCCTGCGCGATTGCGTCATGAAGCACGTATGTCATCAGTCCAATAGAGAGACGGAACGTCATAGGCGGGTGACGTCATAGACCCGGAAACTATAAAGCACACCGGCAAACACACGCCGTTAGCTTCTGAAGAAGGCCTGAAACAAGGCTCTTGCGAGCATGCGAGGAGTATGGCAGGGTGAAGCAGCGTCTCGTTCCCTATTCAGGGAACTAAGGTTACAGTCGTAACCGAGACGTTCCCTTTCAAGGGAACTCGCGCTGCGTCACCGCTTTGGGAACGAGAATACCCACATCCCCATGCGAGTCTGGATGCCTGCCTGTGACATGAGCTAAGAGGCGAGCACCCGAGACCCCGGAGTAACATTCACATCCAGTTCGTAGAATCTGATGAATGTGTGAGGCGAGGACCACCTCGCCGCATCACAGACTTCCTGCAGGGAGGCCCCTGCTAAAAGAGCTTGAGAGGTAGCCATACTCCTAGTGGAGTGGGGCCGAACAGCTAAAGGAGAAGGCTGTCCGGCCGCCACATAAGCAAGTGAGATAGCCTCGACCACCCACTTGCTCATTCTCTGCTTTGAGACTGGACCCCCTCTCGAGGGAGGTCCGTAACAAACAAACAACTGATCAGTTTTTCTCCACAGGGCAGCTCTGTGGACATAGGCGTCTAAAGCGCGACAAAGCAGATTTAATTTTTCCTGGTCTGACGTCGTAAAAGGAGGAGGACAGAAGGCCTGGAGCACAATAGGTCTCACAGGATTTGTAAGGACCTTAGGAATATACCCGGGCCTCGGAGAGAGAAAGGCCTTAGCCATACCCGGGGAAAACTCCAAGCACGAGGCTGCAACAGAGAGGGCTTGCAAGTCCCCAATTCTTTTAAGGGAAGATAAAGCAAGAATAAATATAGTTTTAATAGTGAGAAACTTCTCAGATACTTCCTTGAGCGGCTCGAAGGGAGCCTCGGAAAGGCCTTGAAGGATGATGCATAAGTCCCAGGCCGGCACCCTGGTGCGTATCACAGGTCTCAGTCTCAAGGTTCCACGGAGGAAACGATTTGCTAGCGGGTGTCGCCCTAAAGAAACTCCACTCAAAGGAGAGTGGTAAGCTGCTATGGCCGCCACATACACCTTTAGTGTGGAGGGGGCTAACCCAGCAGAGAATCTCTCCTGCAGGAACTCCAGCACCACGCTCGCAGGGCAGTTAACTGGATCCCGCAGGCGATCTCGACACCATAAGGTGAAGAGCCTCCACTTTAAGTAGTAAAGTTTCCTCGGAGAGGGAGCTCTGGAGTGTAGAATGGTCTCAACAATCTCGGTTGAGAGACCGGAATTTATGAGCTGGGCCCCCTCAGAGGCCATGCCCACAGTTTCCACAACTCCGGGCGGGGGTGTATGAAGACTGCGCCCGCCTGAGAGAGAAGGTCCCTCCTAATCGGAATCTCCAGGGGAGAGCCGTCGAGGAGAGACACTAATTTTCCCTGAGCCCAGAGGAGGATAAGACGCGCCAACTTGTATAAGTGACGGGACCTCAAACCCCCCTGATGGTTGATGTAGGAGACCACCGATGTGCTGTCTGTGTGTACAAGCACATGATGGCCCCTGAGATGCGGCAGGAAGTGTTTCAGAGCCTGAAACACCGCCAACATTTCCAGGCAATTTATGTGCCACGAACACTGGTGTTCCTGCCACATAGCCTGGACCGAGCGACCACTCATGGTCAGACGCACGCTGACACGGTGCCCCCAGGGACAGGCCCTGGGCCAAGAACCAAGGGTCCTTCCACATAACCAAGGTGCGGAGACACCGCCGTGTTGCCTTGATTACGCGAAAGGGGTTCCCCCTCAGGGAAAAACCCCTGGTCTTGAACCACCACTGTAACGGCCTCATGAACAGCAGGCCCGAAGGAATCACGTTGGACGCGGCTGCCATCAGACCCAACAGTCTCTGAAACTGTTTTACAGTGAGCGGCTGGTCTAGCTTCACCCCTTTCACAGCTGAGAGGATCGACCCTATGCGAGGCTCTGACAGACGGGCCTGCATAGCGACCGAATCCCAACTCACACCGAGATAAGTGATTTTTGCATAGGAGAAAGAACACTCTTCTTGGAGTTGAGTGAACACTCTTCTTCAACCTCCTCATATGCGCAAGAACAACATCTCGATGCTGAACCGCGAGACACGCTGACTGCGCTAGTATCAGTAGCCAGTCGTCGATGTAATTGAGTATGCGGATCCCCTGCATACGCAAGGGGACCAGAGCAGCGTCCACACACTTTGTGAACGTGCGGGGTGAAAGAGCTAGACCGAAAGGAAGCAACCGATATTGGTGCGCTTCTCCCCTGAAAGCGAACCTCAGGAATTTCCTGTGCTGCGGAAGGTTGGAGATATGAAAATATGCATCTTTGAGATCTATCGTGACAAACCAGTCCTCGGACCTGATCTGAGACACGATCTGTTTGAGTGTTAGCATCCTGAACTTGAGCTTTGCCACGGCTCGGTTCAGGACGCAAAGATCCAAGATGGGGCGCAGCCCACCATCCTTCTTTGGCACTATGAAGTTCCGGCTGTAGAAGCCTGACTCCCTGTCTAGGGGGGGAACCCTCTCTATAGCCCCCTTTTGCAGCAGAGTCTGTACTTCCTGAGTCATCACCAGAGCCTGCTCGGGGTCCACCACAGTGGAGAGGACCCTGTTGAAGCTGGTGGGGGGCTGCATCTGAACTGAATCGCGTACCCCAAATTTATACAACGCAGGACCCAACGAGATATGGGAGGCAGATATTCCCACTCTGACACAAAATCTACTAAGGGTACCAGCCTCTCGAGTGAAGTGGAAAACCGGCAGGGAACGACTGACTCAACAGCATAGTTTCCCTCCGAAGAGGGTCACCCGCGGACCCGCGGGGCCCCTCCACGCCCCGGCACTCGGGCGGGGTTGGCGGACTGACCCCGTGAGGGCACCGCGAACGCACGGGTACGTGTACAGCGGTGAGCACCGTGCGCCCGTGGAGGGGATCATCCTCACTGTCCTGGGCCCAGAGACGTCAGGACTTCTTTGATGCAGCCTTCCTTGCGGCAATGACTGTCCTCAGATCAGCCCTGGGCTTAGAAGGCTGCGCCTGTGAGCGCCGCGCACCCAACGACCCTTTCTGAGGGGGTGTACGAGTGGCGACACTCACTTTCTGCTGCGTCCTATAGGAGGAGCTTGTACTCGGCGTCTGCTGCCTCTGCCCAGCAGCAGACGAGACCTGGGGCTTACGGGGAAGGAACTGCCTAAGCAAAAAACGCATCAAGCTAAAACTTTTGTCCCGTTCCTTAATCTCCGTAAGGTTGAGCCACAAATGCCTCTCCGTGGCCACCAGCGCTGCCAATAGAATGGCCGACGCATCGGGCCGTCTCCTTGGTGGCACAGAGAGCGAGATCAGCTGTAGATCGGAGCTCGTTGATGATATCAACTCCGATCTCGTGGCTCTCACCCAGGTCTCTCAGCAGATCAGCCTGGTATGCCTGCACGATGGACATAGTGTGCAGACATGCGGCAGCCTGACCTGCTGCCGAGTACGCTTTGCCCACAAAAGATGATGTCACTTTAAGAGGTTTCGTGGGCAAAGTCGGAGCCTTTATGGTAGATGCAGACTCAGGTGAGAGATGGCTTGCAAGCGTCTGCTCAACCCGAGGCAACTGACCATAACAGTGTCTTTTCAGCCCTGTGATATTGCTGTATACGGAAGTATGCGGGGTGAAAATGCGTGAAGACACGGGCCGATTCGAGTCTGCTTTTTACGGCAGCTCGCTCATGTTGTTCCTGCAGCCAGTCAATATGTAACCTGGCCACAGCTCTGCTCAGCACATCCATGAGCTCCTCACTGGCAGGGGAATGAAGTGGCGAGTCCTCACCCCCTGCATCGATGCTACAGACATCAACCTCCTCGGAGGAAGATAGCTGTAGCACCGTGACCGCTCCCCGGGCGGGAGAATCCGCAGAGTGGGCTCCCGAACCCAGAGAAGGCGGCACTGGATCAGCCGGGTGAAGGATGAGATAGGGTGGGGCCCATCTCAATCCCCTCCGACAGATCCTTTTGCGAACCCCACAACATAAGTCAAGTGCCCACTGAGCGTGCTGCTCACCCAAACAAACAACACACATCAAATGTGTATCCCCACTCGTAATGTAGCGTGAGCAGGGAGGAACACACTGTCTGAACTGCTGTTCGCTCGCCATAGTATTCTCTCTATATATATGTGAGTGTGAGTGCAAACTTGAGAAAACAAAAAAAGTCTGAACTCAGACACAACACAGAAGGATACGGACAGAGTGACACAGAGCGCTTGTTGAAGGCAACAGAAGCTAACGGCGTGTTTGCCGGTGTGCTTTATAGTTTCCGGGTCTATGACGTCACCCGCCTATGACGTTCCGTCTCTCTATTGGACTGATGACATACGTGCTTCACGACGCAATCACGCAGGGGCGTTCCCAAAGAGGTGACGCAGCGCGAGTTCCCTTGAAAGGGAACTAAGTTTGTCCTATATGTGAGATTATCTAGTTGTGAATTTTGGAAATGGACTATAAACCCTGTTCCAAATATCTCACTTAACATGGAACAGTGTTTACTACAGGCAAAATAATGTCAAGAAAAAAATGTCTTTCTGTTAGCTGCATGAATGTTATAATTCGATTTATGAACAAATGACTCTTATGAGCCACTTCTTTTTAGTGAATCGAAAACCTTCAGCACAAACAGTGAAGTCTGATTCACAATCAAATGACTCAAATTATCTGGTTCTTTTGGGAACAAATACTGTGTTCGAAATTTAACCTATACCCTCATTCACTATTTTCTACATGACTCCACTAATATAGTCCACTTGAAGGACTGAATGAAAACAAGTGAGTGAATTCGGACACTGAGTGCACCGGAAGGGCTGCTGCTTTTGCATTGTTTGCTGTTTAATAATAATTTGAAACGTAGCAAACTGGCAGCTCCAGTAATGAAAAGATTTATCTTGAACTCTGCCATGGAATCTAGCATGTATAAACTTTAATTAAACAATTGAATAATAAATTAAAAATGAATTTATACCTGGATAATATTACGCTGTACCCGCATTGGACCAGCGGTTTGTAAAATGAACGGATGGATGGATGATTCACCAGGGTGTCATCTTCTGGTCAGACTCGTGAATTCATTCAGTGTGACTGTCACAGTGTGTTGTGTATTCTCTAGTCATTGAGCGTACATCGGTTGTACACTCGTTATTGCGGTACATTGTGGGATCGAATGAGTGCACTTGATTACGTCCACTATGGTTTCAGACACCACTACAAATGGCTGTCCCCTTCAAATAGTGCTGTATTTAAGGGTATAGGGGGCGATTATGGACACAAGAACTCAGGATTTAATCAGTCTGATAAATCCTTCATTCCAAGTTGTGTGTAGGCCATCATTTCCCCTAAGTATATATATAATATTATATTATATTAAGTATTTAGGGGAAATGATGGTGCAGAAGGACCACACTGTCTTACCCAGTTGAGTAGTTCTAACTTTCTGGGGTCAGTTTCCTCTGGTGGTTCTGGTTTGGCTTTGCCTCCTTTACCCTTTTTTCCTCTGGCCTTTCCTTTGTTACGTTGAGTTGCTCCTTTCTGCTTTTCTTGAGATGGTGCCGCACTGGTGGAGATGTTAGCAAGGGCACTCGCAGGCTATGAAAACACATTTTTCAGCTTAATAAAGGTCTTTGGGACTTTTTTCTTGGGTATTTTTTCAAAAAGGCACTTATTTCACTCACTGGTAGGTTGTGTCCATACACAAAGATTTGGTTGCGTGCTATGTCAACTCTATTCCAAGCCAGAGCCAAGCTCAGCTGATCTGGAGCTGATGCGTTTGTTCCTGAATTACAGTGAACACATTTGAGTTCATTTTTAACCACGAACCAGATTTGTGGTGACATTTTAGAAGGTCTGCATACTCACAATACCTTTCAGTAATGCAGTGAGGATAGCCATTTCAATGTCATCTTGTCCCTCAGCGCCCATTCGAAAGACTGTTATCTACACAAAAGTTAAACGGGGCAGCAAAACTGACAGTTGACACTTTTTGATACATTTATTTTGGGCAAGGATGTGAGCTCATTCGGAATTACTATAGTGAAAATGAATGGAAAATCTGGTTTTATGGATGAATGTCTGGCTTCATTTCATCAGCATTAACAGGAAACTAGCAAATGCAACTCTCTCATTCACACTCTGCTTAACTCCATAGCTAATTTCCCTCTCAAATCAAGTAATACTGCTTTCCTTGTTTAAGACGTCTGGTATCAAATTCAATTACCTCGGAGCTGCAGTCACATGCACACTAATGTTAAATGTAATCACATTGGCATGGGTGAGTGGCCCTATCCCAAGACATTCCTGAGTGTTAGCATGCATTGCTAATGAGAGACTTATGGTGGAGTCTGGACAGTTAGATTACTATCTCATGGCTACAATGGGGGTGGCGGGTGGGGTTTTGTGACACCTTAACTTAAACACTTAATATTTTGGCAATGAATGCAAGTTAATTTAATGTTAAATATCTCTGTTTAAGCGAACCATTTTTTACACAAATGGCTTAGGGAAACATTAGCATGCTGGTTTTCATACTAGCATTGGGTAAGCTACACATTAATAGTCACATTTAATAGTGCTTGAAAGTTTAAGGTACATTTATGTCCCTAATATCCATATAAACCAAAGGTTTTATGTATGTGTGTGGACATTTGAGCTCTTAACATAGCATCTAATTTGATGTAAAACACTGTTGTAGAAGGCCATTAGCCTATCTAATGCCAGACAACGTGATGTGATATTACTTTAATAAGCGGAGGAGATGTACAGTGTGGATTAGAGAAATGGATCCACCCTCCCTCCCCCATCTGCTCATATTCAGGAACAGGGTGAATGAGTGTAGCTGGTAGGCAAGAACAGGTGGCACTACACTGATCCTACTCCAGATGTATAGAGCTACAGATTATCTCCTGTACTGAGGCAGTATTACTAAATACTTAACACATCACTTACCCATAGTTAAAGCTACAAATATTACCATTAGCCGAGCTCCCAGAGTGCACTGGGTCACCTTGTAGGTGAATGTAGTCTATAGGTAAATATCTGGTGATTGTAAAATCTATGTTTATCTAATGGAGTCAAAGCACTTATTTTCTAGCAGATAATGTTGCAAATTGCATGCTTGCCATCTGTTAATAAAACTTTCTAGCAAAATCACAGATAAGAGCATCTGCTTAATGCTTTAGGGGAGAGCGGGGCACAACCTAACGCAAGGTTAAATGGTTTAAAACTTTCCACACATTCCAGGATGATGAAACTTAGTGTATTTACTAGTTGCCATATCAACATTATTTAGAGAAGAAATTGCGCCAAAATAAAAAAATATTTGGAAGTTATCGTTGAACATTTATTTAACCATAGCAAAAGTAAATTTCTTACTTAAAGGGGCTATATGCGTTTTTCTGAAATTTAAACTCGCGACTGACACCTGTGGCCAAAAAACAGAACTGCTCTTATTTTCTGCTAGCTCTCGCAGCGGTGGTGACGTCACATCCGCAGACAGCGCGGGAAAAAACGACCCGCCAGAAAATAGGAAAAATAGGATACAGGCTTATAGGTGCACCCACTGTGAGCGGACAAGGTGTCAGTATGCTCATCAGGAGATGTTTGAGTCATAAATGGTAAAATAAAAAGGCTATTGTTACGTTTATTTTGGGGAAAAAGTTGCATATAGCCCCTTTAAGTTCATTTTTCATCTCTGTTTTTTGTGCTTATTTAAAATAAGACAAATCTGATATTATTTTAATCTTATATCTGTTATTTAACCGTTGAGATCGTTCTTTAATGCTGATCTAACCAGCAGAAGACACGAGCCGTGGTTTAAATCCCAGTTGCACAGGTGGGGCGAATTGTACATCCCTATTATGTTACATATGTTATTATATTCTATACTTTTATGAATTCTTTTGAGAAACCATGAGAAAAGGGTGAATAATGAAAAAATATTCATTATTATTATGTTTTGAACTATGCGGTATAGCTGTATTTAGCGATGTGTTTGTTGTCAAAGTAAAAAATTAGTATATTTTAAATTATTAAAAAATGCCATTATTTTATTTAAAAAAGCTAATAATTGTATTTTATTGACAAAATATTTTAGTTTGTCATGGATATTTTTTGATTATATCAGATAACATTTTAAGCTGTCATTTGGTCATGTTACAATGTACCCCATCTATGGGGCATGTTGTCACATTTCACTTCCATTCTTTCGGGGTAAATCAAGAAAAAAGTATACACTGTATTAATGAAACAAAACAACAATTTTACTAGACATTTGGGAAATTAATGTGGGAAAAAAATAAATACTCTGAACCCCAAGTGGATTTACACAAACTGAGAAACTGAGTCAAAAAGCGTTAGGTTGTGCCCCGCTCTCCCGTACATGTAAATGTAAGATGTGATTTGATATGATGTTATGTACCTGATTAATTCTACTAGGGATCAGATGTAATGAGACAGACACATGAATAAAGATGCATGACAAAATGAATAATGAATGAGAATGTTTATTGATGAAAGTTTGCACAAAATATCCAAAAATATTCAGTCAATATTTAGTCTGATCTAGCTGGTCTCCCAGCCTGGCCAAATTGGTCTTAAGATGGTGTCTCTTGGCAAAGCTAAAAAAGCCAATCTAAAACCAGAAAACCTGACCAGACTGAGAGGCCGACTATTTTTTTTTTTCATCAAGAAAGAAAATGAAAGTGGGTTTGTCTTAATGGATGTTAGTCTACATTTGTTACATGATCTTACGTCACTGTAGATACTTACCAACTCCCTCTTCTTCATGCATTCAATGACCATGAGCAGAATCTGGCCTGACTGCATTTTGTTGTAGTTAAAGGTTTTCTGGATGGTGACCAGCAGTTGCTCTTTTACGTCCTCATTTACCAGTCTGAAAATACAGATTTGATAATGAACCGATTGGGCCGATTCTCAGTGTTCCTATTAATGATGGGTCTGTACTAGACATTTAAGGGATAATATTCAGGTAGCTGGCAATTATTGGGACCCTTTCAGGGTGAAGCAAAATGGGTCTGATTTTGATTACATCTATGCATCAAGTAAATAAATAAAAATTATGGAATATCGTGACTGACAAATCAGAATCAATTATTCCAGAGATCTGTGTAAAAATGATTGTTAATACACACCCTTCTATCTCTGAGTATTTGTGGGCGAAGGAAATTATATCAGAGGCTCGACCGCTGCCATCACAAACCACTACAGGCACAGGCGGTTCCTCACGCAGGCTTTCCAGGACAATGGAGATGACATTGGGACCCCCCTCCACAATCAGACACACCACCGGTACACCCTGGCCCAATCCTAGCACGCATACACAAAAAAAAAAAAAAGCAATTCACTTACCTAAATATTGTGAATTTCTTAGTACAGGGATTGTGCACATATCAATATAATACTATTACAAAACATTAGCCTGAATGTTTGAGCCTTTTGGGTGTTTTGTTTTTTAAATCTTATTTTCAATTACTCCAAATGCATGCACATAAAAAAATCAAAAAGCCCTTTTGTGATTAACAAAAGGAGCGGTATTTAAAAGTCAGAGATGTGGGGAGTACAATCATTTTAATTTGCCGCTCCCGGGTCTGATCCCAGATCAGCCGATGACGATGTGAGTGGTGACAGCTGAGCCTCCCTTTGCTGTCCCTGCCTTATCACAAGCTCCAGGCATAGGATGACAAAGGGAAACCCACAGGTCACAGGCGCCAAAGCCTTGATCAAACCTGTAATGGCATGGAGCTGAGCATATCTCCATTGGTCCCTGACCCCATCACCGCCATTACTGATAAACAGGCTTTATCTTGTCATTCAAACCCTTTCAAATGTGCTCTCTTAGGAGATCAGAGTTACATTAGACCTAAAGCAGATAAGATTCGCTGATGCTACTGCACTTACGCGTGTTAATCTTCTGGAGTGAAATGTGTTTCTCCAACTGCCTGCGTAGTTTGACCTCCGCCCCGTATTTCCCACATGTGCCATTATCGGAGAGTATGAAGTGCGAGTGGCTATTGTTGAGAACGGCAAGTTTGCTCAAAGGGTTGGAGATGGCCTGATATGGTTTGTTCACCTGAAGAGGAAGAGGAACAAGACATTGCGAATGCCAATAGACAAGTAAAGCTTCTACTTGATGCAGAGTAATGCCTCAGAATAAAAAAATGTTCATACGTGAGCACCGTCATGCTTTGTGTTATGTACCGATAGATCATGCTTACATCTTTTCCAATTAGATCCTCTTTGCTTTCCAGGATTCCCCATGGAGCGATGCCTATAGTGCAGACCTTCCATCTGGATTTAGAAGAGTGGTCCTTCAAAGCATCTCCAACGTGCCGGATCACCCCTACATTGTGAGAACATGAAACAGATTAAGGAAACTCTCTTTAGCACATCTGATATAAAACAAATCACATACCCCTAAGAAAGCCATATTGAAGATGGATCCAAATGTTTGATCCAAGTGATTTCAACTGTGTGTATTGGAATTGTACTTGTAGACCAGGTGTGGGCAACTCTGATCCTAGAGGGCCACTATCCTGCAGAGTTTATCTCTATCCCTAATTAAACACACCTACTTGTAATTTTCTAGTAATTATGGTAAGATTTTTCAATTATGTTTGACTGGGGATGGAGCTAACCTCTGCAAGACAGTGGCCCTCCAGGTGCCAGTTGCATAAACTTAGCTTGCCTTAAGAACTAATTTGACACACTAGCAATTAGTCAAGAGGTAATCAGTCTAACTTTTCTGATTCAAATTAGACCAATCTAACTTTTTATGTAACTGACTTAAAAAAGTTAAGAACAGTCTTGAAGAAAAAAATAGATGACTAATTTTTAAGACTAGTCTAAGCAGTTTATGCAACCGGCCCCAGGACTTGAGTTGTCCATCCCTGTTGTAGACCATAAATACTCACCAGTGCTGACTCCACCAGTGAAGATCCATGCTCCAGTAGTCACGGCAGCCTTGATCAGGCCTTTCCCAAAGACTTGCTTTAGTTTGGGCTGCATGTCAAAGTTTTGGAGGCCACCGTGAACTGATATAAGCAGCGTAGGCAACTCCAGCTGCCATTCCTTCACCATGAGATGCAGCAAGCTGTCCGGCTTAGTATCATGTGACACCCGAACATACTGTAGGAAAGATTGCATTTTAAGATTAAAGGCAAATGTAACCGTTTTTCTTGTTTATTTAACTGTAGTCGAGTTGCCACCGCGGTAAGTTTCCCCAGGAACTAGGGACTTTGGGGTGGTACTCAGTGTGTTTTGACCCTGCTAGCGAGGTAATACTTTTTCAAAGATCAGGAACTTTCGGGGGTGGGACTTGGGCGATTGGTTGAGTTCACGCTGCATTTTGATTGGTTGATTCCTCGCAGCATTTTATTTCAACCATCATTTTTAAAAGTCTGTTGCGGTGCGAGCAGTAAGAGTTATTTGCTATTCGAATCAACAACGGAGTTTAAAAAATGCGACGGATGGAACGACAAGGTTCAGGCTGTCGGACCTACGTCACCGGACTAATTTGCCTAATCTTCGCGGTACTTTAGACCGTGATGGAAATGCAGACAGCAACAGGTCTGGGGGAAGTTCCAGGGACGAATTGTTCTGGGCAATTTTGGTGGAAACGCGTGGCTTATGAATCTTTTCCTGCAATTATGTAGCCACAAATGAGGTTTGGTTGATTATTTATACTTTGTCTGATGTTAAATTCAACTCTCGAGTGGGAATTTATTAAGAGTTAATTTGTTTATTGTCATGTGTATACAGGTAGTTGAATAAGTCTCAAGTTTTTAAATTGAAATACCAGGTGCAAAGGTAGTGCAACTAGTTTTTCACCCAATAATGTTCAGAATAGATACCATGGCTTTGTTGACAAATCCTCCTCCTTGAAATTCAATGGTGCCAAAAGCGTCAGTGGAGACGGTGTGAGTATGTCTGACCACCGACCATTTTTCTTGAGGAGGTTCCACTTGCACAAGATGGTTTTCTTCTGATGGCTTGTTGGTGACAGCGCCTACTGCAATGGGTGTGTGCTGAGCCACTAGATAACCACAGGCGCACCTGAAAGAAAATAAAAATCACAGCAGAAATAATGCTTTAGGTTTGTCTTATTGCCTGCAACTAGATGTGGCTTACATAACTCAGTTAGCTGACATTTCATCATTGAATTCATTTGGTTGGAGGGTACTGTCTATTCTTTCTATGCATATAGACCACCTATCAGGGCTGTGTCTAAACTGTGGTTAGTATTCAATTGGTCCACGCATCAGTGCACATCCTGGCATCTCTCCACCTACAGGAAGTGTGGTGGACTGGACTACACCGGCCCCTTCATATCCAGCCCTGCGCCCACACAGTGATCTGTAAAAGGGCTTATGATGTCACACATCACCCCTCATTACATAAGAGTCTACAAAGCCTCAAAACAGAATGAGTCATAGAGGTAATTTGTCTCGCACAATGGTGTCATTATATGTAGTTGCGTGTTGAATTTGTTCAAAATAGAAAAGCTCACCGGGTTGGATCCTTGGCTGGAAATATATGGATACATTCTCTTTTTTGAAAGGTTTTCTCAATCCAAGCTTTCTGAACCTACAAAACGGAAAAGGAAAAAGACCATCAGACCAGCAGAAAAGGCAGTAAATAAAGTGGAGTGCTTGTATATAGATTTTAAAGTTTCACAAATCACATTATTATGAAAATAAAATAAATAGTAGTTTGGTTCTAGAAACATTTATTCAAGCACAAACATTCAACATTACACATATACAGTACTCAATGTACCAGCTATTTTTACCATCAGACCTCATATTCATATATATGTAACATCAATTACAGCAAGAACTGCTTTTAGTCTCTTGAGTTTGCCTTAAGTGAATAGAGTAAATCCTCTTTGCAATGATAATCCTTACTAAAGTATGAGTGGTACAGTACACACATGCCCTAGATATACAGAAAACATAGAAGAGAAAATATGTGCATGGCAAATGCATAAAGTGAATAACTATGGGTACTTCGTATGAAATGCATTTGTTCAATATTACCACAGATAAGTGTGCTTTTAGGAATATACTAGTACACAGATAACACTGGTCTTTTACAGTTCCCATAGTTAGCTAATAACACTGCAAACCAACTGTTGCTTGTGGTCAGGATGTGTAGATACTGTGTTAGTTGAATGAAAGAGCATCCAGAGAGTCTAGGCTGTGGCCTGTTTTGCTTGCAATTATTAGGGCATAGCAAATTAGAGTTCAAACCCTGTTCCAGACCAGAGTTATTCATCTCTTTTTTTCTGTTCTGAAAAAGTGCCATGGAAACCCACCAATATTTTTAGCTTTCGCAAAAGACTATGTCAGATTTTGTCGTGCCAGCTTTGTGATTGTGCTCCGGCGCTGGACGAAAATAACCTTTGGTTCAAAGCAATATCTGTCTGGGCTTTTGTTGTTGGTTCAGTCCTAATTAAGACAAAAACCTTTGAGGCAAATCTCCTCTGAAAATGCAGTTACAAAACAGTAGCCAAGTTAAGAAAGAAAGAAACCCACCAATTAAAACTGTAAAGCAATAAATTCAGGGTTTTTTTTTTGTTTTTTTGGAAACTGCTTTCGATTGCTGTTGCAGGGAGAAAACAAGAAAAGAATGGTAAATTATTCTCAAGTTTTACATTTCAATACTACAATCTTGTAATCCGGTAACACTTTATTGTGATGGTCCCTATAAGTACTATAAGTAACTTTGCGCCTACATGACAACTAACTAGAGTATTAGTAGACTGTCTGCTTAATATCTGCTAACTCTTTATTGTGATGGTCCTCCAACAGACATTCTACTGACTTTAAGTAACTTTGCAAGTACACGTCAACTTATTCTAACCCTAACCCCTACCAATCTACTAACACTCTAATGAGAGTAAGTAGACATGTAGGTACAATGTTACTTATAGTCAACAGAATGTATAAAAAAAAGAGAAACCCGTAATCCCAGTCCTGATCATTCCTATCCCATCCTCACAGAAGCGCAAGTAGACCACGGATCCATGGGTTCCTTCTGGTCACCCACTGTTAGCTAGCAGAGGTCCTACCTGTGGAGCCTCTAGTCGATGTTAAGAAGGTGCCAAAGTGAAACTTTCTGCATCCGTGTCCCTCCTGGAGCTCTGCTGGCGAGAGGTGCTCTTTCCCAGAGCGCTGGCGCCCAGTGAATACCACAGGACATGAAACTTCATCACTTTATGAGGGGCTGTTCATATGATGAGCATGTGAGCAGGCTCTTTGTTCGGGGCACGTCCCATGACTCCAGTTCAAGGTAATCCTTTTGGGAGTCCCATGACCCCTCTCTCCTTGCCCACAGGGTATTTTCATCCCTCGCTGGAGCAAAGCACAACAAATCTGCTTTGATAGATTCACAAACCGCGTGAAACACAGTCCTTAAGCTCAGAAAACCTTTTGAGATGGCTTTTCTACCTCAAACACTCTTCACGAGTTGATGAGAGTCAGGTTTGTGTCTAGAAATGGACAGGAATGGGAACTCACCAAAGCTTTTCATTTGAGAGTGTCACCCTCCTCTGACCACTTTGATTTCAAGCCCAATTTGCATAATTGAGAGAATTGGGTGCTGGCATTCTTTTGAAAAGAGGCCTAGTTAAGACATGACAGGACTCCAGTTGGGGGCAAGGTCATCCAACACTAATTGTTGTTAATCTCTATTTTCACCAACCATATTGTGTGTGTGGGGGTGGTTCTGATGGACTAACAATCACGTCTAAGCATTGATGACTCTACTGACTTTAATCTTTTAGGGAATAATCTTTTATACAAAAGAAGAGAAGTCTTAAACCATCATCCAAATTGAGGAACTCTACTATGAAGTGATCAGTAGTTGATAAAAGAACATGAGTAATTATTCTAAGATGGTTTTGTCTGGTCTCCCAGCTTGGTCAAGCTGGTGTTTAGCTGGTCATTTTAATAATGCCCTCAAAACAGACCAGTCTGATCAATTTGGCCATGCAGGGAGATTATTTAACAGCATTGGGCTGGTTTAAAATATATTATTCAGCAGGGTTGCCTGGTCAACCATTGCAAACATGGGGATATTGCACCCAAAATGAAGATGTCCATTTAGCCCTTTATGGGTCAAATAGAATTGCTGAGATCATTGGTTTAAAGTGCTTTTCAATGGATTCTTTCCTCAACCATCTCACTCTTTGTTTGATACTGTCCTCAAAACGCACGCGGACTGCTGGTAATTAAAGCTCTTGAAGACAAAGGGCTCATGCCACAGCAGTTGTTTAGCCAGTGTGACGCACTTATTTCGGCTTGTTTAAACTCATTAGCCACAGCAATTAAAACTCAAATCTGCTGAGCGCTCATCAGCTTTGTTTGAGTTTTCCTCGGAAAACACACAAAAGCTCTCTGGAAGGAAAAATCTGATTTTCTTGCTCAAATTAACAAGGCCTATAGCAAACCTGGCAACAATCAACACTATTGAGTCTTTCCACATCTCGCACATTGTTGCTCAACTAAAAAGGCATTTGTTCATAAATAGGATTGCAGCTGCGATTTGTGAGAGCTGAAAAGGGGAAATCAGATTAAAAGTTTATGCAAAGCTTTCTCACAGTTTGTGTACAAGTCTGCGTTTTCACATTGTAAAAGGCAAAACCCACAAACGCATGGTGAATAAATACATACTTTTTACAATTTGATCTAGCATAGCCTGTTAACACACTTCATGAATTGAAGTTTCTTCAAAACTAGACACTGAGGATCACATGAGAGGGCAAAAGTCAGGTGACCCATTCCTTAGAACTAATGAGCAGTGTGGGATTTGATTTGTGCTCACAGTTAAACTCACAACCTTGTAAAACATCTGTCTGTCTGTCTGTCTGTCTGTCTATCTATCTATTAAAGGTTGTGCCATAAATTGGTTCAAAACCTATTTGAATACTAGAACTTTCTCAGTCTGTGTGGATGGGTGTTCATCCTCCAAATCAGTCTTTACCTGTGGGGTTCCCCAGGGATCTATCCTTGGCCCCATTTTGTTTTCTCTATATATGCACCCTCTGTGTTCGATTTTAATAAACACAGAGTATCGTTTCATTGTTATGCTGACGACACTCAAATCTATGTGCCTTTTACGCAAAAGGACAACCAAGGTTTGTGTGCTTAACCATTTGGTGGTCAGATATTACAGCATGGATGTTCCTAAATGTCTTAAATCTCAATGAGAGTAAGAAAAACGCAAAACTAAAACTCCTTGAGTCAAATGAGGCTAGTCTAAGCTTCAATTATGTTTATGTTGCGTTTTACTTCATACTGTTGTACGTATTGTCACTTTTTAATAGATACTGTTCAGCACAATGGTCAACTACTGTTGTTTTATTGTGCTTTATAAATATAGTGAGATTGAGAACTTTTTACGTCATTTTATGATCTTAAACTGAAAAGCTGTATGTTTTTTTTTTTTTTTTTTGTGGCCGTAAGCTGTTGCCAATGCAGTATTATAGAGGTTATACCAGGTTTGAGGATAATAGGTCTATGGGCTTCTGGGCAAGTTTAACATGCTTAACCTTTTTTTAAAACAGTACGTTTCCCCTCTTACTCTGTTTCTAAAAAGACTCATTGTCTCTGTGGGCTTGAAAATCCAGTTAGCCATCATCACATGAGACCAACATGTCACTGATTAGCCTTGAGATTTATTAGTCATAAGACACATTTTTTAGACAACTATGTTTGTGTGAGAGTGTTTTTCTGTCTTTCTGAGAGGGGGAAGGGACAGAGACCGAAAAGAGAAATGATTGTGTGATTTTGGAGGATGCATGCAAATGTCAAAGGAAGTGTTTAAATAACAACCATATCCTTAGACTGGACGCACACCCCTAAAAACTGTGTCTGCATGAGTCTATTTGCATGCACTGTCATATTTTCCCAAGTACTTTAAAGCTACTTTTCTTTGTGAAAAATAAATATTTTACTGGACTGCTAGACAATAATCAAAGTATTACATTTATTTATTAGATCACACATTTGTAAGGTTCGCAAACTTTCACAGGAATTTGATTCATGCATTCTTTACCCTCTACTGAAAGATACGGAGTAGATTTTACTTGGACAACTCCTACACAAGTCCAAAATGTGCCACTCAGCATTGGCACAAAAGTATATATACCGTATGCAAAGTTGCTAAGATATATTTGATTCCTTTTTGAAGGCTATATTTTCAGTCTTAAACACATGAAAGTGGACATTTGAAAAAAGGGAGTTAAAGTGCCTAGCTGCTGGTGCTCATACTGGCTATTATGGGGGATTAGAGGCAGCAGAGGTGCCGCTCATTCTGGTGCTGCTGGAGAAAGTTGCGTTGCTTGTGCTGGCTTAGAGACGCCCTTTTGGTTTCTCTTGTGATGGTTAAGATTAGGATTTGGATTAGTATGAGATTTAAAAGACTCAAATCTGTTTTATATAATGTATCTCTAACTTCATGTTTCGCAACATTGCAACAAGTTATATTTGCTTTTTAGCTTCATAGGAGCAGCTGTGGTTAGAGGTGCAACTGTAGAGATAATTAGCAAGTTTTAAAGAGGAAAATGTTTTTTTATTATTATTTTTAATAAAATGTATTATATTATATTATATTACATTATGGTAACACTTTACAACAAGTTAGTTACATTAGTTAACATGAACTGCACTTCTACAGCATTTATTAATCTTTGTTAATTTCAGCATTTACTAATACATTATTAAAATAAAAAGTTTTATTTGTTAACACGAGTTACTGCACTGTGAACTAACAGTAACAAACAACGAACGGCTGTATTTTTATTAACTAACATTAACAAATGCAGCAACAAATGTTTTTCTCATGGTTAATACATTAACTAATGTTAACAAATGAAACCTTATTGTAAATAAGTTATATAAAATATAATATAATATAATAATTATACATTTTATTTATAGGTGCCTTATAACACTCAAGGACACCTTACAAACACATTAAAACAATCGCCATTAAGCAACAAATAATCATTATTACAGCTTGGACAGACTGGATACAAGCAAGCAATCACATAAAAGCCCGCCTTAAAATGAGATTTAAAAACAAGAAGACATTCACTGTTTCACACATCCTGTTGCAACAAGTTCCATAAATAAGGAGCTGCATGACTAAAGGCTTGGGACCCTAGAAGTTGAGTGCCTTGTAAGAAGGAAAGATGCTTACAAATTAATACGATAGTCAATGCAATTATTGTAATATGGGAGTAATGTGTTCAGTTAGAGGAGTTCTAAAAATAACTCGAGCAGCTGAATTCTGTACTAGCTGGAGTTTGTAGAGAAGCTTTGAAGCGTAACAATACAGGAAGTGACCCATAATGACGAAGTTGATTCATATCGAATGACACTGTTTATATGTGCTTCGAATGATAAAATACTGTCAAAGATCACGTCCAAACAGATACTGGAAAATGATCAATATTCACAGAGGAACATTTAGATTTGGCCAGATTGGTTTTTGAACAAACAAGAAGAATTTCAGTTTTACTGCTGTTAAGTTGAACAGGATTTAATGTAAACCACTCATTAATCTCAGCTGAACAATATGAGAGGATATGTGGAGGTAAAGTTAGAGATAGGTTTGGAGGACAGGTAAAGTTAGGTGTCATCAGCATAGCAGTGGAATTGAATACCAAATGTCCTAAAAATATTACCAAAGGGTAAAAGATAAATAATAAATAAAAGAGGACCCAAGACTGAGCCCTGCAGAACACCAGTATTGACGTATGAAGGCTTTTCCCAGCCTCACTAACAATTCAAAAACACGTTAAGAAGCATAAAAAAAAATGCATAGAAAAAATAGCAAGCAGAATGATTCTACATCTAAGTCAAATATGAACGTAATATGAAAGAATAAGAAAAGAATTGTAGCCCAAGATGATTGGTCTGGTATTCTCCACTCTGTCCCATTCTTACAAGCTGATTGGACGAAGACTAAACCCTTCAAGTGAGATACAAACCTGTGAATCAGTGTTGTTTTAGTATCACTTATATACTATTATAGTTATTATATTTTTTTTTTATTTTCTGTTTAAAGTTTTAGTAATTGTGTCTAAATAGTTCCGTTTTAGTGTTTAGTTTTAGTTACTGTAGTATCCCTGCAGTGAATATACCTGGTTCGGTATCATGTCACACACTCCTGAATTCACTCATAAAGGGGGAAAAAAACAACATCCTTTCACTCTTTTCAATCACCTTAATCATATTAAAGGAAACAGCCCTAAACATCTCTAAAACTGGTGGACACTCTTACCTTCTGCGATCCTGATGGTGTGCGTTTGATGGAGGCCCGTGTGATGGAGCCACTGGCTCTCCTGCCGCCCCGCTCCATGTATCCGGTTCACGATGCACCTTAAAGACTCATGACCATGTCGGACCTTCCAAGATCCTCTTTTGCTCTGTCTCTAAAGCGGTCCCAGCACTAGCAGCGTAAAAGCTCATCTCCCGATGTTCACTCTTTGGGTTCTCCCGCCCTTAACTGACAAGACAGAAAGATGCAGATGAGGATAAAACATCTCTCGATGACACGCTTGACACATAGACCCTGTTTCCTCCGCTTGACAGCCTGTAATCAGGATTAATGCAGTCAGCTCTTGGGAGCTTGCGACTTTAATGGGGGAGAGATTTAATAAATGGTTATTGAAGGTAAATCTACTTTGGGACACTGTGGCCCAAAAAGGCTTTGAAGACATGCAAACTTTGTAAGGATGTGTCTCCTGGACTGCAAGAAGAAAACAGGTATACTACCTGTGATATGTCAGAATGATTGTGGTATAGTTTGAAGAGAAAGTCTGTGAGGACTGACATTTTTGAAAAATGTATAATAAAATGTACCTGCTTAGATCATGATGATCTTATTACTACAAATGTACAGGTATTCTTTTTGTTAAAGTTAAGCGAACCATCTTAATAGTCAAATGCACAGAGTTTAGCACTCTACAACCAAGGGATTATTTAAAATAAACAAATATTAATTTAATTTCTCTAAATACATGCACACAGAAATAAAAGAGTCAATCAAATGAAACCTGAAACAGATGCGCACCTTCCAAACCTTTCAAATAAATTACATTGAGAGGAACCTTTCATGTATTCATGCTGTGTGAACATTTGAAAAAGTTCAATAGAATACTGCCACCTTGTGCTTATTCTTGTAATTGTATGCGAGTTCTGGGTAAAGAAATGTAATCAGTGTCCAGGTTACACATACTTTATAGCCTATTAATTACTAATGTTCTAACAATATCTTGTATACACACACGACTGCCCAGAACAAATAAATATTAGAATGTACAACCCCAAATCAGAAAAAGTTGGGACAGTATGGAAAACGCAAATAAAAAAGAAGAAGAAGTGATTTCTAAATTTACTTTGACTTGTATTTCATTGCAGACAATATGAACACAAAATATTTCATGTTTTGTCTGGTCAACTTCATGTCATTTGTAAATATGCATCCTTTCCTGTCATTCAGACCTGCAACACGTTTAAAAAAAAGTTGGGACAGGAGCAATTTAGGGCTAGTAATGAGGTCAAATGGTTAAATAATGATGTGATTTGAAACAGGTGATGTCAACAGGTGATTGTAATTATGATTTGGTACAAAAGCAGCGTCCAAGAAAGGTCTAATCCTTTAGGAGCAAAGATGGGCCGAGGATCGCCAGTTTGCCAACAAATACGTGAGAAAATTATTGAAATGTTTAAAAACAATGTTCCTCAAAGAAAGATAGGAAGAGATTTGGATATTTCACATTCAACAGTGCATAACATAATTAAAAGATTCAAGGAATCTGGAGGAATTTCAGTGCGTAAAAGACAAGGGCGCAAGCCTAAGCTGAACAACCGTGATCTCCGATCCCTCAGGCGGCACTGCATCAAGAATCGTCATTCATCTATAAGCGATATCACCACATGGGCTCAGGACTACTTTGGCAAACCTTTGTCAAGTACCACAATACGTAGTTACATCCACAAATGCCAGTTAAAACTGTACTGTGCCAAAAGGAAGCCCTATGTTAACAGTGTCCAGAAACGCCGTCGACTTCTCTGGGCTCGGAGGCATCTGGGATGGACCATCACACAGTGGAAACGTGTACTGTGGTCAGATGAATCAGTATTTCAGGTATTTTTTGGGAGGAATGGACGCCGTGTGCTCCGGACCAAAGAAGAAAAGGATCATCCAGACTGTTTCCAGCAACAAGTCCAAAAGCCAGGGTCTGTCATGGTATGGGGTTGTGTCAGTGCCCTTGGCAAAGGTAACTTGCACTTCTGTGAAGGCACCATTAATGCTGAAAAGTACATAGAGATTTTAGAGCATAATATGCTGCCTTCAAGAAGACATTTTTTCCAGGGACGTCCATGCATATTTCAACAAGCCAATGCAAAACCACATTCTGCACACATTACAAAGTCCTGGCTGCGGAGGAAGAGGGTACGGGTACTTGACTGGCCTGCCTACAATCCCGACCTGTCTCCAATAGAGAATGTGTGGCGCATTTTGAAGCGCAAAATGCGACAACGAAGACCGCACACTGTTGCCCACCTTAAGACTTGTTTTCAGGAAGAATGGGACAAAATTACACCTGAAACACTTCATCACTTGGTGTCTTCAGTCCCTAAACGTCTTTTAAGTGTTGTGAAAAGGAATGGCAACATTACAAAGTGGTAAATGCTTTACTGTCCCAACTTTTTTTTAAATGTGTTGCAGGTCTGAATGACAGGAAAGGATGCATATTTACAAATGACATGAAGTTGACCAGACAAAACATGAAATATTTTGTGTTCATATTGTCTGCAATGAAATACAAGTCAAAGTAAATTTAGAAATCACTTCTTTTGTTTTTTATTTGCGTTTTCCATACTGTCCCAACTTTTTCTGATTTGGGGTTGTATACTGTGTGAGAATATCTATGATTGTATAATATGTATATATGTAAATATTAGAATGTATACTGTATGATAATATAGAGCTTGACATTCACTTTTTTGCTCACCAGCCATTGTGGCTTACTTGCCACTCAGCATTTTCACTGGCCACAATCTTGACAGATATCTTCTTGAAAGATATTATCTCATAACTTGGCAGCAGGGTATATTAGGCTGCTGTCACTTTAAGACCTGACACACAAATCTATTATACTGTTATACTGTACTGTAACTGTTGTGTTTATGTAAATACTCGTCAAGATTTTTTTGTGTGTATTTGACAGTTTAAGCGCAATTAGCAGCGAAAATAACTGATTTAAAATGGATTCATGTGCGCAAACTTTAGGTGTGAGCACAAAATCTGAGGGAATGGGTAAAATTATGCGAAATACGTGCAATCCCACACCGAAATTCAAGCCCTGTAAAACCAGCAGTATTCATCCAGAGGAAATGAAACCGGTGAGTGAGGGGAGGCGGGTTTGTGTGTCGACTCGCTATCGGAGAGATGAGAGAGAGAGAGAGAAAGAGCAGCTGGTATCGTGTATCTATTCTGCAGAAAATGAGTATTGGAAGCGCTTCAGATATTTCAGTGTCAATGCGTATCGAAAAATCTCTCTATATTTTTTTTTTTATTTATGATGTGTGTATTTTATTTTTTATTATGCAAACAGACAAGTACAATATTTACAAAAGAGAAATTAGATGGAAATTACATAGACCAACAAAACATACATTATGGCCAGTACGATTTGGGTATATGTGTGTGTAACTGTAAGTGTAACTGGGTGTGGGAGTGGAAATATATGAGTAAAGGAGCATGTAGGGAAGTACAACAAACATAACCAGAGTAAAAATAATAATAATAATAATAATAATAATAATAATAATAATAATAATAATAATAATTTTAATGACAATAATAATGATGAAGATGGTAATAGTATCACAAAAAAAACAAAACAACAACAACTGGAAAATGGGGTATGAGGAAGGTGACAACAGCTAAAGTAATAGCAATATTAATAATAATAGTAATAATAATAACAACAATAATAATAATGATAAATCAAATGAATAAGAAATGACAAATAGTAATAATAGTATTAGCAGTTTTTCTAGAAAATACAGAAAAATCTATATTTTTGACAACACGGCATTGAACTTTATTATTTCAGATGCCTTTTTAAAAGACTAAAATTAACAAATGTATATATTATATATAAAATTCAACCCACCAAAAGTGGCTAGTAGGAGTGTTACACGCCACTGCTGAAATTCACCCACATTTGGCAGGTGTTTATGTCAAGCCCTGTATAATTTTGTCATTTTTGTTCCTGTTTCTGAGTGTATTCATTAATTCCCTATTTTATTTGATACATTTGAACTGAAAACATGATTGTCTGAAGACGTCAATAAAATAAACTGACACACACAGCTCCTCATTCTCATTATAAGAGGATGTAAAGTAAAGTAATCCATGTAAAATCAAGAAGAACAGCACAGCTGATGTGAATAGATCTACTGTGTGTCTGTCTCGTCCAAAGCATACAAAGACAGAATTATGTCATGTGGAGGTCAGATTTGGAATCTCAGTTACATAAGAGTAGTGATTCATTGATAGCTTGATTTTGTATTATTTGTGAGGCTTTGTGCTTTCTAAAATGACAATATCATAATTAATAAAAATCAATCCAAGAAATGGCTTCATGCACAAGGGGATTTAAAACAAGCCAGGACAAACACTGATATGTTTACAGGCTAAAATGAAAACATCTACTAATTCCTCCTACACTTTTGATTAAATGCCACAGATGAGTACATTTACTAATTTAATCTTTGACATAGGCCTACAATAAACTCACAACAATAAGAGCTAGAGTTTACAGAGTCTATAGCGTAAACACACTGGATCTTACCTGTGCTGAATTCTGTGAACTTCACAGCAGATTGTCTAAACAATGAAGGTTCTCCTCAAATTAAAGTGCCTTCCCTCCATGAAACTATACTCAACGTGTTTCCTTTGCTTTAAGAACAGATAATGCATAATTTCACCTCGTAAGCAGACACAAATGAGCTTTATGGGTGCAGATGGCTCAGGCACACATTCTAATTCCCTACAACTCATGAGCCTGTTGTGGTTACCAGAGCTCTCCACAAAACACCGAGGCATCCCATATACAGCATGTAGTATAAAACCAAACTAAATGGCCTTTTACTATAAACTATAGGCTATTTAGTATAGGCCTATCACTATATTCAAGTATAAACAGATGTAAAAAAAAACACAAAAAACATGTTGCCCCCCTGAAGCCACAGGTTTGTATTTACCCTATACCTTTGTTTCCCTATAAAATGTCTGTTTCCTTTGACCTGTCCTGAACAAATAAATAGTATAATGCTTTTATTTATTTGATTTAATATGTGAAGACAAATAACATGATCTCCCCTCTCAGGAATGTGCTGAAACCAAATCCATCATCTTAATCTGGATTTACATACACTAACATTGACCATAGAGCGTATCGGACGTTAATTGACAATTCAGGACTAAGAACATGAACATTATTTCAGCTGTGCTGGTGGGGATCATATCAAGTGGCATCCAATTCCAATTTCACAACCAGAAAGACAAGTTGTTTAATATAAAGCTAATGTACAAGATTGCCTTATTTTAGAAACAGCCATGGCCATGGCCATGCCAGCCAGCCAGACAGACAGACAGACAGACAGACAGACAGACAGACAGACAGACAGACAGACAGAGATAGATAGATAGACAGACATATATATAGATAGATAGACAGAGATAGATATGTGTAGATATACAGACAGACAGACAGACATAGATAGATAGATAAAAAGACAGACATACAGAGGTAGATAGATAGACAGACAGACAGATATACACTCACCTAAAGAATTATTAGGAACACCTGTTCAATTTCTCATTAATGCAATCTAATCAACCAATCACATGGCAGTTGCTTCAATGCATTTAGGGGCGTGGTCCTGGTCAAGACAATCTCCTGAACTCCAAACTGAATGTTAGATGGGAAAGAAAGGTGATTTAAGCAATTTTGAGTGTGGCTTGCTTGTTGGTGCCAGACGGGCCGTTCTGAGTATTTCACAATCTGTTCAGTTACTGGGATTTTCACGCACAACCATTTCTAGGGTTTACAAAGAATCCAGTATGCGGCAGTCCTGTGGGCGAAATGCCTTGTTGATGCTAGACGTCAGAGGCGAATGGGCCGACTGATTCAAGCTGATAGAAGAGCAACTTTGACTGAAATAACCACTCGTTACAACCGAGGTATGCAGCAAAGCATTTGTGAAGCCACAACACACACAACCTTGAGGCGGATGGGCTACAACAGCAGAAGACCCCACCGGGTACCACTCATCCCCACTACAAATAGGAAAAAGAGGCTACAATTAGCAAGAGCTCACCAAAATTGGACAGTTGAAGACTGGAAAAATGTTGCCTGGTCTGATGAGTCTCGATTTCTGTTGAGACATTCAGATGAGAGTCAGAATTTGGCGTAAACAGAATGAGAACATGGATCCATCATGCCTTGTTACCACTGTGCAGGCTGCTGGTGGTGGTGTAATGGTGTGGGGGATGTTTTCTAGGCACACTTTATGCCCCTTAGTGCCAATTGGGCATCGTTTAAATGCCACGGCCTACCTGAGCATTGTTCCTGACCATGTCCATCCCTTTATGACCACCATGTACCCATCCTCTGATGGCTACTTCCAGCAGGATAATGCAACATGTCACAAAGCTTGAATCATTTCAAATTGGTTTCTTGAACATGACAATGAGTTCACTGTACTAAAATGGCCCCCACAGTCACCAGATCTCAACCCAATAGAGCATCTTTGAGATGTGGTGGAACGGGAGCTTCGTGCCCTGGATGTGCATCCCACAAATCTCCATCAACTGCAAGATGCTATCCTATCAATATGGGCCAACATTTCTAAAGAATGCTTTCAGCACCTTGTTGAATCAATGCCACGTAGAATTAAGGCAGTTCTGAAGGCGAGGTCAAACACAGTATTAGTATGGTGTTCCTAATAATCCTTTAGGTGAGTGTATGTATATACTGTATATATATATGAGTAAAGTGAGCGATAGATAGATAGATAGATAGATAGATAGATAGACAGACAGACAGACAGACAGACAGACAGACAGACAGACAGACAGACAGACAGACAGACTTTAGATAGATATATAGATAGATAGATAGATAGATAGATAGATAGATAGACAGACAGACAGACAGACAGACAGACAGACAGACAGACAGACAGACAGACAGACAGACAGACAGACAGACAGACAGACTTTAGATAGATAGATAGACAGACAGACAGACAGACATGGATGGATAGATAGATAGATAGATAGATAGATAGATAGATAGATAGATAGATAGATAGATAGATAGATAGATAGATAGATAGATAGATAGATAGATAGATAGATAGATAGATAGATAGACAGACAGACAGACAGACTTTAGATAGATAGATATATAGATAGATAGATAGATAGATAGATAGATAGATAGATAGACAGACAGACAGACAGACAGACAGACAGACAGACAGACAGACAGACAGACAGAGGTAGGTAGACAGACAGACAGACAGACTTTAGATAGATAGATAGACAGACAGACAGACAGACATGGATGGATAGATAGATAGATAGATAGATAGATAGATAGATAGATAGATAGATAGATAGATAGATAGATAGATAGATAGATAGATAGATAGATAGATAGATAGATAGATAGATAGATAGATGTATAGATAGATAGATAGATAGATAGATGGATGAATAGGTAGACATAGATAAAGACAAAGACTGCAACAAACAAACAGGAATGGATGGGTTTATTATTATTATTATTTAGGTTATTATCACTGTCTAACGGTTGTAATATTTTTCTTACCACTAGATGACGCTCACACAGCACCGTTTCTCACATAGCTCACTTATTCTAACTAGAAGGTGCTGGCATAAACTTGCACTTCCTGATCTCTTTGTCTGGCTGATTTGCATAAGAGACAAGTTTTAGGTCAACAGTCCGGGCTACTTTCGTTACTAATTTGCTTCCTGTTTAAACGTCTCCTCCTGTTGTACTCCTTGTCAGCAGACACGTTCTGTGTTAAGCAACAGTTTGAAAATTACTTATATGTTTTCAGGCAATTATTTCAGGTATCTTTGCTGAACCAGTTTTCTCAAGCACCTTGCCGGTGGTCATGTCCATGAGTCAACAGAACCTCTCCAATGACAAACTGCTGAGGGTCACATTCAAGGTCTGAATATGGACCCATCAGATTCACTCAAAAGCTCACATGGAAAAACTGAATCCAACCAGGCACCTGAACCATCAAGCCGACTAAACAAACGTGCAGACACAAAGTTCATTGTGCTGTGTTGTAGATGGTAAACAGCTGTCATGAATGCATTGTTTTGTTTTCTACTTGTTAATTTCCAAATGTTTTTGCCCTGACATGTTTCCAAAAAGGAGGAAAAGTAAACAGCTGGTCGACAGGTTACCCCCCCAAATGAGTTCCATGTGTGGCAATCTATGGAAAACACTTCTTAGAAATGTATTATGAGGCCAGATTTCAACCTCCTTTAAGTCAAAAACAAAGCAAAGTCACAGAATAAAAGAAGTGGGTTCAAAGTAAACGTGGAAAAGTATCTTTGCAGACAATATATTACCAGAGTAAAGGGATATTTGTTCCTGTGTAGTCAGCTTACATGCAGCTACACATTACAGAGATGAATAATGCAGCAGGTGTCTGTTCTACCTGGAAGCTGACAGCCCCACCTGGTTACTATGGCTACAGACAACAGTCCCAGCAGGCAAAAAGGGTGCGTTTCCGCTCTTGCACGCATGTTTTGAAGAGGGGTGGGGGTCGGGAAGGTAACATGATGGACACCAATGGTGGACCAAGTACACCACAGACTCTCATGTTCTGAGAGAATCATGTCAGAGAAGGTACAAGAGATGGAAGTTTGGGTCTTTCAAAATTCATGTAATCCTGCAAAAAGGAAACACAGGCTGGACAAGCACTGGAGAGAAAGTAAAACTTCACACAGAGCTGATATCAGGGCATGCCAAGGCATGTCAATTTCTCCCAGCAGAGCTTCTACAGACAGGAGGATTTGAACCTGTGGCTCTAGTTCAACTAGTCAATCTTGTATGAAGTATAGCAGAACGTACTGGATATGTCAAAACAGACACTGGAGATACTTATGAATCACTTATCTTCTACGTTTCACTTTGTTTGTATTTCTTTTCTGTTACTCATACTCAAAAAAAAAAAAAACTCTTTGTGTGAACTTAAGCACACAATTGGTCTTTTTTACTGGCAGTCATAACAAAATCCCAGTATCGCATGCAGTGAGGGACGCACCCGTTGATTACTACACCACTGCATACTTTGAGTGTGAGACCATCACAGGCACGTGCCTCTCCTAATCACACTCACCTTCAGGTAAACATCACTCACATGTGTTGAAAGTTGGCTTTCTTGCGACTGGAATTAAAAGGTTGATTTTACCTTATTAATTACATTAAATATACTCTATGCCATATTTCACATTTATTAAATGCATTTCAGTCATGACAACTCTCGGGTTGATTTTGACTGACAAGATCTGCTAGGCCGCTGCTGCTGAGCAAACAAGAATTTAGTCAAAATAAACAAAAAGGACAGGCTGCTGAGAGAAAAGAGAAGAATCCTCGTAGCATATCTCTACAGGTGGTGCTGGGGAGGAGGTGGGACATACGTTTTATAAATCACGAAAGAGGGCGATCCCAGGCTAGGGTACGAGATATGGTTACCTGGGTTAGGAAGTACTTCTGACTGGTTGATGCCACGACGTTGGAAGAACCAATCAGCACTCGGTTAGAGTTTCATGCCTGAAATATGTATTTACATAATTTGACGTTATAATGGTTCCATTTTCTGGCACCATATATTCGGAAATTTACCCAAGGCTAAACTTCAAAATGTTAAAATAAAAGAAGATGTTGTGAACATTTACTCATCACTTATTATTGTTGCGGAACATATATCTACCTATTGAGTTTTTGATATTATCAAAAAGTGCTTAGGTTTAGGGTAGGGAATGATTTATGGGCTCAAACATACACTATATTGCCCAAAGTATTGTGACGCCTGCCTTTACATGCACATGAACTTTAATGACGTCCCATTCTTAATCTGTAGGGTTTAATATGGAGTTGGCCCACCATTTGCAGCTATAACAGCTTCAACTCTTCTGGGAAGGCATTCCACAAGGTTTAGGAGTGTGTTTATGGGAATTTCATAGAGAAAATGAAGCGCATTTGTGAGGTCAGGCACTGATGTTGGACGAGAAGGCCTGGCTTGCAGTCTCCGCTCTAATTCATCCCAAAGGAGTTCTATCGGGTTGAGGTCAGGACTCTGCGCAAGGCCGGTCAAGTTCCTCCACACTAAACTTGCTCATTCATATCTTTATGGAGCTTGCTTTGTGCACTGGTGCGCAGTCATGTTGGTACAGAAAGGGGCCATCCCCAAACTGTTCCCACAAAGTTGGGAGCATGAAATTGTCCAAAATGTCTTGGTATGCTGAAGCATTAAGAGTTCCTTTCACTGGAACTAAGGGGCCAAGCCCAACCCCTGAAAAACAACCCCACACCATAATTCCAACAATGCAGTCAGGCGAGTACCGTTCTACTGGCAACCACCAAACCCAGACTCGTCCATCGGATTTGCCAGACAGAGAAGCGTGATTTGTCACTCCAGAGAACATGTCTCCAACTGCACTAGAATCCGGTAGCGCAGTTTGAGGAGGAAATTTCAAAAATGGGCTTATTGCACAAGTGGCAACCTATCACAATATCACGCTTGAATTCACTGAGCTCCTGAGAGCGACCCATTCTTTCACAAAATTTGTAGAAGCGTCTGCATGCCTAGTGCTTGATTTTATACACCTGTGGCCGTGGAAGTGATCACCTGAATTCAATGATTTGGAGGGGTGTCCCAATACTTTTGGAAATATAGTGTATGTATAAAATAGTGAATATTTGGCTACAAATACATTTAGGCCTGGTTTCACAGACAGAGCTTAGATTAAGACATGATTAGGCCTTTAAGTAGCGTTTATAAAAACGTGCCTTAGAAAAATAAACATTACTTATGTGCACCTTAAGACAAAACAATGGCAGTGACATTTTAAGATATGTCAGTGCAAGTTGCTTTCAGTTAAAACAGCTCAAACATGCATTTTAGTCTTTTTTGTTGTTGTTAGTAAATAATATTATTAAAGACTATTTGCATTTCTAAAACATATGTAAATAATTTTGCCTTTTAGTTTCAGCATATCAAAACATTTTAGAAAATGCATGCGTAAACTTGCCACAGTCAGGTTCCAGAATTTGTGGTGAAAAACTAAATTACCCATGATGCTGTACAGAAAACTCCACCAATCAGAGAGCTGAAACAAGCAAAACATGGCAAATTATATATTTAGCCCCGCCCACTCCCAAGAAGCACTGCAAATTATGTAATCGAGTCGGTTTCCCTACACTCTCAAAAAAAATTATATTATATATGAATATTTTGCAATACATTTGAAATAATTATATTAATAGCCTATACTTATATTCAATTTTTTTAAAAGCGTAGTTTTATTTCTCCATCGTTTTTAATTCAATGATGCTGTTAGCAATGCTTCGTGGGATTGTAGTTCTTTCCCTCACTAAAGCAGTTAAGTCTTGTATTTTTGTCAGATCCTTTAATAATACTTTTTTGGGGCTTATAACACTTTAACAAATAATTTTTTTGAAATCTCTATGGGAATAATTAATGGAAAAAAATACTTCAAGAACCAACACAGCTGAAAAAGTGGGCAGGCACTGTTAACACTATACCTACCAAGACTCTTTTGAATATGTTCATATTACATTTTCCCATACAACAAAATCACATAGTTACATATTGTAACAGCTGTCAAACACCTAAAAGAAAAGAAAAAATACAAAAAAGCCCAACATATCACGTGAAATCAAGGAGGTTAATAATACCTGGAGAGAGCTACCTGTTAGCATTTCCATTCATCTCAATGGAAGGTGCTTGACTGGTTCACAGCCCAAACCATTCACTAGTGACTATCCTCAGCTGGGAGGAAATCCGTTTTATGCTTTTAAGAGACCTTTAACATGAATCGAGCACTGTAACCATCTACTAGGCTACTATAGGCTAATGTAATACTTGCTATGTTGTTAGAAAAAATAAATACATTTAAGGAAGATTGCCTGCATAAAGCTAATCTACTATCAGCACGGCTAGCTCTGCATGCTAACCAGCAAAAAATTTACCCTTGTGTGGTAACTATAAAATACTTTAGCCATTTAATTACAAAACAGCACAATATAGGATATTAGCGCAGTATATCAGTGTTGTTTATGGTTTAGACTAGAGATCGACGATATATCGGTTTCCCGATATTTAAGCATTTTCACATAATCGGGTATCAGTTTTGTAATATCGGATTCACCAATAAATTGAGAATTTCGTGAATTTTTTGCAAGGCTGCCATTAAAGAACTGCGTCTGAGGGGAGATGAGTCAACAACGGTGTTCAAAGGTAATATAACTCGCATCCCTTAATTAATAAACTTTATTTAACATAACAGCAAATAATGCACAAATGAGATATGCACAAATAAGATTAGGCTATGTAGTTTAAACTTGGCGCTAAAAATAGAGACAAACTCACAAAGTCATGTAATTGTCATGTCCCAATAAAGACGTAACTTTACATGAATTAAATAAAACAGCCATGAATGAGTGCATGTTGGAAATAAATGTGCTTTAATTCTCTCTGTTGTCCATCTCGGGTAGTTGCATTCATAGCCGTTCACTCACCGGGTTGATGCTCCAGCATGGCCACCACAAAATCCATTCGTTCGTCTACTATATTACATTTATATACTAAACATCTAAAGTAATTACAGCTCTGTGGAAATTAATTATTAGGCCTATCTCCGCGAGAGACGTTCTGTGTAAGCGCATAGATGAAAACAGAGCTCTGTCATCAGTAGGTATTTCATAATCTAGACCGACAAAAACATTATTAATAATTCTGATAACGTGCCAGATGAGATGGACTCTGTGGCGTTTAAAAAAACAAAACTATATATATATATAGAAACTTTGCTGTTTTGTTTATGCTTATAATTTTGACAGAGTTGACAGACTCACCTGTCATTTATTTATGTTCTCCATTTGAAAACATTTTTTTTGCCTCTAAAAATGCTGGGTTAAAAACAATTTTAAACATTTTAACCCTAACGGCGGGATAAAACAACCCAATTGCTGGGTTTGTCCATTTTCAACCCAACTTTGGTTGTTTTTAAGCATTTTTTAGAGTGTGTGTGTGTGTGTATATATATATATATATATATACACACACATACACATGTTCAGTGCTGTTGTTATAATGGTCAAAAACAGAAATAATAATAAATAAATATTGGTTATCGGGGACATAAACATGCAAATATCGGTATCGGTTATAAAGGTCCCGTTCTTCGTGTTTTTTGAAGCTTTGATTGTGTTTACAGTGTGCAATATAACATGTGTTCATGTTTCGCCTGTAAAAAAAAACAGTATTTTTAACACAATTTACTTATCTGTATACCGCTGTTTTCACTGTCCTAAAAACGGGCCGATGAGTTCCTTGTTCTATGAAGTCCCTCCTTCAGAAATACGTAACGAGTTCTGATTGTGCCAGCGGTTCCTGTGTTGTGATTTGACCGCAGCTTAGCGCACATTGCACGGTTCCTGTGTTGTGATTCGACAGCAGCTTAGCGCACGTTGCACGGAAAGGTCACGCCTCTTAACGGGGAGATGTATGCGCTCAATGATCTCTACAGCGTCCCTGGGAAAGCCAAACAAAGGTGATTTGACTCCGGGATGAAAATAACAGCGTCTCGATGACATGGCGACAAACACACTCAAACGCAACACTTCCTTTTCTCCACGTGGGAGAGCAACAAGACCACGCCCCCTTTTTCGCGTATTCTTGTGGGCGGAGGTTAGTCTGTTCTACTGTTCTACTGACGTCATTTATGTAGGAAGTACCAGGATGTAGTCCAAGCCGGCCGTTCGCTGTAGGCTTTGAAAGGGAACTTCTGTTAAATAAAATATCTCGCTTGGCATTGAACTTTGAGCTTTATAATTTGACAGGTATTATTTATGCTCTAACAGCAACATTACACACTAACTAAAGTTTGAACAGTGGGATCACGAAGAACGGGACCTATAAAACACCAAAATCGGTCGACATTTTTGCAGGGCACACAATATTAGTGACGGAGAAGATTTCATTTAAGGATGGAGTGATGATATAAAACCATGTGTAAATCACAGATGTGAAATGAAATCCTTTCTCCTAGAACAAATGTGATGTGCCTTTATGACATGCCAAAGTGCTTTGAATGCACTGTGGGATTTAGAAGTGGGCCACAGCCACCAAGACGCCAGTTTTCTTTGCAGAATAGGTGTATTTTCCCTTTCTGTAGTAGGCTACATATGCAACCTTTGTTATTGATAGGAGTCATAATTACCCAAATTAAATTACCCAGTCTTTCCACATAATTGTGTTTATCTGTACTATTAGTGTGAGGACCATTTTTAAGTGCCAGACGTAAAAAAAAAAGTGTTTGTCTTGACTGACTGCTACTCAGCATGCCCTAACAAAGCAGTAAAAAACAACAACAGTAATGAGGTTTACAGCTTGTTTCCTGTGTTGAATTGTGGGGGTTGGGGCGGGTGGGAGGGACGGAGCGAACACCAGAGACAGACAGGGAGAGGTGTCATATCACTCTCATGAGAGACCTACTGTAATTACACAGGATGTTTTAGGTAAACATACGAGTGGTGCAGTTTCCATGCCAATTCTAATGTTTTCCTGACTTTTATTAGAAGACTTTCTTCTGATGCACTCTGTGTCTTAGACACTCATGACAAAGACAGCACATTACTATTATTTCAGTTATTCATAAATATACATTTTCTGAGGACAACAACAACAACCCCGAAGTCTCCATTATATTCTAGTCCTCAGATATGGCCTGATCCATCCTTCATTTGAAGTCTATGGGATCCATTTTATTGTTTACCAAGTAAAAAACAAGTCTAATGATTTACTCTTCCTCATGTTGCTCCAAATCTGTATGCATTTCTTTCTTCTGTCAAACATCTGTTGTACTGAAAGGAGACATTTTGAAGGCTGCACTGGTTGCTCTTTTCCAGCAATTATAATGAATGAGGACAGGAGCTTTAATACTCAACAAGAACTGAAAAGTGGTCCCAAAGTAGTCTATACAACTGCAATATATTTAAAGTCGTTTAAAGACATATTTGCATGATGAACAGACAAGAATTTACATAGTTATTCACTTATAAACTACCTTTACAGTGAGCCGTGACCGCAACAGTCAGTGTCAGTGAGTTAAACTCAAGAACCAGGTCAGTCCAATTTGTGACTGAATCATTCAGACGGCTTGTTAAATAAATTAACTGATTTACTGAATAATTATGACTCAAAAGAGCAGTTTGTTTATGAATCAGGCATCGCTATACTTCTCTCATGGAGTTCATGAAATATCCATCGGTTCCTCACGAAACAATATTGTATGACTTGGAATAAAGCACACAAGATCAATGGATTATATTTATAATATTATTTTTGTCATTCTAAAGCTTAAAAGCCCCAGTCGTCATTCCCTTCCATTATATAAAATGAAGGACCACATTATTTTTCCAAAATCCACTTCTTGTGCATGGTGTTCTAGGCAAGAAAGAAAGTCATACAGATTTGGAAGCGAGTAAATGATTAAAGGTGCCCTAGAATGAAAAATTGAATTAACCTTGCCATAGTTAAATAACAGGAGTTCAGTACATGTAAATCACATACAGTGAGTCTCAAACACCATTGCCTCCTCCTTCATATGTAAATCTCGTTTGTGAAAAACACCACGGAAAAATAGGCAAATCTCAACGTAACGCCAGCAGTGATGCAATACACGGGATCATTAATATGTACGCCCCCCAACATTTTCATAAGCAAGCACATGTTCACTGTCAGGCGAAACTGCGCAGCCGCATCATCTCTGCAGGTAAACGAGCGTCACGCGAGGATAGCGAAATGGCAGATCATGGAAACAATATGTTCCAGGCTGTGCAGGGGATGTGAAGACGTTTCAAACTCTTCCCACAGATAAAACATGTCAACAGGCATGGTTGATGTTTATTTATAATCGGATATCGCAACAATTTAATTCAAAGTTGTTAGTTTGCTCAGCCCATTTCACCACGGACAGTTTTTCAAACCCGGGACAATATCAAGCAGGCTTTGCTCAGCGTCTGATACTGAAGAAAGGGGCAATTCCAACCATATACCTGCAAGCAGTAAGTGATTTTATCCACTTCTTGACTGTCTAAACCATTTCTGATTAAATCGAAAGTTTCTTAGAGAGACAACATTAACGATAATATTCCTGTTGTTGTCTATATCCAACGCAAGATGCTATACGGTAAGAATAGGATAATCCAAGTGGCTTACATAACTAAATAGTATGTCTAATGACAAAGGTTAATATTATTTAATGCCAGTGTTGTCATAAATTAGTAAATGCAACCATAGATACGTAACATACTATGTTAGTTTAGTTGCTTACACATAGCTCACTCGATCCTTCTAGCTAACGTCAACACCTCCACCATTTAAGTTGAAACGATAGTAATTTGATATTTATTTATTTATATTTTTGACAACTGAAGTATGATTATATACTGATTGATATATATAAGGTTGAATGCCTAATCTCATCGTCAAGACGGTCAGTAAAGTTGTGTCTGCTATCATTGAGGCGCAGTGAAACAGCCAATCAGAGTAGAACTCTGCATTAATATTCATGACCCTTCCAAATAAGGCAAAAATAGACCATTTCATCCTGGGGAAGAGTTCTAGAGTTGTAAATGGACCTGTAAAACCGTAGCTGGACAATTATTGACCTTAAATAAGCCATATACCCTCTATGTAGATACCAGAGAACAATTTAAAATGTTGTTTCAAATCATTCTAGGGCACCTTTAAATAATTTAAATTTATGGTTGAACTATACCTTGTTGATTTTTTAGTCTGTTTTATTGTTTACCAGGTTTAAATCACTTTTTGTTTTAATAAACAAGTCACATCCCACATGAAAAAATACTATAGTATATTATAGTAAAATTACTCTAGTAAATACTATAGTGTTTTTGAACAGTACTATAGCAAATATACTACAGTAAATTAACAAAGTGTAGTAAATACTATATTATACTATAATTTACTGTAGTATCTTTACTATAGTATGGTTCAAAAACACTATAGTATTTACTAGAGTAATTTTACTATAATATACTATAGTATTTTTCATGTGGGATGATTTGAAGTATAATTCATGTTCGTAGCAGGACAGGCTATGTGCCAAAATGTGTTCAAATCTAAGTATGAGCAATCAAAATAGTAACTCAGGCCTAAGCAATGCCCACAAATTAGTTAGTCTTACTCTTGAGTCATGAGGAAGAAAAACAAATCATATTTATTAGATGTTATGTAGGTATTTTAACGAGTTGGCTATTCCCAACCCTTGCCGAGGGGGCTGAACCATCCATTTGAGCAGGTGTTCTGCATTGATGGGAAACATTGGGATAGGTGGTGTCTGTTCTGTGCTACTTCTAAGTTGTAGCCGTCTACACGTCATGCCCCAGATTGGATGGGGGCTGGTTCAGGAGGAGCAGCCCAGCGCACCGTCTGTCTCTGGTACTTGGGTGAGGCCTCATGGGTGGAACATCCTCTAAGTTTCTCTGCAGGACCAACCTACCTCCCTTTACTCTCTCTCTCTCTCTCTCTCTCTCTCTCTCTCTCTCTCCGTCTTCAAACCAGGGCTCACGTTTAAGGTAAACACTTCTAAGAAACTCTCCCTGAGGGTTACCGCATTCCATGAATCCCCCTCTTCGAGTACTAGAAAGGGTGATGGGGAACAGTGAGCCATGAAATCGCATGTTCCAATCCCTTTCTACTCGGAGAACAAAGTTGGACAAAAGGTCATGCCCCCAAACAGGACACTCGGGTGAGTGAGAGGAAATCCCTCTGAAGAGGCTTCCTCTTGCTCACTAGCTTGGAATTGATGAGTTGTGATGGATTTGACGGCCAGTGAGTTGTGGGTGCCCTTAAATCCATAACTTGTGCGACCCTAGTTATTTAAGTAAACAAAACTATTGTCAGATTAGTTTTTTTGCTGTAGGAGCCATTGGCTATTAAGTCACTTGACCTGTCATCTGTCAGCACTGTGTCCGATTTAACTTAAAATTTTGTCTAGCGGAAAAAAAAGAGTTGCTTCATTCCTCAAAGTGAAGGCTTACGTTAAGCCCCTCTGTTTTCTTTTAGCAGTGGTCTCTTATGCTAACTCAAAGTTCAGTTGGGGTTGATGTGCCTTTACAAAATGGGAGGAGAAAACTACCATCTCTCGAATGTTCTGCTATAGGGACATTTTATGCAAAAAAGGGGAAACTTCTGTTATCATTTACTCTTCCTCATGTTGTTCCAAATCCGCATGACTTTCTTTCTTCTGGTAAACTTCTGTTGTTCTGAAAGGAGACATTTTGAAGACTGCACTGGTTGCTCTTTTCCAGCAATTATAATGAATGAGGACTGGAGATTAAAGACTCAACAAGAAACAGAAAACTTGCCTTTCCAGTGAGCCGGCTCACTCCAGATTTGGAAGTGAGTAAATGATGACAGAATTTCAATTTATGGTTGAACTATACCTTGTTGCATTCACACCAGAGCGAACTACTAGTAATGTTTTTTTTGTATGGGTCATTTCCAAGACTGCAAAACAAGAGGCGAAAATAGACATGTCTGCTACTCACGAGACAGGCATACGGCATCACTACACATGTCTACATTGCACATGTTTACATTAACCAGCGTATAGTATCCTATAACTAACCTAAATTACTGTGAGGCAAACCCCATCTCAAACCACGGCCCATAACACATGCATTTTACAGTAACAAACTCTTCATTATACGACCATAATGTAAATTAACCTCAACAAGAGCAATTTTGACCAAAAATCTGTATCAATCTCTGAAATGCTTGACTGACTCACAAGAAAAAAGACCGACTATCACTCTTAACTCTTTCCCCGCCATGATGATGATTGGGAGGCCATGATGATGGACAGAGGCCAATTGGCAAATTTGGCCAAGATGCCAGGGTCACACCCCAACACTTTTTTTGAAGGACATCCTGGGATTTCTAATGACCAGAGATTCAGGGCCTTGGTTTAGGTCAGGGCTTGTCCCTGTCACTATAATAGGGTATTAAGACCCACACAGACCACAGGGTGTGCACCCCCTGCTGGCCTCATTAATACCTCTTCCAACAGCAACCTAATTGTCCCAGGAGGTCTCCCATTCAGGTACTCATCAGGCTCAACCCTGTTTAGCTGCAGTGGGCGATAGCTGCTGGCTGCTGGTTTAAGAGTGAAGACTAAGCTTATTGTGTATAACAAGCATGGATGGTCAATATTTGTTCCGCCTAAGCCAAAGGATGTTGTCAGCTACTCAGCACTAGCCAAATTAGGCTTTGTCGTTGGGTTACAGAAGCTTAATCATTGTCAACATTGCATGTCAAACTCACATAAATATTACAGAACTGCAATCCAATTGAAGTACGATACCTTGAAACATTGTATATGCCATACGCAAATCATCAATAAGGATGTTTCTAGTTGTGCCAAGGATCCTATTTGCTAAATGGAGGAGACGAATGTGGGTCAGTATGTTGAGTACGTAAACCACATAGCTCAGCTCGAATTCAGAATGATTTGTGGTGAGCCTCTGCGCCACTCGGCAGATTACACTGCATGTTAACAGAACAAATCTAAAATGCAGTCTTGTGCTTTATTTCACCCACATGCTCTTGTTTACTCATTATTTTATATTTTGGTGCTTTTTATGTCCCACAGTTTTAAACAAAGACGTGACCTGCAATTGAACTTTAAACGTGCCCTGCCCCACGTATTTCATTACTTTTGTGGTAATGTCTGAAGTTCTACCATGGACTCTGTAAAAAAAAAAAAGGAAAAAATGCCATGGTACCTTGTTTCAAGCCATTCTGGCATGGTATAGAAAGCCTGCAGGGAGACGATTTGCGCAATAATATTCAATAATATTCAACAAGCTAAGCTGCTTGACTCTGATTGGCTAACAGCTAGCCAATGAGAGCCTGGCTATCAGCATGCTTTACCCAGCGCAACAAGTAGAGGAACTTTGTTTACTATTGTCTGGAATTGCAAATGAGAAATGGCTTCTTCAGGTATATATATATACCTGTATACGAAAACTGTCACTGAGCTAGACAAATTCTGTTGGCGGTCTCAACTGGGCGAGCTCATGAATAGTAATGAGCTCAGGTAACACCACATCAGACTGTCCAGCTTTTGTAAATGGCCTGATTTCTCCGCTTATTTCTTTTCAGTGGCTAAAGCTGACAGAGGAGGTAGCAGTTCATTTTCACCTTCACGACATAACACAAACACATATGGACCTAACATATTTTTAAAAAATACAAGTAAAAACGGTTTTGTGTGGTAGGGCACCTTTTCAAGGTTGATGTGAAAAGATTGCGACTGCATAAAAGCGCACGTAATTGTTGGTCCGCTGGAAAGCCTGAGACGCAAAACAAATATGCCTGCTGTCATGATGGATGCAGGCGGGTTATTATCTAGTTCTCAACAGAACATTTAGGGTGGAGAAGACACTGAAGACAATTGTTGTTTATCGTTGGAGCACCAGCACCAACTCGTCAAACAACAGTTGAGATGGAACGATAAGAAACGAGGGACATGAAAAAAAAAGAAAAAAAAATCATATGAACATGCATAGAAGATCTTTGGTCTGATGAGGACTGAACCTTCATCCCATTTCATTGTTGCCTATATTGTTCTTGCTTTGGTTTGACATAATAGTATTTGCCGATGATAGAGCTAGAAATACGCAACAAAAAAATAGTGTACTGTAAAATAATGACAAAAACTTTCTATTGGGTCATCCTCATGGGCTGCATAAAAAAAATTATATATATATAAGTAAGTAATTAAATATAACATTATGATGTGAAGTGAATAACACTGATTATCTCTTAATCACAGCACCAGTGGGTGGGATATATTAGGCAGCAAGTGAACATTTTGTCCTCAAAGTTGATGTGTTAGAAGCAGGAAAAATGGGCAAGCGTAAGGATTTGAGCGAGTTTGACAAGGGCCAAATTGTGATGGCTAGAAGACTGGGTCATCTCCAAAACTGCAGCTCTTGTGGGGTGTTCCCGGTCTGCAGAGGTCAGTATGAAAAGTGGTCCAAGGAAGGAACAGTGGTGAACCGGCGACAGGGTTATGGGCGGCCAAGGCTCATTGATGCACGTGGGGAGTGAAGGTTGGCCCGTCTGGTCCAATCAAACAGACGAGATACTGTAGCTCAAATTGCTCAAGAAATGAATGCTGGTTCTGATAGAAAGGTGTAGAATACACAGTGCATCGCAGTCTGTTGCATATGGGGTTGGCATAGCCGCAGACCAGTCAGGGTGCCCATGCTGACCCCGTCCACCAGCGAAAGCGCCAACAGTGGGCACATGAGCATCAGAACTGGACCACGGAGCAATGGAAGAAGGAGGCCTGGTCTGATGAATCACATTTTCTTTTACATCACTTGGATGGCCGGGTGCGTGTGTCGCTTACCTGGGGAACACATGGCACCAGGATGTGGGATGTGCTGAACAAACAAGTACGATCCATGGAGGCCCCACCTCGCAACTTACAGGACCTAAAGGATCTGCTGCCAACACATTGGTGCCAGATACCACAGCACACCTTCAAGGATCCAGTGAAGTCCATGTCTCGATGGGTCAGGGCTGTTTTGGCAGCAAAAGGGGGGCCAACACAATATTGTTATGCCCGATCTGTATATATATATGTATATACTTATGAACATACGAATATGAACAGGTTCTCTTTGGTGAATCATAAACATACAGTGTGACTAGGGCACCTCTTTATAGAAAATCAAAAACATATGTGAGGTGTGGACTCCCCAATTTATAACCAAATTACTCTTATTAATCAATTCGTTTAAATGACTCGACATTACAACTGGAATTAAATCAAAACATTAAAATCAAAAGCTTGTGAATCAGAATTTAACCGAAACAGGAAATGTGTATCGATATCCAGTCAGATAAAACACACTCATCAGATACAGAGGTGGATCAAAGGCGAATGTAACTGTGCAGTGAAAAACACTGTGCAGCAACTAGGGACATTCATAAAACATGTCCATCTTTAAAGCTAAGTCTTTGATTCTGCATTTCAAAAATAACAGCCTGCACAAACATGAGTTCAAGACCATTTCATCCAAGCCATGGATTGGATTCAGCCTATTAGCATCTGTTTAATCTTGCTGATGATAGCTGTCTTGCCTTGTATTTATGGGGCCTTATCTGTGGATGTATTATCTGAAGCACAGATGGTGTGTGTAGGGAGGGGGGTCACAACAAATGGGAAGAAAATGTCGTAATTGGCTATGCTTCAGCAGAGTGGACAGAATATACCTGCTCAAGTTGACTGTGGGCAAAGGCTAAATGAGATTAGTGTGTGCCATGTGGTATCTGTAGAAAGGAGACCCAGTATACTTGAACGTTTAAGCCTTTCAATGAACCCTAATGCTTGCATTCACATTATATATATTCACACAAAATAACCCCTTGAGATTTTGTTGTGTCCATATGGACGACCAAAGTCTCTCCCTGTTCACAAATATTTGACCCACTTTTACAATGTCCCGAACATTGTGCTTTTCAGAAGAACCTAGTAGAGAACTAGCAGCTGCATATTTTAGAAAGAGGAATTCCCAGTGACAACATTTGCCCAGTATTTACCAAGTGTTTAGTTGCTATGCAGCATAAAAGGAACTAGAATTTCCAAATAACATTCTATATATCGTCATTACTCTGCAACTTCATCTTTTACTCTAAATTGTATATAGTTAATATATGTTATGCATTAATACTTGGGGTTAGTGATCTGAATGAATACCTAAATAGGGATGCACCAATTTTAGAATTCAGGCAGTATAGTATATATATATATATATATATATATATATATATATATATATATATATATATATATATATATATATATATATATATATATATATATATATATATATATATATATATATATATATATATATATATATAAATATAAAATACTGTATAAGTATACGTTTTTGTTAGATTTCTTTTTTATTATTATTTAATTTTAGTACATTTCTAACCAGTAACCAGTAGTTTTATTGTATTTTTCAGTTGATGTTATTTTTTTCCCAAGTAATGAAAATGCTTTTTGTTTTTTATGGTTTTACTGATAATAACCCTGCTCAGTAACCATAAACTGATAAATATTTTTGATGTTATGGCCAATATTAATATTCTATACTATTTTGTCAAATTTCTTTTCAAATGCCAAATGCTATTAAATTTAAGCATCACAAGACTGTATAGTAAAAACTAATATTAATTTTGAAATTTGCAGTTAAATATAACATGTTGAATGTAACATTGTTTTTAAAGATTAGGTTTAGCTTGAGCAATAGATTGCGACAACGTTAAACTAAATGTTAAAAAACAGGAGAAATTAAGCATACACAATTAAATATCTAATATTGACCAATACCAATAGATAAATAAAAATCTATTCTTGTCTGATAATCTCATCGTTTGATATGCCGATAATCAATATGGAGCCTATATACTGTATATATACTATTACTCTTCAATCATAATTATGATTTTCACATGTAGATGATTAAAAAAATCCCATAAACTTGCATTCAATGAGAGACCTGAGCCATGTAATCTCTGAATGGGCTCTTTTAACTACCCAGAACACCAGCAACTCCCTAGCAACATGCTTAAAAGAAATCACACAGAACACCTTAGCAACACCCTGGCAAGTCCTGAACATGAAGTACCATTGTATTTTCTAAAAATGTACAAATTTCAACAGACTTCTAAGCTCTCCTAGTACTCATGTGTAAGGACGGGAACTGAAAGTGTTCAGTTTCCATGGGAAAACAAAAAGCAATCTAAGCAGCATTGAGTCTAAAACAAGTGACATAACTAGCACAGCACATCTATAAGAGATAGCAGCAGTTTCAGAGATCAATAGTTTCAAACATCATTAAAACCTTACACCGGTTTGCATTTATATTCAACACATTCGACCTGAGTTGTTTTGATATGACAAAACATTGCTCAGCTACGATCCCGAGTATCTAATAGCAGTACAAAACACCCTCTTGGGTAATAAAGTGTGAGGCCCATAGGCAGGGCCTCTGCATTTTAATGACTCAAAATGGTTCATCATTGAGTTGTCAGTCCTGTTCTACTATCTGTCTGGGTCTGCTTCAGAGGGATGTGTTCCTTCCGTAGGGGCTGCTGTCTCACTGGTAATTGTAAGTGGGTGTGTTTGGGGTTGTGCTGTAATTTGCATGGTGCCTGCTGTCTGGGTGAGGCTTTGACTGAACTGACTGAACCAAGGCCCAGTGATGTTGGTCTCATGCACGGGTCTTTATAATTGCTGGTTTGCTAGAAGAGGACCAAGATAGGATGTGTCTTTAGGTAGACGTGGGGTTGTGATGAACTGGAGGATCTCCTCTACTTAAAGGAACACTCCACTTTTTTTGAAAATTTGCTAATTTTCCGACTCCCCTAGAGTTAAACAGTTGAGTTTTACCGTTTTCAAATCCATTCAGCTAATCTCCTGGGTCTGGCGGTAGCACTTTTAGCATAGCTTAGCATAGATCATTGAATCTGATTAGACCGCTACTCTCATTCTTGCGTAGTATAGTTCCTAGCCATATCGGCCTAGAAAATCGCAACTTTTCATTTTCCATCGGTCTTAGTACACGATGTAACTACAGAAGAGTCAAGTTTTAAATAGGAAAAATATTGAATTTTTTTTGAGCGAGATGCTAACTGTCTAATCAGATTCAATGATCTATGCTAAGCTATGCTAAAAGTGCTACCGCCAGACCCGGAGATGGGCTGAATGGATTTGAAAAATGGTAAAACTCAACTGTTTAACTCAAGGGGAGTTGGAAAATGAGCCTTCCTGTTCCTTTAAGCTTATTTTACACATGCCACTAGAATAGTTAGCTAATTGTCAATTCTCTAGTCTAAAAGATAAAACGGTAACACTTAAAAAAAAAACTGCCACCAAGCTCAAACGCTCAGCTGACCACCCACCAATCACACTCTCCTCCACAGATGTCTGCAAGGCACTGAGCCGGATCAGCGCGCACAAGGCTGCTGGACCAGACAACATCCCTGGACGTGTGCTCAGGGCATGTGCGGAGCAGTTCGCTGGGGTTTTTACAGACATTTTCAACCTGTCTCTTGCCCAAGCAGCTGTACCAACATGCTTTAAACGCACTTCCATTGTGCCAGTGCCGAAACACTCTAGCCCGAGGTGCCCTAATGACTACTGCCCTGTAGCACTCACACCCATCGTTATGAAGTGCTTTGAGCGGCTGGTCCTGGAACACCTAAAAGACTCTCTACCATCCACATTGGACTCACACCAGTTTGCCTACCGCAGCAATAGGAGCACAGAGGATGCAGTTTCCATGGCACTGCACTCTGTGCTCACTCATCTGGACAATAAAAACACTTATGCACGCATGCTGTTTGTTGACTTCAGCTCAGCATTCAACACTGTCATCCCAACCAAGTTAATAGCCAAACTCGGAGACCTGGGCATCAACACCTCAATGTGTAACTGGATTTTGGACTTCCTAACTCACAGACCCCAGAATGTTCGATCAGGATTCACCTGCTCCACGTCCATCGCACTTAACACTGGTGTACCACAGGGCTGTGTGCGAAGTCTGTTTCTCTACTCCCTCTTCACCTCCAACTGCAAGCCTGTGTATGGATCTAATTCCATCGTCAAGTTTGCGGACGACACTACGGTGATTGGGCTCATTAGCAACAACAATGAGACTGCCTATAGGGAGGAGATATAGCACCTGGCCACATGGTGCACTGACCTGCTCCTCAACACCACCAAAACGAAGGAGCTCATCGTGGACTTCAGGAAAGAGTCAAGAGGCACACATGACACCATCCACATCAATGGAATGGCCATTTTCAAGTTTCAAGTTCAGTTTCAAGTTCCTGGGGATCCACATCTCGGCGGACATGTCGTGGAAAACCAACACCTCCAGCCTGGTCAAGAAGGCTCACCAGCGCCTTTTCTTCCTTAAGGAAAGCATCCTGACCAACTGTGTCGCAGTATGGTATGGGAGCTGCTCTGTTGCGGAGCGCAAGGCACTGCAGTGGGTGGTGAAAACTGCCCAGCGCATCACAGGGACTCCAATGCCTGCCATCGAGCACATCCAGAGGAAATGCTGTCTGCATCGAGCTCGCAGCATCCTTAAGGACTCCTCTCACCCAGCCCACAGACTGTTTTCTCTCCTGCCCTCCGGCAGGCGTCTCAGGTGCCTCCGGACCAGGACCAGCAGACTAAAGAACAGTTTTTTGCCCAGAGCTGTCTCTTTATTGAACTCTAACCCTCACTGATCCACTCCCCTCATATACTGCCAACTCTCCTACTTCACATCTGCCTTCACTTGTTATTTGCACTACTGGAAAAACTGTTTACTTATGCATATTGCACTACCATACCTTAACTGGATTATGCTCACTTGCACTGCCGACTGTATTCACAGTACCAACTGTTTACATTTGCATTTTGCACCGTACTTCTAACTGTAATATGCAATAACTTCCACTGCACTTTACACTTTTTTTCGGATAGCTTCTGTCCATACTTCATTGCACTACCTTAATCCACTGCTATATTCCTCATCTTAGCCTAACATATCATTGTATACCTCTATCTGTAAAATTCTGTTTATAGTAATAGCCATCTGTATATTATATTATACTCAGTACATATTCACCTGTAAATTCTGTTTATAGTAATAACCATCTCTCTCTCTCTCAATACACAATAATACACAATAAAACAATAAGATTCGTGGGAGTTTGCTGTTCTTCTTCTAAAAGGAATCTGTGAGTAAAGTTTTTACAGTCTATTTTTGATGACCAATGGCAGTCAGGAAACTTGTTTGAAAACAGTCTTTATTTTGCAATGCCTTTGATGATGCTAGTGGCAAATCAACACACACTTGCAGACACAGCGCATTCACTCTGCTAACTTCCTTTTGACGTCAAATTAAAAATATCTAGGGGAGTTGTTTGTGACTGAATAGGTTTGTCTGCATGCAGTACACACAGGGGAGCTCGGTCAGGTTTGTCTCTATGCATCAACACCCCCATCTCCCCACAGACTACAACACTGAACCCAGCAATTGAAAGATCCACCTCCCACCTCTGTCTGTCTCTTTCTCCCTCCTCCTCTCTGTCTGCTATCCCCTTTCTCTGGGGCCGGGCCAAGATCCCACTGCACCTAAACGTTAAACTCCAGCAGAAGCTGGTGAAAGGTGATCACGTCAGCTTTACTTTGCTTTTAATCACATTGTTATATTAAGGTAATGAATGATATCAGTGGTTGCTCTAATATTGTAACTACTAACCAGATACACATTATGCATCTCTGTAACTGCAGGGCATGTTACTACGTAACTGCAAACTGCGTGTGGCATGATGGTTAAAGAGTTTCCTGGAAACAACAGGTGTGGATGTGAACCAGGCAGCTACAGTATATGTTTACAAAGATCAAGAGCAATGATAAATTAGGCTTACAAAATCATATGGGGATTTTTAAGTATCAGGTGTGGATTTAAATTGTGGCTTTCACCTGAAGAGACACATAAAGAAAAATGTACCCGTGTGAATTTGGAAAGAAATTTGCTTTAAAAAATAATAATTATAATAGTGATATTAGAACTCTGGCCAATACATTTTTATACATAAATGTAAGTGAATTTATGCATCGCAACATTATAATGTACAGTATAAAGATTACATTTAACAGTGTTATTAAATGATTGGTGTTTCAAGATGAACTTTAAGTGAGTGTTAGATGACAGCAAATGTAATTTTAATATATGAAATGAGCATGAACAATTCAACAACCAATAGCGATATATTAAAATAATATCCCTATAAAAGGAGGCAATTCAGGATGTTTCAAATCACCTTTAGATGCACTGAATGAAAAATGTTACAGTACTGTAATGTAGGCTACAGTCATTAGAAAGTACACTTACATTACCTAACCAAATTGACATAAAAATCCATCCAGCCTGTAACATGTATTCAGTGTGTTATAAGATATGACACCGCTATTAAATGTTGTGCCAATTCTAACAGTACAACATATTTAGTCACTAATGGATACAGAAAAAGGCTACTGTTTACTATTGTACTGCATATAGCCTGCAGTTATTCTGATTTCCAGAACTATTTCTTATTATGACTGAAATTATAAACACTATCTAGTTGACCTGTTCTCTGCCTGGCAGGTTTCATGACTAAACGAACTTAAGTTTAAGCAACTTTCATTTAATATGGCATTTTCACACGCATGTGATCTTGAGAGATTTCTGTTAAGTAGGCTAATACTCTTGAAATGAGAAAATTAGGATAACCACTTCCTGTTAAGCCCTCCGGCGTAATCAATGCCTCACGTAAGACATTTATGCACACGTTCCCACATCCGACCTAGACAGTCGTCTGATGCACGATAGATATCTGTTTTATAACGATGTTTGTTAGGCGTGTGAAAGCTTTGCTGCGCGTTTGGCTAGCATCGCGTGTCTAGCAGAGCAGTCTACCACAATTTGGTGACGCAAGGGAGCTATTAATATCACAGGAACGGGATGTACTCACTTCTGCAGCGGGTCACTTGAGGACAAACAGTGAACAATATTTCTGCAGCGCTGCAGCTTTTGCCAAGGCTGCGAGAAATATTGCGATATTTAAGTTTTCTCGCAGGAATAGCACACGTTTTGTCGTGTGAGAGAGCACACTGGGTTAGGGGAAAGAGAGTTGAACGCTACAGCCCCGGAGCCTCGCCCACTTTTGAACCCGTTGACTCGCTGCACTCCGATCAAAACAACCATACAAAGAATGTGCACTCAACGGGGGAGGGTTTTGTTTTCTGTCTGAGGGGGAGAATGCATCTTATTGTACCATTGTGGTACTTTTTGAAATTAAGTATTCATGGATGGTGCAATTAAAAATCTATTTTAATAGTAGATAAATCATTCTTAAAAATGCTTCTGAAAATCATTTACTCTCCCTCTTGTTCCTAATGTGACTTTTTTTTTCATTCTAAAGTATGTTATTCTTGATACTGAACGTGGTGTAGCCTACTGAAGCTATCATCTGAAATCACCATAAAACTCAAATCATAAAAGTTGTCCATTCGATTGGTGTTTGTGAGAGAAGTAGTGGTGACTGATTCACGAATGTATCATTTTTTTAGTCAGATTTTTTTCAATTAATAGGTTGGTCCAGTTCACAAAACCAGTGATGTGCTGCATCCCTGTCTGCCTATACACTACGGCAGGCCCGCCGCAATTGGGGTGCGAGGCCGCATGTGCGAACTTGATATGCGAGGCCTCGGTGGGGCAGCTGCTATAGTAACGGGGGCCTACTGTTGCAGTAGTGATGAACAATTTGTTTGTCTTGTGGATATTTAAAGCCACAATATAGCCGCGTTTCCACTGCAGGAACTTTGGGGTGTTACTCGGTGTGTTTCGACCGCAGGAACCAGGGTCTAAATGAAGTTTCGGGTAAATATTTCCCCCTTCGAGCGGCCCTGCTCCCGAGGTGGTACTTTTTCAAAGTTCGGGAACTTTCGGGGGTGGGACTTGGGCGCTGAACATGCTGATTGGTTGAGCTCACGTAACATTTTATTTCAACCAGCATTTTTTAAAGTCTTTTGCGAGGATCGTTCTGCGTTCAACAAATATCAGCCTTGCTCTTTCTGTCTGATGGCGCGCGTTCGTCTCAGCTATCTCACTGTCAATGTCCGTAATAGCTGATAATAACATACTGTGTCTTATTTTAAATCTAGCTTTACGAGCTTTCAGAATACGCTTTAGTATCAGTGCTTGTCTCTTTTCCGCCGTTTTGTTAATTACCTCTTTAGTAAACCAATACATAACCAGCAAAAGCAGCTCTGCTTGCATCTTCTCCATAATTGTTATTGTTGCAGACGGTGTCGCGCAAAAAGATTCCTGTCCGTCGCTGACTGGGAGGAGCAGCCGCGCGCAGTCCTACATCACCGGACTTAATTTGCCTAATCTTCACGGTACATTAGGCCGCAGTGGAAACTTAGACAGTAGCAGGTCTGGGGGAAAAAAAGTTCCTGTAAAAAAAGTTCCTGGTACAAATTGTTCCGGGTAATTTCGGTGGAAACGGGGCTTATGTAATTTTTCGCCGCTTATTCAAAACTAAGGCGTAGCTTGATGACGTCTTGATTTTGCTGAGCTTTTATTATGCCGCAGACGACCGCTTCCGCTTTTTTCCACTCATGCGTATATGGGGCAAACAAATAATGTTTTATCTTATTAGATACATTGGAGTGTGTTGAAAGTTATGTTATAATGCTACTCTGTGCGTGCACATTGCAGTAAGCTAGATCGATATTAGGCATGGTAAAACATGGTACTCTTAACACACACAGTTTCAGCCAATCTCAAGTACTTTCTTTATCATATTTTATCATATTTATAAAAGACAGATATGCTGTATCTGCAGTGCAGTGGGCGGAGCTAAAGAGACTGCGCACACACACACATGCACAATACATTCTAGCATTATCCCTCCCTAGATAACTTTCTATTCAATATACGTTTGTGTTGCTTTTATTATATGCACTTACGCGCCAATACAAAACACGGACATTTGATGCAGTTTCACGCACCGGTTTCGACTTGTGACAGGGAACAAGAAACCACACTTGCAGAACTCCGTTGCTGCTCTGGAAAAACAAACCACATCCACTGTTTAACACTGAGTTATTTGGGAAGCTGAACAAGGTTATCTTTCCCTCACAACCAGAAACTCACTTCTTTAGTGACATTGTTAATTTCGTGGTCTAAAAACAAAATGCCAGTGCTGCCGACGGCTTCTGTAACCCGAACGAAGCTCGTTGATGTACGCTTTAGACCCCCCCCCCCCCCCCCCCTTAAATAAAAAACTCTTTGTCTGTACCTGTTTGTCTGAAATCCTGCAGGCGCCCATACATTCTTCGTCCATGCAATAAAGGCAAATCGTTAAATGAGCACTTATTTCTAGCATATTTACTTCTTAGGTAATTTCAATAATTTGACCCATTACAGAGGCCAAAATCTGAATTTAAAATAGACTGAATAAAGAACTTGACGAACTCTACAACCTTGACATGCAATGCCGTCCTGACTGACATTCACTGTCACACGCACATGCTCAGAGCAATATTGTTACTGCATAATACATTACAACAGCATCACGATACACATAGTCTCACTTTTAGCTATATCTTTTAACTATTATAGTATTATTGAAGGACAAAATATAAACTTTAATTATTTGCTTAAATCAAGTCCGCTGTCACTTTACTTTGGCACACTTGGCACAGCCCTTACGACGGCTTTACACTATGGCATAAGAGCATGTACTCCTTTTGTGAAGAAAAAAAAGAGATACTTTTGCATATGTAGCGTAGGTTGATAGGTCCTTAAATCGAACTACTTGCAATCTATAGGGCACAGCTTATTGGTTCCTGCTGTATCAATAGCCAATGAGCTCGCTGCTCAGCCTTTAAGTCGAGCCGCGAAGGTGGTTTCAGAAACTCTCCACCTTCCCCAGCTCCACCTGTATAGATCTGCTATATTGTCATATCCATTACAATGCCAAACACTCTGAGAAGTTGTCAGGACAGAAATGCATTTTATTGTTCTTATTGTGAATGATTCATCTGTATCTGTTTTATGTTTACATAAAATATCAAAACTCGATCTTCTGATGAAATTATAGCCTCCTTCCTGGTGGCGTATGCTGGACCTAATCATTCCATCCGCATAAACCCCACCCCTTTCTTACAATTTCCTATAAAGCTCACATTCATAGTCTCGTTGAATATAGCCAGACCTTCAGACTGACGGCAGAAGGTCTGGACTTTTTTTCGCAGCTTTCATTGGCCAAGGACCACCCAAGAGGACATTTGACTAACATGTAACACAACCAATCACAATTAGTTTTGTTACGCATCATGTTTAGGGTGCGTGAAAATGTAAAGTCGCCCTGCAATAACAGACAGAAGTGCATCTATAAATTAATCATTCAAGAACGTTGTGCAAGTTTACTGCAACAATGGAGCTCCAAACTTCACATACTTTTGAAAATCCAGCGTTTAGGCTATACATTTTTTGAATAAATAAACAAACCAAAAAGTGTTACAATCATCCCTGCTTCTTCCCTAACTCTGAGCTCATTTTTAAGATAACTCACATTATTGCCTGCGATTTTACCTCACTTTGTTGTGCAACTCGATAACAATGGTTTTGTGTACAGTGCTCGATTGTTTATGTTTCCAAAGTCCAATTTTGAATGCAAAGAGCATGTGTCAAATGTGACTAATGAATTCCATTCAAGGCCATAATAATAACACATACATTACAACCTCAGCATGTGAGAACATGCAATAATACCTATACCTCCTGCACTCCATAAAAATATGTCATAAAAGCCATGCATTACTCAACAACGGTGAGGTCAGCTAAATAATAGTGTAATTTAAGCCAATGTACTGGATCTGCTTGTTTATTGAAAAATGTGTTCTTGGATATATCTCATGTTTGCTATAATTACATCCACATTTCACATGGATACCTACACAGTCTTTTGGAGTCATTGTTGAGCACCAAAAGAACAAGCTACAAAATCACAGGCACTGGAAAATGACATTCGTGCGCTGCCAGATGCAATTCTCATTTTGGTTTCATAAGATTTCCTGACAAACAATAAGTTTGAAAGCAGAAATGCACACCCACTGCAGTGGCTTTAAATAATATAATTCAAAATATAGATGTTTACTATGCAGACCTATGGAGTTAAAGTTTCCATAAAGATTCAGTGGTCATTTTATTTTTGTGTTTAGCCCTGTTTTTATTGTGGTCGGTCTGACTGCCCTGAGAACATTGCCTTCAAGCTGAAAATCCCTTGAGAGAAAAAAATCAATAAAAACAATCCACTTCTTTGTTTTGTTTTTGAAACAATATTAAATAAAGACAATATTAAATGATCTAAATTGTATGTGTTCAAAATATGTGTTTAACAATGATTTTAATGTTTCAGTTTGGCAGTTCCATCCTGTGACCTCTTTGTGTTTGAGAAGGATTTGTTCTCATTTAATGAGAGCGTTGTTAATCTGTCCTCTTATTAGCTGCTAGAGGGCATGGCCTGTTTGGCTCTTCATATGTGCACCCTATTGACATCTGCTGTGAGGTGTGGATGTTGGAATATTGATGTTCTGCCAATTTCCGTAGTTTATCCCGCATGACAGTGGGCTGGGATAGATGTTATAATGTGATTATGGATTGTGCCCCAATTGAGTGCAACAGTAGGGTACCGGAAGTAAAAGAAATCCCACTCATTCAATAGATTTTAACCATAAACAAACCTTTGAAGATCTCACTGTAAACCCTAACACTCAAAATAATATATTGGTTTGAGTAGGGCAAACTTAAATGTAATTTAATAAGTTGAGTTTTTAGAACTTTCTTTTTCTTTTGTGTTCACAAAACGTATTGTTTCATTGTTTTAAATTTTATGAACTTGTTTCTTTGAATGTAGACAAACTTTCATGAGATTTCTATTTCCCAGCATGCTCTCCGTGGCATTTTAAAGGGAGGGTAAATGCTAAAATGACGAGTGGAGCATGAGCTTGGTTGGAGAACAAATATACACCAATCAGGCTTAACATTATAACCACAGACAGGTGAAGTGAATAACACTATCTCTTCATCACAGCACCTGTTAGTCGGTGAGATATATTAGACAGCAAGTGAACATTTTGTCCTCAAAGTTGATGTGTTAGAAGCAGGAAAAATGGGCAAGCGTAAGGATTTGAGAGAGTTTGAAAAGGGCCAAATTGTTATGGCTAGACGACTGGGTCAGAGCATTTCCAAAACTGCAGCTCTTGTGGGGTGTTCCCGGTCTGCAGTGGTCAGTATATATCAAAAGTGCTCCAAGGAAGGAACAGTGTTGAACCAGCGACAGGGTCATGGGCGGCCAAGGCTCATTGATGCACGTGGGGAACGAAGACTGGCCCATGTGGTCCGATCAAACAGACGAGCTACTGTAGCTAAAATTGCTCAAGAAGTTAATGCTGGTTCTGATACACAGTGCATCGCAGTTTGTTGCATGTGGGGCTGCATAGAAAGCGGCGACATAATATTAGAAGTGGTCATAATGTTATGCCTGATCTGTGTATGTTAAATGTTCTTTTCAGCGATTGTTATGCTATGCTAATGCTATCAAACCAGTGTGTTACCAATCGGCATTTAGTGAATTAGCTAGTGAAAGCTAGCCAAGTTTAATCTACTAAAAATATTTAAATTGAGATTGTATGATAATTTTAAGTTAGGCCCAAATTAATAAATCATCTTACTCAAATATTTTGCGTTTACATTTATGCATTTGGCAGACGCTTTTATCCAAAGCGACTTACATTGTCTTCAAAGTACACATTTTAGTCAGTTTTTGCTTTCCCTGGGAATCGAACCCATGACCTTGGCGTTGCTAGCGCCACATAGTGTTTGAGCTACAGGAAAGCCTAGGAAAGCTTAGCGCAATAAAGTGTCTGGATATCTGATTTAAAGTAAAAATATGCAAGTTCTGCTTATTAAACTTTGAACTTGGTAACTTAACATTTTTGATGTTACTAATTACCTCACATTTTAAAAATGTTGACAATGTATACAGGTTTACACCAAAGTGTCACTTTGGTAAAGCGGTAAATCGCCAAAAAGAGTCAATGCCCTTTTTTCTTTTCTTTTTTTAATTTTTTTTTATAAAGAATTTGGTTAGTATTCAAATTCTGTGCAAAAAAACTGCATTACTCAATTCTGAAGAGACAACCACTAATAAAAGTTGGTGTTGTTATAACAGAAACTGTAATTAAGTATTAAAAATGACATCTCACTGTACTTACTGTATGTATTTGTATAACTATCTATCATCTATATGTGTTTGTGTATGCATGTCCTCTATTAATACAAATATTTAAGTCGTTTTATATTGTAGGGCAAACAAATAAATTAATATACCGTATTTTTTTATTCTAGGTATTTGCAATGCTTTATTGTATTAACAGTTTATTCTCTCATAATTACATAAAACTTGTGTATCTTTGCACCTTTGACTTGACTTGAAATCACTATAAAGAAAATTAATGGGTAAAAGTCTGTAACAAAGGCTGCTGAAAAGTGGGTGGTCACTGTTGAAAAAGTCAAAGGTCCTTTGCTAAAGAACGGGAAAAACAATGTTCAAAGTTCTACCTTGAGTACATTACATACATGTGACCTAAGGCCATGCCATTGTGTGATGTAGGTTATATGAGCGCTGTGTATATAGTGTGCATGTAGATTACATATCACTGCTGAGTTTGAATAGGGGTAGGCAAGAGGCCCTCTACACATGCCGTCATCAAGGCGTGCTAATGCAGAGCCTGGGGGTCAAACTGTGCAGTTGAATGGAGAGAGGGCAAGAGAGACAGAGAGATGAGGGTTTCCTCCTCTTCCTCCATCAGACATGTCCCACCAGCCCACTGATTGATATCTCATGAATAGAGCTGCTCTTCACTGGCAGCTAGCAGACATAGTTTAAGTGTGTTTGTTCCAATGTGTTCTTTTCAGCTGTATTGTGTGTAGATGACAAAGTCTTTCCCCGCAGCATTGTTTCAGAGTCGATTACTGCTAGCTTCAGCAAGCATCCGCCACATAAAATCAATCTACGCTTCGCTTAGCCTGTCACTGATTTTTGCTCATTAACATAACTACATTGGTTATTGAAAAATTTAGCATTGAAATCACTCGACTACAGATTTCATTCCTATGCCAATGTATTTACTGTTAAAACAGGAAGTTGGGGCCATATGAATTACTTTTTTTGAAATAGATAATATATTTTACCCTTTCAAAGCTACTAGCTCTTCCCCCGTGTAACCTCTCCTGTTCGAACCGCCCACTCCAAGCAGAGGGGTGAGGTTTACTCGCACAGCGACTACTAGCTGGCCCCCGTTACACTCACCCCTCCTAAACTTCACTCCCATCCAGGTCACGGCACCAATGTAACCCCTCCTGTTCAAACCACCTGCTCCAAGCGGGACTCAAACCCAGGTCCGCCGGCATGACAGTCAGACAATCTAACAAGGAAGCTAAAGGCTGAAACCTCAAGCGTCAGTCGTTAAGAGTGTCTATTGAGATCAGAGGAGTGAGGTTTAATCACACAGCGACTACTAGCTGGCCTCTGTTACACTCACCCCCCTAAACCTCACTCCCTTCCGGGTCACAGCACCAATGTAACCCTTCCTGTTCAAACCGCCCGCTCCAAGCGGGACTCGAACCCAGGTCCGCTGGCATGAGAGTTGGATGATCTAACCAGGAGGCTAAAGGCTGAAACCTCAAGCGTCAGTCGCTAGAGTGTCTCTTGAGATCAGAGGAGTGAGGTTTACTCACACAGCGACTACTAGCTGGCCTTCGTTACACCCGGCATTTCTGTCATTTTTGACACGTTTCCCCACCATTGACAGCAATTATTATTTTCACTGTTATACGGTAGGGGGCGCTGTTACATGTCTTCTGAAATAGTGCAGCATCTCTGAATCCAAAAACAAGCGAAGAAGATCTGCGAATCTGCATAAGTGGATAGAAGTTGATTACGACCAAAGCTGCTTGATTTTATGCAATCTATTGTAAAAGTGCTATATTAATACATTTGATGTGACAAACATATCCACATCGCTATGATCAGATGCTTTTTTGATCTTATGCTTTATTAAAATTCTTGCTGCTTTCTCAATTTTGTTGTGTTTATTTTGTTACTGAGAGGAAAGCGTGCAGCACATATTTACATATTCATCTAAACGCCACTCTCAGCAGTGTGGGTATTCGGATGTTAGCTAACAGTATATCGCTAGTCACATATTTCGATTTTCGTTTTACCCCTAAGCGAAGAAAATAACTTTGCCGTGAGTATATCAGGGCCTTAAGGACGCTAACGTGATCATCAAACATTCAACAGTATGTAAATCAAAACTGCCTATCGCAGACTTCCCTACTATATAGTAGGCGAAAAACAGCATGTCACAAAAAAAGTTTTTCAGAAATTCATAGTATTCTTAAAAGAGTACTCAAAAAGATGACCTACTACTTCCGGTGAGATTCTGAAGTGTGTATACGATGGACACTTTACTATCCCTTGAGGCCACGGGAGAGGATTTGTGAATGGCAGTGAAGTGATGCTGGAAGGTCACATGATAATGACAACATGGTGAATGTAGTACGTCCGGTTTACATTCATACTATATAGAACTACTAGTGCTATACTAGAAGTAATTACTTGTTCAAAATATGTACCTACACTCTAAAAAAAAAAAAGGTTCTATATGGCACCAAAAATGGTTCTTCGTCGTAATCATAGAGGAACCACTTTTGGTGCTATATAGCACCATATCTTAACATGTTCTGTATATGGTAGCGGTGCTATATAGCACCTTAGTCAAAGAACCGGTGAAGAACCTCTGAAGAACCGCTTAAGAACCACTGAAGCACCAAAATTTGTGCTATATAGCACTTAAAAAGGTTCCCCTATGATTACGAGCCAAGAACCATTTTTGGTGCCATATAGAACCTTTTTTTTTTGAGTGTACTCAAGAGAGAATGCGTTTTTGGACCAAGTTGTAACCTTCCGCAGTTTCTCTTGAAGCCAATACGGAAGTGACTTAAACTGCAATTCATCGACTGGCCGCTAGGGACAGGCTCCAGAAGGGAGCAGAATCTCATTGAGCTCCATGTTAAAATGCCCAACTTTACAGGAGAATAAAACATGTTTACAGCCTGGTACAAATTGTGGTTTTGGTCTATACGGCTAATTTTTCCCTTCATGACAACTGTGAGAGGGGTGAATTTCTTTATGTCTCATTCGTTTACATTATATAAAGCCTTAAAGTTCTGCATAATTAAGGGCGTGGCCACTTTGAGTGACAGGTGGATTGTCATTTCTGTTAGTCATCACGTCACTTCAGCTCCACCCACGTCCCGCCTCTTTGCCCATTTTTTATTATCTGGGAGTGATGCGTGATGACGCGCTGCCAAGATGGCAACGGCCAGCTCGTCCCTACTTTACGCTTCAAAACTGCTCTTCAGAATCCTATGGGTGACGTCACGGACACTACGTCCATTTTTTTTTACAGTCTATGTTTTGGAAACCGCCTCATTGATCATTTTCTACATGCTAGCCATTTAGGTGCGGGACTTTCTCATTCTGGAGAGCATTTGATTGGACAAAAATCTGTGTGGTGCAGGATTAGTCATCCACATTTTGGTCTGTTTTCCCAGAAGGCACTATATATTTCATGTGACATTATTACAACTGTGACAATTGTTACAACTTGAACTGTAAATGACAATTTGCTGCTTTATTGCTGAGCATATAAATAACTTGCTGGCATGTGTAACCTAAATATCCAGCTGGACCAAAGCCAAGATCTGGACACTGATTGAATAAACTGCAGTTTGGACTTGTGTTCGTCTCTCAGGAGCATGAAATCCTTAACTTGTGTTCACGTGAATCTGAGCCACTTATTTTTAGGTGAACTATCCCTTTAACATCTATGTTACATTTGTCTCACTGTCCTCAGTTTATCCAGAACTGCTTAATATTTTCGACAAGCTGTCCGTTTTTACAGCTTAATGTTATGCATTGTGCTCTAGTTTCCTTGAACAGACAAAACAAAAGCGCAGCATCTGGTTGCAGCTCAGCTCATGTACCTTTAAGTGAGGTGTTTGTTCTGGGGTGTTTGGGATACAACAGTGCAGAACCGCGTGATCTGCAGTAGTCATTGAGGTCAGAAATCTTGCCAAGGACAAGAGAGGAAATATCAACATGTGAAATGATTGACCAGTCACTATATTATGCAAGAGTGCTGTTGATGTTATTCGGGAAGTTCATGCAGGTTGTTATTCTCACAATCAGGTTTGTTTTGCAGGTATAAGCGCATTTGTTATATGTCGTGCGCTGCTGAAGTCTCAGAGGGGGGCTGTTGAAGTTGTCTTTGGGTGCTGATCTGAGACCAGATCTGCGGTTTGCCTTTTGATGGTTAAAATCAGAATTGGTTTGGGACAAAGCTGGTCCAAGATCAACATATAAAGACACTGTGTAAAGACGAACAGGAAGAGTTGTTACATGCATGATGGGAAATGATATGTTTCCCAACTGTAGATCAAAAGTACAAAGCTTAACCACAAGTAGTAAACAGCCTCTGAGTTTCACATATGCCAGAGCTGCTGAACTGACATTTAAATGCTATAGTTCGATATAAAAATGCACAAAAACACAACGAAAGAAAGAAAAGAAAAAAGAAACTGCCACACAAAATCCTCTACAGCAATCAAGCCCTAGTTATCAGAGTCAGGCCGTGATGAGAGTGCAGGTCATTTCTAATTTATGGCTTCCACAGAAAGGAGACAAACTGAACTGTATTGTGTGACCTTCAGTCCTTTGAGGTGTGTTTGCCAATCAGACTCTCGGGTCACGATGACACGTTGTTGGGAAGCGTGCAGTCAAGTGGTGATTATGATAGACACTGTAGGAGCTGACACATTATTGTCCTTCTTTGCTTGTCTAGTGAGGGAAAGGAATCACATGCACAACCCACATGAGTCATGACTGGAAAAGTATCAGTTTCCACCTATAATGACTTTGTGTAAAACGTATCAAATTACTTATGTAAGGCTGACAGGGCATTGAGGCGAGTTTAAAACTATCTATCTATCTATCTATCTATCTATCTATCTATCTATCTATCTATCTATCTATCTATCTATCTATCTATCTATCTATCTATCTATCTATCTATCTATCTATCTATCTATCTATCTATCTATCTATCTATCTATCTATCTATCTATCTATCTATCATCTGTCTGTCTGTCTGTCTGTCTGTCTGTCTGTCTGTCTGTCTGTCTGTCTGTCTGTCTGTCTGTCTGTCTATCTATCTATCTAACTGTCTGCCTATCTGTCCATCCATCCATCCATCCATCCATCCATCCATCCATCCATCCATCCATCCATCCATCCATCCATCCATCCATCCATCCATCTATCTATCTATCTATCTATCTATCTATCTATCTATCTATCTATCTATCTATCTATCTATCTATCTATCTATCTATCTATCTATCTATCTATCTATCTATCTATCTATCTATCTATCTTTCTATCTATCTATCTATCTATCTATCTATCTATCTATCTGTCTGTCTGTCTGTCTGTCTGTCTGTCTGTCTGTCTGTCTGTCTGTCTGTCTATCTATCTATCATTATCATCTGTCCATCCATCCATCCATCGTCTGTCTGTCTGTCTGTCTGTCTGTCTGTCTGTCTGTCTGTCTGTCTGTCTATCTATCTATCTATCTATCTATCTATCTATCTATCTATCTATCTATCTATCTATCTATCTATCTATCTATCTATCTATCTATCTATCTATCTATCTATCTATCTATCTATCTATCTATCTGTCTGTCTGTCTGTCTGTCTGTCTGTCTGTCTGTCTGTCTGTCTGTCTATCTATCTATCTATCTATCTATCTATCTATCTATCTATCTATCTATCTATCTATCTGTCTGTCTGTCTGTCTGTCTGTCTGTCTGTCTGTCTATCTATCTATCATTATCATCTGTCCATCCATCCATCCATCGTCTGTCTGTCTGTTTATCTATCTATCTATCATCTTTCTATCTATCTATCTCTCTGTCTATCTATCCTATTTTTTCTTTTGATGGAAAACAGCAGCTTGTGTTCCACAGAAGAAAATAAATATATTTAAATGTAACCTATATGTAAAGTTCTATATAAACAATACAAAAGAAGTATATATATATATATACTTGGTAAAGGAACATACAAGGAAACAGTCTAATCAGCCCACACAGCTATATGGGCCTTGTGTTCTAGGACAGCATGGCCTTGATTGGGCTGTTCCACCTGGTTGTGCGGTCACACTGTCCTCACAAACTGTTTGTAAGTCCAATGGGATTACATCTCAAAAGCCCGAGAGGACATGTGTAACAATCTTCGGTAATAATGCAGAGCCCCAGGGGAATGCAATATTTCTTGATAGTATAGAAGAATGGCTGAGTCATCTCACTCGCGTGGTGAAATCGAGAATGTGATTCAACCTACTCAACGTTTTGGTGATTGTTGAGAGAAGAACACACATTATAAAAGGAGAACGAATGAGTGGGTTTATTCAATGTGTGGGACATTGAGTTTCATTTAAATTTTCTCACTGGCATCAAAAATGCATTTTGCTGAATGGTAAAAGTCAAATTGTATGGTGAGGTGCACTTATACATCCTGTGGTTTGTTCTTGGAGAAATATTGCTTTTTAAAATATTAAATAATAATACAAAATAGAATTCATTAGTTATATAAAAGATACATTTTTAGGGGGCATTTTCTTCCATTTGGGATCTGAGGCAGCCATCTTGTGAAATTTGAACTGCCGTCTTGTTGTTATGCTGTGATTTGCTTCAGAAACACTGCATGAAATGCTAGAACACCCAGTTCTTGTGGTGGTGAAAGAATATGTAAAGTAATACAACCAGATGGCTCTCTGAATGCCATGTAGCCTTGATCTCAATGAACACTTGGAACTTTCCAGAGAAGTCTACTGTGAATAGGACTGAAAGAGAGTAGGCCTATGCTTTCCCACAGGAGAACAGTGCTTCGTTAGCACTGAAGTGGTGGGCTTCAGCCCTTTATTTTCTCCGCTCCTGCAAAAAAAAAAAAAAAAGATTAAGTAACTTTTGAAACACTGATCTCCATTTTCACCCCCACAGTCTGCTTGTGAAATGCAGGAATATGGATATATTTTCCAGTCTGGGATTCTGTGTCTATGAGCTATTTATTTTGAAAAGTTGTGTCACATCCAGGCCCGTGGAGTGTCTGAACGGTGCCGACTGTATAAATATTTTACAGTATTCCATATTGTTTCCATAGGGAGGAGGGGGGCTTCTGCAGCAGCTTAAGTGAGGGTGAACTATTATAGCAACCACTATTTTGTCATTTGAAAGAGTCGATTCCCCCCACACAATGACTTGCAATAGGCCATATCATGCAAAAGGGATTTTATTAGTCACTAGAAATGTCATGCTTCAGTGCGACAATCCCATATGCTTTTAGATATACTGTATATAATATGCAATAAACACTAATATTACATCAATAAATACACATATTAATTAATAAATATGTATTTTGCACCAACATTTTTTTTTTAAACATATGAAAATCTTTATTGCTTTGCTCCATTCACATGCTGTCTAGACCATTTTTCACCATATACGATAACCAGTTAATTTAGCATTGGACAGCTAAAAATATAATGCTTTAACCTCCTGGGTGCCACTGTCCTATACGAGGACATTATATTTTAGCAAATTTCTCTGACACCATAGACGTCACAGTAAAATCTGTAAAGAGCACATTCAGGGTTTTTCAGAGATACAATTAGTTTTGAGGTTTCACCAGGACAACAACGTCTCCTTGGTCTTTAATAATGACTGAATGATCAAATGTAGCACTCTTATAGAAATATGATAATGTAGGTTTCTAATCAAAATATGATTTTCTGTTACAAAACAGGGCATTGATTTCATACATGTCCTCAAAAGAGGACACCGGGACTTAAAGCATGTTTATCAGGCATTTTAGGATACACAACAAGTGAATAGGGAAAGAAATTACATATCAAAGTTTTTTTTTTTCATTACATGTTGCTCCAAGAACACATTGATACACTCTAAAAAAAAAAAAGGTTCCATATGGCACCAAAAATGGTTCTTCGTCGTAATCATAGAGGAACCACTTTTGGTGCTATATAGCACCATATCTTAACATGTTCTGTATATGGTAGCGGTGCTAGCACCTTAGTTAGCGGTGCTATATAGCACCTTAGTCAAAGAACCGGTGAAGAACCTCTGAAGAACTGCTGAAGAACCACTGAAGCACCAAAATTGGTGCTATATAGCACTTAAAAAGGTTCCCCTATGATTACGAGCCAAGAACCATTTTTGTTGCCATATAGAACCTTTTTTTTTAGAGTGTATGCAAAGTGTATAGATACATTGTATTGAATGGGAAGACCCATATCCATTTTACCCACATATTGCATAAAGTAAAATAGTATATCAATTCATTTGGATACAGGCTATCTTTCATAACATCATTACACAAAGTTTGTGTGTGTCAAAAAATCCTGAAAATTGATTGGCGAATGGGGAAAAAAACCCATTGTTATTGTCTATCCATGTCAGTTCAAGTCATTTTATTTTTTAAACAACTAAGTCTTACAAGGACATAGCATAACATAAAATATCATTTAAAAAAAATAAAAATAAACTATTTCCACTTGTTTCTTATGCTCTAAACAATCTAATGACATGAAAAAATACTACAATCAAAAGACTTTGTTTTCTTGGCTCTCATGAGGTTAAAATAATCTCCTGAGTGAAGTTCCTTTTTATACTTTGTAAAAGTTTGGTGGGGGCAAGTAAGGTAGCGCACTCCGGGACACGTCCCCATCCAATGAGTGCGCGTGGCTCGGATGACGTTGCCAAGCGCTACCGGCCGACACGCCCCCAGCATGGATACAATCAGCACTAATCGGCGCACAGCATACTGTCACTTTAACGTTGTGAGGACTACAGCCACGATGGGAGTTCTGATACTCAATCAAGACAAGTTTTCAGAGCTCTCATCGCCGGAAACTTCTCTCTAAAGGAAGAAAGCAGTCGGTGTTGCGCGCTCACGGCTTGATCTCGCATGATTTACATGCAGGATGTCAGTGTTGCTGAAAAGCCGGTAAGATAGTGCAAAGTGAGTTTGCTTATGAGAGCTGCCTATTCAGCACCACACAAAGGGATCTACTCATTGTCACTGGGCTTGAATGTCATAAAGAAACAATTTCTACTGTTAAACGAAATGGATCACTTCGCAGCAGAGTGCCTTGTGTCAATGTCCAGCCAAGCAATTGTCCACGGTCCAAAGGGGAATAGAGAGATCAAGCCCGAAACTGCGGCTGCACAGAGGAATGGAGAAGAAACCAAGGAGCCTTTGAAAGACAACTCATCTCTTTTTGTGGTGGCGAGAATCTTGGCGGATTTTAATCAACAGACCCCCGCCAATTTTGCCGAGCAGGCAAAAATAAAGGAGGAGAGCACGCCACCAACAGCAACCCTGACCAGAGACGATGGGAACTCTGCCACACCTACCATCATCACCGGCGACTCTGCTCTTAAACAAAGAAACAAACGATTTAGGGGTCGAATTGAACAAGAACCCCCACAGAAAAAGCACAAATGCCATTATTCAGGTTGTGAAAAAGTTTATGGCAAATCGTCCCATCTCAAAGCCCACCTAAGGACACATACAGGTCAGTTTCCATTCCTGCCAAGTGTATTGCGTTTCGCAGATCCAATGTAAACATCGCGGCATTTTCGCATTCGCACACTTTGGGCACATTATGTTCCGCACAAGCTCAGTTTTACTTGATGGGGCAACTGTTGTTGTCTAACTGATACGATATCATCATTTATAAAACATGCTTTACTCTAACTTGTCGTTGGAAGGGGAAAATATAGGCTATTATTCGATGTAGCATCGTGAATATTGTCACGCCCACCATTAGGAAGCTATAGGGTAAACAGCAACAGTTCTTCTCCCCCCAAAGCCTCGCCTATATGGAGCCAACTCAACACACACACACACACACACACACACACACACACACACACACACACACACACGCACAACAAGCCCAATAAACAAGTTGAGTTCCAAAAAGCACTTTATTGGCATGATTATTCTGCGAACACTATTGCCAAAGCATTAAAACACACAATAAAAAGGTGACAGCAAATAATAAAATAAAGTGCCAGGAATGTAGTAATAATAATAATAATAGTAGCAACAATAAAACGTTCAACAAGACATTATAACCTACCAAACTATATGCAACATATGTGCGCGCGTGCGCATGCATACATACTCGTATTAAATACCTTTGCATAAAAAAATCTGCATGCAATTAAATCTAACACATTGCTGGAGCAAAAAAAAAGAAAAAAAGCGAGGCAGGCACCCCATGATGTAATCACTCATAAAAGTCTTGAAGTCTATAGTTTCAGGAGGCGATGGAGGTGGTTTGCGAGAAGTCACTGGCAGTAGCTCGCGGTGCAGACAGTCCAAAAACGGCAGATTCGCGTATTCGTTTTTTCCCCCCTTTGCGTTAGTCCGTTAGATATATTCACGGGGATTTAAAAAAACAAAACTGAAAACTGAATAAAAGATGGGGGTTGGTGAGACTTCTGCGGTTGCTTGTTTGACTGTTAAGCTCTTTGTTGTGATGTGCCACACCCCCGTCAGACAGACTGCCAGCTGATCTGGCCAGCAACAGACTCGACCAGCCGAGCGCGGAGCCGCGCAGACTGAGTACCCGCCCTCAGCGCAGACCTCAAGCTTTTATAATTGACGGTTAGGATGGAAAATACATTTAGAAAAGTAATTACACGTTCTGTATCACGTTTTCACGCGCCATGCCGCCGCTATCATTTTACGTGTTAGTTGTCAGACAATAGATAGACCTCCTGACTGGAAACAGTGCGCTAAATCGAAACGTTCTTCACACCCGCACCTTAAGGCGATGTGGCCTCAGATCAGATATAAACCGCATAAGGGTGTTGTTAATTGTGTTAGGGTTTTCTGAAAACCCGGATGACTTAAAATGATGAATGTTTAGACACAGCAACGTGTTTTAACAGTTAGCTAAAATATATCAGAGTTTCTGTCAATCAAATGGTGTCAGTGTGTGATGTTTCAGTTTTGATACAATTAGGCCTGGTTTCACAGACAAGAGCTTAGGTTAAGCCAGGTTTCGACCTTAGTTTAAATAGGACATTTTTAGGGTAGCTTTTATAAACATGCATTTGAAAGAAACATTACTTGTGTGAATCTTGAGACAAAACAATATTAAGATATTTTAAGATATATCAGTGCAAGTTGCTTTCAGTTCAAACAGCTCAAACATGCATTTCAATCTGGGACTACTTAAGCATGGTCTTTGACACCGTTCTTGTAATTGGGAAATACGTCGGTTGACCACTTATCTGAATATTGCTACTTTGTTATTGATGTGCAATACTACACATTTTCAAACTAGTTGTTTCGGGCAATCCACTGACTTTTTTTTTTAAATATGCAGTTTTCCACATTCATTAATCAATCTTAAAGTCCCCATGAAATCAAAGTTGAAGTTTTTTTAGCCTTACTGTGCGTTCACACCGCCACCGGCGAGAGCGTCAAAGTGACCGGAAGTCATTCATTTTCAATGGGAGCCCGCGGCGAGCTCCGGCGAGAGCGGCGCGGCGCGTCTTGGACGATTTGGGCGTCGAGGAGAGTTGGAATCAGGTCAACTTTATGGTAATGAGCTATGACGCTGTTCTGCGGCAACCAATGGGAATGTAGTAGTGCTCCGCTTAATTTGCTCAAAACAACACCGATTTGACCAATTGCATGAATGCTGAACTTAAACCAGGACAGTTATTGTAAAGTAGGTTGCACACAAATTAATGTTAATGTTAAAGACCAAGGCTAGCACCTATAAACTGCACACAAATGGCTTTTAAATGGTTTATTTCATTAGCAAACATGCAACTATAATTAAGTTAACTTTCACATTTAAATTATTTCATGATGTTATCTTATACGGGTATACCCTACTGTGGTCAGTCTGCACAAATGCCGATTTTAAAAATGCGAACATGATTGTTTGCTTTGCGGCCCCTTTAAATGCAGTTTAAAAAAAGACCAAGCATTCGATCTACGTCAGAGCGGCAGCGCGTCCACGAATCTTTCTACAGCGTCGATGGCAGGGCGGCCAGAGCGAAGTTTGACGCTCTCGCCAGCGGCGGTGTGAACGCACAGTTACTGTTTTCTATAAGCTATTGTGCTCCAAAGCAATGACAAAATAAGCACACAATATTAGCATTCAAAACTTACAGTCTCTCACAACCGGCAATATGGATCAATGATTTTGATGAAATCACTCTGCACTTCAGCTTCTTTTCTGTCCAATCAAATGCTCTCTAGAATCTGAAGCATCCTGCCCCCTACACTATAAATAGACGCTGAACGCTAAAATCGGTCACTTGTTCACACATTTACTATTTTCTACATGGTGAATCGCACCTATAAATGCATTTATATAGGTAACAGGGAACGATTCAGACACTGTAACGCAAACTGGCACACACACACACACACACACACACACTACTCCAGTCCAGAGACACGATAGCACAGAGTGGATCAAATGTGTGCCAGTCGGCGCAGACCACAAAACATATCGGACCCATTTGAATTTTGCACAGAATGCTATATTGTAAAGCAATTTGGAGGAGATTTGGAGGAGAAACGGTTAGATTTTAGGAGGAAACTTTACCAGGCTCAACGGCTCTGGCTGAGTGGTGATATAAGCAAATCACAGAACATTGTTAGCAGTCTAATTAAAGCACTACAGTTACAAATATATTAAGTACAACTATGTATAAATGCAAATAAACTAGTCATCCTCACTAATTCAGAAACTAATCAACCATAGTGACTCATCCCATGTGGTTATGGTGTTCTGTGAATCTGACCTATCTGCTTACGATGACTTTAAACTGTCATATTTGAAAGTTCAACAAAGGCAGCACATCTTAGTAGAAAAAAAAAAACAGCCAGGATGTGCTACTAACAATAAATGTGTTGGTAGCACATCTTGTCTTGCATGCTTATCAGGATTTGCTGCCACCATCATATCTTGTGAAGCAAGACTTTATAGTTTAAATAATTACATAGATACATTGCAAAAGATACATTAAAAGAATTATATAGTGTGTGGGTTGACCAGATTTCCAGTAAGCCTTGTATATAATATATACTGTAACTTAGCTTTGAAGTACTCAAGGAGGGCGTGTCGTCTAAACGTTTGCCATTTCTTTTAGTTTTTACTTTGCTTGATAATAGGCTTGGTCTTTTACAGTAAATATAATGACATGTTTATGTCTGAACACACCACATACCACCCTTCATTCAGGCATATTGTTCTGTAAAACTCCAGCTCCAGTTGTACTCCAGTGTATGGCGTTGTTTATCAGCGTAAGCCATTTAGACTGGATAAACTGCACAGTTCATCGTTTGTGGGGATTTTGTTTATGGTGTGCATTCAAGACCTCCCTTACTTCCTGTCTTTTTGTTGGGTTATTCTCTAAGTTTCAGACTTTAGATTGGATTTCACTGTAGTCACCGGGCTCTGGTCGAACCATCATTCGGTTAAACAATGAGTGTTCCATCTCATTTGTTTTGGTAATAAGAGAATGTGGGTCATTTGAGTTCAGGCTCAGCCAACCTGCTCTTGTTATGGAAGCCTTTCTTAAGCACTCAGCAGATTTTCCATCAGTCTCTACCAATGGAGCAAAGAAAGAATGGATCTTTCTTCCAGCAACACGCTGCTTTTGAACTGAAGGGGGAACACAGAGTTATAAAAACAAACTTGGGGAGCCAAATGTACCGAAGACCTCATTTGACTTCAGCAAACGCCCTGAATTCCCTGCTGGTTCTGGTATGAACCCTGCTTTGGATCATTTGTTTTAATCCAGAAGGATTTGGGCCGACTTAAAGTTGCATCCAGCTTTCTACGTAGAGCACAGTGTGGTCGATGGAGTCATATAATACAGCGGTAGGATAAAAGGTTGGGTTTTCCTTCATGCGCAGAGATGCAGTCACGCCAGTCAAACTGCTTTCTTAAAACGATTAGTAATTTTTGACTAATGCAACCCGGTTTCTCTCATAGCAACTTAGTAATAAAGTGTAAATATTTCATTTGTTTGCAAGACCTTTGCAGTGTTCTTGTGCTATACGGTTGAATGAGTACCTCTTGGGAAAAGGGGGGAGGGCCCAACCATCACAAGTGCAAGCTTGCTGGAAGAAGAAGGCGTTTTATGATAGAGCTGGAGCAGATGTACAGTCATGATTAAACAACACAGAAATATGGCAAATGGCTCAACGTGATGCTTTGAAATGCACTGCAACAAATGCAGTTGTTTAAACCATAATCTTCTTAAATGGAAGGTACCTTTGACTTTCGAAGACAAAATTGCATTAATAGAGAGTGTCAGAGTCTTTTTAAGTGTTATTTCCCTTCCCAGGAATTTGTTACTAGCTCACATAACTTGTTTGCGGACTGCAATGACCCTTTCCATCTCGCAAACCACATAAGTTTGCCAAGCCAACAATTTTAGGTTCAGGATCTATTTGTAGCTTTCTTTTCTTTTGAAAGAAAGACTATGTATTGTGAGTTCTTGCCCTTAGTAATTCTGTGGTAACCTGTGGTGAGATAAGTCTGGTAAAATAACCGTCTCGTGACCTTTCTAGAGGATAGTTTCAGTTTAGTCTGTAATGGCACTGCCTCTTTTGTCTGGGTGCATCCTGAACTTTTATCCCCACTTTGTTATAGCCAAGTTAAGATTAGATCTTGGCCTAGGAGAGCATCAAGCGTAATATTTGACAGATGTTTTATGGCTGTGCAGAGTCTCAAGGCAAGAAAGGAGGACACGCAGGGAAGTTGGAGAGGGTAGAAAGTAAGGAAAAGATTCCAGCCAGCATGTGGCTGAATAAGGAAGGGCTCATTAATCATCCTAATAAACACAGATGGACAGATTCAGAGAGATGCTTGGTTTGCATTCGATGAGTTGTTAACTGTAAGGGTGCACAATATGCTTGCAGATGATAATTTATAACATTATCATTACTTTATTAGACTGCAGTCGGCTTATGATGTGAAAAGGAACTTGTGGTAGGCATACATGCAGATGAAATGGGCGTGGGGCCATCCGGGCGCAAAAAAATAAAAGATTTTCATGAAATCTGCACATTTTGGTTCTGGAAGAGGAAGTGACATGGCTTGCAAAAGCCACGTCCATGACTGTGACGTATTCTGGCTGTTCAGTATGCACAAAAACATGGTGTCCTTTCAGTGCGTGTGACTTTTCTTGTAAGTGTAGTTCCTCTGAAAGTATTTTGCATGCGATGCCTCACTTGCAAAGTGAAACCACTGGATTAGTACTTTTAACCTCTAGAGTATTCGGTTTTTTAAACCATTATTTTCCTTTCAGCAATAAAGGAATATGTTGGGTTCAATTCAAGATAAGCCATTATTTCATAATGTTGATTACCTCACAATATAATTTAAACTAGTCCCACCGCAAAAACGGTGAGGTACTTACAATGGAAGTAAATGGGGCCAATTTTTTGAGAATTTAAAAATAGAAAAGCACATCTGTTCAGACTTGTTATTTCTGCTGTAAATTTGTTTAAATCATTTGTTTACAAGCTATGTAACTTTACACAAAAGATTAGTAAGCAGTTTTGTTTTGCACACTAGCGGATTATCATAGGTTTCCATGTGTTTTGTTTACGTCTTGTGGCTATGCTATTAAAACAGTGAGTAATGTCTCTGAATATGCATAATTCACTTGAGAAATTATTAAAACTTGAAAAATCAACATGCCACAGATGCTGATCTTAACTTGTACCTGAAATAATCCTTTACACTATCAGATAAAAATGTGTACAAATTGTACCTTTAGGGGTACAACAGCTTGTCACTGGGGCAGTACCCTTAAAAGAGGACACATTTGTACCCTTTTTACCCTTAAAAGGTGCATATTAGTACTTTAGAGTTGTACCCCTAAAGGTACAGTTTTTGTTAATTTTTTTCTGAGAGTGTAGCTTTCATTCGATTAACTCACTTTCCCATGTAATCCTGTGTAAAGGTATTCACCGTACTTGTGTTTGCTAGCATTCTCTTCGGATTCTTATTGAAAGTCAAGGTTAAATGAAAAAAGTTCATTAGGTTCTCATATTGCTTTCAATGGCAAACCCATGACAGACCCTCGTGATCCGAATGGGTACATGTGGCCCCTGTGTTCTGGGTTAATCTCCCTCGCCCCATAATCTAATCTTCTCCCGGTACAACTCCATAATGTCATCCGGGCCTGGTTCCTAGACTCATTATCCTGATTGGGATACTCATAACCTGTATCACTAGCCCCTGTACTCATGGGAATGTCTCCAAGGAAGTGGAGGGGCATGTTACCACATCAGACCACTAAGTACTTGAGAGAGTCTTCAATATTGATAGCACACCTCAGATCACACTGTTGCGTGATGTGCTGTGCAAGGGTGATTAAATGAGATCACCTCCAAGGCCTCAGAGGTTTTCGTAATCCTCCGCCGCATTGAGATGGTAAGTATGAGCGAGTGGGACGTAGAAGATGAGAGCGAACGCAGTACACAAATTGCTCATTCTGCTGAGTGGGTTGGTGAAGAGAAGGGGAACACAGCAGGTTGAGGGTCTAAGGTTACCAGACAGCTTTGTCTGATCTCCTGTGAGTATGAGGAGGCGGGGTTCCTCTTCAAACCGTAAAAGAATAGGAGAACAGAATTTGTCACAAATTGATGAGCAAGATTGGCTAAAGCAGCTTTGTTGGGGGAAGGATGCTAACAAGTACATTGTGCCACCAAAGACAGGATTGGCTTTTTACAAACTGAAAACCTCAAGATTTTTCAAATTAAAACCTGTTTAATTTGGAATCACAACTCGGCATGATGTAGTTCTATTGTCCACCACTTGCCTTGTTATGAATTAAGTGATTATAGGGTCATTAGAAAAGGTCAGGCTTCCTCTGTGTGTGGCTAGAATGCATTAGCTTCAATCACCAGCAGCACCCCTCTTTAACATACACATAAACAAAGCCCATAATTACATATTTCACAGTTGGTTAGCTTTTTTGTTTGGCCTTTGAACCATTATGTTCCTTGCGTGATTCTTTATATTGTGTTCAAGAGTCCCAGGAGATACAGTAGTGTGCACAATGTATAGATGACATTGTTTTGCTACAGAATTCAGCGTATTGACAAAAACAGTGTACTTGGTCAAAGGTTTTCACTCAAACAATAGATCAGACCATTGGTTAAAGTGTGCATTAAAGCACACCCTATTCCCACGTTTATAGCAAATGCGTGCAAAATTAAACTGACTCGTCAGCCATTTTTCTTTCCTCTGCACTGGGTTATTTACAGACATGACATCCTGTGCAGTTATCCTGCCTGTGGTTCAGGTGGAAGGTTTTAGAGGATGGGCTGGACCTGGGCTCTTCTGCCCTGTGCTGGGCATAGTGCCATGGCTGGGGTGGGGCTGGGCGCAGTGTGAGGGTGATGGCTTCACAATAGGGATTCTGCTCTCTCTGACTAAAACTATTTTCCGTTCCACACCCCTGGCCTGTTACCTTGTAACCAGAATATGTTCGATGCCCAAGAGTGCATAGGCTTGGCTGACCCACTTGTCATTCAGGATACACACAATACCCGTTAATTGGGAATGATGTTAAGCAGGGATCACATGAGTCTATTGTGTGTACTTGTTTATGTTTGTTTTAGTTCAGATTGTAAAATGTCTTATGTAGTGACTCCCCAAAAATGTAATATTTGTTTTAAAAACAACACCACATGACATTTTTTGAGTCGGTACAATACAACATTTCTTAAATGGTATAAAAGTTCTTTAAAACCACATGAAACAAACATGAATGTCAAAATAACATTTCTAAGAACTTGGAAGGTCCGGTTCTCAACGTTAACTAGTGGCTTTAGCATGCATATTATGCAAAGAAGGAAACCAAGAAAAGAAAATTGAAGTTTTAATACCAAGTGACAAGCTGGCCGTGAGTGACTATTTTTATTTTATTTTATTTGGCTAGTAAAAGTTCTGAATGGCATATAAAACACTTATTAATGTCTTATTCTGCACGACCATATTCTACATCTCTTAATCCTACACAATACATAAACTTAACAGCCTGACTAACTATTAATAAGCAGTAATTGGGAGTTCATTGAGGCAAAAGTTGTAGTTAATAGTTAGTTAATAGTGATAATTGGACCCTAGTCTAAAGTGTGAACAATTTAAAAAAAATGTTTTATCATGGACACTCTTCATGCATTGACCCAGTTGTGTGTACACACCGGTTCTGTCCACTTAGCATTTCTCATTTCTATAAAGATAAAGTCTCTTTGTGTTTTACAGTCAGCCTCCTGTGTGAATGGTAGAAACCATGCTTTGGTGCATCTCTCTCTCACTCAAATATGATTGGCTGAAGTGCTAAAGCCCCCTGGGTGTTTCATCATGCGCTCATCCGCCCTTTTGCAGTCATCCATCTCTCCTGAAACAGCCCTCACTGACGGGAATACAGCTCTCTTATTTTTCTTTCATATGAAGAAAAGCATACAGTCTTTAGCTGCTATAAAAACCAATTCAGACTTTGCCATGCATTAGACCAAGTCAGTCATAGTTAACTCACCATAGAGTTGGTATTAGGCCTCAGCTTCCTATAAGTACCTTTCATACTCTGCTGAACTTATGGTTAGTTTAGATAGCTTTGGCAGCATCAAATAAAAGCCAGTCTGTTCCTACCCAACCATCCCCCATGTCCCTGTGTCCTCTCCGCCCACCCGTGAGGGTGTAAGGTGAAAGAACTGCTGAAGCGTTGTGTAGTTTGAGCTATTTTTCTTTCATACATTTGCTATGTATGGGTGTCGATTTCTCTGTGCAGGAAGAAGGGGATCTGGAGCTAGTGTGGAGCTGTATTTTCAGCTTCCTGAAGCATGAGCCTCTGGCTTAGGGTCTCACGCAAACTCAACGTGGTGCGCTAACCCTACAATTTGTGGGTGGGGATGTACTGTACGGAAAAGCAGAAGTGTGGGGGTGGGTACAGGGTGGAATCCGTTGTCAAAGCCCTCCATTGATGTAGGTCAATTGCTCCGCTGCATCTGCTGGCAATCTGATTTGGTGATTCTCTGCAGTTGCAGAAGCAATGCATGCATTTGGGTTTTCTGATCTGTGCCAGAACCTTGGTTGCCTCCCAGGCTTTCATATTGACATTAGCTCTTGCCAGTGAGATGTTTGACCCCTTACTGTCTAATAAATCTGTATGTAGAGGACCCAGGCCTATGTGCTCTGCCAGGCGTGGCTGCGGGATGAAAAGGATCATTCAGTGGACAGTCATGGGGGAAGGGTTGGCTTGGCGGTTTCGCATAGAGAAGATCTCACTGACAGTGGTGTCTACTCAAGGTAAATCTTGATGTTCACGGGGTACTTTTAATGAAAAATGATCACAAAAGATGATTGTTTACTCAATTTACTCAACCTTGTTCCATTTTGTTCAAAAACTTAATGACTTTTGTTTCTTTTGCAGAAAACAAACAAATAAAATATTGTCAAGCAATGGTCGGGAACCAATGGCGCGCATGCCACACCTGGCTCTTTGAAACAAATCATGTGACTCCCCAGGTCTCTTAGCCTTTACCAACAAATGATTGATAAACATGTTTTACACATCACTAGAGACTATTACAATTGCCAATTACAATTCCTTGGTTGAACATGCCTACCAAAGTTGATGAAAAGTTGTATCAACCAACTTGGAGCTCCTGTACTATGTAGCTACGTAGCTTGTTTGTAGTAATGGCGAGAATTCTTTAGAATAGCAGCGGAAATTTTAAAGTATATAACAAGTAACTGGACTGAAATGTATCCTTTTTTTGGAACTGGTGCTCTGCGATGCCAAGAGACATTTAGAAGAATTTCACCGGGTACGTTTGCTTTTGCTGCGGAGATCTTTTATGTCCCATAAATGTGTCGTGTTTATGTCCGTATGATGATAATCCGCGCAGCTTTCAGTGGGTGGCACTGTTATAAATAAAGTTATTGATAAAGAAAAATGGTTAATGAAAAAAGTAAAGAGCGGGATGTGCTTGATAGTAAACAGAAATATTAAAAGCGCAATAAGCCGCGAAAGAACACAGTCGATGTAAGCACTGTGCGTTGATCTTTACTCACTCACTCACTCTTACACTCACATTGGGTTTTCATGTTTTATGGGGACGTTCCATAGACATGAGGGCAATAACCGAATGTTCATTTTCGGTTGAACAATCCCTTTAAATTTTGCATCATTCAAGGATGTTAATAGAGCCTCAAACTGCTTTTAATAATGTTTGGACGATTTCATGGTTGACAAAATAAATTAACCTGCTGGACAGGAGAAATTGTCCATAAAAATTGGGATTTGAAAAGAAGAAGCTTGTTCAAGATCAACCTTCATAAGCAATTTCTGTTATTAGCTATATATAAAAATATAATTTTCGCTCCATGTCCTGACATTTAGCAGGCTTTGTGTCTGTACATGAGTGTCAGAGCCAGGAGTGACCCCACCCACCTGCTCTTGCCTGTTACCGTTTGTAGGCTTATGGCTACAGCTGTCTTAATGTCCCTCGTTAAATGGAGTTAAAATAATTAAGCGGTGTTGCAAAACAATCCTAGTGACCCAGTTAGGCCAGAACCCGCAGAAAGGTCTATTCCAAGGCTGTAATGATTAGGGCAATGCTGTGAGATGCGCTCCTCACTAGGTGGGAAAATAAAGAGGAGGGGACATAAATCTGCAGCAGTTGTGGCTGCTTCCTCACATAATGTGTCTTAGACCGTGTGTGCACATGTGCTGTAGAGACTGGGAGCAGTGAGTTATGTCTACTCGGCTTGGAAGGCTTGATTGAAATGCCTGATGTGAAGGCTCTCTCGTCAGACACAAGGCCAGCGCTATTGTTCACATTTCTCAACAGCATTAAAACCCTTGGAGGAGAATGTGCAATTGAAAAGCAAGTGGTTTTTGCCGTTTTTCATCGAAGACAATAGAAGATGATAAATTAAACATAGTTGCCTTTGTCACAATGTCTCTGGACAAGTCTGGTCCAGTCCTAATCATTGCACCTGACCTAGCCGTAATGTCTTTGTTACACCCACATCCATTAGCATTAATCCTCAATTTCTCAAAATCACTGGCAACGAACAGAGTACTGAAAGCCTGATCTGACTCACCACGTATCAATGTGGTTAGTCAACCCTGCGCCCCCTCCCTCCATTAGCACATGTATATGTGTGTTGTACTTATGTTTTTTTTATTCCATTCCCACACTTGTCTCTGAATTTGGTGATCTGGGTCAAACCACCAGGAATTTTTTCGCTCAGTCAGCAATTTGCTCACTAGACCTTCACGAGATTAATATGAAGTTGTGTCTGATGCAGATATGACGATAATGCTTCCTATTTGCTAAATTACCTACAATTATAATGTAACTTTGTGGTTTCTGGTCTCCATGGTGTGTTGTAGTCTCTGTGAACTCACTTCTTGGCAACCTCAGTTGGATGGAGGGCGTGACCCATATCTCTCTCCCAACTTGGTTTCTGATGGGATTACATCCACTCCCAAAATTCCCTGCTCCTATGGGGTAGTGATGAGATCATCTTGGCAAACATCTGAGCCCTAGCAGAAAGGAGAAAAAAGATGGGTAGAAATTCCCCAGTTTGGTTCCCTTGTTGGCAGAAATCTGCTGTGAAATTTGCTGTGCTGAGACAAGCTGAGAACTTTCTTGCAGACAGTTTAGGAAGCTTTGGGATTGAGAAGAGGCCTGTCTGGGCCTTCAGTGTCCCAAAGCAGTCTTATCATTAACATTGAGGGCTTGAGCTGGCAGATTCCTGTATGACCCACCAGGAACAAATTACAACCTGCTATGTAAGTGCGGCAACTACATTTTGTGGTGCCATTTTGGAGCTTTTTGTGGTTTTCCACAGATAATGAATCAAGGTAAGTGGCAGTCCAGAGGCTAGGACTGTAACCCTGATTCAGAACGTCTGCTCTAATCGGGATCACCATCTGCAACATCGGGATCTAATATATATGATATTGAAAGCATCTTGTCTTGTTCTAGTTTAAATCTGTATTTGTTGTGTTGTTTTTTGCTGTGCCTCTGGCTAAAGGTAACTAAAGGCACATGTGCACTGTCTGTAAGATTCTTGGCTATAAACCGTGCAAAAACAAGGACAAATTCACAGTAACCTTCTATATACTCATAGTCATAAATAGGTCTTATATACTAATCTAAGATCAGTTTCCACTCTCATGGTCCTGACCGGACCTTCCTGCAAGTTAAAATGAACAAATAGCAAAGGGATTCTGCTATAAACTCCTGTCCTCCATTTTGTCTGGGCATTGTGTGATGTCTGCATGGGTGTGGTGTGGTTTGGTATCTGTAGGATGAATGCCAAGTCGTCTTTTTATTACCTTTTTAGTGTAAATATTTTCTCAGTTTTCCGAATGACAGCAGCTGATGTTGGATTTGCAGAGTTTAAGCGTTGGAATACCTAATTTCAGAGCATGTTCTAGGGCATCAAGTGTGTGTGTATAGCCCTTGAGCAAGCCTAGAGAGTTCACTTTGAGCTCATGGTTATAAAGGATTTGTAAGACCTCCCACTGGAGGTCCTCACTGCTTGTCTTAAAGGTCCCGTTCTTCGTGATCCCATTGTTCAAACTTTAGTTAGTGTGTAATGTTGCTGTTAGAGCATAAATAATACCTGTAAAATTATAAAGCTCAAAGTTCAATGCCAAGCGAGATATTTTATTTAACAGAAGTTCCCTTTCAAAGCCTACAGCGAACGGCTGGCTTGGACTACATCCTGGTACTTCCTTCATAAATGACGTCAGTAGAACAGTAGAACAGACTAACCTCCGCCCACAAGAATACACGAAAAAAGGGGGCGTGGTCTTGTTGCTGTCCCACGTGGAGAAGAGGAAGGTCGCGTGGAGAAAAGGAAGTGCTGCGTTTCAGTGTGTTTGTCGCCATGTCGTCGAGACGCTGTTATTTTCATCCCGGAGTCAAATCCCTTTGTTTGGCTTTCCCAGGGACGCTGTAGAGATCATTGAGCGCATAGCCGCATACATCTCGCGTTAAGAGGCGTGACCTTTCCGTACAACTTGCACTAAGCTGCTGTCGAATCACAACACAGGAACCGTGCCATGTGCGCTAAGCTGCTGTCGAATCACAACACAGGAACCGCTGGCACAATCAGAACTCGTTACGTATTTCTGAAGGAGGGACTTCATAGAACAAGGAACTCGTCAGCCCGTTTTTAGGAGAGTGAAAACAGCGGTATACAGATGAGTAAATTGTGTGAAAAATACTGTGTTTTTTTACACGCGAAACATGTTATATTGCACACTGTTAACACAATCAAAGCTTCAAAAACACACGAAGAACGGGACCTTTAATGTCTGCCTGCCTTTCTCACGCAGTGTCTGGCTCTCTCCATTCCTACCTGCGTCTCTGCCTGCGTAAGTGGCCTCACGGTTGAAGAAACCTGAGGAATTTTATCTCACCCACACAGAGATGCTGGTAGCTCTGTTGGAACAGGTGAGCGACACCAAGTCTCCTGGATCGACATTCAGTCTGCACTTGTGTTGCTCAGATAGTGGCCTGATTAGATGTCTGTGCCATAGACTGTTCACCTCAAAAGGCCATTTTCTCCGGTTTCCTACAGATTCAAGGGAGTCTGAAGTGAAATCGAGCCGTGGATTTGTGACGTGTACATGAGAGAAGACATAAGTATGAGTTTATTTACTGACCCAGTGGCCCTGAAAGGGAACAGTTATGTAAGGCTACTGTCTGTGACATAATGGTATCGCCTCTGAAGGGAAACACTGTTGCTCGGCTACCTTCGTTATGGGATGTCCGTACTAGCAGCTGATGTAACTGCCGCAAAGGGTAACTGGGTCACTGTGTTCGTTAACATGGAGGTCAAATCTTAATCTCTCCTAATTACCATCCCCAGTTGCGAAGAGACATTGGTACATGCAGGGCTGGTTGCACCATAACTGAGAGGGTGTAGCCCATCAGTGTGATGACATGCTAGTGCCTATGCCACACAAGCCACTTCAAAACTTCTCCATTAGTAACAAGTGTCACGTTGCAATGCTGCCATTAAAAATACATTGACCACAGGCAAGGGGTCAATAAAGTTTACATTTGCATGAACCGTATGACACAGTTTCACCATGGGTTACGGACTTACTGTTTTCCTAGAGGGACAAAAAGCAGAAGCGTCCTCAATGTCCCTTTTGCATGTTTCTTGATGTGCTGGATAGTGCCACAGCAACTTCCATCTGTTATGAAACTGACACATGCTGGACAGTGCAATCTTTTTACATAAGTAAGCCTACTTTAGAGCCACGTCAAGAGCGTACTCGTTGGTTAAATGTATTCCTGGAAATGTGTCCCACTTGAACTCTTAGTTATGTTTAAAAAATGTCATATCGTGATATCAATGATATAGCGATGACGTATGGCGCATTTATGTTCCCTAGCGCACAACAATGACACCTTTCTGAGAGTAAGAGCAGCATGTCAGCCTCCGATGACGATTTAGTACATAAAAAGGGAGCTACTTCAATAGTATGGAAGTGGTTTGGTTTCAAGAGGGACAGACCTCCAACAAAGGAGGCAAAGAACCGGCCAGTGCGAAGCGCTTATGCCATGGTCATTTGCCAACATTGACAACTTAAAGCTGTTATTGATGTTTGCAGCGCAATGTTTGACCGGAAGAGTAAAGCTGACGGTTATTGCGGCTCGTGAGATCTAGCATTCTGCCCTCTCTGAATCAGACACCGAGATAAAGTACTGCGTAAGATTAGAGATATTTGTACCTTCTGTTCAGCGTCTCTCTTAACAATGGAAAATAGCAATGTAACCCCATCGTTGCTGAGAAATATAATGTAATGATCCAGTAGCGAAGCTATTTTATGACTAAAAGTCGCGGGGCGTGTTGATAACAAGTGTCTGTGCTCATGAATGTTTGTGTGTGTGTGCGCGATCGCCGCGCTCTGTATGTGAGTGACGTAGGCCTATGTGTGTGTGTGTCTGTGCGCTTAAATGAAAACAGCGCATTAATATAGAACGGTGATTCAACTGACTTGGAAATATCTGTCCATTAAATGATTTTACTGCACACCTTCCAACCAATCAGACTCGAGTATTCAGCCAGACCATGGCATAAATTACTTAGTTACATTAAAATGTTAAGGAGTTATGCTATACTTTTACTTAAGAAAAACACTACCAACTTGTACCTAGGCTACTTTTTTACTTTGCTTACATTTGATTGCAATCACCAATAAAATGTTGTTCCATATATTTTTTTCTATATCGTTATAAATATCATTATCGCAAATATTCTTGAAATATCGTGATATAATTTTGAGGCTATATCGCCCACCCCTACTTTACACTATCCTCAGGAGTGTTCTGGTCCACAAAAGTTTAACTAAAATATGTTCAAGTTGAAGTACCTAAATTATTAAACTAAAACTGAAGTAGAAATAAATTAAAGACATATTAATACTAATAATAAAAAAAAAAAACTAATATAATGACAAACAAATTCAAAACATTAATAAATACTATAAAAGGATATAAATATTACTAAAATGATACTGACCACTAAGAGCAGAATTAGAGATGTTTTTTCTTTTTTTGCCTTTTTTGTTTATTAATGAACTACATTGCTCTCTTTAGAGGTGTTAGATTAGACTAACACCTGTGCATTGTATTGATGCCATCATTCACACCTTTACAAGGCCTAGTCCTGCTCAACTCTGTTTTAACCTGTAAAATATTCATACTATTGCAACTCTTACCTTTGCCGTGAAGCTCCTCCATTTTTCCCCCTGACTCATAACTCACACTTTACAACCTTGAGTTCCCACAGACTCTTTCATGTATTAATTAGATTGTAAATTACAGGTTAGCTCCTGTCGTCACTGAAGCAAGAATCTTAAACCGCCCAACGATCTGTCCCATTCCTACTACACTAATGTTAGATCTTGTGTATTTATGTTTATACGCCACAATCATGACTAGATCCAGGATGTTTAAAAAAGGTCAAACAACAGTGGCCCTCTCAAATTAGTTCTTGTGGGTGTGGCACGTTTGAAGGCTCAGGGATTTAAATTGTGGTTTAGTATACTTACGGTATGTTTGGATGGGCTTGAATATGTGTGTGGCAAATGAGTATCAGATGATGTGTTTTTGGAGCAATGAGAGCGCTAAGAACTTATTTGCTTTACTTAGAGTGGGAGTGAGTGTTTGTGTGTGTAAGTGTGTCTTTTTGTGCATTTTGTCACATGGGTGTGTGTGTGTGTGTGTGGGAGTATATAATATGACATACAGTGAGGAAAATAAGTATTTGAACACCCTGCTATTTTGCAATTTCTCCCACTTGGAAATCATGGAGGGGTCTGAAATTGTCATGGTAGGTGCATGTCCGGACATAAGACATAATCTAAAAACAGACATAATCTAAAAAAAAAAAATTCGAGAAATCACAATATATGATTTTTTTACTATTTATTTGTATGATACTGTTAGTCTGCCTTTAAAATGTCCACCTCCACTCCATTTATTATCCTAAATTAGATGCACCTGTTTGAGGTCGTTAGCTGCATAAAGACACCTGTCCACCCCATACAATCAGTAAGAATCCAACTACTAACATGACCAAGACCAAAGAGCTGTCCAAAGACACTAGAGACAAAATTGTACACCTCCACAAGACTGGAAAGGGCTACGGGGAAATTGCCAAGCAGCTTGGTGAAAAAAGGTCCACTGTTGGAGCAATCATTAGAAAATGGAAGAAGCTAAACATGACTGTCAATCTCCCTCGGACTGGGGCTCCATGCAAGATCTCACCTCGTGGGGTCTCAATGATCTTAAGAAAGGTGAGAAATCAGCCCAGAACTACACGGGAGGAGCTGGTCAATGACCTGAAAAGAGCTGGGACCACCGTTTCCAAGGTTACTGTTGGTAATACACTAAGACGTCATGGTTTGAAATTATGCATGGCACGGAAGGTTCCCCTGCTTAAACCAGCACATGTCAGGGCCCGTCTTAAGTTTTCCAATGACCATTTGGATGATCCAGAGGAGTCATGGGAGAAAGTCATGTGGTCAGATGAGACCAAAATATAACTTTTTTGGTCATAATTCCACTAAACGTGTTTGGAGGAAGAAGAATGATGAGTACCATCACAAGAACATCATCCCTACTGTGAAGCATGGGGGTGGTAGCATCATGCTTTGGGGGTGTTTTTCTGCACATGGGACAGGCGACTGCATTGTATTAAGGAGAGGATGACTGGGGCCATGTAAGGCAAGATTTTGGGGAACAACCTCCTTCCCTCAGTTAGAGCGTTGAAGATGGGTCGAGGCTGGGTCTTCCAACATGACAATGACCATATCAAGGTTTTGGCGTGGCCTAGCCAGTCTCCAGACCTAAACCCAATAGAGAATCTTTGGAGGGAGCTCAAACTTCGTGTTTCTCAGCGACAGGCCAGAAACCTGACTGATCTAGAGAAGATCTGTGTGGAGGAGTGGGCCAAAATCCCTCCTGCAGTGTGTGCAAACCTGGTGAAAAACCAGGAAACGTTTGACCTCTGTAATTGCAAACAAAGGCTACTGTACCAAATATTAACATTGATTTTCTCAGGTGTTCAAATACTTACTTGCAACTGTATCATACAAATAAATAGTTAAAAAATCATACATTGTGATTTCTGGATTTTTTTTTTGATTATGTCTCTCACAGTGTACATGCACCTGCGATGACAATTTCAGACCCCTCCATGGTTTCCAAGTGGGAGAACTTACTTCAGACCCCTCCAAGTGGGAGAACTTGCAAAATAGCAGGGTGTTCAACTACTTATTTTCCTCACTGTATACAAGTGAACCTACACAGACATTATGGACATAAAGCTTATTCACACACATTTTATTTTAATGTGTGTGAAGGTTTTATTGGTTGACAGTGTTGAAAGGGTCAATGTGAGGCACGTATGTCATCATGCATTTTTGTGTGTTTGTGCACATGGTGGGGACAAATCTGTCTAAAAGTGAGTGACAGGTCAAAGATAGACAGTCTAGACTCACTCTGCCTGCTGTTTCTCTCGCTTTCTCAGTGTTTTATAGTAGGGGGAAGGGACCCCAGCAAAGCTGTCGTCCAACACATAAATTTGGTATCACGTATATGTTTCGTTTGAAGTTGTTTTTCATTGGGGCCTTAAGGGGAAACCACAAAACAAAGGCAGCAAGCTGTCTGGATCACTGTGTACTTTGCCTGTTCTGTCTAATTTAACCAAGTAATGACTAAGATGTCTGGATTTTTTCCTGTTCTTTGCTTTTCAAAAATTATGAAAAGTGCAGGCACAGAATCCATACGCTTTTCAACATTGGTTTCAAGACCTTTGTGCTGGCACTGATCAGAGAGGGCGTTGAAAAGCTGGTAAAATAAGTAAAGCAGTTGTGGGGGAAGACAACAAATGAAATGGAACTAAAATACATGCTGTATCTGACATGTGGGCCCTTGTGTGCACAAAGAAAGAGGGCGTTGTTACCTCATCTACTCGCCTTACATGAAACTCTGAGGAAACCGCACCGAGATATATGGTCCCATCTGGCTTTTGGTAGATTTGTGTCTAAGCCCGCTTTTATTGCCTGAAGGGGAAGGGGTAGGGTATAATTTCCCATGCATTTGGCTCATTGCTAGTTTCATGTTTGAGTACAAGCTGGGGCAGGGTACCAGAGTAAAGACCGTTAACCTGCCTAATTAAACTCACTGTCTGGCTTTGCAACATGTGGCAGTAATGGGGTGGAAGAAAAAATACTTTGCTAGGCCGTTTCGAGATGTGTGCCAGTTCCACATAAACCAGCGAATATGTGTTTGTTTGTCCATCAGTTATCTCAATAATGAGTCAGTAAATCCTATAAGCCTCTTTGGAGCAGTCAAAGTGATACATGTCCTCCTAGTATTCTCATGATTCTCCAATTAGCATGATGCAATGCTTACTGGGCTGGAACATATGGTTCATTTTTAATGCAGTGCATTCCTGGTTTAATGTGTGGGCTTTTCACTCAGCTTAGAGATTGTAAAAGAAAGAAAAAAAAAACAATTTTTTGCAGACTTTTGGTTCTATAGAAGAGGATTAGCCTGCTCTCATGAGCCGCTTCTAAATAGTTGTGCCACATCAGGTCTTTCACGTCTGGTTAAAGACTGCTCATTTTGGGATTTAAAAGCCATCCGTGAAAAGTAAACCCCTGTGTGACCTGGTCCTGAATGGGCTGGGTCATTCACCGTTGTTTTTAGTGTGAACAGATCTCGATTCTGTGGTGGTTTAGCTGTTCTAGTGTGTGAACTTGGGTTGTATGGGACCTGTATGGCTTTTGTGCTGTGTTCTAGGTTTGCCTTTTCTTCAGTGAATGCTACACGTTAGCATACCAAGAGAAACCACAAAACTGCTTCAACATCAGTGTAAAAGAGCATATTATACCAATGAGGCATGTCGGCATGGGCTTAATGGGGGCCGTGTAGAATAAAAAAGGCTGTAGTAGGACTTTATTTGCTGAAAGAGTTCATTGTCCACATAAGGACTGAAAAAAAGGAATGGGTCCACATCAGTTGGCACCGCTGCCTCTATTTATCGCAGTTAGTGACGCATGGTGGTGTTTATGATGTGGCCTCCTTAACACCTTGTTTTTTGGTTTACTTTTCTCAACAATCACATTTTCTGAAGCACAGCTGCAACTTTTTATTTTGTAGATGCTTGTATAGCTTTACTGACCCTTCTGTTTTGAAAGCATCACATACTGTATGTCTGACTGTATGTAATAAACTCTAACAGCTGTGTGCTCTGCTTTCTCTTTGTGTTTGTCACAGGAGAGCGCCCCTTTCCTTGCACCTGGCCTGACTGCAGTAAGAAGTTTGCTCGCTCTGATGAGCTGGCACGGCACTATCGCACCCACACGGGCGAGAAGAAGTTTGGCTGCCCCCTGTGCGACAAGCGATTCATGCGGAGCGACCACCTGATGAAACATGCACGCCGTCATTCCGACTTCCAGCCGGCCATGCTGAAGAGGCAGCATGGAGGCGGCAACGCCACCGTCTCGAGCAGCACGCGTCCCGGCTCCCTCAGCGATTACAGTCGATCCGATGCCTCAAGCCCCACCCTTAGCCCCGCCCTCAGCCCAGCCAACTCGCCTTAACCTGGCCGCACTTTCTGCCCACAGCGCCTGGATCTCCAGGCTGATTTTTTTTTTTCTTCTCTATCTATTTTTTCTTTCCCTAAAAAATTACCGCTGTAATAAGCGCCCATGCTAAACCCCGTCGCTTGCTGTGGTGTACTGTACTGTACATAACTGCTTCTTGTAGTGCAATTTTCTTGTGCAACCCCTAAAAGAGAAAAAAAAACAAAAAGAAAATGCCTTTTCCACATGGCAATATTTACATGATGTACCATATGTCTGTATTTTTATAGCTTCTGGCCACAGCCTCTTTCCATTATGTTTTTTTTTTTTTTTTTTTGCTGATTCTTTCATATACAACCGCTCTGCTCAAGTGAACTAAAAAGTTGAAAGGTTTGACAGGTAAAGATGTTTCTTTTTTTATTTAAAACGGGTGAGGGAGAGGGGCACGCATACACCTCAGGATTCAGAACAGTTTTTTTCTCCTTTAATACTCACATTGACTGCACAATACAAGCATCACTTTACTCCGAAATTCAACAGAGGTTGAATTTTGCGCCCTGCTCAGGGATGGCCTCGTTAGCTTGAAAGAATGAACATGATGAAGATAAACATGCGTTAAGAAACAGCCTTACACTTGGACAAAAGGAACCTTTGCACTCTTTTTTTTTCCCTTTCTTTTTTTTGAGTTGGTTTTCACATCAGGGGAAGCTATTCTGGGTTTTAACAGTCATTCATACTCTTTATTAATATAAATGTTTGTATCAGTCTTTTAAAGAAGGTGGCAGAACCACTCACCAGATACGAAGGGTTGGGGGTTTGTCTTGAGACTGTAAGTGATTTTCAACATCGCGATCTCCCGATAACCCTGTACACACAAGAGCTGTGCTGGCCTGGGTCCATGTTTCAAAGGGAATCCTCTCAATATAGCATGAATGTCGTGATCAGTCCACTTTTACATGCTTGAGCCACCCAATGAAGAGAACAGACAGCACCACTTCTTTCAGTGGACTAAACTAAACTCCCCTTGAAATGTTGGAGGCTGAAGTTTCAAAGCAGCTGTTTCCTCAATAAAAACAGCACATTCATCAACTTCAGGGTTTTTCACTACTACAGTACGACACATTCAAAGGGACTCGTCTGGATGTACGCCTACTTCAGATATAAATAAAGACAAAAAGCACATGAGCAGAATCCACCAAAGACCAAGGTGTGAACGAGAGAACAGAGAGGGTTTTTTTTATTATTATTCTACCCAGAGGGAGGGAGGGGGGGGGGGGGGGGGGGGGTGTTGGCATTCTCTCAGGTAACAGCAGAAGTCCATCTGCAGAGGCCTTCCACTTAGGAAACTGCATCATCCTACACAGGGCTATTCATAGCACACTAGCCAGGGAGACGAGAGCATTACAGTGGAGCTTTACGCACTCTGTCTCGCTCACTCTAGCTGACAAGAAGGAGTGGGCGTATGAGAGTGATGGATGGAGGACCAAAGCAAAAGTTTAAAAGAAAGATATCAAATCCACATACAGTGTCAGAACCAGGTGCAATGCTACAATTAGTGAAGTGACAGTGTTGCTGCCATATTTGAAGATAAATAGACAGCTATGTGAAGCAAAACAAATAAAAATCAAAACCATGTAATTGATAGTCTAATTCCAAAAATCGGCTTATTAATCAGCCTGGTTGATATATATATATATATATATATATTGGTCTGTCTGGCATGGTTATTGGATGATGCTGGTAATCAAAATGGAGAAATATTGACTGAATAACCAAAAAAACCTTGTGAGCCTAAGTAGATTGTAGTCCGTTGGTGCCAATGATTTCTATAGTCTACTTAGGCTTACAATGCTTTTAGGAAACATAGCCCTAAACAATATAAGATACTGTTATCATGTGATACTGGTAATCTTAAAAGGACCAAATATTGGCTGATTAATTGGCTTGGCCGATATATATTGGTCTGTCAGACACCGTTATCGCCAGAATGGCCAACTATCCGCAGATTAACCAGCCTTGCCGATATATCAGTCAATCACTAGTTAGGAAACAGATAATACAACTCAATGTGAACTAGATTGTCAGAGTGTGTATGATCAGGACTGGCTCACTTTGTAGTGTGGAGAGCAACAGGCCTCCATGAGAACAAAGAGTGCTATCTGCAGGAGGCAGGAAAGAGGGGGTTGACCCATAGCGAGACAGATAAAGACTGAGGCTTTATCAGGAGCTGAGCACTCCAGCAGAAGAAACACCCAGTCAGGTCCCTCTCTCTCTCTCTCTCTCTCTCTCTCTCTCTCTCTCTCTCTCTCTCTCTCTCTCTCTCTCTCTCTCTCTCTCTCTCTCTCTCTCTCTCTCTCTCTCTCTCACACACACAGAAACCTCCCTCCCCTCTGCACTACTCCCCTCTCACCCGCCAACAGCATCCCATAATGCTTTGCAGGAGCTTAAAGAGGGAAAACGGCCTCGTCTGATTGGATGGCATCCAAGCAGCCGGCAGGGGTGGGGGGTTGTAATAGAGGAAGTTGAGGCCCAAATCATAACGGCTCACAGACAATGCTATCAGAGTCGGGAATTTTCAAATCAGATGTTATCAGTGTTTTTTCCTCCGTTTTAGCACTGTCGACGACTTCTCAGACGAGATCAGTCACACTTTCTTTAAATGACTGTACTATTTCACAAGCACAGGGAAACTTTTTTTTTTTACTGTTGCGGACCACTGATACATCAGTGTGACCACTCATTACCTCAATGAACAGCTGCTTTCAAACTTAACTCTCATTAAAAAGGGGGCTTTAGGCATTACTACTCGATTTGTACATATTCATACATATCAAGTGAACAATGAATTTGCCGTCCTTTGTCGCTTCAGCCTCCGAGGATGAAGGGTCAGCATGAGAAACTGTCGACCGGGCCTTACTCGCTCAGGCGAAAGGCACACAAGACCCTCCAGGAACTGAGGCACCGCTATCAAAACTACTGTGGTGCCGCCTCATTCACGGACTCACTTTTCCCACATGCGCAATGTTCCTAAAGTGACACTTTAATATTCGTTTAGCAAGTTTTCTGTACCAGTTTTTCACTTTATATTCATAAGCTCATTACTCAAAACCAGCCATCTTGTCTTGTCTCATATTATCTTGCATGTTTTCCTTGACACCATCCATGCCCAGTGCGGGGAGACCAGCATCAGAGCCACCCAGCTGGACGAGCGCTCCAGGGCTTGAGGAGCAGGTGGGGAGGCCTGTGAATGCCAGGCCTTGTCCCCCCCTTTATCCTTCCTAAAAGCCCCCCATCCCCCTCCCAGGGCCTCTCTCATAGCCCTAAAAAAACCTCCACATAATCATGGCTTTCAGCTAAAGAAAACAGCCCTAATCAAAATAAACAGTGCCACGGCGGCATTATTTCTGCAATAAACCCACACGTTAAGCCGTCTAGCTGTGGTTGCACACTCCCCTCGCCCATTTCAGTTGCGACGTCAACCATCGCGATTGCCAATTCAAGCCGGCCATGTATGTTCACTGTGTGCAAGAATTTGTAGACATTTTATATAAGTGTCTGTTCAGCCGCCCTTGATTGTATCTGAAAATTCCCCCGACTGCTGGTTAGGAGAGGGTATTTCAGGGAATACAAGGGCGTAAGGCCGGTCCGAACCAACCTCCTCTTCATTAGTACTTCTCAAAACCCGTAAAACATGTTGGGTATCGTTCAGTGAACCTCGAACACTCGAAACCTGCAGTCAACAGAAGTCTCTCGCATTTGGGTACTGGTTAGCTAGAGTATACATGACTAAATATATATATATTTTTTCCTTATGATATTTACTGAAATATGTATTTTCTCAATGTAAATTCACTCAGCCCAGGTTAGTGTGAATTACATGTAAAACCGAACACGTGTGCTTATGTTTCTGTATTTTTCACTGTACCGATACTACTTGAATGCGAAGCAAGACCATTGAACACAGGTGGAAATATGTCTAGGTCATGACTAGTCAAACTGTACCTGCTACCTTTCTCAGCTTACCCAGACAGCGACGTAGTGTCGGTCCAGATCCGGCACAAATCTGGCACTCGTGGAATCCACATGTACCAGATGTGGACCGGATCTGGGCCGGCACTATGTTGCTGTCTGGGTACAACCCATGGATGTACTCATTTCTCTTAAATTTTTTTTCCAATATTTCTGCATTTTGTTGTAATTTTTCAGATTATTTTCTTTGTGTTTAGATCTTAGCTGTTGTTATTATTATTATTATTATTATTACTGATATTTCTTGCAAATTTTGTTAGTGTTTCATAAGGCTTTCTTTTCGGTCTGCTGCAATGATGCTAGTAAAATTGGACACTGAAAGACACTGAAAGCTCAGAAGCAGGATATAGGTGTGTAACCACCAAATTCAGAAACATGGAGGGTGAACGGTGGTTTGAGTTGAGACAAAAGGGAAATATCCTGACTTCTCAAAAGCATTGCGTGAGACTGAATGCGATTCGCACAATCAAGTTCGATATCGCATTACCATAGAGACCACAGCATTGTGAGTAGATAGTCACATTCGTGTTTTATTGTTTTCTTTGTTATTTAACATTAGAATTCCACCTATGTGTTATTTTTTCTGTAATGTACTCATACCTCTATAAAAAAGAATCAAGAAGGTTATGAAAATGATTGATTTTTTTTTTTTGATGGGGTGGGGTAGGGGAATTCATATCTGAAAGAATTGTAAATTTAAGACAATATTTTTTATGAATTATCAGGGTCTTATGAGCCACAGAGCATCATATTAAAAGCAAATCATCTTTCGTGAAATTCATTCTACCAGTGGATTGCATAAACCCACACTCCCGACTCATCCCGAAACAATTTGTTCACAAAATCCAACTAATGATTTTGAAAGCATTCGAATCCTGCATTCGACAAACTGCATGTTAGTTCAATAATGCGTGCCAAAGGCATTAGAAGGGTGATTTTATTTGATCATATACCGTGACAGTCGAGATAAAAAATGACCGTGTACAGTTTTCTATGAGTGATGTACGTTTTTATGTGTATGTAGCGAGGTGAATGATGTTTTTAGATGCGCAAGTATTTCTAATTTCCCCCCTTTGGAGTGATCTTGATGTACTCTTTTGTTTCCTTTAGTTGTTTTTCTTAATTTGTCATTGTTGTACAGAACAAATGCACATATTAGTAAAATTGAAAACTCAGAAATTAACCTGTTCACCATCCTACGTGAAAGCTCTACCATTCCAAAGGATTGCAATTACATTTGCTATAAATATGCTGCTTATATCCAACCAATGCATCAAAGCTTAATTTCCTTATGTATTTATTTTGCAATTATTCTTTTTTGACTGTGATGTATGTGTTACATGACTTTTGTTTGGTACTTAACTCTTTGCTGTCCTACATACTCTCCTTACCTTAAGAAAAACAGCCATGCCACGTTCTGTTACGTTAAACAGAACCCTTGACCCTCTCAGAATAGAGAACAGACAAGATGGCTTCCATACAAATGTGCAGTTATCAGTTCCAATATTGTCTTTCCATGCAAAATAAGGTCAGTTTTGAATAACTGATGTTCTCAGTGCTGAAGGAGGATGACGTTTTAGTTTAAAGAGCTGTAGGATGCTATTGCCAAGGATGCTGTAGTGCCACGACATATAATTTCGGCATTGGGTGCATTAGAAATCGCGTATCAAATTCTTCTTTTAAAGACGTTACCAAAGGCTTCAGGTTGGAAATAATGAATGTTCATGTCGCGTTAGTTGGAATTCAGTCATTTGATGGTTTCAGAAGAATATTTGAGTGTTTTACTGAAAGATTTGATGCACCCTAAACTCATTTTTAGTGGAAACAATCAAAGTAGGCTGGCAGTTTTCAACATGGATATGTAAAATCAACTATTTTTGACCGTCATTCGCGCATTCTAAGCCATTGGAATGGCTTTTTTGTTTTAATAAACATATCCGTGAATAAGTCCACATACAAAACAACTGTACAGCATTGCCTTTATAGTCCCTCCGTGCAGTCAAAGGTGGACGTATCGGTGTGAAGATCCCGTACTGGTGAAAATTACACTGTGCTTTTGCAGTTAGATGTTTCTCCAAAGAACCTATGGATGTGTAAATGCCATTCAGTGATTGTGTATCCAGGTTAACAAAGCTTCAGAGACGTGGGCACGCTTCGGGAATCACTAGAGAGTGAGCGTAAACTTCAGAAATGGATATTTACGATGTCACGGGCTAACAAACATCATTTCGTTGAGGTCTGCGTAATGGCAGGCTCTTCTGGTGGAAGTGAAATGAAGTCTTAGCCGTGGCTTAGTTTCGACTGTTGTTTATGTTTCGTCTCTTGCTCCGCTCAGGAGACACTAACTGCTTTTGAGGGCTGTGGTCATTTATGGTAGTCTGGTCGTCTGCCAAACCGTGCGGTTGGGTTCGCACAACCTCACGCCTGTAAAAAAGCGCAGGGCGCCCATTTGTCTCTGATCCCCAGGTGTGGTGACCTGGCTCCCCTCATTTGAGGAGAGTCGTGCAGACGACCCCCTACCGAACGCCGAAATTCATTTCAAATCAATACGCCAACATTTCCCATATGATTAAACCCCGGTCTGAAAATAAGACACTGTGAAAGAGCCATCTGAAAGACTGAACGCATCCTCTCTTCCATAAGACTTTTCTCTCCGACACCTGTGAAATCATGCGTTCGGTATTCCTGATACGGGAACAAAATGATTTCAAATTTCTCCCTCTTCATACATGCCAGTTAAGCACATTGTGTGCTGACACTCTCCTATTGTAGAGATTTCAATAAGTGTTGTATATTGAATCGTAGTGAGGCACTAGCGGCCTCATGCTGTCCTGTAGACGTTCGCCGCGTGAACTCGACTTGCCTTCCTATTGTACGTATTCGTCTGTATTTTAACAATCTCTTTTAACGACACCGTGTGATGCCTGCTCCAGTGACTACATTGCGCTGGGTTTCTATTTCCCAGCACCTCTGTACTTTGTACGATAGCTCTTCTTTAGCAATGGCCAGTTCTGTTCTCCATAACCTCATTCAAGACAACTGCCGCATAATGAAACTATTTTTTATTTTATTTTGATTTGCAATCAACCAAATCACTACAGTGAAGTATTACAGTTGTACAGTTCCTTGAATTATTCAGATTATATTATTGTTGCTGGTCTATGGTTGCTCTGCTGTATCTTTTTATGACCTTTTTTTTTTACATGTTAGACAATATTGTGCTATGCAAATATGAGAATTAACAAGAATTTGTCAAATAATGTATGTTGTCTGTCTTAACTTGTATGCATGAAATAGTGAAGTTTACATTTGAGAATAAATTCATAAATAAGAAGCACTACTCGGATTGTGTTTTTTTTTTTTTTTTTGCCAAGTGTAATTTTTAAATATGTACAGTATAGATTTAATATGATGTTTAAGCATAGGTGTGCACAGCTATTTGATTTTTTTTAATAAATATAATATGTTTGACAAATAGTAAAAATAAATATTTAGATAATTTATTTGAATAAATTATTTAAATTTTATATATTATAAAATGTTATTATTTATAATAATATTTATATAATAAAAAATAAATACAATTCTATAATTGCAAGTACATTTGGTCATTATTTTTTTCTGCTTTTTTCAATTGGTTATATTTTTAATTATTTTAATAATTTGTTACTCATTGTCAAGGATCACAAGATGTTACAGGCCATAACATTATAATATTTTCTGTAAAAAGTGTCTTATATAGCTGAAAGTCATGATTTATTGTCCGAATTATTGTGAAGTGTATTTTTTCCATCATGTATCATTGTGTAAAATACTTTATTTCACTGGTCTTTTGGTAATATATCATTTATAAAAGCACTAAATAGTAATTTTCCTAATTCTACAACATGAAATTGTTTAAAAATAACTTTTATTAGGGGCCAAGCACCGAAGGTGCGGAGGCACCTATTGAAACCGTTCCCGTTCCTATTCTTCTTCTTCTTCTTCTTCTTCTTCTTCTTCTTCTTCTTCTTCTTCTTCTTCTTCTTCTTCTTCTTCTTCTTCTTCTTCTTCTTCTTCTTCTTCTTCTTCTTCTTCTTCTTCTTCTTCTTCTTCTTCTTCTTCTTCTTCTTCTTCTTCTTCTTCTTCTTCCGCCACGAAGTCTATGGCAGCCCATAGAACCGTATGGTAAAAAGTTATGAAATTTGGCACACTAATAGAGGACAGTCTGAAATGTCACCATAGCAAATTTTGAGTCTCTAACTCAATGCCTCTAGCGCCACCATCAGTCCAAAATTAGACTCATGTTTATGCTAATAACTTTTGAACCATAAGGGCTAGAAACGAAATTCTTTTTTCCTCTGATTCCTTGGCTCAATACAATTCGATTGCACCATATGACGTCATTTTCCGTCATAATAATTTTCCCGCCATTTTTAATTAACCGAAAAACCTACTTTTGCGAACTCGTCCTAGACGGTTCATCCGATTTGCACGAAAATTGAACCAGATCATCTTCAGACCATGCTGACAAAAAATCTTGCAAATCAAGTTGATTCGTCAAATCATTTGCGATAAACGCGCAAACAAATTTTACGTAGCGGTTGCAAAAGCACTCTTAAGGCAATATCTCCGCAACGCTTTATCGTATTCAAACCAAACTTGGTACATGTCATCACAAGCATGACTTGAGGCAACATGCAGTGTTTCGGCGCAGCGCCACCTACTGGTCCGGAGATACAAAAAATGGCTGTTTTTGCTTATAACTTTTGAACCGTTTGTCCAAAAATCATAAAAGTGGTCTCGTTAGATTCAGGACGGCATGCCGAGTCGTCTGATATTCAATTTTACCATATCGGCCATTTTGGCTGTCGGCCATTTTGAATTATGTGCTAAAATGCTATATTTTACAAATGCATTAGTGTATTGTTACTAAACTCGGTATGTGACTTCCACTCCATGCCCTGAAGGCACTCAAAAGTTTTGGGGCAGTGCCACCTTGTGGTCAAAAGTTATAACAAACTTGACAAAAATGCTAATAACTTTTGATTTAATTAGCTTAGTATAATGAAACTGGTCATAATACATTCATTGGCTCATGCCCATTCAATTGCATCCTATGACGTCATTTTCGGTTATGATAATTTCCCCGCCATATTTAATTTTCCAAAAAACCTACTTTTGCGAACTCGTCCTAGACGGTTTGTCCGATTTGCACGAAAATTGAACCAGATCATCTTCAGACCATGCTGACAAAAAATCTTGCAAATCAAGTTGATTCGTCAAATCGTTTTTGATAAACGTGCACACAAATTTTACGTAGCGGTTGCAAAAACACTCATAAGGCTATATCTCTACAATGCTTTATCGTGTTCAATCCAAACTTGGTACATGTCATCACAAGCATGACTTGAGGCAACATGCAGTGTTTCGGCGCAGCGCCACCTACTGGTCCGGAGATACAAAAAATGGCTGTTTTTGCTTATAACTTTTGAACTGTTTGTCCAAAAATCATAAAAGTTGTCTCGTTAGATTCAGGACGGTATTCAGAGTTGTCTGATATTCAATTTTACCATATCGGCCATTTTGGCTCTCGGCCATTTTGAATTATGTGCTAAAATACTATATTTTACAAACGCATTAGTCTATCGTTACGAAACTTGGTATGGGTCTTCCGCACCATGCTTTGAAGGTACTCAAAACGTTTTGGGGCAGTGCCACCTTGTGGTCAGAGGTTATAACAAAATTTATAAACATGCTAATAACTTTTGATTAAATTAGCCTAGTTTAATGAAACTGGTCATAATACATTTATTGGCTCATGCCGAGAACATAGATACTAATTTTGCCATATTTGGTCAAACATCCTGTCCTCAATGTTCTTATTTGATCAAAACCTACTTTTTCAAACTCATCCTAGACCGTTTATCCAATTTCCACCAAAATCGAATCGTATCATCTTCAGACTGTGTCAACAAAAAGTTAGGGATTTTGCATCAATAGATGAAACCGTTTTTGTAAACCGCAGCGACGAAATTGAGCCATGATGCCAAAATGACTCTTGAGGCTGTATCTCTGCAATGCTTTGACATATTGGCATCAAACTTTGCATGTGTCATTGTTCCCTTATTCTGACCACAGCACATCAATTTCGTAACTGTGCCACCTATTGGTCAAAAGTGATAAACCATTAACTTATATTATCAGTGACTCTATATATGATATTTCAGCCATTTTGCCTAATCTTCTTAAACTGTATAATTGTTAATTGTTGCAGTTGGTCTGACACTCTCAGACTACAATGCATTTTTCAGCCTTTTGCCTAAAATCATCTTAAAACGTGATTAATTGCTCATTGCTCCTGTTGATCTGACACTGCCAGCCATTTTGGCATGTCTTGTCTTCTTCTTTGCGCTTGGCCCCGGTATTGCTGCTTGCAGCTATATTCTTATAAATGATTTCATTAGTGCCATGTGCTCTTAGCATTTATGCTAGCAAGTGGAGTTTTTGGCTAAAAAGTTTCAAATGATCAATTCTGTTACCGTCAAACTCTGTTATTTCTACACACTGCCTAATTTGTCTGTAACAGAGTTGACAAACAATACTATAAAGAACTTGCTTTTTTGGGGTAACACTTTGGCTGAATCCAAATTCGCCCCCTATACCCTTAAATAAGGCACTATTTGAGGGGACAGCCATTTGTAGCGGTGTCCGAACCCATAGTGGACGTTATTGAGTGAGTGCACTTATTCTATCCCACATTGCACCGCTGTCCGAATTCGCTCACTCCTTCAAGTGAACTGTAGTGGACTAAAGTAGGGAATAGTGAATGAGGGTTTAGGGGGCGATTTCTGTTTCCGTTACCTTATTATGTTACATGTTCTTCCTGTAGTAATAACAGTAAATTATGCATAATTACGTGCAACTAACCCCAAACTCAACCTTAATTCTAACCCTAACTCTATAGTAACAACATATAGTTCATTAATATTACTCAGTACTTAAATGTAACAATGACAACTTGAAGCAAAGAGTAACCCTTTTTTGTTAAAATTAAAAAAGGAAGTAACTTGTGCTTGGCAAGCTCTGAATTATTCCAATTTAACAAAATAGTTTTCAAAAAGTTCGTGAACTGCTTTTTTCCTTAACTTTTTGAAATGCAAAATGTATCTCCAATTATAGACTCACTCCTATATCTTAGGTTTTGTTACATTAATCAACTAATGTCCAGTGCTTATTTTATAGATATCATTTTCAGCTCATATTTAAATATATAAAATATGTAATGTTTTAAATATACTAAAAAAGTAAATGATTTTATAATTTAAATAAATGTATCTTTCATGTTTATCTGCATACCCATTTTTTTACCCATGTTTTAAACTGGATATTATACAGTAAGCCAATTTTTTTAACGCATATAAACCCGGACAGGATGATACAAGATCCCTGGTAGGGGGTTTTGATAAGGAACAACTGAATTTATACTATCATATAAAAAAGTAGTTTTAAGTAAAAGTTGTCAAACCGATTTATTCTTATCAGAGTTATCCAAACTAAGGCTAAAAAAATCCATCAAACTATAAAGACATGCTCATTTGTATGCTCAGTAACTTCAATGCAGACTGTACTCCTTAAAGATACCCTTGACATACACAGTATTTGGTGCACTGCAGTCCCTGGCTCTGAATATCAAAAGCTTTGGCAGGCAGAGCACAATTCTAGGCAGACTTTGCATGACAAATTCACAGAGCCCTTTAGTGTACAGCCAATAGCTGCACTTGTTGCTCAGCAGGATGCCAATAAGAACCAAGAACAGAGAGGCTGCTGTTGTGTAAAACAATGCGCTCGGATACATCCGTCTGCAGGAAATACACCTTGTTCTTGACATTTGTGCGCTCATGCAAATATTTACTGTAACTGATGCAAGGACATGTCAACATAGACCACAAAACAGGTGGCATTTGTGTTTTCTGTCTTGTCGTTTGCAACGCTGAACAAGGCCTGTGTTGAATAGAGGGTCAAGATGGTGAGAGATATCAAAGGAGCAATGTGCCTGGCACATGCACGCTGCGTCATTCGCCATGTGTGTAATAAATTTCACACAAAAAAGACTATTGAAAATCTGGATCATTACAATATCACATAAGGGCCGATTCAAAACTAGAGAATGAGTGGCCCACATTTTGTCCCACTCAGTTATGTAATGAAGCAACACTTTCAAAATTCAAAACCACCCACTAAGTGGCCTGTCCTTTTCTGGTATTCTTTTTTTTTTCAAGCCTGTTAAGAAGGATGAAAATGCTAAAAATACGCTGCGAGAAGGCTAGTGTGTTCTTACATCTGCTCACCTCCTGTCTGTCCATGAGACACTTTAGCCCTCTTTCATCAAATACACAAACTTAGTTTCACACGCTACTACTTTTTTGTCTCGAGGTAGATTTGTATTAAAACTAACTTATTTCGACTTTTTATTTTAGTTAGTATGGTCTCATTAAAATCTTGGAAACGTTTTACCCTGCTCATGTCTTTTATGTATACATTTTACTGTTTTACTCTCGTGCCAGACCCAGACTTTTGATTTTTTTTTCCCCCCTAAAAAAAGTTTACAGCATTTATAGAAATATTTTGTAACATTATAAACTAACATTCAAAAGTTTAGGGTCAGTAAGATTTTTATTTTTTTTTGGAGGGGGGCATCATATGAGCATCATATTATTTATGAAGGATCGTGTGACACTGATGCTGAAAAATTAGCTTTAAACACAGGAATAAATTACATTGTAAAATATTCAAATAGAAAACATTTATTTTAAATTGTAAAAACATTTCACAATATTACTCTTTTTGATCTAAAACGTGGTAGTATACAGTGTATCCGGAAAAGTATTCACAGCACTCTAAAAAATGCTGGGTTAAAAACAACCCAAGTTGGGTTGAAAATGGGCTAACCCAGCAATTGGGTTGTTTTAACCCAGTGAATGGGTCGTTTTAACACAGCGTTTGGGTTAAATGTTTGCTGGGTTAACGCTGGGTTAAAACAACCCAATTGCAACCCAAACAACTTGGGTTGTTTTTAACCCAGCATTTTTTAGTGTGAGCTCTTCACTTTTTCCACATTTTGTTATGTTACAGCCTTATTCCAAAATGGATTAAATGTATTATTTTCCTCAAAATTCTACAAACAATACCACACATGGGCGTCGGAAGCAAAAAAAATGTGGGTGGGTCCTCATAAAGAAAAAATATACTACTTTACTTGCTAAATGTATAGTTTGGAAAGACAAAATTACGGAATATAACTGAAAATGGCAGTAGTGTAGGGGTAAGACGCACAGCATCTAGTTTTGACACAAATCGACCTCAGTTCGAGTCCGGCTTTCGCCGAACTCAATCTTCTCTCTTTTCCCATCACATATCAGATCGGAAAGGCATTTATTTTCAATAAAAATGAAGAAAATATTAGACAAGTGGAAATAAAGCATCTAACATGTGTTTAATAATAAGTGTTTATCGATTAGGGGTAGGTAAACAGACATGTGCTGAATGTTAGAGACGATAAAAGTGAGTGGGTCCAATATCATTGATCGTAAAAAGTGGGTGGGTCTTGTCCCACCCACATACAATGGTTACGACGCCCATGATACCACATAATGACAACGTGAAAGAAGTTTGTTTAAAATCTTTGCAAATTTATTAAAAATAAACGAAACAAATCACATATAGCCTACACTATAAAAAATGCTGGTTAAAAATAACCCAAGTTGGGTTGAAAATGGACTGACCCAGCATTTGGGTTGTTTTAACCCAGCGGTTGGGTTAAATGTTTGCTTTAAACCAGTGTTTCTCAACCCGGGGTGCCCTGGTGTGCCGTGTAAAAGTCCTTCAAATATAGGCGATATATATATATCTTTGTTCAACTTTGTAAACTTTGTTCAATGCATGCGAGTGTTGCCGTATGTTCGAATGTGACGAGAAAGAGACTCAGTCGAGAAAGACGTCGAGAAAGACGACTCATATCCGAGCATTAGGTCTTAAAGGGGCAGTAGCCTTTACTGCTGTCTGTTTAATGTCAAACAACAAAAGACAAGGACATCACTCACTGCTCTTGATTTAATAGCTTTTGTAAGTTTAATAGGATGAATCTTTAATTTATACAGTCAAATATGCAATGTTATTTTACATTTGATCAATTTCTGTACCTGAAAACTAATGTTGTACCTGAAAAACATAGTTTATTTTATTAATAGGCCTATTTTTGCTCGATAGTATTTATTTGTGCTGCTGCTTGTATTTAAATTATTTGTTCTTATTATTATCTTTTTTTTTTGACAGTAGTCCTTTTTTCCCTGAACATAGCAAATGCTGAACCGTACTGAAAAGGTCAACCTAAAACCGTGATACAAACGGAACCGTGAGCAATATGTACCATTACACCCCTAGCGTAACGTATGCGAGGGGGTGCCACAAAATGGAGAGAATTTTCAATGGGTGCCATGACTGAAAAAAGGTTGGGAAACACTGCTTTAAACAACCCAATTGCTGGGCTAAAACAACCCAATTGCTGGGTTAGTCCATTTTCAACCCAACTTGGGTTATTTTTTAACTCAGCATTTTTTAGAGTGAACATAAGTATTCACAGCTTTTGCCTTGACACTCAAAATTGAGCTCAGGTGCATCTCGTTTCCTCTGATCATCTTTAGCTGTGTCCCAAAGTGAAGGCTGTGCACTTCAAATGCGGCCTTCAGGGGGTGCAGCCTTCACATTGGGACAGCCTTCGTAATGCTGCTATGACGCAATCACACTTCAAATGTGGCCTTCGAAGTGCGTAGCCGTCACATTGGGACACAGCTTCTGTCTGGTCTCGTCTCAGTACACGCTGATTCTACAGACTCCTTACTTCTCTGCACACTTGTGATCATCCCATCTCGTCTCCTGTCTTCTGTCCGTCAGCCTGGTTACCGATCTTCACGCAAGATACCACACTATGAGTCTACACCAGCTAAGTCACCATTACCATTCAGCAAGTCACCATCTACTTCCATTGCCTGGTTCATTCATGCTACTTCAACCCCATTCTATAATTAACAAAGAACACTTATACTTACCTGCTTGTCTGTGCCCTTCTGTTCCGTGACAATCACACGCACACAATATTCCTAATTTATATTAAACGGTTGACCAATCACAACACACTGTAGAACCGACCAATCAGAGCACATTGTGCTTTTCAGAAGGAGGGGCTTCATAGAGACAGGAACTAAACAGAGCGGGAAGAGAGGTGCTGCAACAAGGTAAAATATGTGAAAAATAAGGTGTTTTTTGAACATTCAAGCATGAAAACCTATTCTAGAAGACTCCAAAAACAAAATCAAGACATGGCATTGAAAATAATAGGTCCTAATGTTTTTTTGAATGAATCAATAAATGTTTTGCACCACTTGTACAGTGAATGTCCAGATAGAGAGACAGGAAGACCATGAAGGAAGATCATTTAGTTCTCTCCACCTCAGTGAGTGATCACACTGCAGTGGGAGTCTGAGTGTCAGACAAACAGACCATGTGAGCCTAGAGAACGAACTGTTCCTCTGCTGACTCTGTGTGTGTGTGTACAGTGACTGCTGGTGGGTGGAGGGGTAAGGGGAAAGATAACAAGAGAAGGAGAGAAGATAGCTCAAGCTTATCCTTTTATTTCTCTCTCTCTCTCTTTATCTGCGTTTGGTTTTCAGCAGCTGGTACGCTAAATGGCAGCTTGTGGTCAATTGATGTGAGGTCGGGAATCATTTGACGAGCATTTCATTTAGTTTTGTGGCACGGTGGCTTAAGTACGTGTGAGTTTAAAACAGAAACGGGTAAACTGCAAGCATAAAAGAAAAGAAGTTGTGTGTGTGGGTGTGAGAAAGAGAGGCAGTGAGATAAAAGAGTGGGTGAAATCGTGTACTTTATGATCAGGATTCGAGCTTCATGAGCTCAGACTGTGAGTGGGCGTCTCTGTGGGTGCTGTCGTGGTGTGATGCTCTTCTGTCCCTCACGTACTCCAGCATGGCAAGGGGGCGGCACCGGGTGGCACTGGCGCTAACTGTACGCCCATCCAGGAAATGATACTGCTGATCCCGATCCACCTCTCACACACATCCTGTCTAGCTTTTCTGTCCTTTCAATGTAGGCTAAAAAGATGTAATCTTGCTAACCAGACTTATGCATTTCTGGCATAAAGGTGCACTGTCTATTGGCTTACTCTAGAAAATTTAGCCTATTAAGCTGGAATCCTTAATATTTTGACACCATATTTTGTTCTGCAGACAACAACCAAAAATTGTTTGGGTTCAGTTGCCAGGGGAACGGTACTTGCCTGACTGCATTGTGCTAAGTGTAAAGTTTGGTGGAGGGAGGATTAAGGTTTTATTTTTTTAAATTTTTTTCAGGGTTTGGGCTTGGCCCCTTAGTTCCATTTAGAGGTCTGTATTTCCGCGGCTCTCCCATGGAAACCATGGGACCCGATCAGTTTTCTTGCGGTGCAGGAGTAAATTTCCAAAATAAAGGTAGCAGTCGGTAACTCCGGTGTACTTTGGACATTTTTTACAGAGTTGACAGTATCACGATAAGACAAAAATAACAAATAAAATTATTGTATAGCCGACATTTTATATTTGTTATCCCATTCACTTTCTTTAGGGGAAATTTTAATCTGGAAACAAGGTCTAAATTTAGCGGGATCGGTTGGGTTGGGGGAAAAAAAAAACAGTCCCGCACAGACCTCTAGTTTCTGTGAAAGGAACTCTTAATGCTTCAGCATACCAATACATTTTGGACAATTTCATGCTCTCAACTTTGTGGGAACAGTTTGGGGATGGCCCCTTCCTGTTCCAACCAGACTGCGCACCAGTGCACAAGGCAAGGTCCATAAAGACATGGATGAGTGAGTTTGGTGTGGAGGAACTTACTGGCCTGCTCCTGACCTCAACCCAATAGAACACCTTTGAGAGGAATTAGAGCGGAGACTGGATTAAGAATGGGATGCCATTAAAGTTCATGAAGGTGGGCGTTCCAAAACTTTTGGCAATATAGTGTACTTTTATGATGCTTTTATTGTGATTTACATCCTTTTAAAAGAAAGTTGTTTTATTGCATGGGAAAAGAATGACCAGCACATTCTTCAGGATTTCTTCTTTTGTGTTCCACAGAAGAAAGTAAATGATGGCAAACATTTTTGTATGGTGGACTGTTACTTTAAAAGCAAAAAAAGAAACGAAAGAAAGAAAGAAAAGAAAACTGTCCAATGGCCATTGCTGTGTTGTTATTATCATCGAAAAACTAGTTTTTTAAAAATAATTTAAATGAAGTTAAAAATAAAATAAAATATAATTATCAGATGAAAAACTTAAACTTAAAAACTTGAAAAAAATTATAAATGTAATTAAACTTAAATAAAATAAATTAAAGATAAATTGAAATATCAAAACCCCACAAACTAATAGAAATGACAAAAGCACATAAAAACTATTAAAACATAACCATATATATTATTTTTTGTATTTATTTATTATTTTTATTTTTTAATAAAAGCATATTTGAAATATCCATAAATGCTATAACAGTATTAAAAATAGTTTGTGCATTAGATTTTACTAGATATTATGGATTTTTATTTATTATTATTATTATTATTATTATTATTATTAATAAAAGGATCTCTCTCTCTCTCTCTCTCTCTCTCTCTCTCTCTCTCTCTCTCTCTCTCTCTCTCTCTCTCTCTCTCTCTCTCTCTCTCTCCTGTTAAAAGCAAAACCACCTGTTAAAACCAAGATATAAAACCAAGATATGAATTGACAGGGAAACGATACTCGGTTACTTAACGTAACCTCGGTTCTCTCTAGAAGAGGGAACGAGTATTGCGTAAGTTACTTACGCTACGGGAAAGTATTCTTTCTTCGAGAACTGAAAAACCACAAAATTATCCTTCATTTTTGTAATATTGTCAACGCAGTGTGGCAGCCAGGCAGACCATAGCAGGCCATTCCAGCGTGTCTATTGGCTGCACGGCCGGCAACTGCTGCAGCCTATCGGCGAGCCCGCGTGACGTGGCATCCAATGAGGGTGCTCCGCGCCCTTCTCGCCTAATTTGCCTACAGGCAGGGCGTGGCCACGTGTATATAAGCAGGGCTCGCAGGCTGAAAATTCGGTTTTCGTAGTCTGAAGCGTAAAAGCCCGTGGGGCGCACGGCAAGGAACGCAATACTCGTTCCCTCTTCTAGAGAGAACCGAGGTTACGTTAAGTAACCGAGTATCATTCTCTTACGAGAGGTTCTCTCGTATTGCGTAAGTTACTTACGCTACGGGAACTCTTTGTCCACGCCGTGCACGCCGAGCATATAGCATATGTTTCCCACGGAGACCGGGGAAAAACAAAGCTGGGAACAGGTGGCCGGTAGAGAAAACGGGCCAACACATGTAAAAGACCACTTCATTGTACTGATAGGTGAACACAACACCCTATCTAGCGAAAAGGAGGAGCGGCACTACCGGTCCCTTAAAAATTCACATAAGCACAATACCGAACGTATGACCAGTACGCGAGCGTTGTCTGCACAGAATCACTGGGCAGAGCTAACAGCCCACTCAAACTGATAACACTTTAGCCTGCAAGGCAGGAACTTCCATGTTGTAAAATCTCACGAATGTAGACGGGGAGGCCCAGCCTGCCGCCATACAGATATCGTGGATGGAAATCCCTCTGGCCCAGGCCCATGAAGAGGCCATGCTTCTAGTGGAATGGGCTCTAACTCCTAGCGGGCACTGCAGGTGTTTGGAGGTGTAAGCTACTGCAATCGCATCCACTATCCACCTGGACAGGCTCTGTTTCGAGGCGGCGACACCCTTAGTGCGCCCACCGAACGAAACAAAGAGCTGCTCAGAACGCCTAAAGGCGGCGGAGCGTGTGACATAAACTCTCAATGCCCTGACAGGGCAGAGGACGTTGCCACTGTCCCCCTCATCGGATGCTGGCAGAGCCGAGAGGGAGATGACCTGCGCCCTAAAGGGAGTTCCGATCGCTTTGGGGACATAACCATGCCTCGGCCTGAGGATGACCTTGGAGTCATTCGGACCGAATTCGAGACACGCCGGGCTCACAGAGAGCGCGTGCAGATCCCCTACACGTTTTACTGACGCCAGAGCTATCAGAAACACGGTTTTGAGCGAAAGGAGCTTTGGTTCTACAGCCTCGAGCGGTTCAAAGGGATGCGCCTTCAGGGCCTCCAAGACTAAGGACAAATCCCAGATAGGAACCGAGGGGGGTCGCGGGGGATTCATCCGTCTAGCTCCTCTGAGGAAACGGATAATGAGCTCGTTCCTTCGTAGCGCGCGGCCGAGCGTCGTCTGAGCGAACGCTACGATAGCCGCCACATACACTTTGAGCGTGGAAGGGGACCTGCCCAGCTCCAACAGCTCTTGGAGGAAGGAGAGCACCCGCTGGACCCCACATTCCAGTGGATCCAAACCTTTTGCAACACACCACTTAGTAAACACTGACCACTTGGAACTATATAGCCGCCTCGTCGAGGGGGCTCTAGAATGTGTGATCGTGTTCACAACCCCTTCGGGCAGGTCAACGGGTATCCGTTGGTCACCCATACATGCAGAGACCAGCGCTCCGGATGGGGATGCCAGACCGACCCTCCGGCTTGAGAGAGGAGATCTCTTCTCAGCGGGACTGGCCAGGGAAGTGAGTGCGACAGCCTCACCAGCTCTGGGTACCATACTTGGTTCTCCCAGCGCGGCGCCATGAGGAGCACCAGGCGGCGCGTCTCCCTGATTTTCGCTATGACCTGAGGCAATAGGGAAACCAGCGGGAAAGCATACAGGGGGAGGCTGGGCCATGGCTGGGACAGCGCATCCTCGCTCTTCGATAGGAACATCGGGCAGCGGGCGTTCTCTTTTGTTGCAATAGGCGCCATAGTATAGGCGCCATAAAAGCTGGACTGTCTGGTGGTGCAGGGACCATTCCCCGGCACGTGCGCGGCCCTTAGCGAGCGCAACGAGCCCGAATGAGAGGGAGAAAATGCCTGAGCGCGTTCTCGACCGCCATCATCTCCAAACAATTTATGTGGAGGAATTTCTCCCGGCCTGACCAGAGGCCGGCCTGCCCTCGAAAACAGCGCCCCAGCCTGAGGTGGAAGCGTCTGTCGAGATAACTTTGCGGTGTGAGATCACCCCCTGCTGGTACCAGTCGGCTACTAACCAGGGCTCCAGTGCTGAAGTGCAGCTCTGAGTCACTCTGATTCGAAAGCCTCCGGACGCCCAGGCTCTGTGAGGCACTTGGGCGTTTAAGCAGCGTTGCAGTGGGCGCATGCGCAGTAGACCCAGCTGGAGCACTGCTGCAGCTGAGGCCATACTTCCCAGCATCCTCTGAAAGGCTTTGAGAGGTGCGGTGCTGCCCGGCTGGAAGGACGCAGCCATGCCTTGGATTCGGCGTGCGCGCCGAGGTGACAGGCGGGCTGACATTGCCACAGTGTCCAGATCCAGACCCAGAAATGAGGTCGACTGCGTGGGCACTAATGAGCTCTTGGTCCAGTTGACCGTGAGCCCCAGGCTGTCTAGATGGCTGAGTAGCACTGCCCTGTGGGCGAGGAGCTCGGCCTCTGACTGTGCTAGAATGAGCCAGTCGTCCAAATAATTCAAAATCCGCATCCCCTGCCTTCTCAGGGGAGCGAGGGCCGCGTCCATGCACTTCGTAAATGTACGGGGTGCTAGTGACAGGCCGAATGGTAGGACGGTTTACTGATATACCTGACTGTCGAAGGCGAATCTCAAGAATGGCCTGTGACAGGGTATTATCCTGATTTGAAAATATGCATCTTTCAAATCGAGGGAGATAAGCCAGTCTCTCGGGCGAACGTGCGCGAGGATCTGTTTGGTCGTGAGCATCTTGAACGGTCTTCTCATAAGAGCTTTGTTCAGACGCCTCAGATCCAGAATCGGTCTGAGCGACCCATCCCTCTTTGGAACGAGGAAATAACGACTGTAAAAGCCCGACTCGCTCATAGAATGGGGAACCGGTTCTATAGCCCCTTTGCACAGCAGTGTTGCTATTTCTGGTCGAAGTAGATGTGCTACTTCCTTGTTCACTCTCGTCTCTGTACACGCAAAAAAGCGCGGAGGGCGGCGAGCGAATTGCAGAGTATAGCCTAGCTTTACTATTCTCAGCACCCATTCTGACGCACCCGGGATGGCTTCCCACGCACTTGCGTGTGCTGCCAGGGGCCTCCGGGCTCTGAACACCGCACTTCGCGGGTTCGATAGCCTGACTGGGAGGGGCGTGCACGGTGCTTGCACGGTGCTCCGATCGCTTGCGATGGCTGGCCACCCTACACACTGTGTCCCGGCCGCTTCTAGTGGGGAATGCTTGGTGTGTGGCCCTACACGTGGAGTCCCGGCCACCTTGAGCGGGGAACACGCGGTGTGTGGCACGGCGCGCGGTGGCGGCGTCGGGGGCAGAATGTTCGTGAGATTGTGTGAGCGCGCTTGAGCGGGCACAGCACTTATGCTTGGAACATAACCGGTTGTGAGGGGCTGTGTAACAGCGCGTGTGGTGAGTAGGTGTGGGCGCAGCGAGGCGGACACGTGACCTAGCTCTAGCACTCGAGCGGCCGGTGGCCGCTTTATGTGAGTGAGAGACACAGGATTTACCGTGCTTGGGTGCAGGGGTGAGCACAGAAAAGTGGGCACATTTACTGCATTTGAAACACATACGGCGTGAGCCGTGCAACCAGACATAATGCATCTTTTGTGATTTCTCTGGTTCGCCATAAAAACGGCAGTTGGAAACAGGCGAGAAGGCAATTTTGCCGGCTCGTTGGCTACGTGAGAACCATCTGCAGTAGCCACAATAGTGGGGACTGACAGGAAAAGGAGTTTTGACGGTGGTCCGCCCGCGGCGGGACTTAACCGTCGTTTCTCCCCTCTGGCTAGGAGGACTTTGGAGGCTCAGGCTTCAACACAATCCTAGGCCGGGGTCCCCGGGGGGGAGGCGGTTTGCCTCGGCTGGAGGAGCTTGATCTGGGGCAGCCGCTCTGTCTTCGCTGAGAGGACGGGGACCGCGCTGGACGCCGGGCTGGGCTCCGCACAGGCTGGTCGCGGGGACGGCGTGCAGCAGAGCTAGCGCTAGTGCTAGAGCGTCGAGGTAGGAAGAGGTTCATCGCTTGAGTCGTCTTCTGTACCTCAGAGAAGCGGTCGACGATCCCGTTGACCGCTGGGCCAAAGAGGCCGGATGGGGAGAGTGGGGCGTGCGCCGCGCGCTCCGCTTCTCTCATATCAGCGAGCGTTAGCCAGAGGAGCCTATCTGCGACTGTGAGAGAGGCCATGCACCAGGCATTTTGCAACAAACGCCTCATGCTCTTTTTGAGAAAAAAACGTGTGACGCAACGGCGACAACACGTGCAATCAAAGGATATATGACGCCGGATAGCAGAGCAGGCACGGATGGCTGAAGGTGGCGAATACAGCCGGCTTCTTCAGACGCTGTCCTCTGCTTGCTCGTCGCTGCTGGGTTCGACGGCGGCGGTTCCAGATCCAGCGATGCGAAGGGCTTCGCTGAAGAAAAGAAAATCGAATTTCCAGCCTGCGAGCCCTGCTTATATACACGTGGCCACGCCCTGCCTGTAGGCAAATTAGGCGAGAAGGAAGCGGAGCGCCCTCATTGGATGCCACGTCACGCGGGCTCGCCGATAGGCTGCAGCAGTTGCCGGCCGTGCAGCCAATAGACACGCTGGAATGGCCTGCTATGGTCTGCCTGGCTGCCGCACTGCGTTGACAATATTACAAAAATTAAGGATAATTTTGTGGTTTTTCAGTTCTCGAAGAAAGAATACTTTCCCGTAGCGTAAGTAACTTACACAATACGAGAGAACCTCTCGTAAGAGAACTGTGTAAGACAAGACTTGCTTATACACTGAATTCTTATACTAAGCAAACTGACCAAAAGGAACCATTATCATTCTATCAACAGACAGCTCTTTCTCTCTTTGTAGGGCTAGGCTGAAGCCTTCCTGGATGAGACACAGCGAGCAGGGAACATCTGTCTCTAGGGACACATAGATCACAGACACACCTCATCTAGCATTTAGAGGCTTGTGAATATGAGCCGTCTAAACAGGCTTGTACAGTAGGTGGACACAGTTCTGAAACCAATTAACACTTCAAACATCTGAATCAAAGCAGCCGTAGATGTGAAGTTCTTTCATTTGAGGTGCTGTAAATTATTTTCATTGCTTAGCAGAGGTTAGCATGGCGGCTAAAGCCTGGTGCACATTGTTCTTCTACGATTGTTGTACAAACTTACACAAGCAAAACTATAAGCTAAAATGTTACTATTTGGCCAGAATTGAACATTTCCTGCAGATCTAAGCAAGAAAGACCAAGTGTCTATCAGTAGATTTAAAATTGTCTAGACCCTTCCGGAAATGAACGATGGTTTTACTACAAATAAAACCAAAAAACCATGGTAACCACAAATTAACCATGGCTTTGCTACTCTAACCATAGTTTAACCATGGTATTTGTGGTAAAACTGTGGTTATATAAATTATAATCAATTAGCCAAAAAAACATGGTTACCACACTTTTACTATAGTAAAATCATGGTTCATTTGCAGCTTTGTTCAAGATCAAAATGTAAAAGCATTGCTAAAACATTGATGATCCGTGCTGTTCCTCTTGTTTTAATTTAAATGCTCGTTGATCTGGCAGAAAATAAGCATACATATTTATTAGAAGCTTCATTTCCTCTGGTCTCATTGTGTCAGAGCCAAAACAGACACCACTGTTACCAACATAGATGATAATTAGCATTTTGGTTAAGGGCTTTTGTTGGAAAATTGTTTCCATGCAAGTGGCAACACAGATCACAGGGTGTGTCTCCATCGCAGGGCTTCTCCGCTCTCTGCCAAAAGAGCAAAGCTGTTGATGGTTTCAATTGCAACCGTAAATCTTGCGGACACACACACACACACACACACACACACACACACACACACACACACACACACACACACACACACACACACACACACACACACACACACACACACACACACACACACACACACACACACACACACACACACACACACACACACACACACACACACAAAAGAAAAGACAGTTCTTGTTCTTTCTCTTGTGTCTCACTGTCTCTTTCAGTAAAGAGGACACTCCCACCAGTGAGTATTTTGGTTGTTTCTTTTCTCTGCTCATCTACATCGCCTACACAGGCTGTGCTGATTCACCTGCACAAAGACTTTTATGTTGTCCTCCAATCTTTCTAACATCTTGATCTTTTTCATTTTTGAATGGCTAAACATCTAGACAACTAGAGTGCAAAAAAGGCTGTCAATAGAGAAATAAACTAGTTATGGCATCAGCTAACAGGGCTAATGAGGTCATGTGTTGGTCGTATTGGGTTTGTGGGAGGGCAATGTAAAAAAAAAAAAAAAAAAAAGTGTTCAGAATTGTTTATTTTTACTTTCTATTTTTGTACATTAATATTCTGTAACTCAATAAAAAGTTAATCACAAAAAAAAAAAAAAAAAAGAAAATAGGCAGAATAGGCTTTAGCAAAAACAATATGCGACTAAAAACATTTCCATCCTTTGTCGTTCTGTTCAAAAGAACAAAATCATTACTTCCCGGGAAGTGATGACTTTAATATTAATAGGATGTTAACAGACAAAACATGGTAAAACATGTCTATTTTCTGGGAATGACAGCACAGTAGCGTGTCACAAGTAGCACTATGTCATTATTAATTTCAATATGAATCTGACTTTGGAATTTTAGAACACCAAATTTCAGAATGATCAGCAACATTTCAGATGCGATGCTTAGTCCGAAGATTATTCCAGTTATGAATGAATATTCCAATTATGTTCATGTCTTGTCTATCCTTGCCTATTGGCCTATCCAAAAATATGCTTATAGTTTTTCATAAAACTGTGTTTTATGCAACCCATTTAAAATGCTACTTACATCATTCCAACAACCAAATTAAGCCAATTATGCCATGCATAATTTTCAGAAAAATATAAATATTTTTTATATACAGTATATAGCCTAGTTTATTGTGCTGGAAATTTGAATATCGGTCAAATCCAATCGATCATTGCCAAAACATGGCATGGACGATTTTGTAGACTTGTAGACTTCTTAATACTTTCTTGTATACATTTAACATGGTTATAGCAAGTTATTGATAACATTATTGTTATTATACTTAATTTTCCTGAACATGTACACAGATCATAATACCTGTAATATCTTTCAGTTGTTTATAGGGGCTTTCGCACCGGAGGAACCTTTTCAGAGTGCTTATAACTATTGGTGGAAGTACCCGGATTTTGGTGTGTTCGCACTTCAGGAACTAGGAATGATTTTTGGGGGAAATATGAGAGGAAAACATGTCGAGTCAGGAGCCTCGGGTGGCCATGGCGGGTCAGTAATCGTGGGATGCCATGGCGGATCAGGAGCCCCACCCACAGACGTGGATTGTAACACATATAAATCAATGTTTTTGTACTGACTATTTCCCCATGTATTTTCTTTTTCTGTAGGCTGTTTATCCACCTTATTTTAACCATATTTCCCTATAGTGGATAATGCACATTAACAGAAAATAGCTTAATTCGCATTGCAAAATAAAGTGGATAGCAAGGTTAACAGGTTAGAAAGTTGTATTCCTCATTTGCAGGGTCCTACCTTAATTTGTGCCAGAACAAGCTGGATCCGGATCCTGCACCTCATTTGGGGATCCAGCTTGTTCTGGCACAAATTAAGGTAGGACCCTGCAAATTGATTTATATGTGTTACAATCCACGTCTGTCCATGTGGGTGGGGCTCCTGATCCGCCATGGCATCCCACGACTCCTGACCCGCCATGGCCACCCGAGGCTCCTGACTCGACATAGCCACATTAATGACCCGCTATGACCGCCCAAGGCTCCTGACCCGCCTTGGAGACCTCCGTACCTGTCTGCACCTTCCGCTCACCTGCGTGTGGGTCTCCAGGGCGCAGCACCCCCCCCCCCCCCCCCCCCCGTTATTACATCTTATGCTGCGTTCACACCAAACGCGAATTGAGCGTCTGGCGTGAGTGATTTCAATGTTAAGTCAATGGAAAGGCGCGTTGACGCGCGTCTGGAGGTCCCGCGGCGCGGGAGGCGCGTTACGCGCGGCGCGAAGGACGCGAATCCGCCTCATTCGCGCGTCCAGTTCGCGCGAATGGCGCGAATTGAGCGTCTTGCGCGATACGCGCGTTACACGCGAATGGTGCTTTTGTGCATTCACGCGTTTGAAGCGAATTCGCGTCTGACGCCCGAGTTGAAAATTTTGAACTTTGGCGTCAATTCGCGCCGCGTTAACCAATCAGGAGCCTGCTCGCTGCTGTCACGTGGTAAAGTGACGTGTATGAGAAACCCTGCATAAATTAAAAACAGTACTATTGTCACAAAATGTAGTTTTAAGACGTTTTCAGGTGGGAATGTAGTTGTTTAAAGCTCAAATCTGTGGTTTATTTATAAAGAGAGCGCCTATTTAAAAAAAATAATCTTGTGTTTTTGGAGTTGTGAGATCCAGGCTATCACCGGGCAATCACTGCTCATAACCCCAGCGAAGGCAGCCTTTCCTCGGCCAGTCCTTCTGGCGTCTGCCGCTGGCTCTGATGTCCTGTAGTGGTTCGTCTTGTGTGGATCTAACGGGCGATCTTTGCTCTCATGAATATATAATTTGTTGTCTGCCAAATCGTTTTGACTGAGGGCAAAGAAGTTTCATAACTTTATATTTTAAGGATATTTAAACATACATGCAGTGAAGATAATGTAGGAGTTGCCTGGACCACATTTGTGTGGCTATTAATGCTTAATATATATGTTTAATGAAAATGAAAAGAGGCAGAGTGGTGTTTTATGACATATTTCTCCTGGAGTGCCTTGAACGCGCGTCAATTTCGCTTCCAGCGCTCGATTTCTACGCGCGTCCAATTCTCTGCTGACGCGCGAATGCATTCAAAATGTACGCGCGTGAAACTAGACGCGGTAGACACGATTTTGACGCTCAATTCGCGTTTGGTGTGAACGCAGCATAAGTCACGAGGGCGCGCCTACCGGGAGTGGGAGGAAATGTTACAATCCATGTCTGTCCTGGACTCCATTTCCCATAATCCTCCCTGTCCTCCCTATTCTTAAGAATGAAATTATTCTTAACTGCCAATTTCTTCTTATTTTCTAACTTAAGAAAAAATATAAGAATATTTTGTATTCCCAAAAACTTTTCTTAAGAATGTTCTTATCTTTTTCCTTATGAGTGTTTCTTAAGATAAAATTGAAGAAGTATTCATTTTCACGAAAAGAATGTTCTTAAAAATCATCATAAATAACTTCTTAAAGTTAGGATAACCTCCAACCTTAAATACCAATACTACTAATAATGTATCAAAATTGTAGTTTTAAGACTTTTCAGGCGAGAATGTACTTGTTTAAAGATTAAATCTGTGGTTTATTTTTAACCCTTTAACCGTCACCCCCCTTTTTGAGAATACACATGAAAATGCACTATCCAAACTTAAAGGGCTGTAATTCAAGAAAGATTTGGAATATAGACCAACGTTTGAAGTTTAAAAGGTCTCATTTTAAAGACAACAGTCTGCAGATTATTGCTGAAGTGAAAGCAATTCAAAATATGAAAGTATGAAAGAGTTATGGAAGTTTAAATTTACTGTAAATAAAAAATACTGTACTAAATGTTTTTTATTTCATATAAAATATATATTTTACAAAAAAGAATTTACTCTAAAATTACTATAAAATCAAAGCCATATGTCTAACCAATTTGTGTTCCAAATTTGAAGTTGATATCACAAAAGTTTAAGTTCCCATGAGATTTTGTTTAGGCGCTGTACCAAAAATAGCCACCGGGTGTCATTCAAATTCCATTGAATGTTTTTGTTTATGCATTTTCTTGTAAATTTCTGTCCAAATGTCACTTCCATCACAAAACAAATATCACCAAATATGGACCCTTGAGACTCAGACCTTTCCGATGATATGTGTTTTGTCAAGATTGGAAAAGATTTTGAATATAAAGTAGTTAAAATAATTGTTGTAATATGAAACATGACACCGCCCACTAGAGGAGGAGCCCACTAGAATGATTTAGAGTAATGTTTCCATGGTAACACAATGTCCGATTCCAAAACGGTTTTCACAGGATGAATTTTGAGTTTGTAAGCTTTCAAATGATACCTAATTTATGATAATTACTAAAATATATGATACGAAAAAAGGCGATCAAAAAAAGAGCACCAGGCGTCCCAGGCGTGGGACGGTGACAGTTAAGAGGTTAAAGAGAGCGCCTATTTGACAATTTGATCTGGTGTTTTCGGAGTTGTGAGATCCAGGCAGTCAGCGGGTGTTCAGCGCTCGTTAACCCGCCAAGAGCAGCCTTTCCTCAGACAGTCCTTCTGACGTCTTCCGCTGGCTCTGATGTCTCTGAAATATAATTTGTCTATAATTTTACAGACACGGCACATTAAAAACATGACATTGAGTGATTAACTCCCGTCAAGCCAGTCACGACAAAAATAGTCTGCACACTTATTATGATATCTACGGTAATCTGCAGGAAGCACAAAACGACTTTGAGGTGTTTTTCATTCAGCGAGTCTTCAGTGATACCTTTCAATAAAATAACACCATATAACAACTTTTATTTTCTTCTTAAGTAAAAAATTAAGATGTTCTTAAGAAAATATTTGAGAACTTTTTCAAGAATTGCACTTAGGAACATTCTTAGAATTTATCCTAAGAACTTTCTTAACTTCTTTCTTAAGAAGATTTTCGTGAATCCGGCCCCAGAACTCACTCCATTATTGTCTCTCCCACTCTCCCCGGATTCCCTGCACCTGGTCCTCGTCATTTGCACTCCCTTTATATTGGACTTATATTGTGAGCACAATTATATCCTTGCACAATTCCCTGCACTCCTTGTCCATTCTTAATGTTATTCTTATGTTGGTTGGTACGTTGTGTTTTGTTCCAGTCTGATTCCTTCGTTTAATAAACCCGTCTATTGTTTGGAAGTCCGATTCTGTTTCATCCCTGCTGCTCTACACCAACTCGTAATAATATGGAAGATGCTTTAGCTTTTTAGCATTCCAACCAGGCTTATGTAGCCAAGCTAACCTGCTAAATTTGACCCTTGCTGTAAACAACAAACAGAAAGAGAAAAAAAACTATAAAATGGTTAGGACAAAAACAGAGAATTACACAGTGTTAACCGGGCTAATATAGCCACGCTAAGCTGTTACACCATCTGTAAACTAGGGGGATAAAAAACAAGAAAATGCTTGAGAACAAGGACAATTTACATGGTAGAGATACATTAGCTTTTGTGCCTGCATTTGTCATTTATTCATTTAAATGAATACACCAACATTTTATCCATTTGTTAATTATTATATTTATCCACATTGTTTATTGAAAAGATTGCACATGTATTATATTGCTGTTGTTGTTTTTCATGATTTATTACTATTTTTAAAAGCATAATAAGCCGTTGAAAGCTGCAAGTTACCGTAAAATTACCACAGGCAATGTTTTTTTTAATGGCAATGTTTTATTCTGCTTCACATTGCCTCTTTAGCCACGTTAAAGAATGGCTTATTGCTTTAATAGAAATAGTCCACTATCGCTGCCTCGTGCTGCTACATAGTGTAAGGCACAATAAAGCATTGGCTGCCATGTCACAAGACTTCTTAACATTCAGTCCTATAAACACATGACACCATGCCATGCCCAAGTTGAGCTCACTGCACATTCTCATTCTTCCTCTCCTCCACCATAGATCACAAACAACAGAACAGCATGACCTTATACTGTCTCTCTCTCCTGTTTTTCTTCTCACATTTTTTTGAAAAACTGTAAGCCGTTGAAGAGAAACTTGGATTATTGACGAGAGACTTCTGAGAAAAGAAACTGCAGGCAGGGTGATGTTTTGAAGAGAGCTGCACACAAACGCAAACTAGGTCATGGGAGAGCCGTAGAGGGGCCGTTCTGCTGATTGATAGATGGCAGTGAGTCTTTGCATCTCCGTGCTTGCTGCCTTGAGCGGAGATGAGATCATGTGGCCTCTTGAAAAGAAAAACATCTTTCCCCTTCTACTTACCCCTCGAGAGGTCAGGGCACAACACGTATGTCAGTAGTATTTTGGTTTTCGCATTCAGCATTGTACTAGGAAAGGTCTCAGAGTCTTCTAAGAAAAAAATCTAAGTAATCTCACAGCTCTCAGAAGAGATAACATCTCACACTGTCTGAATTTGCCAAGTTTGTGATCAAAAGTCAGAGCAGAGGCATGCACAGGGGGGCCGGTCTTGAGCCCCTGTCACTTTAATCGCAAGTAGTAAAGTGCCCTTTCGGTTGTGCATGCCACTGAGTCTTTTAAAGGAGATTTTAATATGAACTCAAATACTTCTTAAATTCAATTAACTTGAATCAACTTTTGAGCTTTTTTTTACGGTGCAAGTTCCGACAATCGGGAGGTTTGGAATACATGGGTTATAAAGGGATAGTTCACCCAAAAATGAAAATTAGCACATAATTTACTCACCCTCAAGTCATCCTAGGTGTATATGACATTCTTCTTTCAGACAAATAAAATTGAAGTTATATTACAATAGTCCAGGCTAATCCAAGCATTAAAATTGGATTAATAGTTGCTCTGTTTTTGAAGTCCATAAAAAGTGCATCTGTCCGTCAAATAACGTGCTCCACGCAGCTCCGTGTTGTTAATAAAGGCCTTCTGAAGCGAATCGACGCGTTTGTGTAAGAAAAATATACATATTTAAAACTTTATCAAGTAAACTTTCGGCCGACCACCTTCTGTGGAAAAGTGTTGAAAGTGAAACTCAAGATGCTTTCGTGACGTCATGACGGGCGTACCTGGTCGCGTTAATCTTTCAATCGGCAGGGGAACTTTCAACAATTTTTCCATAAATTGAACAGGGAAGGCGGTCGGCCGAACGTTTACTTTATAAAGTTTTAAATATGGATAGTTTTCTTACACAAACGCGTCGATTCGCTTCAGAAGGCCTTTATTAACACCCCAGAGCTGCGTGGAGCACGCTATTTGACAGACAGATGCACTTTTTATGGACTTCAAAAACAGAGCAACTATTAATACAATTCTAATGCTTGGATTAGCCTGGACTTTTGTAATATAACTCCGAATTTTATTCCTCTGAAAGAAGAATGTCAGTTACACCTAGGATGATTTGAGGGTGAGTAAATTATGGGCTAATTTTCATTTTTGGGTGAACTATCCCTTTAATTTGATAATCCAACAGAAGCAGTGGAACACTACAAGATTGTATGGCCTGGTGAGTTCAGACAATATTTGGATTAACATTTCCAAAAACCAGAACAATATATTTTGTTGACTTGTGTACTTACATTATCCCAAACATTTTTATCCCAAAAGAATGTTTAAATCCAGAGAAATAAGCAATTTTAACCAGGACACGGATGTCGCCTATCAATGACATCATACCCGCGTTAACCTCCATTTTGTAGAAACCACGGAAACACCAAAGATGTTTTAATATATTATGTGTTTTATTAGACAGATGAGCAGCTGTTTGGAGACATTCATCGACAGAAAATGAATGATGGTTATATAGCTCAACACAGTTAGTCTTATTGTTTAAATCTTGTTTTCTTGATTTACCGCGAGTACCATGTTTTACCATGCCTAATATTGATCTAGCTTACTGCAGTGTGCAACAAGTGTCTCATAGTAGCCACAGAGTGAACACACTGATTAGCATTATAACATACCTTTCAACACACCCAAATGTATCTAAAATGATAAAACAGCGCTGCATTACCCCACATACGCATGAGCGGAAGAAGTGGAAGTGGTCGTCTGCGGCATAATAAAAGCTCCACTGCTCTCGAGCCGTGTCTCTCATAAGCAATCGCTCCAGCGATCTCGATCCGCTCTTTCAGCCCCATACTACAGTAACATTAATAAATCTTTAATATATTAGCTCATCTATGAACATGATTTCTGCCCGAGTCCCGTCCGATTGATTTCCACCGGCTGTAGAGGCGAAGACAACAACTCCCATGATTCTGCAAAATAAAGGCGTCATCTTTGTTTTGAATAAGCGACCTCTAGCAGCAAAAATGACATATTGTGCCTTTAAATTTAAATTTGTATTATTTAATGTATCATCATAAAAGTATATAAGTAAAATGGGGAATGATACTTGATACTGTTAAGAACCCCCTTTTAAATCTCTTTGTGATCCACTGATAAAACTATAGTGAAAACACTTGCTAAATGCCAAGTCATTTTTACATCTTTATGACAGCTGGAACATGGTTCAGTTCTTGGCAAAGTGCCCTCGTTCCTACATCAGCAGAATTGTATCTCCCATACCATGTGCCACTAGATCAGCTCTCAGTAAAATGTGTGGGTGTGTCTGTGATCCTTTCGCAAAAACTTGAGACTATCCTATTTCACGACAGTCATAAAAACACTCACGCATGATGCGGATGACATTTGTCAATACCAGATAAGCCACTGTTGTGTTTTGCAATTCAACATATCTCAGAGTCTCAAAGGTAAAGGGACTTAAAATATGCATGACTCAAATTTTAGGGGTGACCCAAATTTTTCAGCTATTCACCTCCCGTTCTTTAGAGTGACCTGATTTGTGCTTTAAATTTTTTGTTTTTTAAATTTTTTGCCAGGCCATTAAAATCCTTCTGTGCTCAGTATGTGAAGAATGTCCATCTTAAATTAATGTAAAACACAACAGAGAGTTCATTGTCAGGGCGAGACTTTTTTGGCAGATGTTAGACAGGCGAAGTGTGGGGCAGCTGGTGCTGTGTTTCATGGTAATGCCATGTTCCACGACTGAGCAACTACTGCAGAGATATGGAAGCTGAACACCACAAGACCTGCAGTTTGTATGCTGGATTTTATTCCAGTTTCTTGGGCTCAATCATACGAGAAGGCAGACAGTCTAATGTGGGTGTTGTATAGACTGAAACAGCAGCCTAGAGCGCTGCTCAAATTTCAGAACGTTGAGGAAAAACACACACTCAGGCACGCAAGTCTGCTAGCACTCAAGCACACACCTTTCTTCCACAAGAACCACACGGACACCATAGTTAACAATAAACTAATCTTATTTTGTCTCTTTTTCTCCTGCTATTTACATCGGTACCTAATGTGCAAATTAATAATTTAAAGTAGTGTAAAACTCTCAAATGAATACAAAATCATATTTTACAATTCTAAGACAGTGAGAGTCCATGAGCTTGTCGAATATAAAGGAGGGAGAGGAAAAGCAGGAGGACGGGAGGCAAAAGACACACAATTGTGGCGGTGTAGAAATGTGGGAAAAGAACAAAGCAGTGGACATCCTTGGCCAGGAAAGACAAAACACTTACAGAGACACGGCGTTGGTTACCTGGACACTGCCACACAACAAAACACAACAAGCGTTGCTCTTATGATAATTTAGTCCATTGAGTAGAAAAGCACTTGGTGGGGCCTTTGCTTAGCAAACACACTAGTCATGCTAGTTAACTTGATTGGTGCAGCTACCTGTAACATCCTGATTTTCTAGCACACAATGAGAACTAGCGCTGTGAGCTGTGGTACATTTGTGTGTTTGTTAGCCAGTTAGCCAGTCAGTAGCTTAGCATGTTGTTGTCTGTGACTGTTTTTGCACTGATGTGATAAAAAAGGTAGGCTTGTACCATTAAATGTCCAGTTTTTACATTTAGTGATTTGGTTAAACAAAGTATCATAACCGGTCACGATACTACAAATTGACAAGGAGTAAATTAATCTGAGCTTTTGTCCAAACTAAATATTACCGCACCAAGCAACATAAGAAAATTGTGTCCATCGCTTGGTTTAACCAGGTAGCTCCACCCAAAGTGCAATCTAATTGGTCTATTACATGTAAAACATGTTCTGATTGGCTATGACTTTGTTGTGCCACCACATTTTCATTTCCATTGTAGACATGAAATTGTGTGTGTATATATATATATATATATATATATATATATATATATATATATATGACCCTGGAGCACAAAACCAGTCATAAGTCGCATGGGTATATTTGTGGCGATAGCCAATAATACATTGTATGGGTCAAAATTATCGATTTTTCTCTTATGCCAAAAATCATTAGGATATTAAGTCAAGATCGTGTTCCATGAAGATATTTTAATTAATTTTCCAACCGTAAATATATAAAAAATTTATTATTAGTAGTAATATGCATTGCTAAGGATTTGGACATTTGGACAACTTTAAAGGCGATTTTCTCAATATTTCGATTTTTTTGCACCCACAGATTCCAGATTTTCAAATAGTTGTATCTCGGCCATTTGTCCTATCCTAACAAACCATATCAATGGAAAGCTTATTTATTCAGCTTTCGGATTATGTATAAATCTCAATTTAAAAACTTTGACCCTTATGACTGGTTTTGTGGTCCAGGGTCATATATATATATTCCACATTGCCCTGTTAGAACATGATTTTACGCTGCTGTGTACTATATGAGTCAAAAATCTAAAATGCTTTTCAGAGGTAGATTTGAACCTTTAAATAACCAATTTTTACATTTATAGATTTAGTTGCTTCTATGTATATGATCAACACAAGTGTGTGGTTAAGACTAATATTCCTGAGGACAAATGAAATGGAGGTGAGGGAACTTTTTGGCACATGAGAGGCTAGCATGGCAGTGTTAGCATGAGTGCTACAGAATGTTGATGAGCAGTTGCCAGATGCTTGTAGCCGAGCCATCAGTGAATGAAACAGTTTACACATACACAGTTTCAAGCTTCCCAGCTTTAGTCCACTGCTGAAGTATATACTGTAAGGGTTTGCATTTCATACTTACATCCTCAGGTAAGACTGTTCTTGTAATTTAGCATTCGCTAGCATGACTGTTATATATTGCAAATACAGACGGCAATGAGTGGATTTCAAATGCTTACTGTATCGGATGTCAAGTAGCACACAATAGTGAGGTTTCTTTTGATATCATGATGGAATGCAAACCCTCCTACGAAAAAGCTTTATATTACAATATAGTGCATGATGGAAAGTCACAAGATCAATCTGAGAGCACACTTTGATATGCCACATATTGAATATTTTCCACCATAATAATCCTTGTACAGCAGAACTTTTACAATCATATCGATATCCCTTAGAATCATATGGTGAAAAGTAGAGTATGGCTGACGTCATGAATGCATAGATAAAAGGGGGGAGGGGTGGCGGTTGTTAACAAACTTATTGCTTTCAAAAAAATGTTGAACAGTGGACCTCCCTCCCTTGTAATTATTTGCAATGCACAGCAAAATCAATGTTATTTGATATTAAGATTCCAAAGAAGATTCCCTATGCTGTGAAGTATTGCATTATAATGACCTCTAAACTGAGTTTTCCTATGATTTGGGAAACTCCATTAGAGACTGACATATGCTTTTACATCTCTTTCTGCATGTACAAGGAGTTTTACAACACAGACTGAGCAAAATGCACAGATGAGAGCTTTTACTCTAGAACAAGTAAAAGGCTGAATTCAATCGGACATAGAACAAACAATAACACAATCTCTGGCCAAAGCTGTAAACTGATTCTGGTTGCACTTCCTGTCATTGTAAAGCAATGTTTGTTCGCTATTGCGAGTAAAGAAACAAGAATACAAGGAGGCCGATCTTAAATATAGTAGGAAAATGTTATGCCAGTTCTTTGTATCACTTGCAAAGTGCAAAAAGGTGGTGGTTTTGCTGTTCTTTTCACGCACATTGGGGGTGGCTATATATGTGTGCATGTTTGCGGGGCTATCCAGGTCGGTGCACCTTCAACTCTCGTTCCCTGCGTTTCAGCTCCTCTCTATAACAGTAGGAGCAAAAGTTCTCCGTCTCGGGTCGGCCATAGAAGGTGCAGTTCTCCCTCCTGCAGCGTTTTTGCTGAAAACAGTACATTGGGCAAACACCACTCTGCCCTTTGGTTTTGTCCTGCCCCAGCCAGGTATGGGGCACCGGGTCCTCATCTGCAAATTCCAGACAGTCCCGGATGTCGCCAGTGTTGAAGCCGTTGGTATAAGTGTGGGACTTATGTTCCCCGGGCATGTTGTACGGTAGGGTGTCTACTGTATTGATGGTACGGATGCCAGACATGCGTGCTGGGCTATAGCTCTGAGAGGACAGTGAGCGGTTTTGCTGGGGGTAGGTTGCACAAGTTTTGAGAGTGCCCACCATTGGCTTGTAAGACTCATCTTGGTAGCTGGATGACTGCACATTGACATCCCTCAGGTGGATGACACTGTGCCTTTGGATAGGTGGCGTATGGCTATAGTGAGCTGAAACAGGGACTGGTCCGGGTCTCTTAGCACCGTTACTAGGGGAGGAGAAAGGGACAGGGGACATGGATGATCCTGGGATGGAGGTTGGGATGGGTATCGGGATGGGAGAAGCAGCAAGCTTTGGGCTTCCTCTTTCTTGGACCTTCACGGCCTGGGAAGGATTATGGCTAGGGTGCAACACCGGTGAGCAACTCTCAGGTGGAGAGCTATCTGAGCGCTCCCTTTGGAAAACACTCTCCTGCTCAGGCTTCTTTAGTGCCACCCCGTTTGTCTGAGACTTCTTGTCAGCCTCAGTCTTTCTCTTCTGTTCCTGCTCAGCACTGAAGCGTTCTTGGGCGCTACTCAGGTAGAAGCTGATCATCTCTTCGTGAAATTGGTGTCGATGGCTAGTGAGCAGCAACCCAGCAAAGATGAATTTGCGCTCACCCTGCATGGCTGCTCGAAGGATGTTCAGGCTGAGTTTGACATCTGTGCTGTACTTCCAGTTGTCCAGTGTCCGATCACCCGAAATTTTGCCTGATCCTGGCGGTCTCTCAACAGGAGAGCTACCAGAAGCGCGGTCTGTAGGAGAGGGACTGGTTGTCTTCTCTGAGGAGGATGTGCTGGCCGACTGGCCTGACTCCTCTTTGCTCCCTTTTCGTGTTTTTGAGTCCTTTTTCTTAGATTTCTGTTCTCCGTTCTCTACCGTTCTACCATTTGTTGAGTTAGACTTGCTGATCTTGCCATGGACAAGTCCTCCAAGTCCACCCATATTCTTCTTAAGTTTGATACCCAGAGTCTTGCTGAAACTGCCCAGTTTGTTGGCCACTGAGTCTGCCCGTGTTTTGTCTTTGTCCTTTCGCTGTTTGTCCTTGTCTTTCTCCTTATTTGACTTTCCATTATTGAGGTTGGAGTTACTGCAAACAGACTCCCGGTCCGAGTCCATGGATTCTGCTAGAGACTGTACATCCTCACCTGCAGAGGCAGTTGGCGACTCGGGCTGAGCCAAGGGAGCCTGTAATACACAGATCAGTCATAAGGACTCAAAACTGAGGTTCCCTTTAGCAAAGTACTGTTGTCAAACATTGCAGAAGTTCTCCTGGAGGGCTACCGTCCTGCAGATTTTAGTGCCAACCCTAATCAAAACACACCTGAACCAGCTAATCAAAGTCTTTAGGAATACGTGAAATCAACAGTCAAGTGTTGGAGCAGGGTTGGAGCTACGAGGGTGGCCCGGTGGCTCCCCTCGCCAAAAGTGCTCTTTCTTTGGTTTGGGAACTGCCCCTTAAAATATCTTTGCATGGCCCTACCTCCAGGAGCATTTCTGTCAACTAATAAATGCAAATGTAATAAATAAAAAACACTTACCCTTGTTTCAGAAGGGATTCGAATCCATGTTACATTCATGTAGTTGTGCAGAAGGTTTAGTTTAGCTTCCAGCGATAGAATAAGACTAGAGTGAGAGGAGAACATAGTCAAACATCTTTTCTAAAACCTGATTTGTAGCACAACCAGCTCAAATGAGGCCTGTTGCAATTTCTTGTAATCTCTTACATGCCGGTGAAGGAACGGTAAAAATTACAAACTATTTGAGGTATGCAACAAGGAACTCAATCAGTGCATAAATCTAGTTTCCAGAGAATGACAGCAATTAGTTTATTTTCATCAGTCCATTATGGAGCCAATGGCGTGGTGGCCAAATCGTTACAATTTATTTATTGCAGATGTTTGTTTTGTGTCTCTGTTCTTCCTTCTGTAAATCATGGCTGGGGTGGTGCTGCTGCAATTTTTGATTGGCTGACCTCTGGAAAGTCACTGGAAACATCCTGCACAAGTCTTCTTAACCATAAGACAAAATAAAGGAATATGCAACTGATAAAAGTTTGGAACATGTACAGGATTTAATTAGTGAATGAGGATTTAAGATGAGTCATTCAAGGGCAGATTGACCTCTGTGGGGATAATGTGGCCTGGTGCCATGTGCTGGGACCTTCTGGACAGATTTAGTCCTTCCAAATCCCTCATATGGTAAAGATAACATATAGATAGAGGCCCTCATTTGGCCCCAACTGACCTTTGTCTCAATTACCTCACGTTCAGGCTAGAGTCTTCTCACAAGTTATTAATTTAATTTTGCTAAGCTTGGTGTAGGGGTGGATGGAGGATGGGAGAGAGAAAAAAGGGGTCTTACTTTGCCAGCTTAGCATTGTCATTGTCATCCCTCCCCCAATCCCAGTCCCTCCCAGGGTCCACCGCAAAGTGCAACGCTAGCAGCTTGTGCTCAGAGTCAGTCAGTGGGATGACGGCTGAAAGGGAGGGACAAAAAGAAAACATGAAAGATTTAGATGTAACATTCAGAAGTGGGATGGATTTACTGCAAACCAGGTTGCAACCAGTTTCAAAACAGATTGAAGCAAATAGATGGATACTAAGACTTGGGAAAGAGTGTCTTTGCTCAGATTAATAACCACACTGCTTAGCTTCTCTTAAAAGGATAGTTCATCCAAAACGTAAGGTTTTGTCATTATGCTTGATTATATTGATGTCCAACCTGTGCCATAGGCACCATATTTGATTTAACAGGTTATCAGTACATAATGTTGTCTTTCATTTTCACAAAAAAGTTAATCAATTATGTAAGATTTTACATTTTGGGGTGAATTACTCCTAAAAACTCAGTGGTCTGCTCCTCACAAATAATCATCCATTACTCCTTGACTACTAGGTATGGCAAAACTGAAAAACTTGTAAAAGAAATCATATTTCCATGCTCCCAACACCCATTTGACAGGAAAAACATTTCAACATTAATCAAGAAGTATGCAAGACATACGTGAACAGGCCTGGGTGCGGCACTGTTTTCTAAAAAGAAAATATCACAGCCTTCCATCCGTCCCAACTACATCCATTTCCCCCCTTTCCCATCACTCTATTCGTCACTGTACCAGACTAGTATTTTCAGACCACAGGCACTGGACAGAATGAAAGGGGAAAAAGAATGAAGCAAAATAGATGAAGAGAGCGATTCAGTTCTCGTGACAGCATGTTTGAACAGAGGACATTCCAGCCCCTTCTGTCACAACCATACTCTCACAAACATGCACTCCCTGATAGAACAAACTGTCTCTCCTCATGAGCGGCCTGCCATTTGCCAGGTGACTTGCTGGGTAGAACTCACAGTGTACCAATGATGAACATAATGCTCTTCGATGACTCATTTAAATGACACTATGCAGAGTAGGAGTGAGAGACCATCGGGTCACAGTAATGAATGAATGTGTGTGAGAAAGAAAAGGTCAAGGAGAGATACATTTTGTGTAGTAAGGCAGAACAAAGTAGAGTTTATCTTACCACCAAATTTACACTCAAGATTTGCACCTATATTCATGATACAAATTTCTAACAGTTACAAGTTATTACACAAATCTAATAATATTACACAAGATCACAAAAGGAGAAAAGGACACCAGTATTTCACAGGATATGGATTGACGAACATTTAAAACCTAAATGTTTATCTTATTGTAGTTCAAATCACAATGTCAAATCACAGTATGTTTTTTTTTTGTGTCAAATTATGCAACCCTAGTGTGTAAAGAAGTGTATTTTTCAGCCATTTTCCACAGTAAGACATGAGCATGCTGGAAACACACTTCCTCCCTGTTGAATTTTCAATCAGCACACGATTTTGCCTCCCACTCGCGTCTTTTAATTCACAATCCTGGCAACAATAGGTGCCAAAAATGTCCAGCTGGTCTACTGAGCATTCATATAATCCAAAATCTCAGTCCACCCTATAAGAATTCCCAACTTTTATTCACTTCAGCAAGACATTTTGTCTTGAATATGTACCTTTCATTTAGTTTAAGTTTTTACTAACAACAAAGCACCATGGAATTACTATATGATATCATTACTGTACCATGGTACCAGCACAGTACTTTTTTTTGCAAGGGCTAGGGAAGGACGCCAATAGAGATCATCTGTAAACAGCTACTTTTTTTTCTAAAATATTTTCCTATTTATTCTCCGCGTCCAAGTATGCAATACTATAAAATGTAGTCGTTGGTTATAAGTAAAAAGTAAAATAGTTTTGAAGTTTATTGCAAAAATATTCCAATATAAATATGTAAGTTGCTTAAGAGTATAGAGAGGTGGGAGTGGAAGGTCACTGCCTAGCTGTTATGACGTGGTTCTTGTTTTCACAGTAACAGCAATTTCTCTGATTGGTGGATTCAAGTCAGATCTCTCCTCAGGATTATGGGTAGTGTAGTTATAGACCAGGAATTTGGCAATTAAACAAAAAACGTTATAAAGTCAGAACAACACTGGCCAACAGAAGCATGTATCATTGATTCACAACCTCAACCCTCATATACAACTAAGTTTTTTTGATAGGGATGTCGTTCCAAGACAAACAAAAAATGTTGATCCAAGAAAACATCCAAGTTGCCAAAATCATTTACCCCAACCACTTTTCACTGTTCTTTTCACTGTTATTGAAACATGAACTGCTGGCGCATATGAGGCTATGAGGATTCTTCCAGCATTTTGTGGGTCAAATTCTTGGGGAGTCACACCAGGACAAGAAAGAGCATCCAAAGTCCAAACTGAAAGAAATGTAGGTGGGATTCCCAAAGCAGAGCACACACTGTTCAGAATAACACACAAAATCGTACTCGTGTGCGTGCCTCATACATAAAGCTAAACAACAAGTACCTCATTGTGTTCCCCATTGCACACACAGATACAGTTTCCCATCAGAGTGGGGTCAGACGGTGAACGCTGGAGCTATGTGGGGTTGTGTCCCGACTCCTACACTGCAGCTGTCCTTTCTCTGGCCCTGCATACACACTCACACTCTTCAGCTCGCACTGTTGTTACCAGTTGGGCTTATTCCAGGTCCAAACACCGCCACTGCCAGTTCTATCCTGAGGGACTGGAGCATAATGTATTTTGTATCCCTTCTGGCAGTCATGCAGACCTGTCCTTGACTGACCCACCTCAAACGCATACGCTCGAAAACTGTGACGTCTAGGTCCGCTCTCAAGGAACGAGAGCCGTTGATTCCTGGAATATTTGTTTGTATTCGGTAACTCCTACGCTGTCTGTCTGTATTCGAACTTAAATACATCGACTGAATAAACAGGAGTGAGTGATAATGGACGAGTAACTAGAAGATGACGAGACTGTAAATAAGGTCTTTCGCTGAGCGCTGCTGTGATAATACAAACAGAAGTTGTTGACAGACAACATTGCTCATGGAGTCTGACATGCTACATTACAAACGCATTACATGCAGAGTTTACTCTGTTGGCACGAGGGGGAGGTTGATGTATGCCGAGTGGGTCTGGCTGCACGATATGGCACCGCCTGAGGAAAGTTAGACAGGCAATGAACGGGAATATCTGTCATTTGCGGCAAGTGTGATATAATCCTTTTGAGAATGACTCCCAAGGCATTATTTCCTGGGATCGTTGTGGTTTTCTTGACTCTCCACCCTCTGGTGGGTGATATCAATCACTGCAGTTGCGCCCACTGAGGAAAACAATTAGTCCGCTTTAGTCACGCAAAACGTGCTTGTGCTTGATGAGGTGTGAATTCAGGAGTTTCGGTCAGAGCTGTGTGTTTTACTGCAGTTGTAAACAATAATCATGCCGCTAAACAAAGCTTCAACATGAATCTCAAAGACATGAGTGGGAATCTGATTTCCAACATATTTTCCAGGGCCACATTAAACACGCAGACTGTTTACAGAAATATCCGTAAGTCTCCTGATGGTTACTGCTGATTGTGATGTGAGGAATCTGGATGTTTTTAACCCAAGCTTGGCGTGAGCTGGTCATGGCACAAGAAGGCTTTTCATTCTTACAAGATGAAACTTTAAAAGCTGCCTGCCAGATGCCAAAGAAAATAGAGGTCTTCATAAATCTGGACAGGCGTGTCTCAAAATAGCAACACGCGTTTCCTATTGGTTGACTGGTGTCATATAAAGTGTAACCACAGAAAAATGAAGGTGCATTAAAGCAGTACTAACACTGCACGTCACAGGGAAACCATTTAGTATGTCTGCAGCCCGCAGGAAAAGTGCCTATATCGCAAAATAAATAAATAAAAAGATTACTAAAGGGCTTTAAAACACAAAAACAGCATATAACAATTACCCTATGGTTAAAAGATTATGAGTGGAAAAGAGAAAAGTGGATGAAAGGTACGAGACCACATTTTGTTCTCCTTGACTAATACTTTTAGCCAATGTCTAACCTTATGGAATAGGGAAAGGTTTTGCTATCTGTATAGTGCCCAAATGATGACTTCATGAAAACATCTTAAAGCCACAATATGCTTCCACTTTTTCCGGTCATGCATTTTTTGGGGTAATGCAGTGCTTTTTTATTTTATCAGATACATTTGATTATATTCTAATGAAATACACGTTATTGCTGAATTACTACTTTACTTGCCGAATTAAAATTGTAAGGTAAAAGCGCTGTTTTACTTGGTCAAAAAATCATACTAAAAATACATTTGAGTGTGTTGAAAGTTATGTTAAATATGCTATGTTATAATGCTACTCTGTGCGTTCACTACTCTGAGACACTTGTTGCACACTGTAGTAAGCTAGATTGATATTAGGCATGGTAAAACACGGTACTCGCGTTAAATCAAGAAAAAGTGATTTAAACAATAAGACTAACTTTGTTGAGCTATATAACAATAATTTGTTTTCTGTCGATGAATGTCTCCAAACAGCTGCTTGCCTGTATAATAAAACAAAATTCTACAAAGTAAAACCGGAAATCGAGGGTAAAGTGGGTATGATGTCATTGATAGGCGACGTCCGTGTCCTGGTTAAAATTATTTCTCTGGATTTAAACATTCTTGGAAATAATGTATATAACAACTACAGTTAGCTTAAAGTCAATGGCAAGTCCTCACCATGATAAAATAACAAATGTGTGCGTGCATGGGTGACTAAGAGTCTGAGGATTTATTTTTATTTTTAAGAAGAATGACAACAGCAAAAAGAGCCAAAAGTAAACTACTTATGTAAAGACCCCATGAATGGATTTGACACAGTTTTCTTCTCTTTGGTGACGCATTTTAAAACAGGAAGTTTGAGCTATAGACATACTGACAGGCTTGACTTTTATTGTTTTTATTTTTGATAACCCGCTTTAATTCACATTACAGCTGCTAAATATGCTACCCGCTATTGCTAGTCAGAGGAATGTGCTATTAAAGGGTGGGGCATTTCTATTCAAAAGAATTTGATTGGACAAAAAAATGTACCCGCCCACAAATGCAGAGTGAGTCATCCAAATTTCTGGTCTGCTTTTCTGGATGAGAAAGAGAGTACATTTTCAATGTGCATATCTACAAAACTCAAATTATTTTATTAACTTTAAGAAGAAGACTAACTAGCAAAAAAACTAAAGCCACAAAACTCATGTGAAAAATGTCACTGGGTATTTGACACAACTCTGACTCTCTCTTCTCTCTCTCTCTCTCACACACACACACACACACACACACACACACACACACACACACACACACACACACACACACACACACACACACACACACACACACACACACACACACACACACACACACACACACACACACACACACACACACACACACACACACACACACACACACACACACACACACACACACACACACACACAAAAGAGCCTCAGTGTTCTCGGGAAACCGCTGGCACCTGAACACACACTGGGCAGACGGGCACTCCCTGGCAGACCCGAGCGGAAGATCCGGGGGGGGGGGGGGGTGTATCACCCACCAAGACAGCCACACAGAGACAGACTCTCTGTCGGGAAGTGGAAGAAGGGAGGTAGGGGCTTGGGAGGAGCAGATTAGGGCCTAAACCACATGTAGGGCCTGGCCTGGATTGATCTGCCCTAAACGGCAGAGGCCAAGCGGTTCTTTAGGGACGGAGAAAGAGAGAGAGATCGAGTAATAATAGAATCAGGGGAAATGAGTCAGAGGGAGATGCCCTGTTGTGTGTGTGCATTTGTGTAAAGGAGTGGTAAACGTGTATGTGGGGCCTCATGGCACAAACTGTCTCCAGACACTAACTGTCAATTGACCTAATTTAGCTCAGAGGGAACCGAGGCAAACGCTCCTTCGCCTCACTGCATAGCACAAGCAGTGATTCCTAACTAGGATTACTTTGAAATATTTACATTTTAGATAATTAAAAACATAAATTAGACTTACATTTTAGGGTTGTTGATACTTTAAAAAAATTACAATCTCATGATTTTTCTTCAAAATTTATTTTTCCATTTAAGGAAAGAAACCAAATGATATGTGTATGTTGTAAATTTGTGTGGATGAGATTGCACACGGTTTTTGAGCTTGGATTATAATTTAATCCCACCATACAAAACTGCAAATGACTTTCCCATCTGGATATCGTTTATAAATGAATCTGCCGGGCTTTTTTTACAATTAAAGGTACACTCAAAAAAAAAAATGGTTCTATATGGCACCAAAAATTATTATTCGTCGTAATCATAGAGGAACCACTTTTGGTGCTATATAGCACCATATCTTAACATGTTCTGTATATGGTAGCGGTGCTATATAGCACCTTAGTTAGTGGTGCTATATAGCACCTTAGTCAAAGAACCAGTGAAGAACCTCGGAAGAACCACTGAAGCACCAAAATTGGTGCTATATAGCACTAAAAAAGGTTCCCCTATGATTACGAGCCAAGAACCATTTTTTGTGCCATATAGAACCTTTTTTTTTTAGAGTGTATTGCTGAATTACTACTTTACTTGCCGAATTAAAATTGTAAGGTAAAAGTGCTGTTTTACTTGGTCAAAAAATCATACAAAAAATACATTTGAGTGTGTTGAAAGTTATATTATAATGCTACTCTGTGTGTTCGCTCTGTGGCTACTAGAGACACTTGTTACACACTGCAGTAAACTACATCAATATTAGAATATCATATTAATAAAAGGATCCCATTCTTAATCCGTAGGGTTTAATATGGAGTTGACCCAGCCTTTGCAGCTATAACAGCTTCAACTCTTCTGGGAAGGCTTTCCACAAAGTTTAGGAGTGTGTTTATGGGAATTTTTGACCATTCTTCTAGAAGCGCATTTGTGAGGTCAAGCACTGATGTTGGACGAGAAGGCCTGGCTCGCATTCCTCGCTCTAATTCATCCCAAAGGTGTTCTATCGGGTTGAGGACAGGACTCAAGTTCAGTCAAGTTCCACCACACACGAGAAGGCCTCCGCTCTAATTCATCCCAAAGGTGTTCTATCGGGTTGAGGTCAGGCGTTTTTGTTGTTTCCATGGTTTCTACGGATGTAAAACTGGAAATCAAGGCCAATGTGGATATGACATCATTGACATACGACACAATGACATGGTCTGTGACCTGGTTAAAATTGCTTATTTCTCTGTATTTAAACATTGTTGGAAACATTTGGAATAATGTACGTACAAAAGTCAACAAAATATATAACATTGTTCTAGCGTTTTTTGGGGGATATTTTAAACAAAAAACTTACATACTGTGCCTTTAAAAGTTATAAATGTAATAACTGTCACTTAATAATATAATATAATACAATTAATATAATTAATATAAATATAATCTAATAATATATGAATTTATTTTAAATGATATCCAGCATGACACGTTTCAAAAACAAAAGATTGGCAACCCACCAATTTCCTGTATTCCAGAAGGGAGTGAGCAAGGTGTTTTTCTTTTATTTTCAGAGGAGTCAGTCATTCATATCCTGGAGAAATGGGACTACAGCGAAGGCCTCTAATCTGTCAACAACCCGCTGCTTCAAACCAACCACATGCTTTTGGGGTCATCGGGTACGAGAGGGTGTGCGTGGAGGTTTCTTGCGGTTAACAGAAGGAGAGAGCGCCATCTAGTGGGATAAACACTCAACCAATCCGTTCTCTTATAAAAACATCACCCAGACATGTTATTTACATAAACTACAGACAATGCTGTCTATATCCATTTTCATGGCACAAACCTCAGCAAATATGTTCTTTAATGAAACAAATCAGAGTTAACTTGGCAAACGTACATATGGTGGCTAGTTGTCAAATTTGTACTGTTTACTAAAAAGCTATTGAAATGTTCAACATTATAGAGTGTTGCAGGTATTTGTGTAGGCCAAAACACAGAAGCAAGGTAGCATTTTAGCAATTCCGCTTCCATTGTCCTGAAGTCAATGGGTTTTTTGAATGCTTGGAATAAGGTCTGTTCAAGCTCAAGATATGTTCATGCTTTATTCTACAACATAAAATACACCAGTAATACCCTGTAGTCATGTTTTAAAGCTTTTACTTGTCTTGAAAGGCGGTTGCTAACAAGTGGCTAAATGGGACTACAGAGCTTAAATTGGGTTTTTGTCAAGGGAACCAGTACTCTATTAAAGGGCATGTTATCACACTATATGGGGCAAATTGTCACAGCGGAACCTGCCATAAACAGCCTATTTTATGACTTTCGTCATAAAAAATAACGTTTTCCTATAAAAAGCATTAAACACATACTTACACATTACAAATTTGACAATTTTCACAAAAATTCACACACACACACACACACACAAAACAAATCTGATTTAAAGTTTTGAACTAGATAATTAAAACCACTGCTAGAAAACATTCACGTGTGCAATTGGATTTCTGACTCAAAACCTTATAGTTACTGAAATATGGCCCATGTGACAACTAGCCCCAGTGTACCCTACATTATTAATTTTTTGGAAGTGTTCAAATGTGCCTGGCAGTTGGTGTGGGTTTTGTGCCTGGCAAATTCCCTGGCTGTGAACTGCAGTGTGTGTGTGTAAAGAGTGTGTGTGTAAAGAGAACAGCTTGTACTGTACTGACAGCTTCAGTGTGTCAGTGAAATGGGGGTTAGAGAGAGAGAGAGAGAGAGAGAGAGAGAGAGAGAGAGAAAAAAGAGAGAGATAAGCAAGCGTGGATCTCGGCCTGCATTCCCATTCAGTCCTAGACAACATCAGCCTGTTGTTTTACCTCACACTGGCAGCACTGCAGTGTACAATCCATACTTCTGAGGGGGCGGGGCACATTATATTGCACATTGCAGTAATATACTATACAGATTACATGATATAACCTATAATGGTCTGAAATGGAGGCTCTAATTCAGACAGACAGCTTATAATGTCCTTGAATGGAAGCCAGACTCCCTGAGAGAGTCTGAAATGGTATTAAACAGCATAGTTCCTTATTTTTTTTTCTGTCTCAGTCTCTGATCGACTGGAGTCTACGAAATGTGCTTTTAATAATTGATCAAAGGTAATTCAATTTCAGGTCTGCATTATTCATTCAGCATGAGATGGATTAGAGTCGGTTCTTTGCTAAAACGATTAGCTATTTGAATAGGATGAATGAATCAGCAAACAAAATAATTAAACCTCACTGACTTCAGGTTCACACACATTCAGTATTGCATATTAACTTGTTTTACATGCTATTTCTACTGTATGTAGTATACAAAATGTGCACAGTATGCAAGTTTTTAGTATGCATGGAATACCAGCTTCATGTACACTCACCTAAAGGATTATTAGGAACACCATACTAATACTGTGTTTGCCCCCCTTTCGCCTTCAGAACTGCCTTAATTCTATGTGGCATTGATTCAACAAGGTGCTGAAAGCATTCTTTAGAAATGTTGGCCCATATTGATAGGATAGCATCTTGCAGTTGATGGAGATTTGTGGGATGCACATCCAGGACACGAAGCTCCTGTTCCACCACATCCCAAAGATGCTCTATTGGGTTGAGATCTGGTGACTGTGGGGGCCATTTTAGTACAGTGAACTCATTGTCATGTTCAAGAAACCAATTTGAAATGATTCGAGCTTTGTGACATGGTGCATTATCCTGCTGGAAGTAGTCATCAGAGGATGGGTACATTGTGGTCATAAAGGGATGGACATGGTCAGAAACAATACTCAGGTAGGCCGTGGCATTTAAACCATGCCCAATTGGCACTAAGGGGCCTAAAGTGTGCCAAGAAAACATCCCCCACACCATTACACCACCACCACCAGCCTGCACAGTGGTAACAAGGCATGATGGATCCATGTTCTCATTCTGTTTACGCCAAATTCTGACTCTCATCTGAATGTCTCAACAGAAATCGAGACTCATCAGACCAGGCAACATTTTTCCAGTCTTCAACTGTACAATTTTGGTGAGCTTGTGCAAATTGTAGCCTCTTTTTCCTATTTGTAGTGGAGATGAGTGGTACCCGGTGGGGTCTTCTGCTGTTGTAGCCCATCCGCCTCAAGGTTGTGCGTGTTGTGGCTTCACAAATGCTTTGCTGCATACCTCGGTTGTAACGAGTGGTTATTTCAGTCAAAGTTGCTCTTCTATCAGCTTGAATCAGTCGGCCCATTCTCCTCTGACCTCTAGCATCAACAAGGCATTTTCGCCCACAGGACTGCCGCATACTGGATGTTTTTCCCTTTTCACACCATTCTTTGTAAACCCTAGAAATGGTTGTGCGTGAAAATCCCAGTAACTGAGCAGATTGTGAAATACTCAGACCGGCCCGTCTGGCACCAACAACCATGCCACGCTCAAAATTGCTTAAATCACCTTTCTTTCCCATTCTGACATTCAGTTTGGAGTTCAGGAGATTGTCTTGACCAGGACCACACCCCTAAATGCATTGAAGCAACTGCTATGTGATTGGTTGATTAGGTAATTGCATTAATGAGAAATTGAACAGGTGTTCCTAATAATCCTTTAGGTGAGTGTATGTGCTCTATTTTAGGTGTGATGAATGAATACTAGCTGTGATTTTTAACATTAGAGGTAGACATTTGTATACAAAAAAATTAATAAAAATGCAAAGAAAAGGGATAAAAAAATACAAAATTAATTTACACGCAAAACATTACATGTTAGTGATGCACTAAAAATACTTTTTTTTGTGTGTGTGTGCCCATATCCAATAAAAGGATGATAGTACACTTCTATATTATTTTTCTAACTATTAAAAATAACTAAAAACTAAATGTTATAAGGGAATTTAGGCATCACATCATTATAATGTACAGTATAAAAACATTCATTTTGAAACTGGGATTTATTTTGAGATTACATTAAAGTGTTATTAAATTATCAGTGTATATATTGTTTTTCATGCCATTTCTCCAGATGCATCAATTTTGTTGTCCCAGCATTGACTAAGAGGCTTGTGTTTACTTCATAACAAATAACTAGTACTGATTTTAAATATGTCTCTATCTTTTAACACTATTTAATCTACTTAGCATTCCTTTGGACTGGAATTAACCACAAAATCTGGAGAGTCTATATTTACTTTAATATCAATTAGACATACCTGCTTAGCCTTAAAAAAATGACACAATGAGATGATACACCAGTGGTCCACACTAGTGCGTTTTCGTTTTAACTCAGCGTTTTAAAATGAAAGCGATCCTCGTCCTTCCTGGCGTTTCAGAAAAGATCTCAGTCCACACTACACGACCCAAAACGCATGTCAGATGATCATTCATGCACACTGGGCATGCACGTACAAGCGTAAACAGTTACCGATTGCTATAATAATAGCTTGCCTCTTGCGCATGTAGGCAGCTGCAGTATTATAAAATGCAGAGTTTAACTGTACAATGGTAGCTTAAAAGGACAACAAAGTCATCAAAGCTTGCAGTTCGGTCTCCATGTTATTGTTTACACGGTCATCGAGGCTGGTCTGTAACAGAGCCGTTGAGAGAAACGGCTTTGGTCTGTTATTGTCGTGTTCCCGTAGGGTAATGGTCATTTGATAGGGGCTCGGCCAATCAGGGAAGGATACGCCATGATCCAGTAGACCCAATCAGGAAGCCAATGTGGGCAGCTACTCCTTCGTTTTCAAAAGTCTCCATTTTGGTCCGTTTACACTGAAACGCAACATCAAATCAAAGCGGTCTGCAGCGTTTTCAAAAGTCTCCATTTTGGTCCGTTTACACTGAAACGCAACATCAAATCAAAGCGGTCTGCAGCGTTTTCAAAAGTCTCCATTTTGGTCCGTTTACACTGAAACGCAACATCAAATCAAAGCGGTCTGCAGCGTTTTCAAAAGTCTCCATTTTGGTCCGTTTACACTGAAACGCAACATCAAATCAAAGCGGTCTGCAGCGTTTTCAAAAGTCTCCATTTTTGAGGGTCGAAAACTCCAGAGTAGAAAACGCACTAGTGTAAACAGGGCCTAATTCAAATTGGTGAGCTAGGTTGATGGTTTGGTGTCTACCTTGTTCTCTCTGCTGGTCTCTCTGCTCCATGGACACCAGGGCGGAGAAGTGGGCCTGGTCGTAGGCCAGCACCAGCGGGGAACAGTGACAGCGGTTGGGAGGAACCTCCAGCGGCAGGTACAGCCCTCCAAAGGGAATGGGAGCAAAAGCTGCAAGGCAAGCACAAAAAAAGTTAATTTGTCTACATGCAACGTCAATTAATCTATTTTTAATTTAAAGACTAAATTCATACTACAATGTTTAGTTGACATAGGTGGAACTGAATCTTAAAATATATATATATATTTTTTTTTTAAATAAAGCAAATCTTCCCTTCATTGGAATGTATTTGGATCATTGAAACAGCGAGCTCAACGTGATGGAACCTAATGGAGTTTGGGTTCCTTGCCATAGAGACAGAGCGACGCGTCATAATCTGAAAACCACGCCCACCGGGGGGAAAACAATCCAAAGCTCTCCATTGACTTTGTATTGCGCGAAGCGGCCTCCTTGACATTTATGACTAATAACAAAAAACAGAACAATGTATAAAAGCTGATATGTGACAAAGTGTACAGCAAACAATCTAAACAAAACCCAGAACCAAAAACCCAGAAGTTTTTATAAGCTGTTGACCCAAAAAAAACGAGCGTTTAAGGACACAAAAGTGGATACAGGCAATTGAGACACGTTATATTACACTGAGAACTACGCCCACTGGAGGGGAACGTAATCAGCGACAGGAAATATCATATATAAAACTGACATTTGGATATTTGACTTAACAGTGTCAAAATGAGGCATCCGATCCCAAAATGTGTCAGGATCCCAACATTTACCCATTCTTCCTGCTGATGCTTCACGTTTTATTGCCTGTATCCACTTTTGTCTCCTTAAACACTCGTTTTTTTGGGTCAACAGCTTGTAAAAACTTATTTATGCGTTTTTTAGCTTGTTTGCTGTGCACCCTGTCACATATCAGCTTTTAGACATTGTACTGTTTTTTGTCATAAGTCATAAATGACAAGGAGGCAGCCTCACGCAACACAAAGTCAATGGAGAGAGTTGGATTGCCCCCCCCCCCCCCCCCCATTTCATATCCAGCAATATTCTTGATCTGACTGCACTGACACTATCGGATGAGAACAAAACTTGAAGTGAATTGAGCTGAATAATGACACTATTGTCTTCTGTAGAGCTGCTTTATGGCTGAATTTAACTTGTTTCATAATGAATTAATTTACACAGTAGTTGAACTGAATTGAATCAACACTGATCTGAATAATGACACTACTATCTTGCTACAGCTGCTTTACAGCAGAATTTGAATCTGTCTCATATTTGATGAAGTTTGCATCATTCATTCTGTTGCATAAAGCGCTATAAAAATAAAGGTGACTTCACTTATTTAGAGCCCTGAAATTTTGCTGATTAATTGAAAAGGATTGACTCTGAAAGGATAGTTTGCTCATTAAACTACTCATGAAAACTAGGGCAAAAGACAATATTTTCAGTGAAAAAATAAATAATTTCAAACTTTTTCTCACATAAAACTTTCATATGGATTCAGGAGACTGATGCTAGTGCTCAGTCATGTAGTTAATCAGCTTTTGTGTCATTGTTGGAGTTTTAATGCAGTTTGTTCACAAAAGAAAGTATGGAAGCTTGTTTTCAACACTTTTTATTGTGAGATATAAAATCACAATTTCGAGTTATAAAGTCTGAGGGAGTTATAAGTAATTCTGAGGGAATTACAAGTTTCTATCTCACAATTCTGACTTTATAACTCTCAACAGTGACTTTATATCATGCAATTCTGGCTTTATAACTCTCAACAGTGACTTTATATCATGCAATTCTGGCTTTATAACTCGCAATTTAGTTTATCACACAATTCTGAGGAAAAAAAGTCAGAATTGTGAGTTTATATAACACAATTCATATACAAAAAAGTCAGAATTGCGAGAAAAAGTCGCAATTACCTTTTGTATTTTTTATTCAGTGGCGGAAACAAGCTTCCATAAGAAAGTCATGGTTCGTTTCACACTAATCCTTTAAAAGCATTCAGGCATGTAATCACAGTCACACAAAGTTGAGTTATCAGGTATTTAATAACTCTTGATAGCAGTTTTAATTGGTTTTCCACAAGGAAATAAAGTTGTTCTCTATTTAAACAGGGTTAAAAAGAAAATGCTATGAAGCCCTCTAGTGGTCTGAATCAAACAACTGCACATATTCTAGCTGGAAAAGTGACTGAGGTTGAACAGAGTTGCGCTGAATTGTGAATCTCACCTTCCCCTCCGGAGTCTCTGAGCATGGTGTCAGCGATCACCACGATAGGTCTTCTCAGAACATGGGCCAATACAAACACATGGAACTCCTCTAAACTCTCGTAAACCGGGTCTTCTGAGTTGTCCACACTTTAGGAGACACACACACAGACACAAATAGTAGTGTATTTGATATGCAATATAATTATCACGATAAGAATGGTTGTATAATGGTGAAAGTAAGAAAATTCAACCAATACAGGCAATATTTTCTAATTACAGCAGCAATTTTAATAATGTGTGCAGCTTCCAATTAACCATGATGCCACGTCTAATGATCTACAACAAATTTGAGTGAGATTTAGACTTCCCCCAGCAGATACTTAATGACTACATAAGAATTTGAAGGAGTAATTTGGGATCTTGGAAATTACTCAATTAAAGCACTTCATTAGCAACAACCACCAAACCATACACTCGTACTGTCGGTGTCACTGAAACATTTCAGAATTAATAAAGAAAGAGAGCTTTCTAAACATGCCTGTCCATTGCGGAAATGCTGCCAAACTCATAAAAAGCTTTTTTAATAGGCAAAACCCTCCAATGAATAACCTTCGTGCATGGTATCAACACTAATCTGATTATTCATCATCACGCAGAGCGATTTATTAATGCATCCCTTACGTTACACTGTGTTTTGAAACTATTAGACTTTTAAAATACTGTACCAGACTTACATTGTTTATAGCTGAATAAAGTGACTGATGTTTCAACCTTTGGTCCTTTTACACAAGTAAAAAAAAGTAAGCCATATATATTTTTAGCTCACTATTGTGAGAGCACACATAACTCTGATCTCTCTGAGAAAAACAGGAAGCTGTGTTTTCCAAGCCAGAAGACTGAAGCATAACCAGAGACCTGGCGGTTGATGCTTTCACTTTCCAGTCAGCATGACTTCAAAACGCAGATTAGAGGTGAGGGGTATGTTTCCTTCTGAAACAAGATTTGGTCGAAACTTGAATTCGACCGCAGCGCTTCAGTTGACACTACTGAGAGGAGAAACCAAACTGCTGTCTGCCAGCAAAGATTTTCCACCACGCTGATCTGTGACCTGAGATCAACTGTTATGGTCTATACACATGGTGAAATAACTTCTGTAGCACTAGCGTCACTAAATGGAACTGCAAAAATATTGACTGCTTTTAAACACTAGCCCCGTCTTCCATTGGTTGGACAAACAGATTGCGCCACTCCAAATCCACGCAATTGGTTGAGCCAGTGTTGCTATGCTGGGCTGTACTGAATTCTCAAACAAGAGAAAAATTATTTGAAAATACCACAGAGACAATGAGCTGTATTTTGGAGAGGAATCAGCCTAGAGAAAAGAGAAAGAGAGATAGGAGAACGTATTTTAACATTGAAAAAATGTATCTTTAATAAACTACATTGCCAAAAGTTTTGAGACATCTGCCTTTACATGCACATTAACTTTAATGACATCCCATTCTTAATCCGTAGGGTTTAATATGGAGTTGGCCCACCCTTTGCAGCTATAACAGCTTCAACTCTTCTGGGAAGGCTTTCCACAAAGTTTAGGAGTGTGTTTATGGGAATTTTTGACCATTCTTCTAGAAGCGCATTTGTGAGGTCAGGCACTGATGTTGGACGAGAAGGCCTGGCTCGCATTCCTCGCTCTAATTCATCCCAAAGGTGTTCTATCGGGTTGAGGACAGGACTCAAGTTCAGTCAAGTTCCACCACACCAAATATGCTCATCCATGTCTTTATTGATCTTGCTTTGTGCACTGGTGCGCAGTCATGTTGGAACAGAAAGGGGCCCTCCCCAAACTGTTCCCACAAAGTTGGGAGCATGAAATTGTCCAAAATATCTTGGTATGCATATGCCTTTCACTGGAACTAACAGAGACAGAGAAGCGTGACTGATAACACCAGAGAACATGTCTCCAAGGCTCCAACACTTTGCATTGCACTTGGTGATGTAAGGCTTGGATGCAGCTGCTCGGCCATGGAAACCCATTCCATGAAGCTCTCTACGCACTGTTCTTGAGCTAATCTGAAGGCCACACAAAGTTTGGAAGTCTGTAGCTATTGAAAGTTGGCGACTTCTGCGCACTGTGCACCTCAGCACCCACTTTGTTGCTTCCACTTTGCTATAATACCACTAACCGTGGAATATTTAGTAGTGAGGAAATTTCACAAATGGGCTTATTGCACAGGTGGCAACCTATCACGGTACCATGCTTGAATTCACTGAGCTCCTGAGAGCGACCCATTCTTTCACAAATGTTTGTAAAAGCATCTGCATGCCTAGGTGCTTGGTTTTATACACCTGTGGCCGAGGATGTGATTGGAACACCTCAAATCAATGATTTGAAGGGGTGTCCCAATACTTTTGGTAAGAAAGTGTATATTTCAGGTGTGTTTAGACTGGAGTACTAGCATATTGCTTCTGCATACTATAGTGCACATCATATAAAAGGTATAATCACGGTGAGGTGATGTGACGTGAAGGCCAAGTATGGCAACCCATACTTGGAATCTGTCCTCTGCATTTAAAGGCAGGATAGGTGATTTGTTCCAGAAAACGGCTCGGGTTACGTCTGTAACCCTTGTTCCCTGAGAAGGGAACAAGCACTGCGTCGGAACGGGATACTCCCTAAGCATTAGCGAATCTGAAGTCCGTATAGAAAATAAACCAATCTGATTGGCGTGCGTGATGACGTCACTGTGACGGCGTACCCGGAAGTATAAAAAGGGAGCTGGCGCATTGAATCGGCAGCTATTGCTCTGAAGCATGCGCTCCAAGCGTGCCGAGGTGTGGTGACGCGACGCAGTGCTCGTTCCCTTCTCAGGGAACAAGGGTTACAGACGTAACCCGAGCCGTTCCCTTTCGAGGGAACTCTCACTGCGTCGGAACGACATTTTGGGGAACGAGTACCCACTAGCCCACACCGAGGGTAGCGCCTGCCCTAGTGTGAAGCCGGAGACCGGGCACAACTAGGACTTGAGTACCCTAGCGCCAGGCGCCGTAGGGAGATACTTCTCCACCCCTTCCTTTTCCGCGCCCCAACCGGTGAGGGAGGCGTCTGTTGAAACGGTTTCCCGGCAACAAGACGCTCCAAACACTGGCTCCTGGGACAGAAACCAAGGTTTCTTCCATATAACTAGGGAAAGAAGGCATCTGCGTGTTACCCTGATCATACGGAAAGGATTCCCTCTGGGGGAAAACCCCTTGGTTTCCAACCACCACTGTAGAGGTCTCATGTGCAGCAGGCCAAAAAGTATCACGTTGGACGCTGCTGCCATGTGCCCCAGCACTCTCTGAAAGTGCTTCCCAGTGAAGGTTCCTTCTTCCGCCGTCACGTGAGGCGGAGGATGAAAAACCAGCAGAACCAAAGACCTGACCACCCCTGATGACACTTCGGGCACCCAGCCCTGCCTAGGGTGAAGGATAGCCTTAACTCCCACGGGGGAAAACTCCAGGCAAGTCGGCGTTACCCCAAGACCATCACCCAAAGGAGTGTGGAAAGCCCCATGGCAGCCACGGACACCCTGAGTGTGGACGGGGTTAGACCCGCAGAGAAGCGATCTTGGAGGAACTCCAGCACTGAAGCCACCGGCCAGTAAAATGGGTCCACCTCACGCTCCCTGCACCAAGTGGCTCACCACTTGGGGCTGTACAGTCTCCTTGAAGACGGAGCCCTGGAACTGAATAAGGTCTCTATCACCTCTGCCGACAGGCCAGCCTCTAGGTACCTGACCCCCTCAAGGGCCAGACCCAAAGGTTCCAAACCTCCGGCCGGGGGTGAAATATAGTGCCCCCCGCCTGAGATAGGAGATCCCTTCTCAGAGGAATCTGCCATGGAGGACCTGCCAGCAGAGCTATGATATCTGAGAACCAAACTCGCGTCGGTCAACGGGGTGCTACCAGAAGTAGGCTGACCCCCTGTTGGCGGACCCTCTCCAGGACTCCCGGGAGCAGAGCAATCGGGGGAAATGCGTACAGACGCAGCCTCGGCCACGTCTGAACCATGGCATCCAACCCCAGCGGGGCTGGATGCGTGAGGGAAAACCACAATGGACAGTGGGACGTCTCGCGAGATGCAAACAGGTCCACTTCCACTGGGCCGAACCTCTCACACATGGCCTCCACCACCTCCGGGTGGAGTCGCCACTGCCCGGGCCTCAGCCCCTGCCTCGACAGGATGTCTGCTCCCTGATTTTGGACCCCCGGGACATACATTGCCCTAATGGACAACAGTTTCCCTTGGGACCACAGGAGAATTTGATGCGCCAGTCTGCATAGAGGGCGCGACCTCAAACCCCCCTGATGATTCAGGTATGCTACAACAGACGTATTGTCTGTTCGTACCAGGACATGTTGGCCGCAGAGGTCCAGGAAAAAGTTCATGAGAGCTTTGTAGACCGCCATCATCTCCAGGCAATTTATGTGCCAGGAGGAATGATGGCCCTCCCACGGGCCCCTCGCAAAGCGGCCATCCATGACCGCGCCCCAACCAGTGAGGGAGGCATCTGTTGAAACGGATTTCCGGCAACAGGACGCTCCCAACACTGGCCCCTGGGACAGAAACCAAGGTTTCTTCCATATGACTAGGGAACGAAGGCATCTGCACGTTACCCTGATCATACGGAAAGGATTTACTCTGGGGGAAAACCCCTTGGTTTTCAGCCACCACTGTAGGAGTCTCATGTGCAGCAGGCCAAAAGGTATCACGTTGGACGCTGCTGCCATGTGCCCCAGCACTCTCTGAAAGTGCTTCACAGTGATGCTGTGGCCTAGCCTTATTCCTGAGACCATCGCCAGTATGGTCTCGACTCGCGCAGGACCAGTCGTCGATATAATTCAGCACACGGATGCCCTGGAGTCTCAATGGAGCCAGAGCTGCATCCATGCACTTCGTGAATGTGCGTGGGGAAAGAGCTAGACCGAAGGGAAGCACTCGATATTGGTACGCCTTGCCCCCGAAGGCGAATCTCAAGAACTTCCTGTGACATGGAAGGATGGAGATATGGAAGTATGCGTCCTTTAGATCTATCGTGACGAACCAGTCCTCGAACTGGATCTGACTCACGATGATGGGAACCGTGAGCATTTTGAATCTGAACCTCCTCAGAGACCGATTCAAATACCTCAGGTCTATAATCGGACGCAACCCTCCATCCTTTTTGGGAACTATAAAGTACCGGCTGTAGAACCCGGACTCCCTCTCCGGCGGAGGAACACGCTCTATGGCTTCCTTCGCCAGCAAGGATTTTACTTATAGTTCCATTACCCGAACCCGCTCTGGTACCACTGCAGTACAGTTCAACCCCCTGAAACTTGGAGGAGGGTGACCGAACTGCAGTCTGTAACCCTTTTCTACAGTACGCAGGACCCATGTATAAATATTCGGAAGGCATTTCCATGCGCCGAGATAATCTACTAAGGTAACCAGCCTCTCGAGGCTGGCGTCGGGTGTTACACGAGCCTCGTCCCCAACCCCCTGAAGCGGATGACCGGCAGGAAGTGGTTGGGAACGATTCTCTGTGTGCGAACGCGCGCGTTGCCCAGCCGCAGGTCTTTCCAGAGGCGGCTGGAGCAGCATGCATTCGCGGGAAATCGATGTGGCCCGAGGCGTCATAGACGGCGGGATTCCACATCGATTTCCCCAGAGCGCCGCAGAAGAAGCAACCTCGGTTGCCCTTCTGCGGGGGGGACTGCCCTTAGAAACCCTGCCGCAGCTAGGGCTTCTTCCCAGCAGCTGCTGGTGAGTCTGCTGGAGAGAGCGCCGTCTCTGTTGCCAAGCTCCCGGAGGAGGGGCTCTAGAGGCGACGCTCTCCCTCTGCAGCTGACGGTGCGAGGAGCTGGTGGACGGCTGAGGCTGCCCCCTAGAGGCAGCCTTCCCCGGCTCTGAGCGGCGAAGGACGAATTGGCGGAAGGCTGCTGACTGACTTTTCGCCTCCTGGTATTTGGCGACGACGGCCTCAACCGCGTCGCCAAATAGACCCGAAGGCGAAATCGGGGAGTCTAGGAGAAAGGACTTGTCCTTCTCCTTCATCCCCGACAAGTTCAGCCAAAGATGTCTCTCCACAGTCACCATGGATGCCATGGAGCGGCCGATGGCACGGGCCGTCTCCTTGGTGATGCGGAGAGACAAATCCGCAGCCTTCCTCAATTCTAAAACGTCCTCTAGAGAGGGACCCTCGCCCTCATCGAGCTCTTTGAGGAGGTCGGCCTGGTAGGCCTGCAAGATTGAAAGCCCGCCCAGCCGCCATATAGGCCTTGCCCACCAAGGATGAGGTATCCCTACAGGGCTTGGTGGGCAATACCGGGGCTTTGAGGGACGATGCAGAGTCGGGTGAAAGATAACTCGCGAGAGCCTCTTCCACCCGAGGCATCGTCCCATACCCCGCCTCACGTGCCCCCAGCACGTTGGAATAGTCCAACACTGGAGGGTTAGAAACACGCGAGGAGAAGGGTTTCCTCCAAGATCTACACACCTCGGTGTGTAGATCCGGGAAGAACAGCAAGCCCCGGCGAGGTGTTTGAACCCGGCGAGAAAGGAACCGGTCGTCCAGCCTACTGGGTGGCTGAACTTCCGGCACTTCCTGTGGCCAATCGATCTTTAATTTGGCCACCGCACGAGTCAACACCTCGACCAGCTCCTCTTGGGCGGGTGGATGAAGCAATGACATACTTCCTGCTTCTCCACCCGCCCCGATGCCACCCTCATCCGGCTCCTCAGAACCAGAGAGGATGAGCATCGGCTCCTCCACCCCGGGGGAAGTAGCCGCAGCGCGGGCTTCCACACCGGGAGGAAGACCCCCGGAACTGTCAGAAGAGGATTGGGAAAGTGCCGCAGCAGTCCCAAAACCTTCTGACAAGTCCCGCTGTGAACCCCATGATCTGTGACACCGAGCCGCCTCAGCGACCGCGGGTCCAGAACCATGAGGTTCACGAGGCTGGCCGCCCTCATCAAATACGGCCAGCCGAGAGCGGAGCAGTCTGAGCGGGAGCAGCTCACTATATTTACAGGCGGCTCCCTCGAGAGCCGCCCGAGCATGCTACATGCCCAAACAATGCACACAAAGCAGGTGTGCATCCGAGCCAGAGATAAAACATGGGCATGGATGCACACACTGCTTGTACTCTCTCTCATTCATCATTTTCTTTTTCACACTTTCACACACACTCTTTAGACAGACATCAATAAATAGACAGACTTGAACACAGAGCGCAATGCTGAAGAGCAATAACTGCCGTTTCAATGCGCCGGCTCCCCTTTTATACTTCCGGGTACGCCGTCACAGTGACGTCTTCACGCACGCCAATCAGATTGGTTTAGTTTCTATACGGACTTCAGATTCGCTAATGCTTAGGGAGTATCCCCAAAATGTCGTTCCGACGCAATGAGAGTTCCCTCGAAAGGGAACATTATTTTTATGCTGGTTGAAAGTCTCTTTACATCCAGATAGCAAGTGGTATAAATGTATTTATATGTATACTGTCTATGGAAGTCATTGGACATTAAAAATATGTTCATCCAATCATTGCAATCGGTCCGAATGTGCTTGTCAATGTATGTATTTTCATACCTCCTTTTCATACCTGGTACAGGTCAGAGCTCTTTAAGTTGTTTACATTCATTATAATTGTAATGTTATGTGTTTTGAGACATGAGGTAGTTTAACGACATCTCTTATGGCACTTTTGTTTGCTCCCACACGTTGCTTTGGAAGGGAGGATGGGATCATATGCTTTCAAAACTAGCTCACTATTGCTAGCCTCTCCGAAAACATACCCTACCTTTAACCCATTCAAATTAGTGCACACACATTAGGAGCAGTGAGTAGTGAAAACACACAACCCACAAAGTAGTCATTTTTGCTGTGGCACCCATATACAGTAGTCAATACATCATATTGTGCACAGTATACATACTGCAGAAAGAATACTAGCTATATGGTAGAGTTCTATTCTGAATGAAGCCAAATACAATGTAACACTCCAAATACTGCCACTAGGTGGCAATGTCACACATTTAAAAGAGCACAGCGTGTTTTTTCAGTCACATAATAAGATCAATACCACCACATTCTTCTCCATGCATTATAACAGTCCCTCACATTGCTAAAGAAGGTTCTTGATGGGTTCTTTGTGTTTTGAAAATGGCATAGCATCCATCTAAAGGTCATGTGTTAAGTGTGGCCTGTGGATGGAGTTAATCTCTAGTGGCCTCTAATGGCAGTCTGAGTGCAGTTTGAGCGAACTGAAGATGGGCATGCTGGGACAGCCCATAGCTCGCCCACAATTAAAGTGCATTGTAGTCGAACTTTGAAGTGGAAATCATTGCACATTGACATACTGATGCCTTACAAAATGTAACGTGTGTGTGTGTGTGTGTGTGTGTGTGTGTTATGATGGGTGTTGAAGGCTTATATGATTTTTTTATTCCATAAGCATTTGATGTTGTATTGTTGTAAATGGTTACACAACTGGCATAAGAGGAAGTGTTTGTAGTTAAACGGAATATCTATACAGCAGGTGGGAATGGAAAGACAGCCGAATGTGACATAACAAGATGTAAATGTGTGAGGGTGTGTGGGTGAGCATTACCCTCCATTGGAGTTGCCGTTCTTGCTAAAGTGTGTGCGTGGCTCACTGGAGGCCAGCTTCAGCAATTCGTTCCACTCTCTCTCCCATTCCTCCTCAGTGTACACCAGCCCCGACTACAGAGAGAAAGAGATTGCTGATTTACAACATGTCCCACAATATTACTTGGAACATTTCCACTTCTTATTATTCGCAGATGCTCCATTTTATGTCCATCACACATTGTCATCAAACCGCCTGTCCTCAGACCATAAATAAATACTTTATATTTATTAAAAATTAATTAAACTCAACATCATTTTGATAATTTATATATTGAATTTTATAATTGAATCTTTTAGCAGCATATATAATTTATATTATATTTATGTCATTTATATATTTTTTAAGTTTAATTAATACATTTTAAAATATTTTATATAGAAATATATGTATTTTTTATGACAGACAGATGATTGGGGATAACACATTACTAGTAACTCGAGGTATGTAATCAGATTACTTTTATCAAGTAACTAGTAAAGTAACACTACTTTTACATTTACAACAAAACATCCGAGTTACTTTTTCAAATAAATAACGCAAGTTACTTTGTTTTCCCATTTATTGACCGACAGCTCTCCTGTCCTCATGTTGAGAGAAATCGTGAGTGCAGAGGCGTTGTGTGAACATGATGGTTATTGTAATTTTAGACTATATGTGAGCAGGCATTTACTAATCTCACTTGCAAAAAAACAGATTCAGTATTTCCTCGAAATGAATAAAATCAGTGAAATGCAAACTCAGAATATTACACTAACCTCCAATAATTAAATAGGTTAATAACTTTATTGACCAATGTACTTGCTGCTGACCTTCGATCAATCAGTTAAACCATAAGCAAACATGACTTAATTTTTTTTATTGGTAAACTTTCTTCTCCTGCATTCTATTAATCAGGAATCCAGAATGGCAGCACAGCTGAAAGGTTTGTTTGAACTGCACCCTCTACTGTACACACATGAATTTGCATTTTCTTCATCCTTTTTATTTCAATTTTGGTGTGAAAGAGCCTTATTAAAAAACACAAAAAAACAAAACAAGCCCAGGTGAGAAAAAGCAAAGCAAAAGTAACGTAACACATTACTTTTCTTAAAAAAGTAACTAAGTAAAGCAATTAGTTCCTTTTTAAAGGAGTAACGCAATTTTGTAATGCATTAGGCCTATATTCGAAGTAACTTTCCCCAACACTGTTTACAAGTAAATTGAATTACGTAATCAGATTACTTTTGTCAACTATTAAAGTAACGCATTACTGATTTTACAACAAAATATCTCAAGTTACTTTTTTTCACATTTATAGATTGACAGCACTCCTTTCCTCATGTTGAGATAAATCAGGAGTAAGTGATGATTATTGTAGATCTAGAATACATGTGAACATCCATTTACTAAACTCACTTGCACAAAAACAGATTCACAGTTTTTTGTTTTGTTTTTTTGATGAATTGAGGGGTGATGAATTGAGAAATCAGCTTTCCCTTGAGCCTTTGATATATAAAAGTTCATTGTGATATAAGAATTTCCTGTAAGTTTCAGAGCTAAAAATGTCTTTGTTAGTCAAAGAAAAGCTTTTATTGACACCAGGTCCAGAAAACGCGAGATCTCAGAATATGTCGACCACTGACGTATTAGGACGCAGAAGCGCCGCCTCAAGCCCGCCCACTGACCCGTGAAGCTAAACTGGTCTACCGAGCAATAAACATGGCGGTTCCAGCTCACGTGTGTAAGACATTGCGCGTTTGATTGCTTCGTTTCACCATGGAATCGATTGTAAACAAGATAAGAGGTTGAGACTGGATTTGCAGACATATTGAGATTAAAACACAATGCTGTGCCTTCTATATTGGATCCGACAGGAACGGTACAACACACTTATGTGAGTAAAACATGGCGTAACACTTTAGAATAATGGTCATAAGTTAACATTAGTTAATGTATTAACTACTGTGAGATGGTGGCCCGGTGGGTTAAACCATGGAACTGATATGCAGAAGGTTGCTGGTTCGATCCCAGCGGTCACCACCAGTGTGTCCTTGAGCAGGGCACTTTACTCCATGTTGCTCCAAGGGGATTGTCCCTGTAATAAGGGCACTGTAAGTCGCTTTGGATAAAAGCGTCTGCCAAATGCGTAAATGTAAACTAACATGAACTAACCATGAGCAGTACGTTTGTTCATCTTTGTTAACGTTAGTTAATATAAATCCAGCTGTTCATTGTTTGTTCATGTTAGTTCACAGTGCATTAACTAATGTTATAACAAGATTTTAACAATGCATTAGTAAATGTTGAAATTAACATTAAAAAGATAAATAAATGCTTTATAAGTGCAGTTCATTATTAGTTCATGTTAACTAATGTAGTTAACTAATGTTAACTAATGATCATTATTCTAAAGTGTTACCAAACATGTTTATGTGTTAGTATTGCATTGTTACAGATCGTTTGAAATCTATTGATTACATACCTTAGCACGCTGTCACAGGCTGGAGAATCCTCTATTTGAAGTGTTATTGCTTCATTCAAAAGCCCAACATCCCCGGGGCTATGTGTTTTTCAGACGGGCTACCAAAACGTATCACCGGCCTGCTGACAGGCTTAAATAGTGAAATAACATTCCTTTCTTGCGCGCGCACGTGTGTGTGTGTGTGTACGGTTCCCAGTTATATTCAATGATCGGCCGTCAACATTCCAATCAATCGCGGGTGGATGAGAGATTAATCTTTGTGTTTGTTTGATAAAGATATTTTGCGAGTCCTGTGAGCGATTCCCCAGACGCTTTCAAAACAATTCCCACATGTACTGAGAGGAGCTGAAGCTCATTAAATATACAAATCTTATCCAATCCTAGCCGTGGGCGTTTACTTCCAAGTCTTCAGTGCGGCACGCCCATCAAAACCGACCGTTTCTTCAGAGAGCCTCAAAACCAAGGCAGAAAATAACCTATGACTTATACATTATGATGCTTTTGAATGTAAAAACCATGCAAACGTCATAAGTTGACCAAAGACAACAGTATAAAAAATGTGTAAAAAAGCCAGTTCATGACACCTTTAAATTACACAAATATACTTTATGTATTTAATCTCACTTTAATAACCAATGTTTTTGCTACTGACCTTCGATGATCCAATTCAACCTTACTAATAAGCAAAAAGGATCATGCTTGTGTTTATTTTTATTTTTTTTCATTGCTCAAGTAAAAGTGTTTCTTCTTTTCTACTTTCTTCTCCTGAATTTTTTCTGAATCCAGAATGGCATCACAGCTGAAAGGTTTGTTTGGGCTGCGCCCTTTACTGTACAAATGTGAATTTACATTTCCTTCAGCCTGAGGCTTATTAATTTCACTTTTGGGCCTTAACATTTGCAATTTTTTTATTTGTTATTAAAAACAAAGGTGAAAAAAGCAACAAAACACATCACTTTAACTCAGTGCACAATTAGTTACTTTTTTAGGGAGTAACACATCTTGTAAGGCATTACTTTTAAAAGTTACTTTCCCCAACACTGTTTAAATGTAACACTTTTGTCAAAAGAAAAAAAATATTAGGGATTTTTAGAGGATTTCAAACATAATTTCTTAATGAAAGTATGTCCTATTAGGGACACCAGAAAATCTAAATTGCTGCTCCATACAATACATGTGTAAATAAAAAGAATGCATTTGCTATACATTATCCAGCTGGTATGATTTTCTCTCCGACAGTGGTGGCAATTCAATAGATTGGACTGAAAATCCAGAGAACTGTCTAAAGTCTCAATTCATTGCTAAATTTGACTTAATTTGGCACTATGCATAATTATTGTATCTGACACACTAACACACTCAGAGAATGGAAAAGTTGTGTAAATGTTAGAAAATACCTCTGATTGTATTCAACAAATTCAACGTATTCAACTCCTCTGCACATGCACTTTTCATTTTTCTGTTCTGTTTTCTACCCTGTTTTATCTCAGTGCCATCAATATGCACAATTCTACAGGAAACACACCCACTCGTTCACGCTCATCCACCTCACACACCCATATGCACACAAACATTTCCACTCCATCCACACCCACTCGTTTCATACGACTTTAATCAGTGATACTCATTCAGCAGAGGCTGATTCAAGAGCTCTGGGCCTTCAGGACAATGAAAACAGCACTGCTAATAAAAAATTCAAGGATCTGCTATCGATCACACTGCTGATTTCCTGTCCTCCGGTATGCTGTTACAGCAATAAGCTCTTACACTAAAAGCTGTGGAGGAAACGCACAAGCTAATCAGCAGGGGTGTTTATGGGGGAAGCCATTATAAACTGCAGGCTAATGTTTACGCTTTACAACTACTCACTTGGCAGATGGCTTCTTACCAAACTACTTGCAAGAAGTGCATTTATTGCATTTGTTATATATCTAAGTAGGCAGCTATGGAAACAAATCGAGAACTAAAAGGAATGTAAACATCACGAACACAGTAACTAGCATAACATGCAGTGCTGCTATTTAGTACAGTGAAGGAAGTGCAGTTCATCTACAGTTTTTTTGTTGATTTTTTTTAAATACGTTGTGGCAAGTATATGTTTTGAATATGCTTAAATAAATCAAAACACTATTTTTGGTATGTTTGAGGACTTGTGTAACAGATGCTAACATATTAGCATAAACTTGTAATAGGCTAGGTGCAAAATGGCAAAAATAAATTGGGTTAAGGAAAGACTTGACTTTCTTCTCTTATAATTATCAATATCCATAACAGAAACAGAAGTAATTTAGAAAAGAAAGAAAATGATAACGGTGATAATAAATATTAACGCTAATTATTTTCATTTAAAAACGAGGGCAATGCTCCGACATGTAGTGAGATTGCGATTCGGTTGACCCAAGCTCGAGCCCCAACTGGTGGCCCTTTCATAACCCCGCCCCGCTCTCGCTCCCACTTAATTTCCTCTCCCCTCTCCAGCTATACTATCTAAATAAAGGCCCTAGGTACACCTCAGTTTTTACACATATATTAGGCTATATGTACAGTGCATGTAGCATAAATTTCATCATTGGCATAGTATGTGCGCAGCCAGATTTTTCTCACACATACACCTTTTTTGAAACAATTACTTTGTCCACAAGGTGGCAACACTGGCCCGGCCCGTTGTAAAAAAAAGAAATGAATGAGACAGAACAACAACAAATTACTGGAGATGCAACAGACACCTGCATAGCTAAGTACGAAGACATTTTTAATCGCTCATAACTGTTGGAGAGCAATTTATGAACAAAGTTTCTTCCAGTAACTTTAATGTTCATAAGAAGTTATCTGGTCTTTAATAATGTTCTCAAAACGTTAGCACGTCCAGTTTTAACTTAAAAAAAAAAAATCACTTCTTGTTTTAGAAAGTTTAGAGAACATTTTCCAAATGTTTCCGAAATTATAAAATGTAATTTTCGCATAACCAAGAAAAAAACATTTTAAAACATTGGGTGAAAAAAAAGGATGTTTTGAACGTTCAAAGAAAAGTCAAAAATAACATTTTCAAAACTTACGCTAGAAAAACGTTCCTAGAACATATTTTTGTTAGCTGGGTAGTTGCCAACCTCTTTGTTCTGTTGAGTCTGTTGCCACCTCCACCTCCTCTTCAGAGCTTCTCTCTCTGCTCCGCTCTTCATCATGGCATACAGACTCTTCCGCAGGACCAGATCCCGGTCATGGAAGCCCCACATACCTGGAACACATGGACAGTCAGACATATGACACCATAGTCAGAAACACACAACAGCGGAATTTAGCTTGTATTTCAAAATGAAAGGAACATCGCATGAAATCTCAGACTGAACACTTCTCTTTTGTCCAGATGTTACAGGTGTTCATGTAATACATGTGACATTTGAGTATGAAAGTGAATTCTCAAAAGGTCTCACCTAAAGAAGCTGCATGCAGAAGGCAGTTGCCGTCTCCTGTTGTGGCTAACGGTAATAGCTTCTTACAGCTGGTGCACATGGTGGACCACCAGTTCAAACGACCTACGGAACGGTTTAAACACACTGGTATTACTTAAACATGGACATCCCATCACACTCTCAAAACTAAAAACTTAAAAAGTTACTGGTCATACTGGCAATTATCTTTATTCATCATAGGCATTATTTGGCGGTATGTGATTCTCCTAGCATTGAGATATTGTGATACCGGTATTTCTGTTGATTCTGGACCCTGAATCCGAAATATAGATTTGTTTAGCTTATTTAGCCTTGATATACTTAAGGCGAAAATCAAAGAAAAAACTGTTGTGACATCAGGTTTGGAGTTCGTAAACACCTTTGAAGTACCATTGGTCCATGGTGATGATGTAATAGGTAGGTGTGGCTCTAAGGCTCCACCTTCTTTGATGTGAGAAAATCTTCTCCAGTTAATTTCTTCTGTTCAGTCCATCGAAGTCAGACACGAGTAAAAACATGAACACACTGGAGAGCCACTTTATAGTAGAAATTCAAGTTGTAATTCTAATTGAAAGAGACACTGGAACTACTTTTTTCTTTCATTTTCCATTTCAGTCTCCTATGCTGTTTATGTGGTAAACACAGTGCAGTGCTTTTGGGTTCTACGTCAAAACGCCAGCTCAGTTTTGGCCACTGATTGGCCGGCTCCTGCGTCAGCATCACGTGCATGTGTAGTAGTTAAATAGTTGTTTAGTTCTCATCAAAGGTCTCTCTTTTTTGCTGTAGATCATTAAACGGTTACACTGCTTAAGAAGTCTGTCCGAAATTAGTTTCGTGAGGTAGGTTTTCGGACGCAGCCAATGTGTTTACTAACTTTCTGGGCTTTAAAAGTGGTAATAACGTTGCAGTCTATGGAGGGTCAGAAAGCCCTCGGATTTCATCCAATGTATCTTAAGTTCCGAAAATGAACGAAGGTCTTACGGATTTGGAACGATATGAATAATTAATGGCAGAACTTACATTTTTGGGTGAACTAATCCATTAATACTATAAAGCTGCTTTCTTTAAATCAAACTAGTGTATCAAGTGGTCTTTAAACAAACGTGACGTGACTTTATTGGCACACGAATTGCAGAGCTTGTGCAAACATATCCTCATCACTATAATCAGATGCTTTCTTAACTGCTGGTTTCTCATCGTAATGAAAAATAACTTTGCAGTGAGTATATCGGGGCCTTTAATTATAATGTATAACATTGTTTTTCATGGCATGCAGTAGCAGAATAAGCAATCCTCTGCAGCTCTCGGCCCTGAGGCGGTTTGCACTGGGCATTGACCTATCGCCCACTCTTTTCTCTGGAGCTGGTGAAGCTCACCGCGGGCGAACGTCAGTGCCTCCACCCTCAGCCCCTCTGCCCTCCCTTGGGACAGGGTCTTCCTCCCACAGTCCAAAAGCATTTCCAAAGCCCCGAGGCCATGTCCAACTAGTAAGAATTTTGCTATAGTATTATTTAGCTTGCACAGACTGGAAATGCGCCCTTGTAATATTTGATATTTTGCTAATTAACTATATAGTTGTAATCTAGTTTAAAACACATGCCAATTTCTTAGAAACTTTTTTGGTTTCATATGGTTTTGTACCACTTTCAAGAGAATATTACATTTAATGACTCTAAAAATGCCAAGTAGTGTAACATAAAAAATAAGCATATTTTTCTAACATATTAGAAAAAAAAAATCAGTTATATTTTTTCGTGGTGATATAAAAAATATTTTATTTAATATTAAATTTGAATTATATTAATTGCAGATATGATTATGTATTTTGTATATTAGAATGTGTGCTTTTATGTATGTATTGTATTGTATTGTATTGTGTACTGGCCGTGTCATGATGTCAAATTTCCCAGGAATGGGACAATAAAGTATATTCAATTCAATAATTAATAAAAAATCATTACTGAACTGATCTAACCCTGCCTCTTCATAAAATTAACTTATATTTTAAGATACTTATTGACTTTGGGGTCTCTATGGGGTCCTTTGATATAATTTCATGTTTTATGATGTTTTTAAAAATAAATAGTCATGTCATTGACGCCTACTGTAAAAACAATCTTTAGAATTTCTCCTTTTATGTTTCACTGAAGAAAACGTTATATGTAAATGATGACAGATATTTATTTTTGGATAAACTATCCTTTTAAATCCATTTAAATGTTGGTGTTAGCATGAGCTATGTTGTTTGGGAAGTGCAGGGATTCATCCGAAATTGCCCCTATATCCTCAAATAGGGCATTATTTGAGGGGATAGCTATTTGTAGTGGCGTCTGAAACAATAGTGGACGTTATCGAGTGCACTCATTCAATCCCACATTGCACCGCAATAACGAGTGTGCAGTCGATGTACACTCAACAGCTGTCCGCTCACTCCATCAAGTGAACTGTATTAGGGGAACGTAGGGGATAGTGATTGAGGGTTTAGGGGGCGATTTGGGATTCAGCCCAGGTTTGTGTTCATTGGTCCGCTTGGCTTTGCTGTTGATCCAAGATCAGGGATTAGTTTGATTCTGCTGCTGCTGTGTTGCTTTGACTCTAACAATCTAGTTAGTCTTACGCAATCTAATCTGACATTAGTACTGATCATAAATCTGTGTTCACTGTAATGAATGGCTAGGTTTCAGATTCACTCCGTCACTGATCTGAGAGCAGTGTTTGTGGCTCACCGGCCTGCTCCAGGGCCACCATGGTGGATTGCTCGATGAGGTCACGCTCGATGAAGCTGCGGAAGTCCTCGCTGTACACGCTCAGGTCGGGCAGCTGGAATGTGTAGATGGGCATCTCCAGGGGGAACTGCTCCCTGGCACAATCCCCTGACACCTGCAGACGCGCCAGAGACATGATGGCAGAGCTGGCATGGGAAATGCCCCGAGACAGACGCTTCTCTAGAAGAGAGAGAGAGTGGGGAACGAGATGTCAAATAAAAACTGACAAGATTTACTTTATTAACTTTTTTTGGCATATTACTTTATTTGGCTGATCTGAATGAGAGCTTGATGTCAATTGTTAGAAAATAATTGGAGAAGTCCGGCATATGTCACCAAAGAGAAGTCTGTCACTTCACCGTTATGACACTGTGATTAATTCACGTGTTCACACTTACAAATAATCAGATAAAGTAAAGTATTAGTATGCATATTTGGCATGCTGCCCGATGCGAGGGCTCAGAGCTCGGTATTTTGGCCCGAACCCAGAGTACTCCCCCCGTATTTCTGGTTTAGGAACGTAACCAGACGAGTGTGAGGAGATGAGGTGGTGGAGGGATGCTGAAAACTGTTGAGGAACATAGGTGAGTTGACTGCATGTAAATGTATATAGGCCTCCATGATGCTGATTGGTAGACATGTTGATTACTGATTGCTGGTTGGAATAACGTGATGATTGGATAGATCATTTGAACGTGTTCCGAACTTTGTTAAAGGGATAGTTCACCCAAAAATGAAAATTTGATGTTTTTCTGCTTACCCCCAAGGCATCCAAGATGTAGGTGTTTGTTTCTTCAGTAGAACACAAATGAAGATTTTTAACTCCAACCATTGCCGTCTGTCAGTGGTATAATGCATGTAAATGGCGTCCAATTCTATTAGAGTAAAAAAAACATGCACAGACAACTTCAAATGAAAACCTGCGGCTCGTGGCGACACATTGATGTCTTAAGACACGAAGCGATCGGTTTATCGTTTCAGTGCGGTCATAGATATATACATAGATGCCTCATTAGTGTCTGCGCCGATCGGTTGAATGAGGAATCTACGTATATATATTTCTATGACCAGGCTGGTATTTTGACCTTATTCACAGAAGTTATGGCGGTCTGGAGATCTGATGACATTCGTCTGATATGAGGTGAAATAATAGCATAAATACCGTTCGGTTTCTCGCAGAAACCGATCGTTTTGTGTCTTAAGACATCAATGTGTCGTCACGAGCCACAGGTTTTAATTTGAAGTTGTCTGTGCATGTTTTTTTTACTCTAATAGAATTGGACCCCATTCACATACATTATACGACTGACAGACGGCAACGGTGTGAGTTAAAAATCTTAATTTGTGTTCTACTGAAGAAACAAACACACCTACATCTTGGATGCCCTGGGGGTAAGCAGAAAAACAAAAACATCAAATTTGTTTTTTGTTTTTTGGATGAACTATCCCTTTAATGAACATTATACATTACAAGGTCAAATGTTTATAGAATGAAACAAGTAAGATAAATAGTTCACAATCAGATCACCATGTATTTAGACTTTATATTTTACTTTAAACTTTAAAATATCGAGAAAACACACCAATAAGTCGAAACACGGGGAACTGATAGAGAGCTTAGCTCACCCTGAGTGTTGTCCTCTTGTTTCTGGGGGCATTGCTCGGGCTTGCCGATGTGCTGCGGGGTGCTGCTACGCTCCGGCTGCTTGTAGTAACGGCCCTCATTGAAGACGTGGGGCAGGTTGGCCGTGTGGACCTGCCGGAGCTGCTCATAGTCATTGAGAGCGGCGCTCAGGTCCCAGTTTTTACCTGGTTCACCACAAACAAACAACAGAATTCATGATTACATGGTAAGAACATGCTGCTAATGCTAATGCTAAAGAACAGGTCAAACTGAAAACTGTCATAGCAGAGCAGCAGAGAAAATAATCTTGCAGTAAAAGTTAAAGGCTGCACCCTAAGTCGCATACTTCCCTACTATATAGTAGGTGAAAAAAGTATGTCCAAATTCACAGTATACTCATAAAAGAGTATAAAAAAAAGTACCGGGATGACCTACAACTTCCAACGAAATTCTGAAATGTGTATACAATGGACACTTTAATATCCCATGAGGCCACAGGAGAGGATTTGTGAATGGCAGTTGAACCAACGCAACTGACGTTGGTAGGTCACATGATAACGACAACATGGCGAATGTAGTGCGTCCAGATTACATTCCTACTATAAAGAACAAACTTTTTAGTGGATGTGAAGGAATTACTTATTCAAAATAAGTAACTACTCAAGAGAGTATGCAATTTCAGATGCAACCATCGTTAGCAAACTCAAAAACAGCACATCCTGTTTAATGGTACAGACAAATTAACTATATTGCCCCCTTGAGGACTATAGTTTGTTAGCGCCACTATAATCTGCAAATTAGTCCTTTGTTAACACTGATAAATAATATGATGGCCACTATTTTAACCTGTACCAATTTACAAGAAAATAGGAAATTAAATCAGACATCATTCAAAACATTATGATAATATTAGGCTATCTAATATAAAACGATAATTAAAAGACTTGTCTTGCTTGGGTTGAAAATCATAAACAGAGATAATCATAAGATAATCATAAACAGGTCATTGTTAATGAATGTGACCAGGTCTTCCTCTTTCATTTCTCCGAGCCATTATTTGAGAACTCCTGCCAACTCCTATAAGGCTTTTCAGTCTAATCCCAATTACATCACCTGCCAACACGAGTGCCACAAAACACCACATCAAACCCTATACAATGAATTTCCGCTGCACATCAAGCCTGATAATAAATGGAGACAAAACACTTGTGTTTTTTCTCCAGTGTGCTCTGAGTAAAGACAATTTGAGGAGAAGAAAACAATAAAGATTTGTTTTTGTTCAGTTCGTTCTGTACACAGAAATAGAGAAAAATTGGAGGAAGATCACAGGAAAGACACAGAAGCCAGACACTCTAATGTGAAATGACAGTCACCTCAGCAGTCACCTCAAGACTCCTACACACAAACACAGCTGCTTCCATGTCCTCTAGCTACTGTCTTACGTCCGTCTAACCATCTACAGAGAGATACATAGAGCCTGACTGTGTACACTGGACAAATTGTTATGCATTTTTTTTTAAGAATTACGCTTTTCAATTAATAGTATTCCATCAAATTGAATTTCATCATCCTTAATCAATTATTCAAGTAAGGACTATTCAATTCAATTTGATGGAATTTGACTATTAATTGAAATGCGTAAATCTTAAAAAAAGGTGTAACATTTAGTTTATAATGTGTTTCAGGATTTGCCTATATTGTGGAAAGCAAAAGTCCCTGCAAGGATAGTACATTTTTATAATTTTTGTATAATTTATACTATATTTATATAATATATTATATAATCTTTCAAATACGGTGGCCCAGTAGTGCACAACACAACAAAAAAGCCACAACACAACGGAAATGCTCCAGACCACTAGAGGGCACTCGGAGCACAGTAAAGTTAGTTCCCTTTCAGTCGGTCACGTTCGACATACGTCGGACGTACCGACGAATTGGGATCACTTCAGGGAGCCCCTATCAGCTTCGAGATATAGAGAACAGGCCAATGGGCCATTGGCGTGCGAGATTTGCATCTCACGCTCCGCCCCGCACCGCGGGTATAAACAGGAAGCGAGAGCAAATGCACGCTGTCATTCACTTCGGAGCCGAACGTCGTTGATGAAGCAAGACTGCTTTTCTAAAAGAGAGCCTATCTACAGAGATACTCTGTACTCTGAAAAGAGAGATACTCCAGAGAACGAGAAGGACGCTCTGTGTTGGCGAAAAGGCACAATCAGCGCGATCGCGTGCTCACCGCTGCATCAGCATAACAAACTGCTGTTCTCACAGCAACTGTCGGTTTGGTGAGGGCATTTGTCTCAGTGAGTGCAGACACAGGACTGCCGCGATCTTCCCCTGGGTGCTTCAGCACTGTTGAAAGAGCGTTTCGTCATAAAAGAGTAACACGGGTGTGACTGCGTCTCTTTCAAGACGTCATTCCACTCGTGCGTTTCTGGATGCGGTTGTTTCCTGTCCTGACGGCCACGATCCCTCTCGCATAAACATGTTGAGACTGTGTTCGTGGGTGATCCATGTTCTCTCAGGGGAACGGGATCACGTCGACGCGCTGGTCATCTCACCTTCCGCGTGAGGGTTTGAGTGTTCAGCGCGCCGTGTGCCGTCTAGCTGCCAGGTGACAGCGCGGGTTGCCACGGCAACTCAGCACGCGTCACTCGGCACCTCCGATGCCCGGTCGAGACTATGATACCTCAAAACGGGCTTGAGTCCCTTCGCTTATACCCCGATCTAGTTGACACCATTGCTTCCGCTAGAGCCCCCTCTACGAGGCGCCTCTATGCATTGAAGTGGAACCTGTTCGTCGATTGGTGCTCTTCTCGCCGAGAAGACCCCCGAAGATGTTCGATCATGTCTGTGCTTTCCTTTCTACAAGATGGGTTGGAGCGAAGGCTGTCTCCCTCCTCCCTCAAAGTCTATGCTGCCGCTAATCATGAGCTAGTAGATGTAAAATCTCTAGGTAAGCATGATCTGATCGTCAGGTTCCTGAGGGGGGCGAGGAGACTAAATCCGCCTCGTCCTCCCTCTGTACCCTCTTGGGACTTGTCTCTGGTGCTAACCGCACTGCAGAGAGCGCCCTTTGAGCCTCTGCAGTCAGCAGAGTTGAAAATCTTGTCGTTAAAGACAATACTCCTGACTGCGTTGGCCTCCATCAAGAGAGTTGGGGACCTGTAGGCATTTTCGGTCGACGAATCATGCTCTCCGGACTTACGTGGACAGAACGCAAAGCTTCAGGACCTCAGAGCAGCTCTTCGTCTGTTACGGAGGACAGCAGAAGGGAAAGGCTGTCTCCAAGCAGAGGATGGCCCACTGGATAGTGGATGCCATCGTCTTGGCGTATGAATCCCAAGATGTGCCTTGCCCGCTCGGGTTAAGAGCCCACTCCACTAGGGGTGTTGCTTCTTCCTGGGCGCTGGCTCGTGGCGCCTCGCTGACAGATATTTGTAGAGTTGCGGGCTGGGCGACACCTAACACGTTTGCTAGATTTTATAGCCTCTGTGTAGAGCCGGTATCTTCCTGTGTGCTCACTTCCCATAGTCAGTAACACCGACGTTCCCGTTCTAGTGTCGGCATGCTGCGGCATTCCCTCCCTCATGGTACGGATACGTGCGCTTATCTGCTCCAGTAGAGTTCCCCAGAACGGCGAACCCTTTTGAGTCCTCCGCAACCCGCGGCAGTCAGACGTGGCGGAGCGTTCGACGCCAGGTCTAACACTCGTATGCATTGGTGGAACTTGTGTTAGGCTGGTTTCCATATGTTGTGACCCCCACGGTGGTCCCATGTGTGTATTCTTCCACGGTACGGCTCCCTACTTCCGCAGCGGCCTCCACAGGCACGCTTTCCCAGCGTTATCCAATAGAGTCAGCTGAATGGGTCTTGCGACACAGCAGCTTTTTGACTCTCCCTGCGTGAATTTCCCCGCCCGCATCAGATCGGGGTCTGAGGGGTTCATCGCTGGGCGCTGGAAGTGGTAGTAACTATGTACGTCGAACGTCTTGGTTACGTATGGTAACCCTCGTTCCCTGAAGGAGGGAACGGAGACGTACGTCCCGTCACCACAGTTGCTGTACCATCACTGCAGGGCCGAGCCACTCAGTTCGGCTCCTCAGTGAAAAACAGCGTGCATTCGCTCTCGCTTCCTGTTTATACCCGCGGCGCGGGGCGGAGCGTGAGATGCAAATCTCGCACGCCAATGGCCCATTGGCCTGTTCTCTATATCTCGAAGCTGATAGGGGCTCCCTGAAGTGATCCCAATTCGTCGGTCCGTCCGACGTACGTCTCCATTCCCTGCGTCAGGGAACGAGGGTTACCATACGTAACCGAGACGTTTTCCCTGCCACTGTTCTATAGATTTGACAGTCTTACAAAGATATCAATACTACGATCAGTTTAAGTGTATGGTACCATTGTATATCGACATGAAATATTAATTCAAAAATCACCTACATGCATTATAGCTGCATATTATACTTGAGAATGCTTTGACCGGCTGCCACTACGCATGATGCCTAAGGGAACGTCTGCCAATTCCACTATGTGGTTGTAACGTATAATTTGTATTACATTGTATTAATTTGTAATTATTATTACTAATACAATCAAGCTTTGGAATTTGAACATTTGTTTAAAAATTTGTTTAAAATTGTTTTAATTAATGCAAATCTATCTATCAAATCTATCTATCTGTCTATCTATAGTATAGGTCTATATATTTACAATTTTTTATGTTAGATGCGATTAATCATGATTAGTTGATTTGACAGCACTAATTTATTTACATAAAAATATGTATAATTTACAATATATTATATATATAATAACATAAAGCCAAGTGGAAAATAAATAAATAAATAAAAACTAAATCTGACTAAAATCTTTTATAATTTGAAGCCTAGCATACATTTTCCCTATAGCTGGGGCAGTCTGAAGAGGGTTATTACATTCTTACCACATAAATCAATACAAATCTCATTGTAGTTTATGGATTTGTACATCCTTGGACTAGCCTGAAATTTTAAAAGACATTTTAAGGTTTAATCGAATGACCGCTCAGCACCTCTGATACATCGTTTTGCAGTTTGCTAAGCATTATGGGTTTCAATCAATGTGCTGAAGGCAGTGGATGGCAGCTCTGTCTGTCCTTTAGGTGTACAATTGGATTTTGTAGACATTATCACATATTGTGGGTAAAATTAGACCACATAAATATAACATATTTCAATAAACCCTGAGGTAGGTCTGTGCTTTTAAATTCTAGAGCAGAAGGTTTTCCGGTTCCAAACATGGTCAAACACCTAATTTAATTAAACACGTACCCTTGGGAGCTTTAACAGCAAAAGGTTTGCAGGGTTTTAAAGGACATCCTGTTCAATCCGGTTCAATTTTAAAAATCAGCTATATTCAATAATGATATTTAACTAATTCCAGATATCACCATATGTGAGTTTGATGATATCTGGATGATATCACACACACACACACACACACACACACACACACACACACACACACACACACACACACACACACACACACACACACACACACACACACACACACACACACACACACACACATATACATATAATATATATATATATATATATATATATATATATATATATATATACACTCACCTAAAGGATTATTAGGAGCACCATACTAATACTGTGTTTAACCCCCTTTCACCTTCAGAACTGCCTTAATTCTACGTGGCATTGATTCAACAAGGTGCTGAAATCATTCTTTAGAAATGTTGGCCCATATTGATAGGATAGCATCTTGCAGTTGATGGAGATTTGTGGGATGCACATCCAGGGCACGAAGCTCCCGTTCCACCACATCCCAAAGATGCTCTATTGGGTTGAGATCTGGTGACTGTGGGGGCCATTTTAGTACAGTGAACTCATTTTCATGTTCAAGAAACCAATTTGAAATGATTCAAGCTTTGTGACATGGTGCATTATCCTGCTGGAATTAGCCATCAGAGGATGGGTACATGGTGGTCATAAAGGGATGGACATGGTCAGAAACTCAGGTAGGCCGTGGCATTTAAATGATACCCAATTGGCACTAAGGGGCCTAAAGTGTGCCTAGAAAACATCCCCCACACCATTACACCACCACCACCAGCCTGCACAGTGGTAACAAGGCATGATGAATCCATGTTCTCATTCTGTTTACGCCAAATTCTGACTCTACCATCTGAATGTCTCAACAGAAATCGAGACTCATCAGACCAGGCAACATTTTTCCAGTCTTCAACTGTCCAATTTTGGTGAGTTTGTGTAAATTGTAGCCTCTTTTTCCTATTTGTAGTGGAGATGAGTGGTACCCGGTGGGGTCTTCTTCTGTTGTAGCCCATCCGCCTCAAGGATGTGCGTGTTGTGGCTTCACAAATGCTTTGCTGCATACCTCGGTTGTAACGAGTGGTTATTTCAGTCAAAGTTGCTCTTCTATCAGGTTGAATCAGTCGGCCCATTCTCCTCTGACCTCTAGCATCAACAAGGCATTTTCGCCCACAGGACTGCCGCATACTGGATGTTTTTCCCTTTTCACACCATTCTTTGTAAACCCTAGAAATGGTTGTGCGTGAAAATCCCAGTAACTGAGCAGATCGTCTGGCAACAACAACTATGCCACGCTCAAAATTGCTTAAATCACCTTTCTTTCCCATCTGACATTCAGTTTGGAGTTCAGGAGATTGTCTTGACCAGGACCACACCCATAAATGCATTGAAGCAACTGCCATGTGATTGGTTGATTAGATAATTGCATTAATGAGAAATTGAACAGGTGTTCCTAATAATCCTTTAGGTGAGTGTATATATATACAGGTCCTTCTCAAAAAATTAGCATATTGTGATAAAGTTCATTATTTTCCATAATGTAATGATAAAAATTAAACTTTCATATATTTTAGATTCATTGCACACCAACTGAAATATTTCAGGTCTTTTATTGTTTTAATACTGATGATTTTGGCATACAGCTCATGAAAACACAAAATTCCTATCTCAATAAATTAGCATATTTCATCCGACCAATAAAAGAAAAGTGTTTTTAATACAAAAAAAGTCAACCTTCAAATAATTATGTTCAGTTATGCACTCAATACTTGGTCGGGAATCCTTTTGCAGAAATGACTGCTTCAATGCGGCGTGGCATGGAGGCAATCAGCCTGTGGCACTGCTGAGGTGTTATGGAGGCCCAGGATGCTTCGAGAGCGGCCTTAAGCTCATCCAGAGTGTTGGGTCTTGCGTCTCTCAACTTTCTCTTCACAATATCCCACAGATTCTCTATGGGGTTCAGGTCAGGAGAGGTGGCAGGCCAATTGAGCACAGTAATACCATGGTCAGTAAACCATTTACCAGTGGTTTTGGCACTGTGAGCAGGTGCCAGGTCGTGCTGAACAATGAAATCTTCATCTCCATAAAGCTTTTCAGCAGATGGAAGCATGAAGTGCTCCAAAATCTCCTGATAGCTAGCTGCATTGACCCTACCCTTGATAAAACACAGTGGACCAACACCAGCAGCTGACATGGCACCCCAGACCATCACTGACTGTGGGTACTTGACACTGGACTTCAGGCATTTTGGCATTTCCTTCTCCCCAGTCTTCCTCCAGACTCTGACACCTTGATTTCCGAAGTACTTTGGACCACTGAGCAACAATCCAGTGCTGCTTCTCTGTAGCCCAGGTCAGGCGCTTCTGCCGCTGTTTCTTGGTCAAAAGTGGCTTGACCTGGGGAATGCGGCACCTGTAGCCCATTTCCTTCACAAATGTTTCTACTCCAGACTCAGTCCACTGCTTCCGCAGGTCCCCCAAGGTCTGGAATTGGTCCTTCTCCAAAATCTTCCTCAGGGTCCGGTCACCTCTTCTCGTTGTGCAGCGTTTTTTGCCACACTTTTTCCTTCCCACAGACTTCCCACTGAGGTGCCTTGATACAGCACTCTGGGAACAGCCTATTCGTTCAGAAATTTCTTTCTGGGTCTTACCCTCTTGCTTGAGGGTGTCAATGATGGCCTTCTGGACAGCAGTCAGGTCGGCAGTCTTACCCATGATTGCGGTTTTGAGTAATGAACCAGGCTGGGAGTTTTTAAAAGCCTCAGGAATCTTTTGCAGGTGTAATTAGTTGATTCAGATGATTAGGTTAATAGCTCGTTTAGAGAACCTTTTCATGATATGCTAATTTATTGAGATAGGAATTTTGTGTTTTCATGAGCTGTATGCCAAAATCATCAGTATTAAAGCAATAAAAGACCTGAAATATTTCAGTTGGTGTGCAATGAATCTAAAATATATGAAAGTTTAATTTTTATCATTACATTATGGAAAATAATGAACTTTATCACAATATGCTAATTTTTTGAGAAGGACCTGTATATATATATATATGTATATTGACAATTTACTTTTATTTACATTTACTTTTTTTCCTTATATTTAGTGCTATCAAATCAACGAATCGCATCCAAAATAAAAGATTGTGTTTACATAAATGTGTGTGTAATGTATATAATTTTTTATGTGTATATAAAAAATAAACACAAATGCATTTAAGATTTGTTTTTATATTTCTATATAATATAAATATATATACAGTATATACATGAAAATATTTCTTAAATATATAAATGTATGTGTGTGTATTAAAATATACTAGTGGTGGGCATAGATTATTTTTTTAAATCTAGATTAATCTAGATTCATTCCAAAATTAATCTAGATTAATCTAGATTAAAATGGCTCATTTGAATTCTGCCAGAGGCATTCAGAATATGTGTGCTCGTAAGTGATTGTTTGTCGTTTTGTAGTTTGAATAATAAATAACTTTTGTCCCTTTAAGACCTGACGCACACATGGATCCCAAACACTGTTCCTGTGAGCTGGTTACGACTGTGTTTACGTTAAAATTTACCAAAATGTGTATTGAGACATTTTTGTGTATTTGACCATTAATAATAAAAAGGAGCACATTTTTGCACTTGTATGTCAGAGGCGGGCGGCTTTATTAAGGTATGTGTGTGTGTGCGCTTCAGATGCGAGCGCGAAATCTGCGGGAATTAGTAGAATTAACGTTATGTTCAATCCCGCAGGAAATTCAGACCGGTCACACCAATACTAACAAAAGTCCAGCAGAACACGCGTTCGCAATGTTTAGAGGATTAAACGGACTGAATGAGAGGAGGCGGGTGCGTATCACTCGCTGTCGGTCGGAGAGGAGAGCGCAGCTGATATCGATACTGTACAAAATGAGTATTGTATCGTTTCAGATATTTCAGTATCGATACATAGTGAAATATGTATATTTTTGACAACACTAGTAGGCATACACACAGGTTCGAATACTCTTTCTCTCGCCCCCTACAGTGCAATTCGGCTAGGTGTACATCCGCGCTAAAATATCAAGGTAAAAGTCATCATAGCTTGCGTAGTATAGACCCAGCTCCCAACCCAACTTTGAGAATAGATTAACGGCGATATTTTTTTTATCGCCCGATAAGAGTCTCACGTTAACACAGCACGTTAACGGCGATAACGGCCCACCACTAAAATATACATAATAATTATACGCAGCACACACACATATATTATGTAAACACAAACTTTTATTTTGGGTGCGATTAATCACGATTAATCGATTTGACAGCACTAATACACACACACACACACAAACACACAAACATTTGGGTTAAATGTGAATAATTGCGATTAATCGATTTGACAGCACTAATTATATTAAGCCACGTTTCCACCACAGAAACTTTCCCCAGGAACTAGGGACTTGGGGTGGTACTCGGGGTAAAGATTTTCTCCTCAAAACAGTCCTGCTCGCAAGGTAGTACTTTTTCAAAGTTCAGGAACTTCGGGGGTGGGACTTGGGCGCTGAACATGCTGATTAGTTGAGCTCACACAGCATTTTATTTCAACCTAAAAGTCTGTTGCAGTGTTAATTTCGTTGACAAATAATTTTCGTCTACTTTTTTTCACTGATGAAAACGAGATGATAACTAAACAAAAACTAGTGTTGGATGACAAAAACTATGACGAAAATCAACTGTCATTTTCGTCAACAAATAAAAACGGGATGAAAATGTTAGGGAGGGATGATTAGGGAAGAGATCCAGTCAGAACTGATATCCTGTGTAACGGATGCGCACATTTGATTTGAACGTGCTGATCTAACTGCTGGAAAACACGGCGCTGTTGCACGCTCTACAGGCTCACGCATCCAATCCAGCGCTCCAGAGCGGCTCACAATCAATGAATAGCGCACATTTATGCCAGGCAATTGTTTGTGAACGAATACTGATGAATAATGACAATGTTTACTTTACGATGTTTATATAGTAATATGTTTTAGACGGTTGTAACAATGCATATTTTATCTCCCTCATCTGAACTTGAATGAGCTCCTGCAACTGCAATAGTAAGGCGAGATTTCAAAATAAGAGTTAAGGTGTATTGCGAGCTTGTTTATAATTAAAAGTCACGCATTATATATTCGTTTATATAAACTGTATTTAATTTATTCCCATTTAATTCATAGTCAGGCGGAAAGACCAGTATGTGACACATATTCAATAAAGTATAATAGTAAACAAGTAGTAAATAAGGTAATAATAGTAAACTAAAACCATTAAAAAAAAAACCCTTCATTACTTGAAATTAAATAAATGTTTACTGGAATTTAACTGTAGATCTAGTCGACTAAAATCTTATGCTATTTAGTCGACTAAAACTAGACTAAAACTAAAAACAATTCAGGTGACTAAAATATGACTAAAACTAAATGGCATTTTAGTGCAGTAAGAGTCGTTTGCTGTTCGAATCAACAAATGAGTTTAAAGAATGCAACCGATGGACAGAAAACAAGGTTCAGGCTTTATTAAGTGTATTTGCGGAGGACGAAATCCAGTGGGCTCTGGAAAAGTTCCTGGGACAAATTGTTCCAGGTAATTTTGGTGGAAACGGGGCTTTATATTATATTATATTATATTACTTTGGATAAAAGCATCTGATAAAAGAATAAATGTAAATGAAATTTCAGATTCTGCAAGTGCCTGGCTGTAATTCAAATTTAGAGCAGTACAACTTCCATACTAATTTCCTTGTTCAAACAAGACAAAATGAGCAGGTAAAGAATAGAACTGGACAACTGAACAACTCTAATTTGGTGCTCTTCTGTGTCTTTGCTAATGAATTTGGACATTTGCAGTCCTTCTGCATGATGTTCCTTCAGTAATTAACCTTTTCTTTTCCCGTTAATCAGCTATTCCGCTTTATCTACCTTGGGAAGACTTTGTTAATACAGTGACGTGCGAATGGTCAATCCCCCATGGGATGTGAAGGGACGACCCACTGGATATCTCACAGTGACAATCACGACTGTTTCTAAAATGAAAAGCTTACTGTAAGCTGACTACATATTGCACACTATGCACTGTATTCTACTAGTATGGTATGTAAAACACATTATTTAACAACAAATGTTTAAAACAGTAGTCTACTACATGAATAAAGAAATATTTGCATACAGTATACATACTACATACTGCAGAAATAAAACTAGTAGTTGTGATACCTTATCAGTCCTTTAGAGGGCGACAATACACCCCTTACAAACTACAAATATAGCTTCATTAGTGAGACTGAAGAATTTTCATATTATATTTGTATAATAGGCCTAGTTGAACTGCTGTCATGAAATGTCATCTCTCAATCACAATAGTGACTCTCTGAAAGGAGCACAAGACTCATACCAAAATGTCTGCCAGTGTCAGCTGAGTCATTTTTCCCAGAACAACCGCACAAAGGGCCTGTGCCTGAGAAGAAACACAGAGGCCCTTCCCACTCAGCTTTCCACAACAGCTTCTGTGACGGTGGATCCGCAGGGAGCTGATGGAGGGCAACAACAGCCAGGTGGGATGACGTGTTAATGATGAGTGGCACTGACAACCAGGGACAAATCATTCCACTGCCACAATTTATCAGTCAATAAGACCTAAACACACAGCCAAGGATCATTTGAGCCTTGTGGCAGATCTCTGATCTGAGGGCAGTTTTGTGAGGTTTGGTAGATCAGTGAGAAAACTTTTCTCAGAAGATTTTTTGTATGAATATATAACAATATTAGAGAAGCACACACATTTACCAGCATGCTCGGTACATGCTAAAACACTTAGCAACCACATAGCCTGCCGTTTATCCACGTCAGTAGGTGTCTGTCAGTGCAAAATCCAAGACCAATGTATTCCTAAGCACACTTTTACACCATCAAGCTCATATTTGGTAGTTATAGAACCCTACACATTACTAAAAAAAGTAGCTATGTTAGTTTCCCTTGTGAAAAAGGTAGCATACTTTTAAAAATAAAAGAGTAGGCTACATATCACAGAAATAATTTACTTAAAATAATACACTTTAGTGCAAACTGAATGCAATGTTTTCAGACACTTTAATTCATATTAATTGCAATTAAATAAAAATGTATTAAAGTTAAAATGTATATTAAATTATGTTAGCTTCATTTATAACTGTTTTTTTTTTTTTTACCAACTTACATAGTACATATTTATATGCCATTTTATGATTAATAGTACTGCCAAATGTACTGACCAGCATTTATGGTTAACTAAAATATACTTTAATGTTATTTCTGTTGAAACTGGTATCATGTATTTAAATATATTTATAATTTGTATAATGAAGAAGTTGCAATTTAGTTGTGATTTTAAAATATATTAACTTTAAATGTAACATTGAATAATGCACAACAGTTAAAAATATAAAGTACTTTATGTGCTTTAGTATGCTAGTCAACACACTGTACACTTCCTTAAATCACGACCAAACTTTATTAAAACAATTGAACGTAGCATTAAAGTAATACATTTAACATTATTACAAAGTAAAGTACTTAAGTGTAATAAGAAACAGCCATGAAAGTGTATTCTCTTTAAGTACACTTAAGTAGTCTTTCACCTCATTAATATTATATTATCTACAAGTAGCCTACTTTTAGGATTCAAAGTACACTCCATGGGCACATTCAATACAATTAAGTGCACTTCTTTTTTACGTGGATATTTAATGGCGCAATGTGTATTAAATTATATAAATATCAAATATTTTATATACAGATCTTATATACATATTTTTTGGTGAAACATCTATAAGCATCTAAGAAAGGGTGACAGCATCAAATGAAATACTTGTTTTGCTACAAAAAAAAAAAACAAATCTAAAAACTGTAAACACTATGGAATAAAGTCTCAAATTAACCTGTTAATTGGCATTTAATTGAAATGAACCATCAAAAAAACAAACACATGTAACAATGAATGACACTGTAAAATAAAGTGTTACCAAATATTGTTCAAATGACTTCCCATTGCTATTTGGGAAAGAGAGACATTTTTTAAGAGTGTGTCTTGAGGAGAGAGTTCTGGGTGGAAAAAAACCTGACCTACAAACTGCTGATCAGGAGTAACTAGCATAAAAGCAATGATGCTAGCTATACATTTTTCCGTAGCATGACTAGGCCAGCTGTTTTTCCAGTTTGCTCATTTCCTCAGCTCACTTGGGCACAGACAATACACTTCTGTGTGGTATAAAAAACACAAAACAACAACAACAAACCAAAAACCGCTTGTTATTGTAAAAGCTATATTACAAAGAAAACAGCCCGGCTAGTCATGCTACTGAAAAATGTAGCTAACTTCCCTGCTTTTATGCTAGTTACTCCTGATCATTAGTTCGCAATGCACCCAGAAGTCTTTTCTCCAGACACACTCCACAGACCACATGAGGCATCTAACACCAGGATCTTAGTAAGGGTGAGGATTGAACACTGTGTATACAGTACCTACACTAAAAACAGTCCGGCCATAGTAAATCTGAGGTTAGATCAATAATTTTTTTGGTAGTTCTGATGTATCGAATAACAGACCCAACCCGATCTCATGGCAATTCAAAATGTCTACACCTACCCGTCACTGGAGTTTAGACAAATCGTACGAATTTGTACGAATAAGCCACCTCATAAAATACGTACGAATTGGTCGTGAGATAGCATTGACAGACCTTTGTCAGAGTAGATGCTATATTTAGAGTGACATAAACAAAATAGTCTGTTTAATGGGCCTCTCTCCTGAAACAGAACACATTCTGTTTAAACTGTTTGTAAAATGTTTCTAATGTAAATTCTTGTTCTGAATTTATTGTTGCTACAGAAACCTCTGCTTGTGTTTCATCAATGATGTTGCAACTGAATTTGTCTCAAACATATTTATCGAAATACAGTGTCCGTCTCAATTGGTTGAATAATAATATTACCCTGATCCTGGAACAACATTTCATCAGATTTGAGGGTCAAGTTTAGCCTAGAAATCTAGACGCACCCTAGCGGCAGACAATTTATTTTGCCGCGAGTGTAGTCTAGCAACTCTCGGTAGACCTGAGAGCTGGAAAAACCAAACTCTGGTCAGGCCAATCACATTGTGTGGAGAGTTGGTGGGCGGGCTTAACATAATGACGCCATGTCACGGCAGAGTTGCGGCGGTTCCGCGTGCTACTCATAAACAAAGAAGCTGACGAACAACTGTCTTTTGAATCGGCTTTGGCCGCAACTCTGGAAGACTTGGAGTTAAGCTTTTCTTTGCGAAAAGAACAAAGAACGGCACTGAAGTCATTCTTAAGAAAAGAAGATGTGTTCAAAGTTTTGCCGACCGGATACGGCGAAAGTCTATCAACTAACGTTAGCTCACCTTCTTCATTGCTCTGGTTGGTCGTGGCGCTCATGGCGCTATCAAATTGCGTGCAGAGGGTATTTGAAAGACAACCGTTTATCCCGCCCCTTGGATTGAGCCCTGTCAATAGTGAGTTTCCAGACCCAAATCCTTGATGTGGGTCTGGCTTGTCAGGCTAGGTCAAGGGTCAGCCATTTCCATCTGATGTTAGGGGTAAATTATGGGTAGGGTTAGGTTTAGATGTAGGGATAGGGTTAGGACTAAATTTGTTCTGGAATGTTGTTCTGGGATCAAAAAAAATGTTGATCCAGAAATGTGACCCTATTTTAAACTAGGTGTCATTTCTATCAAATAAAATTAGCTGTTTACTTGGACTAAAGTCTAGCATGCCAACAAAACCTTCCAACCTGTTTGTGTTTCTGAATGATATTGCTAATGATATTTTACCAGTGCAGTTTGAAGCATAGGAGAGAGCAGTGGTCAATATTAGATAGATTTAGTTAAGACTATACATGTGAATGAACATAAAATGTGTTATGAGATTTCTGATTTTCTGATCCAGGGGGGTTTGCGTTCATTGACTGTTATTATTTATCTCAGTTCAGCAGGAAAGAGCACTTTAGTTGCTAGTAATGTTGAAATGAATGTATTTTCAGTACAGATTTAGAGATGAAGGCATTTTTAGTTCATCATATTTTTGTCAGCCATGGTTACTGGTTGAATTTAGATATTTTGTACCAAAGCAACTTAAAGGACATAACAGAACAACAAATGAGACAAAAATGAGATCAATTTTGTGAAGGATTACCTATGTTTGCTTTAACAATATGAACAGACATGTTTTGTCCATATGAGAACATATTATATTTTGTTCAATTAAGAACAAATTATATCTACACTAATTTCTTTAGTCTGGCAATAAACATAAATTATTGTTTTTAGGTATATAATTGTCCGGACCTCGGCCGGTGACGAGGGTTCATTTACTGGACCTCAAGCAATTTTAGTTGAAGACCCCTGATGCAGTTGTTTAAAGCTCAAATCTGTGGTTTATTTATTAAGAGAGCGCCTATTTTTAAAAAATCACCTGGATCACCTGGCACTCAGCGCTCATTAACCCCGGCGAGAGCAGGCTTTCCTCGGCTAGTCCTTCTGACGTTTGCCGCTGGCTCTGATGTCCTGTAGTGGTGCGTCTTGTGTGGATCTAATGGGCAATCTTTGGTGTCATGAATCTATAATTTGTTGTCTGCCAAATCGTTTTGACTGAGGGCAAAGAGAAGTTTCATAACTTTATTTTTTAAGGATATTTAAATATACATGCAGTGAAGATAATGTCGCCTGGACCACATTTGTGTGGCTATTAATGTTTAATATATATTTTTAATGAAAATGAATAGAGGCAGAGTGGTGTTTTATGACATTTCTCCTGGTGCGCCTTGAATGCGCGTCTATTTCGTTTTATACGCGCGTCCAATTCGCTGTGGACGCGCGAATGGATTCAAAATGTTCAAGCGTTCAACTAGACGCGGTAGATGCGATTTTGACGCTCTATTCGTGTTTGGTGTGAACGCAGCATTACACACCTTGGGTTGTAAACAACCCTATACAATAATTTTTTGGAATACTAAGAATGTCTAACTTTAAAAAGTGAATGAGAAGGAGGGTAGTGAATTACCTCCCGGGTCACTAAAGACCCGAGGTATGCATTTAAATGGATAGTTCACCCAAAAATGAAAATTCTGTCATCATTTACTCACCCTTAAGTTGTTCCAAACCTGTATGAGTTTCTTTGTTCTGCTGAACACAAAAGAAGATATTTTGAAGAATGTTAGTAACAAAATCAATGTTAGTCAATGGTTGCTCTATCTGCTTGGTTACAAACATTCTTCAAAATATCTTCTTTTGTGTTCAGCAGAACAAAGGAACTCATACAGGCTTAGAACAACTTGAGGGTGAGTAAATGATGACAGAATTTTCATTTTTGGGTGAACTATCCATTTAAGGGTTTAATGCTGTATTTCAGATGTAATTCTGCAAAAATTAAAAAAATTAAACATTTCAACATCAGAAAAGGCTCGGTATAGGTCATTATACAAAAGCAACTGCAACATTTTAATTGGAATGTTAGTTTACATGGTTGTAAAAAAAATTTCAGTTCTGTGTAAGTTATTTTTTTTTAGGTTTTAATAATAAAGCCAAAAAATAACTTTGGGAAACTGTGGGGAATATGCAACTTTCATAAAAACAAAACTCTGCATTTTTACATCATCACTTAGTATGATTTATAAGGTGTCTTTGTGGGGACATTTTGTCTTCACAACGTAGGGTTTAGCCGTGACCACACACACACATGTTGCAACCATTTCATTTCCATAGATTAAGCAGGTTGCTCAGTGTTTTTTTCTCTGATCCAGCATTTATTCTCCATAAATCATGTCATGGATTGAATGCACTGACCCAGCTATTTTAGATGTTGCATAAGCAATCCTACTATCTCTGTGCTAATGTGCATTTAAACCCATCTCTGAGGACTCTGTGCTAATAAATAGCTGCTAAATGCTTCTAGCAAGTATGATCCTCAGTAAAAGATCTAGGATCAGAACCTCCCTGCCCCAATCTATCCATAGCAATCGGAAAAACACCCACAAGACTGTTCTCAGATCAGTACTAACTGCTCTGCCATGAGGCACTGCTGTGAGACTGAGGCTTGTTATTCAGAATTAGCAATTTGTTAATGCTCTTTTAATGGCCCCACCGCTGACATTTCATTCCAACAAAAACAATCCTGCCTCTAACAAGCCGTAGTTATGAATGAAAAGGGTATGAAGTGCCTTCAGTCCTCCCCCTGGATTCCAAATAAATGGCTCCACTGCAGTCAAGCAAAACATACTTTGTACCCGCAGAAGCTTGAGGGAAAAAACCTCTATCCACATGTTTATGGCTTATTAGGTCAGGAAAAAAAATGGTGATTTTCTCCCACTGTGCGGTTATGTAATCCATTGTATCATACAAAGCTTATAAACGTGAGGCGGTTCCCAGAAAGCAAATGGCAGGAATGTCCTCATCATCCTGCACATGCGCTCGAACAGATTGAACGTCGGGAACGTTTCACTGTCATCTCATCCATGCATACGTGCAGGAAGAAGTGGAACTATTGAACAGGGGGGGGGGGGGGGGCATGTAATGAGACATAAAGTGAACTTATTAGTCAAAGTCTGGCCGAAGGTGCAGACCCTGCCAGCTGTCTACAGCATCCCAGCCATCACGCACACTCTCAAGTGCTCAAAGCACTGCACAAACCATGATATTTATGTAACGTGCACTCAATAACCTCTCTATATGTTTGCAATGCCCTGTATGTGCTGCCATGTTGCTATATTACTAGACGTTTTTGCTGCTGGATGTGTTATTTGTGGCCTGTGGAATTGTTCATATAGTTTCTGAAATTCTGATCACAAATGATTTTGAAACACGCCACCATGGTCTTTGTCACTCATGCTGCTTGATGCCAGTCTTTTGGTCACTTGGTCAGTCCTATAGAGATCCAGACACTCTGTTTTAAAGCTGACTGCAGTGTACCCTTGCAAACACAGAACATTACCTTAATGTTCCCATATGCTTCCCATTTGGTTATTTTTTGGGGAACAAAATAAGAATGTTGCAAGGAGGTTTTTTTTTTACCTAAAGAGAACTTATACAGGATGTTCTCTAATGGTTATTTTTTTATCTGTGATGGGTAGGTTTAGAGATAAGGTTAGGATATAGAATATACAGTTGTTTTCACTGTATAAAAATCATTATGTCTATGGAATGTCCCCATAAAACATTGAGGGTTGAGGTCAGGACTCTGTGCACTGGTGCGCAGCCATGTTGGAACAGGAAGGGGTCTTCTCCAAACTGTTCTCACAAAGTTGGGAGCATGAAATTGTCCAACATGTCTTGGTATCAGTGGCGGCTGGTCAATAGAGGGCGCTGGGGCGCCGCCCCCATCAAAATTCCAGAAATATACACGTATACAAAAATTATATAAAAGTGAAATAAAAATAAAATAGTTTACTCATACGACGTGCCAGCTGTTAGTAAGAGCCTCAGCATTTCATAAAAAGTGGCTTTGATGGGTTAACTATTTTATATGTTCTTCAATATGTTTCATGCGGTTTCATGGGCGAGGGACGCCGGACAAATGGACGTCTATCTGAGTCCAAAAATATACGGGCAGCATGTGACCTGAAGCTGATCTCTAATTGGTTTCTTAATGCAGGTCGCTGCGTCCCTGGCGAATCAGAATTGGATGCGTGTTATTTTATCCAATCTGATTGGATCTCGTCACCTGTCATTCAACTTTACTCTCTTGGCCACTAAAGCGAAAGTGCGCGGGCGACATCGTCACTCCGACTCCGCCAAAACCTTGTTAGGATGATCAGTTTTGTAGAGATGGCAGCAGTTAAACCAAATTCTTTCACAAGGCGTTCGTTGGAAGAAAAAAAGAATAAAGGATTTACAAATCCAGCAGCAGGCCCGTGACAGGGGATGAAGCTACACTCAGAGCTTCACGCGCTTGTTATGAGAAACGTAGGTGGCTGGCTGGATGTGTTGTTAGCAATGTCCTGTATTGCTTTCCCTGTCTTTTATTTCAAAGTGTCAGTACTGAAGTTTTGTGGACAACAACGGGGGTAAGAGACTTCAAATATCTGACTGAACAATGCAAACGTCATGACACTACTGAGATGACTGACTTTAATCAGTGAGTCATTGAGAAATTTGCTGGCCAGAAAGAAAGGAGAGCAAAATGTATGTTCAAGTAGTCAACATGCTAGTCTGTTGTTGCTGTTTTCTTTTGTTTTTCCTTTCCTCATTCAGTTATATGTGGGAAATGAATGTGTAAAAAGATGTAAAAAGTGAAGACACTGCTTTCTCTTTAATGCTTAAAAAAATATTATCACCAGCTGCCACTGCTTGGTATGCTGAAGCATTAATAGTTTCTTTCACTGGAACTAAGGGGCCAAGCCCATCCCCGGAAAAACAACCCCACATCATAATTCCCCCTCCACCAAACTATACACTTGGGACAATGCAGTCCGGCGAGTACCGTTCTCCTGGCAACCGCGAAACCCAGACTAGTCCATCGGATTTCCAGACAGAGAAGATTCGTGAAATCTGAAAATTTTATAATAATTTATAAGTAAATAAAAATGTCTATACATTATATTAAAAATTATAATTATAAATAAATAATACATTATATATTTCAACTGTTTATGTCTTCTCATTATTAATGCATAAACTTGTTGCATAAATAAATGATTAAATAAACAGTACAGTTTAATGATCACATATGAGATCAAATTGCTTAAATGAATCTGAATTATTTTGTTTTATAAATAACTTTAAATAAATTTATAAATAACACTTTAAATAATACTATAATACAATTTTAGAAATAATAAAGAAGAAATATTATGCCATTTGATGATAACATATGAGACTAAATTAAATGAATAACAATGCATAAACAAATAAAAAAGGTCATAATAATTTATGAATAAATAAATAATTGGTGCTTCAAAGTATACATTATAGCACATAAATAATAATACAGTATGATTTAATGACAAAGTGAGATCAAATAAAACAAATACTACTGCTTAAATGTATCTAAAAATGTTATAATAACTTATAAATAAATAGTATAACATATATTAATAAATCATAATTTTTATAGTAAAGTTACACATATGCTCTAATGTAACAACCCTGTCCCATGTGCTTGGAAATATCACCAAAGTGATCATGGTAAAGCAAAGGCCTGTTTCTCTTTACCCAAGCATTTTGTTAAAACAACACTGCTCTATCAGTGTCAGGCTCCAAACAGATATGTAATATGATCATGTGATGATATGTGATGTGTCTAAGGGATGGGCCTCAGATGGACGTGGCCTGGACAGGCAGGTGAGGACAACACTTGTAGTTGATGCTGAGCGAGGCCTAGCTGAAGCAGGTGTTTGTTTAGGTACATACTGTATGTATTATATTCACCCATTATAAACTGAGTACCTTAAAAAACTGACTCACTGTCTGCTGTCTACTTAGGGTGCTATCTTTTAAAGCAGCATCCTAAGAAGAAAAATAGTGGTTGTCAAGTCTGCCATGGTAAAAATGTACAATGACTTTATAGAATTCTGTCTATGATGCTGTAAGACTGGAACACAGCCATATAGTTCATTCTTCTTCACCTTTAGGTTCTCTTGTTCTTCTTTGGACATCGTTTCTCGAAAGGCTGCACTTATTTTCTTTTGCTGGCTCTATTCTCCGTCTATGTTTTTTCTATAGAGGGAATATTTCTCTCCTCTCGGCCTTGATATGTCTCTCACTCTTTCTCTCTTTGGCCCGTCTCCTCAGGACAGACTGCACTTGTGTGCCAGTGTCTGCGGCCCTCCACTCCTCAATGAGTTCCACTCAATGGGCACAAAGGTCTCTTGGGGGGAGCCTGGTCGTAAACCCATCACACCGGGCCCTAAATCTGCCCGGCCGCCCACCGTGGCAGGCCCTCCCTGCTGCCAATCAGAGCAGAAAGTAGACCAGCACAAAACCCTTATCACAGCAGAAAACCAGAACTCTTGTGACCTTCAAGTGTGTCTAGAGCCAAAAGAGACCAGGCGGTTGAAACACAGGTCTAAGCATTCTGCACTCTGGACTAGACTAGACAAAGGTTATTACAAAAGACATCATGAAAAGAGAAGTTGCACATCAACACATTACACAAGAGACAGCACATTACACTAGAGAAAACAACTTCGCTCGAATTAAATCTCAAGCACAATGCCACTGTAGATTTGACGGTGCATTCTGCGCTTGACTGAACCATGAACTCCACGCAAGCACACTTGGGGCAAAAAACAAGCCTAGACACACAGACGCCATACAAACAGAAGTCTGACTACATGACTGTCACAGCAGTTTACTGTAAATCTAGTAAAGATTTACACAGCAGTTTACTGTTTTGCCTTAGTGAGCATTAGAGATTTAATGACCAACCCCAAACTATATATATATATATATATCCAAAAAACATGCAAAAATAATCTATGATGCCTTAATTATTTAAGATATTAGATTAGGTACAAATCTTAACAGAAGCACACTTTCTTTTTAGTGTTGCACTGCAAGAAATCATTGGACATAATATAGCTGACATACTATTACACATTTCCTGCAGCTAATATAGCCATTAAATAACCTTTAATGGAGGACTTTAAATCAAAAGCACCGTTGACACAATCTCAGCAACATATACGTATGTTTCAATGGAATGTAGTGATGTTCAGAAATGATGAGGCAAGTATAAATATAAATTTATGTTCCAGTTAAACTTACTATTGACTTATTTTCAGGTTAAATAAAAAAAAAAAAACGTTATTACTACACTATTAACCCTTTAGGCGCCAGAGGTTTTTTCCTAAAACGTTCGATTTTGACATCTTAATTTGAAAAGGCTGTATCTTAAAAGTGATAAAAGATAGATACTTTCTGTAAAATAGAGAAATATTAAGGATGACCCAAAGTTTATGTAGGGATTACATTTTTCCATCTAATTTGCATATTATGACGTCATATGTTGGTGGTCATCTTGGATTATAGAATTTTCATGAAAAGTCACATGTTTAAATGATAAAATGAACACTCCGACCCCGGGAAACACCACTGTGTTCCCACCACTGACATTGGGCAAAGGACCATCTACATTGGGCAAAGGATTCACCGTTTGTGCTTGGTGTAGGGCTATACTTTCACTTTCAGAATCATGTCATCTTCTGAAGGCAGATATTCCCCTTCAGAATCAGGGTCCGCAAATAGAAGACCCAACACTTCATTGCGGGTAAGCTTTATTGATGCAATTAGAAAATAATAATAATAATAATCTAATGCAAATACTCGCTGACATTGACAATATTGCTCTGATAAAATGGCTCACTTGCACACTAGCTCCGCTTTTGTTCACACTGATTCAATGCGCGTTTGTTCAAAGATTTTGTATAGAAGCATGACGTTTTTTTGAGTCGTGGATGAAGTATGACATGTCTGACATCTAGTGGAGAGGAGGTCGAACGAAATTTCACACCCTATTTGACAAAATCGGCCGTTTTATTCAGTGCAGCATCTTGTCGAGTAAACTTGACCGTGGTGCCTAGAGGGTTAAACACAGTCATTGTTTTTTGTATTTTTACATTAACAATGTAATTAATGTGTTATGATAGACACAGAGATGCAACTTTAATTTCACTTAATGGATTGCTTGCTAAAAAAAACTCACAAGTCGCGTTCCCTTTTCTAGGGAACTCCATGCTGAGTCTGATGTCGATGCTATGGGAAATAACTCAGCATGATTGCGTCTGAAGCATGTGTGAAGCTATTCCTATCCTGATGGGTGCAACATCCCCCAGTGACACGTGACACCGTATAGCAGAAGCAAGAAAGGATACCCAGAACGAAGCAGTGTTAGCTTCAGTCTTCAGCAAGTGCTCTTTGTTACTGTTCGTCCTATTTGGTGTTGGTTTGTCCCATAAGGCCCTTCATAGTCTCGAGGGGGCTGACTGCCCTCTGCATCTTCCTCTTAGGATACTCAGCATCTGCCATGCCCTCTTTGATGAGAGTGGCCAGGTTCGCGCCCCTCATGGTTCAGTGTGGCGCAGGCTCAGATCATGGTGGTCGCAGGTGGAGCTTGCAGAGGAATTTGAGACAAGCCCAGCCCTTTCTTAGCTCTCACCTGCAGGTTCCAGCGCTTTCACTCGGGCCGGAAGAGCGGGCTTCCAGGTCTCGAGTGGCCAGGTTCCTCTCTCTATGTTAGCGTCATCCAGCTCTGAGGAGGTGTATATTGTTAGCATCGAGGCAGGGTATTTGGAGGATTTGCCACCTCTATCCCCACTTGTGCCGTGGCCAAGTAGAATATTGTTTGGCCAGTCGAGAAGCATGAGGCATGCTGTAAAAGCAAGTTAAATGAGCGCTTCCTGCCCAGTAAAACACAACCTCCATCTCTGGGGCCTACCATTCTATCAAGACTTCCACGCAGAGGTGTTGAGGTCCTGGAATAAGCCATTCTCCTCTCACATCTCCAGCCCGCACGCCTATGGGACGATGCCCAGGGTTTAAGAGATGCTGGCATGCCATCTCTCTCCTGAGGCTGCATCGTCCCTCACGGCCCAGACCATGCCCACCAAGCCCTAGTGAACAACATCATCTTTGGTGGGCAAGGCTTATATGGCAGTGGGTCAGGCTGGTGCATTCCTGCACACTATGGCTATACTACAGGCACACCAGGCAAACCTGCTTAGACACATGGATGAAGGCAAGGGGGTTGGGCCCAACGCGATTAAAGAGCTGTGAAACATCTGCCTATCAGGGATTAAAGAGAAAGAAAAATCTTTTTTCCTAGATGCTCCGCTGTCTCCTCCTGGCCTCTTCGGTGATGCAGTCAGTTTGGTCATCAAGAGATTCCAGGAGGCTATGCAACAGTTGGCAGCATTCCAACGGTTCATTCCTCGCCAGTCCCAGGTCCCAGCCATCAGCCTCCAGTTCCTCTCAGTGTTGCGGTTCTCATCCACCAAGATTCAATGAGGTGTTATTTACGGTGGTAGGCTCTGATCAGGCTCAGGTGCTGGAACAAGAAGTTCAGTCTCTCTTGGCGAAGGAGGCCGGGTTGTACAGCCGGTACTTCATAGTTCCAAATAAGGATGGGGGGTTGAGTCCCTGGAGGTACAGGTTCAAAATGCTTAAGATTCAGCTTATGACCCAAATCAGATCTGAGGACTATTTTTTCACAAGAGATCTAATGGATGGATAGTTCCACATTTCCATCCTTCCTCAACACAGAAAGTTCTTTAGGTTTCACTTTTGGGAGCGAAGCTCACCAGTATCAGGTTCTTCTTTTCGGCCTAGCATTGTCCCCTCCCACCTTTATGAAGTTCATGGATTCAGATGGCTCCGTTGAGACTCTAGAGATCTGTGTATTTAATTATATTGACAACTGGCTAAAAGTAGCCCAGTCTCAGGAGATGGCGATTCGGCATCAAGATGTAGTCCTAGCCCACATAAGGTACTTGGGGTTAAGACTAAACTGCAGTTCAGAGGATAACTTATCTAGGAGTAGTTTTGGACTTGGTTACCATGCAGGCACATCTGTCTCCTGCTCGTATTGAGTTGATTCTTTTAGCAGTAAGAAGAATCAGGCTAGGCCAGGCCATACCTGTGAAACAGTTTCAAAAGCTGTTGGGATTCATGGCATCTGGGTCCAATATGATTCTGTTTAGCCTTCTGTAAATGAGACCATTTCAGTGGTTGCTCAAAACCAAGGGGTTTTCCTCGAGGGGCAAGTCATTTCACATGATCAAGGTTATGCGCAGATGCCTTTGTTCCTTGGTGATTTGGAAGAAACTGTGGTTTCTGTCCCAGGGACCTGTGCTAAGGGCACGTGTCACAAGGTGATGTGGCACCAAGCAAGATCGGAATAGTTGAGGCATTCTATAGCTTCAGCATCAGACACAGCATCTCGTTCCCTTCTAATGGAACCATAGTTGCATTTAAGGTGGCATAAAGCAGTGATATCTAAGTTGTTCACAACATTTTAGTTACTCTTCCCATTAACGCCAATATTTTTTCAAACTGGTTTGCGGATTATCGTGAATGGCCAGTACTAGTGCGATGGAGGCCCTGATACCTCACATGTGACTTTTCCCCATTTATTCTCAACTCTTTCCTCGCCATTGACATTTCCGTCATTTGTGAGACAACGCTTCTTCGCCATTGACAGAATTTTCCGGTTTTCAGTGTTTTCACTGTTATACGATAGGGGGCGCTTTTGCACATCTTCTGAAAGAGTACTTAACAAAACACATATGAAGAAGATGCAAAGAAGAGGTGAAGAAGAGGGGCCGAGGCCCAGGGCTAGTCCTCCCCGCACACATTTACACATTGTTACAGCCTGGACCTGGACTATACACCAGGGTCTCAAGTGCTCTTGTTGTGCCCAGAGAGCTTCACACTAGGACAGGCATTTATCAGCCATTTTATCAAGTTCGTAAGTCCATTATCATTAAATAAAAAATTATGCATCTACATCTAATAACCAATAAAACATTACAAATCAGAGGAAAATTAACATCCAATACTTAAGCATCACCACCCCTCCCCCCCCATGTGCAGATCAGATCTCTTACCTTCTAGCAGGTCACGTGCCAGACCCGGTTCTGCCCCTGTGGACCGAACAAAGTCTGACAGGACCGCATCCATGTCCAGAGTCATGGGATCATGTGGCTGTGCTGCCTGCCCTGCAGCTTCACACTCTCATCTACACAGAAAAAACATAAAATATCATATAAATCAATGTATAACATCATATAAAAGACAAAAAATCACAAAAAAAGTGCCGAGCACAAAATGAAGCATTGCTAGTACATCAAGCTATTATTTGAAGTTAGAAAGTTGCGGTTGATCACATTCAGATTAATCAGAGATGCTTGAGGAATGAGTGATATCTGATATGACTGCAAGAAGTGTCTGGAAACTGATCTCAGAACAGCTGACGGTGAGACACCTGAATATGATTAGGAATACTGACAAACTCCCAAAGAGACCGTGGGGCACAGCTGTTGGGCATAATGTGGCTTAATTAGAGAAAATAAAAAGAAAGCTATAGCCTATTGTGCATCTGCACTAATCTGGATACATTTGAAAACTAGTGCTGGCAATCGATAAAAAAAAGCCTTGTCTCCCTGTATCTTCTCAGTGAGCTTTTGTTGCATTTTAATCATGCACGGTAAGATGATTTTAGCGTTCTCCGACATTTCAGAGTCAACAAGAAACATTTGAAAATGCTTGAATATGCTAGAGTGGACAACAAACAGACAAAACTGCAACATGTGCTTATAATAAACAGAACTAATAGTTATCATTATAGTTATCTTTATAGTTATCCTTCTTTGTGTGAACAGGCCTTAAGACATTAAGTTGCGATGGGTCAAAACCTGTTGTGTGTGTGTTTTGGTGTGTTCGCAGCGTCACATGGCCCTGTGAGTGAGTCATACCGCTGGACAGCAGACAGACTGGTGTGATGTTTCAACACTGTGATGACAGTATGCGGGCTGCATGTGGGATTTTTATGCTGGGCTATATTGGCTGTGACATTCTGCTCAAGGCCTTTTTTTGTCATCGCCTTATGAAATGCGCCATTGTTTGATGCTGGTGGGATCAGTCTAAACCAACTATGCTGGCGGGAGGGGGCAACACCTACAGGTTAGCTGCAATAACAGAGGACTGTTTATCTGTGCCCGTGTGCCGTGTGTCGGATGACTGGACCGATGGCCAGCAGCTTCCGCACCATCTACGGAGCATGACACAAAAATTAGAGGAATGTGGAGCTGCCCACAGTGGAGAAAAGGCTTAACTTCATACCGAGTGCCACAGAAAAAGCTGAACTTCTGACTACTGACCCGAAACATGCTTTATGATGTGTTCCCAATATGAATGTGTAACGATCCTCAACGATAAAAAAAAGCATGAATGATATTTATAATGATTTTATCCTGTTTATATTTAAATATGTTTTTATATCACTATATAAAATAAACATGACGGTAATTTACCATATTTTGAATATTTCTTTATAACATGCAAATACAGTGCATCTGGAAAGCATTCACATCCCTTCACTTTTTCCACATTTTGTTATGTTACAGCCTTATCTGAAAATTGATTAAATTGATTATTTTCTTCAAATTTCTACAAACAATAGGCTACCCCATAATGACAACGTGAAAGAAGTTTGTCTGAAATCTTTGCAAATGTATTAAAATGTATTTTACATATTTTTATACCTTTTTTTTTGTATAACTTGCAGTTTGTTTCCTTGATGTTTTAATTCCATTAGGGTATAGAAAACTGGCACTGGCAGTGCACCTTGCATACTGAAAATCATTAAAGGGTTAGTTCACCCAAAAATGAATATTAGCCCATGATTTACTTATGACATTCTTCTTTCAGACGAAATTTATAAAAATAAAAAAAAACAGTTATATTAAAAAAGTCCTGGCTAATCCAAGCATTACAATAGCACCCCGGAGCCGCATGGAGCTAAAATACGATGGACAGGTGTATTTTTTTATGGACTTCAAAAACAGAGCAACTATTACTGCAATTATAATGCTTGGATTAGCCAGGACTTTTTTAATATAACTCTGATTATATTCATCTGAAAGAAGAATGTTATATACACCTAGGATGAGGGTGAGTAAATCATGGGATAATTTTCATTTTTGGGTGAACTATCCCTTTAAGTTTATGGAAATTTGGGTTTTTTAAGAATGCACTGACATGGTCCCCTTCAAAAAGTTTTGCTTAGGGCCCCCAGGACCTGTAGGATCGGCACTTATTGCGGTAGTTATAATGTTTCTAGTATATGTTTGGCAAAAGTTCTTCTAGCCCTAATTGATGGAGTGTGCAGCATTTCATTTCTTACACAACCATGTAGAAAGACACATCACGGCCATATTCCAGGATGACAATGTCAAGATTCATTTGGCTCAAATTGTGAATAAATGGTTGGGAGGGATCATGAAGAATAATTTTCACACATGAATCAGCACCTCCAGACCTTAAATTCTTTGGGATGTGCTGGAGGAGACTTTACAGAGTGCTGGACCAAAAATTGAAGCCCCTTTTGATGGAAATAAATGTTGTGATTAAATTGTTGAATTTATTATTATATTATATTATAACAAATGTTTGTTTTTTTAGGGTGAAATTATTAGCAGCAGTGCTTTATTTAGCATGCTAATAACTAGCTGTTTTAGAAAACAAGTGCACATCTTATGTAAAGGTCCCACAGAAACACTTCCAATCTGGCTCAGGTGAACCAGCTTAATTTAACGGCCTCCTTAAAGTGATTCATCGACGCTCAAGTTTTTACCATCACAGCAACACAATAGTGCATGATAAGTATGCTCAATGAGATTTTATGATTATAGTTCCACAGAGTCGCTCTCTCGTCTCATACCTTTATCCTATTTTGGTGCGTAAATCTATTTAATATCTTCAAGAATACAGCTACGATCCATCCTCGAAATTCGAAATCCTTTTAGTCACTTTATTTCACATTTTTCACAGGGGACTAATACAACAGACAAACATGAAGAAGGTCTGCGAGCCGATGATATTTTATGCTCAAAATGCACTGGTTAAGCATTTAAACATGTTTGCGTACTTGCATGAAGCATATTTTCGGCCACTTATCTAAACCGAACAGCCGGGAATGAATTTCCAAGCAATACAAATCCATTGCACTTTGAGTAAGACTAAAAAACCTGTAATAACATTCTGCTACAGCCATTAGAGAAGCCTGACTAACCCTACAGAATTAAATGTAAGATTAGATCATTAACCCTCTAAGAGACAGAGCACATTAACAATACCGACGGCTGGTTTCTTTTTCTGCCTTTTGGTCACATTTGTGCTGCCAGATGTTGTCAGGTTCAAACAGACGACAGAATGACATAATCGCAGACTTACACAACCTGTGTGGTTAATACATAATGTGGGAAACTAAAATATATATTTCAGATATACAAATATAACACAGATCAGGCATAACATTAACAGGCGAAGTGAATAACACTGATTATCTCTTCATCACGGCACCTGAAGTGGGTGGGATATATTAGGCAGCAAGTGAACATTTTGTCCACATATTGATGTGTTAGAAGCAGGAAAAATGGGCAAGTAAGTAAGGGTTTGAGCGAGTTTGATAAGGGCCAAATTGTGATGGATGACTGGGTCAGAGCATCTTCAAAACTGCAGCTCTTGTGGGGTGTTCCAGGTCTGCAGTGGTCAGTATCTATCAAAAGTGCTCCAAGGAAGGAACAGTGGTGATGGGCAGCCAAGGCTCATTGATGCACGTGGGGAGTTATTGTAGCTCAAATTGCTTGAGAAGTTAATACTGGTTCTGATAGAAAGATGTCAGAATACGCAGTGCCGCAGACCAGTCAGGGTGCCCATGCTGACCCCTGTCCACCACCTAAAGAGCCAACAGTGGGCACATGAGCATCAGAACTGGACCACGGAGCAATGGAAGAAGGTGGCCTGGTCTGATGAATCACATTTTCTTTTACGTGGATGGCCGAGTGTATGTGCGTCGCAAAAGGGGACCAACACAATAATGTTATACCTGATCAGTGTATACTGTATACACAAATATATAATAACTCAGTATTCAGAGGTAAAAATTTTAGACATTTTGCTTTTGAAATGTAGGGATTTAAAAAATGCACAAATGACCAGTGATATATAAGTTAGTAGGCTTGTCATGTCTTCAAGGACAAATGTTAAATTCTAGCACTAAAGACTAGAAAACACTTGCCCCTTGTTATAAGTACAGTGCTTTTATATATCATACTTACTATTAGGGCTGCATGATATTGGAAAATTACAACATTTTGTTCTGCAATATACATTGCAATATGAAAAGATACAGGAATGTTTTACTTGAATAGCTCTATTTGGAAATAAATAGTGAATCATTCACTGTGAGTGGGGAATTTTTTTGAGGGTGTGCATAACATATGAAAATATTTTTGGAAACAATTTTAAACAGTACTTTTTGCTCAGTGGACTTTTTTTTGAGTGTGAAATCTTTGTAAGGCTGAACCAACTTGACAAATGTGGGTGTTCATATTTGGGTTTACTTTTTACAAGAACCAGTTTCAGTAAGCATAAAGTGAAATTGAACACAAAACAATAAACTATCCACTTAATAGGCCAATTCAACATAACCATAAAATAATAATAATTATGATTTTATTGTGATTATTATTAAATACAAATATTAAACAAAATAAGAGATATATGTTGTAATTATACTATTTTACTGTAAAAATATATCAAGTAATAAAAATAATTAAAATAGATTGTAAAATGACTATTGTAAAATTAGTATTACTAATAGTAATACTAATAATGCTTATTTTTTTAATTTTCTGATGTTAAACCATCATGCTTTTATTTAGACGAATTGCCAGCAAAGAAAAATATGCAGCACTGTATCATTAACCACACATGCAAATGCAATGCTTCACTGACAGTGACAATTTTATTCCTATATATATATTGTGCAGCCCTACTTATTATAAATTCACACTTCGAAAGATAAGCAAATAACCAGCTAATCCTGAACCTGTATACTGTATATATGTCAGTATTTTAACACCAACACACATATCTCCATCAAATAAAGATAAGGAAACTTTTTTCTTTTCATATGCCTTGCATTATTTATCAGAAAGTCCAGCACTTTAGCAGCAGTTTAGCTGACCCACTTACATTCTGTTCTTTGCATTGTGAGGTATGTGTGGGGCTGCGTTGGGCCTCACCGTAAGCAAAACCAGTTCAGTAAAGCACTCAAACCATTGGCTCAAAATATCCAGCAGTTCCATATTTAAACCCCTGGAATGTATTTGGGTATAACTGTTTATAAAACACCTCACATAAATTTACATTACGGATCCATTGCCCATCAAATGACCTGTTCTGTAATATGTATATATATATATATATATAGGGCAAATACCATAACAATGATCTTCATCCAGTAAAACTTAAACATAAATATGTCAAAAGCCAAAGCCCAAAAACCTTTAGTAAAATCTCAGCCAAATTTCCTTGCTAGCGTGTGTTTAAGATCTGGATTCAGGGTGATTTATGGTGGAGTTTATCCTAGATGTAAATCAAGTGGCCACAGCCAATTTATACAAAAAATTAAAAAATAAAAACTTTCGGATAGTTTTTCAAAACACATTTTGAAATGGTCTGTGGCCATTTGGGTTCAAATAACAGAAATAGCCCTCTAGATCTTCAATGTAATATAATATAATATAATAAATATAATTAATATAATATATAATGCTTTATTGAAAAATGTATTCATGATTAACTGAAAAGTCTTAGAGATTGTAATAATAAATCAGACTGATTCAGTTCTCAAGTCAATCACTGAATAATTGTTTTTTAGAAATATAAAAAAAAAAATGATTTTATATAAATTATTGTTTTTGTATGATATGATATGATATATTACAATATAATTAATATAACATAATAATGTTTTATTGAAACAATTTATTCATGATTAACTGACATTGATTTAAAATAATTATTAATAAAAATGATAAAAGAGATTGAGATTTTAGAGATTGTAATAATACATCAGACTGATTCAGTTCTCAAGTAGTTTTTGGAATTATATTTTATTTTATTTTATATAAATTTGTGTTTTTTTAATATAATATGATTTATTACATATAATATAATATAAATGTTTTATTGAAACAATTTATTCAAAATAAATACTTTTTTATTTTGTATTTTTTGACCAACGAATTCCATTTGAAACAATCAGTTCCAGTTGTACACAATTAACAGACATTGATCTAAAAGAATTATTAATAAAAATTACAAAAGTTTTAGAGATTGTACAAAGAGCAGTTTCTAGCAGCTGAAAGATGAGAGTTCTTTATTGAATTTAAATGACGGTATTAAATGACGGGTATTCAGCTTCCATGTAAATTTGCTGAACTTTTATCAGGTTTCCGTGGAAACAGAATCCGCGTGGGCCTCGTGATGTTCCTGTGAAACAATCTGAATAAATGACGAGCACATGAATACAGGCATTCTTACTTTCTGTGTTCTCAATGGGAGTTGAGCAGCCACCTCTCCACCATGGTTATGTCTGAGGTCACACACGCCTCTTGTCTAGTCCATGGCTGGCAGGTGAGGAAGACTCAGGCTCAAATGCAGGCCTAGAAAAAGAGAGCAAGAGAGAAAACGATTAGTGAACAAATCTCACATAAACTCTTGTGTCCTATAAACCACAGTAATGTAGTCTGACTTAGACACATTATGCAAGCATGACCCAATATCCCACTGACCCTCTTAAAAACCCCTGCAATCTAATATTGCTGTTTTTGCTGAAATATTCTCTTATGCATCGTCCATGTAAATAGTTTGAAACAGCAGTGGTCATAGCTAATGGAAAGTGAGTGTTTATGGTAACATTTGAGTGTGACAAGCAGGGCAGGTGAGAGCTCTGTCACGGAGCTCGGAAACATAAAAAGAGGAGCGACGACAATGAAGGACGAGAGAGGACCAGGCCTGGATTTTATGTTGTTTTGTTTACATTTTATTATGTGTGCGTGGCAGTCGTCCATGAGGAGGCTGAATAAATCGAGCCGTCCACCGAGCGTCCAGTACCATCACATGGTTGAGGACCGAGCGGCGGTGTGTCTGGGAACCGGACCAAGATTTTAGAAAGATTTTAAAGATTCATTAAGATTTTTTTTCCTCTCTGCCCTCTCATCTCTGTCGCTCCTTGTGCTTCTGTCTCCTTTTCTCTCGTATCGTCCGTCCTTACCCCCAGGTGCTGCGACCGCTGAGACTGGCCCCGGTGGGGGGAGTAGAGCACAGTCTCGTGGATACCCCCCGGCCTGCGAGGGGAGATGGGGGTATGTGACAAGCAGGGCGGGCGAGAGCCGTGAGAGAGCGGCGTGAGGCCGGTGCGTGATTGAAGATGAGCGCCAGCTGTGCGTAACACAGGTCTCGAATCCTCTCATGGAGGAGCTTTGAAGCATAAAAGGAGGAGTGACGACAGTAAAGGATGAGAGAAGACCAGGCCTGGATTTCCTCTTGTCCTTCACTGTAGCAATGGCTAAATCACTAACATCACTAAACATTGAGTGAAAGCTGTTCAATGCGCCCGTATTTAGACTTAAAAGTGTCATTTACACTACATGCTGTTAAACAATCCGTCATTTGAGATGTGTTGAAGAAGATACTACTGTGAAAATGTTCATGACATTCAGGGGAAAAAGCAAAAATGTATAAAATGAGATCCATATTTGATAGATGGATCATTTGATTAGATCCAAACTGAAGAAGTAGAGATGAGGAATGTGAGAGGCAAGTGAAGACAGAAACTGAGCACAGTGATGTAATGCTTTACATGAACTAGTCCTCATGAGGGAGGAACATCATTCTCCTTCATAACAGATGACCAAGCCTGTCAACCATCTGATAACAGACATGAATCACTGCGAATTTATTAAGGTATTTCTGAGACTACGGAGCAAGTTTGTGTGTGTGTGTGTGTGTGTGTTTCTGAAATAGCTATATTCTGTGGATGAAGTATTGTTAGAGGTTAGATACATTTGCTCATATTAACAGTTTTTGAACAAACCACAGGACCAGTTCTATGATTTCAATCTACCCAGATATGAGTCATTGCTAATATAATATAATATAATATAATATAATATAATATAATATAATATAATATAATATAATATAATATAATATAATATAATATAATATAATATAATTAATATAATATAATATAATACATATAATAAATATAATATAATATAATATAATATAATAATTATATTATATAATATTATATTGTATATAGGTAATATAATATAATAATCAATAATCTGTTTATTAATATAATATATAATACTAATTTTACAAAACTTGTATATAATATTTCATACAGTAAAAACATAAGTAAAAACATAAGTGTTACATTATTATATATAATCTGCAATTTTTCAGAATTTCATAATAATATAATACAATATAAGTAGGTATTTATATATGTATATTAACTTGTCATATATAATCATTCATATATTTTTACACAAATTACAACCAACAATTTTGCTAAAATAAAATTAGTGAACTTTTTACCAAGGAGACAAGAGCTACTGTTAGTGAAAAGCTTAAGATAAAATATTAGTCATGTGATGTGCAAAGAAAAAAGAAATCACAGGTAAATATAATTTATTTAGAATATATTTGTAAAAAGAGTATAAAAACCCTCAATACTCAATATTAATTTGCTGCGCATCCAAAAAAGGAGTAAAAATTCCATAGACTTGCATTAAATATAGAAAATATTTTTTTTAATTAAATTATTACATTTTATTAAACTCCTGAGATATTTTTCAGCCCGTACAATACTTTTTTAATATTAGGTAGTTTGGTTAATTTAATAAAATAAAATAAAAATTGTCATTAAAAAAAGACATAAAACAAACAGAAAAGAAAAGAGATGCCATATTAACTTATGATAGTTTTACAGTAGAAACTGTAGCAGCTAATGCAATTTTGTGGAAACTATGGTATTTTGTGTAAGAGATGTGTGTTTTTGTGTATACTATCAGCGATGAGGTAATTCTACAGGCACAGAAATAATATGCATACACAATACATATTTGATGCCTCAGCAGGCCCAAAAGTCTCACACGGCAGCAGTTTCTTTGAGCGGCTATAACCTCGAGAAGCAAGAATCACAACACATAATTCACAGCTACGCATGCTGCACATTTCCCTCTCCTCCCTGTCATTTCATCCAGCCCTCAGGATCACAGCTCTGACTGAGTCTCATTCACAGCATTAGACTGGGGAAGAGAAGAACATCTACATCAGCCCAAAGGTCAAAGGTCAGGGATTTTAGGAAACGAGGTTGAGAGAAGAAGAGAGGAAAGACTAGTCAAGGGACTAGAGTCAATTCTACCCCATTTAAGGCCCATAGAGGCATATGAATGCACTCCTAAAAACTGACAAAACTGAAAAACAAAAACAAAAAAACATTCAAACAGAATGCAGATACCAGTAAAATCTCTATTATATGGTAAATAAAGTTCTTAGTTTTCCCTTTCTGTGACGGGGCAGGTGCCATGGATTTTTTTAAGCACGCACGCACGCACGCACGCACGCACGCACGCACGCACGCACGCACGCACGCATGCACGCACGCACGCACGCACACACACACACACACACACACACACACACAGGTAAAATAGTTAACATAAGTGAATGTATCAACTTACATAAACAATAAGCAATACATTTGTTGCAATATTTATTATTCTTGTTAATATTAGGTTATAGCTAGTTCATGTTAGCTCAGGGTCATTAAATACTATTACCAGACACAACTTTTGATTTTAATGTGTTAAAATGACCATTAACTATAAGATTAATAAATGCTTTATTAGTATTTTTAATAGTTTTTTTTGTTTTTTTACTTATGTAATTAGTTTATGTTAACAAATGAAACCCTATTGTAAGAAAAGAAAAAAAAAATCTTGAAATGATTCATTCAGGGGTCCAAGCGGGGTTTGATTTCCCTTAATACCAAATTTAATGAGCCAAACTTGCAGCGTTTTCTTAAGAAATGAGGAACAGTGAGTAGTTATGAGTACAGATATACCACCTCTGATGGACATCCACGGTTTCCGAAGAAAGTTTTTAAAAGTATAAATGGAGATCATTAGAAAAACTGGAAAAAGAACATACACTGTTTATCAGACAAACATATACTTTCCACCCACACGTGCATTCACAGAAAACATGAACCAGTTTGTTTACACATCATGCTGCAATTGACCTGGGCGCACAAGGACCCGCAGCCTTCTAGTATTTATGAGCCCACGTTAACAAGCTAGAAAACATTCACAGTGAAAGTGTTAGCACGAGAAAGACCCTCGCTCTCACCTCCACCTACGATCTAAAACACTTTCCACACAGCTGCAAAGCCTCACCTCTGTCACAGCGCTCACAGTCGACAGAGAAGCCGTTGTCACCATCAACAACAGCCACGCACTCATTCATCACATTTCCCTGTTCTCCTGCTGATCATCAATGTTTCCACGGCTAAATTTAACACAGTAACCTTCAGAATTGCGCTCAGAGGCTGTGAGGTTTATTTTCAGAGTGTCAGACGTCTGGCAGCGGTGGAAAATGTGCCATCACACCCAACTGATATGCAAAGCAAGTGTGAGAATTATGGGAAGCAATTATTCACAATTTCTCCACAATATGTATATTGAGTAGCCTAAGTGTGTGTGTGTGTGTGTGTGTGTGTGTGTGTGTGTGTGTGTGTGTGTGTGTGTGTGTGTGTGTGTGTGTGTGTGTGTGTGTGTGTTTTAAGTTATTAAAACACACAAAAAAACTCAACAAAAATATGAACTTAAATGTACATAGACATATATTAAATATATATATATTTTTCCAATTCAACATAATGCACAGTATTGTAATGACGTATAGTAATGTACAATATAACAATATAATTGATATACACATATATTTAATAAAATAATAAATACTCGAAACAATATTTATCATAATTATATTATAATATGTAATATAATATATAGACATAGATTAATTTTTTTAATATAGATTAATCTAGATTAAAATGGCTCATTTGAATTCTGCCGGAGGCATTCAGAATATGTGTGCTCGAAAGTGATCGTTTGTCTTTTTGTAGTTTGAATAATAAATAACTTCTGTCCCTTTAAGACCTGACGCACACATGGATCCCAAACACAGTTCCTGTGAGCTGGTTACGACTGTGTTTACGTTAAAACTCACCAAGATGGGCATTGAGACATTTTTTTTGCGTATTTGACCATTAATAAGATGGAAAAAGGAGCTCATTTTTGCACTTGTATGTCAGAGGCGGCTTTATTACGGTATGTGTGTGTGCGCTTCAGATACGAGTGCAAAATCTGCGGGAATTAGTAGAATTAACGTTATGAGCAACCCCATGCGAAATACTAATCCAATACTACACCAATACTAACAAAAATCCAGCAGAACACGCGTTCGCAATGTTCAGAGGATTAAACAGACTGAATGAGAGGAGGCGGGTGTGTATCACTTGCTGTCGGTTCGAGAGGAGAGTGCAGCTGATATCGATACTGTAAAATGAGTATTGTATCGTTTCAGATATTTCAGTATCGATACATAGCGAAATATGGATATTTTTGACAACACTAGTAGGCATACACACAGGTTCGAAGACTCTTTCTCTCGCCCCTACAGTGCAATTCGGCTAGGTGTACATCCGCGCTAAAATATCAAGGCAGACATCCCAACCTGAACAAAGTCATTTCAGGGAGGTATACGGATAGGTATACTTCCGGGAGACTTGGGATGTCTGTCAAGGTGAAAGTCATCATAGCTTGCGTAGACCCAGCTCCCAACCCGACTTTAAGAATAGATTAACGGCGATACTTTTTTATCGCCCGATAAGAGTTTCACGTTAACGCAGCACGTTAACGTCGATAACAGCCCACCACTAATATATATATATATATATATATATATATATATATATATATATATATATATATATATATATATATATATACACACACACACACACACTATTATTTATAAATGAAAATTTCTTATTAATATAAAATTATTTAAAAAATTTATATGGACCCCCCCCCCCCCCAAAAAATAGTTAATAATATGATATATTAATATTAATATATTATTATATATTAAGATATTATACACATTAACATCATGATTTTCTTGCCACCCTCATGCACTATGCAATTAAATTTTACTTGAATAATATAATATAATTAATATAATATAATACAATTGATATAATACATATAATATAATTAATATAATATATAATATTATATAATGTAATTAATACAAAATATTATATATAATTTAAAATAATAATCTATATAATAATAATATGATGATGTATAATGTAATGTAAAATGTACTATAATTTAATATATATTCACATACATACACATATATGTAAAAATATAATATAATGCAATTTAATATAATATAATACACAAAATAACAATATTAAATATATATACAGCTCTGGAAAAAATTAAGAGACCACTTAACATTGATTTCTCAATGTTAAGTGGTCTCTTAATTTTTTCCAGAGCTGTATATATAAAACCATAATGAGCAAATATTAATCACAGAAATTAACATGCAGTCAATATATTATATTAATTATATTATATTATATTATATTATATTAATGTCAGGGTTATGACTTTTATTTAGAATTTTCAGTTCTGTTTCCTTCCATTCCTCTTTCTCCTTTTTTGTTTAGCTTCAGTTCTTTGGTTACTGATTATTTCCTTGTTTGTTTCTTTATTTACCCTTTATTTCACCTGTGTCTAGTTTAGTTGCCTTTGTTCAGCCCTGTATGTATAACCCTGTGCTTCTCATTTTGTGTTTTTTTGTTGTATACTGCAAGTCTTCCTCTGCACGTGTGGCTAGCAACCACACGCTAACAATATATACACAACATATTGTATTTTGTCTGGAGACATGGAACCGACACTGCTGTCATGTCTATAAAACTTGATGAATGCACATACTCAAATGAATCCATCGCTGATCTATGAAGCTTTGGTAAAGACCGGTTAAAGAGCTCTGCTGACACTCTTGGACATAATGAGCAACATCGATCACACCTGCCAATAGAGATACAGCATTCACACAACATCTGTGTGTGTTGCATTATTCAAGCGCTCCTTACTACCGCTTCCACAGGTGCTCTTCAGGTACATACACACACACGCCTGGCTGCGTTCCCTCACTCTGAGCCTTCAACATGCAGCCGATTACCTCATAGACCTGCAAAGCCAAAGAGACACAGCTGCAGGTCTAGCAACCCCAAGGAATTTTGGGATACAAGCCCAGCGATGAAAATAAGACTCAGGACATGTCACGCAGTGCTCATTCATCCATGTGTGCTTTAACAAGGCCAGACTCAGAGTTTACAAAACTGTGTGCTGCCTTATAAGAGCCTCTCTCTGACTTGCACACTAACAAGGAGCCATTCAGACCTTCTCATGACTCGCTTTCTAGTTCAGTCAAAGTTGTTTTTTTTTTCATATTAATTGAGTCATTAAAAGAAAAATGTTGCAGGTTATGCTGACAGCATTTGTGGCATAAAGTCGATTACCATAGGAGCTCATTTTGATTCATCCCACTTGTTTGTTTGTCGAGGTCTAGATGGATGTAAAATTATAATCTATTTATTCAAAGCAACAAATCTTTACACTGTTCTTGTAGCATCAGTCATTTCCACTACACTAACTGTGGCAATGAGGTTTTGGGACATGTGGTAATACCATACTATAAGGCTTGTTCGACTTCACCCAGCGATGCGCAGACCGATCGGCGGCTGACTTGAAGCAGTGCATGCCGGTTAGAAATTTTGTCCGACTTGAGGCAGCACTGCCACGTGACAGTGACGTATGTCAACAAAGTGCCGCGAGAGCGATTCGAGAGCAGTCGGCTAATACAGCCGGTGCAGTTTCTCCAGAGCAGCTGCACGAGGCTACACGGACTCTGATGACGACACAGCTGTTCCACGATTGGCCAGATTCACCGCATGACAGCGATCATGCGCGTTTCCTGTTTATTCTAAAACCTTCAGCTCCACTAATGCGTACAAATCTGTTTTTTATAACAGTAAAACCTCCTTTCATGTAGTCGCGATGTTATGTTGTCATGTTTATCAAAATAAAACTGATAAAAAATGTAGACCCCACTTCATTGATAGTGTAGAATTATATGTTGAACTTTATTCTTGTACAAACACACGCTGTATTAAGCAGTACATAAAGTATGCAAACACAGCGCGAGCGTCACTGCGGGAAGCAGAAAGTGTCCGACGTCACGTCTCCGTTTGCAGCGCCTCCCCGCCTGCACGCGGCTACTCTCGCCGATCAGTTGTATCCAGCCGCAGCCGATGTCGAACACACCTATTATTCTAGTCCTCCCTATTTGTTTCTAGGGTTACATATTGATTTGAGTATTCCATCCAGGTGTGTCTTTTTAATGATCTTGTCAGCTTCCTTGTTTGCCCTTCTATTTAACCCCCCGTGTATCTTTTTGTTTACTGTCAGTTCTATGTTGCATTAGGAGTGTTCGGTTAGTGTTTCTTGCTTTCCATGTTCTGTGTTAATAAATGTTTAAACTGCTGCATTTAGATCCTGCATTCCTCCTTCATTGCAACCAACCATGTGATAGTATTACCGTCTGATACCATCATCAATACTTTAGAATAATAAAATATTAACTTTTTAAATTAAAGTCAATATGTATGTTCTTATTGCCTGTATGTCACATAAATAAACACTAAGATGTTAGCAGCAGATACTTTAAGTCCTGTAAGTTGTGAGGTGGGGCCTCCATGAAGCGGACATGTTTGTTCAGCACATCCCACAGATGCTCGATTGGATTGAGATCTGAGGAATTTGGAATCAACACCTCAAACTCGTCGTTGTGCTCCTCAAACCATTGATGAACCATTTTTGCTTTGTGGCAGGGCGCATTATCCTGCTGAAAGAGGCCACAGCCTCCAGGGAATACCGTTTCCATGAAAGGGTGTACATGGTCTGCAACAATGCTTAGGTAGGTGGTACGTGTCAAAGTAACATCCACATGGATGGCAGGACCCAAGGTTTCCCAGTAGAACATTGCCCAAAGCCTCACACTGCCTCAGCCGGCTTGCCTTCTTCCCATAGTGCATCCCGGACACGCACGCACCCGGCCATCCACGTGATGTAAAATAAAATGTGATTTATCAGACCAGGCCACCTTCTTCCATTGCTCCGTTTTCCAGTTCTGATGCTCACGTGCCCACTGTTGGCACTTTTGGCGGTGGACAGGGGTCAGCATGGGCACCCTGACTGGTCTGCAGCCCCATACACAACAAACTGTGATGCACTGTGTATTCTGACACCTTTTTATCAGAACCAGTATTAACCAGCATAATCTCAAGGGTACCCCCCAGCCTGTGAGGGGAGATGGAGGTATGCGTGAGGCGAGGCAGAGAGCCATGGGAACGGAGTGAGGCCGGTGACGCCATTGCTAATGAGCCTCGTGTCTCTCAAGGAGGAGCTCCGGAAGGATAAAAGGAGTGACGACAGTGAAGTGCGAAAGAGGACCAGGCCTAGACTTTACTGGACTTTCATTTTGTTTATTTATTTTATGATTAAAGTGTGTGAAACGTTTGCTGGTTCCCACCTTCTTTTTCCCTGAATCTTAAGCACTGATATAATATAATATAATATAACCACATCTCGTACAAACAATTTGAAAGTGTCCCGATGTTCCCATGTGCTTTGTATACTATTGAACACACATTAAACACAAACATTTTCCTCATAAATCACTTATGCAGTTACAGTATAAGATGGTTATGCAGATAGAACAAATAGATGAGTGTAATTATGGCTCCAGCGCTGCCTCATTTGGCTCTGATACGGTGTGTTTCTGTATAATGTCGAGGGTCTGTTGTAAGTCTACTGCATGTCATGCAGAAGCTTCTCACGATCGGAAGTCACCTGTCGCCTGTCACCACAAGAAAAAGCATCAGACGAGAGGTAGAGAAAAATAGACCGCAGTAAAACAACACAGTAGCCTGTTTACTGTTAGGTAACACTGAGAAACTAGCCCAGAGATCAAATGAGTGATAACTTAATGCTCAATACAAACAACTTCTTACATAACCAGTGTTGCCAAGTCCTTAATCTACTTTCACACTGCTGCCGCGGGTTGTTTTTTTTAGTCCGCGGGATGAAGCGACAACCACCAACTCTCGTTTCCTACAAAAAATTTAAGAATCTACTTCGGTTACAATTCCATTGTTGTTTATTGCTAGTCGCTATTGCAGCTAAATTTAAATTCTCAGCTTGAATCCCTGTAGACATGCTTATAGCCTTTAAGGTTCTGGCTGCACATTGCTCGTGGCAGTGTAGCGTTTGTTTGCACTGCTGACAAGTGAGCATTTCACTGAGACTAAGGTGCTCGCGCAGCACTATTTCCGTCAAACATCATCCCTTAACATTAACTCTGATATCCCATCTGGTGCCTCCATTTTATAAATATTCATACAGCAAAAGGTGTGGCTTACTAATGATCAGTTCTAGAATGTGTTGGAGGACAGCAACACTGTGGATGATGACAGATGATGAAAGAATGGGTCATAACATACCAGAACATCCTCACATAAAAGAACATAGCCTGATTTGTATCCAGAAGCATTTCTCCAGAGGATGAGGATGTGTGTCAGTAAAAACACAAAGGATAACTATGCAAACTAACTATGCAAAACAGATTGCCTTTTACTAAATTGTCTAATTACCAATTATCAGCACGAAATATTAAGGAATATTAAAACTCCCTTTTACGAAGTCTTCATTTTGGTTTCGGAGTGTACTAGAATATGCTTTCATGCTTGATTGTTCAAAAAACACATTATATTTCACATATTTTACATTACAGCACCTCTCTCCCCAGTCTGACCTGAACGCGCTGTTTAGTTCTGGTTTTGACAAAGCCCTTCCTTCCGAAATACAAAATGTGCTGTGATGTGTTGTGATTGGCACCAGTGTGTTGTGATTGGCACCACTTAGCGTGCGTTTTTGGGATGTCACGCCCCTTCATAACCATGAGTTTCATCTGCTCAGGTGTAAATATTAAGGATGTTGTTAATTTCAAACCAATCCAATCTGGTTTCAGACTTAAGAATGTTAACAAACAAGAGGATGCACAGACTTTGCAAGCACGGATTTCACAGGACGTTTTAGAGAGGGTTTTTTCCCCCCCGTAATTTTCTTATACATTTTAGATACAATGTTATACACCATTTAATCATGATATTTGTCAGAAAACCATGGTTAATTTTCCTAAGGAGGAGGTGAACGGTCTTACAAAAGCTACAGTGTACACTATATCAACACTGTAATGTTAGCTAGCAGGCTAGCGGAGGCAAAGCTTTGCCCTTTGTCTACATCACAACAACAATATAAAACATGTACATTTAATTGTTAATAGAAAATGCAACTACAAATAATAAGACATACTTACAAGTCCACAAACAACAGATTGTCCCGACAAAGTGGGAACATGCTCCATTTCAGGAGAAGCTTTTGTGCGTAGCCTGCACTGTACTCTCTTAGTTTCTGTTAACTGTTCTCCATAAAATGTGCAGTGCACAGATAAACGTTGGGGTTATAATATTCAGGAACAGTGTTAAAAATAAATTTCAATATGGCTGCACGATTCATCGAAAAATTAAACCGCACACAATTTGGCAGAGGCTGCAATTTTTTATGTGCAGCTTGTCAGTGAAGTACGGCTCAGTGATCAATAGTAAATGCTGCTCCATCTGAAAGCCGGAGGACGCTCTTGCGCAGAAACTCCAAATATAGGCTACCCTGCAGAAGTACGATAATGCACGCCGTTCCAGGAAATCCCTATGAGCTTCATACTATCGACTTTGCTGAATAAACAGAAGATTGAAACGCTTTGATTAAACATGACTAATAAACACACGACTGCAACAATATATGCTTTATCTGAGTTCTTAAAGCCTTCCAGGGTATTTTCATAATGATAAAGTATATTTATACTTCAATGCTAATTGACATAGCCTTTATCACTGTATAGAATACTATTAAATAATATGTTTTGTGCCTTTTTCTGTGTAAGAAGACACCCCATCTCACAGAAGGATGCTCAACTGTCGTTATGAAGTGAGTTTGGAGTAAAAACATGTTATTAAATGTTGTCTTTTGTTGGACAAGAGGTTCATAAATGCTTCTCATGTTTGGAAAGATGTTTGACACGTGTTGCTTTTTCAAATGCACGTTGTAAGCGACTCAAACTCGCAGTGCTTTCAGATGGAGCAGTATTTACTACTGAACACAGAGCCGTGCTTCACTGACAAGCTGCGCATAAAAAAAATATTGCAGCCTTTGCAATTTCATAAGCACAATAAGCCAAATCAGTTTAATCGATTTCAGATTAATTGTGATTAATTGTACAGTCCTAAATTTGAACCACTAGATTCGTCAGCCTTAGAAAGGTCAAACAAATGAGTTTTGGGAAAAAACAGTGTCTCTTTAACATAGAGACAACACTGTCTTCTCTAATGCAGCTCAACCAGGCCTAGTCCCCTTTTTTTGCATATTCCGTGGGCGGAGATTATTTAAATGAGTAACCTTGTGACTTCATAAAGCCCGGAAAAAAGTTGAACACTGGACTTTGAGCTTTGTAACCTTGCAGATCTTTTTTATGCTCAAACAGCAACATTACACACTAACTAAAGTTAGTTAGGACCCCTTTAAAATATTGAATTCAAATTGCCATACTATAAAGTGAACAACATGCAGCATGTTGCTCAGATTGTTAGCATGCTAACATTCAGAAGCCTGTTGTCATCACTGTTACTGTAGGTTACAAATCTCAGCTGACGGCTAATTACAAGCACCTAATTTATCCATGTTCATTGCTGCTGTGAGACAAATCAGAAAACACTAAAGTGTACAGGGATTTGAAAGAAGAATCAGCACCCTCCTGTGAAACTGCACTTCCTTTATATTTAGCAACAAGCCAGAGAAGATTCAGTCTCTCAGACCTAGTTAGAGAGAAACACTCCTCTGTTCAAATGAAGACGTTAACAATGACACGAGTGATCAAAAAGGGAAAAAGGCAAGTCATAAAGTGAGATTTTCCCTAAACACTTAATAATAATTTTCCAAATCACAACTAACTGCAAAAACAAGGTCATTTTTGATATGGTAATTTATTCAAAAATACAAATAAATTGCAATTCAAATATAGAGTGACTTGAATACTTTTATGGTGAGCATTTTATAATGTTTTTCATTTCTGTATCGATATTCATTTTGTCATTTTAGGCTCAAGGCTCGGATGCCAGGAGTCTATAGAAACTTGTATGTCCGCTGGTACTTCCAACAACAGAACATTTGTAATATTTTTTTGCCGCAGACATTGTAATACTTACTAGCTAGTTGCTACAGCGGGTAAACAGAAATGGCAGTCTCTGTGCTTCTCACTCAGGGGTGTGTCTATGCTAAAAGGGCATCAACAATCATGGGCGAGTTTCCCTACTCTTACTTTGGAGTAGGGGGAAATCTGGAACAGTGCATTACAAAAAATGATAATGATTGATGGGGATTACAAATAAAGTATTGGGTGGAATTTTACCATTATAGGCTGGTTGTTTACACACTGTGGACACACATCTGTGTTCAAACACCTTATAAAAGTGAATTTTGCATAATAGGTCCCCTTTAAAGTCGGCTTGAAACGGAAGTTACGATAATCTTTCTTCCCTATTGTGACGTATATCTGAATGAAACAACTTGTTGAACTAGAAAATATGTAGGGCGGGACTTGATTTTGTCCATGGGGAATTGATTGGATGATTGTGATGTTGCTATCGGTCGATCTCATGTGCCAACACACCAGTAAAAACATCAGAGTAGAGAAGAGATGCAAGAGGGAGGGGGAAGTCATTTTGATTAAAGATTACGAGGGCACATGAATTTCTAAAAAATAACGATGTGCATGGACGAATAATTTACAAACAATACTGCAAATATTCCATAAAAAATCAAAATGTCCAACTTCGTGGGGACTTTAAATACCTGCAGAAGCATGTGTTATGTGTTTCTGGAGATCAGTGAGACTGGGCAGGGCAACACTGTGCCCACTGGATGCCAGGAACACCAGATGGAGTCTCCACACCCCTCTGCTGGGCTCAGTTTAATGCCAGCTTTTCAACTTAGACTCTAATGTGCAATCTAATAAGGGCGATGATGACATAATATTTTTTTATTAGCTACCGCTACTCTTGGTTTCGGAAAACAAATTCAAAACATTCTAATATTGTTCTCAGAGTTTCGAAATGAGTGAAGTATACTAAAACCTTTTCCAGTCATAAAACACACACACACACACACACACACACACACACACACACACACACACACACACACACACACACACACACACACACACACACACACACACACACACACACACACACACACAGACACACACACACACACACACTGTATTTATAAAACAACTTTGTAATATGGGATTTATCATTTTGTTTTATTATGAATTAAATAATAAATAATACAAATATAATGTGTCAGTGGCTGCAACAAATATAAAATGTGTGTGGAAATTACAAGCCACGCAACATTAAAGACGGTTATGAATAAGCTGTCCTCATGATCGTGTTTGCCGTGTCTTTGCATTCTCAGGAACAGATTCTTCACCGATATAGATCTTCACAGATACCACACTCATTCGCACTTCAGTCTATGCATCTGTCATGTGGTTAAACACTTCACTGCATGTTCCATGAAAGAATTTAGAGAACCCATCTGCTTTTGTTAATACCAATATTAACTATTTAAAGATCCCTTGATATCTAAGTTACAATTTTGTGGCCTTTAGATGTTTGTCAGCTTTGAGGGTTAATCCATATTTTGCTGTACTCCTAAAAGTAGTGAAAATTACTCTTACAAGATGTACAGATTTAAAGTCTGTTTATTAATCTCCCTTCCCTGGGAAAAATAGATAACAATTATTGATGACTCATCCTGCACTGCACAGAATGTTGTCCAATCATCTCCCCAGAATGTGAATGCCCCGCCCCTAAAACCAACTGTGATCAGCAAACACCAAATCACGTATCTAGTCTATTGGCTAGTGTTTTTTTGTTTGGTTGGGGTTTTTTTGCTTTGTTTTGTTTAGAAATATGTTTTCCCATTACCAAAAACGATGTATTAAACCAATTTGGTTTCCATATTGTAGTATTCAGATGTTTTATTTTTCAGTCACTTTTTTTTTTACTATTTTATTTTTTATTTTATTTTAATATAAAAATATTAAATTGCTAGAATTAAAATGAAACATAATTCTATATTTTATATCTTACCAGATATACACATTTAACACTGCCATTACTGTTATAACAATTCTGTCTCTTACAAGATATACAGATTTAAAATTTCTCTTCACTGGGAAATTGGTAAAAATTATCTTGCACTGCACAGAATGTTGTCCAATCAAATTCTCTCAAGCATGAGAATGTCCTGCCCCTAAAACCTTGGCTAGTCTATTGGCTAGTTTTTATTTATTTCGTTTTTTTAATTGCTCTTTGATGTTTTGTGACTAGACCAAAAAAAAAATTGTTTACCATATTGTAGTATTTTCGGATGTAACTTTTTTATAATTGTTTTATTTTTCAGTAAATTTTCTTTGCTTTTTAATTTTTTTTTTTATGTTTTATTATCATATTCAAAATCTAAAATTGCTAGAATAAAAATACACCATAATTATTTTTTTAATGTACTCATAAAATTGACAAAATTTTATTTTTGTAAATTACCACATTTAAAATTTCGTTTTACAGATTTCTCTTCTGGGGAAAATGGATATAAATTATTGATGACTCATCCTGCACCGCACAGATTTTTTGTCCAATCAAATGCTCCCCAGAATGAGAATGCCCCGCCCCCTAAAACCACCTGTGATTAGTGAGCACATTTGTTTTTAAAGTACTCCTCATGCTCCTTCCTGTTTCAACAGGAAATACCTCAACACAGGGAAAATAATCCGGCACTGTTGAGTGATTTTAATGGAGTATTTGAAGTAAATAATTGCTAATGTAATTTTAAAAAACAGTAAATTAAATTCAATATTAAAGACCCACATAAAAACAACAATTGAATCAGCCAAAATACATTCTTGTAAAATGAGGTCTCTGGTTCTTAATGGACGATGAAATCACACATTTATCTTTGTGTGGATTTCAAATAAAGTTCTGGATAAACTGTTTCACGTGTGGCAAATGTACAAACAGAGAGAGATTGCGATTCAGATGTGACATCTAGTTCCAGCCTGATGTCATGATGTCTGGTCTACACACGAATGATGAGGTAAGAGGCTTATTCAGTACATTGAGTCTACAGTACATTTGCCAAACCAGACTTTTTATGATAATATGCTCAGCTGTGAACTGATAACCTCTTTTGAATTTCCTGTACAAAACAAAGCTTCAATACAAACTGTGAGTCTAAAGGTCAACGAAAGCTTTATCTCACAATTAATCACAACCGTAAATGCACTTAGATCGCTTGGAAAGTTCTGATAGCTCAGCTGTACATAGAAAATGGCATTATAGTTATATCATAATATAATCGTCTTCATGGTTACCATAAATATAAAATGTATCTAAAAGATAATTTCACAATTAAAAACACGAAACCGTATGCAATATGAACATATGATAAACAATAGCATGCTAAACTGGCCTCACTGGATTGTATGTTGTGAGTTGTTTTCAGTTATCATCTCAGCAATAAATGTTCATTTTGCGTTTTAATTCAATTTTGTATAAAAATGCTAAACTTTTGGTAGTCTGACCACATAATGAATCACAATTTTGTTTCAGGTTCATTCATCAGACTGGGAATGGAAGGTCAAGCTAAATGTATTACATTATGGGATCATTTATATTATAATATAATATAATATAATTAATAATATAATATAATTAATATAATATAATATAATATAATATAATATATCCATACCTCAAAAAACACTAATTTATTTTAAATAAAATATGGTACTTTTTTATATTTATTCAGTGATTGACTTGAGAACTGGATCAGTCTGATTTATGAATGAATCTTTCCGACAGGTTTTGTGAACTGAATCAACTGAATCATTGAAAAGATCTGAATCTGAACCATTTGATTTTAACTCAAGAACTGGATCAATCCGATCTGTGAACGAATCATTCACACCGATTTTGTCAGCTGATTCATTGAAAAGAATTGTGTTTACAAATCTGACAACTTCTCTAATAAACTCAAGATTGTCAGTACATATATTACATATTATATGTGTAAAAATCTCATGCAGCTGCCGTCTTACAAGATTCGCTTGTCAAAACAAGATTAGCTTTTATTTATTAACTAAAAGCCACAATGGAACATTTTGAGGTCCTCTGCTCTGAATAATTCCAGTAGTTCCCTATTTTCTGTGAAAAGACATTTTTAAAGAAATGAAACTGATATCAACTACAAACACATACCTTATTATTACAAACATATGTTCCAGAATGTTATACACACCATGTAGTTTGTGAAGCTAAAGGGATATTGTTACACTGGACACTGAACCGCAGTCATGGGAAGTGCTTCTGCTGTCGGAACCTGCTCGAAAGCAGCAGATTCAATGACTGAATTTCAATGCAGGGTAGAAAAGGCTATTCAGCCACTGAATCAATCACTCTCTTCCAATCTCTCCTCCTCCAGCCACAATGGTTAGCTTGTGTGTGTGTGTGTGTGTGTGTGTGTGTGTGTGTGTGTGTGTGTGTGTGTGTGTGTGTGTGTGTGTGTGTGTGTGTGTGTGTGTGTGTGTGTGTGTGTGTGTGTGTGTGTGTGTGTGTGTGTGTGTGTGTGTGTGTGTGTGTGTGTGTGTGTGTGAGTATGGATGTAAAAAGCCGGACGGAAGTATGGGAAAGAATATATGTACCGGATCTGCAGAAGACTCAAGCCATTATCAAGAGCATTTCAATGTGTTCGGTAATAACTCCAGTCGTACAAGGTACAAACAAACAAACAACTGACTCTAAATCTCAGTGTTCATTATTTGATAATCAGGATTCCATTAATTGGAATATTTAAAGGGATAGTTAATAATTTATTTCAATCAAAACCCTCATGACTCTCCTTTTTCTGTGGAACACAAAAGGAGACATTTTAAATGATGTGCTGCCTGCTCTTTTCCAATACAATAAATGGGAAGTGGAGCTTAAATAACAGCGTTTGGTCTGTTTCCCACACAAAGCTATCATATCACATCACACGACTTGCATATAGTGCATAAAGTAGTCATATGGAGTCTTTGAAGCTTGGCAGCCCTAATCCTCATTTGCTTCAATGAAACTAAAAAGAGCGTTTTGGATATTCCTCAAAAAATCACCTTTTGTGTCGAGCAAAAGAAAGATTTGGAACTATGCAAATGCCAATTATTTTTTTTACTATATATTCCTTTAAATGGGTCATGAACTGAGAAATCACATTTTCCTTAAACTTTTGTTTTGACATATAAGAGGTCATCATACTATAAGAATATCCTGTAAGTTTCAGAACTGAAAACTTCCTTGTTAGTCCAAAAACAGCTTTTATTGTAACCAAGCCCATAGAATGTGCCAATAGATAGGTGAAAGACCGTCTCTGCAGAAGAAAATCAACGCCTACTTCATCATTGCAGCTGTGGCCCCGCCCACTGGTGTGTTAGTGAGATGACGAGGAGAGAAGAGCAATACAGGATCACAGGAATAACACGCTCAACATGTCTGTGATCGGCTACACTGCTCATCAAGACATGATCTGAATATAATGCCATAATCAACACTTTTGACAATTAGTTAACCTTGAGAGCTATAATAGCAAAAACGTGCAAGTTTTCGAGAGAGTTCCACATGTAAAACTTGCTATTTCATAAGCAAAGATGTCAGCCAATCACAGCAGTGGGCGTTTACACTGAAGTCTCACAGCAGACACACCCCTTCAAACAGAGCCTTCAAATCAGAGGCTAAAATCAGGTTAGGAAAAATGCCTTTTATTTCTAAATTATGACCATTTTTAATGTAAAAAAAACTACATTTTAAGTGCATCTCAGGAAACATTATAAAACAATGCAGTTCATGACTCCTTTAAAGGGGAACTAAGCATCACGGCTGAGCATTGTGGGAGAATGACTAAGAACCACTTTGAAATGAGTGATTAGCTCTTACTAGCTGAGCAAACATCTATCTGCATATTTGATTCCTTTTCACAACTATGGCATTTGAGGAAATGGTTGCATTAATTTTCGATGGGTTTATTAATGCTAGTTCGTGCGACACATTAGTTTTAGTGTGCACTTCTGCACAAATATTCCCAAAGATCAATGAGGGACGGCCACGGTGGATGTATCTCATCTCTTGCATGAGGACTTCACCTCAAGTCAGGTCAAGAGAGGGTTCAGGTCAAGTCTTTTTGCATAGAAACAACGAGTGGGGTTAAGTGTCATGAGGAAAGCGCTTTTTCGTCACCCCCTCCTTCCCTTTCTAACTTCGTCCCTGACACCTCGCCTCGTGATCTGACACGTGACGGCATCTCGGAATGTCTGCATCTGCAGCCGCCAGTCAGACCCATCTGGGCGTGTAAGTGTTTGTTCCACCAGCTGACAGAAAGCTCAAAAATCCAGTTCTCACTGCAGTAGCAGATGCTTCAGCCAGCAACAGGCGTCTAAACGAGTCTGACAGAAAGACATGTTGGATGTTGGAAGCCAAAAAATTAAGCACACTGTCAAAATACTGTAGCATCACTTTAGTTTGTGTTGACTTTAGAAGGTCTATATTGTTCAAGAATAGACATATTGGTGCAGTTCATAAAACATCCACATTTATACACCAATTGGTTCATTCACCAATCATATCTAATGAATAATGTCTAAACTTTTAAAATGGACTATTATTATGGTAACAATATGTATACAATAAAATGTTTAAATATGTTTTATATTCATATGGCTTGCACGACAAATAATTTTACTAGTCAACCAAGTAACCGGGTCAAATGTTTTCATTATGTAAATAAGAGGTTGTGTTACCTTATTTCTGCTTATTTCCACATGTTCAAAATGATTCCATTGACAATCATTTGGAGAGATAAAATGCAAGACAGAAAGCCATACATTTTCCTCATTTAAATAAATGTTGAACGTGAATGACAATGCGAGAAGCACATTTCCGGTTTTGTACTGTAGGATCACAAACAAAACTCCTCCATTGGGATAAATCATCATCTGAATGCATGTTTTATTACTGAGGAGCCATGAACATTTATTTTTACAAAATCCGTTTTTTACAAATCCCTTAGTTCACCCCAAAATTAAAATTCGGTCATCATTTACTCATGGTCATGTGATTCCAAACCTGTATGAGTTTCTTTCTTCTGTTATACACAAAAGAAGATATTTTGAAGCCAACAGTTGCTGTTAGCCGTTGACTTGCATAGTTTTTTTTTTGTTTTTTTTCATACTATGTAAGTCAATGGCTTTCCAACATTCTTCAGAATATCTTCTTTTGTGTTCAACAGAAGAAATAAACTCATACAGGTTTGAAACGAAATGAGAGTCAGCGATGACAAAAGTTTCATTTTTTAGGTAAATTATCCCTTTAACTTACAAAAGCCAGGTTCTTAATGACATCATACTCCGAGAAATGACATCATGGGTTTGATTTTGGTGGAAATCTATAATTTCACTCGGTGGCCATCTTTGAAATGCCTCTCGGGCATGCAAGTGCAGCTCCTATATCTTTGAATGGGGAAACATCAAATTCTCCAAAAGTGTTTGCCAATCTTACGATTAAATTTCATATTTGAAATCACCAATGAAATCTGACAACAACTGTCTCATAAATATAGTTTCTAATCTCTCAAATTATGACAAAAAAAACAGAACATTTTCAGCCTTGACAAAGCTAATGCGCATATAGTCCTAAACGCGCGTCTGAGAACACTGCCTGTTTCTATAGCAACCGAAGCTCGGCAGCTGCAGTGACCTCGAATGTCTCGATCGCCCCCCAGGTGGTTGGTTCCAGTATAGGTCATAACCCCCGCCCCTCCATGTATTCTAATGGATGCGATGAATTGTTCTGCATCTGCGAGAGTGTGGGTGGGCTTTTGATATCGCGGCTCTACTTCCTGCTCCCAAATCTGCACAAGATGTCAGCGCCATATTCGGACGTTGGCGGCTTCACTTTCCTTCAGTGGAAGGTAGTGAAGATGCGTCATCCATATTCTTTTACGGTCTATGGCAGTGAAGCGGTGACTTTACCAATCAACGATTGGCTCGTTCATTTAGAAGGCGGGGCTTATTCACCATATTGGGCGTTGCACTTTCTCCCATTCATATGTAATATTTATTGCTAATGCTAACATAATTAGCATTAGCAATAAATATTAGCAAGATGTTTGTTGGATTTTCTTACTCTAAATCGGTATGATTATATCAATAATCTCAAAAGTTGATTTAAAATTAAAGTTCTGTCATAATGGGCTGTCGCACAAAGGCAGTTAGTTACAAGTAGTCCTATCAGATGAGCAACCGTTCCATTCAGCGTTGTTTCTAATTTAATAATATTCAATTATTTGTAGTAAGCTGGCTAATTTCAATTGTCTCATTAGTCTCTTCATTTAATAAAGATTTGTGGATATATGGGATGTGCAGAATTTGCAATATACACAAACAAAATTATGTATAGAAACGGCTCAAATGGGATTTGATTTATACCAATACGTCTATAGCTTGGCTTAGTAGCTTTAGCATTCTCTTTATGGCTCTGGTCCAATCCTTTTCTAGTAAAGGCTCTGTGTTTGGGCCTGGACTCTCCACGGATTGGCAAGGGAACAGACAGAACCAACATGGCTTTGAACGCAGCGGTAGGTTGGGCCGGCTGCGCCAGAACCGGGCCTCTCCTTTTCTCTCATTGTGTCTCTCTCTTGTTTCTGTCCTACTTTCCAGCCATCTGAACAAGAGCTCAGCTAACGCAACAGTTCAGTTGACCCAAATCTAGAGGGGTCCATCAGGTGATTTACATGAAGACTATTCCAAAGATTTCCCTAAATGAAACGTAATTTGTTATAGAGTGACATATGGAGCAAGGTGCAATTTCACAGCTGAATGTCGACACTGAGGTGCCAGGTTGTCTGGAGCGAAAAATGTCTCAAAGTGCAGATGAGGTTTGAGCTAAACCTGTAAAGACATTTTACTCTAGCAAGTTACAAGTTCAACCATTGTGGGTATAATTTCGATTTCTGCGATGGAGAAGAAGTCTCCAGTCATAAAATGGAATTTATTGTATTTATGTCATTTGACACATTTTGGAAAAATAAATCAAAAACAGGGCTGTACAATAAATCAAATCATGATATGGACAAGTGTCTTTGAACAGCAAAAGACTACTATATGGAGCTTGTTTGTATATGTCTCTGTGAATGAGCTCCACAGTTTTGTCTACTACACACATACTGAAAGCACAAATGACGCTTAAGCAGTATCACTATATGAGGATATGAACGCATGAACTTCATCTGCAGATCTGTTCTGAGAACCACCACCAGCATTTCACCATTTCATTTGAGAAAAACTTGTCATATCCATAGACTGTAAAAAAAAAATGGACGTAGTGTCCGTGACGTCACCCATAGGATTCTGAAGAGCCGTTTTGAAGCGCAAAGTAGGGACGAGCTGGCCATTGCCATCTTGTCAGCGAGTCATCGCGCATCACTCCTGGATAACAGAAAATGGGCAAAAAGGCGGGACGTGGGTGGAGCTGAGGGGACGCGATGACTAACAGACAGCAGATAAATGGCGATCCACCTGTCACCCAAAGTGGCCACGCCTTTAATTATGCACAACTTTAATGCTTTATATAATGTAAACAAATGAGTTATAAAAAAATTCACCCCCCTCTCAGTTGTCATGAAGGGCAAAATTAGCCGTATAGACCAAAACCACAATTTGTACCAGGCTGTAAACATGTGTTTTTCTGCTGTAAAGTTGGGCATTTTAACATGGGGCTCAATGAGATTCTGCTCCCTTCTGGAGCCTGTGTGCCCTAGTGGTCAGTCGATGAATTGCAGTTTAAGTCACTTCCGTATTGGCTTCAAGAGAAACTGCGGGAGGTTGCCGCTTGGTCATATCATATACACACAGAAACTTAAAGGTCTTCACGACAACCCGTCAAAATAAAAGTTTGGTTTAACTTTTTAAAAAATGTGACAGAAATATTTTACTATTGTACAGTAGAATGTAGGCCTACTTCTCAAAGTATTATTATTATTATAAATTATTAAAACTTTATTTTATAATTACTATCACAATTTTCCCTGTTTTAAATTTTAATTAAATTGTTAATGTTTGAAAACCTTAATTTTACTACCACTGTTTTTGATTTAAAGAAAGTAGTATATCATAAATCATAAATAAAAATTGACAACAGAATTTCTAGGGGAAAAAAATCATTTTAAACGGCCCTATTACTGTAAAAAAAAAAATATTATTATTAAAATTAAATTAAACCATTAAAAAGAAATCCAGAAAAATATAAACACAAAACATGGAATTTGGGAAAAATAGAACAGAATTTGGTAACAAATAAAAAAAAATTAAACAGATTTCATAGGGTCCTCATTTTTTGTTGTATAAGTTTCATAATTTCAATCAAATAGACATGATTTTTGATTTCTAATATTAAATGTAATCATTCTTAAGCACATTTTGAGATATTGCATTCTTATCAGATAAGAAAACGTGCATAAACTACAATGGAAACACAATTACAGAATAAATTCCTTGATGCGCTTCAAAAAAGTAATGTGATTTTGCGATGGGACGGCATAGCTGGATCAACCAGCAAACCGATCTCTGTGCACAGCATCTAAAATGCTGTTTTGATCATTCAGAAATGCCAAAGCAAAGTCTGTCGTCAGAGTGGTTCGGTATAATTCCCTCCCAGAACTGTCTTACACAACTACGATCCCAAACAGCAGGCATCCATATCCGAAAGCAAGATAACTTCATTGCGTTATGTCTGCGCGCTCTGACTCTAAGGAGTAATATATTATATACACAAACATTATTGTACATAGTGGCTTCTCCTACTGCATCAACATCCATTTTTCTTAGAGATATTTATCATCATTTTATGAGGACGTGATGATTTTGTTCTCTTCGGCTCACTGGATGGAAACTGTGCATTCGCAAATGTTTTATGCGATATTAGAATTTTGCACACAAGTTAAATTTGCATGGAAACAGTCAACGTTAGCTTGTTAGATTTTGTCAAACATGACAAACTATCATACTTTAAAACAGCAAAAACACTACAACACCCTTAAAGGTCGATCGAGCATATCGATTGATGACATTACACCGCATATACAGACAGTGTGGGTGAGGGTTGATCATTCCTCAACTTTGTTGGTTCTCAATTGCTTGAATAGTCGACTTTGAAAATATGTTGTTAGTATTGGCACACAACAGCTTGTTGTTGCCTCCTGAGACAGTGCTGATGGGAAACAAAGGCTCAGCGGGACACTGGGTGGAGATGACGTGTCTGTTGAGCTCGCTTTGCCTGCTGCGTGTCAGTTTGTGTCTGGGCTGTCATTTTCTTGCACCCATCCCCCATGACAGAGTAAACGCCACAGTACGAATGTCACCACTGGCCACCAGCCCTTCATCGTGTGCGTGCGTTTGTCCAGCGAGGGGGTGTTTGTTTGTGCCAAAACACCCAGCGTCCCTCTTGATTGAATTTTCACTGTCTCACTTATGTGTCTAAGTATGGCTTTCTTCCAGATATGATTGACATTGCCCTTCTCTTCCTTTAGAGAAGAGGCCCATCCGTATCCTTCACCCCTCCTTCATTCTCCTCTTTTCGCCTTTCTGTTCTCTTACGCTACTGAGAGATGCTTTCGGTCTCATCGGGTTGTTTTAATTCATGTCCTACTTCTGCCTAGTTGAAGTATGCAGAAATCCTCCAAATGTAGTAGAATGGCCTACTTACGTCCAGTGAATATAATATAGAAAGAATATGAAGTTTACTTGTTCACCCAGCTCCAAAAAACCCCCCAAACTTTTGAACGTTAGTGTGTATATATCTATGGAGCTTCAAGTTTTGGAGCAATAGCTTTTGCAGTCAACAGACTGAGAATCAAAAACACAGGTATTAGATATTAGAAGCTGTGTCTTGTGCCAATAGGTAGTAAGCACCTTTTTTCAAGATTTACCTTGTTGCTGGGAGTGGTAGACAATCAACTGGTGTGTGGGAGGTAAATCAGGGTACCATTTCGGGTCAATTTGGCACAGGACACATCGTCATTAATGTGCCCTTGCATCATTGGGTGTTTCGGCCTTTCGACACTATACACCCTCCACAAGGGAGGACCGCTGCCGGATGATCAGTCCCTTAGCTTAATCTGTCCCGTGCTCAACCGATCCCGAAAACGTGTAACGGTACATGTATTCGTACCGAACCGTTTCGGTACAGGGCTTTCGGTTCGGTGCACGCGTGTCCGAATACAGCCTTTAACAGTTAACAGTAGGCTTGTTTTAGGCACAGAACACACTTCAATCCGAGTTCCCACACAAACTAGGGCTGTAATCAACCGAAGAAAATCTTGGTCGGCTTAAGTCCTGAAATTTTCGACTAAAAATTACGTTAGGGAAAAAAAACGTTAAATGAATTAGCTGCACACTGTGCGCAGTACTGTGCCTAAATTAATTATAAATAAACGTCACGTGCACCTGCGCAATTTCATAGCCTATCACTTCCGAAAATATAGTACTATGTTGTCAACTAGTGATATCGAACTTTTGAGGAATATGCAACATAATTTAGACAATTGTTTCTGTCATATGTATTATACTAACTGACAAACACTATCATTTCAGCCGCTCTGTGCAGCTCAAACAGGAGCTCAGCTCAGCTTCACGGCTGAGACATGAATAGACTATTAACTTAAAGCTTTTACTCTTAAACACAAAGGCACGTCCACTTTAATAAAAAAGGAATATTTATTAAACAAGCCACATCAAGAGCAGAAAAAAAACATTCTCACAATTAAATAAATAATATACAGAAAACTAGCCTACCGGTACTTCAATCTGTCTCTCTTCTCCAGTGGGTTGGGCTAATCCAAAAGAAGTGAATACAAGGGGGTGACTGTTACCTGTGAAACAGGGGTGCTCTGAAAACACCTCCATTAGCAATTAGTGCTTTCCACCTGATGAAATTGAACGCGGCAAAACTGACAGTACAGATCCATTTTTGCTGCACGACTGAAGCGTGGTGTTGTGACGCTTCTCCTCATGTGTATGTTGATGGGCGTGCGTTTGAGCCAGCGTGGAATGAAAAACAAAGGACCAGCGAGAGACTTGCGCACGGCCATAGCGGTAAACTTGAGGAATGCCCATCAACATACACATGAGGGGAAGCGTCACAACACCGCTCTTCAGTCGTGCCGCGAAAGTGGATCTGTACTGTCATGAAATGAACGCGGCGCGGCAAAACTAATGAAATGAACGTGGCAAAAAATCGACCAATCAGAATTTTGGTCGAGCCAGAACGTATCGACTAATAATCAACTAATCGACTGGGAGATTACAGCCCTAACACGAACATATTAATTTCAATATTCAATAATATTCAGTCCATTTTATCACAACATTTAAACGATAAATTGCCGTTTTGATGCTCTTTAATGTGGCATGACTGATTACTGACCAGTGCAAGCGGCCGCGCAGCACGCGTGAACGCGATCGATCATCTCTTCCTAAAGAATAAACATGAATGAACATCTGAAGACTGAAGGTGTGTTGAGGATACATTACAACTTACTGTCACGTTTCATATGTGGTGCAATCGCTCAATCAGTGTTTCAACGGCGGAAAGACCTCAATATGCTTGTAAACTAAACAATGTCATGTAGCATCACATTTACCTCAGGCAGTCATTCAGTGTCCACAGAATTTTATTCACTAGAGAAATCAACTCTGTCACTAAATATATGCACTATATTAGCCTATTATATTCTACTTAACCTGTTAGTGATGTCTTGATTATTTCATGTATGTTTAAATAAACCTGTCATGAAAATGACAGACACTGTCATAAATAATTATACAGTATTTCAACAACGAATTGGAGAAAAACAATTTTATAATTAGATTTAGAAGTTATTGCAAAAACTGCCTTATGTGAAGTTTACATGTTTGCGCACTATGTTATTTGAGTGTTGATTATTATACCTAAAAATATGTGCAAGTAAGGGCTCCCTATAGCTATAGTTTACAGCAATATCTTCAATAAACTTTTAGTTATAATTTAATTCATTTAAGGACAGACACTTTTTTTCAGTAAACCACTGTTTAATAAAAATAAATAAAAAGCAATTTTGTAAAACTGCTGTACCGAACTGTGACTTCAAAACCGAGGTACTTACCGAACCGTCAGTTTTGTGTACCATTACACCCCTAGTACAGAAACAAGTGGACACTGAGTGCACATAGTTGCCAATGCTCATGAGCATTGTTCTGAAACTGAAATTGACAAAAAGGACACACTACGGTCTTGTGGACTTCATAGCATGTGCAAACAGGCCATATCAAGTGTGCCATTTACACAGCCATTAACTATTAAAAGTCAACATAAATGGTGTTTGCGACTCATTTTCTTCCCAAAATGTAGAAAAATGGCCATCAGAAACTAGAGGGGTTTTCACACCAGTTATTTATAGGAACTAGCCACCAGAGGGCGGTCCACCAATTACTACATTTTCCCCTAGGGCCAATAACTGGAGGATGGAGGACGCCGTGATCTGAGCTTTGTTGTGTGTTGTGGGCTTTGTGATAATGGAGATGGAATGTAGTCGCATAAGTTATACGATTGAAAGAGCAAAAAGGAGTGCTAAGAGACGAAATCTCCATTGATGAACAAAAAGGCAAGAACAACACCTCAGACTAAACGTAAATGCTATCTATCGCTGTTTTACATGTTCATGGAGTTAGTTCCTGGAGTAAGTACAGTTTATGTAAACTGTGTGTTTACATGACGTTTTAAAAAAGGCGGACACCAGACTGGTGTGTCGCATGGCATGTGTTCGGCCAATCAACATATACTTACGTCAACTAGTACTCTAGTATTCTAAATAAGGAACTAATTTAGTCCCGCAAAAGGTGTTTGTATAACTAAAATAATTCCCAGTTCCTTCGCATCGAATGCGCCTAAAAGTGGAATACCTATAACTATTCTGCCAATAGTTATAGGAATAAAAACGTTCCTCTGGTGCAAAAGCCCTTTAGCATAGGGGTAAGATAAGGTGACCTTAACTCACATGTATGTTTACACAACAATGATGTACAGAAAAGTTTTTCCTTTGTGTTTTTTTTTTTTTGTACAGATGGCAATGCTGTCAAAACTATCCATGTTCACACAGACCTGCGAAAGCGACTAAAAACGCTGTATTCTGCTGACAGGCCAGTAGGTGGTGATGTCACTTTGTAAAGAAAACCTACGCACCTATAGACTTGTAATATGCATACAAACAGCCAAAACGCATAAAAAAACTTGTTTTTCTTTCCCTCAAAAGGAGTCATTTAAGAGTAATTCCATTTTGATTAAATATTTTTTTAATTGGAATAACGTGTAGCTATGAATTGTTCTCCATATGACAAAATCATTTAGCAGAAATAGCACATTTTAGCTATTTTATTAAACTAATGCAACATCGCCCTCCACAAATCTTAGCTATTGTTCACAAAACAGATGAGCTGGTGTCAAATAAAAACAAAAGCAGCCTCAAAATGTCTAAACGCCTCCTCAGAACATTGTTGATAATATCAGCACTGTTAACACTAACGTGTGGCCATTGCTTAAAATTTAAAAGAAAAGGGGAATATTTTTTGTCGAAAAAAAGGTAGCGCTAATGCCACAAGATGCTCAAAATACAGTGCAAGTTGACTAATGTAAAGACATTGGCCACAATATGTTTAGCTGAAGCAGCAAAGTCAATGAAATTGAATCACAGCTTCTCAATGTGAATTTTACTGTGCTGTCAATTAGCATGCTAGCTGTGTGTGTCAACGTATAGGCCTATTAGCTTCGAGACAAAGCAGCACAAATACATACTTACCCCTATTTAACCTTTTAGGCAACTTAAATAAGAATTATTTACTTCTGAAATCATTGGGAGTGAATGAAATACTCCTTAAAAGTTCATGGTTATACGATGACATATGCTAACAACATTATTACTGCAACATCCAACAAAACACAGGGTCCACTTGTGACATCAAGTAAGTACATGACTGGTGGTTGTGTAGGTTAAAAATCTGTACCGAAAGTCCCATTCAGATTTGTATTCCTGCAGCTGTTCTTGAACAACAATGGAATCAATGCCAATTTCGTTTCCACATCCTACTCAAATGCAATCTTGTAGATTCCAGTAAATGCATCAGTGTTTGAGTCACACATGAGACTAATGTGCGTAACCTGATAAAAAGCAAAACCGTCAGCTAATTAAATTTCCAGGCCCACACAGAATGCAATTGTTTTCACATTTAAAAAAAAAAATTAAAAATTAGCTTATTCTGGGGGAAAATCTGGGGAAACATTTTTTGAATTTTGCAGAATATAGGCTCCTTAAATATGATAATAAAAAAATGTGCATTGATCTTTTTTTTTTTTTTTTTTTTTCAGAAGAAAGACAAAATATTAAAAGCCATGGATTAATATTTACTGAGTAATCCACTATTTTGTAGAGGGGACAAAATGACAGTAAATATTCATCTGATATTTCATAACTATTTATGTTTGTTTTTCTTCAGAAAAAAATATGAACAAAATTTTAGCCAGGGAAGTTTTTGAAATTTGACAGAAAGACTTTATTTACAAAAATATTTACATTTAAAATATTCAAATTTAATTATACAAACATTTATAAAAGCTACTTATAAATGCCTACATTTATAAATAAATGAATGGATAAATGAATATCCATAAATGCCTACATTTATAAAGGCCTAATCCTAGCTTAATCTAAGCCCTGTCTGTGAAACCAGGCCTCAAAGAATTATTTAAAGAGCTTCTCAAAAGCCTTTCAAGATGCAATTATTGATTGCAATTATTGCTTTCTTGATTTAATTATAGGTCAATCAGATCCTTGTAATTTCTGTAGATCCACCAAGAAGCATCTAGATCATCACCTGACCCAGAACAAATGCATAACCTCTACCATCAAATGTCAAAGCACACGGCTGTGACCTTCAGTAACCCTGTCCTCATGCCCCATCATAAGAACTTCTCACCCTGTACGTCTCCAATATGTTCTTTAATCTTCAGCCGCGCACCAGCGTGTCATGACCTGACCTAACGTCTGTCGGATTGAGGGGCATATTTAACCTGTCAGGTCCTCCGTCCCATAGCCTATGTCCCTGGTCCAGTCTCTGAGCTGTCAGCCAGATTCCTCACAACACTTTGAGTTTCTCCACAGGCTGTCAGCCACATCTGAAGTTTGACTCTCACGTCGGCTTATGAGGACAAGCTGATCTTTCTTGAGGACATCTCTACTAGGTAATGCAGCAAGTGACTTGTTTTTGTTCTGCCTCACAAGGGGTGACGTCATGATGTTTGGTTACAAAACACTTGACCTTAAATTGATGGGTGAATATGGGTTTATGGGTTAATGGGTTTATAATATTTTAACTGTGGCATGATTGCATCATCATATTTTTATTACTTTTGCCGTCATCTAACAATGAGACAAGTTAATTTTTAAAGACACTTATAATTTAATAACACTGTTAGATGTTACATTTAGCAAATCTCAAAATGAATATCTATATTTCATACTGCACATACTGCCATGGAAATACATAAAAGAGAGAGAGCCCAAATATTAGTATATTAATATTAAATGAGCAATACACTATTTTGTAGAAGGGGTCAAAATGATTTTTTTTTTTTAAATGGAAATAATGGATTACTCAGTAAATATTCATCCATGGCATTTCAAATATCTTTCATCACTATTTATGTTTATCTTTCTTTAAAAAAAATATATATATATATATGACATTTTAGCCAGCAAATCACTTGTCTTTGACTATATTTTTATTTTTATTTATTTTATATATGTGTGTTTATCCTTGGACCACAAAACCAGTCATAAGTCGCACAGGTATATTTGTGGCAATAGCCAACAATACATTGTATGGGTCAAAATTATCGATTTTTCTTTTATGCCACAAATCATTAGGATATTAAGTGAAGATCATGTTCCATGAAGATATTTTGTAAATATATCTATCGTAAATATATATAAAAATGTATTATTAGTAGTGCATTGCTAAGGACTTTATTTGGACAACTTTAGCGGCGACTTTTTTGCACCCTCAGATTCCAGATTTTCAAATAGTTGAATTTATTTAGACTAATATTTAGAATAATATAGATTTAAATGTATGCCATGTATCAGTTTTTGGCCATAATCTAAAAATAATAATTTTATATTATCTTCCAAAATTCAGCCTAATCTCTGGTCAGCATAAACTTTACATAACGAAAGAATGAACTGTTTGAGAAGCTGCAAATTCATTATAATTCCTCAGACATGTTCACATCCCACAACAAGCTGCTTGACTCTCCATATTCTCCTCCATAAACCTCAGCACTCATCTAAAGTGCTTTCTATGAGAAACATCACACAATATTAAACTCACCGGCACACAGCTTGTCAGTCGACAATTTTCATTCAAATAGGATTAAAGTGAACATTATTACAAAGGTCGACACATACTACAACTCTAAACCATGTCAAAGTTATATTAAACTTCTTCAGGTAAAGCTAAGTTCAAACTAAGCCAAAGAGTTATATTAAACTTGGTCTACAACATTTAATCGATGTGCCTTCGTAATCTTTAATTAAAATAACTTCCTCACCCTCTTGCAGTGACATCTCTTCTCTGATGACGCGATTACTGGCGCTAGGGCGGGACAACCTGTCACTCACATGAGATCGACCAATAGCAAACCACAACCATCCAATCAATTCTCAAGGACAAAATCAAGTCCCGCCCTACATTTGTTCTTGTTCGAGAAGCCGTTTCACTCTGACATACATCACAATAGGGAAGACTATTGCAATTCCGTTTTATGGCAGCTTTACAATTTGATTTACTTGAGGTTATGCAGATTATTTAAAGGGATAGTTCACCAAAAAATAAAAATTCTGTCATCGTTTACTCACTCTCAAATGTTTCCAAACCTGTATAAATTACTTTGTTCTGCTGTACACAAAGGACGATATTTGGAAGAATGTTTGTAACCAAGCAGATCTTAGGCCCCATTGACTACCATAGTATTCCCCCCCCCCCCCTACTATGGTAGTCAATAGGGCCCGAGGTCTGTTTGGTAACCAACATTCTTCAAAATATCCTTCTTTGTGTTCAGCAGAACAAAGAAGCTGGTGAAATTGGAACAACTGGTGAGTAAATGAATTTTTGGGTGAATATCCCCTTAATGCAAAAGGTGGATTTCTGAAGAATTAGCTGGCAGTCTTTTTAAATACAATGAAAGTGAAGGGTTGTCAAGCTCCAAAATGACTTGAGGTTGAGTGAATGATGACAGAACTTCCATTTTTGTTTGAACTATTACTTTCACATGATCTCTGAGTACTAACCGATTTCCCCTGGGATAACATGGGATTAAAAACACTGATCCCTCTATCTTGCATACATTTATAAACATGCAAAATAAGACTATCTATCTATATTCCTTTGTGGCTTGATTTGGCCATGAAACTATAGTAGCAAGCTTTTTCTTGATTTATCTGGAGTATCTGAGTGTCCGTATTCATGGGCCGACAATCAGTATGAACGTTAACACCGAGATTAGTGACAGAGATCGTGAACGAGAGAGATTTCAGGAAATTAAAGTCATCACAGAATGAACCGTCCCATCTAGAAAACCACCCTCTGGCCTGTGCAACCCTTCCTGATTTTCTCCCGCTGTCTTTTCAATCCCTTCATTCCCTGCTTTCTCTCTCCGGACCGTTTCTCCCCACAATCCCTTTTGCCCTCTAGGTGACCTCTCCCTGTCTGTGGACAGACCACTTAACATTGCTTCCCCACCTGTGGAGCCGCGGAGGGAGCGGATAGCACTTCAAAGACCCGTGCAGTGATTGAGCACTGATTGCTGTGGGCCACTTGACTCATTTCATCTCATCTCAAGGACTAAAACTTCTGGAGAATGAGGTGGGAGGCAGATGGAATGCTGTGGAAAAATAGGCAGCTTCTGCCTTTGATGGGACGAGCTTCCTTTGTAAGCCCATTTGAGCAACACTGAAATGGTCTTGACAACTTTTACGAAGCCAAAAAATAAAAAAGGACAATATATTACACTTTTCCAGGAGTTAAATGCAGAATACAACAGTATTTTGCTATATTTAAACCACTTTCATGTTGACACTCTAAATATAGCCTAATGTAAAATTGTGGAGAGTTACATCTTAGGAAAAAATCAGTATATTCAATTTTCCCTCACTCTTGATTACATTTACATTTGTTCTTGGCAGATACTTTGCTACTACAGGGACTTACAATAAAGTACATACAATGTTTATGGCAATTAGTAGTTACATTTGCCTTGATGTGCCAAGTTTGAATACGCATAGGCAGAGAATAATGATGGAAAATTCCAACAGACCAGAACTGGAAAACCCAAATGGCTTCAGAAGACTTGAAATAAAGCAGACAAATATGTATGGACTAACTTTTATGGTGCTTTTTGTGGCAATTAAATACACCAGTTACTATATGTGACCTGTGCTGGCAAAATGAGTCGCAATGAGCAAATTTTCAAAAATGAGTTATTGTTATTTTCACATTATCTATTAAAAAAAACTACAAAATGATGTGTGATTTGTTGGAATCGAACAAAAAACAACTGAGCTACACAAGTTGATAGAGTCAGCAAAGTCAATTTTGAGAAAAATCGAGTTTTCTGAAGATTCACCTAGCAACCATACCTTAAAATCTCTGGTAATAACACCAAATTTGACACACAACAAGTCAAAGCCAAATATCTATAGGAAAAAGAATAAAAATATATATTCCCATGATAATTGTTTGATTAACATTGAGACAGACAGTCTATATATTAAGACCTACTGTAATGCACGGATCTAATATAACGTGTATATGCGCTTGACACATGCGCAGTTTTGCGCAATCTCTCGCCACGAGTTACAACCCATGTAAATACAAAAAAAAAAATTTATGTGCGACCTGGGCGTACACAGTGCGCACCGGTTACAAAAAAATTGGCGGTACACGTACTCTTCTGGTGACGAAATTAGCGTCACGCTCAAGTGCACTGTACGCTGACCCCCACGTACGCGCAAAAAGTGAAGTATACTTTGGCCTTTAGAGCGCTTTTGCCAGCACGGTCGCATATACATTCACTGCATGGAAAAGAGCAACATCAACATACCGCAAAACATCTCCAATATTGAGTTTTAACAAAAGCCTAAAGTATAGGCTACTTTGGTTTGTATGTGTACACTAGGGTATACAGCGTGTGTGATGTAAATTTCAACATCAGCATAGTATGTGCGCATAGAGTGGTGGAGGGTGACATATTTTTTGTAGGCCAACACGGAGGTTCGCATCACCCTGGTTCCCTAAACAGGATTTATTTGGCTATATGTATTTTGAAGCGTAAATAAAATCAGCAGAAGTCAACGTAGGACATAAAAAAACTTGCATGACTTCCAACAACTCGTTCAGTCTTTGTTTAAAAACATTTTTTCCTGATAGTTTGAGTTCAAATAGTTTGCAAGAGCACGATTATAACCCTAACCCTAACACCATTAAACGGACTAGTGCGTAGGTGAGTTTACCATTTTAATATAGTCCCATTTAGCTACTCTGTCGTACCATTTAGCTACTTGCTAGCAACAGCTTTTTACAAGACAATTAAATGCTTTAAAAAAATCACAAGAGGGTATTACTGATGTATTTTATATCATAGAATAAAACATTAAAATATCTTGAACCATATTTCAAGCCTTTAACCAAAAACCCCGGGATGATTGGAAGCGGAAGTGCTAAAATGCTAACTCGTTTCCGGGGTTTTGGCCAACAAAAATACGCCATCCCTGCAGCACCCTATTGTACGCATGTATCTTCCTAACCACACATGCTCTGTACGCTCACCTTGCACATGCTCCTTGAATTTTTTGCACTAATTAATTTGTCCACAAGGCGGCAACACTAGCCCAGGCTGTTGCTTCACAGTTGCTATTGAAACCGATGAGACGGAACAGCGATAAACTATTGGAGACACAAAACGAGCACTTGTATGAAGGGGTTAAGAGATACATGCAACTCTAGTGTAAACGAGTTCAAAGACATTTTATCGTCCATAACTTCTTGAGAAAAATAGTGCAAACACTGGGCAAGTGTGAAACTTTCTCATGCACATGTGTGCCTTGTTAACAATATTTTAAATAAGAAAAAACTAAGAAATACAAACGAGACGTCAGTCATAGAGCGCCAAAAATGTGGATCTCAACTGGTTTTGCTTCAAACCGCCAGATTTGAAAGTGGCAATCCAACAAATAAATAAATATTTTAAAATGAAAAATGTATTTATTTACGTTGGCATTGTATTGTTTGCTCCCTCTGTCAGTGATCTCTTTTAATAATTTAATTAATTTTATGTCAGATTGTGGAGCCGGTCTGCAGACTGCTCTCAGCGACCTCAGCTCTCCTAGTAAAGTGTTTATGACATGGACAGAATTCCATGTAACTGATCAGTTGCCAAACATTGTCCCCTGGTGCCGCGTCGCACACAGGCCCTCAGTGGCAGGATCGGCCCGGGGTTTCCACTTTGGTGCCTTGCCCTGATCGCTCCATCTGTCTTCAAATCATGCTCCTTTCTCTGTTTTGGAAAAAAAAAATTGCTGGAGACTTGCAGACTGGGTCAATAGGGGCATGCTGGATTGTGTGACAGCATTTGAAACAATCAGGTCAAGGTCATATGTATTCTTGTGTGCCACCTACTTGGATGAAGCATCTAAAAGTCTGGGATCAATAAAAAATATCTCTTTATCGTTTTGCTATTTTCTCATGCTTACCCTAGTAGGATTAATGGCTGCATGGGCCTAGTGATATTACAATATCAGAAAAGAATATTGCTGGACAATTCAGGTCCATCCATCTTCCTAGCATTATTCCCACTCACTCGCAGGGTCCACTTCACACACACACATTTGATTTGGTAGAGGTTTTACGCCGGATGCCTTTCCTGACACAACCCAGCACTGAGAGTTTTTACTGACTCAACCCAACACTGAGAGTTTTTACTGACTCAACCCAACACCGCAATTTGGCATATCTAATCCACCTAACCTCCATGTCTTTTGACTGTGAGGAGCACCGGAGCACCCGGAGGAAACCCACACTGACCATGTGTAAAACTCCACACAGAAAGGACTCCTGGCTCGAACCGGGGCACAAACCAGGGACCTTCTTGCTGTGAGGAGACCCACTGAGCCACTCATATACTCAACGGCCACTTTATTAGGTACACCTGTTCAACTGCTTGTTAACCCAAATATCTAATCAGGCAATTATATGACCTGATCAAGACAATCTGCTGAAGATCAAACTGAGCATCAGAATGGAGAAGAAAGGCAATTTAAGTGACTTTGAACGTGGCACAGTTGTTGGTGCCAGACGGGCTGGTCTGAGTATTTCAGAAACTGCTAATCTACTGGGGTTTTCACACACAACCATCTCTAGGGTTTACAAAGAATGGTCCGATAAAGAGAAAATATCCATTGAGCGGCAGTTCTGTGGCAGTTCTGCACAGACTACAGATGACTGCAAACTAGCATGTGAGTTCTGCGTCTGCGTGTAAGGAATTAACTATCTATATCAGTAGGTATCAATAGGCTATATTCATCATTAAAAAGGAGAAACCGAAACAAGGATATACGCAGATTTGCGAAATGTAAACAAAGCAGCGCTTGCTTACCATTTTGAATATCAGTTATGTAGATAACTTTCTTAATTTTAAGCGGCTCATGTTGTTTTGGAATGGTCGGGTTGGATAACATAACATTAGTTCAACCTTCTGTCTGTGCCATATTGACTAATGGCTCGTTTTCGCCAAGCGGTGTGGTACGATTCACTTCGGGATTCGGGACCGTAAACCCTGATCCGTCTTGCATTTCCACCACCAACTGTACGCTTATGATAGACATGGTGTAGCAATCGACATCATTTTCGCGCGAAGAAGAAAGCGACACAGTAAACAACAATGGACGATATACAGTAGATCTTGTTCTTGCTTCTCGGCACATGGCTGTTTGTCACAAGAAGAAGACATGCTTTGTTTGAGCCAAGGTTGCAGGCTACAATGGAAAAACACAGACGAAAAAGCATGCACAAGTGATGATTCTCTATCAACCAATCAACGTTCTGCAGTGAGTCTAGCTCCACCCATTAGTACCGGACTAAGTGCTAGGTACCCCAATGGAAGGGCGCCAAAAATGTAGTACGGTTCAGAATTAGGGTACCATTCACAACTTCTGACAATGGAAACGGCAAAAATTTTGTATCGCACTGTACTGAACCTTTAGCCTGACAAGCCAGACCCACATCAAGATGTTGGGTCTGGAAACTCATCATTGACAGGGCTCAATCCGAGGGGCGGGATAAACGTTTGTCTTTCAAATTCTCTCTGCATGCAATTGGATAGCGCCATGAGCGCCACAACCAACCAGAGCAAAGAAGAAGGTGAGCTAATGTTAGTTGATAGACTTTCGCCGTATTTACACACCACAAAAAATTAGCCTGCCAGATGCTTGCCGACGGCCCGACGTTGGCCAACAGCCGCCCGTCAGCTTGAAGTGTCCCAACCCTAAGAACAGAAAACTGAGGCTACAATTCACACATGCGCAGATGGTAGGATCAAAATTCAGCATAAACAAAATGAAAGCATGGATCCATCCTGCCTTGTATCAACAGTTCAGGCTGCTGGTGGTATAATGGTGTGTTGGATATTTTCTTGGAACACTTTGTGTCCCTTAGTACCAAGTGAGCATTGTTTAAACACAACAGCCTACCGGAGTATTGTTGATGACCATGTCCATCCCTTTATGACCACAGTGTACCCATCTTCTGATGGCTACTTCCAGCAGGATACTGCGCCATGTCACAAAGCTCAATAAGCTCACTATACTCAAACGGCCTTCACAGTCACTAGATCTCCAATAGAGCACTTTTGGGATGTGGTGGAACGAGAGATTCACATCATGGATGTGCAGCCGACAAATCTGCAGCAACTGCGTGATGCTATCATGTCAATATGGACCAAAACCTCTGAGGAAGGTTTCTTGTTGAAGGTTCTGAAGGAAACCTAATATACCTAATAAAGTGGCCAGTGAGTATATACTGTATATAAATACTGAATATACTGTTTATTTTTAAAATCACCATTACAAAAATCTCATAGACAAAACAAAGGGATGCTTGACACAAACCTTTATAAAGTCTGTCTGCACATTGCAATGTCTACCTTCAATGGGTGAAAGTCTCTTGTTACAGAGAAGCTGTTAATAAGAAAAGAAAATATTTTTCAAGGCACCTAGAGTCAACAAGTCAGCTGGTGATCTTGTGGGTGCTGTTTGATGCTAAAACAAACGGACAAGAGTGTTAGAGGCCAAGCCTGAATTCAGGCCTCCAATAACTTCCTGACTGACTTCCATTCTTAAGAAACCACAAGCGCACAATATTAGCACTGTTACATAAGTTAGCCTCGTTCAGGAGTCAATGTCAGGAATCTAAGGCCACATTCACACTAGCAGAATACAGTTGACAGTCCACTATTTGACTCCTTAACTAATTAATACGCAGCCAGACTGGACAACTAGTTGTCTGTCATGAACAGTGCGAGAGAGCTGCTCTGTGCTGCACAAACAGAATTACAGAGTGAACGTAGCCTATGGTATCCGATTTTACAAACATAAAATCAAAAAGATATTTGGCCTGCTACAAAATTCCCAATGTTTTTTGAACCAAGGCAAAGCCACAAAATTCCATAAATCAAACGAAGCTTCCCAGACAGCAAAATAGTGTGGCCCAGATCCGGCCCACATCTGGTACGAGTTGCATCCACATGTTCCAAATGTGGCCCGGATCTGGGCCAACACTATGTTGCTGTCTCGGTTAAAGGTGCAGTCTGTAAGGTACAAGTGGTGTTGGATTCTATACTGACACCTACTAACCACAGTTGTTTATCTTTTGTTTTGTTTTGTTTCTCTGTTTATGCTTAGATGTATTTTTTTATATAGCACTGACTTGGTATAGTGGTAGGCTATATAAAGAAAACTGTATTTTTGTAATTAGTAATAGAAGTATTAGTAACTCTGGTCATGTGATCTCAAAATGTAAAATAATGTAAAATAAAATAGTTTTTTTGGAAACGGATCTGATCAACCTTATGACTGATCTGATCAACCTTATGATTAAGCAATATTTTGAACACTTCGACAATATAGACAGCATATTTGTTTCTGGAATGACGACATTAAAAGTTACAATTTAAGGAGTACAATTTCTGTAATTCACTTTGTGGAAGCAGGATGGAAGAATCAGTCCTGCGCAGATGGTCTCTACACTCTAAAAAAAAAAGGTTCTATATGGCACCAAAAATGGTTCTTGGCACGTAATCATAGGGGAACCTTTTTTAGTGCTATATAGCACCAATTTTGGTGCTTCAGTGGTTCTTCAGCGGTTCTTCAGCGGTTCTTCACCTGTTCTTTGACTAAGGTGCTATATAGCACCTCTGAAGAACCACTGAAGCACCAAAATTGGTGCTATATAGCACTAAAAAAGGTTCCCCTATGATTACGAGCCAAGAACCATTTTTGGTGCCATATAGAACCTTTTTTTTTTAGAGTGTACAAGATAATAAAACAACAATTTCAGAGTAAATATTTATGTATTTGGTAACTAGCCACTTTGTGACCGGCAATAATGCCCAACTAACTGTACATTGTCATTTACGTACTTTAATTTATTTTAAATAATTATAAATAAGTCATCTTGAAGCTCCCCAGAAATGTAATACAACCACTTGGTTAAGAACCACCTATTCATCTCAGCATTTGACTTATATCCAAAACTGTGCATTTCTAAAACTTTGTTTGAGCAAAAAAACAAATGAGAGCAACCTTTAAGCTCAAATAAAAGAAAAAAACACTGAGCCCAACAGCCCGGCTCAGGGCCTAAACGCACCATTGGATAGCTATTAGGTTGTTTACAGGTACCTTCAGCCCATAGCACCTATTACCTAAGTAGGCAATATATTAAAAGCATCTAGGCTATATTGCTCAACCATATAGCCTTCCTGACACACATTAGCCATTGCATGCTGATTTGTGCATAGAGGCAATGAACAAGAATGCACCCACCATCATCCTCCTCTTTCATCAAATATAATATGCAAGCTATATTTTGAACATTATTTTGTAATCCATAAACGCCTTTTTCCTTTCAGCCTGTTACGCAACAGTCCCAGCCCATACTGATGTATAGTCATATAATGTGTGTACAGACAAAGAAAATTCAATTCCCAATCATATCGCAATGCTTTTGATGATGATGCGCTGGAAAGACGCCCTTACCTCAAATCCAGCAAATAATCGCCTATTTATTATGCCACACAAGTTCCTTTGTTGAAACCGTCCTCGAGTGGGAAAATAAATAAATAAAAACACTGTATACCCGCAAGATGCGTCTTATAGCGATCCGGCCACGTACAGAAGACAGGTGCACCTGCCCCGGGTGCGCAACGCTTCCTACAGATTCTTATTGCACAAAGATGCTCCTTATGCCAGTAGGCTATTCTTTAAGACGCGTCTTACCGTTCCTCAGTCAGTCCTTGGTGTATTCCTCATCGTCCATATATCAGTCCGTTCGAGAATGGCTTTAAAATCATATGCCCAACCCGCTGTATTCTTTCACATCCTCATGTCATTCACTGATGCAGCAGTGCCGCCGAAGACACGCCCACCTCATCTCTTACCCCCACATGAATGACGTAAAGGAGCAACAGACTCCGCCCACATCGCCTTTCACGCCTATTGATTGACGTAATAAATGAGCTACAGACCCCGCCCACCACTGGAAAACAGCTGCCTGCTAGCTCAGTCTGTGGTACTTTTTATTTTTATACATGACTATAAACAATACTGTTCAGTATAAAAGCAAAATACTATTAGAACATGTATATTAAATAAAAATATTATTAATATTGTAATGTTGATAGATAAAGAGGTGCGTTTTTCCTTTTTGTTGCGGTTCATAATAATATCCAATTTCACACTACTGAATTGAAACAATCTTTCTTTTTTTATTTTTATAAAATAGACAAGTAGAATGGAAAAATAAAACAAATGTTATTTCCGTTGTCGTGTAAAAAAAAAAAAAAAAAAAAAAAAGGAAAGGTTTTTAGATTTTTTTCAATTACATTTCTCCAAATAATTTATTCCTCAAAAAGGATTTCATTTTAATGGAAAACTTTTCTTAAATGTCAATCAACAGAAGGAAGGGGTGGTACTTTTTTATGCAAAATATAGCCTGCTCATCTAATAATGAATACATCATCTCTGTTCACTGTAAAAAATAAAATATTTTTTTTGAAGTACAATTAACTTGGATTACATTATACTGACTTGAGTTGAATGAGTTGAATCTTGTATAACATAAAAAAGTTAACTTATTTTAATGAGTTAAAGCAATGTAAAAACACGTTGTCACAACTTATTGATCTTAAAAATGTTTACACTGTAAATACCTGGTTGCCTTAAAATTTTGAGTTCATTGAAATTAAAAATTTGAGTTAATACAATGAACATTTTTGAGAATCGACATCACTCTTTATTTAAATATTATTAAAAGACTTTGTAAGGATATTGAGTAATTGTGTTTTATTTGTAATAATGCAATGAAACATGCCAAATTGTGCTATTTTCATGATTTATCACAACATTGTTATTTATTTATGTGGTTCAGATACAATAATATTGTGAGTTTCTATTTATTAAACACATTTCCTTCATTGTATTAACTCATTTTTTTTATTTCAATGAACTCAATTTTAAGGCAACCAGGTTACTTACCTTTTTTAAGTTAAACCAACAATTTTTTTTTTTTTACATTGTACAGTGTTGCTTGTTTTCCCTTTGTGAATATGGCCATTGATTATAATGAAGCATTTGCTACAATCCATCTGCATGTATCTTCTGTCATGTACACTCTAAAAAAAAAGGTTCTATATGGCACCAAAAATGGTTCTTGGCTCGTAATCATAGGGGAACCTTTTTAAGTGCTATATAGCACCAATTTTGGTGCTTCAGTGGTTCTTCAGCGGTTCTTCAGAGGTTCTTCACCGGTTCTTTGACTAAGGTGCTATATAGCACCGCTAACTAAGGTGCTATATAGCACCGCTACCATATACAGAACATGTTAAGATATGGTGCTATATAGCACCAAAAGTGGTTCCTCTATGATTACGACGAAGAACCATTTTTGGTCCCATATAGAACCCTTTTTTTTTTAGAGTGTAGCTACATGAGAGTAAAGCATTTGTATTATATTGTATAGGCCTAATAATAATATCCCTGGAAAAAAAAATTGCTTCTCTAAACATATGTTAATTATTTTGTTAAGTGTATTGTGGTGGTTTAGTAAGTAATGAACATAAAATGTTTACAAATACACAGGCTTTCTAAAACAAAGGAGACCCTGCAGTTTGAACTGATATACACCGATCAGGCATAGCATTATGACGACCTTCCTTGTGTTGGTCCCCCTTTTGCTGCCAAAACAGCCCTGACCCGTCGAGGCATGAACTCTACTAGAGACCTGAAGGTGTGCTGTGGTATCTGGCACCAAGATGTTAGCAGGAGATCCTTTAAGTCCTGTAAGTTGCGAGGTGGGGCATCGGACTTGTTTGTTCAGCACATCCCACAGATGCTCGATTGGATTGAGATCTGGGGAATTTGGAGGCCAAGTCAGTTGTTGTGCTCCTAAAACATTTTCCTGAACCATTTTTGCTTTGTGGCAGGGAGCATTATCCTGCTGAAAGAGGCCACAGCCTCCAGGGAATACCTTTTCCATGTACATGGTCTGCAACAATGCTTAGGTAGGTGGTACGTGTCAAAGTAACATCCGCATGGATGGCAGGACCCAAGGTTTCCCAGCAGAACATTGCCCAAAGCCTCACACTGCCTCCGCCGGCTTGCCTTCTTCCCATAATGCATCCTGGTGCCATGTGTTCCCCAGGTAAGAGACACACGCGCACTCGGCCATCCACGTGATGTAAAAGAAAACGTGATTCATCAGACCAGGCCACCTTCTTCCATTGCTCCGTGGTCCAGTTCTGATGCTCATGTGCCCACTGTTGGCGCTTTCGGCGGAGGACAGGGGTCAGCATGGGCACCCTGACTGGTCTGCAGCTTTGCAGCCCCTTACACAACAAACTGCGATGCACTGTGTATGCTGACACCTTTCTATCAGAACCAGCATTAACTTCTTGAGCAATTTGAGCTACAGTATCTCGTCTGTTTGATCGGACCACACGGGCCAACCTTCGCTCCACACGTGCATCAATGAGCCTTGGCCGCCCATGACCCTGTAGTCAGTTCACCACTGTTCCTTGGACCATTTTTGATAGATACTGACCACTGCAGACTGGGAAAACCCCACTAGACCTGCAGATTTGGAGATGCACTGACCTAGTCGTCCAGCCATCAAAACTTGGCCCTTTTGGCTTAAATCCTTACACTTGCCCATTTTTCCTGCTTCTAACGCATCAACTTTGAGGACAAAATGTTCACTTGCTGCCTAATATATCCCACCCACTAACAGGGTGTAACTAACTGTGTGTGCGTGGTGAAGAGATAATCAGTGTTATTCACTTCATCTGGTCATAATGTTATGCCTGATCGGTGTCTCACCAATACTGTACACTCTGACGCCCTCTGCTGGTCATTTGTATTCCTAGACTTGCACAGAGCTCAGTACAAACAGGTTATGAATCACACACACAAAAAATTATATTATTTAAAAGCCCTAATAATTGATATAAGACAAAAATATGAAATATTGTAGCTGCTTGTAACATGATAATTTTTTACTTTATTTTGCATTTCATTCTCTTTAAACCCATTTAAAGTAAAATAGGCTGGAAATGTAGGAATGTTGTATGTCAAAATATGGTAAGATATCAAAATGATCCACAGAGATTTCATAGCTAAGGCTACTTAGCGCACACAATCTGTTTACTTATGAGGCCAAGACAGCTTCACAGGAGCTGAAGTCCTCTGGGACAGAAATAAGAGAAACACACGAGACAACAATATTATGCAGCATGCACATTTCATAAATCTGGAATGTATGAAGCCAAGAAAAAGGCCTATGACATCTCGTGTGTAAAAGGCTTGAAAATAGAAAAATAAATAAAGTGAGATTCTATACTTTGTGCTAAAATCCCAAGCATAAGCTCAGGAACTTGTAAGACTTCCTTCAACAGGAAAGTGACCAAAAAAGCAAGTAAAAACAACCACGCTGGAGTGGCTTTCCAAGCAAAAGGCTCATGTGCATGTCCTTAATCCAGCCTTTGGAATGGCCTTAAAACTCCTGTTCCCATCTATCTTGGAATCAGAGCAAATTTGCCAAAAAAGAATGTGCAAAGTTTCTATAAGAAGTTTATTTATATGTGTAACAGAGACCCATACAATTGCATGATTCCTTTAATTCTGACAACTATTATAGGCTAACTCTTTTAAAACAAAACTGACTGTGCTGAGAATTATGGCAATTGCCATTTCTCCATTGTATTTTTATTTAAAAAAAAAAAAATTACCCAAAAAAGTATACATATTGCCTATTAATTTGTTGGTCCATTATTTATTTAACCCTCTGGTGCTCTTCGTTTAGGAGTTGCATTGGTTGTCTTCCCGGTCATAAGTGACCGGACACCTAAAAATTAAACTCCCCCCCCCCCCCCCCCAGTAAAACCAATGCACTTTATTTTTTTCTATTTCTTTTGAGATGATTTGATGGTACTTATTAATATTTCTGCAATAATTATGATCTATTTTTTGCCATTGAAAATAATAATAAAAAAAGTATATTCTTTTTTTTTTTTTTTAAACAGTATTTCAGGTTAAAATAAAGTCTAGGCCTTCCAAAAAAAAAAAAAAAATTAAGGAAGATTAGCGCCCTCTTTTGGAATTATTTAAGAAAACCTGCAACCATGTGTGTAACCAGAGGTCTCAATGGAGAGGCTTGTGAATTCACTAGGTCTCTTTTGAACACATTTAATGTTTTTTTTAGATGGATTTGAATATATATTTAAAAGATCTCAAAGACTTTTTATTATAAAGTTTTAGATTTTTTTTTTGTTAGAAATAGTGGTTTAAAGTGTTAGTTTATGCATTATGATGATAATAATAATAATAATAATGTATACAGTGTGTGAGTGTCTGTGTGTGAGTGGATGTGTCAATGTCACACTTTTGATTACTTTTTTTCTGCATTATGGCCCATTTGTCGATTGTTCACACAAATATTCTGTGACTTTTTATGTTTTTGCAGATTTCCCATTAATTTATACGGTGTAATTTTTGACCGAAGAGCACAAGTGGGAGTTTTTTTTTTTTACGACCACATAGCATGCTCGAATAATGCCCTCAATTATTTGTGTGTATTCACAGTCCTAATGACATAAAAGGAGGCAAGTTCCATATCATTCTAAAGAAGCTGTGATTTTTAAAAATTCTAAATATGGTTCATAGGTTCAGTGGTTTAGTTGTGAATGTGTGTTTAAGTGTGTGTGTGCGCACGCGTGTGTGAGAGTGGATGTGTCAATCTCACACTCTTGATGTTTTAGAGTGTCACCTCTTTACTGCTGTGTACTTTTTTCAGCATCGTGGCCGATTTGTAGATTGTACACACAAATATTCGATGCATTTTTGTGTTTTTGCCGATTTCCCATTAATTTCCTATGGTCGGTCATTTAAGACCGAAGACAATGAACGCTACTTTTTTTTTTTTACGACCAATTAGCATGCTCGAATCATGACCCCAATTTTTTTTTTTTTGTGTTTACATACCTAATGCTAGAAAGTCACCAAGTTTCATATCATTCTGATGAAGCTGTGATTTCTAAAATTTCAAAACAGAAAATTTTCCGGTCAGAAATGACAGAATATAATGATAATAAAATAATATATATTGCTATTATTAATATATTATATTATTGTATTATATAATCTATGAAGCAGAGGGTTAAATACATTCTACTTATTTATTTACTTCTAAAAATCAGACGCAATGCCTTTTACAATATAATGTTTTACCATATAGTAATGGGCTAATACATTTATATAATTTATTGATATTAATAAAATAATATTTGATATTTTTACCACTGTATGTGTATACATTATGAAATACCAATTGCTGTTAAATATTCTCAGATGAATTATAGTTACATGTTTTTATAGTTTAAAGTTTTTATGGTAATACTTTAAAATAAGGTTTAATTAGTTAACATTAGTTATAACGTATTCAACTTACAATGATCAATACTACAGCATTTATTCATCTTAGTTATGTTAATTTCAACACTTACATTTTTAAGATCAAAAGTTGTATCTGATAACAGATAATGCACTGTGAACTACAAATATATGATCATGGTTTTAGCACACACCTTACAGGTGCAACCTAGACACATCATCAGTGATGTAACCTGAGGTCATCGGGTGTTTGGGGTCTTTCAACATCATACACCCTCGCCCAGGTGACCCAGCCAGGGATGATCAGTCCCCGACTTGTGTCTGTAGCTTGTTTGAACCACGGATCACCCCTTTTATTCCACAACCATCTAGATGTTATGACAACATATGTTTTTGCATTGCTTTAACTCAAAAAAATAAGTTTTAACTTAAAAATAAGTTTAGCCATTATTAAGATTATGTCAATTATACAATATTAAACAAATTTCACAAAGTCAGTTTAATGTCATTTAAGTTGTCATTACTGAAACATTTAAGTTGATCGTACTTACAAATTTAAGGCAGCAACTTTTTAGATTGCATGAAAAAATGTTTTATGTGACTAACAAAGGTTAATAAATGCGGTATATATATATATATATTTTTCAGTTGCAACCAATTTTTTTATTTATTATTATAGATTATTATAGTATACAATACTAATATAATATACATTGCTATTATTAATATATTATAATATTGTATTATATAATCTATGAATAACATTAGGCCTATATTATTATTATATTTAAGGACTGTACATAAAGGGGTATAGATTATGATTACATTTACATTACATTTATGCATTTGGCAGGTCTTATCCAAAGCGACTTACATTGCATTCAAGGTACACATTTTACATTTTGTCAGTTCTTGATATGTCATTCAAAGCGAGATATACCAGGGGAGAACTTATGTTGAGTTGTTTGTAAGTAGCTTAAGTCGCTATCGTGCTAATTAAAATGGAACTGAAAAATACATAATCATTTTTGGGTTGTTTTGGCCATTGTGGTACGGTATGATTAGATAAATTATAGTCCTATGATTTAACAAGATGTTAGAATGTGTAAACAGAGGTGAATAATTCAGTATTTTCCGTTTGTGCATTACCTTTGTCCTTTATATTAAATGCGAAAAGGACCGGAGGAATGGGTGGACCCCAAAGGCCTGTTGACCAATCCCCTTGAAAGCAACTTGTTAGGCAAGTTTTGTTATTTAGACGCTCGTTGTCATTGACTGACCCACTTCATTGAATGCACTGTGTCTGTGAGTGTGTGTATGGAGAATAGATGCGCTGTAGAACGATGAACGCCGGTCTTACGCTCTTTACTTTATCATTATGCTGTTTCGGTTTTATTCAAGCCAAATCCGCGATGCAGTCCTGTGCCATCGGACAGTTCTTACTAAAAAATCAGTGCGTCCTCTGTCATCCCACCTGCACGGAGTGTGAGGGTCATGAGCTATTCGAGTGCACCGCTTGTGGTTTAGGTAAGTGATAGTTCACTATTATATTCTGTAGTTTAACGCCGAAATATCTATTGAATCAAACAGGTGCCTCCATTTGGGACTGTGCATATCCCCGCTGTCAGCGCGCATGCGCAACTCTCTTTTTTAAAGCGATGTACTTTGTGGTAACATTTTCAGAACATTATGGTAGCTTAATATGTCATTCAAAGCGAGATATACCAGGGGAGAACTTATGTTGAGTTGTTTGTAAGTAGCCTAAGTCGCTATTGTGCTAATTAAAATGGAACTAAAAAATACATAATCATTTTTGGGTTGTTTTGGCCATTGTGGTACGAATCTGTGGCACCATTGTGCAGGTTCACAAAGGGATTTTCCAAGAGACAATTGGGAAGGCAAACCTCCCAGTCCTCCCTGCACAGCTGCTGTGGAAAAACAATGAAGCCGCTCTCCCTATTTCAAAGCGACAAAGAATGCTTTACCTCAAAAGAGAGTTTGTTTAGTGTCCTCAAACATGAAAGTGTTGTGCACACTTTTAATTACAGGAAGAGTTGAAATTAAGGCCATTTTAAACACAAATTAATCGGCCATGCCTCTGAACAGTAGGCCTAATCAGCTTTCCGGAAGAAGTTTGACAGTATAGGCCTTTAATGGGAGTGGGAAAAACTGAGACCACTTCCTTTTCAGCGTTGTGAAAGCTGATAATGTTTGGACGTAGTTAAAAATTCCTCAAGTTATCTGATTGTCAGAAGGACAGTAGCTCCTGGTGTTTTCTTTAGCCTCAGTCCCAGCAATTTCAGATTTTCTGTGCCCTAAAGCTAGCCTTTTGGAAATCTTTTCTGTTGTGTCCCAAATGACATACTGTACACTATGCACTTACACTCTGCATGCACTATGTACTCTACCATCTACATTTTATATGGTTAATTTGTATACATAATACAGCATCAAGTCTGATGGCTTCTTCCCTTAACGTTAGCAAGAAACAGAAGTTGCGATCGTCTTTTCTTCCCTATTGTGATGAGGGAAAACACTTCTCAAACAAGAAAAAATGACTTGATTTTGTCCATCGGGAATTGATTGGATCGTTGTCGTTTTTATTGTGAACACGCTAACAAAATGGCATAGAAAAGTGCAGAATTACATGAATTGGGACACACCTTATCTCTGCGTTTTTGTTTTGCACTTCTTTTTCAGTGGTTCCAGTGGCAAAGAATTCTGGGTAGTAAAAAGGGACAGTTCAGCCAGAAATGAAAATCTTTTCCATATAATGACAGTTCATAATGACCTCATCTGCCAAGCTCTTAAAAGTATTACACCAATTTATTACATCCATAAAACACCATAAGTTTCCTTACCTACTCCAAGTCTTCTGAAGTCGTACAATAGCTGTTTATGAGGAACAGTTTGAAATTTAAATCATTGTTCACTAATCTTGCCATACGCTGTAGCTTTCGAATCAAATATAGTACCTTTTGAGGAATATAAAACAGGGATGTGCGATATACATCGGCCACCATATCGGTATCATTTTTAATGTTTTAATCGCTATCGGCCAAATAAGAAAATCTGGCCAATATATTAAAGCTGATAAATAATGGATTATTTCCTTCAGCTGAGACACTTCAGATGTTTAACATGTTGGCTTTGAATTGCTTTAAATATGATTGGAATCACTTCCATAAAGGAAGATACAGATAAGTGCAAGCATCCATTCCGACGCATGCGCGAAAACTGAGATTAGTAGTAGTAGAAGAAGAACGCCGTTTTCGCGCATGCGTCGTGGCATCAGAGGCTCAAATTGAACAACAATAATAGTGGGATAAAGTCGTTATTTTTGTTGTTTTTCCGCTCAAAAAGTATTTTCGTCACATGATAGACTTAATACAGAGCCACTGTAGTCATTTGGACTCCTTAAATGACGTTTTTACTTACTATTCTGGGCCATCAAGTTTCAGTCCCTCTGAAAGCCTATGGAGGAGTGAGACAGCTCTCAGATTTCATCAAAAATATACTAAATTATGTTCCGAAGATGAACGAAGGTCTTACATGGTTGGAACAACATGAGGGTGAGTAATTACTGACTTTATTTTCAATTTTGGGTGAACTAACCCTTTAAGTCATATAGTCATAGGCTACATAAAATTATAATGAGAACATCACTATAATTGTGTACTTGGGACATGGCTTTTAATGGTGAGACTTTTGTTTTTGTAATCAGGCTCTCAAAAATGATGTACAAAAATTGGATTTAGATTTCTCTTCCAATATATCGGTTAACGGCTTTCAAATATAAAATTGTTGGTTATCGGTATCGGACAGCATTTTAATATTGGTGCATCCCTAATATAAATAACAGCATACAGATTTTGAGGGCGAGTAAATAATGACAGAATTTATATTTTTGGTTGAACTATTCCTTTAATACAGTATGAATATGCAAACTCTAGTCTTTAGCAAACCAAGCCACTCTTTTGAGTTCTGTTAGTAGGCGTTCATGGTTGCCATCCCTCCTTTTCAAGCATCTCAAAGAAGAGTGCTGTAACTCTTAATCTCTCTCACGGCAGCCCGGGCCGGTTGAGGGGGGAGGCCTTGCATCCGTTAGTGTGTGACAACATTGCCAAAAGTGCCCATTCCCTTTCCATAGACCTTGTTTATGTGTCCTGGTCTTGGCAAAACCAGTAAGCCAGATAGTTGCTACTGTTTCTATTTAAAGAAGAGTTCATGATGGACACAAGCAGATGTTGATGTTTGAGTTTCATATAGTAGCGATTTGTTTGCAAAAAGAATAAGCATATAGCGTGGCTTAATCTTTTAGTGCAATCCTTTCACAAAACCGGCCGAGAACATGTAACACTTCACTTTAAAATCATTTCCTTCAATCAGTGCATGAAGAAAGTGAAACCTGTTTTAGGACAGCAAAGATTTGAGGCACTGAATGCATTTCCCCCAGTTCTCATTGCCAGAATTTGAATGAAATAAAGAAAATAAAATGAATATTTGTTTAAAAAATATATTTCAAAAGTTTGGTAAGATCTTTTAATGTTGTTGAAAGAAGTCTCTTCTGCTCACCAAGGCTGCATTTATTTGATCAAAAGTACAGTAGAAACCAAACATTTCACATATTACAATTTAAAAGAACTGTTTTCTATTTTAGTATATTTCATTTGTATTTATTTCTGTGAATTTTCAGCATCATTACTCCAGTCTTCAGTGTCACATGATCCTAATATGTCAGTCTAATGATTTCCTAGCCTGATGTCGTCATACTCAGATTCTTGTCAGAATATGAGTCTGATACTGCTCCATTGCGCTATGATTATTTGATTGGTCCGAACAGCTCTGGTTCGAGCATAGTTGCTCCCTAACAGATCAAGTCGAGTATGTGGTGGCGTTTCTAAACTTGTGGGTGTTTTCAAACTGATGGGTGTTTAAACCATGCAATGAAAATTATCCACTTCACCCGACGCCACCCCTAAACCCTACCCACACTGTGACGTGGGCAAATCAGGTAACGCAGTAAACACACCCACTGATCTAGTAACTCCTATTACTATCCTGCAGAGACCTATACTTGATCAAGTCCAGACCGAACTTCCCGACCTCAAATGTTGTGGGTGGGGCTAAGTTCGGCTGGCATCCAGGCTCAAGAAGATGCTCAAGAAGCATGTCTTATTATCAATGTAGAAAACAGCTGATTTATATTTTTTGTGGAAAGTATTTATGTATTAAGGTAATAATTTGTTGTACTGCAACATTATTTTTTACTGTTGGAACTACATGATTGAAAAAACTCACAAGTAAATGTCACAGTAATGACAATTGGGAGTTCAAATGCACAAAAATGATCTTAATCTTAAAAATCTCACACATGCTCATGCTTTCATGACATTCACACATGGTTGCTAGTGTTGGAGTTACCTCTGACCGATGTGATAATGCTGTCATGCTGTAATTCATAAAGAGGAAGCTAGTCATCCATTTAACCTGCAGGACATTTAAAGGACATTCAAATTCCTTACAAAAGCTCCTGACATTGTAATACTCTTGGTTTGATATACACACTGCCCAGCCAAAATAAATCGCTGTTTGGATTTAAAAATAGGCAAATGCTTAAGAGTCAATGATTGGATCATTATTGCAGGGATTATAATGTTATATGTTTGGCAACAGTTCTTCTAACCCTAATTGATGGAGTGTGTAGCTTTTAATTCCTTAAACAACCATGTAGGAAGACACATCATGGCCATATTCCAGCATCACAATGTCAAGATTCATCAGGCTCAAACTGTGAAAGAATGGTTGGGAAGGAGCATGAAGAATCATTTTCATGTGTGAATTGACACATCTGAGTCCAGACCTTAAATTCATTGAAAGTCTTTGGGATGTGCTGGAGGAGACTTTACAGATTCTGGACTCTTGCATTGTCAAGACAAGATCTGGACCAAAAATTGATTCACCGTTTGATGGAAATAACAAAAATATCCAAAGTTAAACCTTATTCTATCATCTGATTGCTGTAACTGGACCATTATTTAAATGAGTCATTTGGATCATGGGTCCCATATCATGTTAAATGGATGTTGTGGGTCATTGCAGATGAGGATGGGAAGGAGCGCTTCCTGTATCAGGGTCACTGCAGAATACACTGCCCACGAGAGTTTTATCCAGACCGAAGCCAGTACACCTGCCTTCCATGTATGTCTAATTGTGAGATCTGTGCTGATGCCAACGTGTGTGCCAAGTGCAGAGAAGGATACAAGCTTCAAAGTGGCATCTGTCTGACTGTCCTGTGTGGAGTTGGTGAGTTTAATTTTTAATAAAACGAATAATGAATTCTAATACAGCATTGTAACATGCAGCAGTTCCAGATTTCACTTAACGAATTTGCTAAATTAAATGCTTTGATGGACGTTTATTAGAACAACGGCAGAACTGTGGTATTGCTTTTACAATTGAAACAAATTAATATTGAGTAACTTACAAAACCAAAAGTCGTTTATAATAAACACTGCAATATTCCATGAAAAATAAGAATTTACTATTTTGATTTGATGCTGACTTATAGTATGATTGATTTCAATTCTGGGTATGCAAATTAGTACACATTTAATTAGAAAATGCCTGATTTGCATATTCATAACAATTCAGAGAACATCATGTCATAAAAAACAATTGTCTTAATGTACTGTGATTAATCAACTGTGGAATGTATGGTGATATCTATTAGTCAACACTTTTACCCTGTTCACCTGTAGTGTCTTGCCTTAAACATCGCAACAGACATCTATCACTCAGTTTAAACGAATCAAACGAATGAAAACAAACTGAAATTGGAATCAAATTCGAGGACAATAACTATTACATAACGTCTAAATAATCATGTAACATTGCAAAAAGTCTGATACATTTGCTTCAACAGGTCAGGTTCAGGACCCGGATACGCGAGAATGTATAGACTGTGGTATCGGCTGTAAAACATGTTCCACAGGTAAGTAACACATACTTTTATTGGCTATGTGTGTAGTATTTCATGATTTGTTATTTGAATTGTGCAGTATTATGTAATGTCTGTAAAATTACGATTAATTATTCATTAATGCGTGTTTCTTTCAGCCAATTGTTTTCCTTGTTGTTTCTCTGTTATGTGTACTAGTTTTATGCTTAGCAGAACAACCTGCATCATATTTGGTGAAATCTAATACTTGTTTCTTATTTTGGGGTGCCGATACAAGAAAAAAATCTGTTTTGCTCTACCATGTCACACTTTTTCTCACAATATGATTTGAATTCTGTAGCATTTTTGCTTTTATCAATAATTTTTAAGGTGAAGAAGTCTTGTATTATCCCTTAATCACCTTTGTTCCATTCTCAGCCGATTCTGACATGTATAACATTATTTTATATGCCTAATCCTGATTTCAAGGTTAGAATTATGGATTGTGACAGAAGAAAATGCAAACATGAACCAGGCTGACCGTAGAGACCATGGGTGGCAATGGTTCTATAATCTACTTAAGCTTGTGATGCGTTTTTGACTGCAACGGGTTGCAATTAGTGCACAGTGACAAAGATACACAAAAACAGACTTTAATCATTAATTCAATGATTAGGGAGTCTAATAGAAGGGGGAGGGGGGTCTCTGTAGATGTGGAGCTATAGGGGGATGTGACCAAGGAGGCGCTGACAGAGGAAACCACCATGGAGGAGGCTATTGATGGAGGTGCAAGGAAGGAGATGATAGAAGGAGGAGATAGCTGACGACACTGAGCACAGACATGATAAAAGCCCATGGAAGAACCGAAGGTGGGAGGATCCAGTGTAGAGTCAGAGATCTGACCACCAGGAGAGTTGGAGACCCAGGTGGAGCCAAGGAGACACAGAGATCAGGCGACACTATAGGTCCTGGAGGCCAAGGTGGAGCCATGAGGATGAGCGGCCGAGATGGAACCATGCAGGGTGCTGGAAGACTGAGGAAGGGCAGGTGGGACTGAGGACCAAGGCAGAGCTGAAGGGAAGGAGGAGGCAGACAGAGCCGAAAGCCTGGAAGTCTGTGGCATAGGCAGAGCAACAACAAGAGAGCCAGGTTGAGCCATAAGGATGGCGGTCCCAGGTGGAGCCAAGGGGGCAAGGAGCCAAGGTGGAGCCGACTGGTCGACAGGCCAAGGTGGAGTGACACGCTTGGCAAAACCAGGGGATCCACTTGACAAGGCGGAGCTGAAGACCGGAAGACCTGAGGTGGATCCGAGCCTCAGGGAGGAGCCAACCGAGAAGGCGCCAAGGGACTGTAGGGAGACAGTGGAGGTGGGGCAAAGGAAGTGGCTAGCATAGGCAGAGGAGGCAGGAGAGGGAGGCTGGGTGTGGGAGCTGTGGAGATGCAGGAGACTTGGAGCTGGGCAGGACCAATCCATCAGATAAAGTTACAGAGACCCTGCATAGCTCACAGGAGTATGGGTGGGCTCCAGTCCATTCCTTCAAACTCCACGAGGACACCAACAGGAACAGAAAACTTTGCCAGCTCACGCACCTGGTCAGACATCGGCTTTGGCATCAAGGCGGGCTCGGGCTCTTTGTCTGTGTCATTGTATGGTCTCCTGAATAATTGTAACCACAGTTATAATATATTATAATACTTATCTATTCATTATTAAACCTTTAGAAAGTATAATGCA